>CM062818.1:1477042051-1478326605 GCA_031772625.1 Pinus tabuliformis
AGAAGAAATTTAATTTTCATAATGAAATGTTCTAAATAAAAACGGCTTTTAAAACAATGTTAACCGTGAAACCAAATTCACGGAGGATTCTAAATCAGAGCTTTTTAAATCTTCAGGATTTTAGATCCTTTTACACTGCTAGTGGTTTCTAGGTTATTCTAGATCTCTATTTGAATCACATACAGGGTTTTAGATCTTTCTTTTGCTTTTATAAATTTGTAATTTCTCTAGCCAAGGAAAGCAAGCCAAAGCCCAAGCCTGTTATGTAATGCAAAGTGATTTCTGTTTTCCAATGATGTTTTATTTATTTTGCCATTTTTCACTGAATAATCTTGTTGTTTCTCTTCTTGTTTCTCCATTTGCCTCACTTTTATTTCGAAATAAATCAGGGATTCGCCGAATCTGGACCAATGGTTTTTTTAATGTTGATCCCAATATGTTAAAACTTCCCTTCGACTAATTTGGAGAGGTTCATTTAATAGTATTTCCCTGTAAAGGGAAATAAAATCTTTCTTTTCCATTGAATAACGCTTATCCCGAGGTCCGGCAGGGCTCGACTGTTAAGGAGAGGAACTTGAGTTGCTTGACCATTTTGGTGGGTTCTTGTTTCTCCATTTGCCTGTTTCTGTTATTCTTTGCTTTTGCCATCCATGTCTCTGAGTATAAATCCGCTATGTGTTATGCATGCTCTGGTCTAACAACTGGAATTAGAGCTAGGTTCGAATATCCACCGTGCAAGCCACTTAGTGCCATCGCCTTGCTCTGGCAGCGTTCATTAAAACTTTGGTAGTTACCCCTGGAGATGTTGAAGGCTCTGTTTAGGAAATAGTTGAGCAACTAAAAAACAGTTGCTGCAAGAAAAGCAAAGTCGTGGATTTATGTTGAAACGTGTTGTTTGAAAAGTGAAGATCCGTGGAAATTGGAGTTGAAAGTTTTTTTCTCAAACCAACATATGTATGTGTAAAATGTGAAAAGGTTAAAACATTATATATGTTTTTATATTTATTATGAAACATATATAATTATATGTTGGAATTTTAAAAAGTATATTTAAAAAGGAGCAGGAATTTTGAAAAGGGTATTTTAAAAAGAGGAAGGTCATTATTACTAAATTTTAAACAGTAATAATTAAAGTTTTATTTTTAAGTGGAACTTTTTGTGTTTTGGGGCGTGAATTTGATTGAAAATGGAGACAACAGTTACAGATATGAAGAAGTTGAGCGGGGCTAATATTGCCCTATGGAGAATATATTGATTTTAAAGGATTAATATTTGTCGATTGAGAGCACAACAAAGAAACCCTCATCGATGACAAATGATGAGTGGAATAAACTAGATAAAAAGGCGATTGCAACAATGCGCCAATATTTAGCAAAGAATGTTTATTTCAATGTGTCCGGAGAAAAGATCGCTGAAGGATTATGGAAGAAGCTCCATGATCTATATGAGAAGAACACAACATCAAACAAAGTGTTTTTGATGAACAAGTTTTATAATCTCAAAATGAAGGAGGGTGTTTCAGTTGCTGAGCACTTGAATGCATTTAATATTATTACTAATCAACTTGCCTCTATTAAAATCATTTTAGATGATAAAATTAGAGCTATTTTACTAATGTGTTCTAGGCCAGACAATTGGGAAAATTTAATTGTAGCTATGAGCACTTCAACAACTACAGGGACCCTGAAGTTTGATGATGTCAGCGACAATTTAATGAATGAGAAGTTGCGACGCAAGTCAATTGCGGAAACCTAGGGAGGAGATGCTCTAGCTCTAGCTAATCGTGGTAGGAGAATGGATCGAGACCGGCAAGGGTGATCAAGATCGAGAGGTAGATCAAAATCAAGGAGAGGAAGGATCGTCTGCTTTCATTGTGGCAAACTCGGGCACATGAAGAAAGAATGTTGATTCTGGAAAAAAGGACAAAAGGATCAGAGACCGTCTAGTACAAATCACAAGTCATCCAGCACAAATGAAGGTGAGACTACTGCTGTAGTCACAGATGGTGATGTGTTGTTCACTGTTTCAATAGAGGATGCATATGTATACGCATCTAGCAGTAGCTTTGATTGGATCCTTGATTCTGGGGCATCTCACCATGTAACCCCATGTAAAGATAGTTTTGTTTCATATAATCCCGGTGATTATGGTAGAGTGCATTTGGGGAATAATCATTTTTGCAGTATTGTTGGGGTGGGAGATGTCCAGATCAAGATGAAAGATGGACAAGATATATTATTGAAACAGGTCAGGCATGTACTAGAAATGCACATGAGTTTAATCTCCATGGGACGATTGGATGATGAAGGCTATTCGACAAGCTTTAGAAAAAGAGGTTGGAAAATTAGCAGAGGTGCATTGGTCGTGGCCAAAGGACCCAAGACAGGAACATTATACACATTGAAGACACTAATAGGAAAATCAGATTTGGTTGTTGTCACAAAAGAAGGAAATTCAGCAGATCTGTGGCATAAACGTTTGAGTCACATGAGCCAGAAGGGCTTAAAAATCCTTGTTGATAAAAATTTATTGTCGGGTTTGAAATCTTACAATCTTGATCTTTGTGAGCATTGTATATATGGTAGACAAAGAAGGGCTTTATTCCTTAGAGGTGGCCATGATAGAAAGAAAAATGTGTTAGAATCGGTACACTCGGATGTGTTTGGGCCTGTTAATATCAAATCATTAGGAGGAGCATCATACTTTGTAACATTTATAGATGATGCATCCAGGAAAGTTTGGGCATATCCTATGAAAAATAAAAGTGAAGTGTTTGGAATATTTCAAAAATTCCATGTTGTTGTTGAAAGAGAGACTAACAAATTGCTGAAGTGTTTAAGAATAGATAATGGTGGAGAATATTGCTCAAATGCATTTAAGGAATATTGTAACGGGTTTGGCTTAAAGCATTAGAAGAGTGTCCCTGGTACTCCTCAACAAAATAGTGTTGCAGAAAGGATGAATCGCACCATTATGGAAAAGATGCAAAGTATGTTGTTCAATTCCGGTTTGAAAAAGAATTTTTGGGCTGAAGCAGTCAGGACCGCTTGCTACCTCATAAATAGATCTCCAACTACAGCCTTGGATGGCGGTATCCCTGAAGAAGTTTGGACTGGTAAGAATTTGAATTATTCTCACTTAAAAATCTTTGGATGTGAAGCATTTGTACATATTCCCAAAGAAAATAGAACTAAGCTAGATGATAAATCTATCAAATGCATTTTTTTGGGATATGCGGATGAAGATCTTGGTTATCGTCTATGGGATCCAGTCAAAACATAAAATTATTAGAAACATGGATGTTATATTTAATGAGTCAGAAATGTTCAAGAGGACTGTAGGTGAGTTGGAGGTCAAGAAGGTTATTGACAAGTTTGAAGAGCAGCAGGAAAACATACCACCAATACAAGAAAATGACCAACAAATTCAGGAACATGAAGAACAAGAAGTGGAAAATGATGAACAACAAGAAGAAGGAATCTTGCAGGAACCTTTACAGAAGATTCAACCTGATAATGCACCACCACAGTTGGTTCGCAGATCTTCTAGGCCTCATAAGCCTTTACAAAGGTATCCTCCTTCAAACTACATTTTGTTGACTGGATGAAGGTGAACTTAATTGTTTTCAAAAAGCTTGTAAAGTCGAACATAGTAAAGAATGGAACAAAGCAATGGAAGAAGAAATGAACTCTTTGCAGGAAAATAAAACTTGGGAGTTGGTAAACCTCCCAAAAGGTAGAAAGGCTCTACAAAACAAATGGGTGTACAGGATTAAGCATGAAGGTGACGAAAAGAATGAGGGGTATAAAGCAAGACTGGTGGTGAAAGGTTTTGCCCAAAAATAAGGTATTGACTTCACTGAAATTTTTTCACCTGTTGTTAAAATGTCATCCATTAGAGTCATTCTTGGTCTAGTTGCTGCTTTAGACCTAGAATGTGAACAGTTAGATGTAAAAACTGCTTTCCTTCATGGTGAATTGGAGGAAGAAATTTATATGGAGCAGCCAGAAGGCTTTATAGAAAAAAGAAAAGAAGGCCTTGTTTGTAGGTTGAAGAAGAGTCTCTATGGGTTGAAACAGGCACCTCGACAATGGTACAAGAAATTTGATTCATTCATGTTGGAACATGGTTTTCAGAGGTTGGAAGCTGACCATTGTGTCTATATCAAGAGGTATGATCAA
Source organism: Pinus tabuliformis (assembly GCA_031772625.1). Lineage (NCBI taxonomy): Eukaryota > Viridiplantae > Streptophyta > Pinopsida > Pinales > Pinaceae > Pinus > Pinus tabuliformis. The sequence goes on from CM062818.1 coordinate 1,477,046,233, forward strand.
GGAAAGTATATCATATTATTGTTATATGTGGATGACATGTTGATTGTTGGGCATGATAAGAATAAGATCAATAGGTTGAAGAAAGATTTGGGTAGAAAATTTGCAATGAAGGATTTGGGACTAACACAACATATATTGGGCATGCAGATTATTGCGTGACAGGAAAAACAAAAAGTTGTGGCTGTCACAAGATCAAGGTTGTGGATGAAGATCTTGGTTATCGTCTATGGGATCCAGTCAAACTTAAAATTATTAGAAGTTGGGATGTTATATTTAATGAGTCAGAAATGTTCAAGGGGACTGTAGGTGATTTGGAGGTCAAGAAGGTTATTGACAGGTTTGAAGAGCAGCAGGAAAACATACCATCAATACAAGAAAATGAACAGCAAATTCAGGAGCATGAAAAACAACAAGTGGAAAATAATGAACAACAAGAAGAAGGAATCTTTACAGGAGATTCAACCTGATAATGGATCACCACAGTTGGTTTGCAGATCTTTTAGGCCTCATAAGCCTTCACAAAGGTATCCTCCTTCAAACTATATTTTGTTCACTGATGAAGGTGAACCTAATTGTTTTCAAGAAGCTTGTAAAGTCGAGCACAGTAAAGAATTGAAGAAAGCAATGGAAGAAGAAATGAACTCCTTGTAGGAAAATAAAACTTGGGAGTTGGTAAACCTCCCAAAAGGTAGAAAGGCTCTACAAAACAAATGGGTGTACAGGATTAAGCATGAAGGTGACGAAAAAAAGGAGAGGTATAAAGCAAGACTGGTGGTGAAAGGTTTTGCCCAAAAAGAAGGTATTGACCTCACTGAAAATTTTTCACCTGTTGTTAAAATGTCATCCATTAGAGTCATTCTTGGTCTAGTTGCTGCTTTAGACCTAGAATGTGAACAGGTAGATGCAAAAACTGCTTTCCTTCACGGTGAATTGGAGGAAGAAATTTATATGGAGCAACTAGAAGGCTTCATAGAAAAAAGAAAAGAAGGCCTTGTTTGTAGGTTGAAAAAGAGTCTCTATGGGTTGAAACAGGCACCTTGACAATGGTACAAGAAATTTGATTCATTCATGTTGAAACATGGTTTTCAGAGGTTGGAAGCTGACCATTGTGTCTATATCAAGAGGAATTATCAAGGAAAGTATATCATATTATTGTTATATGTGGATGACATGTTGATTGTTGGGCATGATAAGAATAAGATCAATAGGTTGAAGAAAGATTTGGGTAGCAAATTTGCAATGAAGGATTTGGGACCAGCACAACAGATATTGGGCATGCGGATTATGCGTGATAGGAAAAACAAAAGGTTGTGGCTGTCACAAGAAAAATATATCAAGAAGGTGCTTGACAGGTTTAATATGAAGGATGCCAAGCCAGTTGGTACACCCCTTGCAGCCCACTTCAAGCTAAGTACTGAATTATGTCCTAGTGATGACAAGGAGAAAGAAGAGATGAGCAGAATTCCTTATGCTTCAGCGGTTGGCAGCGTAATGTATGCCATGGTATGCACACAACCAGACATTGCATATTCAGTGGGAGTAGTGAGCAGGTTCCTTACCAATCCAGGCAAACAACATTCGCAAGCAGTAAAATGGATTTTAAGGTATCTCAAGGGTACTAGTCATTATTGTTTATGTTTTGGTCATGATGAGACTGTGCTTAAAAGATTTATAGATGCGGATATGGCTGGAGAAATGGATACCAGAAAGTCCACTACAGGTTATTTGTATACATTTGCAGGTGCAGTAGTATCTTGAGAATCAAGGCTACAAAGAATAGTAGCCCTCTCTACAACAGAAGCATAGTACATAGCTGCAACAGAAGCTTGTAAAGAGATGTTGTGGATGCAGCGATTCCTAGGAGAGATAGGAATAAAGCATGACAAGTATGTGTTATATTTTGATAGTTAGAGTGCCATTCACTTAGCGAAAAATCCAGCATTTCATTCAAAAACCAAGCACATTGACTTAAGGTACCATTGGTTCCGGCCTGTGTTGGAGGAAGAACAGTTTTCATTGGAAAAGATCCATACAGATAAGAACCCTGCTGATATGCTCACTAAAATTTTACCACGAAATAAACATGAGTTATGTAGAGGCATGGTAGGACTCGATGTGATTGGATGACTCTTATTTGGCTTCAAGTGGGAGAATGTTAAGTGTGAAGCCAAATTCACGGAGGACTCGGTGTGATTTGATGACTCTTATTTGGCTTCAAGTGGGAGAATGTTAAGTGTGAAGCCAAATTCACGGAGGATTCTAGATCAGATCTTTTTAGATCTCTAGGATTCTAGATCCTCTTACACCGCCAGTGGTTTCTAGGTCATTCCAGATCTCCATCTGAATCACATACAGGATTCTAGATCCTTCTTTTGCCTCTATAAATTTGTAATTTCTCTGGCCAAGGAAAGCAAGCCAAGGCCCAAGCCTGTTATGTAATGCAAAGTGATTTCTGTTCTCCAGTGATTGTTTTATCTATTATGATATTTCTGACTGAGTAATCTTGTTGTTTCTCCATTTGTCTGTCTCTGTGAATTATTCTATGCTATTGTCGTCTATGTCTCTGAGTATAAATCCGCTGTGTGTTATGTATACTCTGGTCTAACAAACAACTCTAGAAAAATAAAACATTAGAATCCAAAAACCACCCTAGAAAAATAAAACATTAGAATCCCAAATGAGGAGTAAATTTAAAACTACCAATGACTATGTTCTAATATTGTGTTAATGAAATATTTTAAATGAAAACTGGTTATTTGCCGCATTGGAAATCACAATTAATTTTAACTACATGTTAATTTATGTTTTTATATGTTTTGACCCTAAGTCACATTTTCCTTCATGTTACAATCATATAATCATTGTGTAAAATGCTTCATTTTAGATATTTTTTAACTTAATTATGTCGGTCTCATTGTTCAATGAGTGTTTTATCAGAAAACCTGAAGACTCATGGAAGAGTTTTAATATTAGATTACTAAACATAATTATTTATAGATACATATGAAGGAGAGTCAATAATGACCTCCGCCGATCTCCGCCGTCTTGAAATGATGTGCTGATGTGTGAATATTGGGCAGCGCCATTTGTGCAGTCGTGATTAATGTTCTAACACCTCCCCTTAATCACGACGACTTAAAATTTAACTTGCCTACTGGTGTAAGTCTCAGCTAGGCTTACAACAAAACATTTCATTTTTGCCTTCTTATTAAAGGTTCTATGTTTGTTCCTTTTCCTTTGCTGGTGCAGTTTCATCTTCACCTTTATTGTCATAAGATAGTGATTGAGTTTATCCTTTCATGATTGCATGGTAACATTCTTTGTATTCAACATTGCTTCAAGTTCTTGGGACTTATACTTGACCTTAATGTTTGCAATTTCTTCAAGTTTTGTTGCTTCTTCCCGATTGTCAATATTTGCACACTCAAAAACAATGTTAGATTCATAAAAAGAACCATATTGATTTTTGTCATCGTGTTCTTTGAAAAGAGCTTTGCTTCCTTCATTTTTCTTTGCTGACATGGTTGATTCAAGTCTTCAACCTCTTTCGTCAATTCTGTTGCTGCAAACATGTTCTCCTACATTTGATTTGTGTATGGAGGTAGGCAACTCTTATCACCAAACAACAACTCATCAATAAAATTCTCTTCATGCATCATATTGAACCACTCTTCATGGGATACATAATTGTCATCAAATTTGACTGCATAAATCTCTGCATCACAAGGAGTTTCCTTAATATCACATACTACTCTATTGTTAGCTAAAGACATACTTTCAACGTTAATCCCAGCTATGATGATTTCAACACAATCACCTTTAGCAACAACTCCTTCATCAACTTCAGCTTTCTCACTACCCTCCATACTGTATTTCATTTCAAGAATATCTCAAAATATTTTTGCATTACATATTTCACCAAATTCATACAAAAGACTAGACAAAATATTTTCATCTAAAACTGATATGATGAGAAACAATGCTACTACACCTCTACTTTTATCAATTGCATTTATGGAAATTCCTTGAACAAATTGCCATAAATTTACTGAACCAAACAATCCCTCCATTTTTATTGCCCAAAGTTTAAAAATTTTACCTGAGAAAATTAGAAGAACTGGCATTAATCGTTTTAGTATTGCATCAGTGTCTTCAAATTTTTCTATCTGATTCAGATCTACTTTTGGTTGAAGCATTTCATATTCTTTTGCAACTATTCCCATTTCATTCTTTCTCCTCACCTGTTTCAATTCTTTCCGAGACTGTCTCCTCTGTTGACCCATCACTCTACCATAGAGTCAAATTCAAAATAATTTGCAGCTGAGGCTTCGCTACAGGCTCCTTCACGCTCTAGCTTTATCACACTTCAAACATAACGCCTCTTCTACTGCCTTCCTCGGCTCTCCTTGGCCCTCCAGGCTCCTCCAATCAGACCAGTGACCTTCTACTTAGCTCTCCACATAGGCTGGCTGTCACAAACGGTGCTCACTAACAACACTCTTTTGAACAAGACCCACTTGCACCATTCAACTTGGCAAATCGGTCCTACCCGCAGCACTCTACTGCACAGCAGGCTCTCCACACAGCGGCATGAATATGTGCAACCGTCACTCAACTGGACAACACTTGTTGCACGCGCCAGGTGATGTCTCACAACATACCCAACGATTTCTGCAAAGAATCACCTCCACGCAGCGCTCACACTCTTTCAGCATCAACAGCCTTGTTCGACCCTCTATGGGTCATGCAGCAACACCAAAAACAACACAATCACCACAAATCACTCAACTCGCTCAGCGCTCAGCGACATCCACAACCCTTCAGCTTCAATGTCTTCAATCCGCAACACGACTCTAGGTCTTCACAAGCACACTTGGTATTCAATCTGTAACATGACTTTAATCGACTCACGTCTGCTTTAGGTTCACCACACTACACCACCACTTCAACACGGAGATCTCATCTTTATCATTCACATTCGAGTGCTCGCCAGTCAACGATTACTTTACACAGCTTCACACAAGTTTCAGACTCGCGCATACTAGAAATCTGGGCCACTTCCACATCCATGGCTCAAACGAGCTGGCAACTCGGCGCACTCCTCATACAACGCCACAACCTCTACCAGGCATAGCGCCACAGTCCAGCATTGGCTTGGATTTACGGCTTCACATTGAGCCTTCACACGCACAACGACGCTTCAAGCCACACTGGCTCCTCACACGGTGGCAACAGCTCTCCAACCTACTCTTCTGATAAGTGTTCATATCACACACCATCGAGCCCTCCACTTTGATCCACGCATCAATTTCACTTCCACAATGCTCGCTCTTCCTCACACAATAGAAACAACCGAAACCCTCGGCTCTGATACCATATCAGAAAACATGAAGACTCATGGAAGAGTTTAATATTTCATTACTAAACATAATTATTTATAGATACATATGAAGGAGAGTCAATAATGACCTCTGTCGATATCCACCATCTTGAAATGATGTGCTGACGTGTGAACAGTGGGCGGCGTCGTTTGTGCGGTCGTGATTAATGTTCTAACATGTTTTCCATAGGAGATAATTTCTACAGTTCCAGACATAATGCAGTAATGAAGAATAACAATTCAATTTTATTTGCAAGAATAAAGAAAACTATAATGTCTATTAAGAAAAATTAATGCGCTAAGGCCAACGTATTAAGGGTATTATTTACAGGAGGGCGGGGGCAAATCTTATGATCGACAATGTTATTTACAAATAGTAGGCTGAGGGCCTTGCTTTAAAGAGACATTAACCGACTTTGGTACAAAGATATCCCAAGGCGAGAGGGAGAGCTCCTAGCTGGCTGAACGTGTCAATATAATAATATCATGCCCAAAGATGCAAGGTCATCTCGAGATGAAGCCATGTGGTGTGAAGCACTCGAGTCAAGCACCCATGAGGAAGGTTGAGATGCAACAACTACAAGTGCCAGAGCTGGATCCTTTCCTTTCGCTTTCTTCTCCTGCTCCTTACTTGGCTTTCATGGCTTTCATTTATGCTTCTTGGTCTTTGAGAAAATTCACATGGATTACCAAAGATGCCTTTGAGATTTGGCTAGTTAGGCTAGTTATATGAGATTTTCATAATAAATCATTTCTACAACAAATAATATCATGGTTTGTTTTAATGTAATTATGAAAAATGTAAGGTTTGAATATTACAATTGGGTATGTTGTAGTTATGAAGAACCATATTTTAAATAGGTTGAATATTTGCTAGCAAAAAAGTTAGAATCATATGAATTAGAAAAAAAAAAATTTATTTGTTAATAACTAAAAAAAATTTCTAGCAAAAAAATATAGATTAGTATGAATTAGAAAAAAAAATTAGTGGAACGGTGGTTGCATAGTATAATTACAGTGTTCTTAACCCCCAACCCCTAATTGGGTAACACCACTCTAATAGTACTACATAGCTCATAAATTGATTTGAAATTATTTGTGAAAATGTACATGTATATTTTTGCTATTTTTTTAACCTGGACCTAAAGAAACAAGTCGATTAACTATGGGCTCTCCATGCTCCTCCTAGCCTAGACAATGTGGTTCATAACTTCAACCACATGTCACCCCTACGCTGGGACAAAAACTCTATAAAACAATTGTAAAATCAATAACAAAACCCTAGTTGTGGCACCAACCCTAGCAACCTGAGTCTTTATCCATGGGTTCACACCTCACTCACTGACAACCAAGTGGTGTATCGTGAGTCCCTTGATGACGCCCATCTTTTAGGGCAGTTTACAGTTGGCCAAAATGGTCTCAACCTGTAGCTCTAGGGGCTTTGCTACTGTCTCTTGTCCAAGTGCAAAATAGTCTAACTGAATAATCCCACAATCAATACCAGACTCCAACAAGGACTCATTGATTATCACTAAACTGAGTCCACACCAGAACTCCATGGTCATTAATCCATAATCAGAGCGAACAAGCTCTCGTAGCCACTAGGGCTCACGTAAAAATCGGATGCATCCATTTGGTATGGTTAATTGAATAACCACACCCCTAGCCAATTTTAGTGTCCATTCCCTTGGATTCACTAACTAATGAGTCACCAACACTAAATGAAAAATTAACTAAATAAATGAATGCCTTTTCCAAGCAAAACATTCATTTTTAATAAATGCATGGTCTCCAATAGCCATGTGGCACTCCCTAAAGCCCCACATGGGCCCCAAGGTTCACTTTTCACCCCAAGGAAAACACCCAACTTGTTTTTGTATCTAGAGTTGCACCCCCATACTCTTTTCATGGCGTGTACTTCATAATCACACTTATTTTATTAATATAAGAAAATATGTACAATTTTACAGTGTCTACATCGTGGCACTCTTGACCACTTAGGAAAAAATGGCATAAAAATATCTAGGCAACTAGCCCCAAAATTTAGCTAATGTCACTATATGGGCATGTAGGCCACATCGTATAGTTTCGGCTCTAAGTATAATAATAAAAAAGTATTTGACTCACTAATCTAATAGTCAAAAGTACATGTATTTACATCAACAAAACAGGAAATGATATTACAATAATACCTTGGTTCTAATCATATGATCAAGAATATCATCTAATGGGGGACCTGAGGCCAACCTTATGATAAAAAATATTATCTACAGTAGGTCTATGGTCTTGGTTTAAAGAGGCTTTTATAAGGCTCTTTTATGAAAAAGTCACATTTTAGTTTTATTCAGGGTTTTTGGTATATGAAAAATCATATATTTAACCAATAATGCTTTGAAAGGTTAAAATAAAGGCATATCTAATTTTAGACACCAACAAAATTACATTAGGTCTATTGGCTTCTCTATTTACTTACAAATATGTTATGAACCAAAGTATCTACAACAAAGATTGCGTAATGATGAATCATACTTGAAAAATATGATTACATGAAGTTTATGATATTTATTCTTCTTTACAAATCCAAAGTTATGACGATCTATAACTTGTATTTCCTTGAAATTAAGAAGCATGGGATGTCAACAGTCTATGCTAGTTTAAAAAGGGTAGTTTAGAGCATCTAGCATTTATCTTGCTAATGACAATTACTTGTTCAAAATTTAATGAGAATTCCAATATATGAGAAACAACCAGCCAGAAATTTACATCTTGTCAAGGGTTATATATATACATAATTGAAAACATCATGTTAGCAACACCTCCAAAGATAGGTTTTCAATCGATTGGGAGATTAGGTAATCTTCAACAAGGGTTCTTGAAGTAAATATGGTGTGCACATTTATTAGTGGTTGGAGCTATAATTGTTCTCCAAGGTAAGTTAGCAGGGCTTAAAGAAAATGATCTTAGATGACTTTTCACTCAAAAATGAAAGTCAAAGGATGCTTTTGCAAATAGTCCCATTGCATAGATCTTTTCAATTTTAATCTAATGCAATTTCAATGAACTAAAATGGACTTCGGATGAAGAAGTTATCGCAAAAAGAAGATTGCCATTGTCCTATGAAAATGAGGCAAATTTTTATAAAAATGGCCTAAAAGCCTCATTGAAGAAATCGCATCGCAAATGTGCCAAAGGGAAGGACTTAACGCAAAGGTGGAAGGAACCCCGATTGCGACCTCTGACTTATCGCATCGGGTAGGCCTTCACTCGATATCGGGACCCGAGGCAAAGCGATATGCGATATGCGATCAATGCGATGAAGCGATTGCAATGATTGGCGATTTGAGGAGCAGAGGCATAGACCTCGCCGATGCGATATGCGATGTGCGATATCGGCGATTGGCAGATCGGCGGATTGACAGTCGGCATAACCAAAGGGAAGAACCCCGGGGCCATTGCGACAATGATATTGCGATATGCGATAAAGCGACAGGCCGATGTGCAATCGCACGCCAACCGCCGGATCGATGAGCAGGATCAATAGTCAGGATCTGATTGGGGTGATCGGCGATCGAGCGATTGGCGGATCCTCGATACAAAGGGCCGTTACATTCAATTGCGACTTGCAATTGCAATATGCCAATAAGGGGTGGACCCGATGGAATTATAGACCCAATTTCATAAGTTTTGAAATCCGGGAATTTGGGATTTTCAATGTATTCCTGTGTATTGAGGTTTTTTTGACCTCCCGCCTATGCGATGCGATATGTCGATTAAAGGCGGACCCGATAGGGATTATGAGCACGATTTCATAGATTTTGAAATCCGGTTTTTTGCGTTCGATAGTGTATTTCCGGTATATCTTTATGTATTGGAATTTTGTTTCATTTTCTGGTTTTCGCCCGAACGAAGGCCCCGATTCCTTTGTAACTGCCCCTGATCATTGTGTCGCGCTATAAGCAGGCGTTTTGTAACAATGATGCATTTGTAACGCGCAGAGCCACAGAGCCAGAAGCCAGAGGGCCAGCCGAAGAGACAGAGGAATGATCACGCACAGAGAAATGGACAGGAAGCCGCAGAGCCGGAAGGAGGCCTCACAAAAGCCAGAGAGCACGATTGAGAGGCAGCGCAGAGAGTTTTGGAGTCGCTTGGAGGTCAAGCGAAAACTAGAGAGTTTACAGCTGCGCAGAGCCAGAGCTCAAGATAGCTACACAGAACCAGAGGGTCGATAGTAGCAAAGAGCCGAGAGCCTGAGAGCCAGAGCCGAGAGAACAGTAAAGAGATCAAATGATCCGACTGTTGCTGGTGTCGAAAGTGTGCTGAAGATAGAAGAAGGCATCCCTGAGACAGTTGAAGGAATTCTGAGAGAGTTGGTGTAGGCTAGAGCTCAAGATAGCTCAGAGCGCTGATTGAAAGAGTCTAGTCTAGAGAAGCCTAGATCTGTCTGCAGCGTATGGACAACTAGCGGGATAAGATGGTATTCTAAACCCATAGATTTAGTTGTAAACCTATGGAGTTGAGCGTGGAGCTTGTAAAAGAATTTATGCCATAATCCCAGAGAGCCTAGTTGAGTTGACTAGAGTTCAAAGAAACGTAGCCCAAGATGTTTGGGTGAACTCCATATTATATTACTGTCTTATGTGTTTGCTGATTCACTGCTTTATTTATTGATTATGTGTGTTTTATATCAGTTTAAGAAAATCAACTTAAAGCACATAAACAGTTAAAAACAAACACAAGCATACACCTATTTTCAAGCACTTTTTAATTCCGCAATTGGTTAATCATAAGGTCTTGGAAATATATAAGATTTGGAGTGGGAGAGGTTCTTGTAAGCATGACAAGAAGCCTTTAGTGCCCTATTTCATATCAGGTGGTATCAGAGCTTAAGTTTGATTAACCCCACCTTCAAAGAAGGTGATATCAAAGCTGGTTATACCAGAGCAAGTGGTATCAGATCAGAATGCTTGATTGATAGAGCAAAGATTGCTTGTCTGAAAGGTGTTTAAACAGTCAGAGGTTGATTGTATGCTTGTTTGCACACTGACTATTGTTTGAGTTTGCAGAGGTGAAGGGAAAGCTATTGATAGCTCAGTCGAGGAGAGGACAAAAAGGAAGAAGGTCTGAAGGCATTTTTCTTATCCCAAAGGACCTCAAGGCAATCCTTGAAGCACAATAAGTTTGTTGCAAAAGGTTGCTTGAATAAGTTCTTTTTTAATCTTGTTTGAAGTTCTTTTGTTCACTTTGATAATGACAACTTCTACAAGTGAGTCCTTAAATTCCTCCTTCATCACAAGATTCTTTGATGGAGACATGAAGCAAGACTTGTTCATCATGATGGACAAGGTGAGAGAAATGTACGAGGATGGAAGGAAGAGCAACATACTTAGAGAGCAGTTGAATTCCGTGGAGGAAGAGAAGCAATTTCTTTCTGACAAATTGCAGGAAATGGAGAGACAACTTCATAGTGCAAATATGAACCTGAAAATAATGCATGAGTTGGAGACACAACGCTTTGTTGCCAAAGAAGCCTTGGTCAAGTATTAGAGTGAAGAAGAGTTAAACAATTCCTATTTGTCTTCAAATTCTTCTAAGAATGCTTATATTAGTTCTTTTGAAAAACATACTAGAGGCATAGGTTCCAAGCTAATGTCCAAGATGGGCTATGAAGGAAAAGGCTTGGGTAAACATGCACAAGGTATTGTTAAGCCAATAATAGTTGAGGAAAGGCCTAAGTATTTGGGTCTTGGCTATGGACAATCTTATGAAGAAAGTTCCAAAGCTGCCATGAAGGCCATTGAAACAGTTCCAAGAAGGAGTTTCATTTCAGGTCTTCTACCTCAAGAGCATGAATATTGTATTCATGGAGAATTCAATAGCTTGAAACATCATTTGCAGGATGCAGGTGTTCATAATCATACACTTGAACCAGAGAGTTGTGGAAACTCTGAAAGCCTTGAAGCAATTGATGGTGTTCCAAAGGAAGCCACTTCTTCATTTGATTTACCTCTTCATGGAGGCAATAAAGGTGAAAGAGAAAGGTATAAATCTGGTTCTAATCATATTCCTTTTGATTATATTAAGCATGATAAATTTCCATATAAGTATGGGAAAAGAATTGCATGTTCCTTTTGTGGTTTGGATAACCATAATATTTCTAGATGTTAGAAGAGAATGGTCACATACAATAAACTTTTGAAGGAAAGGAAGCAAGAAGCCAAAGGTCCATTGGACAAGGCAAATCATGATGTCAAGAAGATGCACATGTGCTGCATTTACTGCCATAAGCAAGGACATATTGCTGCAAAATGTTGGGCTCTGAATCCAACATTGCTTCCACAAAACTTGAAGAAGGTGGAAAGAGAGAATGGCAGGAATGGAAAGAAAGTTCCCATGAATAATGTGTTTCAAGATGATTCACATGTTGATGCTGATGTGCAGACAAAGGAAGCACCTTTGAAATGAATTGATAAGAAATGGTTAGAGTTCTTATCCAATTAAGATTGCATGTCTATTGATGCATCTATTTGCATTTCTTTGTTAATGGAATGCAAGTTGCAGGGTTTTACCAAGAAGGTGAATGGAAAAAGTTGAGTAGGAGACTCACTTTATCGCTGCAACATTATATTCATTTCAGCTTCGAAAGTACAGTGTACTTAAGCGAAAGTTGAAGGATGAAATGCATGCATGAGAATGATATGCATGAACACAGGGATGTTAATGATTTCCTTGTATTTAAACATGTATGTGTGATTAACTTGAAGGGTTGATTGCTTTGGCATGCATGTAATGCAATATTGACTTGAGAAAAGTTGATTTGGTCTCCAAGATGGAGATGATGATGAAGTGTTTCATCTTTTGAAAAGAATCCTTGAGATATTTTCTACATGCTTGATTTGAAGGGTCATTTGTTTTAAAGGCATGTTTTGTGGGCTTGTTATCTAGTCCATCATTTGTATGCAAATTTAAAGACATAGAGGTGTTTACAAGATGTGAAATCTGTTTCTTTTGTTGAAGCAGGAGTTTACGCCATCCAGTTGTTATCTGTAATTCTGTTGTTGTTAATAGTTGTTGTTGACAGCATGTCAAACAAGTACAAATAAAAATTTTGTGAAGCAGATGTAATTTCACATTGGTTTGAGCCACCTTGGATCAATGACCAAGGTAGAGAAGTTCAAACTACCTTCTGTGACCATCTCAGTAGGAGTTTTGCATGAAGTCAAGGAGGAAAAAAGTTCTTCCCAAGAGGGCCAGCACATCTAGGAAGGAGAGTGGTCAAAGGTTTTGGTTCAGAGGCACTATGCAAGGCAAGTGTATGGAGGCTGAAAAAAAGAGGGTGTTGTTACTCTCATTTATTGTTCATATCAATATATCAGTCTTTTGGAGACCAAAAGCTTTTTAGTGGGAAGGCGTGATCAGAAAATGATCCTAGATGACTTTTCACTCAAAAATGAAAGTCAAAGGATGCTTCTGAAAATAGTACCATTACATAGATCTTTTCAATATGAATCTAATGCAATTTGAATGGGCTAAAATGGATTTTGGATGAAGAAGTTATCGCAGAAAGAAGATTGCCATTGTCCTTTGAAAATGAGTCAAATTTTTATGAAAATGGCCTAAAAGGCTCATTGAAGAAGTCACATCGCAAATGTGCCAAAGGGAAGGACTTAAGGTAAAGGCGGAAGGAACCCCGATTGCGACCTCCGACTTATCGCATCGGAGGTAGGTCTTCGCCTGATATCGGGACCCTAGGCAGAGCAATATGCGATATGCGATTGATGCGATGATGCGATTGTGATGATCGGCAACCGGAGGAGCATAAGCATAGACCCCGCCGATGCGATATGCGATGTGCGATATTGGCGGTCGGCATAACCAAAGGGAAGACCCCCGGGGCCGTTGTGACATCGATATTGCGATATGTGATAAAGCGATGGGCTGATGTGCGATCGCATGCCAACCGTCGTATCGATGAGTAGGATGAACAATCAGGATCTGATTTGGGTGATCGACGATCGAGCGATCGGAGGATCCCCGATACAAAGGTTCGTTACATGCAATTGCGACTTGCGATTGCGATATGCCAGTAAGGGGCGGACCCGATGGAATTATAGACCTCATTTCATAAGTTTTGAAATCCGAGAATTCAGGATTTTCAATGTATTCCTGTGTATTGAGGTTTTTTTGACCTCCTGCCTATGCGATGTGATATGCCGATTAAAGGCGGACCCGATAGGGATTATGAGCGCGATTTCATAGATTTTGAAATTTGGGTTTTTGCGCCTGATAGTGTATTTCTGGTATATCTCTGTGTATTGGAATTTTGTTCCATTTTCGGGTTTTCGCCTAAAGGAAGGCCCCAATTCCTTTGTAACTTCCCCTGATCATTGTGCCACGCTGCAAGCAGGAATTTTGTAACAATGATGCATTTGTAACGCGTAGAGCCACAGAGCCAGAAGCCAGAGGGCCAGCCGAAGAGACAGAGGAATGATCATGCATAGAGAAACGGACAGGAAGCCGCAGAGCCAGAGGGAGGCCTCACAAAAGCCAAAGAGCATGATTGAGAGGCAGCGTAGAGAGTTTTGGAGTCGCTTGGAGGTCAAGCAAAAACCATAGAGCTCACAGTTGCGCAGAGCCAGAGCTCAAGATAACTGCGCAAAACCAGAGGGTCAATAGCAGCAAAGAGCTGAGAGCCTGAGAGCCAGAGCTAAGAGCCAGAGCCAAGAGCTAAAGTAGAGAGCCAGAGCTGAGAGCCTGAGAACCAGAGACAGAGAGTCAGAGCCAAGAGCCAGAGCCGAGAGAACAACAAAGAGATCAAATGATCCAGCTGTTGCTGGTGTTTAAAGTGTACTGAAGCTAGAAGAAGGCATTCTAGAGACAGTTGAAGGAATTCTGAGGGAGTTGGTGCAAGCTAGAGGTCAAGATAGCTCAGAGCGTTGATTGAAGGAGTCTAGACCAGAGAAGCCTAGATCTGTCTGCAGCGTATGGACAACCAGCGGGATAAGATGGTATTCTAAACCCATAGAGTCATGTTTGTAAAACTATGGAGTTGAGCATGGAGCTTGTAAAAGAATTTATGCCATAATCCCAGAGAGCCTAGTTGAGTTGACTAGAGTTCAAGGAGACGTAGCCCAAGAGGTTTGGGTGAAATCCATATTATATTACCATTTTATGCGTTTGTTGATTCGCTGCTTTATTTACTGATTATGTGTGTTTTATATCAGTTTAAGCAAATCAACTCAAAACACATAAACAGTTTAAAACAAACACAAGCATACACTTATTTTCAAGCACTTTTTAATTCCGCAATTGGTTAATCATAAGGTCTTGGAAATATATAAGCTTTGGAGTGGGAGAGGTTCTTGTAAGCCTGACAAGAAGCCTTTAGTGCCCCATTTCAGATCAGTTCTTGAAGTAAATATGGTGTGCACATTTATCAGTTGTTGGAGCTATAATTGTTCTCCAAGGTAAGTTAGCAGGGCTTAAAGAAGCAACTATTAAGGAAAGACAACATAATATATAATATTTTTGGCAAACAAAATAAAATAAGCAATGATTGAGAACCATGACACCAAAAATTTACTTGGAAAACCCAACAAAGTACTGACAACGCACTAGCTACATTTATGAACTTAATAAATGATACATTGTGCTGTTTTATAGATTCATTTGTTATTGTCTATTTGGATGATATATCGATATGGATTTCCACTTGAGAGGAGCACATCACACTTTTGATGCAGGTAATCAAGACATTAAATAAGCTCCAACTGCTAGCAAATCTCAAGAAGTGTGAGTGGGTAATCGAGACATTAAATAAGCTCCAACTGCTAGCAAATCTCAAGAAGTGTGAGTTTGCACAATAGTCTTTGGTCTATTTGGGGTATGTGATAGGTGGAGGAGAGTTGAATATAGATCATTCTATGATGAAGGCTATCAAGAGATGGTTGATGCCTACTAATGTTACTGAGATTAGGAGTTTTGTTGGGGCGACATAATACTTGAGGAAATTCATACCCTCATTTTATCTGGTAGTATGTAATAGCCCTAGTCACAATTCCCTTTTATCATAAACATTGAGAAAAAAATTTAACTAAATAAAACCAACCTAGATCCATCTTAACTTTGGATTTATCAAACACCAAGAGGGATCCAATCTTTCAAGGTGAAAACCTCTTTTTTGAGTGCAAAACTTGAGGAAAGGTTTGCACCTTGAGAGATTTGATCCCTCTTGGTGCTTGATAGATTCGGAGTTAATATGGACCTAGGTTGGTTATATAATAATATATAATATATATTTGTATCTATATGTCTCTTTCTTATTCCTTCTATGTCACCCCCTAAACATACACACTCTCTCTCCATATCTATGTCTCTCTCTCTCACTCCCTCTCTCCCTATCTCTCTCTTCCCTTTCTCTTTCTCTCTTCTCCTTCTCTCCTCTTCCTTAGCCCCCGCTCTCCTCTCTCCATCACTCCCTTGTCAATCCCTCTCTCTCCACCTTTCTCCCCCTATTTATTTTTTCTTTCATCCCTCTCTCCCCCCCACCGAATCCATCTCTCCCTCCTTCTCCCTCTTGAGTCCTCTCTCTCTTCCTTCCTCTCTCTGCCTTTCTCTCCCCCGCTCTCTCTCTCCAATCTGACACTATCTCCCTCCATCTCCCCTTTTCTCTCTCCCCTCCATCTTTGTGTCTCTCCCTCTCTCTCTCTCACCCTTCTCTCCCTATCTCTCTCCCCTCCTCCCCTCTCTCCATTACTCTCTCTCACTCTCTCTTGTTGCTCCCTCTCTCTCGACCTCTATCTCTCTGTCTTCTCTCTCTCTCTCTCCCCCCTACATCACACTCTCTCTTTCTGTCCTCCAACTTTGTCACTATCTCCCTCTTTCTCCCCTCTCCTAAATTTGATCTTGTTGTATTGTGTTTAAGAAAGTATCTAAATTAAACAAACTCAATTCGTTGTGAAATACTAAACCTATATTTTGAATCAATTATATCAAAAAAAATACAATAATAAAAAACTTATAAAAATCATGCATTATCTTTCCTTTATGATTGTTAGTCACTTTACTTCTTGCTTGGATCCTTACTTAAGATGGATCTATATTGGTTTCTCATAATACTATTTATATCATTTACATTTCACAACTTTAAATATAAAAATATTTTGATTTTTAATTTTATGATATTTAAATTTAAAATTTAATAAAATATTTGAACTTAAAACTTAATAAAAATTAAATAATTGAACTAAGTCAATGAAAATATAGCAGTATGAAATATAGGAGTATGAAAATATAGTAGTATGTAATTATGAATGATAGTATGAACTTGCTCCAATTATTAAAAAAAAAAAAATGATAGTATGAACTCCTTCCAAATTTTAAGTTATAATTTAAAAAATATATTTTTTTTAAACTAAAAATATATATATATTTTTAAACTAAAAATATATATATATATATATATATATATATATATATATATATAAAAGAAAATCATAAATTTGTGAAATAAAGGGAAAAAATTTAAGATTATGATAAAACCAAAATTATATTTACAATTTTAACATTTTTCATATGGTTGTTTAGATTAATTTTGGATAAAAAAATTATTCAGGTATAATGTTGTTGAAATTGTATAAATGTTCATCAAATTTAGAATGTAATTTTGTAAATGATTTTCATTGTCAATCTTATTTATAAGACTAAATTTTAATAAAAATTAAACCAAATAATCTAAAACTACAGAAAATGTATTAATATCTATTTAAACTCTCCAAATTTTATAAAAATTAAACTAAATAATATAAACGTTAAGAAAATGAATTTGTATCTATTTACACACTCCAAATTCCAAGCAACTCCATGATTTAAAAGTAATTTTTTTAAATAAAACAAATCTGAAAAAGAAATCTCAAGTTTGAGAAAATAAAGGCAAGAAGCTGAAGCCACATTTATATTTACCATCTTAACTTTTTTAATTTGGCCGATTAAACTGTTAAGGCTACTTTGGATGAAAAAATAATCTATTCATTACTAGTATAATGTTGTTGGGTATACCCCCACATAAATATTTAAAAAATTAAATTTATTTGACTGTCCCATCAAGCTAATTTAAAAACATGAATATACAATTTTCTCCAAAGTATTTAAAAATAAACATGATTCGGAAACGAGTCTGGAACCTTCTAATAGAAACCCGTAGAGCATTCCCGTGTGTTCCACCCTCGGAGACTGGATAATCATCTTCACTCTTGAACATTCTACCTGTTTCCTGCAACTACTATAAATGCTCCCCCTATCTGGCCAATTCTTCAAAGTCAGTTTTTCTCGCATTCACATCTTTCTAAAGAGTCGACATTATCGCAAGCATGTCTCTCGCTCCTCGCTTCTTTGGCAGACGATCCAGCGTTTTCGATCCCTTCTCACTCGATTTATGGGATCCTTTCGAATCTGTGAATTCTCCAGTCTTTGGGGAAATAGCGCCATTTGCAAAGAATGACGCAGCAGCCATAGCCAACACTCAGCTAGATTGGAAGGAAACCTCTGACGCGCACATCTTCAAGGCCGATCTTCCAGGTATTCATCATGCCTACTACAGGGTTTTTGTTGCTTTCCTTAGTAATTTTCTGGATTCGTTGATTTTAGCGTCCGGTACTTACCTTTCGTTCGTGGTTCGTGGCAGGTTTGAAGAAAGAAGAGGTAAAGATAGAGGTGGAAGACGACCGAGTTTTAAAGATCAGTGGTGAACGGAAGAAAGAAGAAGAGAAAAAGACCGACAAGTGGCACCGTATTGAGCGCTCTCACGGGAAATTTCTTCGTAGTTTCCGATTACCGGAAAATGCAAAGGTGGACCAGGTGAAGGCTACCATGGAAAATGGAGTGCTCACTGTCACGGTTCCGAAGCAGCCTCAGCCTAAACCTGAGGTTAGAGCCATAGAAATCTCTGGTTAACTGAAACAAAAATTAGTGGAGAATGGCGGTCGAGATTATGAATGAATGTTTGCCCTTCCTCCCGTTATTGTTGGTAGGGGTTTGGAGGCTGAGAAACAATGTATTTTGGAAGAGATGAGTTATAATAAAATGGACAGATGTTCTTAGCCGTGATGAATATGCTGTTTTCTTTTTCTTCAGTGCAAGCGCTTTTTCTAAATGTAAACACAAATTTGTATTTTCAAATAATCATAATTATTGTATTAGTGTTACCTTTCTAAAAAAATTAGAGATATTCGGCTGTACGAAGACTGTCACAAGAATAAATATTTGGCTGTAGAAATTCGAGTATGATTTTCCTAAATTTTTAGGAAATTTGGTTTACATACTTCAGGATTATTTTGGGTGTGTTAAAGAAGATTTTGGAATTTTTTTATACTGTTAAAACCATTTCTATCGTTTAAAAAATAAATAAAAAACAATTAAACACTCTTATGATCAGAATTTTAGAAAAAGGAAAAAAAAATCCAACTTTAGTGAACAAGACCTACCATACCTCAATTCTTCGACTAAAACACGGTCGCAATACATAGGGCATACCTGATGAATATTCAAATGCACATGTTGTTTCCACTCACCAAGGAGGCCAGCCAGATAAGGTTACAATTTCCACCATCATGCGGTTATGTTGTTTTCACTCACAAAGGAGGCCAGCCAACCACATGATAAGGTTACAATTTTTACTACCAGCCAATCGCATGATTAGGTTACAATTTTAAGTCTGGAATTTCGATTTTAACCTTGGGGTGTTAGTTTTAATCTTAGTACTCCAAGTTGAAATTTTCGGGAGTCGTAGGTGGAGGAATTGCACGGCCAAAAGTGGCATATTTTTTTTCCCAACACGGAAGAAAAAAAAAAAAAAACTATATTGTATTCATTAAAATTTGAGATAATAATTCATCATCATAAAGAATATGGTAAACTTATAGTGGGCTTAGATATGGCATGCAAGCCTATGATGAGAGATATCATAATCTCTTTACAAAAAAACAACCTCACAATAGAACTAACAGAATATAAATATGGTCGTGGATGGAAACAACTATAATAAGTATGAGAAAACTTCAAGAACTGGGCAAAATAGGAAAAAATATATACGGGTACATGATACATACCAGAGATAGAGCAAGTTGATCAATAAATTAAGTGCCCGGCAAAATGAATTTTTGGATATGGTATTGAATATTTCCAGCAGATATGCACACCTTCCAAAGTTTGTTTGAGGAAGAAAGGCCTTCTTTTGAGAGAGCATCAGCGACTTTGTTTTTTCCTCTATCTATATGGTGAATAGAATAGTCCTTTCGAGATTTCCATATAGAGTCAATCCTGCTCAGCCAACCCAAAAGATTATGATTTTTTATGGAGTGAACGGACTTTACATGATCAATAATGACCTTGGAGTCACCGAAAATATGCAGTCCCCTGATGTTTAGGAAGTCACAAAATTTTAAGAGTCCTGCCAATGCCATCGCCTCTGCTTTGTTGTTTGTCCCTTTGCCTCCATGCCAAAAAATTTCGATATGTTGATTCTCCCATGGAATAATAAAAACCCCACATGCACAATATCCATTTTGTGCGGCCCCATCAAAGTATGCACGTGGAATATTTGTGGGATCCATATTGCATGCCTACGACTTTCAAACCCTTTGATGAATATTGGGAGGTTTGCAGGCTGAGAATAAAGAGAGAATGTATTCAAAAACAGAAAGATAATTTTCCTTGCTGTTTTGGAAGAGGGCTTGGTTCCTCCATTTCCATATAGCCCATAAGGTAAGCAACGGAATAGGCCTCCATTCGGATTTCATATTGCACCACCATTCAAAGGCTTCCTTAAGAGAGAGAAAAGTAATCCTATTGAATCCAAAATGGTTAGCAAGGCACTTCCATATCCCCATAGAATGTGGACAGCTTAGGAAAATGTGATAGTTGGTTTCTTCATTCGATTTGCAGATAGGACATATAGCAGGCCCGCTCCAATTCCTTTTTTGGAGGTTTTCCCACGTAAGATTCTTATTGTGGAAAACAAGCCAAGCAAAGATAATTATCTTGATGGGGCAACCCGATTTCCAGAATATGTATGGGAAAATGATATCCTGACGATTGGAACATTCCTGTTGAAGCTGAAGATAGATATCTTTTACAAATACAGATGACCTCCCCCTGTATCCCTTCCAGATCAATTTGTCCTCCGCTTCAGATCTGAAAATACCTCTGTTTCTCATAGCCCAAGTGATCAGATTCCATTGGAGAGCCAGGTCAGCATTAAGGTCCAACATCGTGGCCGATTTCCATATAGGAAGAGATCCTTCCCATCTATCAATGGCTTGGTCCCAAAAGAAGATTCCTTTTTGCTGTAGGGCCCAAAGTAACTGTGGAGAAAAGGATGTTTCCTTGTCTCCACCCGCTATGGGATCGAGTCCTATAATGATATTTTTTCCCGATTGAAAACTCCATACCAGATTTTTTAGAAAAAAATGTTCTATTTTTCGAAAACCTCTCCAAATTGCAAATCCCTGTGGGGATCCAATTGTTCCTTTTCTATACCAGAATGATAAGTCTCTGTTGTCCATATATTTTGCCTTGATGGTTTTGCTCCAAAGACTATCCCCCATGACTCCATTCCATAAAGATTTACAGAGTAGTGCTATGCGAAACATATTAAGGTCCATGATACCCCAGCCCCCCAATTTTTTTGGACGAGTCAATTTGGAGAGTTTAGTAAGGTGGAATTTTCTTTTCTCTTTGTTCCCCCCCAAATGAAATTTGCAGTTAATCTGTTTAGTTTGTGGATAATATTTTCAGGTATGTAAAAAAGATGAGCCCAATAAACCATTAATTGAACCAGAACTGCTTGAGTTAAGATCGCTCTTCCAGCCAAAGAAAGACATTTAAATTCCCAACCAGCAATTCTCATAAAAAATTGGTCATGGATCCACATCCAATCAGCAGATGAGTATCCCACAGGCTTTAAGTGAAAACCCAAATATTTTAGGCCCTCGTTGAGAGGTTTGGCTTTTATATTGAAAAGATTGATCAGATGGGCAATAAGATCCGCATTTACATCCTCCAGATGAAAAGACGACTTGCCGTCATTTATACATAGCCCTGTGGCTTTTTGGAATTTTCCCAAGATGTCATGCAAACAGGACCAGGAGGCACAACATAGCATTGCTGAGAGCAGTATGTCATCAACAAACAAATTGTGAGAAAATGAAATATTCCGGCTGATTTCCAAAGGACAACATCTTTCTTCTCTAACAGCCCTTTTAATGTGGAGGCTTAATGAATCCATGACCAAAATAAATAGGAGAGGGGACAGAGAACAACCCTATCGCAAACCCCTGGCGGCAAGAAAGAAAGTAGATGGGATACCATTAACAAGAACTGCATAGTTAACATCAACAACACAAGCCATAATCCAGTTTGAGCAATTGACATTTAGGCCAATTTTGGAGAGCAGACAATTAAGGAAACCCCAATCAACACAGTCATATGCTTTCTTGAGATCTAATTTCAATAAAGCAGCTTCAACTTTTCTTGTGTGCATGGAGTGAAGGCATTCCTGTGTAATAGCTACAGCCTCAAGAATGTTCCTGCCCTTTAGGAAGCCATGCTGCTCAAGGGTCATATGGGAAGATAAGATATTTCTCATCCTTTCAGCAATAAGTTTTGAAATAATCTTATAAAGGGTATTACAAAGGGAGATGGGCTTGAAGTCCATAAAGGAGAGAGAGATCTTCTTTTTTGGAATTAAAGCGATATAAGTGGAGGATATAGAGTGGTTTATTGAGCCTTTAATCCTAGACTCCTCCACCATATTCAAAAGGTCAAACTTCAACAAATCATAAAAGTGAATGAAAAAATCAATAGTCCAACCATCCGGACCCAGACTTTTGTCCTTTTGAAAGGATTTCATGATAGACAAAAGTTCCTCCTCAGAGACCTTTGCATATAGAAGGTCATTCTGCTCCTCATCAAACATTGTAGGGTAGGGTTCAATGCCCCATAGAATGTCATTGAAATCACTGCCCCCATTCCTGCTGTAAGCTTTTTGAAAATAATTTACAGCTTCCTTGGTGATGTCTTCCTGAGACACCACTGAGATCCCCATCTCATTTTTTATCTCCCAGATTGTATTTAGTTCCCGCCTTTTGTTAGCATACCGATGAAAAAATTTTGTATTTCGATCACCCTCTTTAAGCCATGTGGCTCTGCTCTTTAATCTCCATGTAGTCTCTTCAATTGCAAGAAGGTCTTGCTTTTTTCTCTCAAGTTCCTTAATATGAGCCCTCATGTCCAGAGACACATTATTTGAAATAAGACATACAAATAAACTTTCAAGTTCTTCATTTATCTTCTTTAGAGCTTCCCTATTAGAGAACACCTTATCCCACTGCCATCTTTTAACACATAACCTGAGGGCCGACAAGCGATTTAAGAATGTTTTGGAGTGCCAAAGCCGATCAACAAGGAAAGAAGGTTTCCAATTTTCCCGAATGAGATTATTGAACTGCTCATCCTCTAGCCAGACTCTATTGAATTTGAATGGATAACCCTTCCTGAGACCTACCAGGTTCCATTGGATGGAGATAGGTCTATGGTCAGAGATGTAGCTCGGAATAATCTTGACAGAGGGGTTCCCCAGATGATCAATCAAGTTGGCATGAATGAGGAAACGGTCAAGTCTCTTTGCGAGGTAAGCATCATTCGATCTCCCATTATCCCAAGTTGGCCCCATCCTGGATGGATAGACATCGACAAAATTGTGTTGGAGGATAGCATCTCTGATCATACCTCCCACCTAATCATTTTTCCTGCCCCTACCCCAAATCTCGTCATTGCTCAAAGTGCAATTTAAATCCCCCCAATCAACAGAGAATCGATGTCCAGGAACTCAGAGGATAGAAAGCGTTCCCAGAAAGGAAGGCATTCTTTATACGGGGCATAGACATTTAATATGTGAAACGACCCAGGAGAGCCCCTAATATAGGCGAGAAGGAGAATGCCAGCAAAACACTTGAAAGCCATAGCCGAAATCCAAGTCGGATCCCACAAAACCACAAGTCCACCTGAGAGTCCAGAAGCACTCATTGCAGCCATGTGCCAGGTGGGGAACATGCGTCTAAAGAAAGAAATGGAATCCTGGCACCCATGCATTGTCTCTTGAATGAGAATGATCTTTGATTTAGAGGACCTGAAAAGTTCCTTTAGAGCCAAGAATTTTGGGTCCGCTCCAAGACCCCTAATGTTCATTGAAAGTATGTTGATCATTTGGACGATTCCCCAGGCTGACTTGCTCTAAGCAGCCTTTTGTCTGCGAGATCGATGATAGGAATGTCAACCAAAGAAAGGTCCCGTATGTTCAATGCCTGACTACCCTTTCTGCCCCAAAAATGTCTGCTCCCCCTGTTGTGCTTCCTTCTAACTGTAATGTTGCCTGCAGAGGTAGGACTGATAGAAGGAGAGGGAGATTTTTCTGGCTTGTGTATAGTCAGAGGGCGAAGGTTAAGGGATTCACGCTTAAGAAGAAGATCAAGATCACATTCAAAAGAGTTTACCGGAGAAGAATCGGGAGAGTTCAAGGGCGTGACAGTGGAACAAGGAGCCTTCCCTTTTAAGTCCGCAATGGCTTTGGAAGGGATGGAGGGAGGCAAGAGAGGGGGAGGGGAAACAGTGCTTTGTGGAGCTGAAATGAGATTTTTAGGTGATTGAGGGGATGATGATATATAAGTGATGTGCGAAGTGGATGGGATATCCAGTGAAGGATGAGACATAGGGAGAGGAGAAGGAATAGCTTTATCCGGGCAAGGTTCAGGGGGGATAGGATTGACAGAGAAAAGCATCCGCCTTTCTGAAGGAGAAAGATCCAAAGAAAGAGGGGACTTCGATTTGCAAGGAGAACTGAACAAATTACTATTCTCCTTTTGAGGGCAGGGATCCCTACGAATGAACTCTAAAGATTGAGACCTCTTCAAAGAAAGGCTTGATGATATTTCTGGAGATATGCCCCGAGGGGGCAAATGATAGGTATTCCCAAGTCCGAATACCTTGCCCAAATCATTATCCATATTCTGTCTTTGATCCCAACCACCCAAACCCGATTTGGAGACTGAAGAGCGCCTATAATGATCCTTCCCCTTTTGAGAGATTTATTGCGAAATATGTAAAGTTATATTGTGGGAAATTGTACTGCTACATTATATAAATCAACATTTATTTTTTCTAAAAAATAATGTAGTAATGAAGAATAAAATTTCTAATATATTTGCAAAAATAAACTTATCCGGACTATTAAAAAACCAACGTTTTTAAAAAAATGCATTTTGTCATTATAAGTAATACGCTAAGGCCATATTGTTAACATGAGTAATACACTAAGGCTAACTTTATGGTAAATGGTCTATTAAAAAAAATGCATTTTCTTAATAAGAGTAATGCCGTAGGGCTAACCTTATGATCAAGGGTATTATTTACAAGAAGGATGGGGGCAAATCTTATGATCAACAATGCTATTTATAGTAGGTTGAGACCTTGCTTTAAAGAGACATTTACGAGGCTCTTGTACAAAGTTAAACAGTACTAGCTTTGTTTTAAAGAAATGTTTACTTGGTTTTCATTTATGCTTCTCGGTTTTTGAGAAAATTTACATGGATTACCAAAGATGCCTTCGAGATTTGGAGACTTACATGATATTTTCATAATAAATTATTTCTACATCACAATAATATCATAGTTGGGTATAATGTAATTATGAAAAATGCAAGGTTTTAATATCACACTCGGGTACGTTGCTATTATGAAGTACAAGATTTTAAACCATTTGAACATTTGCTGGCAAGAAGGACATAAACTTATGAATGGAAAAAAGATATTATTCATAAATAACTGAAAAAAATTAGTGGAATAGTAGGTGCATAGCATAATTGTAGTATCCCTGGCTCCAACTAGGTAACAACACTAATAGTATTGCATAACTCATTAATTGATCTGAAATTATTTGTGGAATTGTACATGTATATTTTAGCCACGTTTCGAGTCTAGAACAAGACTCATGGGGATGATTAGCCTCTCGAAGCCTTGGTTTCGTTTTGTTTGATTTGTTTCATGAGATCCCACCTTCATGCTTGGAATATGGTGCGAGGGTGATTAACTGAAAGAGAACACAAAAATGAAGACTGTGGAATATCCAAATCCAGAATCTCAAAAACCACACCACAGAAATCTACAAACCATTAATATTACTCTACATTGAGAGTTTCATGTTGTCCCATGAGCTGGGCTCCAAATCCTTTAAGGATCCTTGAAAGGTTATGTTAAAGTCAACATTCCTCTCACTGTATGCATATTAGAATTTCCTCTGAAATTCGTCGCATGGCTATTCCCTTCCCCATACACTCTCATTCCACGGACCTGTTGTAGACATGGATCCCAATCCACTAATGCAAAAGATGACTTGCATGGATATGGCTGAGGCAAATATGGAAGTTGTATCCATTTACTCATTTCTTTGTATGCAAAGATGCAACCACAAACACCTGTCTCAAACTTGTAGCATAGAGTTGCAGTGAAATTGTTGCAATCCAACGAAAGATAGAATTATGGAAGACTTCTTCCTTTCATTCTTTGTAACGCTCCAAACCTATACCTGAAGACTTTTTTGTTCTTTTCCTTTTTCATAGCATTTCTATAAGCACTCGTTTTAAATAATATTTCCTTTTCTTCAAATTTCTATAAACACTAATTGTAAATATTATTTCCTTTTCATCACATTTCCATAATCACTCATTTTAAATATCAAGTTCGACATCATAATTTTTCTTGTGTATATCTCATTAGATTGCAACTTCGGATTCTCAATGTTTCAGCCAATACTACAAATTGCAATGTTGAATTCAAGAAGGAACTTGCTTTCTAGCTTGGTCTAATGGTAGCTCAATTTTACATCACCTCCTTCTATATCGAAGGAAAAAGTGAACTCAACATGTCTATGGGCATCGCTCCCTTGACTGACATGAGATATTCTTACTAGGAAGCATATGTGCTTTGGTCCAACTTCCCTTCTTGATTCACTCTATATTCTCTTGTTTTGTCAATAGTGGGATGGAAGGGAACACTCTTACCCTTCTTCTAGGGCTAGTATAACTTCTATATATTTTGGAATCTACTACTACCACCATCTCCTTAGTTTGGGTCTAGATCTATTTCCATTTTATAAGGGGTTGTTTTTCTCACTGTAGATGCACTATGTTTGTTGTTTTTCCATGATATTGGTGCCTAGGATAGAATCTTAAATCACTGATGCTACCAAACCATGTATCACAATGAAACTACTTTGCATAGAGGAATATAAACAATAGTAAATCTAATAGTGCACAAAATATACACAACATTTTACACAAATTATGTACAATAACCCAACTTCATTATATGAATCCAACTCAATAATACAATTGCCTAGGGCTCATGTACGAGGGACAATGGTCCTCAAATATCCACTATTACAAGATACAAGAACTAGGGCTTGGTGTTTGTCGTGGTGACCACACATATTCTCATACAAGGTACACTGACTGTCTCGCTGATGTAGAGCTCCTCACAGCTTCCTTGGTCATACCATGTACACATCTGTCCGATCGTCCGGCTCCCCATCTGCCTCTATCAATGATCCAAGTCCATCTGGCCACTGAACATCGGTTATCCATTCTACTCACTAGTTGTGCCTTGGTCCATCAAGAGCACAACACATCGATACTCCTATTGAGTTGTTCACAACTTCATTTGTTCACAACTCACAACTTCCCATTGCTGCTCCTCAGCTACTGAGGGAATTTTCCCCACTATAGTCTTCCTGCGCTGCTCCAAAGAATACTAACATAAGGTAGGAGGGTTTCCACCTTTCACCATCAAATGTTGCTTCCCCAATGATGAACACAGGCTGCAACAAACTGCTCCTCTGGCTGATCAAACCTATGTGCTCTAACAAACTGCCTCTCCTAGGCCTACACTTTTTCCACTGTCACGCTTCCCTCCACCAGACCACGAGTGTCCAATACTTGTTGTAGCATCTGCCCTCTAGTTAGGGTATCCAACCACTATGGTAACTATTCCTCTTGGATGCTAACATACTTCTCCCAACTATCCTCCTCTAGGAAATCATCCACCTAGAATCCATCCATCAATAAAGATGACATTTGCAACTCATTATTGTTTCAACCTTGACCTCAAGTTTTGTGCATGCAGAAGACTGGTTAGGGCACACAATAGCTCTAAACCACTGCTCCAAGACCATTTTGGTTCCTTGCCCAATCTTCCTCCTACCTTGTTGTCCCTTCCTTAACCTTCAAGTCACCTTGGGCATCTCCACAAGGCTCTCAAACAACTCAGATTGCTACAACAAACTAGGGTTGCCTCCAGACACAAGAAAACATTGTTGTTTGAAGCCTTTTGACCCCTATACTCTTGCACTGATCCTTCTAGAGGTTGCGGCCTAGAGAGAGCCTTCTCCATAAGGCCTCACGACCCTCAAACCTCATCTAAACTACTTTTTTTTGCTACAACACCCTGCGGCCACCTATAACAGAGGTTCTCACACACAAACAAGCACAAAAGATACTCCAAAACATATCTTGGAACAATGGATAGGATATGCACTTGAGTCTACTTCAAAACAAGCCTAAACACGTCCCCGAACCCTCTTGATGGATGCCTTAAACCTGTTCCCTTACTCCTCAGAAGTCTGCACTCCTAAATAGACTCAAACTCGTGCTCCTTACCCTTCTCCTTCCCTTAGATTCACTATTCCAAATTAGAGCTATTCCATTGATGATTTGATGCTCATTCGATTTGAAATGACCTCACAAAATCCCTCTATTTATATCTTCTTCTAGGGCAACATCTAGCCCAACAAAGGTTCACCTCATGTCAAGGTCGACTTGACTTCTCTAGACAATTTTCCCACCCTTAAATTCAAAAATTAATATCTTCATTTCTACAACTCGGATTTGATTGATTTTCATTGCGTCTGGTTACTCTCAAAGTCCTCTATCAACTTAAATCATCACATGTATAAATATCTCATAGAATTACACCCATATGCTTGGGTGCAAAGCTCAGAGGCTTGGGTTTCATGCCCATAAGCCACACTTATGTGCCAACTCATCCACACTTGCAAGCCTAGGGTTTGGAGTACATCCCAAGCTACAAATATCAACACTCCCTTTTAGTGAGGGAGGTACTTCCAACACTAGGAAGTCTCCATCAACATCTCCGGTGACACTAACCCATTTGGCATCCATCATTGCAACATACTTTGTAGAATGAACCCAACAATCTTGGTAGTGCCTCTGCCTCATCACATCTAAACCTAAAGATACCAAACCTCCATAGGGATACTCCCTATGAGTCTACATGATCCCCACTAGTTCATTCCTTCAAGACCTCGTCCTCGGATCAAATACCACTTGTGAAAATCCCTCTAATCTCATATATGCAACATCAAGCTCCAATGAAGACTCTAGCCTGCCAATCTGTAGTCCATCACATGAAGCAATATTGATCATCTTGATATCATCCATGCCAAATAAATCCTCAATTTTGTCCCAAAGTTCCATGGTAAATTAACGGAAGTCTATGATCAACAATCTACCCTACAACAAACTGATGTTCACTTGGCTCACCACCAATCCACAAGAACTCCCAGCCAATCTCACTGCCAAGCCAGTCAAGACCACATATCCATATCTTCAGCTGAACCCTCTACTATATGATCTAGACACCCTCAACTCCCTCTCATTTTCTTCGTTGTCAACACTCTGATTCACCGACCTTTCAAAGTAGCTCTGATACCATGTTTTTTTTCCACGATACTGGTGTCTAAGATAGAATCTTAAATCACTAACACTACCAAATCAAGTATCATAACGAAACTACTTTGCAAAGTGGAATTTAAACAACAATGAATCTACTAGTGCACAAAATATACACAACTTTTTACACAAATTAGCAATGCAAACCAAGTCCTCTTTCTCAAAAACAAGTTGAAGGACATAAAGAAGGGAAGAGGTGAAGATATCCAATCCTACTTCATGAGGATTACCAAGAAAAACAATGATCTTCTTTCAATTGGAGAAGTTATTGCTGACAAGGAGCTCACTCTCATTTCCCTTGGAGGTCTCCCTCGTGAATGGCATGTGTTCAACACTACTATCCTCAACAATGACAGGATTAGAGGTTTTGATGAATTGTTGACTAGATTTACTCAAGAAGAGATAAGGATGATGGAGAGAGACATCCCTTCAAATATGAATTATCCTACTGCATTCTCTGCTCATGCTAAAAAGAAGAACAATGCAGGTTCAAAGAAGCAATGTCAAGGAAGACCGAGATTCAAAGATGGAAGAAAGGGAAGATGCTTCATTTGTAATAGGTTTGGCCACTATGTTAGGGAGTGTCCTAATAGAAGGGTTACACCTCGGGATGATGAAAACAACTACCACAACAATTTCTGAGGCAACAATAATCAAAGGAATGGAAGGTTCAACAACAAAGGAAAAAGGAATGCTCCTGATACTCAACATGGAAAAGGTCGAACTCCCAAAAGATCGAGAAACTCCAGGTATGATGAATATAATGTTGTAGATAACAAGCAAAAATAATTTTATCTTATATCTTCCCTCTCTACTGCCTCTCCTTTGGATACTTTGGGAAATTGGTTGATTGATAGTGGTGCCTCAAGGCACTTCACTGGGTATAAGGAAGCTATTTCAAATCTGATAGAAAAAGATACAAATATGGAAATCACTCTTGGAGATAATGCAACCTATCTCGTGAAGGGAGTTGGGAATATTACTCTTCAATTGAATCAAGGTAACACCATTCATCTACAAGAAGTACTATATGTCACTGATCTAAAGAAGAACCTAGTATCTAACTCGGTGATGGAAGACAAAGGATTCAAGGTGGCATTCATTGATGGAAATGTACGTGTTTGGAAAAGAAATTTCAAAGAAGAATTTAATCTTGGATTCAGGGTTGATAGCCTATATCAAGTCGGAGGGATTCCATTAGGAGCTATGTCTTGTGACACATCTCTTCAATCTGCATGATGGCACTAGAGGTTTTCTCATCTTCATTATAAGGCTCTACTCGATGCAAGGAAGATAGTGTATGCCCGAATTTAAAGTAGAACATGATTGTAAAGGATGTGTCAAAGGAAAACATACAAGGGGACCATTCCCCTTAAGTGATAGCAAGACTAATGACATTTTGCAATTGGTTCATTCTGATCTATCTGGTATGTTTCCTATGATATCTTTGAGAGGATATCTATATTATGTTATCTTTGTGGATGACTTCTCTCGCAAAACTTGGATTTATTTCTTGAAGAAGAAGGATGAAGTGTTCACATGGTTCTGTTCTTTCAAAGCCTTGGTTGAAAATCAAATAGGGAAGAAGATCAAAATATTGAGGACCGTTAATGGAATCGAGTATGAATCAAATGAATCCAATGACTATTGTAGAGAAGATGGCATTAAGAAGGAGACTACTACTGCGTATACTCCTGAGCAAAATGGTGTTGTTGAAAGGAAGAATCATTCTATTATAGAAGCCACTCGTGCCATGCGTCATGATCAAAGCTTTTCGAAGTTCCTATGGGTAGAAGCTTCCAACACTGCCGTGTATTTTCAAAATAGATGCCCTCATAAAGCCTTGGACTCCAAAACTCCCAAATAAGTTTTCACCGGTAAAAAACCTGATGTTTCTCAATTTAGAATTTTTGGTAGCCCCGTGTATTTTCATGTGCCGAAAGAAAAGAGAAGTAAATTGGATGCTTCTGGGAATAAAGGAACATTTGTGGGCTACAGTGTAACTTCTAAGTCATATAGAATCTATGTGCCTAGTCAAAGTGAAGTGGAGATAAGTCATGATGTTACCTTCGATGAAGATGTTGCCCTTGGGAATATTAGGAACCTTCCTATTCCAAGGAAGGACAAAGAAGTAGATACAAGAAAACAGGGAGCACCACAGGATAATCCAATGCCCGATGTTGAAGGACCAATGGATCCCATTGATCCACCTCCTCATGATCCCTCCTCCTCAAAAAGGAGACCCTCATGGCTTACAGAAACTCTCGAAGATGCCGAAAAACAAGGGAACTTTTCATGAAAGTAAGAGGTCGAATAGGTACCAAAGGTACCTAACGGCCATGAGAAACATCATTCAAACTGAGCCATGCACATTCAAAGAAGCTGTGAAGCACCAAGTATGGAAGGATGTTATAAACAAAGAGTATGAGTCGATTATGAAGAATGATGTATGGGATGTGGTCCCTAGACCCAAGGACAAATATGTTGTCACCTATAAATGGCTCTACAAGATTAAGCATGGATCTAATGGAAGTGCTGAAAAGTTCAAGGCTAGGTTTTTTTGCTCAAGGCTTCTCTTAAAAGGAAGGTGTGGACTATGATGATATATTTGCACCAATTTCCCAATATACCACCATCCGTTCAATTATATCCCTTGCTGCCTCGCAAGGATGGAACCTACACCATATGGATGTCAAAACTGCCTTCTTCCATGGTTCACTTAAGGAGGAATTCTATGTAGAACAACACGAGGGGTTCAAATTTCAAGATCGTAAGACACATGTATGTAGGTTGAAGAAAACCCTCTATGGGTTGAAGCAAGCTCCTTAGGCTTGGTATGAGAGGATCAACAACTATCTGATGAAGTTGGGATTTACAAGAAGTGAAGTTGATTTGAACCTTTACTTTAAGGTTGAAAATGATAAACTTCTCATCCTGGTACTTTATGTGGATGATCTCTTTCTGACAGGTGCATACCCTTTTATTCATCAATGCAAGAGGGAGTTGGCTTCTAAATTCGAGATGAAGGACCTAGGACTGATGCGTTATTTCCTAGGTTTGGAAGTCTAGAAAAATCTAGGTGAGATTTTCCTTTCTCAAGGAAAATACATTGTGAAGCTACTTGAAAGATTTGGGATGGTGGATTGTAAGTCCGTAACTACTCCCATGGAACTCAACTTCAAGAAGTTATGCAAAAGTGTTGTTGGGCCCGATTTGGGAAATCCTTTTGTACCGTCCACTCATGGGGACCCTGATGTTCTTAGTGAACTCCCATCCAGACATATGCTTTGCAGTGAATACGTTGAGTCAATTTATGGTCGAGCCTCATCACATACATTGGATTGCTACCAAGAATCTTCTAAGATATCTTTGGGGCACAATCACCTATGGAATGAGATACACTGTCGGGAATGTGAGGCTCCATTGTTATTCTGATGCTGACTGGGCTGGTAGTGTGGTGGATCGTAAGAGAACATCGGGATGTTGCTTCTCAGTAGGTTCTGCTTCAATATCCTGGATGAGCAGGGTGCAGAAATCGATTTCTTTGAGCATCGTTGAGGCCGGATATATTTCTGCTAGAATGGCCTCCTGTGAAGTTGTTTGGTTAAGGAAGCTCTTTAGTGAGCTATATGGACATGTGCTAGATACCACCGTGATCTTCGGCGACAACCAAAGTGGGATTCGTATTTCTGAGAATCCCATGTTTCATGACTGCTCCAAGCATATTGATATCAGTTACCACTTTATTCGGGATATGGTAAAACGGGGAGCAGTAAGGCTCCATCACATTGGGACTGATGATCATTTCGCAGATATTATTATGAAGCCTGTAGGGAAGGTCAAATTCTTAACCTTCCGGGAATGACTTGGATTCGTGGAGATACCCTCTTATGAGGGCCCCGTTTGAGTTGGATATTGAGCTCTGGGGGCTCCAAGGGGCTTGGGGTACTTCTTGGAGCGATGAGCGACCATAGGGTGAGTGGTTCACCTTCCCCTGTGATACCCCGTGATGGTTGATATATGCATAGGGTGAGTGGTTCACCTTCCCCTGTGATACCCCATGATGGTTGATATATGCATAGGATGAGTGGTTCACCTTCCCCTGTGATACCCCATGATGGTTGATATATGCATAGGATGAGTGGTTCACCTTCTCCTATGGAATATGAGCAGGATTAATGGTTCACCTTCTCCTGCCGATACATCCTACTCATGTAGTCCAAGACTCATGGGAAGTACCTCTCATCTAACCGACGTGTAGGGAAATGATGATAAGGACCATAGTACTATCGATGCACGCATTGTGTAATACAATACTCCCTATGCTAGGATGTTTGATATTGATCTTAGATTAATGGAGACTGACTTCGGCTTAGTGGAGAGTGGTATTATGCACTCTCGATCATTTATTCTTCATTATTTCTTCATGTTTCAGTAGAGAAGAGTAGGGATGACAAGGATGGTACAAATTGTCAGATGGTTTGGCAGGTGGAGTTCTCCCTAGTTGAGAGGGAGTGTTAAATTTGGCAACTAAAGCCAAACTCCACCTTTGACAACTCATATGATGGAGATGATGTTTTTGTTGGATTCCTCTTTTTGAGAGGTGTAGGATTGATCTAAATATCAACTCATTCTGACATGTATAAATCGAATTATGAATTTATTTACTCTATGGACAAATTGTCAAGGTCGCCTGGCAATCTAATGTAGGCTCAAGAAGCCCAAAAGTCATGTCTCTTCACCCTCAACGTTGCATATAAATAGAAGGAGCATCTACCTCATTTGGACATTCATCATCTCACACATATCTCTCTCTCTCCTCATCTGATTGGGTCATACAAATTTCAGGGCAGCCTTCTTCTCCTCCACATGTGCGAAGGGTTGACTGCGTTTTCTGTTTTCCTGCGTTGACCAAGTTGCAGCAAGTTTGACCAGCGTTGACTGAGAAACATTTGACCTTGTTTGACTGCATTTTTCTTGGGAGAATTTATGTTTGGGCATGCTGCATTCTCTAACACAAATTTCGAGGATTTCTAGGTAGGTTGACCAATGTTGATCACAGACTTGACAATGCGTTGACCAAGTTTGACCGATTTCCTTAGGACTGCTTTGGGCTGATTTGGACTATCTTTGGAGGCTGAATTAACTGGGTTTGACTAAGCTGATTTGAAGGAGTAATTCTGTTGGTTTGACTAGCGTTGACTTTTTGTTTAGGGCATCCTATTGATTGCAGTTTGATTGGACATATTTCACTGTGTTTGGGCAAGTAAATTTTGCATATTGTACTCTCTCTCTCTGCTGAACTTTTGAAGAATAATAAGAAGATTTGATCAAAGGGTTTTCCCCACATTGGGGTTTTTCCCTGGCATCCGCCAAATATTGTGTCCTCTTGTCTTGGCTTGTCTTCTGGTTATTGTTTATGTTCTATCTGCATTTACTATTGATGTTAATGTGATTGCTAATCTAGAAATTGATATTGGGCTAATAAGAAAAATTGAAGTAAATTGATCTTAAGCATAGAACATGCCATTGTTATCTAAAAATTAGTAGGTTTCTTCCCTGAAAAATCTTCTTCTAGTGTACTCATACCGAGAATCTGATGAGGATTCCTGTTATGCACATATACCATTGTGTTGCATGCTTTAGTTCACAAGTGCAACGTAGGCCCCGATCATGAAACATCGCTTGTGCATATCCCAAAATACTTCTATTCTTCCTCTCAGCCACCCCATTCTGTTGTGGGTTATAGGGTGTTATTAACTCCCATCTAATGCCTTCTGATGCACATAATTTCTTGAACTCATTTGACACATATTCACCATTGTTATCACTCCTAAGAGACTTCACTTTCCTGCCAGTGTCTTTCTCAACAAGTGCTTTAAATTCGCAAAATTTGGAGAATGTCTGGTGTTTCTTCTTCATGAAAAATATCCAACACTTACGTGAGAAATAATATACAAATATAACATAATAACTATGCTTGGTCATGGAGGTTGTCGAGAAAGGTCCACACACATCTGAGTGAACTCTTTCAAGGACTTCTTGTGCCCCACTATCCTTATTATGAAAGTTGGCTTTGGTGTACTTCCCAAATGTAAACCCTTTGCATATATCTCGCTACTCTAGTGCACCCTTGGGAAGTCCTATAGAAATATGTTGCATGATATTCAAGGCTCCGTGGTGCTAATGGCCAAGTCTCCTATGCCATAATACGCCGATCTCTTGGCTCTGCACCTTCTTTGCTTTCGTGATCAAAGCAACACAATATTCTATATCCAATTTTTATAGGTTCTTCACCCAAACCTCGATCCACTTCACTTGTCTCATGGCGATATGTCTAAGGAAAGCCTTTTCTTTGCTAAATATCACATCGTAGCCACAGTCTTCCAACATATCACTAAAACTAAATTATTCTTTAGACCCGAAACATACATGACATCTTTTAATGTGAGAGGACAACCATACTCCCTCTGAAAAGTAACTTTATCAATGCTAGTTGCGATATACCTTCCATCATCTACCATATCGATGTGCATTTGGAGGTCCTTCTCCTCCAAGTCACTGAAAAATTCTTTGTTTCCCATCATATGGAATGAGGCTCCACTATCCAGATACCACACACTACCCATCACCGATGTCACCATGCATGTAATGAGTGTGAAATCCAACTCGAATTGTGAAGCTAGAGCTTCACCTGTCGCTCCTCCTGAGGGATTCTTGCCAACCTTCTTGTGCAGACACTTCATGGCATAGTGTCCCAACTCATGACAGTGAAAACATTTAATCTTCGACAAGTCTTTCTTCTTGCTCGCCTGACCAGAATCTCCTTTCGATTGGGATTTCTTCCATTTTCCTTTCTTTTCCTTTCTAGCCAAGGCACAATTATCCTCATCATCATGCTTGGATGAGGTACCATTTCTGGTGTTTCGCCTTATCTCTTCTTGCACCAAGTCAGACCATAATTGCTCCCAATTTTGTAGGTTATCCCTCCCATTTACCAAATCTTGGTAGTTGTGCGAGCTCTTGGGAAGACCTAGAATTTCTAGGCTTACCATATCATCTTTAATAATTGTAATACCAACACTCCTAAGTTCATACCAACATTGGGTGAACCTGCTTAGGTACTGTGGTATTGTTTCACCCTTCTCCATCTTAATCTTCTGAAACTTTCCCTTAAATGACAACTTCCTATGGTCACTGTTGTTCTGAAACAAGTCTACCAAGTCTTGCCACATTACATATGGGGTATCCTTCTCGTGGAGTTTCGAGACAATGTGATCTCGAACTCCTTATATTATGATCCTCCTCGCCTTTTCCACACTTTTCTTCCACTCTGCCAGATCTTGAGCATTAGTTGTTGGAGGATTAGGAATATCATTGTCTATGAATTCCTTCATCCCGTTATCTACACTACCTCCATCTTGTCCTTCTAAGAAATAGAATTAAAGCTACCCTCAAGGGCATACTCAAGTCTCAATCCATAGAACGATATCTTGTTGGCTTTGAAGAATGCTATTGAAAATTCGATTCACCTGCAAAGACAAACTCAAATTCTTCTCTTCTATTGTTATTTCTTCTCTGATACCATGTAAAAATTCCTTGTAGATTCAAACTCCTTATGTAATTTTCTAAAAAAAAAAATACTTGAATCTGCTCTACTCATCAGCGGAAACAATTAAATGATCGAGAAATCTATGCACAAGTATAATCTATGCACAAGTATAATCTATCTCACTGCCTCATAAGATGACTCTGGCTAATACTTAGTCAATTTTCCTACCTTCCAAGCTCATATTTCCTTGCGTTGTTTCTCAAGGAATTATCCCCCTATTAATTAGGGAAATCCCCATCGTGAATTTCGCAATCCTTATATGATCTGAAATTGATTGCTAGTTAATGTTGTGCTAGTATCATTTTCAGATATAAAATTTTCTTTGCTTTGGTTTGCTTATCCATAAAGAGTTTATCCATGAGCATGTGATTGTCAATTCATCTAACTTGGTGAAATTTAGTGTTTTGCATGAACTTAAAAGCATGAATTTAAATGGATGAACAATAGCATATAAAAACACAGCAAGCACAAATAACAAAGCTCAATACATAAATTTTTGTTGAAGGAGTTCACCCCTCCTAGGCTACATCTCCTTGGTCCAGCTTCATAGTGTGAGCCTTTGTATTAGCTTCAATAGTGATCAAATTGTTGTTACATGAATCCAATGCTCTTGGAACCTGTTCCAATGAGTTTAAAACATTCAAATCTATCAGAAATAACTATTTTTTTTACTCAATTTGGTTAGCAATGGCTCTGGAATGGCCTCCAACACCTGGTGGCCTTGAGCTTCAAAAATCTTCAAGTGACAAAAAGCACTTGTAAATGACCTCTTCTGCCTCTGCAACCTACTCCAATGAGTTCATAGCATGGTAATTTTTCAAAAATGACTATTCATTTTTCAAATTTGTCTGAGAATTGAGTACGTTATGGCTCAAATAGTTTTTCCTACAAAACCTCTGCTAAATTTGAAAGAACTACCAGTTAAATTTCCAAAAATAGGAATTCCGCCATAGTTGGAGGCGCCGCCGAAACTGCCGCCAGATTAAAATCTAGTTAATTAATGTAAATCCAGTTTAATTATGCATTAAGCAAGATTAAGGGCGCACGTAGCACTAGCCCCAACCCTCAGTTCTGGCATGTGGTCACATGGTGTGGGGGGTGGCCCACAGGGTTGACTTCCACCACCCTACCATCAGAAAACGTTTAAGGCTTTAAACTTAATTTGCGCGCTATTCCTTTCAATTATACGGCCTGTGGTGTATTAGCAAGGCATTTGGAGTGGGTGGGGGAGGTTGTGGGCTCCATTCCCCCTCCCTTCGCTCATATACTTTTGCTGACAATCTGAAGATGACACTTGTCATAGTGTCACTGGCTAAAATTGGAGAATATTCGTTGCATGCTCACTGGGCATCCAGTCAACCCCAGTCAACATATACATGTATAAGTGAAGCTCCCTTTTATTGAATGAACACACTTTCTTCATGAGCCTCCTTTGTATATTTTCATGCTTATATGTTTGCTTAATATGTGTAGGTAGACTATGAGGAATGCAATGATAATATGAACTTAATAATTGTTGAACAAAGCTTCTTCTCTATTTCTTGTGTGTTTGCACCATGGGTTATATTTTGCAGTTTTATGTTTCCTTGTGTATGAGGCTAGTTCCTAGTGAATTTCAAGTGTATGCATATGTGGGGAATGATGAGCCTGTATGGGAAATTATCAATTTGAGTGTATGTTTAGGCCTTGTGTGTGTGTGTGTGTGTGTGTTTGTATTTGTTGGAGTGAAATTTGGGGCAAGTTTCACACTAATTACTTGAGCTTTGTTTGATGGAGCTAGTGCCTAATTGCACAAGAATTTATATTTTACATATTCATGTTTGTAGGTATTATGCCTTTCCTTGGTAGAATATTCATCTCTTTTATTTTTAGAGAGGTTAACATATATGCGAAAGGAAGAGGCCATATTGTCACAAAAGATCATGTAGTTAATGATTTGATAAATTCTTAAGGAAGGCCTTCATGGGATAATCATATCCCTAAATGTTATCCCAATAATGGAAGGAGGTTAAACACATTGAATTCCAAAATTTCCATGGATGCATAGCCATCCACCCAAGGCATAATGTTAGTGACTTGGCCTCCTTACCTTAAGCTTAAACAACTCAAAGTCCTTAAGACTTCATAAGTCTAATTTTAGACTTTATACATCTAGTTTAAAACTTTATAAGGGAGTCAATGAATATATGTGGTAGGATATCAAGCATTGGTCATGCCCTAGAAGAAGTTATAAAGAAATTAGAGACATTTTGGTTGAGTTTGGAGGATTTTTTGGTGTTACAAGCAAAGAACATTTCATACAGTACAATCTATATCCCACGATACAATCAAAGACTCATTAGCAACCAAGGACACTATTAAACATCACAATTATTGGCAAGTTCCTTGGGAGGACACATGGAAAATTTTCATATCTTTAGGAACTTTTAAAAGGACATGTGGCATCAACCAATTAGTTGTCACATCTTTAAAAAAAATCCTAAAAGAACAAGTGGCACCTTGTCATGCCTCTAGAAATTTTAGCGGAACATGTGGCACCCTCTTATTCGTTGATGAAACCTTGGAAAATATGTTTTGGACATGTAGTGTCTTGTCACAAATTTAGGAACTTTAGAGGGTATGTGGCATGCTCTAGTTGGTTGTCACAATGTTGAAAGTTTCATATGGTGTGATGTGATGCGCCATAAAAAAAATTGGTGTGACATGTTACAACCACAAAACTTTGTGGGCATGTGAATAAAGGTGATGACATGGCCCAAAAACCTTCTACAACATATGAAATAACCAAAAAATATTACAATGAAAGCCTTGATGTAACAAATTTTCATCAACAAATATTATATAGATGCAAAACATTGAATGCCAAACCTCTTTTGGTATCAACTAGGCCAAAGGAACATAGTATATTGGTGTGTCAACGTGCATAGGAAATGTTGTCACTTGTGATACATATGCCATATGGAGTTTATGATAATGCAAAACGATGACCTTAGCACCAACCCATAAGACTCGTGGACTTGCAAAATGAACATTGTAGATAAAATAAGTTTGATGACATATGGGTTTTCACCAACAAGAAAAATGGCAAAGGTAGAACCTATCTCATGACGAAAATTTATGGGATAAATTTTCATCGTTTGATAGGTTTTTCCTTCAACCCTTCTCTTGTTGGTGAAAACCCATATGACATCATCACATCCTGTAAATGTTTAAGATGCGACACATCCCATCACCAACATTTTCTAAGATGTGATAAGAAGTTGTATAGAGCGTGATAAGGCACATTGAAAGGGATTTTGAACTATGATAGGACAAAGGCTTGGAAATCCATGTGAAGGATAATGTGGAAATGTATGAGTGCCATGTCACTTGGACATATGATAAAGTGGTAGAGTGAGGAACCCTAGTAATCTTTAAAGGGGCATAACTTTGTGCTTGTAACTCTATTTTGAGAAATTTATCATTTTTTGGAAAGTATTTAATGAATAGAACATGACTATGAATTTAGAAAAATATTTTAAGATATTTTTAAATAAAAAATATTTCAAAGACCCCGTCTCCTCAATCATACCAAATGGGTTGGTTCTATTGCACTTGGTGGCCATAAACTCCCCACTAGAGCCCAATTTCCCATTTCAACACTTGATGCATATTGATGTCATCTCCTAGAGCTAATCTCATCCACTACTTATTTTGTTTTACACGTCGCTTTTCTTTATTCCATGCAACCAGTTGCACCCCAACTCTTTTCCTACTAACCACAACCTCTTTGCTTATACTAATTGAATCATTGCAACCCTTTTCCTTGCCACAATGGTTCACCTCTTTTATTAAGAGTGGATCACTCCTATATGTTGCTTCTTCCTCTCTACCAAAATGGTTAACCACTTTTACCAATAATTCATTGTCCTACAACCCTAAACCTCTAGCATACCTTGGCTTATCCAAGTCAAGTATCTAATTCAAGCCTTATACAAATAAATGTGGGAATGAGTAATTATCAATCCTTTCCGCATATTGTACATCAACTTAATTCCAAATTAGGACTTTACTCAATATGTCTCCCATACTAACATGAAATCTAGAATTTGGTCCAAATCCATTGCTTACATAACTAGATGATTGAAATATAACTCCTAAGATTTGACCCATTATACCCTTGACTTCTTTTGGCCTTGTGTACTATGGTTGAAATAGTAAAAGGGCGCTTAGAGAAAATGGAAATACCTTCCAACATGTCTTTAGTGTAATCCAATTGTTTCTTTTATTGACCCATGGTTTGTATTCTTTAGAAATTATTACCCTAGATTTCCTCCCTATCTAAACCTAGCCATTCCGCCTAACTAGTGCCAAATATTAAGAAATAATATCTCTTATTATAATAACAATTAATATATAAAAAAAATGGTATAAATGTTTCAATGACACTATAAAAAGTAGTTTTATGTATAAAAAAATTATTTAATTCTTATGTAGAAATATTTTTGAAATAAAAATGATAAAAAATATATGATATATTATTGTATACATGTATATAAGATTTTCATTTCCCACAAGGTGACGGTAGACTACTTGTTTTATATGGAGAAAAATGAGAGTTTTATATAAATCATTGTAAATTTATAGATCTATTTTTTAACCACGCGTATTCATGTGATTAAAATATATTTATTGGTTTAAGTAGTACCTTCAAGCTCTCTTTTTATATTGGAAGATGAAAACATTGATGGGCAGCGCGAGTGCAGGAACGCACAATTGCAGGAATGTGAGTGTAGGAACGCACAATTGCGGGAATGTGAGTGTAGGAACGCACGAGTACAGGAACACACAAGTGCAAGAACGTGAGTGCAGGAATGCACGAGTACATGAATGCATGAGTACAAGAACGCATGAGTGAAGAAACGAGAGTGTAGGAACATGCCCAAGTGAAAGAACGCGCGAAGTGTAGGAATGCACGAGTGCAGAAATGCGAGTGTAGGAACACACGAGTGCAGGAGCGTGAGTACAAGAACGCGAGTGAAGGAATGCTAGTGTGGGAACATGTAAGTGGAGGAACGTGTGAGTACAGGAACGCAAGTGCAAGAACGCACGAGTGTAGAAATGTGAGTACAGGAACACGCGAGTGCAGGGACAAGTTAGGTATGTATTGTATTGATGTGTTAATTAAGGTTGAATTGATGCTAGTGGATGATGTCCTAGGAGATGACAATTTGGAAGTCTGTTAGCAACCATGTGGAAGGGTTTCCTAGGTGTTGGATGCCCTAACTAGGAGTAGATGATACAACAAGGATTGGTCACTCGTGGACTGTTGGAGGGAAGCATGAGAGTGGACCAAGTGTGGAGGTGATTGGGCACTTATGGTCTACTGGAGGACAACGAGATAGTGTCCAAGTTGGAGCCCCATGAGTAACACCTTGATGGACAAACGTAGTTGCGAGAGAGGTAGTTGTTGAGATCAAGGGTTTAATCAACCAGGAGTAGTTTGTGAAGCCCGAGACTTGTGTGTGGAGAATGGCTTCTACATCATATGATG
This sequence comes from Pinus tabuliformis, assembly GCA_031772625.1. Lineage (NCBI taxonomy): Eukaryota > Viridiplantae > Streptophyta > Pinopsida > Pinales > Pinaceae > Pinus > Pinus tabuliformis. Next base: position 1,477,088,610 of record CM062818.1, read on the forward strand.
GGAAGTCCTCCTAGCACGTGTTCATTGTGGGAGATGGACATATTGTAGTGATAGGTAGCAACCCTCCATGCCCTATGTTGGTCTTCATCAGAGCAATGCAGAAGACCATAGTGGGCTGAAGTCCCTAAGTAGCTAAGGAGCGGCAGTGGGCAGATCGAGAGTTGTTCACAAGTGGAGTTATGAACAACTCGACAGGAGTCTTGATGTGTTGTGACCTTAATGGAAGAAGGCACAACTAGAGAGTAGATTGGATAGTTGAGATTCAGTGACCAGATGGACTTGGAGCATTGATAGAGGAAACTGATGCAGATCGGGAGCCGAAGGACCAAGCATGTACAAGGTACGGCCGAGGGGAGCTGAGAGAGTTGACTACATCAGCCAGATGGTAAGTGTATCTTGTTGAGGGAAGATTGGTTTTCAATGGACTGACACCAAAACCCAATTTTGTATCTTGTACTAGTGGATGTATGAGGGCCATTATCCCTAGTATGAGAGCCCTAGACTGTTATATGTTGTTTATTATAACGAAGTTAGGTTGAAAATTGTAAAACGTTGTCTATATTTTGTGCATGTGTGATTTACTCTTGTTTATATTTCGTTGTGCAAAGTAGTATCGTTGAGATTCTTGGTTTGGTAGCATCAGAGATTTTAAGATTCCATCTTAGATCCAAGGTCGTGGAAATTCAACAGGAGGGAGATAGTGACAAAGTTGGAGGGTGAAGAGAGAGAGAGAGAGGTGGGACAGAAAGGGAGAGAGAGAGGATGTGAGAAATAGAAGGAAAGTGGAAGGAAGGGAGAGAGATGGAGTTGGAGGGGGAGAGGAGGAGGTAAGAAGAAAGGCATATAGACAGAAAAGTGGAGAGAGAGAGGGAGTGATAAGGGAGATGGAGAGAGAGGGAGAGAGGAGAGCAGGAGGGAAGATAGATAGAAGGGGAGAGAGGGAGAGAAGGGGAAGAGAGAGAGAGAGGGAGGGAGAGGGAGAGGGAGAGGGAAGGAGTGATAGATAGATAGCCAGAAAGAGTGTGTATGTTTTGGGGGTGATATAGAGAGAAAAAGGAGAGACAGAGGGAGATAGAGATATAAATGGAAGGTGAAGAGAGGGAAGAAGAGAGATATAGAGAGAGGGAGGGAGGGAGGGAGGCAGAGATAGATAGATATGGAGAGAGAGAGAGCATGTGTGTTTGGGGGGGTGAGATAAAGAGACAAAGAAGGAGATATGTAGGGAGATACAGATATAGATGGGGGTGGAGAGAGAAGAATATTTCTTGCACTAGATGCATTGATTTCAGTGTAGATGGTGATTTCTAATTCTATTTATTTCTTGCACCAAATGCATTGATTTTAGTGTAGATGTCGATTTCTAATTATATTTGATTGATGGTACTAAATGCATTGATTTCAATGTAGATGTTGATTTATAATCCTATTTGATTTCTTGCACTAGATGCATTGATTTTAGTGTAAATTTTTTCTAATTCAATTTGATTGTTTGCACTAGATGCATTGATTTCAGCATAGATGTTGATTTCTAATTATATTTTATTTCTTGCACTATATGCATTGATTTTGGTGTAGATGTTGATCTCTAATCCTATTTTATTGCTTGCATTAGATGCATTGATTTCAATGTAGACATTTTTTTCTAATCGCATTTGATTGTTTGCATTAGATGCATTGATTTCAGTGTAAGCACAAAAAATATTGACAATGTACATTGATTTTTGTGTTATATTAATTCAACTTATTAATATTGGAGAGAAAGAGAGACAAGGTATGATGTTTACTACAATAGCTCGAGTTAATTATTTCAATGGTTTATGATTTCAACTGCCCTTTTCATATAATCAATATGAAAAGATGGAAAAACTAATAGTGTCACTAATATTAGTGTCAAAAGTTGCAACACAATGGTGTTAGAAGGACACTATTAATAATTAATTAATCAAAAGTTGTGATACCTAGAATTTCAAGAGTAATCTTAGCACAATAAATTAATAAAACTACTCTTAAAAATATATTTAGTAATACCTGAAGGGACACTATTAAGAATTAGTTAGTTGTCAAAGATGTGATACCTAAAGTTAAATGAAATAGATGTGCAGTATCAATCCTCCTGAAAACTGTTGACAAGATTGTCTCCCTTCTTCATCACCAACTAATTACTAACAGACAATTACATACACATATAGAAATATAACAAAACAATTGTAACATTCACAAACATTACCATTGAAATCCAAACACATAAACACACAAACAAATCAAATCATCCAAACACAGACGTACAAACCATTCAAGGCAAACAACGTACACTAAATTAAAGAAGAGGATAATATCATGTCAATAAAATAAAACATAATGTAAATTTCAAAGTATGAAGTTTATTTGAAACATATACATAATAATGATAATCTAAAAATGTGACATTGTTTCCCTCAATTGGAACCAGCCTAGATCCATCTAACTTTGGATCTATCATGAGCCAAGAGGGATCAAATCCCTCAAGGTGTAAACCTTTCTCAAATTATTCACTCCAACAAGAAGGTTTGCACCTCGATGGATTTTATCCCTCTTGGCGCATGATAGATGTGGAGTTAAATGGATCTAGGTTGGTTGATAGGTCAATATTTATAATCGTTTTATGATAAACAATAGTTTTTGAACTTTGCATACCTAGGCTACATGTAAATTTTCCCTAATTAATAAAAGGCTCTAGTAATTTACACAAAAAAAACAAACAAGATATTTATAGTGTGAAAATGAAAGTATATCTTAATAAAAAATGTTAAAAAAATTACAATCCATTAACCCTTTATATTAAACAATGATTCTAACCTTAGTTTCATTTGATTAGATGATAATCTTGTTTCAATTAACAAATAAAAGTAATAATTTTGAGAAGTAGGTCAAATTTGTTTGGTATTGGGTGATTTTTGTATTCATAGGCTTGGTAGCAAGCATGCAATCAAATAGTAAATTTTGAATTTTTGAATCTCCATAAGGGTCCAAAATCTAATCATAGATCTTTGATCTTAAAGCATTCAATATTTCAACAAAAATACACTAGCAAAAGTTTCTTCTATAAAAGACATAGATTTTAGGTTAAACAACTCACAAAAGAGAGTTAAAAACATTAAAGGTTAACAATTTCAAATACGAAAAGTGGAGGGTTTATCCTCATCCCTCGCATATAGAAGCTATTTAATTTAACAATCAAATGGGGGGTTTCTCTAAACCTTCGTCTCAAAGCCTCATTGTACTTATATGTTGAAAAGTTAGAGGATTTTTTTTAAAGACGCAGGTTGTATTTGTTCAACTATTGTTGGTATAGTTATCATCATTCTTTGTTACATTAATATTGTTCTTATGGCAAGGAGTCCCTATGATTTGGGAAAGTGATTGAAAGTCTTCAAAGACTTCTGCTCTAGTACATGTATAATTGTTAACATTAACAAAATGGAAATTATGATAATTAAATCCAAAAATATCACTTACGAGAGGGCTTATGTGACTTAGAAGGGGTCAAGGTAATATAATAATATATCACTTAGAAGGGGTCAAGGTAATATAATAATATTTTATTCATAAGCCTAAATATTTTACTTTACTTAAGTTATATCAAACTTGCTTGCACTGAGTTTCCTAAGGGATATGTGTGGGCTTCTTATGAACACATGGCATCTTCCGTTATACAAATATAATTCATGCATAATTTATGGGAATTGTGGGTCATGAAATTATGAACAATTATGACTATAATAAATTATGGAATCTACTGAAATGAGGCCATGAGGAAATAATCACCATGCATAAGGAAATGGTGGACATTGAGAAACACTAATACATCTAAGAATCCTTGGAGTCCCCAATAAAGAGATTTCCTAGTGAACTTGTGCTAGAACCCTAGAGAGAAGGGAGATAGCTTGAGGAATTGTGTGGTAGATAAGAGAATCACATTCCTTGAGTTATGCATGGGAAAGGAGAAAAAGAGATGGTGGATTGGAATTATTGTAGGAGTTAACAAAATGTGAATTACTGGGAAATTTGGCTATGTGAGAGGATTACAGTTAACCGTAAGTGATTTCTCCCTTGTGGAACCATAGCCTTAGCTCAAGGGTGGCTCTATTGCAGAAAGATGACAAGCAATATTGCAGTTATGGTTTGGAACATCCTTCATCTATAACTGGTTGGCGTTAATTTCCAAAAGATAAGTGTATATTGTTATTTGTATAAATGCTAAGTTATTCATGTTATAAATTTAATGTTGTTTTTTTTTTGTATGTATGAGTGTGCATTATGTCTTACATGCATTAACTTATTCATAAAAGAACAACAAGGAAATTAAAGAATTAGAGAAAGTAGTTCGGTAAAAGTGTTTCTTTTCAAGAAGTACCACATTGTGTTATTTGTGTAAATGTTGAGTTATAGTTGTTTATGTTATAAATTTAATGTTGTTTTGTTTTCCTGTATGAGCATGCATTGTGGGTTTTCCGTGCATTAATTAGTTAAGAGAAAATGAGAAAACTATTGTATTAGAGAAATAAGTTGGATGAAAATGTGTGTTTTCAATAAGTACACCACTAGCTCAACAAGGTACAAGGGTGACTAGATATGTTACAATCACTAGGTACCTAATGCACAAAATTACGATAAACAACATGAAAGATAAAAGAATTCCTCACATTGCTTCAAACTCTAGTAAAAACAACTTGTGGCTCAAATAAGGATGCCATAAAAGTGTAACTCTTGGCTAAATCATCGGGGAATCAAGGAAGCGGTCACTTTGCAAAATAATTACAATGTTAAAAATATTATAACACTTTCAAATTTAAGAAGAAATTTGGATGCACTAAAGGATAAAAGAAAAAAAAAATTAAGATATGATAAGGAGATAATCAACCCTAATCGAGGAGATTGAAAGGATTTCTCTACATTGATTAACAAAACAAAGGTTCAACATTGTTGAAGTAAGAACAAACTCTCATAAGCTCCATAGTGAAACATGACATTGGACGATTCACAATATGTTGTGGTTCTAAGGAAATTATATTTGTGACACTAAGGTCAAAGTGAAAAACATTGTATTAAACTTTGTGCACCCACATTAAATCACAAATTAGTTGTTACAATCCCAATTTTCCTAACATTTTAACTTAAAACTATGGTCATTTAGGAACACTCTTAAATGTTTTTGGGAGCATAAATAAAATTCTAAAGAAATCCAAGTGAATCCTTGCATTTCGTAATGTTCAATAAACCAAATGTGTTTCTGATGGATATTAACCATCACCACATATCAACATTATACTAACTCTATAATCAATCGTGATTAAATACATTCACCAAATACATTTTTTTTGTATCTTAAGGAATCAACAATTGGGTTGGTCTTGTACTCGCTTGACACAAGGTCGATTCGAACCACTACCACTATAACCTCTAAGTGCTTATGTACGCCCCTTTAGTAGGCATAGGTGAATCAATGGGATTCAAACCTCGAACCTACTTGCACATAACACTTCATTTTCACATCCATCACCAATTGAGTTGGCCCCAGGGATTGTATTCACTAAAAACGTTACATTAATTCTCTTTATATAAAACGATTAAAAAGAGCTAAATCTTACTAATGGAAAAATAACTTAATATTATAAGTTTTTTCAATAATAATAATATAAAAATACAATTTAGTTATATTAAATTAATATATGAGATATTCATATTTGTAAAATAATTTCTCTAAATTACAAATTATTTATTAGAAATATGATTATTATATTATTAAGAAGAGAATTTTGGTGCGATGTCATAGATGACTCTCACATGTTGGAAGGTTTCTTATGGTGAAATCATTAGTTGAAGTTATGTCGATGTATCATGCTATGTTGATGTATCAGGCTTCACTTGCTTGTATTTGAAAATGAATATTAAACAAAATAGTTACACTATTGTATCATCAATGTAATACTCTTCGTAATAATATAATATAATATAATATATTTTTTTTGGTAAGTAAGCACCCACGGGGGATTTGAACCAGTGACCCATCACAAGGAGTGCCTTAACAGTGTACCCATTCACCATCGATCCAAAACCTCATGGGCTATAATATAATATAATATTAAAATATAAGTGATAAATAATAATAATAGTAAATAAATAATAAATAAATAAATAAAATAGTAAATAATAACTTGACTTTTATATATATATATATATAATTAAACTATAAAAGAGTAAGAATAAGTAAAGTTAACAAAAAGTAAATAAGAAATAAAAAAATAAGAAATAGTTAAATTAATTGAAATATTAAATTAAGTAAAACTTAAAATAAAGAAATAAAAGTTGATGCACATCTTTTTTTATTTTTAGTTTATTTAATGGACGATGAGGAGGATTAGATTCATCTATTTTTTCATCCATTCTCTAGGGAGAAAAATGTTGTGAGACAAAGGATTCTCTAGCAATAGTACGTAGATTGAGGGCTCAAGGGTGCCCAGTGGTTGAAAGATTATGTGTGATTGAGCCTACTGTTGGGTGGAGAGTCGTCCCCAAAAATTTGTTGTGGTTAGTGAGATTCAAATAGCTTTAAAATCTAAAATCACAGGTAAAGAATATCGTTGCTACAGATAAATCGTTTGTGCTCATGTTTTTCGAAATTCTATGCTAATTAGTTGAAAAGTTGTGTTGATTCTTAATTGCATAAATTAATGTAATTAGTTGTAACTTTTAATCTCAAACTGTTACATATAATATCACAACGAGATTGCAACCCTAGCCAATAAGTCCTAAGATACATAATATATAGTTTTAGTTAAAATTTATATGCAAAGTTGATTGTTAACTTTGTTAAAAATATTTATATGATTAATTAGATAAATTTATAAAAAACTTTTTTTTAATCGAACTGAATAATATTTTTTGTGAATTTATATTTATATTTTATAAAATAATCTCAACATTGTAAGTATATGTAAATTAACCTCTTTTTGGAAAAAACAAAAAAAACAAAACATGAGAAACTTATTAGTTAACCGATAATCATGAATACAGTTATCGGATAGTTGTTCATCTACAAATTCATTTTTAACCCAGACTTCATTGCGTTTCATTTTATTCTAATTTGATCAAAAGCGTATGGCTTGAAAGATTTCGAAGTGTTGTATGGGCACTAGAAAGATTTCGATATATATACCGACTTCAAGATTTGCTTGACATGGTTTACTTATTTTTTTTTTTGCTTTCAGTTATTTAATGAAAATATATTATATTTAATAATATATTTTTATTAAGTTTAAAATTTTCGATAAAGTGAAAAGGGCGTGTGAGTGAGAAGTGAAGGAAAAGAAACTTAGTAATAATGATTGGAATTTGAACTTTAAATCTAATATTTTGTAAAGTGATTACCGATTAAGTTACATTTCATATGGATTAGTTAGTTAAAGAAGATGGAGTAATTGAAAATTTAGATTCATGTTGAATGTTGATAGTTTATTAGTTGAATTTTATTTAAGAATGTAGTCTCTTGAAAAAAGGAAAACGGTAATGAAATTTTGACTATAGACTTTAAGAAGAGACCATTAGATATAAAGTGATGCATAATTATATTATACACTCAACTAGCTAAGGTAATATGAAGAAGTAAAAAGACAATATCTATTCAAACAATATGTGAAGATATTATAAGTGATCAAATTGAGAAAATAGTAGTACAATTCATTGAAGATACACAATGAAGTCGAATATGAAAGAAAAAATAATTTAAGATAGTATACAACTAAGTTGGGAGGACAATAAAAATATTAGTAGAATGAGATGATGGAATATTAAGCATAATGAGACAACAATTTTAAGAAAGGAAGGAATGTTTCTAAATTTTATCTCCAACACTAGTAGTATTTAGGTATGGAAGAACTTGGCAAAAGGAATAACTTACACAATTTCTAATAACGATAATGAATGGTAGCCTTGTAACCATACCCAACTTGGAAGGAAGAGATAGATATAAAAGAGTTATAGAAAGACACCCTAAGTGGGTAGAGGCATCACAAACCAATATAAGAAATCAACAAGAAGTAATAGCATATCCTATAACATAATGGAAGATTTTGGAATAGTCAAAATATTCTAAGGTTACTCCCTAAATGGACAACTCAGTGGCAAATGGTTATGGAATCATATAATTATTTCCATATAAGAACATGGTGAGAATCACTATATGGTTGATTTAAGGACGACATATGAGGAAGGAGACATTGACGATCAACTAATGAATTTGAAGCATAAAGAAGGTCTTTTTCAAGGGCCTTGAAGGATATGGTAACAATGGATTAAAGAAGTGAATCCATAATAAAATTGATCAATTGAAGGAAAATAAGTTACGTGATTGGAGGAATAGTAACAACATTTCCAAGTGTAACAATTTTATGCATTTAAGAGAGGAGGGAAATAAACCATGATGACTCAACATGAGAAATCAAGGCCAATTTGACAATATTTCCATCTTTGAAGCTAGTAGACATCGAATATTAGGAAATTGAGATTATTGGAGAAAACAAAAAAATTAAAAATATATCTATGAATATTTGGTATGGGGAAGTGAAGGGGTGATTCTATCAAGAAGAAAGTTCTCTTAAGGATATTGATGAGTGGAATGATCAACATGATTGGTAAGGGTCAAATTGATGACCTATATAATTTAGAAGTGTCAAGATAGGGAGTTGTGAGCACTTGTAATTGGTGAGAAATGACAAGAGATAAACTAGGAAAATATTTCAAGGATAACGACTATTGGAAAAGGAAATAAACTATGTAGACTAATGAGAAAACACCAAGCATGAAGCATAGGAAGAAATGTTGTTGGAAATTCTATAATGAGACTTTGAGAAGGATTACACATAATTGACAAAAGAAGTGAGAATCAACTAATAAAAGGCATACTTGACTAAATTTCACTCATTATTTCATGAGTAAATTGATCTTCTATTATTACGTCATATTAAAAAAATTACTAGTTGTGTCATTAGTATTGGAAAAATTTATTTCCAAACACATTAGGCATATCAAACATTTTGTGGATGATAATGATGGTAGTGGTTCCAAGCATTTCACATTCTAAACTAAATATTTAATGAGTGAAAATTAAAGAATCACTAGTCCAACTTGAAGATGGGTGAATTTATGATAAAATAGATCAAGTGGGAATTTAATGAGATACGCAAATCGCTTTTAGGATGAACAATGACAATTACGCGAGTGATGGATAAACCACTAGGGTTCAACAAGCCCTCATGCAGGTGGATTAAGTATGGCAAAAGACTTAAACAAGGATGACCTAATCGATGTGTGCCATTTGGATAAGCAAAATATGTATAATGATCATGGAATATTAATTTGATATTGGAGATTTAAAGAATGATTGTACAATTGTTAATATCTTAACAATGAATTTCATTAAAATTTCCTTGAGGAATGAAGAATACATGACGAGAGATTAGGGCTCAAGATGATGAGGCTCATTTAAAATTTAATAATGTACTTAAAATGAGTATACATGTGTTGTAAATGATCAACTTCCAAGTTGAGAGAAGTAGAAGATGAAAATATGACACTAATAGTATTAGTGAGATAGCCCAGATCTTAAAGGGATGTTCAATACTCTTAATTCATAGTTAGTATTCATTGTTTATATAAGTAAATGAAATTAATTCATGATAAGAATGCGTATAGTGTATTGTTGTTCTATATTTGATAAGTATTGAGATGATTATCATATTAATGATGTTTCATGATGTGATGGTATGTGGTAAATGGATATAGTTATGATGAGAGGTTAATGATATATATGTGGTGCTTATTTATTTATTTTTTATGATAATGATATTGAATGCTCATTATGGATATGATATGCATAGGGATCATGATGTTATGATATGATGTATATTGACATGTGGTTCATTTATTATGTGCAAATATGTTGATGTTATAACTTATGAGGGTATTTTATGATGTGAAGCATGTGGTAATCACATGTAGATTTTATGATATGCGAGAGCATGTAATTCTTCACTATTTAGAATGTTGTGATAACAATGATGTTATGTTATCAAGATGACATGCAAGAGTTGTCATTTTCTATGATACTATGATTATAACTAATGCATTGGTTGCATGTTGAGATGTGGTGACTAACAGGAACTCCTCAAATGGGCCAAGATGGCTAGTTTATTTGATGATCCCGTGGGAGCCCATACCTGCGAGGGAGAATATGTAACACCATATGGGCTGGGGACATACTCAATCAACACTACATATGCTAGCAGTTCCTTTGTCTTGTATAGCTCTTGATGGATATCTCTTGAGGGGCTATAGGACCATCTTGAGGAAGTTGGAAATATATTGTATACAAATATTTTTATGTGTTTTTGTATTTATTTCTTATGTCTAAATATTTCGTAAATGAAAATGAAAATATGGTAAATTATATTTCTCCTACTTGGCTAAGAGCTCGTCTTCCTTGGCCGTAAAGAAATAGGTTAATGACCTAAGAACCAGAGGCATCTGGAAGGAGTGAAAGCTTTCCCCCTTACAGACCACTGGAGACTAATTACATATGGTGTGGTTTTCCTTAAAAAACAATGATGTGTCAACCTACATCACTAGATAACTACCATTAATGGTTGTCCCCACCATTGGTTTGACAACTAAGCTATGATAGATTTTCCCACTCTCGAGAAAATATGATGTATTATTGTATACATGTATATAAATTTTTCATTTCCCATGAGGTTTTTGTAGACTTGTTTCATGGAGAAAATTGAGAATTGTATATAAATAATTGTGAACATCTATAAATCTATATTAAAATAAACAGGTAAGGCTTATATTATAAATATGATCTACTTACAATGGCCAGTACCTTTACATATTTAATTGTTTCATCTTCTTGAAAGCACTTACATTTTTAGTAATTCTCTTTTCTCTTACTGTGCTTTCTATTTAGTATGTATCTATACAAATATATCCTAATTAATTTCCAAAAAACACCTAAATAAAAAATATATCTACAATACATATATTTGCAAAAACATATTTTTAAGCCTACTTAGACAACCCAACCTCATATTTGTTGTTGGTTAGTGTAGCCACTTTCCTCTTCTCCTATCATGCTTGAATGAGAGCGCTCTGCCACTCCATATGCCTAGAATATTTGATGCCTTTAGAAGGGTATTTTTCTCCTTTATTCATGTATGGTTCTAGCTTCTTCAACCCAAGGTCTACAATCACCACCTTTGCTTCCAGAATTGCCTAAAGTTTCTCATATTTCCTTTGCAACATTTCACAATTTTTTTATCTAGTAATTTTAACTATGGTTGCTTCTCCTTTGCCTCCATCTCACTTTGTTTATTAAGTAGGGTTAGAATGTACTCCATTGTCTCTGATAAGTGATCCACATGGCGGTTCATTTTCTCCTACTCTCTGACTAGAAGATTTTTCATATCTACCTCCATTCTCCCACTTGTCCCGAGATCTGCTATCACAACTAATATTCCATGCTATTAATTGGCATCTCCTTGGCTATAAAATTGAGGCAGAGCAATGGCCCTTTTATAAATTAACCATCCTTAAATTATATATCTCATCGACCAAGGTGACCATTCAATGGAATTTAAGATGATCCTTTCTACATTCATGAAGTCATATATACATTTCTCCTCAATTGTTTCCCTAATATCTCTCAAGATATATTCCATTAAAACTCCACAGAGCGTGTGTGCCATCTTGATCGAGTTATTTATGTTTACACCATGTAAACTCCTTTTCCAATATTTGTAAATGTGTTCGATCATCTAGGTTTCCTTTATGTTAATGCCTTGTACCTACAACATACAAATGTGTTTATGAAAGGGTATTTTCAAAGCATGTTCGTTGAGTTTGGTGGGCCTCCATTCTTGTGGCTCTTGGAAGAGCACCACAAAACGAGAATGTGTATGATGCCAACCAATGTTTTGGTGAGATCTCCCTTTGTTGATAACCTGATTGCATGCCTATTTCCTTGCCATATAGATGATTCTCATAGTCATGGTAATGGATTATATTTTGTTATGACATCCTCTTGATCCAACATGCCTTGATTTAGGCTTATGCCTTTGTTAGCCAACATATTTACCTTTGTGTTCAAATGTCTTTTAACATGGTAAAACTCTATTGTTTCAAAGCTCTTCAATTAAGTTGTGATTCTTTTTAATATAGGAGGGATAAGGAGGCATTTTTTTCTTAAATTTTGTTCACTTGTTGAATGACTATCATAGAATCCCTAAAGACCATTAGTCTAGTGATTTTTCTTGCGATGGATAATTATAGCCCCTTCCACAAAGGTAGATATTCTAATTGGTTATTGGTGGAAAAAGCCAAGCCTCAAGCATATTGTATCTCCCTTTGGCCATTTGGGAAAAGGATAACTCGTCCTGCTCTTGCCGCCCTAGGGTTACCTTTCAAAGATCCATAAAAAAATAGAGAGCAATATTTCTTTTCTAATCTCCATTTTGAAAATTCTTCAACATCCATTTTGATACAAAATTATTTGAAATTGACAAATTTTGTATTGAAGCTACCAACATGAAAAGGATTTGATCCTAAATTGATCAAATATTTTTCTTGTGACAACATATCCTCCAAATCAAAAGATTTGTATCCACAAGCGGAGATGGATTCCAACAATTGATTCAAGGCATTGGCTACAACATAAGTTGAGTTACAATTTTCTCATTTGGAAATGACACTATTATGTGCTATCCAAATTGACCAACATAGATATTTAGGAAGATCCATCCAACATCGCATGGTCACTAATGTAGCTTTCCTCAGCCACATAATTTTGTTTTTCCATAAAACAAAAATTTCCATCCAACTAGATGGGATGCTTTCAGGTGGGGCTTAATTTTTCTAATGCTTTCTACCATGTTGCTAAGGTAAAGTGGAATTTCCTAAATAAATGAGGGGTATCCTCTTTTGTTGATTTACAAAGAACACATCGTGAAGGTCCCTAAATACTCCTCTTCCTTAAATTCTCTACTGTCAATTCTTTTCCATGAACCAATACCCAACATAAGATGTTTATTTTGAGGAGACCATCCCTATGCCATATTTTACTCCACAATTTGAAGCAGTTATATATGAAAATTTCTTGACAAGAAATTCATAACCAACTTTAGTTGTGTACGTTTGTTTTGGGCTACATGTCCATGAATGCTAATCTTGGAGTTGTCAATTACAGTAAAACCTTTCAGGGAATTAATTAATATCTCCCATTGAGGTTGAATATTACTAAGGAGATTTGTACATATTCAACCTTTCCACAACCCTTTCTTATTCCATTGTGAAATGTCTTTGATCCTATAATATTCTAACCACCTCATCCAACTCGCTAGAGCCCTTATTTCCCCATTTTATTCCAATAACACAATTGATGGTATATTATCTTTCCATAAATTAATGTGCACACCATTTCCAGTTTGATAGCTTAAATTGTCCAATATTATGGGGCCCACGATCTTACAGAGTTTCCATATTTTTTAACCCTACCCTACCTTGTCCAATCCACATTCTTAGCTTTGAGAAGGTTGTTCTTATGGAAATATTTCCAGAGAAAGGCTTGCTTCCACCATTCCTTTGATTCCAAGAGAAGGTGTCACATGATTTTATCTCCTAGAGTGAGATTCATAAATTAGGGATCATTTATCATCAAGCCACCACAAGATTTTGGGATTCTAACAATATTCCAATTTACTAGATGGATTTTTTCTTCATTGTTTTTACCTCCCTACCACAAGAGTTTTTCGCAATAGTCCATTGATTTGATGGATCACATTTTTTGGAGCAACAAGACTAGAGGCCATATAAAATGATAATGAGGATAACACAAATTTAATTGAAACCACCTTCCCAACTACATTAAACTAATGCACCCCCTAAGATTAGATCTTCTTTGAATTTTTGTAGGATGTCTTCCCCATCCTTTGCGTTAGACACTCCTAGTGAAATTGGTACTCTAAGATATTTAAATGACTTCGATCCACTTTCCATTAGGAATTCTAACTCCCTAGAGATCTCTCTTACCACTGATTCTGATAAATTCCATCCTTAGAGTTTACTTTTCAATTTATTCACTAGCCCACCCAAGTGGATATACATTTAGAAGAGATTTAAAATGATACACTATTATTTTGGATCCCCCTCTGAGTAGGAACGCATCATCTGAAAATTAGGAGTGATTTACTCCTTTTACCTTTAGAACTATGCTCAAGCCTAATTATTTTCCTTACATTCTTGACTTCTCTAAGTTCCTGCTCAGGATTTCTGCTACTATGATGTATAATAGAGGATAAATGGGTTTGACACTTAAAAAGGGGTGGGAAAACCATTTATCAAAGGCACGATCCAAGGGGAACCTATACAAGCTTTGATCCAACGAATGAATTCACTAATAAATCCCAGTTTGTCAAGGATTAAATATAAGAAGGAGTGTCTTACCTGATCAAAAGTGTTCGCCATATTTGACTTGAAAACTAGTCCAGGTTCCCCTACTTCCTTATTTGAGTGAATAACTTCCCGTACCAAGATAATGTTATCCAAAATATGTCTATGTTGCATAAAACCCCCTTGATTTTCAAAAGTGATCTCAAGTAAAATATTTTTCAATATGTTCGTTATAATTATTTTTGTGATAATTTTGTATGCTACGTTGCAAAGGTATATAGGTCTAAATATAGTGAATTTAGAGGGTTTTTTTCCTTAGGGATTAATGAAAGAAAGGAAGAATTAGTACCTCCACTGATCTTGTATTTCCTTCTCATCCCATTAAGAATTCTCAAAAATTCACCTTTTATCATAGACCAAAAGGTTTGATAGAAACTGAAAGTGAATCCATGAGGGCCTGGGGCCTTTTCTGGATCCAATGCCTATATTGCATCTATAACCTCATCTTCTTCCATCTCTCTAATTAATCGTTGGTTTCCAACTTCTACTACTATTCTTATAATGCATGAAATTAACTCTTGTTCCTTTTCCATCTCATCTTTGTTGTCCTTAGTGTAAAGAGATTGAAAATGTAGGAATGCCTCTTGCTTAATATCGGTGAAAGTGGTCAATCTTGGCTTCCCATTGGGAGAGATTTCTCTTACCCTACTTCGTATTTCTCTGATCTTGGCCTACTTATGAAAGAAGGAAGTATTTTTATCACTCCTTTGAAGCCACACATTTCTTGATTTCAAGTGCCAATATTCCTCCTCTCATTGACTTACTAAGAATATTTGTCTGGTCAATTATTTTTCCTTTTCTATATGCCAATTCTCCACCTGGAAATTTTCTATTAAACTTTGATGATTCTTGAGTTGTTTACCAACTCGAATCTGTTTTGGCCCAGGGCTAGGTATTTTTCCTTCTCCTAGCTTCTTAATGCATGCTTAACTTCCTTTAATTTTGATTCCCGAAAAAGAGAGGGGGATCCTGTGACTAGAGTCAACTAAGCTTCTTTGATTATATCGAAGACTCCATCTCCTTTCAGCCGTATTGAGTTATATCTAAATGCAATAGGGCCCATTTTTTTATATTATCCAATGCTAAGGATATTGGTTTGTTATCAGCTAATTCATCTTGAGCCAGAATTGAAGAGGCACATTCCAACCCTCTAACGAGCCAGTCACTATGCATCATAAAGCGATCCAATCTTCTTGCTATATGATTCCCTCCACTTATCATATTTGATCATGCATATTTCCTTTCTTAGGGGGTGTATTAATTGAGTCCCATTTAGACCACATTTAGACATTAAATCCTGCATTCTTTCTCGAAAGGGGTCTTGAACAAGAGCTCCCCATCTCTTTTCAAAAAATAGTAGAATGGTGTTGAAATAACCTCCTACGATATTGTTATTGTGTCACTGCTTTTCTTTTTAGCAATATCAATGTATCCCAGTACTGAAATTTTTCTCCATATATTATTGGATCATAAACATTAATGACAAATATCTTCTCCTTCATGTCCTTCCTTTCCAAGTGAATTGTAATCCAATATTTCAATTTGAGACAATTAATCAAAGTGAAAAAAGAGTCTAGCCAAAAAGTACCTAATACTCTAGAAGCCCCACGAGAGCTTTGCGAAATATCAGTACTATCTCACTAGAAGAATTTTTCTACATTTGAAATATTTGATTCTTCAATTTTGGTTTCTTGAAGAAGTATTAATGACTATTCCTTCTTTACTAAATCCTTAACCGATAGGGATTTTGAAGACCTTCGGCAACCCCTGATGTTCCATGACAAGATTTTCATCATTTTTGGGGGGTTTTGTATTTTTCCTCCTCCCTCTTTTGTTTCTTCTTAGTCTTTGAGAAACACAGGCTTGTGAATCTTAGTGATCACCTGTTTATTTCCTAATTTCTTATTTAGTTCTTCTTCAAATTCCTGAGTCTTCTTCTTTTGGGGTGTTCCTTTATTTTTCTTGGTGCTTTTGTTTTCTTGGCTACTACTTTCATTGGCCTAATTTAGGGTTTGGGCCTTGTTCCTTGTCATGATTCTAAACATTTCCCCTTTTATCTCCTTTGGATTATTTGGGGTTCCACGGACCTCATTTCCTTATTTTACTACTTGGCTTCCCTTAGCTTCCTCTAGTTTGGAACTTTGCGCTAAAACTAAGGTTTGGTTATTTCCTTCTTGCTCCTTTTCCTTGTATATCTAAGGTTCCTTTATTTCCCCTTCTTCTCCTTCCATGTTAATATATTCTTCTTCAGGAGTGCCTTTCCTTTTGTTATTATTTTCTTCTTCCTTGTCGCCTAGTTCTTTGTTTAATTTTCATGATTTTTTAATCTAATAATTACTTCCAATGGTTTCTTAATTAATTCTTCTTGTTTTACATTCATCGTAAAGAAATTATACATAGTAAATCTCAAATGTAAATCAACAATGATAGTACGATCATGAAAAGATTGCCAAACACAAGAGACACAAATGTTTACCTTGGGAAAACCCTAACTAGGGAAAAACCCAACAACCTTTTCTTAGAGAAATTGTCAAATTCAAAAAGAGATACAATTTGATTTTTCCCAATTAAACAAAGTCAAACTAACCATAGCTACAATTGAGTCAAACCTAGTCAAATAGACAAACATTTCAGTCTTCCCATTCTTCCTCATAAATTTGTTCAACTTGGTCAACAAGTTTGAATTTCGACCTCCTATAGCTCCACTGAAGTTTGGTCAACCTACAGTCAACTACACAGAAAAAATTCCCAGAAAATCTTAGTCTTGCGACCACACATGTGAGCTAGCTTGCTAGTCAATGATGGTCAAGGTTATATCTTTTTTTTATCTCCTTCCTTCGCATGTGTCAACAAAAAACAAAAGAATTGATGATTGGTCCAAATTAATCCAAATGTGTGAATATGAATGGAAATATATAATTGTTGAAGGAGCCAAATAGGTGTGCCCTTTCATTAAGCCGACTTGAACTTCTTAGAGGGAAAACTTGACTTTTTGGAGGAAAAAATTGAAATTAAATTTTTTGACCTTTTCTTTCTTTTATTTGGAGTTGACTTAAAAATCAAATTTATATTTTCATTATATTTAAATTTTTGGGCTTATACAATAAATGAATACTGAGTGTAGCTACCAAAATTTAACACTCCCTCTTAACTAGGGAGGTGTTCTCTTTGACTTCCTCAGATGTTCTCTTGTTGAAAATTTTCTCCATCCCAATAAAAGGTTGAATGAGCTAGTTATTTTGATGGATCCATCCACTTCATGTTTTATTCTAGAACCACGTTGAAAGCATCTATCAACATCATGTAAAGGGATCTAGTTACCTACTAGTCAAATATCCTTTGTAAATGGACCTAGTCACCCACTAGCTAAAGGCCTTCTTTAGTCCCACTCGCCAAATACCTTTTGGCCTTCTAAGGTCAAGACTAGTCCCGGGTCACAAATTATCCAAGTCGTGTCTTGGAACTTAGTTAATACACATGACCTATTGTGAAACCCTAGGCCCATTTATCATTCCCACATGTTTTCACATGTTATTGAATTGAAAATGGCTTACCCGATGCTATAAGGAACTCGCTCAAACCTTTAGCCAAATAACCATTGGAAATATGGTTAGGTAACCCCTGACCAAGGGAGAAATCCGAGCCTTGATGCTATCTGGGCCAAAATCCCTAGTCACATTACATGACTCCTGGTCAATACCCTTGACCTAGGGAGAATATTTGCCTCTTGATGCTACAAAATCAACACTCCCTTTAACCATGGGAAGGATTCTCAACCACTCCAAGCTTTTCCTTGAAGTATCTAAACCTCATCCTAGGACAAAGGCTTTGTGAGAATGTTAACATATTGTTCGTCTGTAGAAATGCATAGGAGCCTCACTTCTCCCTTTTGTATCATGTGCTTCAACCTATCATCACAATCTCTCCATCATCTAATCAAGCAATCTTGTGAGTAGCTTCTAAAGCCACACTACTTCACAACTCACCAACCTAGTTGCAATATTCTCAACCTCTATTGTCTTCAGTGTGACAAATATCTACTTCCTAACCATCTAGGATATCATAGTAGGATCCAAACTAAATCATCATCCTGATGTGCTCTTCCTGTCTTTAGCACTCTCTGTCCAGTTTGAATTTGTATAATCCATGTAGGTGTACTTCACCATTTGAGACATATCTCAATCCATATCCAACTGTACAATGTTGGTACCTCAACACATGTTGCGACACAACTACTTTTCGGTCACCCTAACTGGGTTCTATCTAACATTAAAACAAATCTTGTTGTGTCAATCCTTGCTACTCCCTTTGTCATTCAACGTCTTCATATTAGTTACCATGGGGGTGGCCATGTACTGGATGTCCATCATCCCAAATATTTGAAGGATCATAATAATATTCTTCCTTTTACCAAGGAAGATCTCACTCAAATTCTACCACACTTCTAATCCCAAGAAGTAATGTATCCATCCAAGATTCTTCATCTCAAACTCAGAGTTCAACTTCTTCTAACATTAAAGTAGGGCTTGACTGCTTCTTATATCAAGGAAGAAAATTATCCTGCCAGTGTTGCTCCCTCTATCATGTGAGTCCTTCTGCTCCTATTAGAAACAAGTCATATGATAACAAGATCAACCAAGACTCATAATTTATTGATCAATCCAGGAATACCATGCCTGAGGTTCGTACAAAGCTTTCTTCAATCTTCAAACATGAGACTTCCTCTCATGTACCTCAAATCCTTGAGGTAGCTCTATGTACACTTCTTCCTCAATTACTCTATCGAGGAAAGTGATCTCCACGCCCACCTGATGTAATTTCTGACCCATAATAGAAGAAACATAAATAATATTTCTAACAGAAATATACCTGACAACTAGAGAAAATGTATCCTCATAGTCCTCTCCCTCTTTCTGGAAGAATCCTCATGAATCTTGCTTTGTACTACTCTTTGTTTCCATTTACCACATACTTCATCTTGTAATCCTTTTGTAAGTCACTACTGAATTCTCTTCGGCATAATTTCCTTCATCATGGCATCCTTCAAACGTGTTGGATTTCCTACTCCCTCTGAACTAGGAGATATTTCAATCATTAGGCATGTTTCTAGATGTTAGTACAATTTATCCCTCTTGAACACAAATCACTCTTGGAGAATCCTCTTGTCACAAGCTTTTCTTTGTTCTTCCCAATGCTTTCATCTACTACCAGAGTCTGGTACTGTTTATGATATACCTACAACCCTCACTAGGAGGTCATAGAAGAAATGATTGTAACCTAATAAAATAAATAAAGACAAGAGTTTAACTGATAATAAAGAAATAATAATCAAGGAAGAGAGATATAGAGTACTTATCTTTTGTTCCTAGGATTGGAGCGATTTGAAAAATCACTCTTCATCCTTGCATTTTTGCAGAAATCACTGAAAGCCATATGTAATCGTAGCAATCTAGAAATGCTCATCCTCATCCTTATCATTAACATGTTATTTTCCTTTCTTTTCTGGCATGATCTATTCTTTATTCTTTCATCAAATTCATCTATTTAACACTCTAGGTCTAACTCTAAGGTTTTATCCACAAACCATAGGGCTTTCATATTCAAGTTATAATCTTAAGGTCTTCTAGGATTTACAAGCCCTAGATCTTGCAAATTATCCTATTTTAGAAAATATAGGTGGGAACATTCCTCAAATTCATATGCAATTGCATTGAACATAGTTCAATGAGTGTCCAAAATCATAAGATGAAAAGAATGTGCCATAGAATCCCATGCCTCTACATATGTGATGAATTTTTCAACAAGGTGTTTGCCCCTTCAACTGTAATGTCAGAATACTTCATGAAAGTAAGATGTCTTCATGGCATTCCAACAAACTCGCTCCATCAATCGATTCTCAAAAGTGAAGTGTGATGAGTCAGTGATCTCTTCAAAATACATTAATGACAATGGTACCACTTTTCATTTCATTTTTGACTACCTTGATGTTCTAAGAATAGACTCTAGCATTTTGGCCTAGGCATCCATCTATCTAAGTGAATGGAGTCTGCAAACATGTCACTTTCATAAAATAGGTCCCATCCTTAGCACTTAAATACCCTAACATTGTAATGTGTTTGGATTTCTAGGATAAAGCAATAGTTTGCATGTTGTGGAATTCTTATGTAACATAATCCTTTGTTGACATCAAAAGAATTGTT
Organism: Pinus tabuliformis; assembly: GCA_031772625.1. NCBI lineage: Eukaryota > Viridiplantae > Streptophyta > Pinopsida > Pinales > Pinaceae > Pinus > Pinus tabuliformis. The sequence continues at coordinate 1,477,109,348 of CM062818.1, forward strand.
GTTTGTTATTGTGAATGGACTTTCAAACTATGAGCCAGATAATATAAATTGTTAATCCATCACAAACGGTGGTGACCAATAAAATTCACCTTTGGAATGTCACTAATTGAAGAAAAATAGAGAGTTTGAGTGTGAGAATTTGTGTAAACAATGAATCTCAATCTGAGAATTAAGAACTTGAGATTTTCTCTCTCTCTAGTTCTAGCTTCCTTGAATTTCATAGGGAAAATAATCATCAACATCTTTTGTCCATGATTTTGTTCATAGAGTAGAGGATTTGGTCCTCTTCTAGGGCACAAATAGAATACTTAGAAAATCTTAGATGATTGCTCTTAGCCCTTCCAAACAAAGTAGCTCGGCTTCCTCAAAACCATTATAGCAGTAGCAACAATTTTTCCTTTACAAGTAAAACTCCAATTCTGAAAATGACTCGACTTTCACAAGAGGATTTTGGCCTCCAGAACTGATGAGGAACTCAACCTCTTCTTCACTTTAAAATTTTAAATTCCACTGACTTATTCATATTTGTTTACACTTTTACAAGTATAAATTTCACTTAAGTTTGAGGTACTCGTCTAACTGTTTAATTCTCCATGATTCACTTCTTCAAACAATGCTAAGTATCAATATAGGAATTAGGAGCTAAAGATTGGCTCCTTCTGGTTTCTTGAATCAAACAGTCTTCTATTTTGGCAAGTAATGACCTCTTATTTATATCAGTCAATTTGCATCCATAATTTACAAGGGAGGCTCCTTTTAGTGACTTGCATACACAACAATACTATCCACAATTTGAGGTATATAAGTAAAAATTACAAATCTAGGAAGCGTTAATTCAAACTTCCTCTTGCAAATAAAATTCATTGGATAGAAACACAATTTTTTAGCCTCTTCTCAGGCTTCTCGACTTCCTTTGTTTACCCACTAAGGCCCCTTGACCTTTCTGCAACAGACTTGAGGCCTCTTAGCCTCCTCATATGGGTTGTGTTCAATTTTTTCTGCCTAATGTTTCCTTCTACACTTCTTCTTAGAGAACGTGAGGTTTGAGGCCTCATTTTTGGTCTTTAGACCCCCTTTCTTATAGGGAAAAACAAACTTGACCATATATACCAAGTTTCTCTAGAAATGGATTTCATTATCATACCTTTTTAACACAAGAACATGTATTCCTTTATTGGCATCTTAAATGGTTGCACTTTAACCATCACTCTCATACCATGTTGAATTTTCATGATTTTGCAACATTTTGCAACATCATTTAACCTTAACTTTCTAAGCCATGCTAAATTACAATGGCTAAGCCTTAATTCGAATGAACAACATTTTTACATGTAAAAAATGTAACACATCCAACAAAACAATGCTTAGTGATCTATTGATTCCCTAGGACAAGATAAGTCAACAAAGAGTAAAAACCTTGAGATAAGATTTCTTGTTTGTATATCACCACTAAAATTAGAAATAAGTAAGATCAATTAAAGTATCAACACCTTATCAATGTGCACTCAGATAACTATTACTAGAATCCTCAAGAAAGGAAAGACCCATACCCAATGCATGTTGAGTCCCAAAAGATAGAGTTGCACCTAATTATGATAATGTGAGCACTCATAAGGTGTAGATCATGTTGGAAATACTGAGAGCGGGGGTGAATCAATATTTCTTTTTCCCACTATTGTTTTACCAGTTAAAACATATATATTCAGAACACAATATGAACAGCAAGAATAAATGCTTTTATTAATATAATTGTGAAGTAAAATAAATACAATATATAGATGGTCACAATCGGTTGCCAAGCTCCAACTTGGACTTTGGTGAGGCTCCAACCTCCAGAGCACCAACTCTATTTTCCCAAGACACCAATCTTGGACTTAAGAGCACCAACTCCCAAGGACTTCAATCCTTCCTGCTTTTGAGGCACTAACCCCAAGGACTCCAATCCAATCTCACTTCTGAGGCACCAGCCTCAAGGACTCCCATCCTTCTCACTTTTAAGGCTCCAACCCCAAGGACTCCAATCCTTCTGCTCTCAGAACTCTTCTCTGCTGAGTTCTGTCTATTTACAGCTTCAATGTAGTCTCCAAACTACAGTATCAATGACAACCATGTCTGCTTATGGATGAGTCTTCACAGCTCTGCACACTGCCCACACATAGTCTCCAATAGCCTTTTCTGTTGTTCTTGCCTCTATAACCTCCGCTGCTTCTGCAGCCTCTATAGCCTCTGCTGATTTTACTACCTCACACTCTGGTTCTTCACCCCCACAGCAGCTCCAACAGTGTTCAACAGCCGCAGCAGTGTTCACTAGCAAATTCAAACAATGCTCCACCACCTCTATTGCTTCTGCTACCTCATATTCTGGTTTGTTTGCAACAACCATCACCCACATGCAGTCCTCTGTTTATTAGTTTTATGCATACCTATCTTTGTCCATTCATTTCCTCTTTCTTGCTGGCTCTTCGGCTTCCTTCTCGCCTGCTTCAGCTTCCTCACTTGTTGGCTTGTTTGTCGCTGTAGCTTCCTCTTTCCATTCGTTTTCACAGGACACGTTGAATCAATGAGCAAGGATCGAGTCTTTCGTAGAGAACACAAGTTCAAAAACTTGTAACAGCACTGCTTTTCCAATGATTGTGGGCATACACAGGGATGGCATTTTTTAACGGAAAGCCACATCCTTATCATTATCATAATCGCCATGATTTGGTTTCTCAAGCTATCGGGACTGTTCCTTATAGTATTTTCGCCTCCACACTTAAGAATCGGAGCCACCCTTTTATCACTGCTTTATGTCTATCGAAAGCTTTCCTTAGGCTATATGCCTTCTATAAACCTTGGACTTACTTAGAATCAGAGCCACCTTTTTATCGGCGCTTTTAATCACCCATCGGAAGCCACCGCCCAACTGTGTGTTAACTATCGGGCTAAGCTTTAAAGCCCCACAGAAATGCACATATACAAATATATGGCCAACACTATAAAACCCTGCGGTCACATATATTTTAATACACGGGAACCCATGTAATTCTGCTCAATATGAACATTCATGGATTTCAAATCTTATCCGCCCGCCTTTATAATTATCGGCGGGTCTGGATTTCGGCGATCCCAATTAATCCCTTAACTCCGACCTCCGACGCCCTTGCGGACCCGATATGCCGATTACATCCCTTCCTAAAATGACTTCGGGTCCAGGATGTCGAGGTTATCGCGGCCTCTTGCGATGCGATAGTTCTGCGGACCCGACGGACCTCTATACTCTGCTTCTTAATGATTTCGGGTCCGGCTTTTCGACAGGTTCGCATCGGCAGTTTTGTAATACAAAGGGTCTGCGGACCCGACACACCTTTAGGCTCTGTTTTATAATATTTTGGCTCCAATTATCGGCGATGTCACATATCACTTCCCTCGATCCTTCCGACGCGATTGCTCCGATATGTCGATTGCCAATTAGATCTCCGCCGTCCATTATTCCTTCAGATCGGATGATCAGCGCTAAGTCGCATATCGCTTCCTCCGAAATGATACAAGTCCTCCGCGGACCCGATATGCTTTCTATTTTGCTTGATAAGAGTTTCGGCTCCGGGTCCTTCGGCGATTTCGCTGATCGCTACCTCCGAAATGATACAAGTCCTCCGCGGACCCGATATGCTTTCTATTTTTCTTGATAAGAGTTTCGGCTCCGGATTTCGCTGATGCGATAAGGATTCTCTGCTCCTCTGCGATTTCTTCTAGACCGTTGATCTGGCAGATCAAACGGCTCCTATGTATTCTCCCGCTTTGATGAAAGTTTGGCTTTAAACACAACTATATATATATGAAGTATTGTCTTCGATATGGCTCCTCTGCTCTGACACTCCTTCGATATGGCTCCTCTTGCTCCGATATATGTGTATGCTCCCGATATCTATTATCTGCGGCATATATGGCTATGTTACAAGCAGCGTTCCTCTTGCTCTGATATGGCTCTCCGATAGCTGTTCTGCTCCCGATAGGCTCCTGATAACTTTGTTTGCTTCCTCTATGGCTCCGATATCTCTGTTTACTCCTCTGTTGCTCCAATGGTTGTGTCCTCCGCTCTTTCTCTATGCTCTTTTCATCGGTCTCTGTGTGCTCCTCTTCTTTGGCATATATATGTGACATATACATATATATGGCTCCTCTTGGTTCCTCTTGGTCCATCTGCTCTTCTCAGTCCATCTCCTCTTGGCTCCTCTTGTTCCATCTGCTCCTCTCTGATATGCCTGTTTTGGCATATGTATATATGTATGTGGCTCCTCCTGCAGCTCCTTTTAGTCATGTCCAATGTGGCTCCTCTGGCTTCTCGTCTCCATCTACTCCTCTGGCTTGGCAGTGTCTTTCAAAGACCTCCTTGCATATAAGTCTGTTTCCGCATATATATATGATATATATATATATACATATATATATATATACATATATATATATACATATATATATATATATATATATATATATCTATATATATCTATATATATATATATATGGCTCAGCTACACTGATGGCCTTTGCTCCTGTCTCTTCATGAATCTGCTCTGCATCCCCTTGGCTTCATGTCATCCTCTAGTATCCAGAATATTGCCATATTGACATCAATGACAACCTAGTTCAACAATCTCCCCCTTTGTTATTGATGGCAATATTCTTCTTCTCTCCCCCTTTGACATCAATGGCAAAGGAGTGCTCTGGGACTCCCCCTATCAAACTGCTTCTGTTCTTCATGAAGATAGAAGGATTGATGCTTTATCATCTTCATGTCTCAGAACTGCTTTATCATGTCTCAAAACTTCTTTATCATGGAATCAAGATAGAAACTGCTCCTGAGATTGTTTTTCTTCAGATCTGAGTTTATTTGTGTCTTTGTGCTTCCCCTTAAGTTACTGCCATCTAGTATTCAATCATCATTGTATTTAGACAAAAATGTGAGGAGTTTTGCCTTGCTGTTGCTATATTCCTTAAGTGATCTGTATCAGTTTCAGTTATGCTTGACTACACAACATTCTCCTTCCTATGAGCCATCTTTTCCTTGCATTCTTGTACATATCTCTGCAGATTCAACTATCCAATCTGTGACTGCCTTTTGAATACAATTGCTGATCTGCATCCTTTTACAGTGCTTCAGTTTGTTATATGCTGCTAGCTGCTCTTACTTCAAACTCCATTCCAGATGTATCTATTTGTTTGAAGACTGCCTCTATCAGTGTCCAGAATTTATCTGTTCTCACATTTAATTCCTGAGTTAATACATTCATCATCTGTAATATCAGCACCATAATTATTTCTCCAATTACAGAATCATGTTCTTCAATGGAGTATTCCTGAGAAATGATCTTCATCAAAAAATGATTGTTAATATAGCTCAATAAGGATTTCATAGGGACCCTTTCACTAATAGCTTCAGCAATATTGATCAAGAATTACAGGCTCCCCCTAACTGTATGCATCATCTCCTTTTGGCAGAGTCTTCTCATAAAATGCTTAGATTGGCTGGAGAGCTCAAGGGACTTTCGGACTGTATTTCCTTCCTTCTCCATACTTGGGTAACTTTCTTCTTTTGCATGGTTCTAGCTTGTGTAAGAGCCCATGTTAAGTTACAATCTCGTGCCATATGACCAATGTTATGACACTTGAGGCATTCTACATTGTACATGAATAAGAATTCATGATTTCTTCTTGCAAAATTGTTTCTTGGAGGTTGTCGGAGGCTATGACATCTATCTCTATGAGATGGTTGGGGACCATAACATCTATCTTTATGATATACTTTACAATCTTTTGCCATATGACCAAAGTTTGAACAGGAATAACAATAACCAAAAAATGAACTTTGGTACCTGGGAAATGGAGGTTTCCTTGATGTACTTCTGAAGCCTTTCTGCCTTGAGATCCTTTGATGATACCCATTGCCTCTCGCATCTTTGTCATCATCTATATTTCTTCTTGGAGCGGGTTTTCTTCTTGGAGCAGAATTTGTTCTATTGTAGCCTTGATTTTTCTCCTTGCCTTTGCTGGAACTGGGAGCATCACTATTTCTTTCTAGCTTCTTCACATCTCTTTTGGTTGAAGCATTTTCATTCTTGTTTGAGGATTCACCTACATATCCGAGACCTGATTTATCAGATGGACATTTGTGATAGCTGAGCATGTCATCCAAGGCCTGAGAGCTCTTTATGATTTTGTTCATCCCTTCAACCTTTTTCCTGAGGAGGACAATCTCTTCTTCCAATCTTTCACACTCATTATTCTTCTTTGCAAGTTGTTCCTCAGTTTCTTCCTTGCTACGAGTAGCTTCAGCTGCTACTATTTTAAGGGAGATGATATCTGACTTCATTTTGAAGATTTCTTCATTCTTTTCTTGACTGCTCTCCATTCTCTTCTCAGCTCCTTGTGCCTGTTTCCTGGCTTCTTGTAATTAAGACTTAAGGGAGGAGACCTCTACCTTGTACTGACCAATCTCTTCTTCAAGTTTGTTCACACTCTTGTGCCTTTGTTCAAGTTGACTTGACAAGATATCTTCCTGCTTCTTTGCTTTATGATATTCCTTCTTAATCTTGGCAAGCTCTTCATCCCTTTCTTGTACTTGAAGCTTGATGAGATCAACTTTCTTCCTTGTTTGATCTTGGTCACCAACTGGAGCTATCTTCTTGAGTGCCTCATTTTCTTTTTTCAAATTATTGTTCTCTTCCATGAAAGTCATAAGTTGAGCAAGGAGTTCTTCTACGAAGTCTTTTTCATTCTCTTCATCTTTTTGGTCTGCTATAGTCTTGATGTCATCATTCTTATTTTCAGCTTCTATGATGGGTTCTAGATTTCCTTCTAGATTTCCATTATCTTCTCGATTGATGTTCATGGTCAATGCTCCTTTTGAGTGAAGGTCATGAAGTTTTTCCCATATACCCTTTGCTAATGAACATTTTCCTAGATTATTCTTTACAGAATCAGGTAGCCCATTCAAGATTGCCTTTACTGCTTTTGCATTGTACTCCTTGGATTTTTCATCCATATTGTTATCATCAATCACAGATTTCCAGATTTCAAAGCCTTGAGTCTGTAAGAAATTCCTCATTCTTACTTCCCATATATTAAAGTTCCCATTGAGCCTTGGAGCCTCCTCAAATTCATTGTCTTCTATTTTAGTAGTAGAGGGAGACACATCCTTAGGAGGATTGGAGACTTTCTTCCTTGATCTCGCCATTTGTGTTCTGAGAGTCAACCTTCAAGCTGTTAAGCTTTGAATGAAGGAACTTGGCTCTGATACCAATTGTTGGAAATACTAAGAGGGGGGGTGAATTGGTATTTCTTTTTCCCACTATTGTTTTACCAGTTAAAACATATATATTCAGAACACAATATGAACAACAAGAATAAATGCTTTTATTAATATAACTGTGCAGTAAAATAAATACAATATATAGATGGTCACAATCGGTTGCCAAGCTCCAACTTGGACTTTGGTGAGGCTCCAACCTCCAGAGCACCAATTCTATTTTCCCAAGACACCAATCTTGGACTTAAGAGCACCAACTCCCAAGGACTTCAATCCTTCCTGCTTTTGAGGCACTAACCCCAAGGACTTCAATCCAATCTCACTTCTGAGGCACCAGCCTCAAGGACTCCCATCCTTCTCACTTTTAAGGCTCCAACCCCAAGGACTCCAATCCTTCTTCTCTCAAAACTCTTCTCTGCTGAGTTCTGTCTATTTACAGCTTCACTGTAGTCTCCAAACTACAGTATCAATGACAACCATGTCTTCTTATGGATGAGTCTTCACAGCTCTGCACACTACCCACGCATAGTCTCCAATAGCCTTTCCTGTTGTTGCTGCCTCTATAACCTCCGCTGCTTCTGCAGCCTCTACAGCCTCTGCTGCTTTTACTACCTCACACTCTGGTTCTTCACCCCCACAGCAGCTCCAACAGTGTTCAACAGCCGCAACAGTGTTCACTAGCAAATTCAAACAATGCTCCACCACCTCTGCTGCTTCTGCTACCTCATATTCTGGTTTTTTTGCAACAACCATCAACCACATGCAGTCCTATGTTTACTATTTTATGCATACCTTTCTTTGTCCATTCGTTTCCTCTTTCTTGCTGGCTCTTCGGCTTCCTTCTCGCCTGCTTCAGCTTCCTCACTTGTTGGCTTGTTTGTCGCTGTAGCTTCCTCTGTCCATTCGTTTTCACAGGACACGTTGAATCAATGAGAAAGGATTGAGTCTTCCGTAGAGAACACAAGTTCAAAAACTTGTAACAGCGCTGCTTTGCCAATGATTGTGGGCATACACAGGGATGGCATTTTTTAACGGACAGCCACGTCCTTATCATTATCATAATCGCCATGATTTGGTTTCTCAAGCTATCGGGATTGTTCCTTATAGTATTTTCGCCTCCAAAATTAAGAATCGAAGCCACCCTTTTATCACTGCTTTATGTCTATCGAAAGATTTCCTTAGGCTATGTGCCTTCTATAAACCTTGGACTTACTTAGAATCAAAGCCACCTTTTTATCGGTGCTTTTAATCACCCATCGGAAGCCACCGCCCAACCGCGTGTTAACTATCGGGCTAATCTTTAAAGCCCCATGGAAATGCACATATACAAATATATGGCCAACACTATAAAACCTCGCGGTCACATATATTTTAATACACGGGAACCCATGTAATTCTGCTCAATATGAACATTCACGGATTTCAAATATTATCCGCCCGCCTTTATAATTATCGGCGGGTCCGAATTTCGGCGATCCCAATTAATCCCTTAACTCCGACCTTCGACGCCCTTGCAGACCCGATATGCCGATTACATCCCTTCCTAAAATGACTTCGGGTCCAGGATGTCGGGGTTATCGCGGCCTCTTGCAATGCGATAGTTCTGCGGACCCGACGGCCCTCTATACTCTGCTTCTTAATGATTTCGGGTCCGGCTTTTCGGCAGGTTCGCATCGGCAGTTTTGTAATACAAAGGGTCTGCGGACCCGACGCACCTTTAGGCTCTGTTTTATAATATTTCGGCTCCAATTATCGGCGATGTCACATATCGCTTCCCCCGATCCTTCCGACGCGATCGCTCCGATATGCCGATTGCCGATTAGATCTCCGTCGTCCATTATTCCTTCAGATCGGACGGTCAGCGCTAAGTCGCATATCGCTTCCTCCGAAATGATACAAGTCCTCTGCGGACCCGATATGCTTTCTATTTTGCTTGATAAGAGTTTCGGCTCCGGGTCCTTCGGCGATTTCGCTGATCGCTACCTCCGAAATGATACAAGTCCTCCACGGACCCGATATGCTTTCTATTTTGCTTGATAAGAGTTTCGGCTCCGGATTTCTCTGTTGCGATAAGGATTCTCTGCTCCTCTGCGATTTCTTCTGGACCGTTGATCTGGCAGATCAAACGACTCCTATGTATTCTCCCGCTTTGATTAAAGTTTGGCTTTAAACACAACTATATATATATGAAGTATTGTCTTCGATATGGCTCCTATGCTCTGACACTCCTTCGATATGGCTCCTCTTGCTCCGATATATGAGTATGCTCTCGATATCTATTATCTGCGGCATATATGGCTATGTTACAAGCAACGTTCCTCTTGCTCTGATATGGCTCTCCGATAGCTGTTCTGCTCCCGATAGGTTCCTGATAACTCTGTCTGCTTCCTCTATGGCTCCGATAGCTCTGTTTACTCCTCTGTTGCTCCGATGGTTGTGTCCTCCGCTCTTTCTCTATGCTCTTTTGATCAGTCTCTGTGTGCTCCTCTTCTTTGGCATATATATGTGACATATACATATATATGGCTCCTCTTGGTTCCTCTTGGTCCATCTGCTCTTCTCGGTCCGTCTCCTCTTGGCTCCTCTTGTTCCATCTGCTCCTCTCTGATATGCCTGTTTTGTCATATGTATATATGTATGTGGCTCCTCCTGCAACTCCTTTTAGTCATGTCCAATGTGGCTCCTCTGGCTTCTCGTCTCCATCTACTCCTCTGGCTTGGCAGTGTCTTTCAAAGACCTCCTTGCATATAAGTCTGTTTCCGCATATATATATGATATATATGATATATATATATATATATATATATATATATATATATATATATATATATATATATATATATATATGGCTCGGCTATACTGATGGCCTTTGCTCCTGTCTCTTCATGAATCTTCTCTGCATCCCCTTGGCTTCATGTCATCCTCTAGTATCCAGAATATTGCCATATTGACATCAATGACAACCTAGTTCAACAGATCAATTGTGGGGCTTCGACTTCATCAATTCTTAATTTCAAATTCTTTGGCAAACGATCCAACAATTTCGATCCCTTCCATTGGATCTATGGGACCCTTTTGAGTCTGTGAATTCTCCAATTTTAGGAGATATAGGGCACCCTACAAGGAATGTTGCAGCAACCATAGCCAAAACTCAGCTCGACTGGAAGGAAACTCCTGACACGCACATCTTCCAGGCTGATCTTCCAGGTATTTATCATGCATATTACAGGGCTTTTATTCCTTTCGTTAATTATTTTCTAGATTTGTCACGATTCATGGCAGGTCTGAAGAAAGAGGAGGTAAAGATAGAGGTGGAAGACGACCGAATTCTATAAATAAGTGGTGAACGCAAGAAAGAAGAAGATAAAAAGACAGACAAGTGGCACTGGATTGAGCACTCTCACGGAAAGTTTCTTCGACGTTTCCGCCTACCGGAAAATGCCAAGGTGGACCAAGTGAAGGCTACAATGGAAAATGGAGTGCTCACTATCACAGTTCCCAAGCAACATTAGCCTAAACCAGAGGTTAAAGCCATTGAAATCTCTAGTTAATTGAAAGAAAAATGAATGGATATTGCTGTTGGAGTAATTTATAGAGGTTAACCCTCACCCAGTAGTCGTTGTTCCGTGTCGGATATTTGTAAGGGTCCACAGAATAACAATAAATGTAAATGTATTTTTGAAAAGTTGAAATAATAAAATGGAGATTAACCAGGCTGATTGTACTGTCCTCTTATTTTCTTGGGAAGAGAGAATCAAGACCTCTTTTGGAATTATACTTTTTGTGTTTGCATTCAATCTGTTGGAATATCTTCCAGCCTACATACAAATGGAAATATGATAATATGAAGGGATGCTACTGTGCATGACATCTCCATTAAAGTCGAGAACATATTATTTGGTAGAAAGTAATAGAGATATTTCACGACATGATGTATTTCACAAATATTGATTTGTCTAATATATGTCTAATCTAATAATTTGACAAACATTTTTGAGGAAACACTGTTAGTAGGTTTCGGTCTGTTTTATAATCGAAATAAGTGTCACACTTTTCTCAAATAAAGGTTGTCTATGGTATTTCAATTTAAGTTACATGCAATTAATTTAAAGAGCGGTTTTGCATGAAGGAAGGAAACAAGGTAGATCATGTTGTATTAATGAAAATAATGTGAAAAGTAAACGTAATTAACTAGATTATTTGAATTAAAAAAAAAAAAAAAAAAAAAAAAATTAAAGGAAGGATGAAAATATATAAAATTTAAAATGCTAAAGGAGAAGAGAAAAGAAAATATATTGATGATGATGATGATTATTAACGTCCACTAAGACCAATCTGGTTTATCAGACCTCAAGAAAAGAGAGTCTAATTGTCATTTTTCAAAATGTTGTTTCTGTGATCAAGGAGCAAGGAAAAAAATCTTCCAAGGTCGCTATAGTTGGGCTCACTTAGTAAGTCAAGAAAATTGCAGGTGTGGTTGATGATAGGGAATTGAGGATGGATGTGGGCAAGAGTTGGGCAGTGTAAAATGAAGTGTTTTTCATCTTCCACCTTCTTAGTATCACAAATATGATAAATCCTATTGTCCCAAGGATTCTTGGGAGTAGACCACCACTCGGTCTCACTCCAAAGCTCATGACAGTTAGTTCTAATCCTAGCAATGTCCATTTTCTTCTTAGTGCTAGTCAACATAGAGAGATAATTTTGGTCATCAAGGGTGGGGTTAATCACCTCTTTATAGTACCTTAGCTTCCTTTTACCCTCCAACTCTTTAGCATCCCACATCTTATCCTTAAAACTGGAGGTAATAGTATCTTTGATACTATGCTTGCTTCCCATGATGATCTCCTCCTTAATCCCCAAATTTTTATCCAAGGCTAAGCATATTGATGTCGCCCGCGCTTGAGGCGTAGGTGGGGGGTTTTGATTAAAGTTAGAAGCAATTTTTGGGAGTCTCTTGGATTCCATATTGTGAAGTCTCTTCTTATACATCAGATATATAAACATATCCGCACTTTCAATGGGGGACATGTGTGTTTTGATCAAGAGGATAGGATAAGGAGTATTTCCTTTGATCTTCAGGTTATAAGTTATGAATTTATTTTAGGGGCAGTAGACACTTCAGGGGGAGGGGTGAAGGAGCAAGCAGAGGAGTCAGTAATCTATCTCTTATTGATATACCCATCATTGATATGACTGAAGAAAGGCCTCTTAGAGCAAGCATGGCCGGAAAGCCTTCTCAATGAATTTCATCATATCCGTGAACATTAGAGGTCTGGGGGCAGACCAAAAATTTGTGGCCTTAAAGAATTTTTTCCTGTCAGCAAGCCCCAAAATCATTTTAATACAAGAGACCATGCATGCCTCTTCTGTAACAATTTCTTATTTCAGGAAGATGTTCCCCTATTGGCACATTTCCGCTTTGGAAGCTAATGGCCTTTCTGGCGGTTTAGCAGTGTTATGGGATCCTAACTGGATCAAAGCAAAAACTTATAGCTGTCTCACGGGCATCCTCATCTCGGCACAAATGAGGGGGCATAAATGTCCAATAAATATTTTGAATATATATGCTCCCTACAAGAACAGATTATCATTTTGGGAAAGTCTTTTCGCTTCAGAAATTTTTGATGTTGAATTTTTATTGATTGCAGGAGACCTTAATGTCACCTTAAATATGGATGAAATCTGGGGCATCAATAAGAAAAAGGATCCCATTGCTGACAGAATTAAAATGAGTTTCTAAGCAGGAACTTTGTTGACATCCTCCCTCCCAAATTGCACCCGACGTGGGAAAATGGAAGAGCCGAGAAAGCTTATATTGCCAAGAGAATCGACAGATTTATTCTTCATGCTAGTCTAATTGATAAATTAGGCATGCCTTTTTCATCAATTGAGAATGTCTTCATTTCTGATCATAGACCGATTATGCTAGGATGGAGGGAAAAGGGGTTTAGAAAAGGCTACTCTTTTAAATTCAACAGATCATGTTTAGAAGATCCAGAGTTTAATGATATCATAATTAAATCCTGGAGTGAGATGTCGTCTCCCGAATCATTTCCACTTTTAATGACGTTCAGGGACAAAATGGAATCCATTCGAAAGGTGGTAAAAGAATGGCAGTTCAAAAAAAGGCAAGCGAACAGAAATGATCTCAGGGAAATTCAAAAGGAATTAGATAGCACCGCGGAATCCATGGCTACACATATGTTATCTTTTAAAATGAGATGTCGGATAAAGGAGCTCCAAAAGAAAAAATCGAAAATTTTAGAACAAGAAGAATCTTTCTGGAGGTTAAAGAGCAGAGCGATATGGATGAAGGAAGGGGACAAGAATTCAAATTTTTTTCATAATTTCGCCAGCTCCAGACGTGAAAAGAATTCTATATGGAAAATCAGTGATGGAAGAGGAGGTTTCCTATATTCCCAACAGGACATTTCAAACGAGGCGGTGAAATTTTTTGAAAATCAGTACAAAAGGTCTGAAGAATGCAAGATTCAGGATATTTTGTGGGGCATTGAAGTGTTTCCTCGGATGTTTGATGATGAACTAAATGATCAAATTTTCCAGCCAATATCTGAGGAGGAGCTATTAGGAACAATGAAATATTTTAAAAGGGACAAGTGCCCAGGTCCAGATGGCTGGACGATAGAATTCTTCATTCACTTTTTCGATCTTATCAAATTTGATCTGTTAAGGATGGTGGAAGGATCCAGGATGTCAGGTAGTATCAATCATAAAACCTCTTCCACTAATATAGCACTCATTCCTAAAAAGGGAGATGCAGAATCCTTCAAGGACTTTAGACCGATTTCACTTTGTAATATCTCCTTCAAAATTATATCGAAGATCATAGCAGAAAGAATCAAAGGAACTTTCTCAAAATTCCTAACAAAGGACCAACACGGCTTTTTAAAGGGAAGAAATATTCTGGATGCAGTCGCAAGCACACAAGAAGGTCTGTTTGCCATACATTCTAAAAAAAGTGATGCGGTCATTCTCAAGATCGATCTCTGTAAGGCATATGATTGCCTTGATTGGGGCTTCACCAGGTGTTTGCTCGCAAAGATTGGTTTAAGAGCCAGCATGATCAACTGGATCATGGCCTGCGTTGAAAAGGTGGACTATGCGATCATCATTAACGGGATTCCATCTCCTTTTTTCCGTGCGGCCAGAGGTCTTCGCCAAGGATGTCCCCTATCGCCGCTTTTGTTTATCTTGGCTATGAACTCGCTTAGCCTACATATCAACAAGGCTGTCAAGGAAAACAAGTGTCGTCCTCTGAAAATTTGCAGAAATAATTCAATCTCACACAATTTATTTGTAGATGATATTATTTTATTCGGAATGATTTGCAGATTCACCTGGATATGCTTCTATGAAATCCTTAAAAAATTTCAAAAGGCTACAGGATTGCAAATAAACAATGCGAAGTCAACAATTTACCACAATGATATCAATCTGGATGAAGTTGAATGGTTAGCTGACCTTTTTGGAATTAAGGCGCAATCCATCAGTCTTGGAATTAAATATTTGGGTTTTCAGATAAAAGCAAATGGATACTCAAAGACAGATTGGCAATGGATTCCAGATAGATACTACAGGAAGATTTCAGTTTGGGAATATAGATGCCTTTCTCTGGCGGGAAGAGTGACCTTGGTGCAATCAGTGTTAAATCAACTCGCGGTTTACTGGGCACATTTATATTTTCTTCCTGCGAGTATAATTCAAAATATGAATAAACTAACAACGAATTTTATTTGGGGTGGTCAAGCAGAAAGAAGGAAATATCATCTCTCAAAGTTATCCAGTATCTCGTTGCCAAAGAGTATGGGAGGATGGGGTTTGCTCGATATGCGCACTTTTGGGAAGGCTCTTTTATGCAAGTCTTTGTGGAGAGCGATTCATGGAGAAGGACCATGGAGTATCACAATTCAGAAGAAATACTTGGGCAGGAAGGACTTATCATTTTGGTTCAGGGAGGGAAGGATCGGCGCCTCATATGGTTCTTCAATTTGGCTTAGCTTTCGTAAGATAGAAAGTTATTTTTTGAAGAACTTAATTTGGCGTTTCCAAACTGGCAACAAGATCCTTATTGGAAAAGACCAGTTCCTGAGCGGTGCCGAGGAGATCAATGTGCCTGAATCTTTATTAAATTTCTTTCATAGAAAGGGTCTTTTCTTTTGGGACAGTTTGATTGCTGGCTGGCAGGGACCTATTCCACTGTGGAAAGATGCAGGAAATCTGGAAATGCCAGGTGCGATCGCTCTTCAATGGGAACACATCAGGACGTGCCTAAGGAACTGTGGCATTTTTCGCTCAGTGGAATCTGATTGTCTCATCTGGAAAAATTCGAAAGGGATGAATATTGTCCGTGTCAAAGATGTATATCAGAATTTAATTCGTCAAAAGAAGCCCCCTCACAATCCTTTTTTCCCTTGTATTTTTTGGAAGGTTGGATGCCCTTCCAAAATGATTTTCTTCGCTTGGCTAACATTCCATAACAAGAATTTATCCTGGGAAAACTTAAAGAAGAGGGGATGGCACGGTCCTGGTTTGTGTCCTATATGCAGGTCAGAGGAGGAGAACAACGATCACTTATTTTTAAAATGCAAAAGAACTCAAAAATTATGGCACGCTTTGGAGAATTGTTATGGAATCCATCATAAATTCCACGCTTCAATTACTGAAGCGTTTCTCTGGTGCAGTGAGCAAAAGGAATCATGGAGAACAATTTTTATTATCACTCTATGGAGCATTTGGAAGTGGCGAAACAACTCTATTTTCAATAACAGCAAATCTCCTTTCTTGGAAATCTTTTTCAATATTGTTTCTCTCTTTGAAGCACTCCCGCAAAAGACTCTCAAGCAAAAAAAGGGCGCCTGTAAAGAACTTTCAAAGGAACACTCAATTTTTCCAAGGGCGTACTTCGATGGAGCTGAACAGAAGGGTTCCTGTGGCTGTGGAGTTCTCATTATAGTAAATGAAAATAACCAATTTTACACTGGAACGGGGGGAAAGGCTCCAACAGTAAAGCAGAGGCGATGGCTCTCGCTGGCCTCCTAAAATTTTGCCTCTTTCTAAATATTCAGGATGTCTCAGTGTTTGGAGATTCAAAAGTAATGGTGGATTACGTCTCAAGAAAAAATTATATTTTCATGCCACACCTTGTAGGATGGATGGACAGGATCAGTTTTTTCTGGGGATGTTTGAATGGAGGATCTATTCATCATATCAGCAGGGCTCAAAATCAGCAAGCAGACTTGTTGTCAAAAAAGGGTCTTCATTCGGCTCTAGGTTCTTGGTATTTGCAGGTATCTTCTGAAGGGAAATTTTTTTCTATCCAGGAATTTTCTCTTCCTGATTTCTAATTTTATGATAGCAGTCTCACAGGTTTTCTCTACGCATTTTGTTTTAATTGATGTTGCTTCTTGTTTTATCTCCGCGGAATTCTCCTCCTATGACAAATATATGATCTAAGAAAATCTTGTAGCTGGATGTTTTTGTCTATGATCTGTGAACTCTATGATCTAAGATAATCGTGTAGCTGGATATTAGTCTTTGATCCGTCAGTTTCCTGGCAGGTGTCTTTTTTTGGAATATGTTCCATGTTTTTTGATAAATGATCCAGAGCTATGGATCATCTTCAGAATTTCAATCGAATGTACAAATATGCCTCTTTATATTTCTCATATAATACAATATCATGCTTTTTCGTCCTGAAAAAAGTTATGAATTTCTTTTGGATTATCTCAATCTTTCTCCACGACTCCCTAGATATACTAGACCCAGAAACTTCACATCCATATAATAGGGGTGACGAGAGTCTCAAAGAGAACCTTTTTTACTCCAAACGTAATTAGATTATAATTAAAGAAAAAAATGAAAAGAGGAAAGAAAATATAATAGATCATAATTAAAGATAAATGGATGACAATTAGAGATGTGATTAAGAAAAAATTGAAATATTTTTAATTCAATGGTGGTGGTTTTATCTTCGTTATGTGGTTCTTTTGTGGAGATTTATATTAAGTGGAATTCAGTTGAAACTTAAATATATTATATTATAACTAAAAAGGAAAAAATGAATATATTAAATTATAGTTAAAGAAAAAAATGAAAGGAGAAGAGAAAATATAATAGATCATAATTAAAGATAAAGGGATAACCATTAGAGATGTGAGTAAAAAAAATTGAAATAGTTTGAATTCGTTGGTGGTGGTTTTATCTTGGTTGTGTGGTTTTTTTGGGGAGATTTATATTAAGTGGAATTTAGTTGAAATTTGAAAATATTAGATTATAATTAAAGAACAAAAATGAAATGAGAAAAGAAAATATAATAGATCATAATTAAAGATAAAAGGATAACAATTAAGGATGTGATTTAAAAAAAATTGAAACATTTTGAATACATGGTAGTTTTATCGGTTGTGGTTTTTTTTTGGGAGATTAATATTAAGTGGAATTTAGTTGAAACTTGAAAATATGAATTAAAAACATCATAGGTACATGATTTAAAGTATTTATGGAAATTTTTATTAAGTGGAATTTAATTAAAATTTGAAAATATGAATTAAAAGCAAAACACATAGCAATATTATTATATATTATTATTATAGTAAAATTAAGTATTAAACTTTTTTTTTTTGAAATTGAAAATTATGTTTTGAGTTTTTAAAATTTGAATTTTTAATTTTTTTATTGATGGATGACGAATTTTTTGTCGTTTAAAATCAAAATTTCAAAGTTAAAAATTGTTTATAAAAAAAAATAACTCTAATCGTCTAAATATCCTTATAAATTAAAAAATCGATTTTATTGTATTTTCCAAATTTATGGATTTTAGATAATTGATATTTTCTTTTCCAAAAAAGGTAGTTTCCATTCATATTAAATTGATTTTTTCCCTTGCTGATGATTTTTATTATTGAATGTAAACCTTAGCTATATTATATATTTTTACAATTCAATTTTAAATAATGATGCAATATAAAAAATAAAATTTAAGTCAACACTACAATAAATAAGATTTCTTCTTTTGTCGTCACATTTTTTTTGTAAGCTTAGCAATTTTTTTTGTTCATTCATCTATAAACAGGCAGGTTAAAAATATATGATTCTTTTGGTGGCTTCACCCTTCCTAGTGTGAAACCAGGTTTGTTGGCCACCAAATCGCATTATAAGTCATCCAAAACATAAATAGTTTGAGTCTTTTTAGCCAAGTCTGGCCTCACTGTGCATCGTTGTGTTGGTGGTCGTAGTCATTGCTTTGGCCACTATGCACTTCATTAACCAGTAAAGATAAACGAACTATCTGAAAAGGATGAGACGGTCATGCATGTACCCAGGGTCCATGATTAGCTCCCCACAATTTTCGATTGACGGTTCAAGCTCAGCTTATGAATTCAACTATGCCTTCCAATTCGTAATCAATTGTTTCACTTACGTTGGGGTCCCTTCATAGTAAGCCTTCGAATTAAATTTTTTATTTTAATATATTAGACATTGTAATTTTTTTATATTAGATAGTTTATTGCACACGACATAAAACTAAGGCATGATGTGATACTTCATATTAATTTGATTTTTTTGACATAGAAATTTTACCATAGATAATTTGTTTGTCGTTGAATTAAGATGAGTATAAATTTAAAGTTAAATAAATAGTTTGTTACAATAATTAGCTTTCTAAAATATTATTTATTTTATGTATATGGTATATATGCACGATTTAATATAAAGATACTACACATTGTAATTTCTCCTCCTTATTTGGTCCCATAAACTAAAGATGGAATAAAATGTGCACAAGCACATTTGAATAAACTCTTAGCTTTTATAACAAACAATGATGTTGGGGTTAATGTTTCATCCAATATTATCTATGTGGTTATCTCTATTTTGCTCAAAGGTTATCTAATCCATTAATTACTTTCATTACACCCCTTTGTCGTATTCAAATGTGTTTCATTACTAAATTTATGAATTTTTTCAAGCATTCAATAATTTCTATCGATTACTTTTTGCATAAGAGGCAAGTACTAAGCAACAACGCTGCATATTACACTTGTTCGGATATTAGATTCTGATTCTTTGGACTTTTTTGTATAGTATTTAAGTGATAATATGTTGTTTCTTTTTAGATGTATTATAAGACGCATATAGATTTATTATGTTGATATTTATGATGATATGTGAATATTCCACATAAGTGTTTTTTTTTACCTTTTTGAGGCAAATGTGCACCAGAGGCTTTCTAGAATATAAACAACATATGTGAATGTAATTTTATTTGCTTGATAAAATAATTTTGTAGATACAAAGTATACAATTAAAGCTTCAAAAAATAAATTAAAAGTATCATCTATATATATATATATATATATATATATATATATATATATATATATATATATATATATAATATGATGTTGATGATGATGATGATTAATGTCCACTAAGACCAGCGCGGTCTATCAGACCTCAAGAAAAGAAAAAAAATCTATTGTAGCAGCTACAACCACCCTCCAAAATTTTATCTATGCTTCATTTTGGAGCCTCCCTCCTAAATCACAACAACTCATCACGCACTGACCCAAGTACTTGTGCTTTGATTGAGCTTCATCATTTGCATTTTGGCTTGTGTTTTCTTACTTGCTTTACTGTCTAACCCACAATTCGGTCTCTTGACTTGGTTTCAATCTGGTTCCAGGATTTCCTTAGTGAACTGTGCAATCCTTGTGGGCAACTAGCCTTGCTCTTGGCAATTGCACAGTCCAATCTATCAGTGAGCCTTTAGCTCCAAAATTAAAGAGAGCCCGCTGGAAGCCAGCCTTCAACTGGTAAATTAGGAAAAACATGGGAGGTATCCCGGAGCCACTCAGCCTAGAAATTACGCAGAAGCTTCTTGCTCAGAAGTTGCTCAAGGCATGAGCTAGTGAGTTTCCTAGTCCTTCTTAGAACTGTGTAATCTCTCTGGGAAATGCATGGCAATTTTGCCCAAAAAAGAATAAAGAAAAAAGTGAAAAAGCATCCCTAGAAAATAGGGATCTATTTTTAGCAGCCCAGAGGAGGTACTTGAGTTATTTTGAAAACTGCCACCAAGTATCGCTTTTTCCTTGAATTTTGGCCTTCGTGTCATAAACCCTAAATCGACCAAATCTATTTAATTAACACTGCCAAGCTCATTTACAAATTCGATCTTGGAGCTTTGGAATTCCCGAGGAGATCAAGGAACCTTCGGTACAATTGTTGTTGCTTTTTCCGGGTAAGTCTTTCTTTTCTAGTCTTTTGCTGCTTTTTTGTCGCTTTTGTTTATTTAGCTTGTGAGAGTGTTGTTTCACTCATTTTGTTGAACGACCGTTGGCATTTTATCTTGTTTTAGCTTGTATAAGTGTTGTTTTAAGTTTTTCATTGCCTTTCCCAGGTGTTGCATGCATCACCCAGTTTTTGAACCAACAATCGTCGTTGTGGAGACTCTCTCCACATGCTTTGTTTTCCTTCAATTTGATTGATTCCTACACTTTTTTCACTTGCATGCATCGTCATTCACTTAGATCTGCACCCAAAATCAGATTATCCTTCAAATATGTTTGATTTCTCACTTCCCTTGGGCAGATATGGGCTTCCCTGACCCGAATCTCCCTTTCTCAGCACTACGCATTTCTGGAGCTTAAGGCCTTGACCTTGGCTTCTAGAATTGCGTAGAGGCTACTTAGGCCTAGCTCCAACTGTGCACTGTGCAGTTCTAGGAGCCAGACCCAAGCCTTGGCCACTAAGACTGCGCAATGCGTAGTCTCTCCTGGTCTGTGCCCAGACTGAACTGCGCATTGCGTAGTTCCAGTCAGCAAGACCTCCCCACTGACTGTTGGGACTACACACTATGCAAATCCAGTTAGCAAGACCTCCCCACTGATTGTTGGGACTACGTATTGTGAAGTTCTAGTCAACAAGACATCCCCATTAACTGTTTGGATTGCGCAATGCGTGGTTCCATTTAGCATCAAGTCATGTCTGTGAGCCAAAATTATGTAATCCTTCCTAGCATTTGCCCAGTTTGTTGCTTGGTCTGTTCTTGAAGTGATTTTGATTTCAATCTAACATTTACATGCCATGAGTGTCCTCTCTGTGTCCAGGTATAGTAGTTGTTGAGAAACTCTCTAGCAGTTATAGGTAACATGGCTTCCAAGAAAGCTACATCAAAGGATACTATCGAGAGTAGAATTGGGGAAGAAATTGAGCAGGTGTCAGTGAATTTTCTAGTTTATGAAGACACTCATCTATTCATCAAGAAGGGTATGAAGTTGACATGACAACAAATCAAGGATACCTTTACAAAGGACTTCAAGGAAGACCTAGAGGATCAATAAGTTTATATTAGTATACAACAATAAAGCTTATACAATGTTGCATGCAGGTACCCTGCCTTCCCATGTGTGGACATCATCCACTGGATTGTCTCACACACAGATCCAAAGACTATGACATTGAGAAGTGCCAGCGGGATTGAGCTTGCCACCATCAGGGCACGAAACTATTAGTAGATATATAATTTACCTCGGCTGGTGAACTGCACAAACACACTTTTCTATGCCACCCATAGCTTTGTGAACACCAGAGATATTTTCAAGCACTGAGTGAAGGAGCCGTCAAAGTTCAAAACGACACCCAATCATGTTTACAAGACAAAGTCTCTCACGAAGGCTTACCAGTTCTTGATCATCTTTGCATGCTAATTATATGGTCAAGAGAGCATGAAGACCTTTCCTGAAGGTTGGGTGGTTGTGTTGGACCAATTGGTGAATGATGGAAGGCCATTCAACTGGTCAGATTTGTTGGCTCTTCAGTTGAAAGTCCATGTGACTAACGCCTGAAATCCGCCCAAGGATGAGCAAGCGATATTCTACATGTCTGCATATTTACTTAATGCAATATGTGCCCAACATCAATTTCCTGGCATGAGATGGACATGGACACCGAAAGAGACTGTCATCAAAATTTATTGCAAGTTTCTCTCCGACTACAGCTATCGAGGGGTTATGGCAGGGCTGACTAACCATTTCATCATCCCGTTGTACAAGTTGATCTTTGAGCAGGATCCACCTTTCATGTCCCAAGAAGCAATGGAGGAAATACTTGACATTTCATATTGGTATGCCTCACTTAGTGGCACCTTCATCAGGATGTTTGGCAGAGATAAGCCTCCGCATGTTCTACCAAGGTATGTCACGGACAAGTTGGTCATGAAAGAGGTCTCATACCACATAGCCAAAGGGTTATTGAAGGACTGCATAGGAGTAAGAAGGCACCATGGCACACTCTTCCTTTGTGGATTGGATTGTACGAGATTAAGAGCTTGAAGGATGCATATGCTGAAGCTAAGGAAATAGTGAAGTTTGAGTTTGGCTCGAGAAACTTTAATCTGTATGATCCCCACGGTATTTGCAAGAACCATTGTGTGAAGGTGTACTATCCATGGATCCACAGGACATTTAATTGGCATGAGGAGGACCCTTGGAGATAATGTTACAGTGACTCCAAGCTCCAAGAGGTGGTCAATATAGCCACAACTTGGAAAGCTACTCTACATGCAGCAGCAACGCATGAAGCAACAACAACAACAACAATAAGCATAAAACCAACATCAGACAAGGGCAAGTGGAAGATTATTGAGAACCCAGAGGCAGAGAAAAGCTACAAGATGAAAGCAAATCTTATCACTAAAAAAGCAGCTTTGGTAGCAGAGGAAAATAGGAAACAATGACTAAAGAGAGTGGAGCGGAGGAAGAAAGAAAAGCAAAGGCTAGAGGAAGTAGAACAGAAGTTGCGGGAAACAGAGAAGAATTTGAAGGAAGAGAAAGAGTTGAGAAGGAGAGAGAGGGAAGAGAAGCCAAAACAGGAAGAAGAAGAAAGGAAAGGCGTGGTGATAGAACAAACATCACCTATACAGCTTGAAGAGTAAGAACAACCGGCAGCTGAAGAAGACGGTGAACAGATGCAGGATCAGGAGATTGCTCAGCAAATTGAGAAACGGATTGAAGTGACAGACATGGAGTTAGGGCAGGAGCCACAAGATCAAGACATTGACCTCATGTCAAGTGCACCTGAGGTCACCTCTCAGTGTCCACCACCTCCATTGTCAAAACCAATCCCGAGTGAGCAAGGATAGGTTGTTCTCCTTGATGATGATCCGGTGATGGATGTGTATAATCTATCATTTGACGAGTTGCAAAACAAGATTGTACAGGGGTGGAGAAGCATTTTTTTGGGTGATCACGTGTCACCTACATTCATGAAGGAAAGGATGATAGTGTCAGAGATGTCAGAAAGCATCTAGTTTCCATTGTTGATGCCACTTTGGCTTATGCAGGAGCCATGAGCTCAAATGTTAAGTTCTTGTTAGTCGAGAATGAACAAATGGCAAAGAACTTGCAGTTAGCCAAGCAAGAGGTAGAAAAATCTGGAGAGAAGAGCGCAGGTTCCGCAATCAGGGATGAGGAAAGTGATACTTGCTGAAGTATCAACACTTACTACCATGCGGAAGATCTAGGACAGATTCATCACCATGCATAAGGCAGTTGCCCATGTGCATGGCTTACAACATCAGAGCAAAAAGTTGGTTCAAACTCTCAGGGATATACATTATACCTTCGCCCATGTCCAAGAATGGACAATGCAGTACAAAGGGGCCATGCTTTACTTGCCAAATATGATGAAACCACAAGCAGAGCTAGACAAAGCAAAGCTCTTGATGTTGATCTAGAACTATGAGCAGCTCGCCCTGTTCGTCAGCAGCATACATGCTTCATATGCATGGTTGTATAAGAGTTTGGATGTCATGGTAAGAATACACAAAATCTTGTCAATTGGTTCCCTCAATGAAGCTAAGCACAAGAACGAAGTCTAGTTAGAGATTGACAGGTACATGGAGCAGATAAGGCGAGAGGCCACCAACGATGACTTGGAGTTGAGCACACAAAACATGCAGAAGTACATTAGTGGTCCTGTCATGGTCAATACCATGTTGCACATGCTTCAGGATGAGTTGGACAAAGGTTCCAAGACCATATACCCATAAGCTATGGAGGAAAGAGTCCGCTATCAGAAAGACATCATCAAGAAGTTTGGGGACATCATCGCACAATACCAAGCTTGGCATCAGTACATGACCAAGAAGCATCAAGTGGAGGTTGCCGAGTTGTTATTTCCCCAAAATTCAAAATCATAGTGTTTTGTCTTGTTAGGTTGTATCTAGCCTATTTTGTCTCACATGGGTACAAGTGGAAAATGTATATTATTTGTAAATATGTTGTAAGTGAAATTCCAAGTGTCACTAGTGGAATGTGAACAGTCACTATGTAATGTAATGAGTTATTTGTAAAGGAGTTGAAGAGTCATGAGGGTAGTCAAAATGTCACAAACGGGAATGTCAAGGGTCACCCCACCCTTTGTTATAAATAGAACCTCATAACTCATAGAACAGGATTTTGGGAGCCAAGATTTTGGCTAGGCTTAGGCTTAGAAAAAGCTTGGGAGTATTGTGACAAGCCTTGGCTTCTCCACAACGTAGAGCGAGTATACTTCTTTAGAGGAGCAAGTGTTCTTGACTGTAATGTTCCACTATTGGGGTTAGTGGTTGTCAATGGTGTATGTATGGATGGAACTTTCGCTTATAATAATAATAACAGAGTCAACACACTTTCATGTATATGTTCTTATTGTAGTTGGACAATTCTGGTTGCTTTAGAAATGTATGTTGTTTAACTTATGAATTTTCTTATGAACTACTTTGTATACAATTGTATGCATCTTGTTGAACGTGTTATGTTGGATCATCCCATCACTTTAACTTGTGGACTATTCCGCATCTTAGCTTGTGATGTCTTTCAGCGTCTGTATTCCCTTCAAGCTATGTATTATTACAAGCTTCTAAGGGCCACACTTCCTTTCCCCTCCGTGTGTTAGAACCCACATGCATCTAACTTGACTAGATGCAAGGTCACACACTCTCTTCACCCAAAGTCATCGTACATATCTCTGCGTGCTATCGCAGTCAAGGCACTACATTACCACCCATTGTTGGGACTCTTACTCCAAAGGGTCTGAGGTCTAGTTGGGACATCTTACTAGGGAGATCCCCTCGAATGTTGGTGGGTCCAGCGCCATCAACAAAATTTAATTGTGATTCTTCAAAATCTTGTTTTCGTGATAAAAATGAAGAGAAAGAAGCGATATAAGACCGCTATAGTTGGGCTGAATTAATAAGTCAAGAAGATTGGAAGTGTGGTAGATGTTAGTGAATTAAGAACGAATATAGATATGATCTTCTTAATATATGTAGTGTTGGAATTGTTGTGGGATTTTATAAATTTAAGTAACAATTAAGATGTAACATTGTTGAATATATATATATATATAGATAAAAGAAAAATCCCTTAAAATATTTAATTAAGATACTTAGATGGTTGTTTTAGGTTAAAAAAATGTTTGTGGTACAAATTGTTTTTTATAATATTTTAAAATAAGATATATATAGTTCGGAAATGAAAGTAATATTTTGTTGAAAAAATTAATATTGAAATTACAATTAATTAATTTAGTATATTAAATATTGATTTCAATCTTAATTTTGATAATCTTGTGCCGATTAACAAATAAAAAAAATAATTTCGAGAAGTTAATCGTATTTGTTGGTATTGGATGATTTGTATGCATAGGCTTAGTAGTGAGTACACAATAAAATGGTGATTTTTGACTTTTTGAATAACCATAAGTCCAAATTTAAATTACAAACCTTTAATTTTAAAACATTCTATTCTCAACAAAAATAACTAGTTTTATAAGTTAAAGTACTTTTCTATTAAAGACATAGTTTAGGTTAGATAACTAAAATAGGAAATCTAAAAATATCAAAGATTACCAAGTTTAACTTTTAGAAAGGGGAGGATCTATCCTCATCTCCCACATAAAAGCTCTTTAATTTAAGAGGTGGGGCTTCTCTAAACCTTTAATGTGGCCATTATAATGAGATTGCTCTACGTGATATGGAATTCTATTGGATAAACTTATGGGCTCTAAACCTTTAATGTGACTATTATAATTAGATTTTTCTAAGTTATATGGAATTTTATTGGACAAGCTTATGGGTAAAATGGCATAGGTAAGAGTTAAATACCAGGCTAAATTTAAGAGCTATCATTGAGCTTAGTACCACCTTGTTACCTTTAGGACAAGTGCAGGGGAGTCTAACATTAATAAAATAAATATTTTATGTTGTTTTCTTAGTTTTGGAAAATTTGACATCATGTTCACAATGAATCTTTTCACTAGGTTATAAGAGCTAAAAGTTTCATTCACGGTGTTGTGATAAAGTCATAGGAAAACTCTATTGCCAATTTTAGAAATAGGTCATATGAAAACATTATTCAAGTTTAGGAACATTGAGGGTTAGTCAGAAGAAATTAATTTAATATATGAGTTAATTAAAGTTGTCCCTTATATTCTACTTTTTTGGCCATACACAGTGACAAGTTATGGAATTATTTGGAAGAAGTAGGTTGTATTGACTCAATTGTTTGTTGCTATAGTTATTATCATTCTTTTCTACATCAATAATATTGTTCTTATGGCAAGGAGTCCTTATGAGTTGGGCAAGTAATAAAAATCTTCAAAGATATTTACTATAGCATGTGTATGATTCTTAATGTTAAAAAAATGGAGTTATGATACTTAAATTCAAGTGTCACTTATGATAATTTTTTATAGGACAAGAAGAACATGGAGAAAGTGGCTTGATACAAATATCTCAAATTTGATCTTCTTCACAAGCTTAATTGGTAGCATATCATTGAGAAAATGAAAAAAGGAAAGCTAGAAAGCTTGTTATGGACTTGAAAAACAATTTTAAATTAGAATATCTTTATTTATGGTATAATAAGAAATTTCATTTTTAGACTCTTCTCACTAGTGTTATTTTATATGGTAGCGAAGTTTGGATTTACAATATCTCCGGAGAATGATAGAGGAAGATGAAAACATCCAAGAGCGTTTTATAACTTAGAGTTTCAAAATTAAAGAAAGTACATGTTATCTTGTCCTCCTCATAGAAGTGAATTTTTCTTATAATATCCCTAGTTGAATCGTTGTAATAAAAATGTGCATTTATACATGGGGATGTGCATAAAGAAGGGTGCAAATTCTAGGGGAGGTGAATGTGATACCCCCATGTAAATCCCCATAATAGAAATGTAAAGGTATACAGGATGAAAGGTCAAGAGAAAAATAATGTAATATATAAATGTATATTGAATAAAATACATATATATTACAAACATAGAAAGATAATGAACATGGGGGGCTATGATTAAAAAAAAAAGAAAATAAAGAGAACTTAAAAATGACTCAAAGGGGGTCATGGTAATATAACAATATTTTATTTATAAGCCTAAATATGTAACAGTACAAAGTAAATATAAAGTTAATTTCCTAATTAAAATCATAATCAAACAAATAAGCACATACCTATATTACCTGTGATCGAAGTCTGTCAGATGACAACAAGGTTTTGGGGATGACTCTCCACCCAACCGTAGGCTCAATTGTGCAAGGATTTGCTACAACTGGCCACCCCTGAGCCCTCAATCAACGTACTACTGCCAGTGACTCCTAAGTCTTAGAACACCATTCTCCCAAGAGAATGAAAGATAGAAACTCGGAAAGATGGAATGCCTCCCATCCTCCTCACCCTCTAATAAATAGAGCAAACATTGGATGGGGAACCACATGCACACACTCCATGTGTCTACATGCGACTTTGATTTTTAGCTTTCTTTACTTTTATTTTGATTTTTTTAGTTTTCTTATTTTATTTCTATTTATTCTTATTTAGAGAATAACCATTATTATTATTATTATTATTATTATTATTATTAATATCGTTTATGATTTATCATTTTTATTGTTTAAGTGATTTATTATTTATTATTTATATTATTTATTATTTATTATTTATTATTGTTTATTATTTATTATTAAAGGGAGGGATATTACATACTCTCCCACTTTAAGGAACTTCGTCCCGAAGTTATGTTTTTATTATTATTTATTATTTATTTTTATTTACTTCATGTTGCCAACACCCTTTGTTGAACTAGTATAACCAACAGGCATCGAAAGTCCCCAACACCTTGGGAAATCTCAAGGAATCTCTGACCTTTTTCCCACTTTCGGCACCAGGCATAAGCCTGACCCGGTTTGTATCCTAGTCCAAGGCAGGCCCCAAGGCTCGCGCCTAACTCAGACCTCATCTGCCCCAAGGCAGACATCCGGTACGGTACTCAATGACTTCGAGCATCTCGCAAGGCTGGCCCACTCCCTCCACAACTACTAAGGCACACAACCCCATGCATCAAAGTCCTTTACATCCCTTCTAGACTTCGGCATCCCAATCCAATAACAGGCACCTAGCCTAGAACATCAGGCACTTTGCCTCCTCAAGATGGTCCCATAGCCCTTCAAGGGCTATCCATCGAGAGCTATACACAAGACAAAGGAACCACTGGCATATGTATTGTTGATTGAGTTTTGTCCCCAGCCCATATGGTGTTACTTATTCTCCCTCGTGCGTATGGGCTCGCACGAGATCATCAAATAAACCGGCCCTCTCAGCCCATTTGTGGAGTCCTGTGAATCATCACACCTCAACATGCATCCAATGCATTAACCATACCATCTTAGTATCATAGAAAATAATCCACATGCCAAGTCGTGCATGTCATCAAGAAAACATTCATTATTGTTAATCGCAACATTAGGAGTAATAACGCATTGCATGCTTATGCATGTCATAAATTTGTACGCAACTATCGCATGCTTCAGTTATACCATCAACATAATTATATCAAAGACATATCATGACTTCACATAAATGAACCACATGTCAGTAAACCTCATATTACAACATCATAACTCTTATCATATCCATCATGAGTATTCAACATTAAATATTTATCATCACGTAGTAAATGAATATGTCAATATACCTTGACATAATGTGATAATACTTATGCATATCGCTATCATCGTATAGATACATTAACACTATAAGAACCATATGTACATCTTTATCCTGCTACCATGATATCATGAAACATCGTCAATATGTTTTCATCAAGTTGTCAATTACTTTTCAATAATCATTTCCACTTCTTTCTACTAGGTAGTTGATCATTTACACCAACGGTATAATCATCGTTAAATTTCACATGAGCCTCATCATCTTGGATCTTAATCTCTCGTTATATATTCTTCCTTCCCCAACGAAATTTTGGTGAAATTCATTGTTTAAGATCTATCAAAATTAAAATTCCTTAATTTACATCCATTTACCCTTTGGCTTATTGATTCCAATACTGCTATATGCAATTGCATATAAACATTATTTCATCATGATTTAATTTTATATCATGCTTAATTTACTTGCACGAGGATTTGTTGATCAATGTTGACTTATTTAAAAATTAGCACTTCATCCACATAAATATTTTCTTATCTCGTTGAGTTTGTCAAGTTCGTATCTCAATACCATTTGATTGCTTTATCATAAAAGACTCTTTCTTATTAAATAGTATCATTATTTTAGATTTTGAAACAGTTGGAAACATGACTACCATCATTGTCCATGAAAAATTTAAATGTGAGGTGTTATGTGGAAACAACCTCTTTTAACTTTATGGGAAGTCCTACTCATGAAACAATGAGTGAAAATTAGTCAAGTACAACCTCTATTAATTGACTTTCACTTCTTTTGTCACTATGTACACAATCCTTCTCAAGGTATCCTTATAAAATTTCTAGCAACATTCCTTCCTATATCTTCCTCATTTATTATCACTTGGTCATCATGCAACTTCACACCTTCACATTTTTAAAATATGTAGATCATCATTATGACCATTACCAATCATGTTTCTCGCTCCACTCATCAATACCTTTAAAAGAACTTTCTTCTTGATAGAA
The DNA here is from genome assembly GCA_031772625.1 of Pinus tabuliformis. Taxonomy (NCBI): domain Eukaryota; kingdom Viridiplantae; phylum Streptophyta; class Pinopsida; order Pinales; family Pinaceae; genus Pinus; species Pinus tabuliformis. The sequence continues at coordinate 1,477,139,649 of CM062818.1, forward strand.
CATCCCTTCATCTCCTACCCGATATTCATAGATATATTTTTATTTTTCTCCCTGTCTTGATTTCCTACTATTCCATGTCTACTGGCTTCAAAAATGGAAGTTTCTTCACTTCATTCTATTTTATTAAATTGACTTTAATTTCTCACCTCCAATCATTGTGGTTTCTTCTCCTCCTCTCCTATAGCACTGATATACCTTGGAAATGTTGTTACTATTTCCCAACTTGGGTAATAAATTCATTAAGATAGCTACCAAATGTAATCTGCTTATAAAATTGCCTGATCATACGTCTTGTTATCCATAATTCATTCATATAGTTAGTCACCTATGAAAAACTTTACCATGTGGCTCTCCCATTGTTATAGATGTTGTTATGCACACAACTTATCTTCTCCAATCATTCTATATTATCATACTGTCCAGGTTCCGTAAAAATGGCCTTCATTATTACCATGATTATTCAACTTCATTAGTTGATTGCCAATATTTTCTTATCTATGTGCATCATCCTTAGATAGACCTTATAGTGATACCTTTAGAGTACCAAGTTATGTTTCTTCCATTATGTTCCAAAATAGGTTGCCTCTTCTTACTGGTTTCTTACCCTTGTTGTGATACTTCTTCTCTAACACCTTAAGCATCTAATCCATGTTGGCCATAATCACATGAGCTATCATTAGTTATCATCCTTAAAAAATTTGCAAGTTTCTCCTTTCCATTTCTCCTTAGACAACTTTTATCCACTATATGCAATTAACCTTGAATCACAAAACCTCATGTAACTTATACTCAAAACTAAACTGAAATCATAGGGTATGATTTAAATGTATCATAACATTTAAACAATAAAACATGATTTAGATGTTCCAAATCCAAATCTGTACGATTTTCCACTGAGACTAAAATATACCCTCCTGTGGTTTATATATATACTGTAAACCCAACTGATTCACTCAAGGATGAAGGAGACTTCAATGGTAGCTTGATGATGTTAATATACAATGATATGATTAAGAACGTTGATGCAAATGTAATAAATGAGCACATACATGTAATGTGAATGGCAATTGCAATGCAAAATCAAATTTATTAGAATATTTTATATGTGTATTTCATTTTTTTATTTATCAGAAAGATATATAGAAAGATCATCGCATGCGATTAATGTGTTGTGGAACATGGTACAACGAAGTATATCATATATGCTCATGGAACCCATGCATTGAAAAGATCATTCACATATCAATTTATTAGTAATTAATCGATCCAGAGATCCACTAGTGTTGCCAAAAATAAAGTATACCAGTGTTCCATAGATTAGTTAGATGAAATGTGCGTAGGCTGAAATTTGTTGATCCATTTAAACATTTGCCTTGATCAGAGAAGTGATGCAAATATTAAACTGTATTATCATCATACAAATGTCCTCAGGAATTGATTTAAATTTAAATACCCTTCCCCAAAAGAATTGGCGTCAACAAATTAATTACCACCATTTGCTTCATAAAAAGGAATTTAGGAATTGAGACCCTGATATCGGAAGATCTTAGATGCAACAATTGGTTTAAAACAGAGATTGTTCCATATTTATAAATGTAATGTAATGTCAAAAATATCAAATTCCTAGCTTGCAGCATCATCCGCTATTGCCTTAGATTATGCGTGATTTGAGTCAGAGTTGAAAAACTTGAATATAGATTTTTATCATCACTGTTATAATGACATGTCTGGAAAAGGTTTTCAAAGCTAGATCAGGTTGAACACATGATAACCCGAATAATACCAGCACAGAATCATGCCAAGTCCAAATTTTCCATAGAACTCGTCATTTTTAATCTTCGTTGCCATGAGAAGTGATATAAAACTATTTGTGTCACGAGAATTCTCACAACAGAATCAAAAGTTTAACATAAATTGAAATTCTGTGCTGTAGAGTGAAATATTTTGAGTATCTGTTTAAGCAATCATAACTTATGTTAGAAGAAAGATTAAATGGTTTGCCTTTAACAAAATAAATTGTTAAACAAATTTATTGAATGTAACTTGGGATTCTTATGACTAGTAAATGATTACTCTAAGGGGCTTTAAGAAATCAAACAACCAAAGAGATATTCCAACAGAAACACACCATAAACAAGAAGAGACACCGCCACCCGACCCCAAATGGGATTGGATGACTGGGAAGGTTATCCCTCCCCAAAACACAAAACAAAATCATTTTATTAATAAGATGGCCCACCTGCAAGCGCACCTGCGAAGGCAACACCATATCAAACCCTTAACAAAGCTTTAATAGCTACCGGGTTTTACATTCATTAATTACAACATAAGGATCAAAACAAAACCAGGGAACTCTGAACAAACGTATTGGCTACAATACATTTTAGCTATAATGTTTTTAGGGCTTTGAACAAATATGCACTTCATTTGAGGTAATGGTTGTAACCTGGATGCTGACATGATCAGATCAATAGATAGCGAAAGTTTGTGACTTCAACCAAGATGTTGAAATTTTAATTATCAAACCTGCAAATTCAATCTAGATTTTCAATCATTATCTGCAAATTGAAACTGCATCTTTAATTATTGTATCAGCAATTCTCACATTATTATATCAATATTCTAAATATTACTATACCAACATTCTAAATAGATTATCAAAATTTTTAAACAGATTATTCACATTACTAATCCAATCTATCTGCGCAGAGTCTTCAGCTGGAATGTCGGCATGACTTGGTACGGTAGCCTTATGTGAGTTTGAGCAAGAACCTCCTCTATCCGGATCATTAATTTCTTAAACTTATGCCCAGGTCTGCTTAGAATAGTCTTCAAGGAATGCATATAGCTTAAAACCTGTTATAGGATCAGCTGGGGCATCTACTTACAATTCGAGGCATGTCTGTAAGCAACTATTATTAAAAATACAGTGAAAATTAATTAATTAATGATGGTTCTATTCAAGGACAACTAAATTAGCCAGAGTTTGATTGAATTTGTGCAGCCATATCTCTACTCCACTTCGACAGGTCGTTTCTACGTCCACCAACTATATGAGGAGTATAAGCATGTTAGCATCAATTTCTTAATAAACCAGATCTTTGGATTAAACCAGCGGGCGTGTCTGCTTGAGTGCGTGCGAATTTGGATTGGGTAGGGATTATTTTAGCGGTTGAGGCTGAACTTTGATGGCAATCAAAAACTCGAATACTTTTCTGTGAAATGAAGAGTCGTGGAGCCAACTTCTTAGTCAAAATGCGCGCAAGCTAATTCAGAGTTTACTTCGTAATAGAGCCACCACTGGAGCCAAGAGCAAAGCATACTCTTCATCTTAAAATCATAATAATTTTATCAAAATCTAGCACGGGCTATGGTCTCACATTATAACAATAAAATGCAATATTTCTGTTATATTAATAACCTCAATCATTTTCTATGATGGCAGAATTTCACAAAATTTGCATGCAAGCCCATGCAAACTTCTATAAAAAAGTATCTTCACAAGGTTAAATATAAAAGCCAAAAAGACAAGCATCCAGAAGCCTGTTTTGGATTCGATGGGCATCTCTAACGTGTATTTGAATGGGGTTGCAACCAAAATTGGGGAAAATTTAATAATCCACACAAACCTTCTGAATTTGATAGTATTTTATAGTTGTAGATTGCATGATTAGAAGACTCCGCCAATATAATAAGCTCGAGAACACGAGCTGCAATATAGACTTCAGAAGGCCGGTTTCAAGAAGATTTTCTTCTTTGACACTCATAAATTAAGGAGGGCACAGATAAAATCTTCTTTGACACTCATAAATTAAGGAGGGCACAGAAATACCTGATCAGCGTGTTCCACCCGAGTTCTTTCGCTTTAAATTATCAGGTGAGCTCATAACATGAAAAAATTGTTAAAGAAAACGTCGCTGAAAGAAAATCATAAGGTTTTTATTTTAGACTGGTTTGTTGCATTGGAAAATAAATCACCAAAAGTCTTTTGGAAATTAACAGAATTCGATAGCTGTGCAAATTTATACAAGGCTTATAACTTTCAAAAAAAAAAATGCATCGCTCTGCTCAAAGGAATTTCGATCTGTTAGGGAAAAAAGAAGGACGAATCCAAAATTTAATTCGTTTAGCTAGAAACCCTAGTTTCTTGAATAGACAAAAATGTTTTGCGCAAAGAGAGAGGGTTGGCTCTCAAATTCTCATGGCAAATCAAGAGAAATAATGCAAAATAACCTTCAACTTTGTAAGATCTGCGAAATTCCAAAAGACAAAACCACCCATGGAAACGAAGCAGGACAGAATGTCGGTGTCTAATCCACATACATAATCAACGAACTGCCTGCATATGGTAAACCCATTCCCCGCCCCAATATCTTCCAAAGCTTGGGATAGTTGAATGAAAACAATATAGAAAATTTACAACAAAAAAGAAAAACAAAGGGGCAGAACATTAAATAAGCTAATAGAGAAAGAGAGCACCGATGGAAATAAAAATATATAACCTCAGAAGTTGCAACGAAAATAATCAGCACAGACAGCGCTATCTTGGAATTATCTGCAAGCGTTTCTCACTGTGCAAGAGAACAGAGCTGCAATTTACACTAGATGGAAGAGGGCTTTACGGAATATTTAAGAACAAGAGGTGATCGATTCTATCAGCAAATTTGCAGTCAAATCACTACTAAATTCAATGATTGTTCGAAACAAGTAATTGAATTGGAAATATCTGGATGGATGGGATGGCACGCTATTAGCCTCCCCACCCGGGTTATGCAGCGAACTGCCAGAAGAATGCAGAGGTCATGGAATACGCTTGTGGGCTAGAGACAACCCAAATATTGATACCGAAATTAAATAAACAAACAAATAAAAAGAAATTCCCGGACAAAAATGATCACAGAACCAAATTATTCTTCAGAACCACAACATATAAATTTATGATAAATAAGCTTTAACTGATGCCTATCATAAAACACACACCACTCAGCTTATGTTGTGGCAGAGCCTGCAAACAATGGCTAACAAATTAATGAAAACAAATCAGAATTGCAGAAATCTAGAAACCTCAATTCCAAAATCAGTTATTGTGGAAATTACTTGTAGGAAAGTAAGCATCCTGTAACTTTCAAAAACAAGTCAAGTTAAATATCTTGACAAAATAAATTTTTTAGATGCCCATAGGCCCTAAGGGTTGAACCTCGCTCTGATACCATATGTAACAGTGCAAAGTAAATATAAAGTTAATTTCCTATTAAAATCATAATCGGGGACGACTCTCCACTCAACCGTAGACTCAATTGTGCAACGACTTTCTACAACTGGCCACCCCGGGCCCTCAATCAACGTACTACTGTCAGTGACTCCTAAGTCTTAGAACACCATTCTCCCAAGAGAATGAAAGATAGAAACTCGGAAAGATGGAATGCCTCCCATCCTCCTCACCCTCTAATAAATAGAGCAAACATTGGATGGGGAACCACATGCACACACTCCATGTGTCTACATGCGACTTTGATTTTTAGCTTTCTTTACTTTTCTTTTGATTTTTTTAGTTTTCTTGTTTTATTTCTTTTCTTTTCTTTAGCTTTCTTGTTTTATTTTCTTCTTTTTCCTGTTTTTCTTGTTTTATTTCTATTTATTCTTATTTAGAGAATAACCATTTTTATTTTTATTATTTATTTATTTATTATTTTGTATATATTTTTAATATCATTTATGATTTATTATTTTTATTATTTAAGTGATTTATTATTTATATTATTTATTATTTATTATTAAGGGGAGGTATATTACAAAATATTATATTTTATATTATTTTTAAGTTATATCAACCTTGGGATGAGTTTCCAAATGAGATGTGTGGGCTTCTTATCGGAATCTATGTGGCATCTCCATTCATACAAATATAATCCTAGCATTTTGGTTACGTGAGGGGGGATTATTGTCATTCTTCCAAGGGAGATTTGCTAAATTTACATTGTCATACTATGACCATATTGTAATTTATGGAAATGTATGTCATGAAATTATGAACAGTTATGACTTGAATAAAATATGGAATCTACTACCATGAGGTCGTGAGGAAACAATGACCATGCATAAGGGAAATGGTGGACATTGAGAAGCACTAATATAGCTAAGAATTTCTTCCTGAGGCATGAGATCCTCTTCAATATACTATGACTAGCGAACCATGACTGGACATTCCCCATACAATCCCCAAAACATGATACCCATACCCAACTTTTGTGCCATGATCAACGTTATTTCAATTAACCCATTATAAAAAAAATTCTGAAACAAAATTATACCAAACATGATAGCCACAACTGACATATAGACAATAAAAGACCGAATACATAAATCAAAAAATGAATCAAACATTGTTGCCTCAGCCAAGTCGACACCAATAAGACTAATACCAAAAGTCGGAACCAACACTTAACTAGACAAGAAATAAAGCCAACGAAGAGACAAAAACCTTGTAGATTGGTTCAAAGACCACCTTAAATGCGAGCCAACTGCAAGGGACCCTCCTCCATCACTCGTCATTGTCCAAGAAGAAAATTGTTGCAGGGACCCTCACACTTGAGCTCGAAGGATCCAACAGGTCCCTACTATCTGATTCATGGTCAATATGACCTTCCACGTGTGCCATGTGGGAGACAATCCCATCCAAACATAAACACGAATTTCTGACCATTCTCTTAATGTCTTCTAGGGTGGCGAAGACATTATATCGCTACACTTGCTTGTTCTTCAAAACCAAACCCAACAGGGCATTCATTTTCTAGTGAAGAGCCACTGAATTCAAATAATGCTTCTTCTTGCACCTGGTGTTCCCAGGGTTAGGAACCCATGCTGACATGTCCTCCATAATCTCAGATTCTGAATGGGACCTTCTTTCAACCCCTGCTTGAGTCTCAAGCTTACAAATTTCCTTCCTTGTATCTAGTAGGATATCATTGAAGTAAGTGACTACCAAACCATGAGCAAAGATTCTTGATGTTCTCTGACCCTACGGATCAAAACCACCTCCCCCCCACCATATACACCACATCCTCTGCCTTGGTGGCATAGCTAGGACATGGGGGTCACACCTAGAGCAGATGCTATGAACCTATCTACCTACAATGAAACAAGAAAAAAGAACACACCGGCCTTTTGATGGACTAGGGTACCAACACACAATATCATCACCGAAACTCCAAACACAAAACTTAGACTTGAGGAAAACCCCATGAGAGAGGCAAAGGTCACTTTAGCCTCGACTACAGACTCACTCTCCAATATTATTAAGCACATGAGCATACACCAATAAAATTTGAGACCACAGACACCTATAAGATGCGACCCTCCTGTATTTTCAACCAATAGTGGAAATGTCGGCAGCGAAAAAGGGCTCACACACCAATGACCAAAGAAATTAAACCTGATAGAACCCACCTGACCAAACTTAAACCAATTCAATAAGTCCCAAATTAAAATACACAGGCCAGATAGTAAACCACCCCACTCCCAAACCATGGGCAGAGATTGAAATTCCAGGCCCAACAACATAAACTCTAAGACCTCGGACTCAGATACAATGATATAATGAAGGAAAGAACTAGAGACAAAAAAAGAACAACCTTGACCACTGCACTCCAAGAAGTGATTGATGCCAACTCCAACGTACCAAAAAAATGAATTCCAGGCAACCATACATGGACTAGGGTAGCCAAAATTACCTGTTGATTCTTCCTCCTCTTGCATCAGCCAACAAAATCCCGCTCAACGGCATGCTCCTCACCAACACAGTTTGGTCACAGTGCATGCAGTGGGAGGCCGAGGATCAACCCTTTCCTCCACTCAAACCACCACAAAACGCTAGACCCAAAACCACCATAGAACCGAATATATTAAAAATGGCAACTAGAGGGCTACATGCATATGCATGCGGGGGCAGGTCGTGCCCCCTCCTTAAATGCCCATCACCTTCATGGGGGTGCCAGACATTGCCTCCAAGATACTCGTCTCTACCACATTAACGCCCCCATGAGGGGTTTTCATTGGCTTATTAAATAAAAGAATTTACTTTATTATTCACTATATTATTATTCATTATAACACATACATGTTAAAATTTTGTTTACAAGTATGAACTTATTTTTTTTATTGGTTTAATAAATTTTAAAAGCATTTTTAAGGTTAAAGTGTGTAGGTTAGGTGTAATTTTAATATTAAATAGACTAACAATTTATTAATATAAAATTTATTTTAACATTAATTCTAATGTTGAATGTAAGTATAATCTATTCAATGTGAAACTATAATCATATCTTCACAATTAATTCTCACTCCTTAATTCCTTTCCATAAGATTTGAATCTAACACTTCATAAAACTAAAATCAAAATAAACCAATTATTCTCATAACTGGTTAAGCTTACCTATTTAATATTATATATATATGTGTGTGTGTGTGTGTGTTTTTAATGCATTTATAATTTAATTGGCTTGGAAAACAATCCAAATAAATAATTATTTTTAAATATATTATAATTTATGTAATTAAATAAAAATTTAAAAATTCAAATAATCTTGGATTAATCCCCGAATGGTATGACGGGAGATGGGACAAGTTGGGGGTTGACATACATACCATTCCATATAGCAATTATGAGAGGGGATGTGTTACGCAACACCCTCTAAGTCTAATTAAGATAGCAAGTTGGCAAGGATTTCACTATGCTTGCTCATTATTTGGATACGCTGCCACCAACTCAATTTTAGAATTTCCTTTCACTTGCAAATAAGGGAGATCAACTCTTGATGTGATCATGATGGCATCAATGTAATTGGTTTAATAAACCTCAACTCCTACATCCATATGCAATTAGTGGGGGTGGCCTTCATTGCATGACCTTTGGGCTTCTCGAGCAAGCTTGTTGTTCCTCCTAGTTGATTTTGTTCTTGCCTCCACAATAATAGATTGGTTAGTTCCTTCCTTCTCATTTCTTTTTCCTACAAATTGCCTTTTCCTCTTCACTCTCCTTATTTCTAGTTGCATTATCTCGGGAGTTTGCTCTTGCCCCAACTCACCTTTCCTGCTTTGCATTTGATGCCCTTTCTTTCTTTTTATCAGTTCCTCCTACTCTATGTTAAGTCCTGGTTTTGATTCGATGAGAATGTGTTGTTGGCATGTTAGATATCGACATAATGCTACATACTATGAGACAAGAGGTCGGATGTGTGCTCCTCAGCAGAATGGATCCTCTGTTAGATGTTGCCATAACTAGAATAGGTCAAGCTCAATGAAATAGAATGATATATTGCAAAGGAATGTGTTTGTTTATCAAGCACTGATATTGCTAAGGAAGTGGTTCTCTCGATACCCAACACTAGTCACACCAAGGGTAAATAAAAATTAATATCAGTACTCAGTGGATCTATACTAACGTATAAAGACTTTAGCTAGAGTATTGTTGAACAAGAATGAGCTAAAAAAGGAGATTCTTCATATATTTGATGAGCTCTAACTCTATATGAAGACCTTGGATAAACACATAGAAAAGATTGAGGAACATATAGACCTCCCACCGGACCTTAAAAGCTCCCTTTTTTGTTTACCAAGATGTACTAGCTATTTATTTGGATAATATTAGTATTTTAACTAAACCTCAATATTTTCTAATTTGTCTTTTAAACATTTTATTTACCTAAATAAAAATTCATAATTTTAATACTAATCTAGTTTTCATAATAACAACTAATAGATTTTTTTTCCATCAACGAGAAAAAAACAAAAAACAAAATCACAATATAGATATTTTCTTGGCATCCAACAAAATTTCATGGTTCCATTCCATCGTAAACATTTGACTGGTCAAATCATGATCTCAACATTAATCGATGAGGGCAAACATAAAGAAACCCCCGGAACAATCCGATTTACTGTAAATGGAACCATGATTCCCGCCCCAAGTTATAAATACGGCAAACAGCTTCCGAACTGTGCAAAGGAAGTTCCTGGAACAATCTAGTGGAAGACGATTAGAACGTTTGAAAAGCACCTTCGAATAATCCAGTGGAAGAGGACTAGAACCTTTGAGAAGCACCTTCGTTCTTGAACATTCTACCCTTTTTATTCTGCTGTTATAAATTTCCACCTATCCTTCCCCAAATCGCAACAAGAAGTGTGCAAATCTTGAAAGATCTCGCATTAGCGTTACAGAATCGGTATTAATTGCAAGCATGTCTCTCATTCCTAGTTTTTTCGGCAATCCATCCAGCATCTTTGATCCATTATCGCTGGATTTATGGGACCCTTTCGAAGCAGGGAAGTCTCCATTTTTTAGCGATAGGGGCCACTTTTCAAGAGATGATGCAACAGCCATAGCTAACACTCAATTCGACTGGAAGGAAACTTCCGATGCGCACATCTTCAAGGCTGATCTTCCAGGTAATTATCATGTTTCTTGCTACCAATTTACAGGGGTTTTGTTATTCTCGTCATTAATGGCGGATTGGTTGCTATTGAGAGCCGCGGATTTATTTAATTTTTATTCACGGCAGGTCTGAAGAAAGAGGAGGTAAAGATAGAGGTAGAAGACAGCCGAGTTCTACAGATAAGTGGTGAACGCAAGAAGGAAGAAGAGCAAAAGAACGACAAATGGCACCGGATTGAGCGCTCTCGTGGAAAATTTCTTCGGCGTTTCCGTCTACCCGAAAACGCCAAGGTGGAGGAGGTGAAGGCTACAATGGACAGCGGAGTGCTTACTGTCACGGTCCCAAAACAGCCTCAGCCTAAGCCTGAGGTTAGAGCCATCGAAATCTCTGGTTAATTGAAAGAAAAATCAGTGGACATTGCGGCAGGGGCTGTGTGTTGAGTTCTACCATATATTCAGTCCCTCCCCAGAATGTGAGTGTGTGTAAGGGCTTGGTTCCCAAAAATTATAGGAGTTTCCTAAACATATGGACGTACGGAAATGACAGTGTTGATATAAAGTTTTGGTGGCCTGTAATTGCATTTTTCTTAAAATTAAGTAATTGAATGTATAAACTCTTTTGACATCCTGTATTCCTATACGCTGCATTGCATTCTGTTTTCTTTCAGTGATGATTGGGCTTTTTTATATGGATTTTACTTTTAACCTTCAAGCAACTCACAATTAAGTATTGTTGAAGATTTAATTCAATCACCATTTGCATTGAAGCAAAGCATTATTGAACACTATGAACAAGCAATGTTACTCCTTTAGTCTCTATTCAATTACTTTTTACTTGTGTATTTATGGTGATGATCCCTTACATTCTATTGTTGCTGTTACTGTGTATCTAGGCTAGGCTTAAGCTTAACCTTCCTAACATCTTTTTTTGAAGCTTACCAACATATCTTTTTGAAGCATTCTTGATGAAAGAGCTTCCACCTTTGATGAAAGAGCTTCCACCTTTGATGAAAGAGCTTCCACCTTTGTTTGGTTGGAGTGCATTAGTTTATTTGGAGTTCATCTTGTATCTTGTTAGAGAGCATTAGATTCTTTAGAACTTATCTTGTCAACGGGGTCTCGATCACAATTTTGAAACATTTAATGATGATGCATGAAAAAGTTCAATGATCATGCGTTTGAGCCTCGTATAATCAATGTTTCCTTTCCTATTGACATATGTGGACTCTTTTGGATTACAAGGCACAATTGGTCTTATGAGAATTGTCTAATTGGTTTTATCAGAATTGTCTCTTCGTTTTTCTAAATGATTCACTTTCCTTAACAAGGGTAAGTGGTTAATATTGACCAACTAGTTTACTACAAACTTGATTTCAAAGTCAACATTGAAATGAACATTCAATTTATTAATGATTACAATGTTGCATTTGGGCACAATTGGTCTCATGAGAATTGTCTAATTGGTCTTATCAAAATTTTCTCTTTGTTTTTCTAAGTGATTCACTTCCCTCAACGAGGCGAAGTGGTTATTATTGACCAACTCATTACTACACACTTGATTTCAAAGTCAACATTGAAATGAACATTCCATTTATCAATGATTACAATGTTGCATTTGGGCACAATTGGTCTTATGAGAAATGTCTAATTGGTCTTACGAGAATTGTCTCTTTGTTTTTCTAAGTGAATTACTTTCCTCAACAAGGTGAAGTGGTTATTATTGACTAACTAGTTTACTACACACTTTATTTAGAACTCAACATTGAAATGAACATTCCATTTACCAATGATTACAATGTTGCATTGTTGCATTTAATAACATTGGTGCTAGAGTGTTCAAATTCATCTCTTATGTGTACCTTTACCCACCTTCCAAATGTGTTTCATAAAATTATCTATTATATATGATATCATTTGGAATTGTTATTTCACGAGACTTATCATTGACATCACTTTTAATTATTGAATTTATGTTTGCATATTCCATACTCTTACTCTTAACTCTTTCATTGTTGGTCAAGACCCTTCATAGTGCTTCATCCTTTAAAAAGATTGGCTATTTAGGTCAAGTATGTCTTTAAATGTAATTGAGATTTCCTAGCAATTTATCTTAAGGAAATCCTCAAAGTTGGATTAAAATCTTCACTCCATTATGGAGTATGATTAGTTTACTTTACCCATGCACCATCAATCTTCCTAGTTCTTATGACTTCTTGGATTTTTTGATTCCTTTTGATGATGCTATGGGAAGATACGCATAAACTCTTATTTCCTTATAAGTCGGCATAAAAAGATATGTTTCCTCTTAAGTGATACCAATGCATCACCATTTACTTGTTTCTTATTGAATTGGGAAGGATAGAGGTTGGAATATAAAGATTTATTTTGCCTATTAAGTGATACCAATGTGTCATTCAAACACATAATTTGTATAAAGATGGAAATTTGGTGAATATCTCAAAAACAATACCCATTGACATGAACATACTCAAGAACATATTGATTAGTAAAAATTGTTCTCCTAATGAATTTGAACTTTATATTTCCCATTTCAAAGAGTTCCATAGAGTCTTCATTGGGTGATACGAAAAAACGAAAAGCATCAATCTTTGGATTGTTGAACATGGGTTTGACACTAAAAAAGGGGTGGGACAACCATTTATGAAAGGAACGATCCAAGGGGAACCTATACAAGCTTTGATCCAACGAATGAATTCACTACTAAAGCCCAATTTATCAAGGATTAAATATAAGGAGGAGTGTCTTACTTGATCAAAAGTGTTGGGCATATCTGACTTGATAACTAGTCCAGGTTCCCCTACTTCCTTATTGGAGTGAATAACTCCCTGTACCAAGATAATGTTATACAAAATATTTCTATGTTGCATAAAACCTCCTTGATTTTCAAAAATGATCTCAAGTAAAAGCTTTTTCAATATGTTCGTTATGATTATTTTTGTGATAATTTTGTATGCTACGTTGCAAAGGGAAAAAACCCCTCTAAATATAGTGAATTTAGAGGGTTTTTTTTCCCTTAGGGATTAATGTAAAAAAGGAAGAATTAGTACTTCCCCTAATCTTGTATTTCCTTCTCATCCCATTAGGAATTCTCAACAATTCACTCTTTATCAGAGACCAAAAGGTTTGATAGAAACTGAAAGTGAATCCATCAAGGCCTAGGGCTGTATCTCTATCCAACGCTTAAATTTCATCTATAACCTTAGCTTCTTCCATCTCTCTAATTAATTGTTGGTTTCCAACTTTTACTACTTTTCTTAGAATGCATGAAATTAACTCTTGTTCCTTTTCCATCTCATCTTTGTTGTCCTCAGTGTAAAGAGATTGAAAATGTAGGAATGCCTCTTGCTTAATATCAATGAAAGTGATCAATCTTGGCTTCCCATTGGGAGCGATTTCTCTCACGCTACTTTGTATTTCTCTGATCTTGGCCTACTTATGAAAGAGGGAAGTATTTTTATTGCTCCTTTGAAGCCACACATTTCTTGATTTCAAGTGCCAATATTCCTCCTCATTGGCTTACTAAGAATATGTCTGGTCAATTATTTTTCCTTTTCTATATGCCAATTCTCCACTTGGAAATTTTCTATTAAACTTTGATGATTCTTGAGTTGTTTTACCAACTCGAATCTGTTTTGGCCCAGGGCTAGGTATTTTTCCTTCACCTAGCTTCTTAATGCATGCTTAACTTCCTTTAATTTTGATTCTCGAAAAAAAGAGGGGGATCCTGTGACTAGAGTCAGCTAAGCTTCTTTGATTATATCAAAGACTCCATCTCCTTTTAACCATATTGGGTTATATCTAAATGCAATAGGGCCCAATTTTTTCATATTATCCAATGCTAAGGATATTGGTTTGTTATCAACTAATTCATCTTGTGCCAGAATTGAAGAGGCACATTCCAACCCTCTAATGAGCGAGGCACTATGCATCAGAAAGCAATCCAATCTTCTTGCTATATGATTCCCTCCACTTATCCTATTTGATCATGTGTATTTCCTTTCTTAGGGGGTGTATTAATTAAGTCCCATTTAGACCACATTTAGACATTAAATCCTGCATTCTTTCTTGAAAGGGGTCTTGAACAAGAATTCCCCATCTCTTCTAAAAAAATAGTAGAATGGTGTTGAAATAACCTCCTACGATATTGTTATCATGTCACTGCTTTTCTTTTTAATGATATCAATGAATCCTAGGACTCAATTTTTTCTCCATATATTATTGGATCATAAACATTAATGACAAATACCTTCTCCTTCATGTCCTTCCTTTCCAAGTGAATTGTAATCCAATATTTCAATTTGAGAATCAAAGTGAAAAAAGAGTCTAGCCAAAAAGTACCTAATACTCTTGAAGCCCCATGAGAGCTTTGCGAAATATCAGTACTATCTCACTAGAAGAATTTTTCTACATTTGAAATATTGGATTCTTCAATTTTGGTTTCTTGACGAAGAAGTATTAATGACTATTCCTTCTTTACTAAATCCTTAACCGATAGGGATTTTGAAGAGCTTCGCAAACCACTGATGTTCCATGACAATATTTTCATCATTTTTGGAGGGTTTTGTATTTTTCCTCCTCCCTCTTTTGTTTCTTCCTGGTCTTTGAGAAACACGGGCTTGCGAATCTTAGTGATTACTTGTTTAATTCCTAATTTCTTATTTAGTTCTTCTTCAATTTCCTGAGTCTTCTTCTTTGGGGGTGTTCCTTTCTTTTTCTTGGTGCTTTTGTTTTCCTCGCTACTACTCTCATTGGCCTAATTTAGGGTTTGGTCCTTGTTCCTTGTCATGATTCTAAACATTTCCCCTTTTATCTCCTTTGGATTGTTTGGGGTTCCATCGGCCTCATTTCCTTATTTTACTACTTAGCTTCCCTTAGCTTCCTCTAGTTTGGAACTTTGTGCTAAAACTAAGGTTTGGTTATTTCCTTCTTTTTCCTTTTCCTTATATATCTGAGGTTCCTTTATTTCCCCTTCTTCTCCTTCTATGTTAATGTATTCTTCCTCAGGAGTGCCTTTCCTTTTGTTATTATTTTCTTCTTCCTTGTCGCCTAGTTCTTTGTTTAATTTTCATGATTTTCTAATCTAATATTTACTTCCAATGATTTCTTAATTAATTCTTCTTGTTTTACATTCATCGTTAAGAAATTTTACATAGTAAATCTCAACTGTAAATCAACAATGATAGTAGGATCATGAAAAGATTGCCAAACACAAGAGACACAAATTTTTACCTTGGGAAAACCCTAACTTGGGAAAAACCCAATAACCTTTTCCTAGAGAAATTGTCAAATTCAAAAAGAGATACAATTTGATTTTTCCCAATTAAACAAGGTCAAACTAACCATAGATGCAAATGAGTCAAACCTAGTCAAATAGACAAACATTCAGTCTTCCCATTCTTCCTCATAAATTTGTTCAACCTGGTCAACAAGGTTGAATTTCGACCTCCTGTAGCTCCACTGAAGTTTGGTCAACCTACGGTCAACTACACAAAAAAACTGCTTAGAAAATCTCAGTCTTGCGACCACACATGTGAGCTAGCTTGCTAGTCAATGATGGTCAAGGTTCTATCTTGTTTTTCTCTCCTTCCTTCGCATGTGTCAACAAAACACAAAAGAATTGATGAGTGGTCCAAATTAATCCAAATGGGTGAATATGAATGGAAATATATAATTGTTGAAGGAGCCAAATAGGTGTGCCCTTTCACTAAGATGACTTGAACTTCTTAGAGGGAAAACTTGACTTTTTGGAGGGAAAATTTGAAATTAAATTTTTTGACCTTTTCCTTCTTTTATTTGGAGTCGACTTAAAAATCAAATTTATATTTTCATTATATTTAAATTTTTGGGCTTATAGAATAAATGAATACTGAGTGTAGCAACCAAAATTCAACACTCCCTCTTAACTAGGGAGGTGTTCTCTTTGACTTCCTCAGATGTTCTCTTGTTGAAAATTTTCTCCATCCCAAGAAAAGGTTGAAGGGGCTAGTTATTTTGATGGATCCATCCACTTCATGTTTTATTCTAGAACCACGTCGAAAGCATCTATCAACATCATGTAAAAGGATCTAGTTACCTACTAGTCAAATATCCTTTGTAAATGGACCTAGTCATCCACTGGCTAAAGGCCTTTTGTAGTCCCATTGGCCAAATACCTTTTGGCCTTCTAGGGTCAACACTAGTCTTGGGTCACAAATTATCCAAGTCGTGTCTTGGAACTTAGTCAATACCTGTGACCTATTGTGAAACCCTGGGCCCATTTATCATTCCCACATGTTTTCAAATGTTATTGAATTGAAAATGACTTACCTGATTCTATAAGGAACTCACTCAAGCCATTAGCCGAATAACCATTGGAAATATGGTTAGGTAACCCCTGACTGAGGGACAAATCCGAGCCTTGATGCTATCTGGGCCAAAATCCTTAGCCACATTACATGACTCCTGGTCAATACCCTTGACCTAGGGAGAATCTTTGCCCCTTGATGCTACAAAATCAACACTCCCTTTAACCATGGGAAGGATTCTCAACCACTCCAAGCTTTTCTCTGAAGTATCTAAACTTCATCCTAGGACAAAGGCTTTGTGAGAATGTTAACATATTGCTCGTCTGTATAAATGAATAGGAGCCTCACTTCTCCCTTTTGTATCATGTGCTTCAACCTGTCATTACAATCTCTCCAACATATAATCAAGCAATATTGTGAGTAGTTTCTAAAGCCACACTGCTTCACAACTCGCCAACCTAGTTGCAATATTCTCAACCTCTGTTGTCTTCAGTGTGACAAATATCTACTTCCTAACCATCTAGGATATCATAGTAGGATCCAAACTAAATCATCATCCTGATGTGTTCTTCTTGTCTTTATCATTGTCTGTCCAGTTTGAATTTGTATAATCCATGCATATGTACTTCACCATTTGAGACATATCTCAATCCATATCCAACTGTACCATGTTGGTACCTCAACACATGTTGCGCCATAACTACTTTTCAGTCACCCTAACTGGGTTCTATCTCTAACACCAAAACAAATCTTGTTGTGTCAATCCTTGTTGCTCCCTTTGTCATTCAGAGTCTTCATATTAGTTACCATGGGAGTGGCCATGGACTGGATGTCCATCATCCCAAATATTTGAAGGATCATAATAATATTCTTCCTTTTACCAAGGAAGATCTCACTCAAATTCTACCACACTTCTAATCCCAAGAAGTAATGTATCCATCCAAGATTATTCATCTCAAACTCAAAGTTCAACTTCCTCTGACATTAAAGCAGGGCTTCATTGCTTCTTATATTAAGGAAGAAAATTTTCCTGCCAATGTTGCTCCCTCTGTCATGTGAGTCCTTCATCATGGCATCCTTCAAACTTGTTGGATTTCCTACTCCCTCTGAACTAGGAGCTCTTTTAGTCATTAGGCATGTTTCTAGATTTTAGTACAATTTATCCCTCTCGAACACAAATCACTCTTGGAGAATCCTCTTGACAAGCTTTTCTTTGTTCTTCCCAATGCTTTCATCTACTACCAGAGCCTGGTAGTGTTTACGATGTACCTACAACCCTCACTAGGAGGTCATAGAAGAAACGATTGTAACCCAATAAAATAAATAAAGGCAAGAGTTTAATTAATAATAAAGAAATAATAATCAAGGAAGAGAGATATAGAGTACTTCTCTTTTGTTCCTAGGATTGGAGCGATTTGACAACTCCCTCTTGATCCTTGCATTTTTGCAGAAATCATTGAAGGGGAAGGGGAAGGCTTCCCATTCCAAATCGAATTCTTCTCATGGAGGCAAGAAGGGTGACATGTCTAAAGTGAGATGCTTTAATTGTCACAAGATGGGACATTATGCGACTAATTGACCATCGAAAAAGTCCAAGAAGGGATCCTCGGAAGGATCGGAAGGTGAGGCGTTAGCCTCTCAGTTCGAAATGGACTTTACCCTCATCGCATGCATGGTGTCATCGATGATGGGTTGTGTCTGGTATCTTGACAGTGCAACCTCATTCCACATGACCGATGATAAAAATTAATTTAGTGCCTTGGAGGAGAAAGACCTCAAGATACGCATAGAGATGGGTGACGACAGAAGGTATAGTGTTTCAGGAGTGGGCAAAGTTGCTTTTCAGAGGGAGCATGAAGCTCCTATCACCTTGATAGATGTGAAGTATGTGCCTGGACTAAAGAAGAACTTGGTATCGGTCGCAATGTTGGAGGACAAAGGCTACGATGTTGTCTTTAGTAAAGGAAAGGCGTTTCTAAGACACAGCCATGGGTTAGACCAAGAGGATAGGGATTCAGGTGAAGAATATCTATAAACTAGAGGTAGAAGATTGTGCAACATTGAGTACGAAAGTAGAATTGGTGCAAATCCAAGACATTGGCAAGTTGTGGCACGGGCGATTGGGCCATTTGCATCATGGGGCTTTGAAGATAATGCAGGAGATATCTACAGGACTTCCCAAAGGTAAACTTGATCAAGTTTACACATGCAAAGGTTGTACCTTGTGAAAGTACACCAAGTCTTCCTTTCATGATCGAGACAGTCGAGCAAAGGCTATCTTAGAGCAAGTTAATATTGATGTGTGTGGACCGTTCTCGACAGCATCCACAATGAAGCAAAGGTATTATGTGATTTCATTGATGAATATTCTCATAAATGTTGGATTTATTTCATGCAGAAGAAGGACCAAACCTTCACAAAGTTTTGTGAGTTCAAAGCTTTGGTCGAGAAAGAGTCAGGGAAGAAGATCAAGGCTTTGAGAAGCGACAACAGAGGAGAATATGTCTCTCAAGAGTTTAAGGAATTATGTGCAGTGGAAGGAATTAAACGAAAGTTGACGACACCTCATAACCCACAGCAGAATGGGGTGGCCAAGAGGAAGAACAGAACTATTGTAGGGGCAGCACGGGCAATGCTTCATGACCAAGGCTTACCACTTCACTTGTGGGCTGAGGCATGCAACACAATGGTCTATTTTCATAATAGAAGCCCACATCGCATACTTTGGATGAAGACACCAGAGGAAGCTTTCTCCGGTAAGAGACCAGATGTGGGTAACTTCAGGATCTTTGGCTCATCAGAGTATCGCCATGTGACAAAGGATGCACTGAAGAAGCTTGAGCCGACAACAAAGTTGGGGATACTTGTGGGGTACACTGATACACCTCACAACTATCGGGTTTACTTGCCTACCAGTCAGAGGACAGTGGTTCACAGAGATCTCAAGTTTGATGAGCAGAAGGCCATGTGAGTTTCCCTTGAGAGGGAGCTCCAACTACAGGTTGTGGAGGAACGATTGCTTCCTAAGGAGGAGGAGCCTCAGACTGATGTGGAGCAGCCGCATGCAGAGGTTCCAGGAGTGGAGACATCCAATCAAGCAGAGTCTTCCAGAAATGGATGGAAGCGCACAAGAGAAGTTGACAGATTGTTGGAGGATGCAAGAGAGAATGTGGGAGCACCATCTTCTCAGCGCAGAAAGAGGAGGTAACCTGAGAGGTACACTGGATACATGGCCCTTGTTGGGGAATGTGTTGAGACTGAGCCATCTTCCTTTGAGGAAGTAGTGCAACAACCGATTTGGGTTGATGCTATGGTGGAGGAGTATGACTCCATAGTTTGTAACAGTGTTTGGGACGTGGTTCCGAGACCAAAGAACAATTCAGTTGTGAGTTCCTGTTGGCTTTACAAGGTAAAGCAAGTTGCTGATGGTAGTGTGGAGAAGCATAAGGCAAGATTTGTTGCCTGTGGCTTTTCACAGGTCAAGAGGATCATGTTGTTATAGTATATTTAGATAAAGGAGCAAGATGTTGACATTTTGACAAAGGCATCGTCAAAGTGTAAATTTGAGTTCCATAAAGACAGGATCAAGGTGGCAGATAATCGCTTTCTTGTTGAGAGGAAGTGTTGAAATATGGCAACAAGAATATTCCAATTTAGTTTGTCCTTGAATTAAATTGTGAATTAAAATTGAATTTAGTCTTAACAACTACTTGGAAATAATTAATTAATTTATTTTAAATTAATTAGTTGGAGAAATTCAAGTTAGAAGTCTTTCTGAAGTCATGCAAGAGTCATCCCTTAAATTAAGGACATAAGATTGAGTTATATTTGAGTTGTAATTAGTTAACTCAGTTTAATGGTTAAGTCTAGTTAAATTAGTTCCAAATTGTTTGAGGAACCAATAGTGAGTTAACAGTCAGTTGATGCATGCGTGCACTCAACTAGTGCTACTCCAATTAACTGAAGATTCCCTCATCAGAAACTCATGCATGTCTATTCTGAGAAAGACCCAATTGAGATTAAAGTCAAGGACAGTGTACTATTAGTTGCATGTGTTTTCTCATGGAGAAAACTCATGCATGCAGTCAAGGATTTAATCCTTGAGGATTGCGCAGTTTTGAAGGTTATCATCCACTTGGTAGATGAGTTTTCCACTTGGTAATAGGGAATCATCCACAAGGAACAACAAAATTAAATAGGAGCTTGGAGGGCAGAGAGGAAGGCTGGAGATTTCCTGTGAGCATTTGTGAGGATTGTACTGAGAGCTGGCTAGCTGTGAGAGCTAAGGCTTTGTATAATTCCTATGTATTTCCAACTATATGATAATACAATAGTGTGGGGTTTTTTAGCTGAGGCTTTCCCCAAAGTATTTTCATGTGTATTGTGCATTGATACTTCTTCTTCTGGTTATATTGTTCAACTCGATCTTTAAGCTTTTGCAAATTGATAGTCGAAGTAAGTTATAGTATTCTGCTTTGATTTATATTGCATTATCGGGTTAACCTACATCATATTTTCTACAGCAGATGCCACTAGAAGTGATGTTTGTGTCCAACATCTGCCAGAAGGTCAACATTTTTCCTCCACATTAGCTGCAAAAATAAAATATAAGAAACTCACAGCTCTGATAGAGAGTTGAGGTCACTCTAGGTTTAAATTCAGCAACATTCTCTAGGTTCAATGTTGATGTGTACTCCTTGGAGTATTCAAATTTTTTGCCTTAAGTACAAAATATCTTCCCCAATGTATTGATGGGTTAGGCTTTCTTGGTCTACACCTTCGACCTCCTACTTGATATTTCTGGGAATCCAAGTAGATGTAGATGGAGAAGAAGCAGAGGCATATTAATATCACTCATTTAAATTTGTAACCAAAAATAACTTGATACACACAATGATAGAAAGACAAAGTTCTTTGTAAGTTTGTACATGTGTATGGATCGATAAGAGCTCTGATCACCTCTCTGGAATTCTCGTTCAATTGGATGATGGATTAAAACAATCAAATCTCTTCCCCATTGTAGCAATATCAACATGTCACAAAATAAAATGCCATAACTACAAAATTGTATTCCTAGCACAACATTAAAGATAATAAAGTTCTGTGTAAGTTTGTACCTGTGTATGGATCGATAAGAGCTTTGCTCACCACTTTGGGATTCTCGTTCAATTGGATGATGGATTAAAACATTCAAATCTCTTCCCCAATGTAGCAACATGAACATGTCACAGAATAAAATGCCATACCTACGAAATTGTATTCCTGGCACAACATTAAAGATAATGCTAATTGGATTTTCCATTGCTTCTGTCTCTCACAAATCAACTAGAAGTAATGTATGTGTCTAACATCTGCCAGAAGGTCAACATTTTTCCTCCACATTAGCTACAAAAATAAATATATAAGAAACTCATTATGACCCTATATCAGGAGGAACTAAAGCAAAATATAGATGTTCATTTTCAAATAATGGCCCGGGGATTTGTTAAATATTTCAATGGGAAAGGAAAAATATAACATGGGGTAAACGTCAAATAATAAACTAAACCAATCATCAGAAAGGAATATAACATGCATGTAATGTAATTAAATGGATCGATAACAACTTCAATTACATAATTTAAGAATGTAATGTATATAGCTCTTATTACAGAATTTAAGAATGTAATGTGTGTGTGTGTGTATATATATGGTTTCGTTACTTAAATTTAGGATTTTTTTTTATAAGAGATGAAAGATTACTAATCTAAAGATTTTCAAAGAAGAAAATGCCATACCTACATTTGGACAGGGAGTTATTTCTCGAGACAACTAGCATCACTGGAAATTAGAATTGAAGTTATCTTTCCCCAAATCTAGTTGGGTAGCATATGAATTTACTACTACAACTGATAACTTTGGGAGGGCATAGGATTCATCCTAGGTAGCCAATTTTCTAATGGAACTAATATGGATCATATTATTTCTAGGTGTAGGAATGGGATATAGAATTGTATTCCTGGCACAACATTAAAGATAATGCTAACTGGATTTTCCACTGCCTCTGTCTCTCACAAATCAACTATCTCAACAAATTTGTGTTTCAAAAAGGATGGTTTTTTTACAACCTCCATATCGAAAATGAACTATGTTTCCATATTAAACAACTTAAGCCTTTAATAGAGGGTTGCTAGCCTCATAAGTTATGTGAACGGTTTGATGTCTGTTGCCTTAAAAGTCAAGGTCTGAAGAAGAGTTCAGGTCACTCTAGGTTTAAATTCAACAACATTCTCTAGGTTCAATGTTCATGTGTACTCCTTGGACTATTCAAATTTGTTGCCTTAAGTACAAAATATCTTCCCAAATGTATTGATGGGCTACGCTTTCTTGGTCTACACCTTCGGCCTTCTGCTTGATATTTCTAGGAAGCCAAGAAAACGTAGATGGAGAAGAAGCAGAGGCATATTAATATTACTCATTTAAATTTGTAACAAAAAAGAACTTGATACACACAATGATACAAAAACAAAGTTCTATGTAAGTTTGTACCTATGTATGGATCGATAAGAGCTTTGTATGAATCAAGACGCACCACTCTGAATCCCAATCCAAATCCTAGCCTATAGCATCGACTTCGAGAGTGCTCTCTGCAGGTTGCAATTCTCCTATGAAACTATGGGCCCAAAAGGCTACATCATGAGTGCTAACATACCTAAAATGATTTTCACGTCTCATTTGCTTCTCAGCATCTCGCATTGTAATGGCAGTGTTCATAGCATCAGCTAAAGCTTCAGGTAAAGCTTGAATATTCCATGGATTTACACAAATAGCTCCACTCAAAGAAGGAGAGCATCCAATAAACTCAGAAACTACCAGCATACTTTATTTAGGGTTATCATATGTGATTTCAAATCTGAAATCTAGTTCTGTAATACCTTGTCTACAACAATGTATTCGTATGGGATCAAATTCATACCATCCTGAACATTATGCAATTGTGTAATATGCAACCCTTTCATACAACAGAACACGTCTCTGCACCAATTCAATAGGTTGATATATTTCAGTTCCGGTTGACTCATTTATCCTTGCTGAGGTGACATATATCTTGTCCTGGACCTCCAAAACTTCCCTACCTCGCTCGCGTGCAAGGTTGAGAATTTGCACCATGACCAATTTACCAACCAATTTTGGGTGCTGATACAGAAGATGTTCCATTGCCAGAAGTTTCAACCCTATGTCCTTGAAAATGTCCATGTCATCAGCCCCAAAAATGACAATCTTACCCTCATACTTTGCCTTCAACTCACTACTGCCACTGGGTATTATCAAGCTTCAATACACCCTCAAGATGACTCGTATGTATGCCCACAAGCATAATCTTGATCCCCACAGTGCGCCCATAAAACTCCAAGCGTATATACCCTCTCTTGGACTCATACTCCAATCCCAACATCCTACAGCAGCAAGAAAGAAAGTGCCTCGCATAATCAAATGTATGGAACCCAATCAGATCAACATTGAGCAGACCCCTCAAAATCTCTTAACGCACAGGAAGAGTGCGGTAAATCTTAGAGGAGGGAAATGGGTTGTGAAGGAAGAAGTGCCGAGGAATGGAGATCCATGTAGTGCTGAGCAAGGGCGAGGTTCATCTGCCCGAGTATATAGTTTGTAATTAAATTTCTAACTAAATTAATACCTATTGAACACTAATCGGATGGTTGAAACTATTTTAATCATCTAACATCTAAATCAAGGGCCCATGAATGTACACGTAATTTGAGAGGGGAATAGATTTCAGAGGGGAACGCCTTACAGTGTAATAAAATCATTTACTTTATTATTCATTATATTAGTATTTATTGAAATATGTATATATTAAAATTTTTACTTTATTATTCACCATATTAATATTTATTGAAACATGTATATATTAAAATTTGGTCTACAAGCGTGAACTATAGGTTTTTTATTGGTTAAATTTTTAAGGCTAAAGTGGGTGATATATTGATTGATTTAATATAAAATTAATTTTAATGTTGAATGAAAATATAATCTATTTAATATGAAATTATAATTATAATCTTTCTAATTGAGTCTTACTCTTTAATCTCTTTTAACATTTTTTCATAATATTTGAAACTAGAGGTAAAATGAAGAGATTATTCTCATAACTCTTTTTTAAACTTCTCTATTTAATATTATATGAGTTTTTTTTTTTTTTATGCATTAAAGATTTAATTAGTTGGAAAACCATCCAAATAAATAATTATTTTTAAATATATTACTATTTATTTAATTAATTTCAATTTTTATTATTTCATAACATTTTATAATTTTAAATAATTTTGGGCTAATCTCTATATGGGATGAGAGGAGATGGGACAAGTGGGGTTGACATACCAACCCTTTGTCTTAGTAATTATGAGACGGGATACGTTAAGCATCACCCTCCACCTGTAATTAAGATAGCAAGTTGGTGAAGCTTTCACCATGCCCACTTATTATTTCAATATGCCACCACCAACTCGATTATACAATTTCCTTTCACTTGGGAATAAGGGAGATCACCTCCTGATGTGATGATGATGGTATCAAATTAAATTGGTATAATGAAGCTTGTCTCCTTGATTTGAATGCAATCAATGGATGGTCTTCATTGCAGGACCTTCAAGCTTCTCATCCTAGTTGTTTTTGTTCTTACCTCCACATTGATACATTGGTTAGTGCCTACCTTCTCATTTCCTTTTCTTGCAAACTATATTTTCCTCTTCACACCCCTTACTCTCAGCTGCATTATCTCAAGGAGTTGGCTCTTGCCCCAACCCATCTTCCATACTCCACATTTGACGTCCTTGTCCTTCTTTCTATTGGTTCCTCCTACTCTATGTTAGTCTTGGTTTTAAGATGATGAAAATGCCTCATTAGCTTGTTAGATGTCAATGTGATGCTACACACTATGAGGCCAGAGGTAGGATGTGAGCTTGTTAGTGGAATGCATCATTTGCCAATGTTACCATGACTAGATGTCATTGGTAATTCAAGCCAAGCTCAATGAAGCAATAGGAGATATTGTTGAGGAATGTATTTGTTTATCAGGTATTGATATTGTTGGGGAAGTGGGTATTTGGATACTTGACATGAGTCACACCAAGGGTAGACAAAATCAATATTTGTAAATAGTGGATCTATACCAACATAAGGACCTTAATAGAGTGTTGTTGGACAAGAATGACACTGAGAAGATTCTTCACATGCGTGCAAAGGATTGAGGAACATATAGACCTCTCATGGAAGCTCCCTTGATGGTGGCAAAGAGCCAACAACCTTGGAGACCTCGAATTCATCTTACTCCTCATGAACTATTTGTGTTTCTCTGATTTATTCTTTTGATTTTTTGTTTATCAAAATATATTAACTATTTGACTAAATAGTATTAGTTTTTTAATAAAAATATAAAAAAAACAAAATAATTAAAAACTTATGATTTTAATACCAGTCTAATTTCCCTATAACAAATTAAAACAGACCCATAGTATTTAATATACTATGCTATTTTAAATAGTAAATAAATATTTTCCTTTCTCATGAGAGAAATTTCAAACAAAAGCACGATGTAATTTTTTTTTCCATCCACAAAATTTCATGGTTCCATTCCATCATTAACTTTTTTATTTCACATTTGAACTTTTGCGTTTTAAGGTTTTGGCTAAATTTACAATGGGGCAAACACGTTTATAACAATGCGAAGCCCCTGGAACAATCGGGTAAATGGAATCATGATTCCCAGCGAAAGTTACAGAGGGAAAACAGGTTCTTAACTGTGCAAAAAAGCCCCTAGAACAATCTAGTGGAAGACGATTAGAACATTTGAGAAACATTCTACCCATTTTCCCCTGCTCTTATAAATTGTCACCTATCCATCCCCTAATCGCAACAACAAAGTCTTGAAAGATCTCGCATTCGCAGTTGCAGAATCGATATTCATCGCAAGCATGTCTCTCATCCCTGGTTTCTTCGGCAATCGATCCAGCATCTTCGATCCATTATCGTTGGATTTATGGGACCCTTTCGAAGCAGGGAAGTCTCCATTTTTTAGGGATATTGGCCATTTTTCAAGAGATGATGCAACAGCCATAGCCAACACTCAATTCGACTGGAAGGAAACTACCGACGCGCACATCTTCAAGGCTGATCTTCCAGGTAATTATCATGTTTCTTGCTACCCATTTACAGGGGGTTTCTTATTCTCGTCATTAATGGCTGATTGGTTGTTATTGAGAGCCTCGGATTTATTTATGTTTTATTCACGGCAGGTCTGAAGAAAGAGGAGGTAAAGATAGAGGTGGAAGACGGCCGAGTTCTACAGATAAGTGGTGAACGCAAGAAGGAAGAAGAGCAAAAGAACGATAAGTGGCACCGCATTGAGCGCTCTCACGGGAAATTTCTTCGGCGTTTCCGGCTACCCGAAAATGCCAAGGTAGACCAGGTGAAGGCTACAATGGAAAATGGAGTGCTCACTGTCATGGTTCCCAAGCAACCTCAACCTAAGCCTGAGGTTAGAGCCATTGAAATATCTGGTTAACTGAAACAAAAATGAGCGGTTGGGGCTGTGTGTTGAGTTCTACAATATATTCAGTCCCTCCCCACTCTTGAGTGTGTAAGGGCTTGGTTCCTAAAAATAATTGGAGTGGCATAAACTTCTGGATGTAAAGTTTTGATTGCATGTAATTTGCATTTTTCTTAACATTGAAGTAATTGAATGCGAGAAGTCTCGATTCCCATCGGCTGCATTGCATTCTGTTTTCCTTAAATGATAATTGGGTTGCCTTTTGATTTTCCCGCGGTCGAAACAAAAGTTAACTTCACCAACTGGATAAATTGACGAAACTAACCAAAATATTCATTGGTTAACACTCCTTTGGATTAGAGTCTTCTAATAGGGCATAATTTCTTTTATGTGATGCTTGGAATTATCTCTTTCTTCTTAGAAGTGATTCTCTTTCCCTAACAAGGCAATTAACCAACTAGCTTACTAATACACCTGATTTTAAAGTCAACATTGAAATAAACTTTACATTTTTTTTATGACTACAATGTTGCATTTGATAGTATTGGTGCTAGGGTGTTCGGTACCTTTACCCTATTTACCCTCCTTCGAAATGTATTTCATAAATTGTCTATTATATATATGACATCATTTTCCATTGCTATTTCACAAGACTTGTCATTGGCATCACTTGTAATTATTGACTCTATGATTGCATGTTTAAGTTTACTCTTTTAACTCTTTCATTGTTAGTCAAGTCCTTTGGATGTTGGCTTATCCTTTAAAGATTGGTTATTTAGGATAAACATGTCTTTACATGCGACCGAGGTTTTGTACCAAGCGATCATATTGGCACCTTCAAATCTTGATTAAAATCTGCAGCCCACTATGGAGTATGATTAGTTTACTTTAGCGGTGCATTCTCAACCGTCCTAGCTCTTATGGCTTCTTGGATTCTTTGATGCCTTTTGATGAAGCTATCTTAGAAAGCAAGGTTGAGTTGAATGGTCCTGTGAAGATATGCATCATTACTTATTTCTTCTTAAAGTGGGAAAGACAAAGCTTCGCATAAAATGATTTATTTCACCTATTAAGTGATACCAATTCATCATCGTAACTTATTTCTTCTTAATTTGGGAAAGATAGAGATTGGAATAAAAATATTTGTTTAACCTATTAAGTGATATCAATCCATCATCCTAACACATAATGTGCATAAAGAGGGGCATTTGGTGAACATCTCAAAAACATTACCCATTGACATCTTTATGAAACTTAGCATAGTTAAAAACATATTGATTAGTAAAAACTATTATGCTAATGAATTTGAACTTTATATTTCTGTTTTCAAAGAGTTTCACAATGTCTTCATTAGGTGATATGATACTAGGAATCAACCCTTGGATTGTTGAACATGAAATCAAAACTTATGATATGTCAAGTTTGTTCAATAGAAAGTTCAACAAATTAATTTGGAGAAGGTGGCTACTATCAAGATACAAGGAGAAAAATTCTTACACACAAAAATCTACTTGGTTCCCTTGATAAAGTGGGTTTCCAACCTAGTTTTTATTGATAAAAATCAAGGTACCATATGCATCTATAATTTATTTGAGAGACTTGAATAGAGTTTCTCCGAATGATAAGTATGTTGACATATTCATTGATCAAATCATCAACGGATGCACTGATAATAAATTTTTCTCTTTGATGAATGGTTTCTCTAGCTATATTAAGAATATAGACAAAATAGTCTTCATTTATCCTCAAGGTACATTTTTCTATTGTAAGATTTTGTTTGTCTTAGGAATATTGGTGTAACTTTCTAGTGAAGCATGTCATATACTTTTTACAACTTCAAACACATTTTTTATGCATATGTGGATGACTTAGCTACTCAGTTCAATAGTAGTGTTGACCATCTAAATCACCTTCATATAATTTTCACTTGATTATGGTACTATAACATTCATTTGAATCCATATAAATGTATCTTTTGTGCAATATTCAAGATTACGTAATCATAGTTGTTTTGAGAAAAATATCTACATTTATTAATATACAAAAATGCATAATCAAATGCCCATGGCTTTTTTAAAATGATTTGAAGCCCCCTACATGTCATTTCTATGTCTAATCTAACATCACCAAAAAAAAGAAAATTATAATTTACATCTATATCCTCTTCAAAAAGAAAAAGAACAAAAGGCATTCAAAATAATATATTAACATTTCATCCAAAGATTTGTGAAAGTTATCATTATATAAAAATTGAGATAGAAGCTATAATGGATAAGGATATGTCCATGATTATATTTTGTAGTACACCCATTCTAGATCATTGTAATAGTTTAAATTCCTCATTTCATCCATCTACAACACTTTTCATATCCCTATGAATATAAAATAGAGATGTATACGAGAGCTATGTTAGTAGATTCAACACTTCATCATACATAGAGCATAACATAAAATTCTTAAGAGAAATTTATTTACACATCCATTGAATAACATTCCCCTATGATGCACCATTTAAAAAGTCCATGGAATATCCCTATTTATTGCCACTTCATTTTTTTCATATGAGAGAGAGAGAGAGAGAGATTTCCTATATCGATGGGTAGGCATTTAAAATATTCATGTTCTAGACAACACATTTGAGGCAAAGCATCTTTTTGTCTTGAAAAAAACTTTAGATTTCTAGCAAGCCGTACTCTTTCAACTATGTTAAGGGGTAGTACCATGATCTTGGAAGCCTTATTCTTTTACACCGAGTTCTAAAGGCCTTTTTAGGATTTCCTCCTCCTCAAAGACTCTTAATCCCTATTAATATTTCCACCTCTTTCCATACTTAATTGGAGTATGGATATTCCGACATGAAATGAACTATAGCTTTTTCTACTTATGACACTAAGAACACCATTTTGGATCTATAAAATTCCTATTTTTAAGAAATTTTATGTGAAGCCTTGTTGTGTGAGCTTAGCCACATAAACATATTGTTTTAATTTGGGCATTTTAATTTCCATATCATCTTCCACCGCCATTCTATTTGTTTTCACTTTCTTCTTCCATTATTGCATTGTGGCTTATTGCGGGAATATATGCACCAACATGATTTAATGACTAGATTAGTTGGTTCTCTTTCTTCTTAAACCTACCATTGTTTTCTATTAGAATATCTATATATATTTTCCATTCATCCACATTGTCTACCCTGAAACCAATTTCTTCCCATGATAAATATTTTTGATGCCAAGTAGTAAATTTTGTCTAGATTGGAAGTTGTTTAAGATTAAAACCAAATGTAATGTTTGAAACTAGAAAATACAATGAATATCAAAACATGCACAACTACAACAAAAAAATAAACATGCAATCTGAAAACTCCACAAGAACAACAAATTTAGAACATTATTGAGCAGAAATAATAGAGTCGAGTCATTTAATTGAATATCCAATGAGAAGCTAAGTACAAAATATAGTGGAATGTGTGCACCTGGGCTTGCTAAAGCAAGTACGCAAACCCAAGTGAGAATGAAGAAAACTCCACATTGAAATGGCTCATTGGTTGTACGCTTTTCTCGGAAATTGACTGTTGCTGCTGCTGGAGGCACATTGATATTTTAGATCTCAAATCTGCTCCAAAAATTCAAAAAAATAGAGAGAGACTCCTCACACCCCAACCAATAAAACCCATAGATATTTTGAGTTAATTCCAGCTGACCTAGAATGTTCAAAATAGCACGAAAATCTTAGCTGAGCCAATAATTTGCGTGTTATAAGAATGAGGATTTTAGGCCCGAATATTGTCCAAAAAAATTTAAAATTGTAACCATTAACTCCTCTTATAAAACCCAGAAAATCTCAAGTTGAATCCACTAGTCACTGAAACCCCAAAATTAATGTGTGGTCCTTCACAGTCTACTAGAGAGCTACAGAAATCAAACTACTGCAATAATGCATAATTTCCCCAAAGGTAAACTTCTCCAAATCCCAACAAAATTCCTTCCCTAAACTACCGGCCAAAATAAGCTCCAATACCAACCAAAACACTACTGCTCAACCCCTATGCAAAGAATAACGAGTAAATCCTGACAAAACTCCAAAAAGAGAAATCACAACCCACAAATAATGTTGATCTTTGCCTTGAAAATCCTCTACAAAATCACCGACATCAATAGGGAAAATCACCTGTAAAATGGTCGAAACTCCAACCCACAATAGTTGATTCCCCAATGAGAAACTTGAACTGCCTTTTCGCCCGAGGAGTGGAAAACTATGGAAATATTGAATTGGACTCCCCAAATTACCTCACTAGGGAGACACTTGAAGTTGTTCGAAATGAGGGTGGAATTTCCTCTTGGAAATTCCTTGTGCTAAACAACATTGGTTAACTTGGCTAAGAAACTCAAGCAAACTCTCCAATTCTGAAATGAAATGCCAAATAGAATAATCAAAATGAGGCTCTAGCCTTCCTTTTATTGTTTCTTTCCTTTCCTCATACCATGGTTCAATTTCTCTCACACTATGCTTTGATACCATGGTTTGATTCTTCCCATGGTTCGATTTTCCTTTTTGGTAACCTCCACAACTTATCTTCACTTTGTTTTTTCTTTTCTCCTAATTTTGGCCTTCTTTTCTCTCCAAAAATTATATTTATAACCCATTTAGCTAAGTTTACTTGCCAAAAATATTTATTATTCACCAAAATTTAAAAATTGAGGCTTTCCATTAACAAAATTATTAATTGGGGACATGATAGTCCTCCCCACCAAAAAAATTTTGTCCTTAAGCAATGCTTGAACAAGTTCCCTCTTTGATTGTTTATCACCACTATAATGACTAATAATACCAGGGTCCCAAATGTGCCATTGAGTCATCCCCCATCTTAGCATTATCCTGACATAAAGGAATCCCTCTATACCAAGATCCCAAGCCATCCTGATCAATGTGAAGCACACCGTACTCCACTTGATGTTTAACTAGATACAAGTACTAGAAGCCTTTTGCATACTATCAATAAGTAGAGCATCCTGATAACGTAGGACTGTTCAAATCCCCATGAAACTTCCCTACTAAGTAGTCGGCCTCATGCACTCTAAGAGTAAACTATTGAAGACACAACACAATCCCTATGGGGATGAAGTCTCCCCTACATGAACTTCCCCTATTATCCTCTTGTTGACCTACCTACCATGTTGAGGAAGTCTCCCATGCTATCAACGAGTTGCTAAAGCCCCAAGGAAGATCTGAGTGATCTCCCCCTATTGTAGCCAACTCGTCCCTAAAGGTCATTGAGTTGTAATGTACTATGATGTCAGGGTCCCATGCCCATCGCAGAAAGAAACCGTCATGTTGACCCTGCAACAATCTAGTCATGACTAACTACCTATTATGCTCGTAGCATAACCTCCTCTCTTATAACTCTTGACCACAATATATGTGATGATTGAGGCTAAGCTCAACCTTTCAAGGTGACTCAACAACGCTCGCACCTTTCACTCCATGGCCGGCCCCAATCTTGAACAACTGCCTGCCTCACTATTTGATGAAGACCTCGGTGATCCCCCATGTGTCAACCTGATAATGAACATGATAAACATAACAAAATGACACCCATATCGCTTATTGGAGTTTTATAACACAACTCGTGGTGATATTTACATCCATATACATATATACATATATACATATACCAAAAGACATCCACTCAAACAAGGAATAGAGAATTATACATAGCCCGCATCTAATCAACCATCTCTCATATATCTTCTTTGGGACCAAAGTGCTTCCACTGCAGTTTAACCTGCTCAATTTCTTAGTTTCAGAGAATGAGCATATTCCATTGCAAAATACACTGAGGTTCCAGCTAGAATTCTCCTTTTGGATCCACCTGCAATACAGACCAATCAATAACATTATCAACATCATTTACATATCTTTTAATCAATGAAACATGGAAAACATCATGGACTTTGATTGTCGATGGAAGTCCAAGTCTGTAGGCCATTGGTCCAATCCTCTCATGGATCTTGAAAGGCCTACAATACCAAGGTGCTAACTTTGCACATGAACCAATCCTCAAGGAGCTCTTCTTGGGCTTAATGCACAAGTACACATGCTCTCCAACCTGAAATTCCTTAAACAACATGTGTTGATTTGCATGACTCTTCTGTCTCTCCTATGCTGCCTTTAGATTCTTCATGATAAACTACATTTCATGTTCCATCTCTACCAACATGTTTGGTCCTATCAACACCCTATTCACTGGATCACTCCGACTGATGGGAGTATTACAACTATGTTTGTAAAATGTGTCTTAAACAAACTTATCCTCGGAGACTCCCGATACCCATTGTTGTAAGAAACATCAATCAATGGAATATACACTTCCCACTTTTGTTGTTCATACATGACATACATTCTCAACATGTCATCGAGAATCCTATTGACCCTCTTTGTTTGACCATCTATCTGTGGATTATAAGTTGTGTTGAAGGCCAACTTTATACCCAAACCTGCAAACAATTCTTTCCAGAATATGGAAGTGAACTTAGCATCCCTGTCTGATACATTCTTCTTTGGAACACCATGCAACATCACTATCTCCATGATGAAGACCTGTGCTACATCACTAGCTGAATACATAGACTTCACTGGAATGAAGTGTGCTACCTTTGTCAACCTGTCCACCAAAACCATGATAGAATCATGTTTTCTAGATTTTTTCAGCAAACCTGTAATGAAATCCATGGAAATGACCTCCCATTTCCACTCTGGAGTCAGAATCATTTGTAATAGTCCACCTAGGTGCTTACGCTCTGCTTTTACCTTTTGAAAATCCAAGCATCTAGCCACAAACTTTGCCACTTCCTTCTTCAGTGTTGGCCAATAATAGAACTTCTTCATCTTTGTCAATATCTTATGATATCCTGGGTGACTTAAATACGATTTAGCATGAAATTCCCTCAAGATAATCTTCTTGATCTCACTGTTGTCCAAGACATATATCCTATCCTTAAATCTAATAAAACCATCTACTATGATACAATATTCCACATCTTATTCACCTGTATCCTACTATAACTTGTGCCTAAGCTCCCTATACCTGTCATCCTATTGTCCTGCCAGTAAGATCTGAGCCTGTAGATCTGTCCCATAAGAACCCATATATGTTATATGATTTACTTGTACTCTTTTGCTAAGAGAATATGCAACCATGTTTTCCTTTCCCTTAATATATTTGATCTCAAGATCAAACTCACTGACCATGGCCAACCATCTAGCTTTTTTGGCCTTAAAATTGAGTTGGTCAAATAGGTATCTTAGTCAACTGTGATCACTCATCAAGATGAACCACCTGCCAAGAAGATAGTGTCTCCACATTTTCAAAGCATGGATGATCACTGCCAACTCAAGATCATGCATCACATAATTTTCCTCGTACTCATTCAATTTATTTGATTCATAACATACCATCTATCCCTCCTGCATCAGGTATCAACCAAGTCCTCTCCTGTAGGCATCGGTACACACCAAAAACACTTTATACAGATATATAATCTTTAGAACTGGAGAATTTTTCAGCAACTGCTTCAATAGTTCAAAACTTGCTACACATTCTTCTATCCATTCAAACTTCTTACCTTTTCTTTGTAATGATGTAATATGATATGCAATGCGTGAGAATTTCTTGATGAACCTCCTATAGTAACCTACTAACCCCATAAATGACCTTAACTCATCCACATTCCTAGGAGTTGCCCATTCCATGATAGATCTTATCTTTTTCGGATCCATTGCTATACCTTCTTTGTAAACAACATGTCCCAAGTAATGTACCTTTGTCTGAAAGAAACTGCATTTTCTAAGCTTGGCATGAAATTGATGTTCTATTAGGAATGTCAACACTGCTTGTAACAACCCTAGTGAAAATTCCATGTAATAAAAGTTAACAAAGGAAAAATAATACCACGGTTAAGGGACATTTATTCCAAGCTGAATTTTGGGCAAAGATATCCTAGTGGGCATCACTCGATGTGTTTATTGCTAAAGGAAATTGGCAAAGGCAAAGGTAAAGACAATAAAGAGGAAAAAATGAATTTTTGGCACATTTATTTATGAAAATAAAGGAGATTAGGAGAAAAGGGAGGTGAAAGGTCACATGTTGCATGTGAGGAGTAAAAATAATGAAAATAATGGAAATTGAAGAAAATAAAGGCCTCATTAATAAAAAGGCTTATGAGGATCGATTGGCAGGTTTGGTCAGTGTAGGCTTAGTTAGTGTAAGTTTGGTCAGTTCAGTTTTGGAGCTCTCTCATTATTCTATCTCTCTATCTCTCTCTTGGACACTTAGAATTTTCTTAGAGCACTCTAGCTTTGGAGCAAGGAAGGAAAAGCAAGCAAAGGAAAGGAAGGAAAGTAAGGATCAAGCAAGGAAGAGTAGGATCAAACAAATTTAGCAGGAGTACTTGTAGGTAACATATTTCATGTGTGATTTCCTAGTTGGTTTTGACATGCATGGCTTTTCATGTTGGTGTATGGTTCTCTTGTTGTCGATGGCATGGTGTTTTCAGGTTATGACAGTGGATTTCAGCCTAGCCTTGCCTTTTCTCGGATGTCATGGTGTGTTGGGATGTTAATCTCAATTTTGAGCTTTGGAATTGCTAGATGGATTTCGAAATCCAGGGC
This sequence comes from Pinus tabuliformis, assembly GCA_031772625.1. NCBI lineage: Eukaryota > Viridiplantae > Streptophyta > Pinopsida > Pinales > Pinaceae > Pinus > Pinus tabuliformis. Next base: position 1,477,175,605 of record CM062818.1, read on the forward strand.
GGAGGTGGTCTCAAGGTTCATTCCCAAATCCTAGGAATCCCTTGACCATTTTGGCGGGATACATGGTAAAGCCTAAGGGAGGTGTCTTGATTTAGGGCCTAGTGATGTGGGATTAGATTGCAGTAAAACCTGAGAGACAATGAGACGGAAAATTCCTCAAGGATAGTGATGGATTCTAGATGGAATTCCAAGTTCGGTTCAGTTTTGTGCTTGAAGCATCGGTTTTAATGTGATAACGGATTGGTGAAGGTGGAGGTGGTGTAACCTTTGGATTCCCTTGGTTGTTTCTGGATTGGTTTTTCCATGAAATCCCACATTTATGCTTGGAATATGGCACAGGGGTTGACTAGTTGAAAGAAATATTTGGTTCAACCATGTCTACGGTCGAGTGGTACGTGGAAGTCCCAAACCTAGTCAAATTTGTCTATGTTAAGTAAAAGCTAAGTTCTCTTGCTTTTGTACTTATTAATATGTGGATTTAATGACTGATATCCCACTGTTATTTTCATGGTTTAATTTTGGTTATAAGCATGGTTATATGACCGGTTATTGTCATGTTTATTTCATGTATTTACTTGTAACTGAAAGGATAATGGATGCAAGACCTAATTGATGTCGTAACAATTCAAAGGAGAAGGTGGTGATCCTTCTTGTCATGTCTCATAAGAGTTTTTGGTCATTCATGCTCTGTCTTGTATCCTGTACCTGTAGATTGTATTGATGCCAAGTGTTTGATAGAATATCAGTCCCAGTTGGGGATGTTCATACCTAGTCCCAGAGTTAGTTTTTGGTTTATTAGTCTTGGAATCATGTGTTTAATGGATTCCGGAAGTTACAGAAATCTCTAGGTAGTGGCCGGAATTCTAGGCTTGAAAAGTGCCTTAAATCTTGTAGAATCTGGCATAGGTCTGCTGGAAATAGTCCCTGGACGCAAGCATGCAGGCCTATGGGAGCATCCAGAGCTCTTTGGACATTGGCATGCCTATAGCATGTGAGAATCCAGAGGTTTAATATCTTAAAAACTCAGTGGGACCTAGGGGCATGATACATGTGTGGTTGGGATGGCTCCTGGGAGTGTTGTTGTTGATGTGGAAAGTATGTTTGACATGTTTTCTTCGATTCCACTTCCTTAAGGACACCTAGGAGGTTGAATCATATCATAGTAGCCTCTCGCCACATGTTTACCTTGGTTGGTTGGTTACTTGGGTAGATATGGGAGGAGCGTGTTACATAGTGGTATCAGAGTGGGTTGTGATCTCTTTAGGTCATATCTGATACCACATAGTGGTATCAGAGCCAAGTTGAGCTCTCTTTGAGTCATATATGATACCATAGAGTGGTATTAGAGAATGGTTCACGCCTCGGACTAGATAGGCAGTGTGTTGGTCATGCATTCATGTCAGTTGCATATGTGTTTCTTATGCTTGTAGTCCATGTGCGTGTTGCATTTACATGGTTTTGATCATGGTTGTAGTGATGTCGCCATGTGAAGGTTGAGGGCGTTATTGTGGGATGTGTCATCATGAGTGTATGGTTGTATATGCATTTGTTATGCATGTATGGTAGGTTGGACATGCATTGTGAGGTCATTGTATACAATTAGGTTATCATGATGTTGTTGGTTGTTATGATGTTGATGTGTTGGCTGAGATAGAGTAGGATATGCAAATCATTAAAGTGAAGTTGCAACACTGGACGTCGAGGCAAGAGCATGTCTTCATACAAGTTTGGATGTTCGGCATGCAGGTATGTTAGTTAATGGATTGTTATATGAATTAGGGTTATACACATTAGATTTATGTACATGTCTATTGATGTTATGATTACATACATGATAGATGCTAGTTGATTAGTGTAGTTATAATTACATGTGTCAGATAGTCATGAGTGGTAGTAACCTATGGTTGTATGCATTGCTCTTGATGTTTTATGTTAGATAACTTGATGATTATATTATATGTTGTTGATGAGTATGTTATAGGTTAACTTATTTTTGTTATATGATAGTTAGCTTGATGATTAGGGTTATTACATTAACATCTTGACAACATGTATATCATGCTAAATTGGATTGGCTTATACATATGGTTAGGGTTATGCCATTCAGGTATGAGTCAACTTATTTGTGACATTGTGTTGTACTAATGTAGAATGATCGTACATATGTGATTGCTATGCATAAATGACGAATGTTTATGAGTTTATGATGTGAACATATTAGCTAGTGATTATTATGGATATCATGGCCTTATTTATTTTTGAGTTAATATGTCGTGAAGTTATATCATGCTAATCTAGATTGATTGTGCATACAAGATAGTCTCTCCTGAGATGCATTAAGGTATGATCTTGCTTATGTCATCAATTTTGTGCTTGAATGTTTGATTATTTCGTTTAATTGGTAGTGTTGGTGTCTATTATGCCGCCTATCCGTTGTCTAAATGTTTGATTACTTGCATGATATGAGTATGTGTCTGTAATATTTTCTGAATGAACGATCTTGTTTTAAGATGATTGTACTAACACATGTTTTGAGATAGCTAACATTTACGTTTGTGTAATAGGTGACAATTGTAGTATTATGTCTAATGATTATGAGTTGATTATGAATTATGACATGATTTCTAGTCTTGGTAAAGGTTGATTTCAAATTGATAGATATGATTGTCTTGATATTTGGAACATGTTTAAACACTGCAGGAAACATGCTTGGTATTAACATGACAAGGTAATAGTTGATGTGTTTATATAACTAACAGTTGGGTGATGTGGCAGTGCATAGCAAGACTCAATTGCAGCAAGGTAAAAAAGTAAAAGAAAGGAATTGGACAAGAATTCCTTTAGCTATGTTTGAAAACCCTAATTCCAAATGAATGAGTGCTTTGCATATAAGAAGTCTTCTTAACCTTAATCTTGTCTGACATTATGTGGATATGTGCTAGATTCATGAACTTGTATTTGACATGTATATTAGCTAGTCTCTAGTTACATGTGGATCTGTCAAGGGAATTGGAGTCCCTTGAGAGATGGCATGGATGTGTTTAGTTGCAACCAACATGTTTGGCACAACAAGGTAAGGTAAGCAGTGTATTGTTATGTTTATTTAAGAACTGAAAGTTATTTGTTGATGGCAGTATGATGCAAGGGATTGCATGGAAAATAAACTTCCATGGAATCTTGAAGAAGGCTCAGGTTGAGTTTTCCCTTGGAAGCACTGGGAATCGTGGGGATTGAGTCATGGTGTTTGTTGTTAGCCTTATGTATTCGATATTTTGTGATTTTCTTGCGCTTGAATTGCAGTTCTGTTTGTTTCTAGTGCATGATTATGCCACTCTGTTTGCGGTTTCATATTGTTATTGATTTTCATGGTTTTGTTCTTGTTTGCTTCTCGGTCTTGCCTTTATTTTTTTTAGAGTCTCGGGAATTGGTTTGGAAAGAGGAAATTTAATGGAGCCCAGGGAGAGCTGAATGAAACCAAACAGGTGATGTAAGCCCCAGATGAAGCTCAGTGCATGTATAAGGGCAGCTAAAGGCAAGCATATAGCAACTAGTTGGAGTGGTTGGGTCCATTGGTGTAAATGAATGATGGCAGGACAGTCATGAGAAAAGTAATCAGGAAAGGTAAATTAAAAAGGTTTGAGGTGTCAGATGCCTTAGCTACGTTGGTAATTGTTGTTCTCAATGTTGTACATGCATTGCACAGATAAAAGAAGTTCTCTTAACCTTGACCTTATGATATCTGGTAATTATGTTGTGATCATGATTATGTCGATGTATATATATATACATACATTTATGTATGTAGGTATGTTGTTTTCTCACGAGATCATGATTGTTTTGTGATAATGTTATATATATGTACGTATTTATGTCATTGTCTGACAAGGTCATCAGGAATCGTTCTGGTGGAGGAATGATTGCTTATGCAGGTGAATGGCATGAAGAGATTCCTGGTTCATGAGGAATCAAGTGGGAAGAGTAGCTTGACAGATCTCTGAGATCAGTATCATGTGGATATGAATTGATATTATGTGATTATACTATTTCTATGTTTATGTTATGGACAGGCTAATGCTGAGAGATACATTGGCGAAATGAAAACATTGTGATGCGTGGCATGCTATGCTAAGAATGGATGGAAGCGAGACACTGGAAGCAAGGTTGCTTGGTAGAGATAGTGTGGTTCTGGATGTGTGGTACTATTGTTGTGCATATATTGTATATGTTGTACATGTTGCATTTGTGATGTTGTGTATATATAGTGTGTGTACATGTTGTTATGCAATTTTATGTACAGGGTGGGACATATAGTGTTGTGTGAATATTGCATATGTAGTGTTGGGAATAGATAATGCTATGAACATGTTGGATATGCGGTGTTGTGTGCATATGGTGTTGCGTGCATGTTGGATATGCAGTGTTGTGTACGGATGATGCTATGTACATGTTGGATATGCAATGCTATGTACATGTGGTGTTGCGTGCATGTTGTACATGTGGTGTTGTGTACATATGGTTTTGTGTGCATGATTGTACAAGTGGTGTTGTGAGTATGTGGTTTTGTGTACATGTTGTACATATGGTGTTGTGTGCAGGTGGTGTTGTGTACATGTCATGCATATGGTACTATGTACATGTGGTGTTGTCTACATGTCGTGCACGTGGTGCTGCGTACGTCTAGCATTGTGTACACATTGTACCACCATGTGGCATTGTATACACATTGTATAGGTGGTTCCATGTAAATGTGATGTTGTGTACACATTATGCAGATGGTGATGTGTATAGGTGGTATTGTGTACATGTTGTACATGTGGTATTATGTATGTGCATGGTGTAGTCATGGTATCATGACATGTGTATTCATTGTGTTGTACTTTGTGTACACATATGTATTGTGTTGTACATCGGGCGTAGGTGTACGTATTGTGTTGTAGTGTACACCAGATGTAGATGTATGTATTGTGTTGTGTTTTACACTATGTGTAGGTGTATGTGTAGTATGTCAGGTATATGTTCATGTATTGCATGGCATTATATGTCGTGTGTGGTTGTATGTGTGTGATGCACACTATATGTATGTGCACATGGTTGAGGAGAAGGCATTGGGTGTTTGTTGGGTGTGAAAACTGATCCAGAGTGCGTACGGAATAGAGACAAAGGTAGAAGTTAATGATTGATCAAAGGATAAGTATTCGTATTTTATTTCAATTTTATTATGCATGTGAATTATGATTCTGGTTTATGATGGTTACATGTGATTTATGATTATGATCTATGATAGTTGTGTTTTGAGCTAACCTCATGTGATATATTTATACATGATGATTTGGTCAATGATGCTAGTTTGACTTGTTGTGACAGGAAGTAAACATGATTGCACATGTACTTTATTGACGAGCTACCAATGAGGTATGATTTGAATTTACTTCAATTATTTTAAATCTAATGGAAGTTATGTGCTTGGTACAAGAAGCACATAAATGCCCGGTTGGGTGATTGAAATCGACTGTAAGCATTAGCAAAAATGACAAAAGGAATTGGACCATGCAACAGTATGTTGGTAAAGTACTTTAGGAGCAGGCCCATTGTGGGACACAAATACCCAATAGTGTCCATTAATTTCCATGAGTGTGCTATGACTGGTATGATGGTTTGAGGTAGGTATATGCCTTGGTTGTTTGAATTTTTGATGTGAGGAAGCCTTGCCAAAAGATGGATTGTCTGGGATAGGGGATGCTAGGGAACTTAGAAGGTGAGTGACTGCACATAAGGGGTGACTGGATTACCCAAGGCACTGTGTAGCAGAGAAGGGAAGGTCGAGGATATATTTGTTTTGGCCATTAGCATTGCCAGATGGAATCAAATGCACATTGGGACTGCGCCCCTGGCACAATGAGGCGGTAACTTTATTCTGGACTTCCTGGGAAGGAGGTGATTCCTGGTATTACTTTGAGGGTGGAGGTGTGAGCCTCTGGATTCCCTTGTTAAGGATGCAGGCATCATATCCTTTTATATGATGGTTTAGCAAATGTGCATATGTGTATATGTGGTTATTGTAAATACCATAATGAGCTATGTTATAAATCTCCCGTAAGAAGAATGGTTGTTATCAAGTCATGTTGTCATGATGTTTTACTTTTTAGCAAGTCTTTCATTGTAAATATTGTAACGAGCTAAGTTATAAAGCTCCATGGGCAGTATGATTGTTTTTCAACAGTTTTGTTGAGGTCTTGGTATGGTTTAACGTCGAGGACAATGTTCCCTAAGGGGGAGGGTTCTATAACAGCCCTAGTGAAAATTTCATGTAATAAAAGTTAATAAAGGAAAAATAAGACCACTGTTAAGGGACACTTATTCCAAGTTGAATGTTGGGAAAATATATCCTAATGGGCATCATTGGATGTGTTTATGGCTAAAGGAAATTGGAAAAGGCAAAGGCAAAGACAAAGGCATTAAAGAGGCAAAAAGGAATTTTTGGCACATTTATTTATGAAAATAAAGGAAATCAAGAGAAAAGGGAGGTGAAAGGTCACAGGTTGCATGTGAGGAGGAAAATGAAGGAAAATAATGGAAATTGAATAAAATAGAGGCCTCATTGATATAAAGGCTTCCGAGGATTAGTTGGCAAGTTTGCCCAGTTCATTTTTAGAGCTATCTCATTATTCTCTCTCTCTCTATCACTCTTGGATACTTAGAATTTTCTTGGAGCACTCTAGCTTTGGAGCAAGGAAGGAAAAGAAAGAAAAGGAAAGCAAGGAAGAGCAAGATCAAGCAGCTTCAACAAGAATACTTGCAAGTAACATATTGCATGTGTGATTTCCTAGCTAGTTTTGACATGCTTGGCTTTGCATGTTGGTGTATGGTTCTCTTACTATCGGCGGCATGGTTTTTTCGGGTTATGACAGTGGTTTTCAGCTTAACCTTGCCTTTTTCTAGATTCCATGGTGTGTTGGGATGTTGATCTCGATTTTGAGCTTTGGAATTGTCAGATGGATTTTGGAATCCGGGGCGGAGGTGGTCTCAAGGTTCATTCCCCTTGACTAGTTTTGGCAGGATACACGTTAAAGCCTGAGGGAGGTGTCTCGGTTTAGGGCCTGGTGATCCAGGATTAGATTGCGGTAAAGCCTAAGAGATAAGGAGACATAAAATTACTCAAGGATAGTAATGGATTCCGGATGGCATTCCAAGTTCGATTTGGTTTTGTGATCGAAGCACCGATTTTGGTGTGATCACGGATTGGTGAGGGTGGAGGTGGTTTAACCTCTGGATTCCCTTGGTTGTTTTTCGATTTGTTTTTCCATGAGATCCCACATTCATGCTTGGAATATGGCACGGGGGTGACTAGCTAAAAGAAAGATTTGGTTTAGCCATGTCTATGATTAGGTGGTATATGGAAGTCCCGAACCTGGTCGGATTTTCCTATGTTTAATAAAAGTTAAGTTCTCTTGCTTTTGTACTTATTAATATGTGGATTTAATGGCTGATATCTCACTGTTATTTTCATGGTTTAATGTTGGTTATAAGCATGGTTATATGACTGGTTATTGTCATGGTTATTTCATGTATTTACTTGTAATTGAAAGGATAATGGATGCAAGACCTAATTGATGTCATAACAGTTCAAAGGAGAAGGTGGTGATCCTTCTTGTCATGTCTCATAAGAGTTTTCAGTCATTCATGCTTTGTCTTGTATCTTAGACCTGTAGATTGTATTGATGCCAAGTGTTTGATAGAATGTTAGTCTCAGTTGGGGATGGTCAAGCCTAGTCCTAGAGCTTGTTTTTGGTTTATTAGTCTTGTAATCATGTGTTTAATGGATTCTGGAAGCTACAACAAGTTCTGGGTAGTGGTCAGAATTCTGGCTTGAAAAGTGCCTTAAATCCCGCGAACTCTAACACAAGTATGCTGGAAATAGTCCCTACGTAGGCATGCAAACCTGTGGGAGCATCTAGAGCTCTCTAGACGTTGGCATGCCCATAGCATGGGAGTGTCCAGAGGTTTAATAGCTTAAAAACTCAGGGGGACCTAGGGGCATGATACTTGTGTGGTTGGTATGGCCCCTAGGAGTGTTGTTGCTGATGTGGAAGGTATGTTTGATGTGTTTACATCGATTCCACTCCTTAAGGATACCTAGGAGGTTGAATCATATCATAGTAGCCTCTCTCCACATTTTTACCCCGGTTGGTCGATTACTTGGATAGATATGGGAGGAGAGTGTTACACTGCTGCTAAATGTTCGACATGTTCTTCCTCATTCTTAAAATATATCAACATATCATCAATAAACACAACAACAAACTTTTCCATATAAGGACGCAACACATTATTCATCAAGCACATAAAAATAGTTAGAGCATTAGTTAGACCAAAAGGGACTAAAACAAACTCATAATTGCCATACCTAGTCTGAAAAGCAGTCTTGTAAATATCCTCTTCTTTGATGTGTTTCTGATGATATCTTGATCTCAAATCAATATTTGAGAACATTGTTTCTCCCTTGAACTAATCAAACAAGTTGTCAGTCCTCGGAAACAGATACTTGTTCTTGTTGGTTACATTGTTCAACTGTATGTAATCAATGCATAACCTGAGAGTACCATCCTTCTCCTTCACAAAAAAAATTGGTGCGCCCCAAGGTGATATACTTGGCCTAATGTATCCCTTGTCAAGCATTTCCTTCAATTGCAACTTCAATTCTACCAGCTTTGGTGTACTCATCTTGTATGGTGCCTTTGATGATGGTGTTGCCCCTAGTACTAACTCAATGGGAAATTACAATTCTCTATGAGGCGACAACTTTGAAATCTCTGCGGGAAACACATCTTGAAACTACTGTAAAATCTGGTGCCTTCTCAATACCTTCGCATCCTCAACATTCATACCTTTATCACTAGAAATATGCATTGTGAATAACACACACCCTTTTTTGCGACCGCACTTTGCCTGCATAGCCGTAACCATTCTAACTGATGTTGCCTTATTCCTACCCTGCAAGATTCTCTATTCTCCATTGTCATCCAGGAATTCAATGGCTTTGTCATAACAATCCACCTTGGTCCTATGAAGATACAACTAGTACATACCCAACAACATATTATATGATCCCAACCAAAGCACATTCAAATGCACTGATGTAGGCATACCATATGCACAATCTCTTATCCAATGATGAACTCTTTTCTTTGTACCTATAGCTAATTGCACTAACCAAGATTATGCATGCACTTATTTATTTAAATCACACTTATCCACCACGTGAGGATTAACATAATCATAATTAGATCCAGGGTCAATCAAAATATAAACAAATTGATCACAAATCTTACCAGCCATCTCGATAATATATGCCTGGTGATCTACCTGCTTGTTATCTAATGTTACATAAATCCGTGGAATACTCTGTCCAATATCCCCTATTGTCAGTGCTTTCTATGCACTGTAGATCTGAGGCATACCACCCGATTCTGCAGACAATCCTTCTTGAGATGCTCCTTACCACATGTTCAACACTGCAACTGTCCCTTACCATCACCTTTATTTTGTTTCCCTCCAGGCTGAGGTCCATTAAACTTCTTGTAAGGTGCAACATTTTCTTTCTCACCTGCATCCTGGGGTCTTGTTCTTTTCGGCTGCCATTTACCTTTAGTCTTGTCTTTCCCTTTCCAACCTTGCTAAGATTCTGTCTTATGCTTTGATTGCTCATAACAGTGCTTCAACTTCCCAATGAATTCTTCAAGTGACTAAGGCTCATCATACTCAATCCGATCTTTAAATGCTAATGGTAATCCACTGAAAAATCTCTGAACTTTGGATTTCTCATCTTTAAGATATAGTACATACCTCAACAACTCTAGGAACTTGGTGTATACTCCACATTTGTCATCGATCCCATATTTAGCTCATAGAATTCCTTGGATTTACTATCATAGTACCTATCTGACAAATATTTCTTCCTGAAAAGTCTCTTGAATTCATGCCAAATCAACTCTTTTGTCATGATGTCTCTAACCTGCTTCACATCTTCCCACCAGATGTTTGTTTTCCCTTTGAGGCTGAAGATAACTATTATGGCCTTCATATTTTCTATGTAATCATGCAACTCAAAGAAATTCATCATCTCGAGTAACCATGTCTCAACATCTTCCAATTTCTTCAAATCTCCATCAAAGGTAGATGGTTTGGCTTTCTTGAACTCATCTGGAAATATCCCCTATCATTCCTCTTGTAAGGATGATAACGATGATGACCATGATACCTGTCGGAACTAGAACTAGAATAGAACATGTGTCCATCACCTCGCCTATTCGGTGTATCCAAGAACCTGTCATCTCTAATCGTGTCATCCCTATCCGACTTGTGCCCACCATGATACCTATTGCCATATGCCTCATTAGTCATATCCTCCTTCCCATGATTGATCCTAAGCAATCCTTGTCTCTGCAAATCTAAAAAACTATGAAGGATAACTTTGCTAACTTCTACTTGTTTCTCCTATGCCTAAATGATTTTGTCATTATCTGCTTTGCAACTTCTTATTTCTTCCTTCAAACTTATCAATGCGTCTGCTATATTAGAAGAGTATCTATCAACATATTGCTCATCAGATCTATAGGGAGAATCTTGTGAACTGTAGTCTACCATCTTTCTAGTCATCTTTTATCTTCTTCTTGCAAGTATACCATGTTATCTAAACCAAAATATAAACATAATCAACATACCTCAATATAGTTTAAGGGAGGATATCTCGTCTGCAAGATCAACCAGATTATCGCAATACATGTATAAACATAATCATATAAGTATATAGACATAATTTCAACCATTATATAGTTACCATGCATGATCATACCATAAACATGACAATGCATGCATATTGACATATAGACATTGACATGCATAATAAAGGCATAACCGACATGCACTCATGACGACCACATCCAACAACAATCACCATCATCTAACACATGGTGACCCAACTGTAATAATGACCACCACTATGTATACACAACAAGAACATAGACCACAAGCATAAATAACACATATACAACTGACATGTATGCATGAAAAATACATTCTGCCCATTCAGTCCAAGGGGTGAACCATGCTCTGATACCACTTTGTAACACCCTCCTCCCAAATTTACCTAAGCTAATCGGTCCACCAGGGTAAACATGTGACAAAGAGTTACTATGATATGATTCAACCTCCTATATCACCTTAAGGAAGTGGAACTAATAGACCAATGCCTTAAATACCTCCCTCGGGAGCTACAGAACCTCCAGGAGCCAACCAACCCCTCTAGGTGCCTAATCCCTAAGAGAACTTGCTTCTTGACTGAACCAGACCCCTAGTCGCTCCCATGACAAGCCTTCCATTCGACATATACCCTCCACCCACTCCCATAGAAAGGCATCCATGTGACTGTGGCCTTTTCCAGATAGTTATGTGCCAGCGACCCTGAATTATGAGCCACTTTTTCATAGCTAGGACTCGGGCCTTTGCCCAAAAATTCATGAAATTTCTAGAAATGATAAATAACAATGAAATAAGGCTACTAATGCAAACACTTGAACAAGGACTTGACTTGAACCCTACCAACCATGACAAGCATTCCTTCAAACATATCATAAACATGTAATCTACAGGTCATAACAACAAATCTAAACATAAGAACCTCATAGTTATTTGAGATTCGTCAAGAAGGTTTGATTCACTCTCACAATAGTTGCATTATCATTTATTAGGTCATACATTCATTAGAAATTCATTTACTAATCAAAACATGATGAGAGCCATAACCAAAGTCTGTTATAAACCATGATTATAACCAACATATAACCAACAGATTAACAATGATAATAACCATTAAAACCACATAATAACAAGTACATTTACACATGGAACACAAGAGGAAAAGAGCTCTTATTAACATATGAAAAATGCAACCAGGTTAGGGACTTCCATGTACGACCCGACCATAGATTGGGCTGAACCAAATCTTTCTTTCAACTAATCACCCCTGAGCCATATTCCCAACATGAATGTGGGACTTACAACAAAACAAACAAGGATTCCTTAGGCTTTACCGTAATCCACCAAGGGATTCCTAGGCCCAAGCCCTCATCTATACAACTAGGATTTACTGCAATCCCACCAAGGGATTCCTAAGCCCAAACAAGAAACATACACTACCAGGATTTACTGCAATCCCACTACATATCGATCCAAGGATCACTAGGCCTATACAAGCATGGATTCCTTCGGATCTCTCCACCTAAAATGTGAAGAATTTATCCGTCTCTACCCTATAGGATTTACCGTATATCCCACCATTCACCGATTGAGGATTCCTAAGCCCAACGGGGGTATACACAATCAGGCTTTACCGCAATCCCACCTTCACTAGTCCAAGGACTCCTAGGCCTTGTGTTTCCTCCCCGATACCACCCCACTCAATTTCAAAACCATCCAAAAATCCAACTCAACCAAATAATAGAAATCCATCACACCATGGCTACCCAAAAATGACAAGGAAAGGCTGAAAACCACTGTGACACCTAGAAAAACCCATGCCAATGACAACAAGAGAACTAAATACACACATGTATGTACCATGCATGCCAAAACTAGCAAGAAATTAACACATGCAACTTGATACCTGCAAGTAATCTCACTATAGCAGCTTGATCCAACTCTTCCTTGCTTTACCTTTGCTTTCCTTTTCCTTCTTTGTCCTTCCTTTTCTTTTGTTACTCCAATTCTAGAGTGCTCCAAGAATGCTCTAAGTGTGCAAGAGTATGTAAGAATAGAGAGAATAAAGGGAGAGCTCCAAAATTGAATTGACAAAAGGTTAAACTAACAAAAGTTGTGAATTTATCCTCGAAAGCCTTTTCATTAATGAGGCCTCTATTTTCTTCAATTTCCATTATATTTCTCTCATTTTCCTCCTCACATGAAACTTGTGACCTTTCACCTTTCTTTTCTCCTATTTTCCATTATTTTCATAATAAAATGCCAATTAATGCCACTTGCCTTTCCAAAGCCCTTGCCATTTCCTCTTGCCAATTTCCTTAGCAATAATAAACCAAATGAACACCCACACTAGGATTTTTTTCCCATCATTCAGCTTGGAATAAGTGTCCCGTGGCATTGGTTTTATTTTTCCTTTATTAACTTTATTACATGGATTTTTAACCTGAGGTTGTTACACATACATGACAATACCAACTGCAAACCATGACCTCATGCATGACAACCATAACCATGACAATGCATACACAACAACATATAGACACTAGACATACACAAAAAATGCATATTCAACTGACACGCATTCACGACAAACACATCCCAACAACAACACCATAAACTTCTACATGAAAATAGAGCTGCAACAATGACCATCATCATGCATTCACATCAAACACATATACAATCTACATGCATGCATGACAACCACATTTCACCCATCTAGTCCAAGGGGTGAACCATGCTCTAATACAACTCTGTGGTATCAGATATCACTCAAAGAGAACGGAAACCAAACATCACCCAAAGAGAATGGAAACTACTAATCACCCAATGAGAATGGAACCTGCTCTGATACCACTGTGTAACACCCTCCTCCCACACTTACCCAAGATTACCAGTCAACCCGGTTAAATATTTGATGAAAAGTTACTATAATATGATTCAAATCCCTAGATCGCCTTAAGGAAGTGGAACTATCGAACCAAAAACTTTATAGACCTCCCTCAAGTGTTACGGTCCCCCTAGGGCTAACCAACCACCCCAAGTGCCTGACCCCTGAATTAACTTAGCCTTTCACTGAACTAAACCCCCCCGTCACTCCCATGACAAGGCCTCCATGTGAATGAAACCCTACAGTCGCTCCCACAGGCTTGCTTCCCAGCAAATGCAGCTTTTTTCAGCCAATTCTGTGCCAGTGACCGCGAGATTTAAGCCATTTTTTCAAGGCTAGGACCCGAGAATCTGCCCAGAACTTGATGAAACGCTTAAAAATGATAATTAACAAGAATAAAAGTCCTCTAATGCAAAACTTTAACAAGGAACTAGCCTGACCCATCCTAACCATGACAAACATTTCGTTAAACACATCATGAACATGTCATGTATAGGTCATAAAAACACATCTGAACATAGGGGCGTTATACTTATCTGAGATTTTTCAAAAAGGTTTGATGCCCTCTCACAATAGTTGCATTATCATCTATTAAGTCATACATTCATTAACATTTCATTTACCAGCCAAAACATGGTGAGAGCATAACTCAATGTTGTCACAAAACTATGCTTGTAACCAACATATAACCAAATAAACAACAATAATAAAACAACCATCATAACCACACAATAGAAAGTACATTTATACATAAAACACAAGAGCAAAAAGAGCTCTTATTAACATATGTAAAAGCCAACCAAGTCAGGGACTTCCATGTACCACCCAACCATAGATTGGGTTGAACCAAATATTTCTTTCAACCAATCACCCCCATGCCATATTCCAAATATGAATGTGGGACTTACAACAAAGCCAACCAATACTTCTCAGGCTTTACTGTGTATCCCTCCATTACCGGTCAAGGGATTCCTAGGCCCAAACAATAAACATACACTACATGCTTTACCACAATCCCGCCATATACTAGTTAAGGGATCACTATGCCCTAAACAAGCATGGATGCCTCTGGATCTCTCCACCTAAATCGTGAGGAATTTTCCCGTCTCCACCCTCGGGCTTTACCGTGTATCCCGCCATTACCGGTCAAGGGATTCTTAGGCCTTTGGGAATTTTCCTGAAACCACCCCACTCATTTTTGAAACCATCTATCAATCCACCTCAACCATGTAAAAGAACCCCATCATACCATGGCTATCCAAAATTGGCAAGGCAAGGCTGAAACCACTACCACACCTGGAAAAACCCATGCCAATGATAGCAAGAGAACCAAATACACACATGTGTGTACCATGCATGCCAAAACCAACAAAGAAATCATACATGCAACTTGATATCTGCAAGTAATCCGCTTTAGCCGCTTGATTCAACTATCCCTTGCTTGATCTTTGCTTCCTTTTTCTTCCTTGTCCTTACTTTGCCTTCCTTTCTCCAATGCTAGAGTGCTCCAAGAATGCGCTAAGTGTGCAAGAGTATGAGAGAGTAGAGAGAATAGAGAGAGAGCTCCAAAATTGAACTGACAAAAAGGTTGTGAACTAATCCTCAAAATATTTTTTATTAATAAGGCCTCTATTTTCTTCAATTTCCATTGTTTTTCCTTCATTTTCCTCCTCACATGCAACCTGTGACCTTTCACCTTCATTTTCTCCTATTTTCCATTATTTTAATAAATAAAATATCAATTAATGCCTCTTGCCTTTTCAAAGCCTTTGCCAATTTCCCCTTAGCCATAATAAACCAAATGAACACCCAGTAGGATGATTTGCCCAACATTCAACTTGGAATACGTGTCCCATGACCTTGTTCTTATTTTGCCTTTATTAACTTTATTACATGAACTTTTAACTTGGGGTTGTTACACTACCATGGTTAATTTTAGTCAACCATATGTCTCCCTTATTATGTCACAAGTAATTTCCCTTATGCTATTGATGTTCTAATTTGACCTCTAATGCACCACTGGCAGTAAGAGGGCCATTGATCTTATTATATGACCATTGAGGTACTCTAAACCATACACGTGCTAGGTATCCCTCTTATGGAAGTGGATTTTTATCTTTAACCTTTTATTTATTTTTTTGCATTCTTTGATTCATTAGATGACACCATATATTCTATTGGGATCATCCTTACACACTAGGTATCCTCTTATAAAGGTACATGTCCATTTGCAATCTTTGTCTGGTATGCATCATATGTTTCACTAAATGACCATAGGCTCAATAATATTTATCCACATGCATGGGCAATTTGGTACAATGCAATAGAGGTTTTTTGTGGCGAAGTAAACTTTGAAGAAGTGCGATGTGCAATGTGTTCTCACAAAAACAACATTTAGTGGGATATGCTATTTTGTGAGAAGAGACATTTTTAGTGCTTTGTCATGGTGAATGAAACTTTCAATAAGTCACAAATGTATCACACAAACAAATTTTTTTATATGATGTGATATGTCACAATAAAAATGGATATGGGCATGATTTGAGTGCGGAACAACACAAGCAAGCAAACACTCCAATGATGTGATGAATGAAACTTTACCTTTGAAAGGTGCAAAACAATGAAGAAAAATCCCCATGTCATATGAATGGAGTTCTTATATAACCATAGATTCAATCAAAATTATCCATGTGCACTAAGGCTTTGGTGCAATGCAATAAAAGGGTTGTCATGATTAAGGAAAATTTGAAGAAGTTGTATCACACAAATAGAAACTTTCATGCACCATGATGGGATGTGTTGTGATAAAAATAGCTTTAAGTATGATACTACATGTCATCACAAAAACACCTTTCAATGCAATAAACATTATCACGAGCAAAGGAATTTTGTGTGCTTTGTCGCAATGAAGAAACCTTTTAAAAATTTTGAAGTTCTGCACAAATAAGAATATCTAAAGGTTGTGACAAGCAAAAACTTCAAACTAAAAATTTATCTTTTTACAAGGCAAACTTCCCTCATTACTTCACTACAAAATTTACATATACTTGATACATCACAATGCAATAAAAACTACATGCATATGATACAACAAATAGCTACAAAATTTCCATTTATACAATACATCTTAACATAACAAAATTTTCATGCATGCAATACAACACATAATATCAAAATTTACAACCATATAATTCAATTGATTACTACCAATCTTACATTTATCCAATAAAATAAAGAAAAACAAAATTTACATAAACACAAAATAATACATTGCAACAAAATTACATCCATATAATACATCGCATCACAACAAATTTTTTATATCATTGCATAGACATTTCCTTTTATGCAATGTTCCACCAAGGTTCCGGGACGAGGGGGCGAGGGAGCGAGGGGGCGCGGGAGCGGCCTATGCAAAAGCTCCCTACCATTTTTTAGGAAACGTGGGGGAGCGTCAGGGTCTTAAAATTTTATAAATATAAAATATAATTTATTAATTGAGTCCACTATGACAATTTGGTTTGAATTGAAAAGCTATAAAGCATGATCATTGATATGAATATCATTTGACATTATCCAAATTTATAAAAGATTAAAGTCAAGTCTGATACATCAAGAGTCATCATTGGCAAAAAATGCCAAATGCTAAAGGCTCCCATATGCTCTAAATTTTTATAGAAAACAATTTTATATTATTAGGCACGGCAGAAATTACTCTGAAAAAGCCACATTTTGCAGCGGTAGAAACTTTCTTTAATTTGAAATGAACATTACACTGAGCTTCCAATAGGTATAAGTGTATCTAACTGCAATGATATGTTTCATGCAATATAAACTTCAATCTTTAACAGCATCACAAGACAAATAGTTAGTAGTAGATAAATATGGACATGATTAAAACTAAAAGCGTAAAACATATAAATCTCCAATTTATTATAATTATCTTGTTCGAATATAGCCTGACTGCACCATAAAACCTTCTAGGGAGCCTGAGATGTTCTGAACTGTAACATAGCTTTTTTAGTATTTACAATACTTGTATAGTGCTTCTCCCATTGTGGATCCCTGGTTTGTCCACTCTGACCATTGTCGATGTGAAATGATTCACTCAGAATAAGCATATGATTTTTATTTCCGGCAAGAAATGAAAAGTAACATGATATATTATGGATATCTTTTCATGAAGCCAACCTAATATGGGCCCTCACTTCACCTGGAGAGAGAAATAAGCATATGATTTTATTTCCAGCACGAAATGAAAAGTAACATGATATACTATGGATCTCTTTTCATGAAGCCAACCAAATAAGGACCCTCGCTTCACCTGGAGAGAGAGAAATAAGCATATGATTTTTAGAAATGAAATGCAACATAATATATTATGGATCTCTTTTCATGAAGGCAATCTAATAGTGGGCCCTCACTTCACCTGGAGAGAGAGAGATAGACTGCACAAACAGAATATGGTCAGCTTTTATGCAGAATTATATTATATCTCTGGAACACCCGCAAATTTGCAAATCTGAAAATATGAAAGTTGGGCTTTACTCCACCTTGCAAATCTTCTGTTCAGAAAAAGCCTCGATAAACATCAACCAGTACAGACGAGACCTTAACTTGGAGAAGTTAGATATTTGCACCAAGTTCAACACAGAAAAACAGAACAAAGTGATCATATGTGCAAATATATATTTTAGATAAATTGAACTGAATTTAAAATTCTTATGTATATACGAATACCTGGCCTTACTC
This sequence comes from Pinus tabuliformis, assembly GCA_031772625.1. Taxonomy (NCBI): domain Eukaryota; kingdom Viridiplantae; phylum Streptophyta; class Pinopsida; order Pinales; family Pinaceae; genus Pinus; species Pinus tabuliformis. The sequence goes on from CM062818.1 coordinate 1,477,194,002, forward strand.
AAGTATGCCAGTTGGCTGTTAGATATTCACATGAGATGAAATCAGCCCCCTCTGGAATGATGAATCCGAACAATGAAATCCAACCAACGCTGTGAGTGGAGTGCTCAGTGAACTTGCAAAGGCTGTGCCGCTGTGAGTGTGTTGTTCATGGTTCAGGGTGCCGGTTTATAACATGAAACAACGATTTTCCAAAACCCTAAATGTTAATTAACTCTTAATTAAAGATTAAGTTCAGTGTTTAGTTAATTAAAAATTTAAAATGGTTTTTAATGCATTAAAAGTGTGCCACGTCCCCCATGTCCCCCCTCCCCCCACGTCCCTCTTTTCGGAAACGCCCCCTCAGAGAAGGGAAACGTTTCCCTGGCACGTCCCCTCGAGTTTCCTCCATTTTGAGAGCGTGGAGGAACATCCCTTACTCGACCCCAGAACGCGGAGAGCGAGGAAACTAAACCCCGGGGGGCCGAGTCCCCGTGTAACACTGCTTTTATGTGATATATCGAAATAATCCAAGAACATGTCTCGGCACGATGACAACGTTCTTAATTTATTTACCTCAATTTAAAAATAAAATATTTTAATATTTTACTTTTACACGGACTTAGTAATTGCTAGTTTGAAATAATCCCAAACTAAAGCATAACGTACATACATTTATCGCACCCAACAAAATTAAATGTTCCATTCCATTCTGAACTTTTTTAGCTTTCTATTACATTTTAATTTCTGCGGTCTAACGTTTTGACTGGTCAAATCATAATTTCCACCAAATTTTAGGAAAAACAAGTTTGTAACCATCCAAAGAAGCCCCTGGAACAATGCCGTAAAGGGAATCATGATTCCCACCAAAAGAGTTATAAAGAGGGAAAACAGGTTCGTAACTGTGCAAAAGAAGTCCCTAGAACAATCTAGTAGGAGACGATTTGTTCGAATAATCTAGTGGAAGAGCACCTTCCTTCTTGAACATTCTACCATTCTTATGCTGCTGTTATAAATTGTCACATATTCTTCCCCAAATCTCAATAACAAGAAGTGTGCAAATCTTGAAAGATCTCGCAGTTGCAGTTACAGAATCGATATTCGTTGCAAGCATGTCTCTCATTCCTAGTTTCTTCGGCAATCGATCCAGCATCTTCGATCCATTATCGCTGGATTTATGGGACCCTTTGGAAGCAGGGAAGTCTCCATTTCTGGGGGATATCGGCCACTTTTCAAGAGATGATGCAACAGCCATAGCCAACACTCAGTTCGACTGGAAGGAAACTTCCGACGCGCACATCTTCAAGGCTGATCTTCCAGGTAATTATCCTCTGTTTGCTACCAATTTAGAGGGGTTTTCTCATTCTCGTCATTAATGGCCGATTGGTTGCAATTTAGAGCCAGGGATTTAGTTTTCTTTATTCATGGCAGGTCTGAAGAAAGAGGAGGTAAAGATTGAGGTGGAAGAAGGCCGAGTTTTACAGATCAGTGGTGAACGCAAGAAAGAAGAAGAGCAAAAGAACGACAAGTGGCACCGTATTGAGCGATCTCGCGGGAAATTTCTTCGGCGTTTCCGGCTACCCGAAAACGCCAAGGTGGAAGAGGTGAAGGCTACAATGGACAGCGGAGTGCTTACTGTCACGGTCCCAAAACAACCTCAGCCTAAGCCTGAGGTTAGAGCCATCGAAATCTCTGGTTAATTAAAGGAAAAATGAGTGGATGTAGAGGCAGCGGCTGTGTGTTGAGTTCTACCATTTATCCAGTCACTGTCCAGTTTTGTAAAAATCATAGTAGCGGCATAAACTTCTAGGCGTAAGGAGATTCCAGTGTTGATGTAAAGTTTTGATCTCCTGTAATTGCATTTTCTTAACAATGAAGTAATTAAATTCATTAGTCTTTTGGCCTCCTGTGTTGCATTGTGGTTTTCCTAAATGAGAATTGGACTGTCTTCTGTTTGCCCAATGTTTTGTTACGGCCAAGGCAAACATCAAATTTTTGGTTTCCTCGATTTCCATCCGGCGGTGTTACAGTAATAAAAATCTATTTTTTACTGAACAGATTTACGAAATCTAATTTAAATCTCTTTCATAAAAACGAGTGAAGAATGAATAGTGCCTCTATTTTGAAACTAATTTTGTTAGCTAAATGCTCTGTATTTCTTGGTGCATTCAATCTTATGCCTATGCTAGCAATTGCCTATTACTCTTGGCATTGTTGCAAAGGACACTAAAGAAACTCAAGTTTCCTTACAAATTTGCGATGGGGATCATATTAATCACCACAATGTATATGGCCTGGTAGAAATCCCAATTGCATCTTTGTTATTAGTCTGTGCCTTAGACTCTTAATTAGCGATCATTGCGCGTTGACGGCGTATTAATCTCTTGTTTGACCAAAAAATATTGTTGTACATCACAACTTTAACCAAAGTTTTCATATTACACAATAATATAAAATTTATTATGTAATTTTTGATTGGACAACAAAGTTGAGGGTCTTATTGCGTGCTTCGCAGTTTTCAAGATATTATGTTCGGGGTAAAAATAAGATATCCAAAGTCGCAGTTTTCAAGATGTTATGTTCGGGGTAAAAATAAGATATCCAAAGTTTTCAGAGATGAAAATTTTTTGTTATCCAAAGTTTTCAGAGATAAACATACATTATACATTAGTGAAAGAAAAAATGTTTTCCATGAAAATCATATACGGGTACAGACTTATTGAGGCAATGTACATCAGAGCCATATCGGTGGACCGGAATACCCGGTGGAATGTGAAAATTGGAGTCTGGATCGCAGAAATTTCACGTTTTGTGGAACAATTTTTTATTCTCAAACGTATTTGAGGGTGAACAAAAATTACTTTAAATTTGAAGTCCAATTATTTAGGGTGCACGTCATAAATGAGTAGTTTACCAATAAGTAATTTACAGATAAAGATTGAGTAATTTATATAAGTAGTTTGCTAATAAGTAATTTATAGACGAAGATAATGGAAATTATGTAAATGTAAGAAAATTCGTAGTGTCAAGTTCTAGTTTTACATTGTTGTTATATATTTGTTAAACTATGTCTTTAATAATTATAAAATTTTGAAAATGTGTTTATTCATTTTTATTAAAAATGAGAATTTATTGTATATAAGTATATTTGATGATAATAGTTGAATTTTTCTTATTCATTATTTCTTTAGTAATAAACTTTCCCATTAGTAAGCGAAAGAAGTATGGTTGATGGTAGATTGCATTCTTAAGGTTTAGAATTTTTTTATTTATTTAATATTGATGTGTATATGTGAAATAAACAATTATAAATAACCAAACATGCTTTAAATGGCATGTAAAGATACAAAAATTAAATTCTATAATAATTACATATATTTTAAGATAGTGTGATTTAACATATACGCCATGTTATTCTATAGTGTTTAATTGCAAATCAATTCTTGAAGTAAATTAAAATACCATTCATTATTATTTTATTTTTAGGTGTTGTTCTTCTCTAATTGACATAACTTTATGTTTGGAGCATCACTTTTATAAATTGTGGTGATTTCAAGAATCACTTAAATCTCAATATATTTATTTTTGGTGCTATAGGACCAAACTATAAAATTATTATGCTTTCTTTTTTAAAAAATTACTTCTTTTAATATATCTCTCAATTATTATGCAAAATGAGAATTTATTGTATATGTATACATTTGATAATAATAGTTGATATTTTTCTATCCATTACTTTTACCATTAGTAAGCGGAAGAAATATGGTTGATCCTTAAGGTTTAGGAAATTTATTTCCTATTTTAACATCAATGTGAATATGTGAAATAAATAATTATAAATAACCAAGCATATTTTAAATGGCATACAAGGATGCAAAAATTAAATTTCATAATTACATATATTTATATTTTAAGATAGTGTAGTTTAACATATATGTCATGTTATTATATAATGTTTCATTGCAAATCAAATCTTGAAATAAATTAAAATATCATTCATTATTAGTTTGTCCTAAGTTTTTGCTACCTATTCTCCGTGTCATGCATGCAGTGTCCTGCATCCTGCAAGTGCCAGTTGTTTGCATATGCAGAGGCGTCCATGGTGGTCTACAAATGCCTTGTCAGGAGTGCGGAGTAAGTTCAGAGCAGAGAGTGTCGAGCATCGAGCAGCTAATTCTCTGGAGTAAGTTCAGAGCAAAGAGTGTGGAGCACCTAGTTTGAGGAGCAGAGGAGCAGAGAGCGAGCTTCACCTTTACAACTTGAGGAGCAGAGGAGCAGAGAGCGTCGAGCCGAGCTTCACCTTTACAACTTGCAAGTTCCCAGACAGAATGAAGCATTCCCCATCTAATGTAATATTCACCATAAAAAAATGTTGAATTTCTACAAACGTTTAACATGGTTATTTGATGGCATGTAACTCTTTGCACTGTTCCCTTCGTCTATTCATGGTAATAGTTTTGCTTCTATCACTCAAGCTTTCACTATATAAAGTGTTTTCTTAATTCATCAGGAATTAATTTCACTCTCATTTCATTATTATTTCTTTGCTATATGCTTCGGAGGTGGTTTTTCCGATTTCATATTTAAGGTTTGTCCATATGCTTCTGTTTCTAACCTTCTATCATAGCAGACAATATGTCAAACATTCCAAAATCCCGAGCCTTTTGCGGTAAATAGTATCATCTTTCTATTTTGAAAAGAGTTATTATTGAAAATATGCATTATTAACCTTTGCAAGCCTGACTATGAATGGAAAATCTCTTTTATTCTGAAATTTGGTAGTTTTATTTGAAGTTTTATGTCTTTCCAAGTATTGTTTAGTGTCATAATCTGCATTGTTGAATCCAGATTTAATTTTCCACTCTAGGATTGCAGACCTAAGTGCATGATTTGGAATGAGGAACTTATTGTCTAGGGTCTGGTTATTAGTCATTGGGGACGTATTGATCTTGTTTTCAAGCCAAGTGTTGATGGTGCTGTACTCATATGTGAAACCATCAGCCGTGATATGGGGATCGTCCATGCAAGTGGCCGCATACTCCCACACGACAAGCAGAGCCCGACCTTTCAAAGGCCAGTATTTAAAAGGCAGAGACTGGTCCGAATGGCCAAATAACCATTCAAAATATTTCATCTCCAACCACGTCTGACCGCAGGTAGAATTCACTTGAATCTGTAATTTTCATATTTTTATCATGAAAAAACACTGAAATGCTTTTGTTAAAAATTTTAGTATTGCTTAAAATATTTTATAAAACATGAAATTTGGAAGAATAACTTACTCTTACACATGTATATATGATCACTCATTCTGGTTTTTCTCCTGCGAAAGTTCTGCACTTAGCAAGTAATTCTTCAGATTATGGTTCACGTTCAAATAGAAACATGTATTTATGTTTTCAGTGTTTTACCTGGTTCATGTTGAAGAGGAAATATTTATTTATGCATTTCAATGTTTAACTTGCTTCACGTTGAAGCTGAAATATTTATTTATTATTGATATTTTTTATTTTCCTAAATATCACATATTAATGTATTTTTAATATATTAAGCTGAAATGTTTATGGAAATTGAATTTATATTAGTTATTAAGCTAAAATATTTATTTATTATTGATATTTTTTATTTTTCTAAAAGATATTAATGTATTATTAATATATTAAGCTGAAATGTTTATGGAAATTGAAATTTCTGTTGTCGCTTCAAATTTTAGTCATAATGAGCTTGTTGTAAGCCATCTTGTTTTGTTAGTTTTTGTTTTTTTTGGATAATGTGGGTAAGGGTTCAGGAAAGAAGGCTGGAAAGTCTTTATCATATAAAACCTATGGTTCAAGATTGTAATCTCCATCTTTCGAAGTGAAAATCTCCATCTTTCAAATTCACTTCGGCTTAAAACATTGAAATTCCCTACCTCAGTGAAAATGGGATAGAGCTTATGGTGCCGCGTGTTGTATATATAACTGTGCCAATGGGGCAAGTATATATAATATAATATATGCAAGTATATAATAATATAATGAGAGTTCTGTCTCAAGTTGGCAACGCAATTATGTTACTGATTACTTATTAGTTAGTTTGTCTTAAAGTAAGTGTCATAGGTATATAAAGTTATAAAGTTAATGAATGAATAGAAAAGTAGATGAGAAAAGTAAGACCATGTTTTAGTATTTTCACTTTAGTAATATTTGTTGTTTGGATTGGAGTGAAAATGTCTATTTAATTCTACCACATAATTTTTTTATTATAAATTGTCAATAAATTTTAGTATTTATGTTATGCATCATTACATAATTGTATTTGAAATTTAATATTACTTATATATATATATATATATTCAATTATTCTACTAATATGTTATAAGAAATAATAATGTAACACTTAAAGTCTACACTACTTGTGGATGCTATGTTACATCTTTTTTTTTCAACATTTACAATAAAAGAATTTTTAGTTTTTTACATGGCTTGAACTGTTTCTGTTTCTGTCCTGTATTTAATTTAATTCAGAATAAATTAATATTGGATGATTGGAAGATGATAGCAATCAATTTTAGCAAAATATTTTTACATTTTAACATGTTCTTTGTGTTTTTTTACATTGCATATTACTGTAATACAACAATTTACATGACAATAGACAAACAATTTACATGACAATAGGTTTGTATTGTATTTGGTATTATTTTACCTATGTTTTCGTCTTTTCAATAAGCAACCCTACGCTAACACCATGTAAATAAGTTAATGGAAATACAATCTGTGACCGCAAAAGCAAAAGGAAAAGGAAAAATTGCACCCTTCATAAGCTCTGTTTCAGCTAATCAGTAGGTCTAACTAAAACAAAATCCATAGGTTTCGAATAAAACCCAATTGCATATCAAATTCCGCACATCACCGTGGATTTGACAGCTCTAGGTGAACTATTTCAGTTCCATTTCAAATCCCATTTCAAATCAGATAGTATACAATCCATTTGTGTTGTCCTTGCAGACCTCGGCAGGGACTACCGCCACCGCAGTGGCTCCTTGTTTTAATAAATCTTTTACCCCACGAAAACAATCACCACTATATATGGCCTGGTTGAAATCCCAATTGCATCTTTGTTATTTTAATAAATCTTTTACCCCACGAAAACATCTTTGTTATTTTAATAAATCTTTTACCCCACGAAAACAACAAAGGGTTATTCTATCCTTGCCCCTGCGCAAGGGGAAGTCAACTAAATTCCTCGCAGGGTGACAATAACCTCAAATGCCATTATCCCCATATAGACAAGGGGTTATTCTAACCTTGCCCCTCCGCAAGGGGAAGTCAATGAAATCCCTCGCATGGTGACAATAACCTCAAATGCCATTATTCCCATATAGACAAGTGTTCATAACTATAAAGAATAATTTTGAGAATGGACCTATTGCAAAGGATCCTTCTTCCTCTCATTATGGATCCTTCTTCCTCTCAACTAGGTGGAGAAGCCATCATTGGCCGTTAGGGCTCCTTCTTCCTCTCGAGTCTCAACTAGATGGAGAAGCCATCATTGGCCTCTCACTTATAATAAGGTTTCTTATGAATGTTGACTTCGCCATCATTGGCCTCGCTTATAAAAAGGTTCCTTATAAGAATGTTGATTTCACTTGTAAAAAGGTTTCTCATGGATGTTACCCTAATGCTTGAGCGAGTTACAATTATAAAAAGGCTTTTTATGGATGCTAGTTATAATTATAAAAAGATTTCTTATGAATGTTACTCTAGTGTTGATATTTTTTATATGAGTCATTATATTGAATTAAATTAGACTTATTGATATTTTATATATTATTCATTATATTGAACTTTATTGGAAGTGTTGATTCTTCATATACTATTTAATAACTTTTTTCCTTGACCATGCTAGGCTTGGGCATCTCCATTTGAAATCCCACTCAATTATATTTCAAGTGTGGAACTTCTCTTTGAAGTATTATGGATGAAAGAGTTTCAAGTGTGGAACTTCTTTTTGAAGTATTATGGATGAAAGAGCCCTCACTGATGTTATATATTGCCTTATCGGAGAGCCTTCATCTAGATTCTTTAGAGCAATATTTGGTGATCGTGCATTTGATCCTCATAGAATCATTGTTCCTTCCTTGATTCTTTTATGCCTTTTGATGAAGCTATCTTAAAACATCATGATTGAGTTTGAATGACCTTGGGAAGCTGCACGTAAAGATTTGTTTGACTAAGAGATCTTAGGCAATACCTATCCATCATCTTAACAAATTAAGATGTCTATGAAGAGGGAAATTTGGTGAATATCTCAAAAACATTACTCATTGACATTGCCATGAAACTTAGCATAGTTGAAAACATATTGATTGGTAAAATTTATCTTAATGAACTTGAATTTTATATTTCCTTTATCAAATATTTTCATGATGTTTTAGGCAATATGACAAAATGCCATGCATCGATCCCTTGGATTGTTATCATCGAGCATGGAATCAAAATTTATGATATGTTAAGCTTGTTCAGTAGAAAGTACAACCAATTTATTTGAAGGCCACTTTTATCAAGGCAAAAATAGAAAAATTGCTTCATGCGAAAATCTACTAGGTTCCCTTGATGAAGTGGGTTTCTAACCTAGTTCCTATTGATAAGAAACAAGGTACCATATGCGTTTACACTGATTTTAGGGACCTAAATAAAGCTCATATAAATTATAATTATCTTACCCCATTTATTGATCGAATCATTGATGAATGCATTAATAATGAAATTTTCTCTTTGATTGATGGTTTCATTAGCTCTAATAAGATAGATATAGAATGAGAAGACTATTGTAAAATTTCATCGTTGAAACATATTTGGATACACTTTACTATTGTAAAATTTCATCATTGAAACATATTTGGATGATGTAGCCACTGGGGCATCTAACTCACCTTTAAATAATTTTTACTTGAGTTTTTTTGTGTAACCTCAATGAGAAAAATATATTGTTTTTATTTGGGCATTTTAACTTCCATATCATTTTTCACCACCAAATCTATTTGCTTGTGACTTATTATAGGAATATATGCACCAATAGGGTTCAATGATTAAATGAGCTAGTTCTCTTTATCCTTAATCCTAGCATTGTCTACCCCCAAACTATTTCCTTCCCATGCTAAATATTGTTGATGCCAAGAGGTAGACCTTTCCTAAATTGCAACTTTTGTAAGATTAAAATAATCTTTTTCTAAACTCCTAAATTATTTGAAACGAAAGTCTATACATGCCTTTTCTTCCTACTCAACAGTGAAGACCAAATTGCACTTTATCCTTTTTCCAATTGGTCAAATCAACTAATTGCCAACAAAATGAAAAACACAAAACATATTTCCATATTATTGAGGTTTCTATTCGAAGGGATTTTGAATCATTCTTCCACTATATTAGGGGTGATATACTTAAATCTCATTGGTTTAAACTACAAACACATTCCTTGAATTAGCCTCCACACATTTTTTGCAACAAGAGTCCTTGAAAAGGGAGGTATTTTTTAGGCCTTCTGGATTTTGGTAATGCTAGCTTTTTCCACGAGGCTAGCACTATTCCTCTAGTTTTTTGTCTCTACACTAGATAAACTATAAATGTTTGTAATGGTTTCCTAAACACCTTTTGGTATGTAAGCAAGCGATATCTAATAAAAGTACATGTGATTCCAAAATTGTTTTTAAACCAAATGACTTCCTCTAAACAACTACCAATTGCACCATGTTTATTTTCTTCTCCACTTTAGCTATCGATCATGACCAATCACATTTTTTATATTGATTTGGCTTGAAAAAGAAACCCAAATGCTTCAAACTTTATTCTAGACTAATCAACTATTAGGGAAATAGCTTACTAAAGATACCCCCATAAGGCCATCATACATTTTTTGATATTGATGATCATTCAAGCTGCTTTACAAAATAAATTGACAATACTCTTGAATTTATCAAAGACTTTTTTGGTGCCTTCATAAAAATTAATATATTGTCTACAAATAGTAATATGTGATATTGCATAATACTCTAACAAGTACCCCTTTTACAAGTCTACCATTTCCTTCAAATTCTTTAAGTAGCCTACTTAAGCCTTAAACTATTAAAAGAAAGATATAGGGGGGTAGGGAACATCCTTATCTAAGGCCTCTTCTTGATACAAAGAAAAGGTTTGTTGCTCTACTTAATAATACAACAAAATATATTGGGGAAATGCAAATCATTATCCAAACAACAAATTGATGGAAAAATCATAAATGAATTAGAATTAGTCTAATGAAAAGCCAATTTATCGTATCATGAGGTTTGAACAAGTACACTTTCATCACCATCATTCTTTGCTTTCTAACCTTTATTGGATGTATGCATTCTTGGGCTACCCCAACTGCTTCGTCCCTCTAAGAACCCAAATTGTCCTCTAGAGATTTGATTTGAGAGAACACTCTTCAATCTCATAGCAATTACCTTTGAGATAATTTTATATATGTAATTGCATAAAGAGATAGGTCTAAATTTCTCAAAGTTTGTGTGATTATATTCTTTAAGAATTAGTGCTAAGAAAGTTGTATTGAAAGCTCCCAATATTTTTCGTTGAGTTCTTGTTGTCTCCACCACTCTTCATAAATTTTCCTCTATAAAATAATAACAACCCAAGAAAAATTTAACGGGTAAACCAATAGGGCCATAACTCTCTTCCTTTTAAAAAATTTGCAGATTTGATACAGTTCTTCTTTCTCAACCTCCTTTGCCAGGACTTGATTATGTTCCTCATTGATGAAGCTAGAGTTTTATAGCCTAATCACTTCTACTATTGTAGCACATGTGCATTTCAAGGGAGGAAAAGTGTTTTACTCCTTTGAAAACCATGCCTTGAAATTTGTAGCCTAATTACCAACATCTCCCTTATTAATTTTCCAAACAAAGTTGATATTATTTCTATACTTGAAAAACTTATGAAGGAATTTTATTCTCATACCTAGCCTATAAACATAATGCTTTGCTCTTGAGTCTAGATTTTTTTTATTTTTCTAAAAGAATGTGCCACTTTCTATCTCCCAATACATTTACTTTGATTTTATATTCTTCATTTATAAACCCAAAATTCCCTATTGTAGAGCACCTCCAAGGCTTCCTCTACTTCTTTAAAAACTTGTAACAACCTTGATGAAAATTCTATGTAATAAAAGTTAATAAAATCAAAATAAGACCACAATTAAGGGACACTTATTCCAAGTTGAATGTTGGGCAAAGGTATTCTAGTGGGCATCACTGGATGTGTTTATGGCTAAAGGAAATTTGCAAAGGCAAAGGCATTAAAAAGGAATTTTTGGCACACTTATTTATGAAAATAAAGGGTTCTACCTGGTGAACCTCCTAGAAGCTAGATCTTCTCATACAAAGATGCATGCAATGAAAATTCCTAACAATCAAAAGAATCTTTACAATTCAGCCTATGATGTAAATTTTGGACATAAAACTTCTCGGAATAATTTAAACTTTCGAGTCCCAATATCTTCGCCACTATGTTATCACTCCGTAGTTTTCCCCAAGTTGAAAGAAGAAAACTCAGAGGTAACCACAAACCTCTTTGGGTTGAAATATTGGTCTTCTTCAATCGGAGGGGGATCCCTCGACTAATGAAACTAAAGATTTGAATCTATAGCATACAAAGACTAGTTTTGAAAATGTTTGGATTTTGATAATAGTGACCCCCCTATTGGCAGTAATAGTGATCTCCTTATTGTGACATGTTGATGTATTTCCAACCAGCTTCATATATGGAGGCTTAATTAGTACAACTTCGGAATGGATAATGAATTGTAGTATAGAAAAGATAAGGGTATCAAGACATTTATCAAAAGAGCAGAAATAATAACATTTTATCACTGCAACTCAAATCAATGACCATCAAGAAGAAAAGACAATACTTTCAAAGGCATACATATTTCATTTGCAACTAAAATATACCCGGTTCAGTTAGACATGAGCATGTAAAATGAATTCAAGTATAACTGTCCCATACACCTTTAAATCAGTATGAAGAAAACAAACAAGAGAATGACATATAAACTGAGAGAGAAAACTTATTCTGAAAACATCCATACCATAAGAATCTCCATAAATCGACTGGAACCCCTTCAACATTCAGGCATGATCATTAAAACCAAATCACAAGCATAAATTGCAATAACTCCTCTAGCAATAGTGAAACCAACAACAACCTTCTCTGTCTTCATTCATGAAAATATATAATAGATACATGGATCAAAATAAGTTTAGGTTCACTGCATCTTCGATCCAACAGAGGATCGATCCAAAACTTAAACAAAAATAGTAAATTGTTGTTTTTTAATGCCTTTCACCAAGACATAAAGCATAAATCACCTTTTGTCTTTCAAAAAACAACTTTCTAATACAAAATAACTTGAAAAAGTCTTCGAATTGATAAAAATGACTGAAATAGAAAAAAACATAAAAATTGCCTTTTTGACTGCTGAAAAGCTTGCGCAGCGCCCAAAAATTTATCCTTCTAGAATTGACATGTGGAAAGTAGCTGAGGCGGTGAGCTGGACACCACACGTTCCCCATGTCACCCTCTTCAAAACCTGACAGGTGGCCATCATCCAGTGTACATGAGATAGTCAGAGCACGACTTGCATAGCAAAATTGCTGCAACTGTTCTTCGAATGTCTTTCTGTCAATTAACATATCAACTTCAACATATTAAAATATCATGAATTTAAGACAAAACTTGAAAATAAGAAAGGAGGCCTGGTCACTTCCTTTTCCTCTTGCTTGACACTTTACTGCTAGAAGCCTTGGTGCTGGGAGTCTTGGTCTTGGAATCTGGAGTAGTGAAGTCATGTTGCTCAACAGGTGGTGATAAAGTAGGTGTGGCCTTATTCATGAACTTAGGATCAAATTTAGGCATCTTCATGAGCAAATTTATTACAACTGCTCCCTCATATCTCTTCAGCAATTTATGTGCCTCCTCCAAATCTTGCCTCATACTTCTCAACTGAGCATTCAGGACCAAGTTTCTAACATACAAATTTCTGCATTGTCTCCTAACTGGCTGTGACCATTTGACAAAATGCTTACTCCTGTCAAGGGCTTTGGATGCCTCTTTGACTTCATGGTCAAAATTTTCAAGAATATGTTGAATGGAATTTTTATACTCCAAATTTTGTGCCTAAATTGATTGACCTGATCTTTGCTTTCCTCTAACTCCTCTAGGCACCTCTGATACTCTTTCCATTGACTGAATGGGGGTCTTCCAGGAGCTTTAGCTATTTTCTTCATTTGTTGCACATATTTAAACTTTGATTTGAACACCCTAACTGCTGGCTCACTAGGCCCCACTACAACATTCTTGGCTTGTTCAACAAAAGCAACATGTTTTTTCTTCCCTTTGGAAACTACTGTAGGTGACTCTGTCTTGTCCTCTGTTGGTTTAATAGCTTGTTTTATATCTCTGTTATGTTTCTCCAGAAATGTTATTCTCATATGGTTTTTAAACAATGCCTCTCTCATCTTTATTATCTTAGGGTCCTCTTCTTTGTACTGCACAACACCTGTTTCAAGTGGTGCTATGTCCTCCTCATAGTCTGGTTGCACCATTTCTGGGCCCTTGACTTCATCCACTTTATCATCAACCTGTACATATGTTTGCTTGTCTTCATAAATTTCCACAATTTCTTGAGGGGCTGCCTCTTCCTGGGTCTTTTTAACTCTAGACCTCATTTTGGGTCTCATCACAAACTCATCTTGGACTGTGTCCTCAATTTTGACTTTAAGTTTGGCTTGTTGAGTTGATGTCACATGTTCTTCTATTTTTTTGTCTACCTTGTCATCCTCCATGCTTTGCAATTTAGCTTTCTTGCTTGGCTTGGCACCTTCCTTCGATATGGGTTTCATTTTCATGACTGAATGGATGCTCTCCCTTTTTGGATTTTCTTGCTTGGTCTCTTCTTTATCTGTCTTCATTGATGGTGACCCAGTTTGTGGCAAGAGATCAATACTTGCAAGAAAATCAGACCAAATCATTTTCTTTCTTTCAATAGCATGCTTAACTAAGATTTTGATTAAAGAAAAATGGAACAGACTTGAAGCATGATTATCTTTTTGAATTTGTACTTTGGTGGCCATTATTTCTAAACTCTTGAGCAGGAAATAAGGGAGGTTCATTGGCTTGCTTTTGGTGAAATGCCATAGTAACCTGAGATGGTACTGGTATATTCTATTGAACCTACCCTCGCAGGTGAAGTATCTTTAGATAACCTTCAGAAGGTCGACATACTATTCTTGAAGATAAATGTCAGGGAAGGTGCAAGCAAACTTGTCAAGATACTTCGGTTTCACAAACTGTTTGTAAGCCAAAATGTCTAATTCATCTTCCTTGAACCAATTCTCCCCTGTTGTTGGGAGCTTGGTTGCATCAGCAATAAACTTCTCAATTAATACAATCTCCAGGTCTCCTAGTTTCACTATGTTGTCTTGAAAATTAAGAGCAAATAAACTAGCAAGTTTAGCATTGTGACCTACTTTCTAAATCTTCTGACAGAAAGGAATGCACCTTGTGTTCTCAAAAGCCACTCTAATGGCAGGGGATGAATTGAGTAGGCTCAAAGTGTTGGGTTCGGTGTGTACAAGGTCTCCTCCCTTTTTGCTAGTAGCAGGGGTCATCCTATCTCAACACCTAGCAGATTGAATTTGACTTTAGGTTATGGCTACGTGTATAGACCCAAAGGAATGAATATAGCCACGAGTGACAACACAACTCTACTTAAACAATTGTGATAGCAAGATGGTGACAACACAATTTATATGGTCAAATACAAGCAGGAGACTTTGAAAGTTTAAAAGACACCTAACATGAATCACTTCAACAAAACATTCATCATCAAAATTTCATGTCTACAGCAATGCGACAATGCATTCAGAGGAAAAACTGTGTTTATCAAACAGAACAGAGTGTGCATGGCACAAGTTTTCTAACAGGGACAGACACGATTTTGACACAGTAACCAGGATAAATAGCAATGAGAATTTTAGGAAAGGTGACTGACTTCCTACCTCTCTAGTCTCCACATTCAAACTATGTACTGAAGGCTAGCCTGATATGCAACCCCTCTTTGTGTAGAAAAATGCAGCTCCATGTTCGAATTGTTCTGCAACTTGTAAACTTCCCTACAACTTTTGAGTTTCTCCGCATTTTTCTGAACCTTTTTGCCCTCTTTGCTTCAGAATAAGACCACTCATCTCATTCCCTACATGAGGGACGAGTCCATCACTTGCGATCAATCATAAAGGAAATTGGCGGCCTTTATAATGATTTCAAAATACTCTGTTGATGTAACAAGTTTGACATGTAACCCGCGTTCCTCATGAAATTCACATGCTTGAGATAGCATTGTTTAAGTGTTGTACGGTGGTGGAGGATTTAGATATGATGAATTCGGTAGCCAAAGTTTGTCGGGGGTGAAAAGGACAATGGGTCAATCATGGCGGTAATGATGCTTAGGGAAGGGGGTATTTTAGCCCTAGCGATATGTAGTTAGGTCAAAATAAAGATGAGGGTTTAGGCCTAAAATGATCAATAGGAATAATGTAAACATTAGGGAATGAGGGGAAGTAATGTAATGAGGGAAAAAGGAGATAGGTAGAGGGATTCATATAATGTCTAGCAAGGGCATAAATCAAAATATTAATGATTAGGATCTTTTCGAGATCCTTCCTTCAACAACAGACACTTTGACCATATTACCAACCTATCATTACCTAATACCCAGACTCAACAATTTTTTACAAAACTTTCCATATATTAGACACCCCCCCAATGACTGACCTTGATGACCAAAGTGATGACCTGACTAATGATGACTTCTTTGAGCAGTGACAGGCCAAATCATGACATTAAGAAAATTTATGACTCTGACCTCCTTTTAAACAACAAAAATTAACTCGAAGTACGTTTTGACTAACAAACTAACCTACTCTAACACCTAGGCCTTGTGTTTCCTCCCCGAGACCACCTCACTCAGTTTCGAAACCATTCGGAAATCCATCTCAACCAAATAAGAGAAACCCCATCATACCATGGCTACTGGAAATGGCAAGGAAAGGCTGAAAACCACTGTCAAACCTAGAAAAACCCATGCCAATGACAACAACAGAACCAAATACACAGATTCATGTACCATGCATGCCCAAACTAGCAAGGAAATCACACATGCAACTCGATACCTACAAGTAATCTCGTTGTAGCAGCTTGATCCAACTATTCCTTGCTTTACCTTTGCTTTCCATTTCCTTATTTTTCCTTCCTTTGCTTTCCTTACTCCAATTCTAGAGTGCTCCAAGAATTCTCTGAGTGTGCAAGAGTATGTAAGAGTAGAGAGAATAAAGAGAGAGCTCCAAAACTGAACTGACAAAAGGTTAAACTAACAAAAGTTGTGAACTGATCCTCAGAAACCTTTTTATTAACGAGGCCTCTATTTTCTTCAATTTCCATTATTTTTCCTTCATTTTCCTCCTCACATGCAATCTGTGACCTTTCACCTTCATTTTCTTCTATTTTCCATTATTTTCATAATAAAATGCCAATTAATGCCACTTGCATTTCGAAATCATTTTCAATTTCCTCTGCCAATTTCCTTAGCCATAATAAACCAAATGAACACCCACACTAGGATTTTTTTTCCCAACATTTAGCTTGAAATAAGTGTTCCATGACATTGGTCTTATTTCTCCTTTATTAACTTTACTACATGGATTTTTAACCCGAGGCTATTACACATGTATGACAATACCAGTTGCATACCATGACCTCATGCACAACAACCATAACTATGACAATGCAAGCACAACAACATATAGACACCAGACCTACACAACAAATGCATATTCAACTGACATGCATTCACTACAAACACATCCCAACAACAACACTTCAACTTCTACATGAAAATAGAGTTGCAACAATGACCATCATCATGTAGAAATTCTCACTATAGATCACCTGATAATGCAATGTAACTAAAGAAAAATACTTGATCTACTTCTACTATCAAACTTGTGAAAACTTAATCGATTTTGAGCAAGATCAAACAGAACACATATAATAGAGAAGATGAAACAATCAGACATGAAACACAGAAGAATACTCTGGGGAAAGCCTCAACTAAAAACCCCGCTATATGTATTATCATACAAGTAGAAATATCTCAGGATTACACAAAGATTTAGCTCACAAGTTATCCAACTCTCAGTACAATCCCTCGTTGCTGCTCATAAACAAACCAGACAACTCATATGCCTTTCCCTCTGTCCTCCAAGCCTCTTATTTCCTTGCGCTGTTTTCCATGGGTGCTCCTGCTATAACCTTGTGTGACACTGCTCTCACACACTGTAAAACTGCGCAAATCTTAAGGAATTAATTCCTTCTGCATGCAAGAGATATTCACATGGGAATATTCTAGCAACTGATAGTACATTGTCCCTTCCTTTAATCTCAACTAGGTCTTTGTCTGAACTGACATGCATGAGTTATTTATGAGAGAATATTCAGTTATCTGGAGAACACTAGTTGCATGCATGCATGCATTAACTGACTAAACTCACAATTAGTTCCACAAACTGTTTGGAACTAATTTAACTAGACTTAACTCAGTTAACTGAGCTAACTAATTACAACTCAAATACAACTCATCCTTATCTCCTTAATTAAGGGATAACTTCCTCAATCAAAGGGATAATTGTTGCATGTTTTCACAAAGACTTCATGTTTGATTTTCTCCAACTAATTAACTCAAGATAAATTAATTATTTATTTTTCAAACAACTGCTGAGACTAAATTCGAATTTTAATTCTCAATTTTAATTCAAGGACAAATTAAAATTGGAATATATCCTGAAATGCTACCTATAGCAATGCTATTTTTAGCGTTTCTACTTTTAGCATTTTTTGTTACTATTTTCAACACTCCCTCTCAACAAGAAAGGGATTATCTGTCACCCTGATCCTGTCTCTGTGGAACTCGAATTTACACTTTGACAATGCCTTAGTCAAAATGTCAGCATCTTGCTCCTCGGTCGAAATATATTGTAACAACATGATCCTCCTCGCCACACAGTCTCTGAAATGATGATACCGAATGTCGATATTCTTGGACCTGTCATGAAATACTGGATTCTCAGGGAGTTTGATACAACTCTGATTATCACAATAGATCACAGTTGGATCCATCCTCTGATCAAACAAACCAACTAGAATTTTCCGCATCCAAATGGTCTCACATTCTACCTGAATTGCAGCCATGCATTGAGCCTCTACTGAGCTAAGTGCAACTGACCTCTCTTTCCTGTTGTACCAAGAAACTGCAGTTGAGCCAAGGATGGAATTTCCACCTGATGTGCTTTTCCGATCTGATGGACTTTCTGCCCAATATGCATCTGTGAAGCCTTGTAGCTTCACTCCCTTTGACCGTCTGTACCATAATCCAAATTGATATGTGCCTTTGAGGTATCTCAAAACATGTTTCGTTGCCTTCCAAAACAGCTTGGTAGGCTGAACCATAGCTTGACTAGGTTGGTTCACCGCAAAGCACAAATCTGGTCGTGTGTTCACTAAATACACCAATGAACCCACAAGTTGCCGATACACAGTAGCCTTTACTACCTCACCTGAAGTAGCATCCTCCTTCTTCCAGTTACCTGCTAGAGGAGTCCGCATGGGCTTGCAATTCTCCATGTGGAATCCCCTGAGTATCTCATTGGCATACTTGCCTTGAAACACAAACACTTCCCCATCCTTCTGCCACACTTCCATGCCTAGAAAGTAGTGCATGAAACCCATGTCTTTCATCTTGAACTCTCTTGCAAGGTCCTCTTTGCAAGACATGATAAACTGATCATCACCTATTAATATTAGATCATCAACATAAAGAACAATGATCAACTGGTTACCTTCCACCATGATGTGGTACAAGTTCGCATCCGCTTCACTCTTTGTGAAGCCCAACCCGGTGAAGTAGTTGTTGATCCTGGTGTACCAAGCACGAGGTGCTTGCTTCAGCTCGTACAAAGCTCTCTTGAGTCGGCACACATGCGACTCACGATCGAAGGTCTCAAATCCTTCCGACTGCTCTATGTACACCTCTTCCTCAATCTTGCCATTGAGGAATGCAGTCTTCACATCCATTTGATGGATCTTCCAACCCATCTGTGCTGATAGTGCCAACATCGATTTGATAGATGAGTACCTTGCTACAGGAGCAAAAGTCTCATCATAGTCGATCCCTTTGACCTGTGAGAAACCACAAGCAGCAAACCTTGCCTTATGTTTCTCCACACTACCATCAGCGGCATGCTTTACCTTGTAAAGCTAATGGGAACTCATAACTAACTTGTTCTTTGGTCTTGGAACAACATCCCAAACACTATTCTGAACTATGGAGTCATACTCCTCCACCATAGCATCAACCCAAACTGACTGCTGCATTGCTTCCTCAAAGGAATATGGTTTGGTCTTTACTCATTCCCCAACAAGGGCGATGTAACCAGTGTACTGCTCAGGTGACCTCCTCTGTCTGCTCTGAGAAGATGGTTCTCCCACATTCTCTCTTGCATTTGACAACAATTGTTAGCTTCTCTTGTGCGCTTTTGCCCATCTCTAGAAGACTCTGCATGAGTGGATGTCTCCACTCCTAAAACCTCTGCATGTGGCTGCTCTACATCAGTCTGAGGCTCCTCCTCCTTAGGAATCAAAAGTTCCTCCTTTTCCTGCATCTTGAGCTCCCTCTCAAGGGAAACTCGCATGGCCTTCAGCTCATCGAACTTAAGATCTCTGTGAACCACTGTCCTCTGATTGGTAGGCAAATACACCCGATAGTTGTGGGGAGTATCAGTGTACCCCACAAGTATCCCCAACTCTGTTGTCGGCTCTAGCTTCTTCCGGGCATCCTTGGTCACATGGCAATAAACCGATGAGCCAAAGATCCTAAAGTGACTCACATCTGGTCTCTTCCCGGAGAAAGCTTCCTCTGGTGTCTTCATCCCAAGTATGCGATGCAGGCTTCTATTCTGCAAGTAAACCGTTGTGTTGCATGCCTCAGCCCACAAATGAAGTGGTAGGCCTTGGTCATGCAACATCGCCCGAGCTTCTCCCACAATCGTTCTGTTCTTCCTTTCGGCCACCCCATTCTACTGTGGGTTATGGGGTGCCGTCAACTCCCGTTTAATTCCTTCTGCAACACAAAAGTCCTTAAACTCTTGAGAGACATACTCTCCACCATTGTTGCTTCACAAGGCCCTGATCTTCTTTCCTGATTCTTTCTCAACCAAGGCTTTGAACTCACAAAACCTTGAGAAGGTTTGATCCTTCTTCTGCATGAAATAGATCCAGCATCTACGAGAAAAATCATCAATGAAAATAACATAGTACCTTTGTTTAGCGGTGGAGGCTGTCGAGAATGGTCCACACACATCTGTATGAACTCGCTCCAAGATTGCTTCAGCTCGACTGTCTCAATCCTGAAAGGAAGATTTTGCATACTTACCCAAGGTACAACCTTTGCATGTGTCCACTTGCTCAAGTTTACCTTTGGGAAGTCCTGTAGAATATGATGCATTATCTTCAAGGCCCCATGGTGCAAGTGGCCCAACCTTCTATGTCATAACTCGCCAATATCTTGGCTTTGCACCAATTCTGCTTTGGAACTTAATGCAGCACAGTCATCTACCTCCAGCTTGTAGAGATTCTTCACTCGAATCCCAATCCTCTTGGTCTGACCCATGGCTATGTGTCTCAGGAATGCCTTTCCTTTATTGAATACTACATTGCGACTGATACCAAGTTTTTCTTTAGTCCAGGCACATACTTTACGTCAGTCAGGGTGAGAGGAACTCTATGCTCCCTTCGAAACACAACTATACCTTCACCTGAAACACAGTACTTTCCATCATGGCCCATCTCTATGCGCATCTAGAGGTCTTTCTCCTCCAAAGTACTGAATAAACTCTTATCACCGGTCATGTGGAATGAGGCTCCACTGTCCAGGTACCAAACACAATCCACCATCGATGAAACCATGCATGTGATGAGGATAAAATCCAATTCAAACTGCGAGGCCAGTGCCTCACCATCTAATCCTTTCGAGGATCCCTTCCTAGATTTCTTCAATGGACAATTAGTTGCATAATGGCCCACCTCATGACAATTAAAGCATCGCACTTTAGATTTGTCAATCTTATTCCCACCATGGGAAGAACTCGATTTGGAATGGGAAGCCTTCCCTTTCCCTTTCCATGCCTTACTTGCTAAGGCTAGATTTTCTTCATCATCATGCTTTGATGAAGAACCATCTATGGTGCTTCTCCTGATCTCCTCCTGCATTAGATTCGACCATAGTCGTTCCCAATCTGGCAGTTTCTCTCTTCCATTCACTGAATCCTGGTAGCTATGCTAGCTCTTAGGAAGACCGAGGAGAGCAAGACTCACCATGTCATTGTCGACTGTTGTGATTCCTACACTTCCAAGCTCATCACTGCAGGTGATGATTTTGTTCAAATATGTAGAGATCGTGTCACCCTTTTCACACTTGATTTTCCGAAGCTTGTCCTTCAGTGCCAGCTTCCTCTGGTCACTACTATTCTGATATAGATCCTTCAATGTCTTCCACATTGAAAATGGAGTCTCCTTCACATGGAGACTCGAGACAATATGGTCTCGAACTTTCTCCAGAATAATCCCCCTTGCTCTTGCCACACATTTCTTCCATTCTGCGAATTCTTGGGCATTAGCTGCTACTGGCTTAGGGACTTCTTGATCAATGAAGTCCTTCAAACCGTTGTCTTCTAATACCGCTTCCATGCGATCCTTCCATGCTATGTAATTCGAGCTGCCATCCAGGGGATACTCGAGTCTCAAGGCATTGAACGCCATTGGTGAACTTTGAGATGTGATAAGAAATCGATTTTTTACCTACAATCAAGAACTTCAAACTTCAAACTTCTCCCTTCTTTGTATACTGTTTTTTGCTTTGATCACCTTTGCTCTAATACCATGTAAAAATTCTCATTGTAGATCACCTGATAATGCAATGTAACTAAAGCAAAAGTACTTGATCTACCTCTACTATCAAACTTGCGGAAGCTTAATCGATTTTGAGTAAGATCAAACAGAACACATATAACAGAGAAGATGAATCAATCACACATGAAACACAGAAGAATACTCCGGGGAAAGCCTCGGCTAAAAACCCCGCTATCTGTATTATCATACAAGTGGAAATATCTCAGGATTACACACAGCTTTAGCTCACAAGCTATCCATCTCTCAGTACAATCCCTCACTGCTACTCATAGATAGACTAGACAACTCATATGCCTTTCCCTCTGTCCTCCAAGCCTCCTATTTCCTTGTGCTGCTTTCCCTGGGTGCTCCTGTTGTAACCTTGTGTGACATTGCTCTCACACACTGCTCCAACACACTGTAACATTGTGCAAATCTCAAGGAATGAATTCCTTCTGCATGCAAGAGATATTCACATGGGAATATTCTAGCAACTGATAGTACACGGTCCCTTTCTTTAATCTCAATTGGGTCTCTGTCTAAACTGACATGCATGAGATATTTATGAGAGAATATTCAGTTATCTGGAGAACACTAATTGCATGCATGCATGCATTAACTGACTGAACTCACAATTAGTTCCACAAACTGTTTGGAACTAATTTAACTGGACTTAACTCAGTTAACTGAGCTAACTAATTACAACTTAAACACAAATCATCCTTATCTCCTTAATTAAGGGATAACTTCCTCAATCAAAGGGATAATTGTTGCATGTCTTCACAAAGACTTCATGTTTGATTTTGTCCAATTAATTAACTCAATATTAATTAATTAATTATTTTTCAAACAACTACCGAGACTAAATTCGAATTTTAATTGTTATAGCTCTGATCCCACTTGTTATAGCTCTGATACCACTTGTTATAGATCTAACCCAAGAATATTATAGATAATGCAAACAAACCCATAAACAATAAGAGAGAAATAGATAGAAATGCTTCTTTATTAATTAAACCCTTAAGGTAGGGCAACACCATACATTCACTCCTTAAGGAAGGAGAATACTCCACAAGCCATATGCCTGTTCATACAATAATCCTTCACTATCTCTCCATGTGGAGTCTCTAGCCTCTATATAGGCCTCATACATACAATACCATGGATCATTACCATGGTTCTCTCATACCATCAAACTAATACCATGGGCCCATTACATTATTATTAACTACTTGTGGTCCCTTACATGATATGGGTTAACCACCTTATTTATTACTATGGTCCATCCCATTATTACATTATTACCTTGGGTACCTCCCTTGGTACCCCATATTATCCCCCCTAGGTATATAACATTCCACCCCCCTAAGCATGTTTCGTCCCCGAAACATGGGAAGAACACAAATAATAAGATCTACTCAAAAGAGTAGTCCACTGGTACCATGCACGTGCATCTAGCCATCCAAGAGAAAGGTGAACCCTCGATCTCGCTGGTGTCTCGCTCGCTTGAGATGGAAGTTGACCGTGGCAGCTCTTTTGTGTTGATGTATAGTAGGTGGATCTAGACTCCTTGCAATCCATCATATGGGGGTTGTTGTCCTTGTGGCTAGTTGGTTGCCATCTTGTTGGTTGTTTTCTTGCGGGGTGATGTGGGTGATGATATGTTGAAGTTTTAACCCACGGTGTCTTTTTCTTTAATTCACCCTGCTGTGGTGCCTGTTGTGGTGTCTTCTTTTCCAATATGACTTCAACCACTGAGCCCTCCTCTGATGTATCAACACCTGTAACCTTTTCTGCTTCCGCCTCTCTTTGTGTTTGATTGTCTATCATCAATGGCTCATCATCTACTATGTCAGACCCTGGAACATCTTCTGTTTCAGCCTCCTTTCACTCTACCTGTTTATTAATGGAAATATCATGTAATGTAATTTTCTTCTTTTTATACGAAAGCTTCAGGAATTTCTTCTGTACATTAATATTGATAGTACCCACTGATTCCATCCAAGGGTATCCCGAAACAACATCTATGTTATCCATATTTGAAGCATAAAAATCACTATACAACACATACTTATCCATAGAAATATTCAAATCCTTGTACACTTGAACATTCTCATCATCAACCTGTGTATTTTCAATGTGTTTTGTTGGAACTTGCAATTTTTTTGCCAAATTAACACTTATAAGATTTTGCTTGCAACTAGGATTTATAGATACAACGATTTTCTCCTTCTGAATCAATCCATAAACTTGCAGTAAGGAGACACCCATAGCAATTAACCCCTTATGTGTCTCATTCTCCTTTTTTCTAGCCCGAGACCATTTGTCCAAAAAGACTTTCAAATTCTACATCTGAAAGTTTGATCAACTGCTTGTAGTCAAGTGATAGATTCCATTTTTGAGCCTCATCTGTCATATTAATCAGCATTGGAATCTTCCAATGTGTCCCATGTGTGGACTTGTATCTCTGTATGAATTCTTCAATAGTAGGACCATCATCTTTCCCTGTAAAATATAGCTTCTCCATGAAGAGGGTTTGAGAAAAATTCACTTACTTGGCGAAAATTTGAAATTGTCACAGTTTCGTCAATATTGCTCAGAATCCTTATTATGACCTGTTTTCAGAAATGGAACAATCATTCTGCATCTGCCCATGTGATAGAAATCCTGATCCAGGCACTAGAATTCCAGATCTGCGCTGCAACTCTCCCGCCGTAACCAAAATTTCTGCAAAAAGAGCTGATTTTAAATCAGCGATATCTCCCTCATCCGGACTCCGATTCGACTGATTTTTTTTTTGAAATCGGGTATTTTTTCACATAGAATCCATATCTACAATTAGATTTTGCAGATCTTGCACCAGAACGTCCAGATCTGTGCCGCAAACTTGCTGCCCTGAAAAATTGTCTGCAACCCCACTGATTTTTAGATCAGCGATATCTCCTTCATCCGGACTCTGATTCAACTGATTTTTTTTTGAAATTGGCTATTTTTTCACAAGGAATCCAAATCTGCAATTAGATTTTTCAGATATTGCACCAAAACATATATATTTGATCTGTAAACTCGTCGCCCCTGAAATCCTGCAAAAAATAAAAAATAAAAATTCTCCACTTTTGTGCCCAAGAAAGTGCTTTGATACCACTTGTTATAGTTCTGATCCCACTTGTTATAGCTCCGATACCACTTGTTATAGATCTAACCCAAGAATATTATAGATAATGCAAACAAACCCATAAACAATAAGAGAGAAATAGATAGAAATGCTTCTTTATTAATCAAACCCTTAAGGTAGGGCAACACCATACATTCACTCCTTAAGGAAGGAGAATACTCCACAAGTCATATGCCTGTTCATACAATAATCCTTCACTATCTCTCCATGTGGACTCTCTAGCCTCTATATAGGCCTCATACATACAATACCATGGATCATTACCATGGTTCCTTCATACCATCAAACTAATACCATGGGCCCATTACATTATTATTAACTACTTGTGGTCCCTTACATGATATGGGTTAACCACCTTATTTATTACTATGGCCCATCTCATTATTACATTATTACCTTGGGTACCTCCCTTGGTACCCCATATTATCCCCCCTAGGCATATAACATTAATTCTCAATTTTAATTCAATGACAAATTAAAATTGGAATATATCTTGAAATGCTACATATAGCAATTCTGTTTTTAGCCTTTTTTGTTGCTATTTTCAACACATCATGCATGCACATCAGGCACATATACAATCTACATGCATGCATGACAACCACATTCCACCCATCCAGTCGAAGGGGTGAATCATGTTCTAATACCACTTTGTGGTATCAGATATCACCCAAAGAGAATGAAAACCATATATCACCCAAAGAGAATGGAAACTACACATCACCCAATGAGAATGGAGCCCTCTCTGATACCACTCTGTAACACCCTCCTCCCACACTTACCCTCCTCCCACACTTACCCAAGCTTACAAGTCAGTCGGGGTAAATATTTGATGAAGAGTTACTATGATATGATTCAACTCCCTATATCACCTTAAGGAAGTGGAACTGTCGAACCAAAAACTTGATAGACCTCCCTTAGGTGCTACAAATCCTCGAGGGCGAACCAACCACCCCAGGTGCCTAACCCATAAGTTAACTTAGCCTTTCGCTGAACTAAACCCCCAGTCACTCCCATGACAAGGCCTCCATGCGAATGAACCCTCCAATCACTCCCATAGACTTGCTTCCCAGCGAATGCAATATTTTTAAGCTAGTTCTATGCCAGCGATCGCAGGATTTAAGCCACTTTTTCAGGGCTAGGACTGAAGCCTCTACCCAGAATTTGATGAAACACTCAGAAATGATAATTAACAAGAAGAAAAGGCCTGTAATGAAAAACTTGAACAAGGAAGTAGTCTGACCCATCCTAACCATGACAAACATGTCGTCAAATGCATCATGAACATGTAATTTATAGGTCATAAAAACACATCTGAACATAGGGGCCTCATACTTATTTAAGATTCTTCAAAAAGGCTTGATTCTCTCTCACAATAGTTTCATTATCATCTATTAGGTCATACATTCATTAACATTTCATTTACCAGTCAAAACATGATGAGAGCCATAACTCAATGTTGTCACAAAACCATGCTTGTAACCAACAGATAACCAAATAAACAACAATAATAAAACAATCATCATAACCACATAATAACAAGTACATTTACACATAGAACACAAGAAGAAAAAGAGCTCTTATTAACATATGTAAAATCCAACCAAGTCAGGGACTTTCACGTACCACCCGACCATAGATTGGGTTGAACCAAATATTTCTTTCTGCCAATCACCCCCATGCCATATTCCAAATATGAATGTGGGACTCACAACAAAACCAACCATGACTTCTCATGCTTCACCGTGTATCCTACCATTACTAGTCAAGGGATTCCTAGGCCCAAACAATAAACATACACTACAGGCTTTACCACAATCCCACCATGTACCAGTTAAGTGATCACTAGGCCCTAAACAAGCATGGATTCCTTTGGATCTCTCCACCTAAACCATGAGGAATTTTCTTGTCTCCACCCTCAGGCTTTACCTTGTATCCTGCCATTAGCAATCAAGGGATTCCAAGGCCTTTGGGAATTTTCCTGAGACCACCCCACTCAGTTTTGAAACCATCTAACAATCCAGATCAACCATGTAGAAGAACCCCATCACACCATGGTTATCCAGAATTGGCAAGGCAAGGCTGAAACTATCACACTTGGAAAAACCCATGCCAATGATAGCATGAAAACCAAACACATACATGCATGCCAAAACCAACAAGGAAATCATACATGCAACTCGATATCTACAAGTAATCCCGCTGTAGCTGCTTGATTCAAATCTCCCTTACTTGATCTTTGCTTCCCTTTTCTTCCTTGTCCTTCCTTTGCCTTCCTTTCTCCAATGCTAGAGTGCTCCAATAATGCACTAAGTGTGTAAGAGTATCAGAGAGTAGAGAGAATAGAGAGAGAGCTCCAAAATTGAAATGACAAAAATGTTGTGAACTAATCCTCAAAATTCTTTTTATTAATAAGGCCTCTATTTTCTTCAATTTCCATTATTTTTCTTTCATTTCCCTCCTCACATGCAATCTGTGACCTTTCGTTTTCCTTTTCTCCTATTTTCCATTATTTTCATAAATAAAATGTCAATTAATGCCTCTTGCCTTTTCAAAGCCTTTGTCAATTTCCCCTTAGCCATAATAAACCAAATGAACACCCAATAGGATGTTTTTCCCAACATTCAACTTGGAATACATGTCCCATGACCTTGGTCTTATTTTGCCTTTATTACATGAATTTTTAACTTGGGGTTGTTACACTACCATGGTTAATTGTAGTCAACCATGTGTCTCTCTTATTATGTCGCAAGTAATTTCCGTTATGCAATTGATGTTCTAATTTGACCTCTAATGCACCACTGGCAATAAGAGAACCATTGATCTTATTATATGACCATTGAGGTACTCTAAACCATACACGCGCTAAGTATCCTCTTATGGAAGTGGATTTTTATCTTTAAACTTTTATTTTTTTGCATTCTTTGATTCATTAGATGACACCATATATTCTATTGGGATCATCCAATATATCATCCATGCACACTAGGTATCCTCTTATAGAGGTAGATGTCTATTTGCAATCTTTTGTGTGGTATGCATTGTTAGCCTCACTCTCTTAATAATCAATTAATAAATCCAAATATTAAATTAAATTAATTAAATCATGAGAATTCCTCAAACCAAGGATTCTAGTTTGGATGAGAGATTCTCTCCAACTGGCTCTCCTAAATTAGTGTGTAAGTTGAGAAATTGTCTCAACCAAGTGAGCCTAAGATAGATGCACTATCTTAAGACCACTTGCTTATGTATTTAAATGTATTATTAAATTATTTGAATAAGTGAGAATTACATGAGCATGAGAGACCACATGATGGCTCTATGCCTTTTCTGCCAGTTTGTCTTTTGTGTGTTGCTGGTTTGATTATTGTGTGTGTTTAATATGGCTGAGTGGTTTCAACATGTGGTATCGGAGCTTGTAAAGCTGAGCACGTTGGATGATTTTCGATGGCCCAATTAAAGTTCAGGCTTCCACCGAATACATTCTTCGCCAAATTCAAGTCTGTCAGATTGCTCATAGTCCATAGGTCCTGCTTTATATTCCCAGAGAGGGAATTGTTTGAGAGATCAAGGGTTTGCAGATGGGCTAATTGAGCGAGCACTCGCCAGTTCACAGCTCCTGACAGGTTCCGAGAATTTAATTTAATTGCTCGGATGGTGTCACAGCCGCTCGTGGTCCCGCAAACGTCCGAGATATTGAATCCCGAGACACTCAGAAATGCCTTCTTTATGATATCAGAATCGTTGGCCGAAGCGCGTCCGGCAAGATTGCAGAGGATCAGCAATAAAGAAGCTGCAATCCTTGTGAATTCCATTGAATGTGATCGTTTAAATGCAGGAAACTGGGAGCTGATGAAATTCACCTTTTAGAGGCGAGAGTGACCCATTAACTCGGATCAAGAACGGTTCCCCTGTCCGTTTCCTTCTTGCTGCAGAGATGATAGTAGTTTCACGAGTCTTTTCTCCACAATGCCGTAAGCTTTTTCATCTCCACTGATCAGATAAGATATCCACGATATTTTCGCGAATTCAAGAACCTCAGACTGGTGGTTATTTCCATCCCTTGACGACGAAGAAAAAACTCGAATTGATCGTTGCCAAAACCGCACTACAATCCACAGGAACAGAGCCTGGAGAAACAACCCTAAATTTCTCACCGCCCTCAGAGATACTACAGCTTCTTTGATGTTTCTGAAAACGAGAATTATGTGGCTGTTGGCACCAAATGTGAGTTCCATCTCCATCTCCATCCCTGCCATGAATGAATCTCAAAAGCCCTCCTAACGCTCTGCAATGCAACTCGGTCACGGGGTTGAATCCAATCCGGCAATATCAATGTGAAAAACCAACACAAATGGTTCAGAGAGAAAAACGTGAAGACAACGAAGGAGATCCACTCGACAGGCTACATAGAAGGCATCTTGAGGAGAGCCAGCAAGGTTCAGATATGTTTATTTGCTTATTTCTTGAGGACTAGTCAAGACTTGCCATCATTGGGCAATTGCAAGAGTAGCTACGTGATTGGAAGAAATGACCATTGTGGGTTTATCGCAGGACTGGCAAATGAATACTATAGATGTTGCACTATATTAAGCTGACTCGTGCGTAGTGGAGGATGATTGAAGAGTGGTGCCCGTTTTACTCAGCCGAATTCCCTTGTCGATGGCCTGGATAAATTTGGAGCAAATATGAACGGTCTAAAAAATAGGATTTTCATTAATTTGACCAAACATTCGAGATTTCTACCATTATGTGCATCTGAGCATAGAGGGTCATGTTCAAGAATCAAGTTTTTTTGCTAAGGACAAAACCAGCTCAAAAGATGGACGTGAAATTGGCATACAAGGTGATGCAGTGAGTTTACATATAGATCAAGGTCCATCTGTTCTTCTCCATTACAGCTGGTTTGACAAAAGACTTGGCTGCAACCTCCATCTGCAGTATAGTATTACTTTTCTCATCAGATTCCATACACAAATCTAGATTAGCTAATGCATTGAATAAGTGACCACCTAAATCAGAAATTCCAGAAGGTATGCCTAATGACAAAAGTGATGCTGTCACCCTGTCTTGACTGTCATCTACACTCGGTAAAACTGCATCTGTATTGACTTCATTGAACTTTACTGACTCACGAATGTTTAAATGTGGAGAATTTGTATCTTCTTGGTCAGAGGCAGCGTTCCCGGTTTGAAAGGTAACGTTAATCCCAGAAATTGGTTCCCTGAACTCATTCAATTTGCTTGAGCTTTCCTCCCGTACATGCCAACATTTTTAAGTTCAATGCATCTATTTCTCAGGCTCCTCAACGTATTATATTGTCATCAGAATATTTAATAATTTGTGGATTGGCCTCATTCGCCATGTTGTGGATCTCACAAACGATTCTTTTGATGCCTCTTTGTTGACGACTCAACGTTTCAAGCCTAATCCATTCCAAATGTCGAGAGAACCAGTTGAGGAGTACTTAGTTTATGAACTAAGTGCTTGTGTGATTCAGATTGGATCATCATGTGTGCGTGTTCAGTTGCATTATTTTATTTAAAGTTTCAGATCCGATTGAAGGATGCTGAAAATTGTGAGGCAGCCAGAGAGGAGGCCGAGTCAATTTGAGGCGTTGGGTAATGCAAATCATTTTCATTCTTTTCCAACTAGGCCACCATGCGGAAGAGCCTTCACTCTAAAAATCTACAGCGTGGAATACTTGCCTACGTGGAAGTCAAAGGCAAAAATTGCATGAGTCATTTTGTTTTTCAAGGCATGAAGTTTACGGTTTGAAGATTTAAGTGGGCACATTTTTATATATTAGAATATGCTTAAAAAAGGTGTAAAAAATTATTTTATGGAAAGTTTTAAAAGGGAGTAGGTAAAAGTGCTTTAATATATTTTGGGGAGATATGTTTTTTAATGTAATTTTTTTTGGAGTGATAGGAGAATGTTGAGAGTTTTGAAGTGATGGTGTGGAGTGATAAGGTGATTTTTTTGTAATTTTGGAACGATAAGGGTGTTGTAAATCTAGAGTGATTGAGTGAGTGCAAGACGCCAAGGAGTTCTCAGTCTGTGCTTGAGAAACCTCACTGAAGCCATTGTCATGATGATTTATATTGAAGATTAATAAAAAAAATATCTTTTGTGGTGATCGTGTCCTAGATCCACCCGAAATTGAATAAGGGGATCATAGGTACACTCTGTGTCGTGAATGTGCTTGCATGATTTGAGTCGAATTTGTAAAACACTCTTTATTATGCTTAAACAAAACAACTACATGCACACAAGAAAGTTTACATATACAAGTCATCGATCAAGCTCTTGAAATCAAAGCTTCCATAATCAATTAATTTCATAAGCGCAAAGCGTCACATCATCGACTTGATAAAAGTACTATTCTGCAACAACATTTCACAACAGCTAATTCACGCCATCAAGTTAAGGATGCTACAAAATCAGCATTTCAAGCCAAGACGACATCAACATCATCAACACTTTTTGTATCACTTGCAGATAAATATTTTTTAATTGAATTGTACGGGTGCATTCTCGGTTGTAACCAACACCCTAATTTGACTTGTTAAGGTGAATACTTGCCTGGGTGGAAGTCAAAGGAAAATATTGCATGAGTCGTTTTGCTTTTCAAGGCATGAAGTTTACAGTTTGAAGATTTAAGTGGGCACATTTTTATATATTAGAATATGCTTTAAAAAGGTGTAAAAAATTATTTTATGGGAAGTTTTAAAAGGAAGTAGGTAAAAGTGCTTTAATATATTTTGGGGAGATATATTTTTTAATGTAATTTTTTTTGGAGTGATAAGAGAATGTTGAGAGTTTTGAAGTGATGGTGTGGAGTGATAAGGTGATTTTTTTGTAATTTTGGAACAACAAGTGTGTTGTAAATCTAGAGTGATCGAGTGAGTGCAGGCAGCTTTTAGCCAATTTGACGCCAAGGAGTTCTCATTCTATGCTTGAGAAACCTCACTGAAGCCATTGTCATGATGATGTATCTTGAAGATTAATAAAAACATATCTTTTTGTGGTGATCATGTCCTAGATCCGCCCGAAATTGAATAAGGGGATCATAGGTACACTCTGTGTCATGAATGTGCTTGCATGATTTGAGTTGAATTTGTAAAACACTCTCTTTATTATGCTTAAACAAAACAACTACATGCACATAAGAAAGTTTACATATACAAGTCATCGATCAAGCTCTTGAAATCAAAGCTTCCATAATCAATTAAGTTCATAAGCACAAAGCACCACATCATCAACTTGATAAAAGTACTATTCTGCAACAACATTTCACAATAGCTAATTCACGCCATCAAGTTAAGGACGCTACAAAATCAAGCATTTCAAGCCAAGATGACATCGACATCATTAAAACTTTTTTGTATCACTTGCAGATAAACATTTTTTAACTAAATTGTACAAGTGCATTCTCGGTTGTAACCGAAACCCTAATTTGACTTGTTAAGGTGAATACATTAAGTCAAGTAAGTCTTCAACTGAGTCATCAACATTGAATTTATCATTTGTCATTTGGGTGCATTTTCGACAGTGTTCGACACCCATCATTTTTCAGCACATTCAGTGCATCACTAAGTGCAGTAATCACCCAAGAGTTCAAAACAATCAATTGTTAAAACAAGTTCAAGCGAATGTGCAACAAACAATCAAGCAAGCGAACGTGTTCATAAAATAATCAAGTAAGCAATCATCATCAAACAAGTGTGACTTCTAATCTTCAAGTAAGCATCAAAACAAGCATGTGTCTACAACAAGCACACTAAGATCAAGTGAGCGTGTCAAGTAACCAAATCAAGTACAACAGTTCAACGCACAACAAGCGAGCATGTGTAAAGTTCATTAAAGCATTCATAACGTTTCATTCAAGCAAAGCGATCGTCATCAAGCAAGCGTACAATCAACAGTTCAAGCAAGTGTTTAAAAGCATCAACAATCAACAACCAGTACAAGCGAGCATGTCATTTCAGTGATCGACTCAAGTGAGCAATTTTTTCAAGCACGAATTCTATGACAAGCGAGCCTGACTTCAAAGTAAGCAAGGCAACATGGCGACACACATTCAGTTGTCCCAAATTATTAACAATTTAATGTTATCATCAGCTGGTGACATGGTGCACATCAGCAAAACCACTCTTGCTGACATTCAAGTGCATATTCAACATGCACATGAAACGATTGAGTTCCTTCAACTAGAATCGCAACTGCAGAGAATTGAGTTGCAAGAGAAGTGTGTTGCTTCCAAGTATTTTTGAGATACAGCTGATCATTCGAACTCATTCATCCAACCAGCTTCAAGTGTTGAAGTTGTTCCAGTGCAACTTTCTTCCAAACCCATCATCAAGCCATGGGAAGAAATCCAAAGTAATCGAAATCGATGCGGCTTAGGATATGTCGAAGATGACGACAACTTACATATCCCTGATTATTCAAAGGCCATCGTCAGTGCCAGATTACTTGAACAAATCACCCCAACAAGTTCTCAACAACTTGCAGACAGACATCAATGCACACAAACTGAAAGTGCAAACAAACAGAAATGCATGCAAACTCAAGTTACAGACAAACCGAAATGTTCTCACTGTCAAAGAACCGGTCATCTGGAAGATCAGTGTTTTGATCTTCATTCTTGTCACCATTGTGGCAAGTCGAATCATTCATCAAAGAAATGTTGCAAACACGACCAACCTGCCTGATTGAAGATAAATTATTCATGGATTGATCCATGGGAATGGTCATCCACAGCCAGACGATTGTACATATTGCAGCCAACAATCGAATGACGATGGTACTCTCGTGCAGTTGAAAGGGGGAGTACAACAGTGAAACTCTCCTACACCTGAAGGGGGGGAGTTCAGATATCAAATGTAGATGATTGTCTCTCCTTTCAGCTAACAAAGGGGGGAAAATGTCAATGAAATTGACAAGTGGTTGTCAGACTGAAAGTCTCGACAATATTAGCGAAGCAGCCAATGGGCATCTTCATAAGCTAGTGGGCATTTTCATCAGCAGTGAGCATCAGTAAATTCACCAGTGGGCGATCGACAACAAAAGCAACAGTGAACATCTTTCATCATAGAAAAAGAAACATTGTGTTGTTTTTCGACATCTTCAGCCAGTGGGTGATCATCATCAGCAAATATTCCAGTGGGCGTTCATAAAATTGTGTCAGTGGACATCGGATGTTGTTTTCAAGCAAAGGACAGTTGGATCCTTTTGTGGCTTGACACATGATGGAGTTGTCAAGCGACATTCAGAGATGAATCAGTCATGCAGTTGATTCATGTTCTCTTCAGATTTGCGTTTTTCAGCATCCAAATTTGGCGGTTTTTTAGGCAAATAAGTTTTGAGGATCGACTTGAGAACTTGGAAGATGGTTCTTTGTTCGTTTTGGATTTATCATTGAGGGGGGGAATGTTAGCCTCACTCTCTTAATAATCAATTGATAAATCCAAATATTAAATTAAATTAATTAAATCATGAGAATTCCTCAAACCAAGGATTCTAGTTTGGATGAGAGATTCTCTCCAACTGGCTCTCCTAAATTAGTGTGTAAGTTGAGAAATTGTCTAAACTAAGTGAGTCTAAGATAGACACACTATCTTAACACCACTTGCTCATGTATTTAAATGTATTATTAAATTATTTGAATAAGTGTGAATTACATGAGCATGAGAGACCACATGATGGCTCTCTGCCTTTTCTACCAGTTTGTCTTTTGTGTGTTGATGGTTTGATTATTGTGTGTGTTTAATATGGCTGAGTGGTTTCAACATGCATCATATGTTTCACTAAGTGGCCATAGATTCAATAATATCTATCCACATGCATGAGCAATTTGGTACAATGCCATAGAGGTTTGTTGTGGCGAAGTAAACTTTGAAGAAGTGTGATGTGCAACGTGTTCTCACAAAAACAACATTTAGTGGGATATGCTATTTTGTAAGAAGATACATTTTTAATGCTTTGTCATGGTGAATGAATCTTTAAATAAGTCACAAACGTATCAAACAAATACAATCTTTTATACGATGTGATGTGTCACAATAAAAATGGATATGAGCATGATTTGAGTGTGGAACAACACAAGCAAGCAAACATTCCAATGATGTGATGAATGAAACTTTACCTTTGAAAGGTACAAAACAATGAAGGAAAATCCCCATGTCATATGAATGGAGGTCTTATACAACCATAGATTCAATCAAAATTATCCATGTGCACTAAGGCTTTGATGCAATGCAATAAAAGGGTTGTCACAATTAAGGAAAATTTGAAGTTGTATCACACAAATATAAACTTTCATGCCACGTGATGGGATGTGTCATGATAAAAATAGCTTTAAGTATGATACTAAATGTCACGACAAAAACAACTTTCAATGCAATAAACAATATCATGAACAAAAAAAAAATTGTGTGCTTTATTGCAATGAACATTTTAAAGAGGGCAAAGAGGTTCGTAACTGTGCAAAAGAAGTTCCTAGAGCAATCTACTAGGAGAGGATTTGTTCGAATAATCCAGTGGAAGAGGATTTGAACATTTGAGAAGCACCCTTCTTATGCTGCTGTTATAAATTGTCACATATCCTTCCCCAAATCGCAATAACAACAGTGTGCAAATCTTGAAAGATCTCGCAATCGCAGTTACAGAATCGATATTCATTGCAAGCATGTCTCTCATTTCTAGTTTCTTCGGTAATCGATCCGGCATTTTCGATCCATTATCGCTGGATTTATGGGACCCTTTCGAAGCAGGGAAGTCTCCATTTCTGAGGGATATCGGCCACTTTTCAAGAAATGATGCAACAGCCATAGCCAACACTCAGTTCGACTGGAAGGAAACTTCGGACGCGCACATCTTCAAGGCTGATCTTCCAGGTAATTATCCTCTCTGTAGCTACCACTTTAGAGGGTTTTTGTCATTGTCGTCATTATTGGCCGATTGGTTGCAATTTAGAGGCAGGGATTTAGTTCTCTTTATTCATGGCAGGTCTGAAGAAAGAGGAGGTAAAGATTGAGGTGGAAGAAGGCCGAGTTTTACGGATCAGTGGTGAACGCAAGAAAGAAGAAGAGCAAAAGAACGACAAGTGGCACCGTATTGAGCGATCGCGCGGGAAATTTCTTCGGCGTTTCCGGCTACCCGAAAATGCGAAGGTGCAGGAAGTGAAGGCTACAATGGACAGTGGAGTGCTCACTATCACGGTCCCCAAACAGCCTCAGCCTAAACCTGAGATTAGAGCCATTGAAATCTCTGGTTAATTAAAAGAAAGATGAGTGGATGTAGAAGCAGCGGCTGTGTGTTGAGTTCTACCATTTATCCAGTCACTGTCCAGTTTTGTAAGAATCATAGTAACAGCATAAACTTCTAGGCGTAAGGAAATGCCACGGTTGATGTAAAGGTTTGACCTCCTGTAATTGCAATTTCCCAACAATGAAGTAATTAAATTCATTAGTCTTGTTGCCTCCTGTGTTGTATTGTGGTTTTCCTAAATACCATTGGACTGCCTTCTGTTTGCTCAATGTTTTGTTAAGGCCAAGGCAAACATCAAATTTTTGGTTTCGTCTTCGAATCCCATCGGGCGATGTTACATTATGTTCTTTTGATTTTCCCGCTGTATGATGAATGAATTTTATACTGTATTTCCATGAAAAAGAGTGAAGAATGAGTAGTGCCTCTATTTTGAAACTAATTTTGTTAGCTGAATGCTCTGTATCTCTTTTGATTTTCCCGCCGTATAATGAACGAATTTTACACCGTACTTTCATGAAAAAGAGTGAAGAATGAATCCATGTATATGGCCTGTTGGAAATCCCAATTGCAGCTTGCTATTTTAATAAATCTTTTACCTCCACGAAAACAACAAAGGGTTATTCTAAGAAGGTTTCTTATGAATGCTATCCTTACTTATAAAAATGGTTTTTTTGTTAATGGATGTTAGCCTAATGCTTGAGCTAGTTACAATTATAAAAGGGTTTCTTATGAATGTTGCCCTAATGTTTTAGCTAGCTCGTCACAATTATAGTATTGTGTAAGGTTTAATTCAATATTATTTAACCAAATCGTAATTTGTCATTTGCAAAATGTAGAGCAAAGAATTCTTGAACATCAGTGGGGTAATGTTGATCTTTTGTATACGATTTTATTATGTTGAACATTATTGTATTTCATTAAGTGTTGATTCTTCATATGCTATTTAATTACTTTTTACCTGATGATGCAAGGCTTGGGCTTCCCAACTCTAAGTGTAGAACTTCTTTTTGAAGTATGGTTGATGAAAAAGCCTTCATCGTTATATATTTGTTTGGTTGGAGAGTCTTCACCTAAGTGTTAGAATTTTGTGATGATGGGAATTGTGTTTTTTTTGTTCTTCAAAGTAACTTGCTTTCTTTACTTAGGTAAAGTGGCTAAGTGAATGACCAATTACCTTATTCACACTTAAATGTAGACTTAACATTTAAATGAACATTCCATTTATCAATGATTCAAGATTTTCATTTAATAAAATTGGTACTAGGGAGATCATGTCTTATGAGTACTTTACCCTTCCTTTATTTCCCACAATCATTTCACCAAGACTTGTCATGGGCATCCCTTGTAATTATTGATCCTATGAATTCAAGACTTGTCATGGGCATCCCTTGTAATTATGAATTCAAGACTTGTCATGGGCATCCCTTGTAATTATTGACCCTATGAATTCATATCTAGTTTGCTCTAACTCTTTTATTATTAGGTGCCTCATTTTTAAAGATGGTCTATTTAGTATGTCTTTAAATGTCATCAAGATTTATTTTCATCTTAATGGCATCCTCAAATCTAATCAAAATCTTCACTTGATCATGGAGTATGATTAGTTTACTTTCACCCATTGGTTGTAAACTGTTCTAGTTCTTGACTTGT
This sequence comes from Pinus tabuliformis, assembly GCA_031772625.1. Taxonomy (NCBI): domain Eukaryota; kingdom Viridiplantae; phylum Streptophyta; class Pinopsida; order Pinales; family Pinaceae; genus Pinus; species Pinus tabuliformis. Next base: position 1,477,232,153 of record CM062818.1, read on the forward strand.
TAGATTCTTTGTGCCTTTTGATGAAGCTACCTTAAAAAACCATGATTGAGTTTGAATGATCTAAGGAAGATATGCATCATCATTTATTATTTTCTTCTTCAATTAAGAAAGATAGAGGTTGACATGCAGATTTGTTTCACCAATAGATCACAAGCAATACCTATCCATCATCTTAACAAATGATGTCCATGAAGAGGGAAATTTGGTGAATACCTCAAAAATTTTACACTATGATGTGGAATTCATGGTGTATTGTTGTGCTAATTGTAAAAGACAAATAAGTGGAATATCAAGAGTCATGTATGAACTAAAGAGTCATGGAACTCCTAAAGACATGTAATATCAAAAGTCATATGTAATTCCAAAAGTCATTTGGAATTCCAAAGGTCACTAGAAGTTAGAAAGTCAAGAGTCATGAGGATTTGAAAGATGATTCCTCAAGTTATAAATAGATCATCATTTCTCATCTAAAGGGATTTTAATCTTAGTTTCTCCCACAAGGCATTAGAGAGATAGAGTTAGTATTTTTGGGGAGTAAGCAGTGGTTCTAACGCTCCACTATTGGAGCTAGTCGTGTTCATTGTATTTATGTATCCTGAGACTTTTTCTTAATATTGAAGCCTTCTATGACAACACGTTTTCACACACGGATTGTGAATGTTTCTAAGAATATTCTTTGAATGTTTATGGTTCATGATTTCTTTCATTAGTACTTGAGTAATTGAACTATTTCGGTGACTTTAGTGTTTCTTGTTGAAAATGAGTAATTGAACTATTTCGGTGACTTCAATGCTTCTTGTTGGAAATTTGTTGTTATGTTTATAATGATCATCACATCCTTGTGAACTATTTTGCTTGATGTTAAATGAAACTTTTTATATTACTTATGTCTCCATTAGGGTAGGACTATTGCTTCTCTCTTAGAGGCTCACTTCATTTTCCCCTTCGTAGTAAGATAACCATGATATGTCTACAATCGAACATCCACAAGGCACACTAGCTTTCTCATTCAAAATGACATTTTCACTTCTCTCTCATGCTGGTAGATAAAGCCAACACATATATTTTAGTATATTCCGGATGGGACTCCTACACCAAACAGTGTAAGGTATAGTTGGGACTTTATATTTGGGAGACCCGTTGTATGTTGGCAGTTTCCAGCACCGTCAACATGTTCTAATGAGCGAAAAGAGGGTGTTGTATAAGGTGTCAGGAAGTGGGACCACACAACCAAAATAAGGGTTTCCCATGTAGTGCCATCCCTAAAGCTTAGTAGCCAATAAACGAGATCTCATGACACTGGGATATAAGGTTAACAATCAAATTGGGCAGAGGAGACGAGTGCAAACCTAGCCCACTCTTTCCGCCTAAACCCTACTAATCCATGCTTAAAGGTGTCCATGATAAGTAAACAAAAATACTCAGCTACACAATGAAAATCCATACCTTCCGGGTTGGGAGGTCCACCTTCAAACATACGATCATAACATATGGGTGAGGGCCGATATGGTTGGCTCAAGTGGCAGAGAAATTGTCACATTTAGCTATTCGGTCGCTACAAGGTGCTATTGGCTATCGGTTGAGGACCATCTAGGAGAAAAAAAGTGTTAGGTATCCTCTCATGGAAGTGGATTTATGTTTATAACCTCTTTTTTTTAATATCTTTGATTCATTAGATGAAACTATAGATTCTATTGGGATTGTCCATGTGCACTAGGTATCCTCTTATAGAGGTAGATGTCTATTTGCAACATTTTATTTGGCATGCATCATATGTTTCACTAAATGACCATAAATTCAATGAGAATTATCTATGTACATGAGTTATTTTGTACAATGCAATAGAAGGTTTGTTGTGGTGAAGGAAACTTTGAAAAAGTGTGATTTGTAATGTGTTATGGAAAAAAAAACTCTTAGTGTGATATTCTATTTTGTGATAAAAGACATTTTTAGTGCTTTGTTGTGGTGAAAGAAACTTTAAATAAGTTAGATGTATCACACAAATATAATCTTTTACGCAATGTGATATGTCACGATAAAAATAGACATGAGTGCAATTTGAGAGTGGAGCAACACACACATTGCAATAATCCAATGATGCAATGAAGGAAAGTTTACCATTGAAAGGTGCAAAACAATGAAGGAAAATCCCCATGTCATATGAATGTGTTGGACACAGATTGTCATTGATGTCAATATGGCAATATTCAGGAGGAGGAGACAGAGCCACCAGAGGAGCAAACAGCGCAAAGAGAAGACAGAGCCAATGGAGGCATGCAAATAAGTCATCGGAGAGCTTATATGCATGCAGGTAACAACTATAAATAGCCATCGGAGCAACATAGGAACAAGCAGAGCCATCAGAGCAACATAGGTGTAGACAGAGCAAACAGACGACGCAGAGAGCCATCGGAGCAACAGAGGAACAAGCAGAGCCATCAGAGCAACAGAGGACACAAACAGCCATCGGAGGAAGCAAACAGAGCCATTAGAGGAGCAATATATATATATATATATATACACAGGGTTAAAGGAAACAATAGAACAATATATATATGCAGGGTTAAAGGAGTGGAGAATATATATATGAATAGGCAAATGCATTATCAGAGGAGAAAACCCTATATATATGCGTAACCTTATATATATGCGTTTAACGCAAATGGAGGCCATAACATACATATTACAAATACACTATCGGAGGCGGAGCAATATATTATATCGGCGGGTTCATTAAGTGTCACACCCGAAACCTCCGATTGCGATAAGGTATGTGGACCCGATGGTCCTATTATATTGCACCCTATTGTTATGTCGCATCCGCGGTAATCGCAATGAATAAAGAGTGGTCACCCCTGAACGTGCGATTGCGATTATAACACGGACCCGATGGTCCGATTGTAACACAACTTAATGCTAGATCACATCCGCTGGAGGATCGGCCCATCGGCCATCGACGATGTCATGGGGTCGATGTATAAAGGACCCCCAGAAGTCTTGAACGCTGATTGCGATTGCAAGTGCGGACCCGCTGCGGAATTGTGTTATGGTTGAATGCTATATCGCATCCGCCCATCGCAACAATACACAAAGGAATTACACTCTCCCGAGCACCGATTGCGATGTAAGTCACGGACCCGATGGTCCGATTGCAACATGGTCCAATGTAATATCGCATCCGCTGTGTCGCTAGTCTCGAAGGGATGTTAAATCTGCCGATTGCGATGGAGCTATGGACCCGATACAGGAATAGAAGTGGGTAAACTAAATTTGAAATCTGCCATTAGTGTTTCTCGCCTGTTTTTCATATATTTTCCTGTGTAACCATGTTTTTGCTTGCAGGGTGGTTTTAAGCCGAAAGGCTTACGATGGTTGTGTCTGATGGTTTTAGAAGGCTGAACGTCAGGTAAATGGGGTGATTCATGGCGAAATCGATTGCGATTGGACGTGGCTATCCGTTAAATGAAGCTGAACTCTGTGCATGCCCACAATCATTGTTAAAGGAGCGCTGTTACAGTCGTAACCAGTGAGATGTGTTCTCCGTGGATTATTTGGCACTCTCTTATGAATTAACGTGTCTTGTGAGCATGATGAGACAGAGGAAGCTACAGCGATAGACAAGCTAGTGGCGAGGACGCTGAAGCAAGCGAGAAGGAAGCCAAAGAGCCAGCGAGTAAGTGGAAACGAATGGACAAAGGTATGAGAATGTATAAAGCAGTAAAAACAGAGAACTCTTGGTGTTGTTGTTGTGGTGAAGAACCAGAGCGTGAGGTAGTAGAAGCAGCAGAGGTAGGAGAGTAGGAGTGAGAGAACCTCAGCTGAATAAAGTGTAGTAGCATACTAGTTTATACGAAGGTTGGGTTGGAGCCCAAGAGGTTGGAGCCTCAGAACTGAACAAGACTAAATTCATTAGGGGTAGGTGCTCCTAAGTGCAGAACCACTACAAAACAGAGTTGGTGCTCTGGAGGTTGGAGCCTCACTGAAGTCCAAGTTGGAGCTTGGCAACTATTCACAATCAGATATATACTTATATTGTATTTATTTCATTGCACTGTCTTGAGTTTTAATAAAAGCATTAATTCCAGCTGTTGATTTCTGTGTTCTGTGTATACATATACATATCTATATATGCTTTTGGCAATCACTAGAACAATTAAAAAATAAGAAATACTGATTCACCCCCCCTCTCAGTATTTCCAACAATTGGTATCAGAGCAGGCTTCTTCATACTAGCCTAACAGCTTGAAGAAGGATCTGCAGCCATGATGAGAAATCACGAAGCATCAGGAAGACCTCCTTTGTTCGATGGCACTAACTTTGGTTTCTGGAAGAAAAGAATGACCTACTACTTAATTTCCCTTGGACCTGAAGTCTGGCATTTTGTTCAAAATGAATACCGAACGACTTCCACTCTTCCAACAGACCCAGACGAGAGGAAAGCCTACATCGCAAATGCAAAGGCCATGAACTCCATCACTAGTGGAATCACTGATTCCAAGTTTACAAAAGTCATGCACTGTACCTCTGCCAAAGAAATGTGGGAGAAGCTAGTTGGCTTGTACGATGGAGACTCAAAAGTCAAAAAGGAAAAGCTTCAAACTCATAGAAGACAATTTGAAAGTTTGAGGATGGAAGATGAAGAAGATATTGCAGCATACCTCCTCCGAGTAGCTAAAGTGGTAAATTCCCTGAAAGGATTGGACGAAAAAATTGAAGAAAGTACCATTGTTCAAAAGGTATTAAGGTCTCTTCCAGACAGATTTGACTCCAAAATAAGCGCTATAGAAGAAGCAAAGGATCTAGATACCCTCAAAATGGATGAACTCCATGGAATTCTCACTGCCTATGAAATGAGGAAAGGTGGCCCAAGCTCCAAAGATGCAGCATTCAAGGCCTCAAAGTCAAAGAAGGGGAAAGAAAGGAATGACTGTAGTGATGAGTCAGATGTGGAATCCGAATTGGCTCAATTTGTACGAAAGCTGAAGAGAGGATCTAAGCTTAAAGGCAAGTATCCTCTTATCTGTTTTAAATGCGGTAAAATAGGTCATTATGCAGCAAGATGTCCTCATAAACATGACAATGATGATGAAGGAAATTCTAAAAGAATGGCACACAAAAAGAAAGGGTTCAATAAGAAAAACTTCTTCTCCAAGCAAGATGAGTCTGATGAGGATGAGTTTATGGTCATCATAAAGAAATCAGATGAGGAAAGTGATCATGATGAAAGCCAAGAAACATTATTCATGGCACTCACAGATGATGATGACTCAAGGCTGGAAGGAAATGTAGATGAACTGTTAATAAGCGCCATTGAAGAAAATGAGAAACTACGGAACAAAATCATTTCTCTCAAAGTGGAAAACGAGGAAATAAGAAGGAGAGAAGATCTCTTGGAAGCAAAGCTTAAAGAAAAAGAAGATACTTGTGAAGAATGTGAGGCCGAAATAGTGTCTCTGAGAAAGGAGTTGGAGCAAATTAAAAAGGGCTGTAAAAGCTCTCAAATACTTGAGACTATTCTGAAAAATCAAAAACCTCAACATGACAACTCTGGAATAGGTTTCAAAAGAGAATCCTCAAGCACTAAGAATAGTGTGAAAAGCTATGCCGATGCACTTTCCTGCAATCCAAAAGATGAAAAAGTATGTTATCAAAAGTGCATCACAGATCCCAAGAATGAAGAGAGAATTACTCCAAAGAAGAATGTGGAGTCGAATCATGGACACTACAGCAAAGACCAACCTATACTCCACCAAGGGCCCATCGCAAATCCAAAGAACGAGGGAGGAGTAATTCCCAGGAAGGAAATTGACTCAAACCGTGGTTGCTTCAACAAGTACAAAACCATCTTTCTTAGACACTGCTTTCACTGTAAAAACTTCGGTCATCAAGCCAGACATTGTATAGTTCACAGAAGTGAAAAGACAAAGCTAAAGGACCGAATAATCAACTCATATGCCCCCAAAAGGCAGGGACAAATCAAAACCTTCAATTCATTTGATCCCTTGAACAAATTTGATCTGATTTACTCTTTCTGCTACAATAATGGACACTATGAACAAGACTGCCCACTCAAAGGAAGAAATACGAGTAGCAAGAACTCCAACATGGACAAATGCAGCCTGGCTCTATATGCTCAAAATAATAAAAACTAGTGGTTTGTAGATAGTGGGTGCTCCAGACACATGACAGGGGACAGAAGGAAGTTTGTCTCACTGAGCAAAAAGGAAGGGAATGTGTCCTTTGGAAGCGGATCTGGCAGAATTGCAGGAAAAGGAACAGTTACTCTGATCAATGGAAAAGGAAAAGCTCAAGATGCTCTGTTGGTTGACGAACTCAAACACAACCTCCTGAGTGTCAGCCAAATCTGTGATCAAGGACATAAGGTTGTTTTCAGCACCAAAAACTGTGAAATAAGGAACTCTGCGTTAGGGAAACTTGTGGCAAAAGGGATTAGAACACCAGACAACATTTACATTCTGAACAAGATTCAAGAAAATAAATGCTACTTGAGTCAGACAGATGAGAGTTGGCTGTGGCACAAGCGACTTGGACATACAGGCTTTGAAAATATGATCAATATCAGCAAGATCAAAGTTGTACGAGACATCCCAAGGCTGTTCAAACCAAATCAAGCAGTATGTGGTCCATGTCAACATGGAAAGCAAACCAGAATCAGCCACAAGACAAAGGAGCTCTCTACATCGAAGCCCTTGGAGATCATCCATGCTGATGTGTGTGGGCCAACTAGAAATCAAGCACTCTAAGGAGAAAGTTACTTTGTGTTATTTGTTGATGATTATACTAGAATGATGTGGATATATTTCATAAAGTATAAATTTGAAACTTTTGAGTGTTTTAAGAATCTAAAAGCCCTTGTAGAAAATGAAAAAGATTCAAAAATTAAGTGCCTCAGAACAGACAGAGGAGGAGAATTCACATCAAACGAGTTTAGTGAGTTCTGTAATATTCATGGAATTAAAAGGGAATTCTCGGCTGCCAAAACACCTCAGCAAAATGGGGTAGTTGAAAGAAGAAATTGAACAGTCCAAGAAATGGCAAGAACAATGTTATTAGCAGCAGACTTACAGCCTAGATTCTGGAGAGAAGCAGTAGGGACAACTGTCTATACATTAAATCGAACTCAATTAAGACCAAATTGTGGAAAAACTCCTTATGAGCTATGGAAAGGAAGACCTGCTTCGGTGAAGTACTTCAAGATCTTTGGAAGCAAGTGCTTCATAAAAATAAATGATGGCTCACCCAGAAAGTTTGATTCTCGGGTTGATGAAGGGATATTTCTTGGATACTCTACACGAAGCAAGGCTTACAAGTGCTACAATTATCAACTGAAGAAAATAGTGGAAAGCATTGATGTAAAGGTTGATGAAGATTTTCCAGAAAAGGAAATTGAAGAACATGAAGATGACTCTCTTATTGAAGAAAAAGAACCTAAAGAAGAAGAAATAGAAGAGGAAGAAGAAGAAGAGGAAAGAGAACCACCCAATACCCCTTCAAAGATGAATTATGTCCAAAGACATCATCCAGAAGAGTAGATCATTGGCGATAGAGATGAAGGTGTGCAGACCCGAAGAAGGATAACAATCACACCCAAGAGAAAAGTCATTGCCCTCCTATCTATGATAGAACCAGAAACATTTGCAGAAGCAAGTAAGGATCCTCATTGGTTAAAAGCCATGGAAGAAGAAATGTCCCAAATTGAGAAGAACAAGACATGGGAGCTGGTACATCGTCCAAAGGACAAAAACATAATAGGAACCAAATGGGTGTTCAAAAATAAAATGAATGAGGAAGGACAGGTTATCAGAAGCAAGGCAAAAATTGTTTGTAAAGGCTATTCACAAATTGAAGGAGTTGACTTTGAAGAGACATTTGCACTAGTGGCATGTATGGAAGCTATCAGGATGTTCTTGGCATTTGCTTGCTCAAGAGGATTCAAAATCTATCAAATGGACGTGAAATCAGCATTTCTAAATGGGGAACTCAAGGAGGAAGTCTACATGGAGCAGCCATAAGGTTTTGATCTAACAGCAGGAAAGGACTTAGTTTGTAAGTTGAAAAAGGCTTTATATGGGTTGAAACAAGCTCCTAGAGCTTGGTATGCAAGATTGGATCACTATTTACAACAACAAGGCTTCAAAAAGGGAGTGGCTGGAAGTAATCTATACATAAAGACAGATGAAGGTAAGTTACTAGTTGCTCTTGTTTATGTCGATGATCTGATTTTTGCTAGTAATAATGATGAAATGAGCCATGAATTTTCTCAAAGCATGTCAAAAGAGTTTGAGATGTCAATGATAGGAGAGTTGTCCCACTTCCTTGGACTTCAAGTATCCCAAACCAGAGCAGGATTGTGTATATCTCAAACCAAATATCTAAAAGACATGCTCAAAAAATATGGAATGGAGGACTGTGCACCCATGAGCACACCTATGACCACAAACTGCAAACTGAGCAAAGGTGATGACTCCCCTCTAGTGGATGCAACTTACTACAAGTCAATGATCAGAGCCCTTCTATACTTAACAGCTACACGACCAGACATAATGCAAGCAGTAGGAATGGTGGGAAGATTTCAATCTGCTCCCAAACAATCCCATTTATTAGTCGTAAAAAGAATTCTCAGATATCTGAAGGGAACTTCTGATTTCGGTCTTTGATACCCAAAGAACTCAACATTGACTATAACTACATACACCGATGCTGATTGGGTTGGAAGTATAAATGATCAGAAAAGTACTAGTGGAAATGCATTCTTCCTAGGAGACTGTTTGGTATCCTGGCTCAGCAAAAAACAATCATCCATATCATTATCCATAGCCGAAGCCGAGTATATTGCTGCAGCAGATTGTTGTACTCAGATACTATGGATGAAGGAAGCTCTAAAAGATGTCGACATATGTACAGATCAACTGATTACCGTCTATTGTGACAACACAAGTGCTATCAGTCTTAGCAAAAATCCAGTGATGCACTCAAGAACCAAACACATACCAATCAAGTATCATTTCCTCTGTGAATAAGTAGCTGAACAAAACATCGTCTTGGAATATATCAGTACTAAGGAACAGATAGTTGATATTTTCACAAAACCTCTTGCTCGAGAAGCATTCGAACATCTGTCAAAAGATGGGGGTTCTCTCTTTATCATCACTCAAGTTCATTCATAAAGATATAGCAGGACAGGGGGAGCAGGTTGACAGGGGGAGTCTGTATGCATTCCCTTGCCATTGATGTCAAAGGGGGAGAGAGCAGAAGAATATTGCCATCAATAACAAAGGGGGAGATTGTTGGACACAGATTGTCATTGATGTCAATATGGCAATATTCAAGAGGAGGAGACAGAGTCACTAGAGGAGAAAACAGTGAAAAGAGAAGACAGAGCCAATGGAGGCATGCAAATAAGTCATTGAAGAGCTTATATGCATGCAGGTAACAACTATAAACAGCCATCGGAGCAACAGAGGAACAAGCAGAGCCATCGGAGCAACAGAGGTGTAGACAGAGCAAACAACGATGCAGAGAGCCATCGGAGCAACAGAGGAACAAGCAGAGCCATCAAAGCAACAAAGGACACAAACAGCCATCAGAGGAAGCAGACAGAGCCATTAGAGGAGCAATATATATATATATATATATATATATATATATATATATATATATATATATATATACACACAGGGTTAAAGGAAACAACGGAACAATATATATATGCAGGGTTAAAGGAGTGGAGAATATATATATGAATAGGCAAATGCATTATCGGAGGAGAAAACCCTATATATATGCGTAACCTTATATATATGTGTTTAACGCAAACGGAGGCCATAGCATACATATTACAAATACACTATCGGAGGCGGAGCAGTATATTATATCGGCGGGTTCATTAAGTGTCACACCCAAAACCTCCGATTGCGATAAGGTATGTGGACCTGATGGTCCTATTATATCGCACCCTATTGTTATGTCACATCTGCGGTAATCACAATGAATAAAGAGTGGTCACCCCCGAACGTGCGATTGCGATTATAACACGGACCCGATGGTCCGACTGTAACACAACTTAATGCTAGATCGCATCCGCTGGAGGATCGGCCCGTGGCCATCGGCGATGTCATGGGGTCGATGTATAAAGGACCCCTAGAAGTCTTGAACGCCGATTGCGATTGCAAGTGCGGACCCGCTGCGGAATTGTGTTATGGTTGAATGCTATATCGCATCCACCCATCGCAACAATACACAAAGGAATTACACTCTCCCGAGCGCCGATTGCGATGTAAGTCACGGACTCGATGGTCCGATTGCAACATGGTCCAATGTAATATCGCATTCGCTGTGTCGCTGGTCTCGAAGGGATGTTAAATCCGCCGATTGCGATGGAGCTATGGACCCGATACAAGAATAGAAGCGGGTAAACTAAATTTGAAATCCGCCATTAGTGTTTCTCGCCTGTTTTTCATATATTTTCCTGTGTAACCATGTTTTTGCTTGCGGGGTGGTTTTAAGCCGAAAGGCTTACGATGGCTATGTCTGATGGTTTTAGAAGGCTGAACGTCAGGTAAATGGGGTGATTCATGGCGAAATCGATTGCAATTGGACGTGGCTATCCGTTAAATGAAGCTGAACTCTGTGCATGCCCACAATCATTGTTAAAGGAGCATTGTTACAGTCGTAACCAGTGAGATGTGTTCTCCGTGGATTATTTGGCACTCTCTTATGAATTAACGTGTCCTGTGAGCACGATGAGACAGAGGAAGCTACAGCGACAGACAAGCCAGTGGTGAGGAAGCTGAAGCAGGCGAGAAGGAAGCCAAAGAGCCAGCGAGTAAGCGGAAACGAATGGACAAAGGCATGAGAATGTATAAAACAGAGAATTGTTGGTGCTGTTGTTGTGGTGAAGAACCAGAGCGTGAGGTAGCAGAAGCAACAGAGGCAGAAGAGGCAGCAGAAGCAGCGGAGGCTGTAGAAGCAGCAGAGGTAGGAGAGTAGGAGTGAGAGAACCTCAGCTGAATAGAGTGTAGTAGCATACCAGTTTATACCAAGGTTGGGTTGGAGCCCAAGAGGTTGGAGCCTTAGAACTGAACAAGACTAAAGTCATTAGGGGTAGGTGCTCCTAAGTGCAGAACCACTGCAAAATAGAGTTGGTGCTCTGGAGGTTGGTGCCTCACTGAAGTCCAAGTTGGAGCTTAGAAACTATTCACAATCAGATATATATACTTATATTGTATTTATTTGATTGCACTATCTTGAGTTTTAATAAAAGCATTAATTCCAGCTATTGATTTCTGTGTTCTGTGTATACATATACTAATCTATATATGCTTTTGGCAATCACTAGAACAATTAAAAATAAAAAATACTGATTCACCCCCCCTCAGTACTTCCAATAGAATGGAGGCCTTACACAACCATAGATTTAATCAAGACTATCCATGTGCACTAAGGCTTTGGTGCAATGCAATAAAAGGGTTGTCATAGTGAACGAAAATTTGAAGAAATGTGATATATCACACAAACATAAACTTTTATGCAAGACAATGGGATGTGTTGTGATAAAAATAACTTTTAGTCTGATACTAGATGTCATGACAAAAACATCTTCCATGCAATAAACAATTTCATGTACAGAGGGATTTTTTGTGGTTTGTCACAGTGAAGATATTTTTTAAGAAATATTATGTTAATAGGAACGTCTAAAGTTCGTGACAAACAAAAACTTGTAAATGAAAATTTTAAGAAAATTGTTAAGAAATTTGATGTTTCACACAAATAGGAACATGCAAAGGTCATGACAAGAAACTTTTCGGTAAAATTTTTAAGAAATCCGATGTTTTGCACAATAGAAAATTTTAAAAGTTCTCACAAATAAAAATTTATAAATAAAAAAAAAATATCTTTTTTTAAAGCAAATTTCCTTCACTACAAAATTTACACCTATGAAATACATCACAATACAACAAAGATTACATCCATGTAATATAACACACAACTAAAAAAATTACATTTCTACAATACATCTTAACTTAACAAAATTTTCATACATATAATACAACACAAAATTTACAACCATAAAATACAATACATCATTACAAATCTTCACACAAAATTAAAATTTACATTTACATAAAATAGCGCATTGTAAACTTTCCATTGGAACAAAGTTTACATCCATATACCACATCACATCCCAACAAAGATTTTATCTCATTATTAACACAATTCCTTTTTTAATATGCTGAAATAATGAAATATTCCAACAATATATGTCTTCATATAATCACAATATTCTTGGTTAAACTTCCATATTTAAAAAATAAAATAAAATTTTCTTCGAGAGCCATGGTTAGTATAATTCCGAAATATAGCACAATCAACATTTAGTACACCCAACAAAATTTCATGGTTCCATTCCTTTCTGAACAAGTATTTCTTGCATTTGAGGCTTTGCATTTTAAGGTTTGGACTGGTCAAATCATGATTTCCACCCAAATTTATGAGCGCAAACAGGTCTGTAACTATGGACAGAAGCCCTGGAACAATCCGGAATCCTGATTCCCGCCCAAAGTTATAAAGAGGGCAAACAGCTTTGTAACTGTGGAAAGGAAGTCCCTAGACCAATGTAGTGGAAGACAACTAGAACATTTGAAAAGCACCTTCCAACAATACAGTGGAAGACGACGAGAACGTTTGAGAAACACCTTCGTTCTTGAACATTCTACGCATCTTTCCCTGCTGTTATAAATTGTCACAGATCCTTCCGCAATTCGCATTGACAAGAAGTGTGCAAATCTTGAAAGATCTCGCATTCGCAGTTACAGAATCGATATTCATCGCAAACATGTCTCTCAATCCTAGTTTCTTCGGCAATCGATCCAGCGTATTCGATCCATTTTCTCTGGATTTATGGGACCCTTTCGAAGCAGGGAAGTCTCCACTTTTGAGGGATGTTGGCCACTTCTCAAGAGATGATTCGACAGTCATAGCCAACACTCAGTTCCACTGGAAGGAAGCTACCGACGCGCACATCTTCAAGGCTGATCTTCCAGGTAATTATCCTCTCTGTAGCTAGCAATTTAGAGGGGTTTTGTCATTCTCGTCGTTAATGGCAGATTGGTTGCTATTTAGAGCCCGGGATTTAGGTTTTTTTATTCATGGCAGGTCTGAAGAAAGAGGAGGTAAAGATAGAGGTGGAAGACGGCCGAGTTCTACAGATAAGTGGCGACGCAAGAAGGAAGAAGAGCAAAAGAACGAGAAGTGGCACCGAATTGAGCGCTCTTACGGGAAATTTCTTCGGCGTTTCCGGCTACCCGAAAATGCGAAGGTGGAGCAGGTGAAGGCTACAATGGACAGCGGAGTGCTCACTGTCACGATCCCAAAACAGCCTCAGCCTAAGCCTGAGGTTAGAGCCATCGAAATCTCTTGTTAATTGAAAGAAAAATGAGTGGACATTGCGGCAGGGGCTGTGTAGGGTTCTACCATTTATTCAGTCACTGTCCTGTCTTAAGTGTGTGTGAGGGCTTGGTTTCTGGAATGATAGTAGCCGCATAGGATATTGCAGTGTTGATGTAAAGTTTTGATCCCCTGTAACTGCATTTTCTTAACATTGAAGTAATTGAATTTACTTAGTCTTTTGGCCTCCTGTGTTGCATTGTGTGTTTTTTTAAATGAAGATTGGGCTGTCTTCTGTTTCCTCAATGTTTTGTTTTACCTTGTGCATTCAATCTATGTGAATACTTGCAATTCCATCCACCAATACTTACATAATAAAATTGTCTATTGCGTATATGATATCATTACTTATTTAATTTAACTACTATTTCATCGTCTTATCCATTGCCTTATTTTACCGGGATCCTCAAATCTTGATTAAAATGTCTCAATTAGGTAATTTTTCTGCATTAATCATAAAGAGTAATGTTAGGTAACAATTTGAACCAACCAATATGGTTTATTATAAAAAATGTTCACATCACTATCAAGTATGATTAGTTTACTTCACCTACCCTCCCAGTTCTTATAAAAAATGTTCACATCACTATCAAGTATGATTAGTTTACTTCACCTACCCTCCCAGTTCTTATGATTTCATAGATTATTTTATGCCTTGAAAATCACGATTGAGTTGGACTAATCTTGTGAAATAAGCATCATCTCTTATAATTTCTTCTGAACTAAGAAAGATAGAAGTTGGCACATAAAGATTTGTTTCACATCTTTTGTGATACTAATCCATCATCCTAACACATCCTAACACATGAGGGAAATTTGGTGAATATTTCAAAACATTACTGATTGACATCTCCATGAAACTTAGCATAGTTGAAAACATATCGATTAGTAAAAACTATTCTCCAAACCAACTTGAACCTTATATTTCTCTTTTCAAAGAGTTTTACAATGTGTTAAGTGACACAATGAAATGCTATGCATTGATCCTTGGAATGTCGAGCATGAAATCAAAACTTGTGATATCTTAAGCTTGTTTAATAGAAATACAACCAATTAATTTGAAGTTCAATAGAAATACAACCAATGACTCTGAAGAAGGTGGCGACTATCGAGGGAAAACTAGAAAAATTGTTTTATGTGGGTTCCCTTGATGAAGTGGGGTTCCAACCTACTTCTTATTGATAATAAATAAGATAAGATATGCATCTATACCCAAATAAAGCTTGTCCAAATGATAATTATCTTATCCCATTTATAATAAAAATTTCTCTTTGATGGATGGCTTTTCTGGCTATAATAAAATATTGATAAAATGAGAAGACTATTGGTTTTCATTAGTTTTAAGGTACATTTTCTTATTGTAAAATTTTGTTGGTCTTAGAAATATTGGAGCCACTTTACAACAAAGCATGTCATGTGCTTTCCACGACTTCAAAGACATTGTTGAAGCATATTTGGATAACTTAGCTACTTAGTTCAAGAGCATAGTTGAACATCCAACTCACTTACATATCATTTTCACTTTAGGGTACTATAACATTCATTTGAACCCACATAAGTGTGTCTTTCCTCCAATGTTGAGGAGTATGGGATCATGGGTGATATGAGAAAAATATATAATTTTATTAATATAACAAAACTATATAGTCAAATGCCCATGACAATCATAAATGCTTTGAAGCCTTTTACATGTCATTCCCAATCCCTATTAATATTTCCACTTCTTTCTGTATCTTCTTAGAACATGAACATTCAGGCATGAAATGAGCTATAGTTTCTTCTACTTGATGACATTGACAACACCATTTTGGACCTATAAAATCCCTCTTTTGCAGAAATTTAATGTGGGACCCTTGTTGTATAAGCTCAACCACATAAATATATTATTTTCAGTTGGGAATTTTAATTTCCATATTGTTTTCCACCACCAAATTTATTTATCTCTTCTTTTGTTAGTGCATTATGGCTTATTGTGGGAATATATGCATCAATACATTTTAATGACCAGGTTAGTGGGTTCTCTTTCTTCTTAATCATAACATTGTTGTTTATTAGAAGATCTATGCATCTTTTCCATTCCTCCACATTGTCTACCCCTAAACTATTTTCTTCCCATGTTAAATATTGTTGATGCCAAGTAGTAGACCTTGCCTAGATTGTAATTTGTCTTTTTTTTTTTCATAACTCTTAAATCATATGAGAGAAAAGCTTATGGATGCCTTTGCTTCTTACCCAAGGGTTAAGACCAAATTGCACTTTATCCAATTTTTCCAATTTGTCAAATCAACTAATTGCCAGCCAAATGGAAAGCATAGATAGCATATTTCCATATTATTGAGTCATAATTTTGTTATTTGAGGGGACTTTTGATCTATCTTCCACTATATTAGGGATGATATACTTAACGCTTACTACATGAACCCACAAACATGTTCCTTGAACTAGTCACCACACATTTTTTTAAACGAGTCTTTGGAAAGAGAGGTATTTTTAGGCCTTATCTTCTAATGGATTTTGGTAATGACAATTTTTTTTTTTCCACGAGGTTACCACTAGTCATCTATTGTTTTGGCCTCTACACTAAATAAACTAGTAGAAATGTTTCCTAATGGTTTCCAAAACAAGGTTTGGTACCGAAGCAAGCAATATCTAACATACTAGAATTGCTTCCAAAGCTACTTTTACCAAAACCAATTGACTTCATTTAGATAACCATTAATGCACCTCATTTAGTTTCTTCTTCACTTTAGCTATCAATCATGACCAATCACAATTTTTATATTTATTTGGCTTCAAAAAGAAACCCAAAGGTTTCATACAATATTCTAGTTTAATCATCTTATATTGAAATAACTTAGTAATATAGTTTTCCCTTACTCAGGTACACCCATAAGGCCATCATATATCTTTTGATTTTAATGATCATTCAAGTTGCTTTACAAAATAAATCCATAGTGCTCTTGAATGTTTCTCAAATACCCTTTTTGGTGTCTTCACACAAATTAGTATATTGTCTACAAATAGTAATATGTGATATTGCATAATACTCTAATAGCACCCCTTTTATAAGTCTATATTTCCTTCATCTTCTTTAAGTAGCTTACTTAGACCTTCAATTATTAAAAGAAAGATAAAGAGGGATAGGGCACATCCTTTTCTGAGGCCTCTTCTTGATATAAAGAAAAGCGTTGTTGCCCCATTTAATAATACAACAAAGAATACTAAGGAAATGCAAATCATTATTCAAACAACAATCATAAATGATTTATAATTAATCTAATGGAAAACCAATTTATTCTATCATAATATTTGGACAAGTCCACTTTCATCACCATCGATTTTGGTTTTCAAACTTCATTGACTGTATCCATTCTTGGGCTATCCCCACTGCTTCTTCCCTCTGAGAATCCAAAATGTCCTCTAGAGATTTGATTTCAGAGAACACTTTTCATTCTCATACTAATCACCGTTGAGATAATTTTGTATATGTACTTGCATAAGGAGATAGCTCTAAATCTCTCAAAGGTCGCATGATTATCTTCTTTAAGAATTAATGCTAATGATGTTGTATTGAAAGCTGCCAATATTGTTCCTCGAGTTCTTGTTGTCTCCACCACTCTTGGTAAATCTTCCTCCATAAAATAATAACAACCCAAGAAAAATTACATGGGTAAACCACGAGGCACATGACTCTTTCCCTTTTAAAATTTCTATAGAGTTTGTGTTAAAATTGGCAACTAGGGTCAAATTCCACTTTGGAAAGCTCATTTAATGGAGATGATGATTGCATTGAATTCCTTTTTTGGAGAGGACCAAAATCAACTTAAAGATCATCAAATTTGGACAAGCAGAAATGTGTTTTTGAATTTATGCCCACACATATGCAAATTGTTCAGGTTAGCCACATCATCATGTAGGCTCATGAAGCCCAAAAGACATGTCACTTCACTCTCAATGACTTGTATAAATACAAGTGACTTATCACTTCATTTGGCATCATCATCACTCACACATTCTTCTCTCTCCTCCTCTCATTGGTTCATACAACTATTGGGAAAATCTTCTCACTCACACATGTGGCAAGGAGGACGAATTTTAGGGATGAGAATTTCAATTTTTTTTGTAGTTTGACCAGGGTTTGACTAGTGTTGACTTTGACTTTTTGGGCATCTTTTGACTTCAATTTTCAGGGTGAATTTCTATCTTAGTAGGCTGCGTTTTTGGGCACAAGAACCAAGGAAAAAGGAGCACTTTGACTTGCATTGACTATAGGCTTGTTTGTCCGTAGGGTTGACTTTAGGTTGACCAAGTTTGACCACATATTTTATGACCATTTTGGGTTGACTTTGACTAACAAGGAAGGTTGAGTTTGACTAAGGTTGACCAAGCTCAAGGAGGCAAGTTTGATTGCTACGTTGACCATCTTTTACATTTTGTTTAGGGCTGAATTTGATTGCAGAGAGGTCCATGCAGTTATTACGAAGGGGCAACGCAGTTGTAGTCGGGGATAGTTAGTTCAACTATCGGATCAGAGGGATTTGTTGGGTGAAGTGAGGTAATCTCACTAAGTTTTTTGCCAGTGTCTTTTTCTCTGTAATTGGATTGCCAGAAGGGCATCTAGAGTTGTATTTAGAACCACTGCTTAATAATAATAAACCCTCAGAGCTGTTGCACCAATTTTCCTGCATTGGGTTTTTCCAGGGACTTTTGTTAAAAAATAACGATGTCTATTGTGTTGTATTTTCTTTCTTGCTCAATATCTTGTTTCCGCTTGTAATTTAATTAAGTGAAGACTGCAGTGGTATTTACTTTGATATTTACTGTAGAACAGAGTAAATAACTTGTATGGATTAACAAGTAGGATAAGTAACATTAGTTTGCTACAGTAGAGGTTCCTCTTGTGGAATTTTTACATGGTATCAGAGCTGCAGGTGAAGCAAGAAGAGAAAAGTCGGTAGATCCAGCGCTGAACAGAAGAAGGGAGTTCAAAAAAGCTACAAGAGGCGTCAGTTCGAAACCACAGAAGGTTGACGCAGGTCCAAGCCGGGAGTGCAGATTTTCGAGGTAGTCTCTCTCCGAGTGAGTGAACGGAGAGAAGGACTTCTAGTTCAAATTTTTGCAGGGGTAGAGGGAGCAACGTTGAAGCCTTAGCGTGAGAGAGTTGGTGGGATGCAGATTTTCAGCAGGGTGTTTGCTGGGTTGAAAAACGTCAAAAGAAGGAAGAGAAGCACTTTGAGGGAACTATTCCTTAGTAGACGTCCTGCTAAGAAATTCGTTTTCTCATTGGCTGAGCAATAACAGTGAGAAGCAGAGAGGGGATTTTCGACATTTTTGGCAGATATGGTAACCAATGGCTTGAGGGATCATGACAGGTTGGACGGAGCATCCAACTACGTCATCTGGAAGGCTAGAATGTCTTTCCTTCTAGATAAGAATGCCCACAAGGCGTATGTCGACAGCGTGGTCGCTGAATCTGTGGATGCAGATCCACTGAAGAAGTACAAGGCTGAGATGGCGAAGGCCAAGAGGATGATGTTGGATGGAGTCCAAGATCACGTGGTGTGTCACGTTGCTAGTAGAGGAACTGTTAAGGAGATGTGGGATGCCTTGGCTACGTTATATCAGAGATCTTCTGAGTAGCGGAAGATGTACTTGGAACAGAAGTTGAGATCTGATCAGATGTAGAAGGGAGAGCGTGTGGATCCATTTTTCACGTAGCTGAAGGAAACCCGTGATGAGTTGTTTGCTGCGGGGCATACACCTCAGGATTCAAAGTTTAGCCTGGCCCTCAATTCTGTCTCAAATGAGTGGAAAGTCTTTGCCCACAGTATCTTGGGCTGAGAAGAGACCTGGTCAAGGTCAAACTTGATGGAAGTAGTAGCAACAGTAGGTCGAAGGCTGAGGAGGAGGATAATGCAACCCTTGCATCGAAGGGACAATAAAAGAAATGAAGATGTAAGAAAGACGTCTCGATGGTGAAGTGTTTCAGATGTGGTGAGATGGGAAACTATGCATCTCAGTGTCCTCTCAAGAAGAATGACAAGGATAAGAAACACGATCCAAAGGCTGTGGCTGTGAAGATCGAAGAGGAGGATTTCACCATGACAGCCGAGATACCTCCAGGAGGGAGGTGGCTTGATTTAGAACTGTAGTTCGATAGAGCTACAGATGGACAAGATCCTTGAGGAGTCCACCTCTTGGATCAATAGCTTTCTACGGGAGTACAGATTAGGAGTAGCAGGATGGACTAGTTTCAGATGGTGTTGAGGAGTGTTGGGGAGATAGTTGCAGTGGCTAGGAGTGCTAGAGTCTGAGCAACGCAGAGCAGAGTTGGCAGTAGTGTAGATGGCACATAATAGAGGTCAACAGTAGCACAGTAGATTCAGAGGGTCAACGCAGAGACAAGCAGCAGCCAGTTCCAACATTCATGTGATATCATGCTAAACACAGTTAGTTCAGTACTTTTGGATGTTTTTCAGTTTCTTCTCTCAGCAACTGAGTTGTAGTATGGATGCAGTGTTAGCAGTGGTAGTGCTAGCAACATAGCAGATGCAACATTTTAGAGGGAGCTGTAGTACAGATGTAGCAATGACAGTGGCAGTGTCAAAGGCACCAGTACAGTTGCAGTAACAATGCAGTAATTGGTGGAAAACATGTCAGACATTAGCAGCGCAAATGACGATGCTTCAGAGTCAGAGCAATATGCAACAACAATATTATTAGAGCACATTCCTCGCTAAGAGGGAGCATTGATTTGGGGTGGCATCGAAAGTTCTCTAGGCCTCAATTTTGAAGGGAGGCTTGTGCACATGTATTCCAAAGAATATAGAAAGCGTTTTGGGAAATTCCACCTAGAAACGATTTTATTAAATTAATTAATATTTTTAATGGAGTTCCTAAGTCTAAACTTAAGAAAATTAAAATATTAATGGGTATTAATCTAATTGTGGGTGAAACTTTTAGAAAAAGACGGTGATAAAATCAAAACAATCTGAGCCTTTGATTATGAGTTAAACTAGGTCGTTGGTTGTCCAACAGGAAGACATAAGGAGCTTGAGGGTCATTTGGAAAACACACCAAGAGAGATCAAGAGTTTGAATTTCTGAAGTGAGAAGTTCTCAGGAGGGAATTCAATTGAGGAGATTTCTTGCAGTTGTGGGGCAGGGATAGTTGGGTTGGAGGATCTTCTCCGGAACTCCGATACTCAGCAGAGAGGCAGAGAAGTACTAGTGGAGGTAGCGCAGACCCAAAAAGGATCGACGCTGGGCCAGGAGGGTCCACGCAGTGCTTGGCACAGAGGTAGAAGGGCCAGCACAGAGGTAGAGCTGCCTTCTGGTAGAAGTCCAAAATTTGCGAGGGAGTTGCTGGACCAATTGGGAGGACTGATGTCAAAGCTCCAGGAGGCAAAGAGACCCAACACAGAACTGACACAGGTCCACACAGTTACTGCAAAGGGGCAACACAGTTGTAGCCAGGGATAGTCAATTCAGCTGCCGGATTAGAGGGATTTGTTGGGTGAAGTGAGGTAATTTCACTAAGTTTTTTGCTAGTGTTTTTTTCTTTATAACTGGATTACTGGAAGGGCATCCATAGTTGTATTCAGGACTAGTGCTTAATAATAATAAAACCTCAGAGCTGCTGCACCGGTTTTCCCACATTGGGTTTTCCCGGGGACTTTTGTCCTAAAATAACGATGTTTATTGTGTTTTATTTTCTTTCTTTCTCATTATCTTGTTTCTGCTTATAATTTAATTAAGTGAACATTGTAGTAGTATTTACTTTGATATTTACTATAGAACACATTAGATAACTTGTATGGATTATCAAGTAGGAGAATTAATATTAGTTTGCTGTGGTAGGGGTTCCTCTTGTGGAACCTCTTTTACTAGGGTTTAATTATCTTTCCCATTGATGAAGCTAAAGTATTTTAGCCTAATCACTTCTACTATGATAGAACGTGTGTTTCAAGGGAGGAAAGGTGATTTACTCCTTTGGAAATAATGTCTTGAAATTTGTAGCCTAGGTACCATCTCCTCTATGAAATAAAGTTTATATTATTTCTATAGTTGGAAAACTTATAAAAGGATTTTCATTCTCATTCTATAGGCATAATGCTTTTCTCTTGAGTCTTCATTCTTTTTATTTTTCTAAAAGAATGTGCCATTTTTTATCTTCTGGTACCTTTCTTTTGATTTTATATTCTTCATTTATAAAACCAAAGTCTTCCCTATTGTAGTGCACCTCCAAGGATTTTAAGCTACTTCTTCTAGAACCCTATAATATTTTTTTAATCTTTTTATCCCTTACTCGATTAGAAGCTACATTGTTTTTGCCTCTTTTAAGTTTTATTGAAAATGAACTAGGGAAGATTGTTTTAAATTTCCATTAAAAAATGTTGGAAACATAATCCTTGGGGTAACGCAAACGCCGACAATCATGAGAAGTCTATGAGACCCCTTGGAAGATGAAATACCAAGGGTCCTAAAATTGTGTATTAATATGCATATCTTGTAAATAACATGCAACATGAGATTTATATAAATTTGTCTATTATTTTTGTGTGTTCAACAGTAGTATCAGAGTAGGTGTCTCCTTGCTTGATTGTGTTAGCGCAACTTGTGAGACACAATTGTGTGGCCTTCCTCGATCATGCGTTTTGTGGTCATCTCTTTGTTCAATGTGGACTATATATGAAAAAAAATGTGAATGAACTTACGATTATTTTTTGCCTACCAAAGTAAGCAGAAATTTTGTGTAGTCTCTAAAGGTATTGTTGCTATTGCATGCTCTAATGATTTGCTAGACTTTGTGGTATTATTTTTTTTATTGCGTCGAGAGGCACTCTACAATCCAATATGAGGGAGATGTTGTCATATAATTCTACATTTAAAAATAATAAAATAATACTTATATTAATAAATTAAAAATATTAATAATAAAAAAAACTAATTTTGGCTATCAATAAATTTCAATTTCAATTTTTGTTTTACATCAACGTTATATATAGAAATAAAGCAATTGAAAGTTAAAAAAAAAGTAAAAAATAAAAAATACTTTTTAATATGAAGGAGATATGCAATTCCTTCACTACTTAATATGGAGTTAATAAATGACATGTAAAAATAATATTATTGATATTATATGATGTGCAAATCATTCTATGTTAATTTGACATGTAATATTTAAATAATAATAATAATAAAAATGTTAGCAATAAATAAAATATTTCAATATTCATATTAAATAACATATTTTTTTTAATCAATTTTATATAAAGAAAAATAAAGTAATTTAAATTTAAATTGTTCTTATTATTCCATTCTTAATATAAAGTTGATATAAAAATATTAATAACAAAAAATGTTTAATGTAAATCATAAATCAAATATTTCAATATCCATGTGGAGTAAAAGATTTTAACATATTATATATATATATATATAGAGAGAGAGAGTTATTTTATTTCATTAATAGGTTCTTTCTAATCCAAGGTATGATGAAGATTTCTATTTCTTTTAATGTTTAATATGAAGTTCACATGTAACATTTAAAAAAAATATTAATTACACACACACAAATATTATATCCTATGAATATATTTTTCTACTTCCTAAAATGAGGGGGCATGTATTAAAATTTTAATATAAAGAATGTGAATAATAAATAAAATATTTCAATATCAACTATGTATATATTATATAAAATAATATTTTTTTTTTAGTTATAACATTTTACATCTATTTTGCTAAAACTATCATAGATCCATCTTAACTCTAGATCTACCAAGACCTGAGAGTAATCAAATCTCCAAAGCTGCAAACATTTCTTCAATTGTTGTACTAAAAAATGTTTTCATCTTGAGAGATTTGATCTCCCTTGATGCTTGATGGATCTGGAATTAAGATAGATCTATACTAGTATTATTCAAGTTATTCTTAGCATACATCAAGTTAGTATTATGTTGAAGGCTCGAAAATCGCTGCAACAACATTGGGGAAACCACCCGGTCCGGACCTTAGTACAGCTCCTTTTCCGTTTGGAATAGTGGCTCCGACTGGGGATAATGGGACCAGTTTCCCAGAAATAGATAAATGGGATGGATGAATGATTTATAGACTACACTAGTGGTGAGCGAAAGGCTAAAACTATTAACAGAAATATAAATGAATGAAACTATCCCGGGAATCTATTGAGCTCTAAAGCGTAGCGTTTGATGGTCTGTGTCAAAAAGACAAGCATATAGATGACTCTATCTTTCTGACATAGATGTTAATTCATTCAAGATTGCTGTGCCTAAATAGTTAAGCAGAGCGATTAAAGCGAAATTACCACACTTTAACATTTATATCATTGTCATATACATGATTAAAAGAAAAGGCACATCACAAAACATCCAATAGTGGAATGAATAAGATCTGCTGTTATAGCGCATGCATATAATCAACAATAGCAAGAATAATCACATAACAATTCATATAAAAGGAATGAATTCAGACATAGATAGAAATACCATATGAGCTGCGTGACACTCCCAAATATCAATCGCTATTTGCAGTTCTTCCTTCAACGCAAAACATTCTTAACAAAGACAATAGTGCACAATTGCATAAAGAAGCTTCCTCGTTAAATTTAGAACAACTGGTCCAGTTTCATAAAAGAATATCTACTGAAGCACAGTAGTGCAAACTTCAATCTATTAAGTCTGTTACAAAACTTTACGACCCTTTCCAAAACAATGAAAGGGTCTATAAATACTAAACTATTTTAAATATCTAATAAACAGAAATCCTACTTAATTGGCATCAATAACTTTTGATCCTATTTTGGCTAGCGATTTGGCAAGCGGGAGCGTGATTCATCAAGTCGGCTGCTTTCCTTTGAATCTGAGCTGACTTATCGCAAGCATTGGCTCAACTTCTGGAGGTTTGTTGAGGCGCGAACTGAGCTGGGCGGCATAGGTGGCATCCTGAATATCGGGAATTATACACCCGATTGCATCTGTTAAACACTTAAGGGCGGCTCTCTGTGTATGCGGCTTAATCAGGAAGAGCCAATATGCTTCCAAGCTTAAACTATTAATCCTGGCGATTAATCTCCCCTTTTCCTCTAAATCAGGATAACATGATTGCTCCAATGTGTTTGTTGTTGTCATCTTTCCTGGTGTACATTGGGAAATCATATTTGCCAAGTAAAGAGTGTTGTTGACTAGATCAACTAGATTGCTGGAAGTCGATTTACATCTTGAAGCCGCCCTCTCTGCTTTCATCACCTAAGTTTGCCATTCTGTGAAGAGTATATCTTTATATGTTTCTAGGATCCTGGGCAAATTTGCTGCTTTCCCTTGATCAGAATCTTGCCAGTCAAGATATGCAGTAATTACCTCTTCGGCTTGATCCAGTTCATTTCTGGCCTTCTCTACCTGCTGGTTTATGGATGTTGTTAATTCGCATAGTGGCTCAGCTTGAGGGATCTGTTGACACAAGAGTCTAACCTGAGATATTAATGCATTGTTTATTAATGATGCTTCTGTTCTGAACTCTGCCACTTGTGAAGCGCCCTTCATCTTTTCTAGCTGCGATGACATTTGAGCGATTTGCTCATCTTTGGTTTTCATCATTTGTTCATTCGCTGCTCTCAACTGTGCCAATGCCTCCGACAATTCTTTCTGTTTCTGGATCGCACTTAGGTCGATCCTTTGCTTTTCTGCTTGCAATTGCTGGGTTAATTGATTGTTCATTTGCTGTTGTGCCAGCAATTGCTCCTCTGCTTGTGCTGCCTTCTGCTTTGTCTCAGTCAATTCTGCCTGTAATGCAAAAATTTCTTGGTCCTTAGTCTTCAGTAGAAGACTTACCTCCGATGCTTTGTCGATTGTTGCTGCCGAATAGGCTCCCGCATACTGTGACAGCTTTGTTAGGTCATCGGAGGGGTCCAATTCCTCTTTCCATACTACATTACCTGTGACTGTTTGCTCTGGAAAGACAGAAGGTTGATCAGTCCTTCGTCTTTTCCTTGATCGCTTTACAACTGCTCTATGCCTCGGGCTGTAGAAAACATCCAATGGAGGAATATCTTCTACCTGCAGAATGATTTGATCTGAGGGGTCCTTTGGAATTATCTCAACATCCTTAGAAATGGGTGGGCCGCTGGTTCCACTTAGAACCTGAGGTGAAGTAATGTCCTGTGTGTCGTTCGTTTTGGAAGTGTCTGTATCTTTTGAACATTCTAATCCATTGATGATGGAATGAAACTGCTGCCATTCCTGGAGCAATTTGGGGTCTATGGTAGTGTCCACATTGACATCAGTGGTGGTATGTTTCTCCTTTTCGGCTTGAGACTCCTTCCGTTCTTGTTCCTGCTCTTTCTTCTTATGCTCCTCTTGTTCCCTCTGTTGCCTATCCTCATGCTCTTTCTTTAGCTGTTCCTCTTTTTCCTTCCTCTGTCTTTCTTCATTTTCTTTCTTCTGCTGTTTTTCTTGTTCTTTCCTCTGCTTTTCCTCCTGCTCCTTCTTATGATCTTTTGTTATAACAGGAGGTTCCTTTGAATGTTGCCGACCAGACTCGCTTGATGATGTCGCTGGGGTCGTTGCTAGTAAATCTAGAGGCAGAGTTTGCAACCTCTGTTCTCTAAGTTTATTGAACTCAGTCAACCCCTCATCATTATATTTCATTCTAGCGAGTTCTTTAGCCTGACCTATCGTTTCGGTCGAAATGAACAGGTCATCAAACATATCTTCCAGATGCTCAAACCTTGTCAATTTGGCCTGTTCTAATGCAGCATAGGCAACTTGCTTTGGATCAAATGGCCTGTTTGGGATTGTGGCCAGAGTTAAAGATTGAATCTTTGTGGCTTCCTTTTCTGCATGTTTGAGATCATGCAGAGTATAGACACCACATCTCAAGGGAAAAGAGGGCCAGCCCCTCTTCTTTTCTCTTTTGAGAGTCTGTGTAGTACTTTCAGCCATAATCTGATAAGCGATTTCTCTTGCTAGCAGCTTATCTGAAATGTACAGAGGGAGAACATGTGGGTTGGCTTGGCTGCCGAAAACTCTGATATAGGTAAATTTCTCTTCTCCAAACCAACTTGCTACTGCTGGTAAATCAAACGAAGCCTGATAGGAAATCTTGGGAATGGGTTTATCAAAAATGGAATAATAAATGGGCACCATAAAGCCATTGCAGATTTGATACAGATGGTGCTTGTAAGAAGACTCCCACAATTTTTGGTGATATATATGAATGGGTGAGGGGTCTTGTGCAGTCCACCTCCAACCGAGGACAGGAAATTCGGAATTGAAACATAATGTGTCTAAGATATATGCACTGTAATAGAATGGGGGAATTTTCCTTTCAGTGACAACAGTCTTACTTCTAAAATCACGAACAACTACTGCTAGTTTATCCGAGAGAATAGTAGCCCAATCCATCATTATACTATTCACTGCTGCCTCCATTAGAGGAACCATTTCTATGGTAAAATTAGCAGAGTCATGCAATCCCCACAGTCTACACATCATTATTCCCGCATAACAATAAGGAGAAGCCAAAGAATCAACGGAGTACTTACCGGAAGATTCGTGTTTGTGCTTGGCCGGATTTTGTCTCCAATCCTTGATGGGTTCGGATTCAACTTCATTCTCGCTTGCAAACTTCTCCAGGAACGCCTTGTTATATACTTTCTCTAGCTCGGGCAAATGATACATTTGCCTTAGGTCATCTGCCTTGAATGATCCGAAAATCCTCCCATCTCTGGTGCTGAAAGTTCTGTCCAAGATTGGAATTTCTTCAATCGCCCATCGCACAACGTCTGTGTATGGGAGAATTTGCTCCCTGGCTGCTATTCTGTGAAGGAAAGAGTCGGCTAAATCTTTGAGAGTACTCTCAGACTTCCGGATTAAATCCACACTAGCTTCTGTTACTGTCTTTTCTGGTTGCTCGGCTTCAATTAGGTTGTAAGTGCCTTGCCAAGTAACTCTGGTGAGACCCGTGCATGTAGTATCAGATATTAAGCCCTTCTTCTTGTCTACGGCAACTTGTCCTGCAACTGGTGTAGCAGAAGCGCCTGCAGTCTTCTTGGATTTCTTCCCCATCTTGCTCAATCTTCTTTCTATGGATGAATTCTGCACAGAGAGGCAAATGTGCGTAATACAGAGAGATAGCAATGAAAACTTGCAAGTGATGAGAACATATGAATAGGTGCGTAATAAGGGATTAGCCTTTAAAATGGGCGCGGACACAATCCATGGGAAGATTTTAAGACATGATCTCATTAATTGGCCGTTTAAAACCTGTCATCCCTTAAATGCCCATTATATCGTTATTTGGCTGAATGATTCACTTAAGCGTGCAGTGGACGTTTTGGCGGTTGAGCGCAGGTGAATGATTGCTTAAGCGATCAAGCTTTAAATATGAATGAATTATGCTATCCCATCACTTAACGGCTTTTTATTGAAAACTGCGCTTTATCGCATCGCGTCGGGAGAATGAGGATTACAAAGCGCACATATAGTATATTGCCGATGGCCGACAGCGATATCGCATCGCATCGGGGGTATGACCTATGCGCCTTAATGATATACATTGGATGTTGCCGATTGCCGATTGCGATATCGCATCGCATCGGGGCAAAAGCTTTGGGCGCGTTAAGGCTGCTTATAAAGTATCGCCGATCGCCGATCGCCAACTGCGCACCGCGTCGGGACTAATGGCATGGGGCCTTTTAAGATGTGCATAAAGTATTGCCGATCGCCGATTGCGATATCGCATCGGCGGAAATCCATGTGCCGCTGATTTATATTTCTTGTGTTATTGCGATATGCGATCTTGCGATCGCTTTATCGCAATGACAAAGATTTTGCTTTATTTCTTTTTTTAAATGGATTTTTCGAAAAGGGTTTAACAAGTTCATTTGATTATTGGACCTTTTCGATCAATAAAAGTATTGATGCCAATTAAACTTTAAAGGGACCCACTTCATTTGTTAATGTTTATAAATAAAAATGAAATGAAATGGGGGGTTGTTGTAGAGCACAACAATTGGCGATTCGCTGGAAGAACCAGTTATCTCTGGAAATGATAAAAATACTTAAGCTTTTTCAAAATAGAGTTTCAACTAAAAAGGGGAAAATTCTAATATAACTAGATATCTATGCATTCCGAATATAATGAAACTATTTTGCTAACTTCCTCCCTTTTTTCAGAAAATAAGTACATTCTAAGTCTTAAATAGGCCTTTATTGGTTTATAATGATATAAATAGAAAACCTTTCCAAATCAGCCTTTATAGTAAACTCATCTGTCATAGGTAGAGCCTCTGCTGCCCGCAAACGTTTATAGTTTCGACAGGGATACCTTTTAACCATGTAATTGTCCATTGTCCCATCCAATTAAGACTGTGATTAACAGAATGAATTCAAAACATGTTTTCATATTTTGTTCTTCTTCTTTTTTCTGCCATTGACAGGATAAAAAGCCATTGTCCTGGTTTGGTGGCCAGCTGTTGACAATGCCATTCACTGGTAGTAATCTAACTGAACAAGCTAGCTCGTGATGAGACCCCTTGTCTTGCAATTTCAAGCCATTACCCTGTTTTGGTATGCAATATTGGTAATGTCAGTTAAACTATTTCCCTATGAACATGGTAAGCAGGCTTGTAATAAGACCTCTTATCTTTAATATCTTATATTTTAGAATTACACTCTGAATAATCATAAACTTTAATGAATGGGATGAACAATCTTCTCCTTAAGAGTCAATGGATGACAGGGTAAGAGTTGAAGATGCTGAAATTGGATTGGCTTCTATCTTGATATTGATAACCTTTTGAGACCAATTTGAAAACAGAAAATGATTTACAATACTTCTATACTTTGGGAAGAGTTCAGCAAATTTGAATTGTGGTTTCAGAATACAATGATACCTAATTTCCCAAAAATTATCCCTTTTGGTTAAAAGTTCTATTATTTAAAAGCAAATATTCATATTACTTCTGTGGGACAACTTTTCAAACACTGCAAAAGGTCAATGGAAGATGCCTTTGAACCTTATTTCCTAAAAAATCCTACAAACTATAAAATCCTACAAAAATAAAAGGAGAAGGGGTTACCTTCTCAATTGAAGAATTTTTTCAAGATAAGGCCATTAACAGGGAGAGAATCTCTCAAACCTGATAAATCTTGCAATATAAAGGTTGAATGGCCTATCTTCTCACAGATCTGAAATGGTCCAAGCCACAACCTCTGGAACTTGGTGTGTTTACCCTTGTCCTCATGGGCTTTGTCCCATTTCAGAACTAAATCACCGACTTGGAATTGTTTTAAACCGGATGAGATTGAATCAAAAGCTGCTTTGATGATTTGCTGATGTTTGGCATGGGTAACCTTGGCTTTTTCTCTTTCTTCTTCTAATTTTAAAATTTGGTCATATCTAAGCTGAATAGAAGAGGAAGGAGCTTCCTCAATGAACTGCATTAGGGCTAAAGAAGGAAGAACAAGGTTTGTGGGTAGTATTGCTTCTTTTCCATACACAAGACTAAACGGAGAGGTTCCTATAGAAGCTTTCTGTGTTATCCTATCAGCCCATAATGCGAACACTAAGGATTTGTGCCAGTTTCTATGATTCTGTTCGATAGTTCGCTTGATGATTTTGATCAGATTCTTATTAGTAGACTCTGCTAAACCATTACCTTGGGGATAGTAATTAGCAGAATACTTTAACTTAAATCCTCTCTTGATAGCAAAATCAAACATAGCATTGCCTGAGAAATAAGAAGCATTATAAAAAAAAGAGCATTTGGGACACCAAACCTGGTAATAATGAATTGATCTATGAATTCAATGATTGCTTCAGAATTTGTTGTCTTTAAAGGGATTGCGTCAACCCATTTAGTGAAATAATCGGTAGCAGTAAGTATATACTTATGCTGTTTGGAAGAAGGTGGATTAATTTCCCCAATGATATCCAATCCCCATTGCTCAAATGGTTGTTCAATGTTGACTGGTTGCAAAGGGAAAACCGGTTTTTGTTGTCTCCCACTAGAAATTTGGCAATTGAGGCATTTCCTTACATATTCGTGGGCATCTCTAAATAGAGTAGGCCAATAATATCCAGCATGAATAATCTTGTGAGCTGTTGTGTCAGCTCCAAAATGTCCTCCTGCTGATCCATCATGTAACTCCTGCAAAACCTTTTGCGCTTCAAGTTTCTCAAGGCATCTTAGCAAAATAGAATCATAATTCTTCTTAAAAAGCACATCATCAATAATTGTAAAACTCTTTGCTTTTAACCTGATGGCCCTTTGGCTCTTGTAAGATAAATTTGGAGGAGCATAACCATTCTTTAAATAAAATATTAAATCTGCATATTGAGATTCAGAATCAGTGACACTTATCTGATTGATTGCTTCAGTTTGATCTGTATCGCTTGATTCGGGAATGTTGGATGACCCTGCCAATATCCTGCAAAAACCTTGGCCCCTAACAATCTTTGCTGGCCTAATTTCTAAGTCATACTCTTGAAGCGCTGTGACCCAATTTTCCCTTTTTTCACCCAGTTCTTTTTGGATTAATAATTGCCTTACCGCTGGGAAAGGAACTATAACTTTTGTGTGGGTTTTCAGAAGGAAGGGTCTATAATGTTTGACTGCTTTAAATACAACAAAGGCTTGTTTTTCCACATCGGAGTAATTTAATTCGGCACCCTGAAGATTGGAGCTAAAAAATGAAATGGGTGCTTCCAAATTGTGATCATTTAGTTGCGTGAGTACTGCAGCATACGAAGAGTTGGATGCGATGGTATATAATGTAAAATGATTGGAAAAATTTGGAGTATTTAAGGAAGGGGCGTTG
Organism: Pinus tabuliformis; assembly: GCA_031772625.1. Taxonomy (NCBI): domain Eukaryota; kingdom Viridiplantae; phylum Streptophyta; class Pinopsida; order Pinales; family Pinaceae; genus Pinus; species Pinus tabuliformis. The sequence goes on from CM062818.1 coordinate 1,477,263,465, forward strand.
ATTATAGATTGCTTGATTAGCTCAAAAGCTTCTTTTTCTACCGATCCCTACTTAAAGACTGAATTTTTCTTAATCATTGTTTGAAGTGGCAAAATAATTTGAGAAAAATCTGGAACAAATCTTTTAACAAAATTGATCTGGCCTAGAAATGACTGCATTGATTTTTTATTGTGTGGGAATGGGATTTCAGAAATTTCTTTGATACGATCAGGATCGATATAAATGCCATCTTTGGACACAATAAAACCCAAGAGCTTCCCTTGATCAAGAGCAAAGAATGACTTTTTAGGGTTAAGAGAAATACCATATCTTTTGCAGCGTTGAAAGATTTGACTCAAGTCATGCAAATGATTAGACCTCTCTTTAGAGAATACAGTTATATCGTCTAGATAGACGACTACTGTTCTATTAATCAACCCCTAAAAGCTTTATCCATAGCTCTTTGGAATGTCGCTCCTGCATTTATAAGTCCAAAAGGCATTTTCTGATATGCATATGTTCCCCATTTTGTTCTAAATGTAGTTTTAAGCTGGTCATCAGGGTGAACCAGGACTTGGTTGTATCCTGAGAAACCATCTAGAAAGGACATTAATTCAGAACCTGCCACTGACTGAAGTATTTGCTCCATAGTAGGCAATGGGAAATTGTCTTTCAAGCTTGCTTTGTTCAAATTTCTGAAATCAATACAAATTCGAATGTCGCCATTTTTCTTTCTGACTGGCACCATATTAGAGACCCAGTTTGAATGTCGGACTAGAAAGATAATCTTGGCTTTCAGGAGTTTGTTAAGCTCCGACTTTATCTGGCTTTCTAAGTTTGGATGTATCTTTCTTAACTTCTGCTGAATCGGTTTCTGATCGGGAAGCATTGGAATGGTATGTTGGATAATAGATGTATCATAAGTCTTCAAATCATCGTATTTCCAAGCAAAAACTTGTTTATTTTTCCTTAACAGTTTAATGAATGCTTCTTTCTCTTCTACAGAAAGTCCTAATCCTAAGTTCACATTTTGAGGAACTTGCTCAGTGCCCAAATTTATCAATTCAAACTTTAGGGTAGAGCTTTGGAGCTTTGCATTAGTTACAGGTTTAAACCTGTCTTTAATATCATAAAGATCTTCTAGCTTTACCACAGGCTTAGGAATTGTATTTTCTTGAGGTGTTTCTTTTATTTGGGAGTCATGCTCATCTTCTTCAATGATTTGGTTATCATAAGACTTCTCAGAAGTTAAGAATTGTAAAATATCATCATCATGGTTGAATACTCTCCAATTAGTGACATTATCAGGGATTGAAGGCCTAAAAATCAATTCTACGGAAAATCTATCAGGGCTGTAGTCTTCAGAAGGTAGAAGCTTGGAAGCTACATTGGCTAGTAGGTCGGCTGCCGAATTCTGCGACCGAGGAATGGAGGAAATGTTGAACGCAGAAAAGTGTGAGGTAAGATCTTGCACTAGCGATTGATAATGCTTAAGGTGATTTGAAAGACAATGAATTGCATTCCTCACCTGTTTAACAATGATTTCAGAATCGCCGAATACTTTTAGATATTGCACTTTAAGGCCGATTGCTTTATATAATCCCTGGACCAAAGCCTCATATTCGGCTGTATTGTTAGTGCATTCAAATTCTAACCTACAAGACAGCATTGTCTTTTCCCCATGTGGACTAACCAAGACGCATCCTGCTCCTGAGCCTTCACTAGACTTGGAGCCATCAAAATACAAAGACCAAAATAAAGGAGTATTATCAAACATATTTATAGTTTTCTCATCATCATTGAAACATCTAGACTTATCTATTTGTGAAAAATTCTCAATCTGAGATGAAAAATGATTAACTGAGAAAGGGGAGGGTTGGGCCACAAAGTTGCCAAAGAATGACTCTGATGAATAATTTCCCAAAATGTTATTGTTGAATGCTACGGGCTGGTTTTCTTGTTCAAATTCAGTAACTATGTGGGTCATATGTTTTTCTCGATCGATCCTTATTTGATTTGGCTTACCCTTATAGGGAAGCCACATGTGTGACCAATCAGTGGAAATATACCCATGCAATTTTTCGGACCAATCCCTACTCAAAATTAAACCGTAAAATTCAGGTATATTAGCTATTAGAATGTCAATCCTTTGTACTACTATGGGATCGGCAGACAACCTGATAGTTACGGAGTTAATCTCTCCCACAACCTGCACTTTGGTCCTGTCCAACTGTACAATATGGATGGCAGACTTCTGGGGTTCAATGTTCAGTTTAGAACAAACTGAAGCTGGCATTATATTAGATGATGCCCCTGAGTCAATTAAACAGTTGTGCAGGTTTCTGTTATAGATCTCATAGGTCAGAAGGAAGGGTGGAGTATGAGAATTTGATCTATCTCCAATCAGAACTGAAACGGTAGCTTCAACCATACCTGGAGGAGGTTGGCCTGAATCATTAACAGCTTTTGCACTGGGAAGTGGTGTAGAGGGAACAACATTCAATTCTTTAAGAAGTAATTTTTGCTGATTCTTTAATTTACTAAGTTCAAACATAGTTATGTTTGCTTTAGTTTTTTTCATGTCATCAACAATGTTATATTCCATTGAATCAGATACCACTAATGTTTTAGATGTTGAAGGAGAATTAGAAGTTGAAGGATGATTTTGGGGAACTACTGCAGGTGATTTCTTTGGAGGTACTTTTTCCTTTGTTGTAGCAGCACCTGCACTCCTTTTCTTTGAAGTTGCCTGGACAGGTTCAGAAGTACTTTTACTTCTAGTGGTGACTGGGAAGGCTTCTTCTTCATTATCGGTATCAGAATTGGGGAGTATAAAATCCCACATTCCATGGCATTCAGCTACTTCTTCTTCATCATCGGTTGGTGAGGTTGTTTCCTCTTCCTCCTCTTCTTGCTCTGAATCTGCGTTAGATATGACATTGGGTGGCTTTGATTCAGTTTTCCTGTAAGTCCTAAATGGTCTTTTGTTTGAGGTTTCGGCCACTTGTTTCTTTATGTCAACCATTTCGTTAGACAAAGTTTTCAGGACCTTTTGCAAGCCCTCCATGTCATATGGGTCTTTTGGGCTTTTCTTCTTGGAATCCTCTTTGAAAGAGACTTTTTTGGCTTTTCTGTCTTCCAGAGCAGCTTTCTTCTCTAGATCATTGATGCGCTTTTCCACAACAAGTGCTTCTTTCATGTTTTCGGCTAAGGTAGGTTTCCCGGCCCTATCTACAAAAATGGCTATATTGGCAGGTAGGGCAGTGATATACCATTCGCTTCGAATTTGTTCACTTGGTTTGGAAGTTGTAGGGATTTTGTTCAGGAGTTTATTGAAGCGAGCATTAAATTCCTTTATTGGTTCCCTATGCTCTATTCTCAGGTTGGAGAGATCATTTATTAGAGTAGCCAAAGACCTATCATCTCCATATTTGGTAAGAAACTGCTCTTGGCAAGTGTTCCAACTGGTAATGGAACCAGAGGGTAAAGAGAAATACCAGGATCCTGCTGATCCTTGCAAGGTGGAAGGGAAAAGTCTAACAACAACATCTTGTTCTGTTACCCCTTTCAAGTTGATTGCCAACATGAAATTATTAATATGTTCCTCAGCCTGGGTTCCATCATCTTGATTAAACTTGGGGAGCCATTTTTCGGGATAATCTGGTAATGGATGTAATGGTGCAGGCATATTGACTGCACCAGGTCTGGTCCATGGATCTGCCATTGTAATAGCACCAGTGGTTGGTATTACTGTTGGGATTCCAGATGTATGGGAAGGAAATAATGTTGAGGAGTGAGCAGGTTGAGATGTTGAGGCTCCTATTCCCTGGTGAACAACAATATGTAATGGAGGAGTGGATGGTTGACTTTGCAGATGGGGAGATGAAATGGAGGATGTGGATGAAAGCTCTCCACTATCGGATCCTTCAGTATATTTCTTCGCCTTTTTCCTTTTGGGTAAATGGAATTCAGTGGGTTCAATACCGAGCTTTTCGCTTTGAAGTCTGGTAAGAGGATGGGATAAATTGAACTGCGAAGTCGCACTGCTTTGTGATACCTCAGATTTCTGTGGCGAAATCGAGAAGCTCTGAAGTTTGTGGATAAGAGACTGGACTTCAGGGGATTCAAGACTTAATTGTTCTGGAGTATGATGGGTTTGAGCAGTGGTAGTTGATTCCTCTTCTTCTTGATTGTATACTGGTGAACCAGCATGCGATTGAGAAGTACGAGGAGATTTGGAGGGAGAATTACTCTTAGAATGGCTTGCAGATTTGGGTTTGCTTGCCATTCACAGTCAAGGCCCTCCTTCTAGCGCCAAAAATGTTGAAGCCTCGAAAATCGCTGCAACAACATTGGGGAAACCACCCGGTCTGGACCTTAGTATAGCTCCTTTTCCGTTTGGAATAGTGGCTCCGACTGGGGATAATGGGACCAGGTTCCCAGAAATAGATAAATGGGATGGATGAATGATTTATAGACTACACTAGTGGTGAGCGAAAGGCTAAAACTATTAACAGAAATATAAATGAATGAAACTATCCCGGGAACCTATTGAGCTCTAAAGCGTAGCGTTTGATGGTCTGTGTCAAAAAGACAAGCATATAGATGACTCTATCTTTCTGACATAGATGTTAATTCATTCAAGATTGCTGTGCCTAAATAGTTAAGCAGAGCGATTAAAGCGAAATTACCACACTTTAACATTTATATCATTGTCATATACATGATTAAAAGAAAAGGCACATCACAAAACATCCAATAGTGGAATGAATAAGATCTGCTGTTATAGCGCATGCATATAATCAACAATAGCAAGAATAATCACATAACAATTCATATAAAAGGAATGAATTCAGACATAGATAGAAATACCATATGAGCTGCGTGACACTCCCAAATATCAATCGCTATTTGCAGTTCTTCCTTCAACGCAAAACATTCTTAACAAAGACAATAGTGCACAATTGCATAAAGAAGCTTCCTTGTTAAATTTAGAACAACTGGTCCAGTTTCATAAAAGAATATCTACTGAAGCACAGTAGTGCAAACTTCAGTCTATTAAGTCTGTTACAAAACTTTACGACCCTTTCCAAAACAATGAAAGGGTCTATAAATACTAAACTATTTTAAATATCTAATAAACAGAAATCCTACTTAATTGGCATCAATAACTTTTGATCCTATTTTGGCTAGCGATCTGGCAAGCGGGAGCGTGATTCATCAAGTCGGCTGCTTTCCTTTGAATCTGAGCTGACTTATCGCAAGCATTGGCTCAACTTCTGGAGGTTTGTTGAGGCGCGAACTGAGCTGGGCGGCATAGGTGGCATCCTGAATATCGGGAATTATACACCCGATTGCATCTGTTAAACACTTAAGGGCGGCTCTCTGTGTATGCGGCTTAATCAGGAAGAGCCAATATGCTTCCAAGCTTAAACTATTAATCCCGGCGATTAATCTCCCCTTTTCCTCTAAATCAGGATAACATGATTGCTCCAATGTGTTTGTTGTTGTCATCTTTCCTGGTGTACATTGGGAAATCATATTTGCCAAGTAGAGAGTGTTGTTGACTAGATCAACTAGATTGCTGGAAGTCGATTTACATCTTGAAGCCGCCCTCTCTGCTTTTATCACCTGAGTTTGCCATTCTGTGAAGAGTATATCCTTATATGTTTCTAGGATCCTGGGCAAATTTGCTGCTTTCCCTTGATCAGAATCTTGCCAGTCAAGATATGCAGTAATTACCTCTTCGGCTTGATCCAGTTCATTTCTGGCCTTCTCTACCTGCTGGTTTATGGATGTTGTTAATTCGCATAGTGGCTCAGCTTGAGGGATCTGTTGACACAAGAGTCTAACCTGAGATATTAATGCATTGTTTATTAATGATGCTTCTGTTCTGAACTCTGCCACTTGTGAAGCGCCCTTCATCTTTTCTAGCTGCGATGACATTTGAGCGATTTGCTCATCTTTGGTTTTCATCATTTGTTCATTCGCTGCTCTCAACTGTGCCAATGCCTCCGACAATTCTTTCTGTTTCTGGATCGCACTTAGGTCGATCCTTTGCTTTTCTGCTTGCAATTGCTGGGTTAATTGATTGTTCATTTGCTGTTGTGCCAGCAACTGCTCCTCTGCTTGCGTTGCCTTCTGCTTTGTCTCAGTCAATTCTGCTTGTAATGCAAAAATTTCTTGGTCCTTAGTCTTCAGTAGAAGACTTACCTCCGATGCTTTGTCGATTGTTGCTGCCGAATAGACTCCCGCATACTGTGACAACTTTGTTAGGTCATCGGAGGGGTCCAATTCCTCTTTCCATACTACATTACCCATGACTGTTTGCTCTGGAAAGACAGAAGGTTGATCAGTCCTTCATCTTTTCCTTGATCGCTTTACAACTGCTCTATGCCTCGGGCTGTAGAAAACATCCAATGGAGGAATATCTTCTACCTGCAGAATGATTTGATCTGAGGGGTCCTTTGGAATTATCTCAACATCCTTAGAAATGGGTGGGCCGCTGGTTCCACTTAGAACCTGAGGTGAAGTAATGTCCTGTGTGTCGTTCATTTTGGAAGTGTCTGTATCTTTTGAACATTCTAATCCACTGATGATGGAATGAAACTGCTGCCATTCCTGGAGCAATTTGGGGTCTATGGTAGTGTCCACATTGACATCAGTGGTGGTCTGTTTCTCCTTTTCGGCTTGAGACTCCTTCCGTTCTTGTTCCTGCTCTTTCTTCTTATGCTCCTCTTGTTCCCTCTGTTGCCTATCCTCATGCTCTTTCTTTAGCTGTTCCTCTTTTTCCTTCCTCTGTCTTTCTTCATTTTCTTTCTTCTGCTGTTTTTCTTGTTCTTTCCTCTGCTTTTCCTCCTGCTCCTTCTTATGATCTTTTGTTATAACAGGAGGTTCCTTTGAATGTTGCCGACCAGACTCGCTTGATGATGTCGCTGGGGTCGTTGCTAGTAAATCTAGAGGCAGAGTTTGCAACCTCTGTTCTCTAAGTTTATTGAACTCAGTCAACCCCTCATCATTATATTTCATTCTAGCGAGTTCTTTAGCCTGACCTATCGTTTCGGTCGAAATGAACAGGTCATCAAACATATCTTCCAGATGCTCAAACCTTGTCAATTTGGCCTGTTCTAATGCAGCATAGGCAATTTGCTTTGGATCAAATGACCTGTTTGGGATTGTGGCCAAAGTTAAAGATTGAATCTTTGTGGCTTCCTTTTCTGCATGTTTGAGATCATGCAGAGTATAGACACCACATCTCAAGGGAAAAGAGGGCCAGCCCCTCTTCTTTTCTCTTTTGAGAGTCTGTGTAGTACTTTCAGCCATAATCTGATAAGCGATTTCTCTTGCTAGTAGCTTATCTGGAATGTACAGAGGGAGAACATGTGGGTTGGCTTGGCTGCCGAAAACTCTGATATAGGTAAATTTCTCTTCTCCAAACTAACTTGCTACTGCTGGTAAATCAAACGAAGCCTGATAGGAAATCTTGGGAATGGGTGTATCAAAAATGGAATAATAAATGGGCACCATAAAGCCATTGCAGATTTGATACAGATGGTGCTTGTAAGAAGACTTCCACAATTTTTGGTGATATATATGAATGGGTGAGGGGTCTTGTGCAGTCCACCTCCAACCGAGGACAGGAAATTCGGAATTGAAACATAATGTGTCTAAGATATATGCACTGTAATAGAATGGGGGAATTTTCCTTTCAGTGACAACAGTCTTACTTCTAAAATCACGAACAACCACTGCTAGTTTATCCGAGAGAATAGTAGCCCAATCCATAATTATACTGTTCACTGCTGCCTCCATTAGAGGAACCATTTCTATGGTAAAATTAGCAGAGTCATGCAATCCCCACAGTCTACACATCATTATTCCCGCATAACAATAAGGAGAAGCCAAAGAATCAACCGAGTACTTACCGGAAGATTCGTGTTTGTGCTTGGCCGGATTTTGTCTCCAATCCTTGATGGGTTCGGATTCAACTTCATTATCGCTTGCAAACTTCTCCAGGAACGCCTTGTTATATACCTTCTCTGGCTCGGGCAAATGATACATTTGCCTTAGATCATCTGCCTTGAATGATCCGAAAATCCTCCCATCTCTGGTGCTGAAAGTTCTGTCCAAGATTGGGATTTCTTCAATCGCCCATCGCACAACGTCTGTGTATGGGAGAATTTGCTCCCTGGCTGCTATTCTGTGAAGGAAAGAGTCGGCTAAATCTTTGAGAGTACTCTCAGACTTCCGGAGTAAATCCACACTAGCTTCTGTTACTGTCTTTTCTGGTTGCTCGGCTTCAATTAGGTTGTAAGTGCCTTGCCAAGTAACTCTGGTGAGACCCGTACACGTAGTATCAGATATTAAGCCCTTCTTCTTGTCTATGGCAGCTTGTCCTGCAACTGGTGTAGCGGAAGCGCCCGCAGTCTTCTTGGATTTCTTCCCCATCTTGCTCAAGCTTCTTTCTATGGATGAATTCTGCACAGAGAGGCAAATGTGCGTAATACAGAGAGAGCAATGAAAACTTGCAAGTGATGAGAACATATGAATAGGTGCGTAATAAGGGATTAGCCTTTAAAATGGGCGCGGACACAATCCATGGGAAGATTTTAAGACATGATCTCATTAATTGGCCGTTTAAAACCCGTCATCCCTTAAATGCCCATTATATCGTTATTTGGCTGAATGATTCACTTAAGCGTGCAGTGGACGTTTTGGCGGTTGAGCGCAGGTGAATGATTGCTTAAGCGATCAAGCTTTAAATATGAATGAATTATGCTATCCCATCACTTAACGGCTTTTTATTGAAAACTGCGCTTTATCGCATCGCGTCGGGAGAATGAGGATTACAAAGCGCACATATAGTATATTGCCGATGGCCGACAGCGATATCGCATCGCATCGGGGGTATGACCTATGCGCCTTAATGATATACATTGGATGTTGCCGATTGCCGATTGCGATATCGCATTGCATCGGGGCAAAAGCTTTGGGCGCGTTAAGGCTGCTTATAAAGTATCACCGATTGCCTATCGCCGACTGCGCACCGCGTCGGGACTAATGGCATGGGGCCTTTTAAGATGTGCATAAAGTATTGCCGATCGCCGATTGCGATATCGCATCGGCGGAAATCCATGTGCCGCTGATTTATATTTCTTATGTTATTGCGATATGCGATCTTGCGATCGCTTTATCACAATGACAAAGATTTTGCTTTATTTCTTTAAATGGATTTTTCAAAAAGGGTTTTATAATAACGAGTTCATTTGATTATCGGACCTTTTCGATCAATAAAAGTATTGATGCCAATTAAACTTTAAAGGGACCCACTTCATTTGTTAATGTTTATAAATAAAAATAAAATGAAATGGGGGGTTGTTGTAGAGCACAACATATTATTATTGTAGTAAATGAATGAACATTCCCAAAATAGCCTTGTAACTCCTCTATAGGGAGCACCTTCCTTTCTATCATAAGTTTGCACAAAGTCTACTCAATAGTGTGTTAACAGGTCTAAAATATATCTCGGAGAATAAGGAGACACTCTCTTCCCTTGAAAGAAGTGAAAGGCTTTTTGCATAGGGAGGTGAAGCAAGTGACTTCGTTAGGGTACTGTCCAGGCTCGCTCGCAGCAAAGCAATGTTTTTGCTCTTGAAGTGACTCCTCCAGGGTACTGTCTAGGCTTGCTGGCAATGGAGAAACACTAGAGATGAAAAATCATACTTTGAATATCATAAACTCATCGCACACATTACCCTTTCTTGTATTGAAACAATTGTGATATGGTGTATCTTTTGTGTGTATTTCAACCAAGTTGAGAAAAGTGAGATGCTATGTGTAAAACTGGGTCAAAAAGGGGAAATAGAGGCAATAAATACTTCCTGAAGGTTTGACCCTTAATTAAAAGCTATTCCTAGACAGAGAAGTTGAAGTCTGCCTAGGGTGTTCCCAAGTGTTGTCGTTGCTACAACACCCTCCAAAATTTCGTTACATTTGAATTTTGGAGCCTACTATCACTATCGAATCTAGAGTTGCGTTGATCACCAATTGTCATTTCATGTTATTCGATGTGTTTCAAGTGTCGTTGCATTGATCAAAACATCTTTTAGTGCATTTCGTGGTCATAACATCTTTGTTGTCGTGAAATGACACTTTTGGGTCACAATCGCACACATCACACTTGTTGCGTATGGGGAATATGTATAAAGTGACATTTTTATGCATATTCATCATTAATATTCAAGTTTGTCTAAGTTTTCTTGATGAGTTGATATGTGCCGAACGTGGTTTTATGTCCACATTCATCATGTTTGTCCATCGCCTCATATTCCAGACTTAGACAAATCTTTGGTTTCAAAGCAAACTCATTAAGGCCAATAACACATTAAGCCTTGATAGGAATATTTTATTGTTCGAAAGTGCACCATGCGCCCTCTTAGGGTGCACGACCCACTCCTTAACCCTCTTCCCCCTTCCTTACTCCGAACTGTGTCCTCCTAGAGACCAAGTCTTCCTTGAACACACTCATTTGAATCGAAGAAGTGCACCCTCCTTGAGTGCATAGGCCCACCCTAAAGGCCTTAAACTTCACCCTTTCGCCTTCCCTAATGCGCCATGTGCCATTTTGGACCCTTTGAGAGCATGAACGCACTTTGAACGCACAAAGCATCAACCTTCAACCTCCAGGAGTGTGCCCTGCACCCTTTTGGGCCTCTTGAGCGCATGAGCGCACTCTGAAGGCATGAGGCCCTCACCCTTCAACATTCAGGAGTGTTCATTGCGCCCTCCATCTCTTCGTTGAGTGCACAATGCACTTGGGAATCCCGAAGCCTTCCCCTTCATCCTTCGGACTTGCACCATGCTCCCTGCCTTTACTACTTCCCTCTCTTGATCATACGAGTGCATGCTGAAGCCCCGAATCCTTCCCTCTTCAACCCTTCAACCTTTCAAAGTGCGCCCATGTGCCCTGAAGCCCCTTTTGTCCCTCTTGAGCGCGCCTGAAAGGCATGAACATAAAATATGCATGAAACATGGTAGAATAGGAGATTTTCAGGCTGATGGTTGCTCGTCATGAGTGATTTGCAAATACAGGTATTCCAGAAACATCGTGGCAAGCACACATGAGGAATATTGGGCAAGGAGAACAAACAAAGGAAGCTCGAAAAGAATGAAGAACACACTTGAATCTTGATGATCAAAGCACCCTGAAGACTCCATTTGATCAGAAACCCTTTGGAGGGTAGAGGACATCAATGATTGAAGTTGCATGAAGAATGAAGATATAGTTGGAAGCCATGTCATGACTGGAGAAAGTCCATGTTATCAGTCATTATTAGTCCGAGTCATCAAAGATAGTGACATGTCAAGTTTCATCACACTATGATGTGGAAGTCATGGTGTATTGTTGTGCTCATTGTAAAAGACAAATAAGTGGAATACTAAGAGTCATGGAACTCCAAAAGACGTGTAATATCAAAAGTCATATGTAATTCCAAAATTCATTTGGAATTCCAAAGGTCGCTAGAAGTTAGAAAGTCAAGAGTCATGAAGATTTGAAAGGTCATTCCTCAAGTTATAAATAGATCCTCATTTCTCATGTAAAGGGATTTTAACTTTGGTTTCTCCCACAAGGCATTAGAGAGATAGAGTTAGTACTTTTGGGGAGTAAGCAGTGGTTCTAACGCTCCACTATTGGAGCTAGTCGTGTTCATTGTATTTATGTATCTTGGGACTTTTGCTTAATATTGAAGCCTTTCAGGTCAACACGTTTTCACACATGGATTGTGAATGTTTCTAAGACTATTATTTGAATGTTTATGGTTCATGTTTGCTTTCATTAGTACTAGAGTAATTGAACTATTTTGGTGACTTCGGTGCTTCTTGTTGGAAATGTGTTGTTATGTTTATAATGATCATCACATCCTTGTGAACTATTTTTCTTGATGTTAGATGAAACTTTCTCTTTTACTTGTGTCCCCATTAGGGGAGGACTATTGCTTCTTTCTTAGAGGCTCACTTCACTTTCCCCTCCACAGTGAGATAACCATGATATGTCTGCAATCGAACATCCACAAGGCACATTAGCTTACTCATTCATATGGATGTTTTCACTTCTCTCTCATGCTAGCAGCTAAAGCCAAGGCATATATTTAAGTAAATGACGGTCGAGTTGTATTTCGAATGGGACTCCTACACCAAATGATGTAAGTTCTAGTTGGGACCTTATATCGGGGAGATCCCTTGTATATTGGAAGTTTCCAGTGCTGTCAACATGGTCTAATGAGCAGAAAGAGGGTGTTGTATAAGGTGGCGGGAAGTGGGCCCACACAACCAAAATCAAGGGTTCCCATGTAGTGTCATCTCTAAAAACAATGTAAACTTTGAAACGGGAACTATAAACTCAAAACGGGAACTCTGGCCAAAAAACCCCGAAAAAACATCAAAAATAGTGCTAAAAATGAAAAGTGTTGATGCTGGAATAACACCTTTTTTTTTCCAAGCTAAATTTTCAACATGTTTTAAAAATGATGGTGAAAACCAATTTTTGGTGCAAAAATTGTCCAAAAAACGCCCTCAAAACGAAGTGTTGATGTTCGAATAACATTTTTTTTTTTTTCCTCAATGGTAAATTTTGTACAAAAAACACCCTCAAAACGAAAAGTGTTGATGCTGGGATAATAATTTTTTTTTCAAGGGTGAAATTTCAACGTTTCAAAATAATAGCATAAAAAATTTTATCATGACCCCAAAAAACATTAAAATTTCAAAAAAAAAATAAATAAATTAAAATTAAAATTAAAACAATGAAAAAACACAAAACAAAAAAATAAAAAATAAAAATAACAAATCATAAATAAAAATATATACTAAAAACAAAACATAAAATAAAAAACACAAAAAAAAAAAAATCAAACATCAAAAATAAAATCAATCATAAAAATGTAAAATGTAAAAAAAAAAAACAAAACAAAATTAACCTATAAAAAATAAGAATTAAAAAACTAGAAAAAAATTACAAATTATAAACAAATAAATAGTAAAAAAAACATATCTAAAAAAAATTGGGGAAAAAAACAAATATGTAAACCATAAAAAATTTTGGGAAAAGAAGAAAAAACACATTTAAAAAACTATAAAATTAAGTAGGTAACAATAGAAAAATTAAAAAAAACATTAACAAAAAACTAAAAAAAATAAAATTAAAAACAAACTAGATTTAAAAAAAAAATGGAAAATTAACCAAAAATAAAAAATAAAAATTAGTGAAATTAAGATTAAAATGATGATTACTTGAAAAATAAATGTAAAAATACATATATATGAGATAAAATATAAATAAAAAATATTAAAAAAAAAATTTGTTTAATCATAAAAGAATTTGGAAATAAAAAATAAAAAATAAAAAATTTATATATATAAATTTAAGTAAGTAAAAATATAAAGATTAAAAAAATCATTAACAAAAACTAGCAAAAAAAAAAAAACAAACTAGATTAAACAAAAATAGAAAATTAACAAAAAAATATAATTAAAAACTAGTAAAATTAATATTAAAAACATTTAGAAAAAACTAAAAAGACAAAAATAAGCTCAAATTATTAAAAAAAAAAACTAAAAAATTATCAAAATTTTAAAAATATAGGTATTTTCCAATAAAAAAAAAATTAAAGAACATTTTCAACTTAAAAGAATAAATAAATAAATAAATTTTTTTATTAAATTTTCATTATTTATTTAAAAACAAACAAAAAAAAATTTAAAGATATATATTTTTTTAAAACGTAATTTTATTTATTTTTTTTTTTTTAATTTGAAAGAAAAAAATCAATAAACAGTAGTAATAAAAATTATTAAATTTTAATTTAGTAAAAAAAATTAATAAAAAAATTTGTTAAAATATTTTAATAAAAATTAAATTTTAATTTTTTTTTATAACTTTTGTTTTTAAACAATTAGATATTTATTTCGAAATATAAATCATAAAAAAAATATTAATTTTCTTAAAACAAATTTTTATTTTTTAATTTAAAATTTAAAAAATTATTAATCTTCTTTTTTTTAAATTAATATATCAAAAAAATTAATTATAATTATGTTTGTTAAAAAAAATTTAAAAAATATTATTGAACATTTTTGTTCCCATATTTTTCAACAAATTTACTATTAATATCTTATAATTTAAATTGATTTACAAAAATATATTTAGCAAACAAAATACTAATAAAATAAATCATCATTAAATCATTCTTTTGATTATTTAAAAATTAAAAAATAAATTATCTAAACGTATAAAAAAAAATTAAAAATAAAATAATAAAATAATATAATTTTGTTTTAGAATGTTTATATGATTTCTTCCCCAAAAAATCTTTACTTAAATCAGAAATAATTTTACTTTAACCATATTAAGTAAACCTACGCTCCCATGCCCATAATTGTCAACCATAATCATCTTTACTGCAATTAGTGGATTGTCATAAATTTTAGAAGCTTCCCAGAATGAAAAATTAAAAGAAAATTCTACCTACCGGTGACACTGAGTTTAATTTATTGAAATCAATTTTCTGCACGTTGATTAACAAATAAATCAACTTTTAGATCATCGCCGGTTTGTGTTCCTAACTCGCAGATGACCTGGTAGTGGCAAATTCCTTCAGCATTGCATCTGCAATCTTGGAGTTTTACACAACACTGAGGTCAGGTATTTATAGGATCATCAATAAAATGTTCTGTAGGTCAGTGCAGTATATATGTAACAAACTGCCTTATCCAGTGAGGAGGTTCGTGTATTGGTTGTTTATTTGGGTAGAGAACTTGATGCCCCGCAATGATATCCTATTAAAAGTTGAGAGGCGCGATAAACTGGCCCTTGGGCCCTCGGCCGCGCCACCACCGGGCAGCGGGAGGGCGTGGAAATCGACCCACGGCCCTCCCGCCGTCTGGGGGTGGCGCGGCCGGGGCCAGGGGCTGCTGCACGCCCTAGGCCTCCGGCCGCGCCACCACCGGGCTGCGGGAGGGCCGTGGGTCGATTCCGGGAGTCGACGAATCGACCCACGGCCCTCCCGCCGCCCTGTGGTGGCGCGGCCGGGGGCCGTTATTTTTTTTTATTTTTTAAATAAAACAATAAATATATGCATTAAAAAATTTTAATATATTTTTAAAAAATTCTTTTAATGAATAAAAAATAAAAAATGTTTAATAATATTTTTAAATTTTTTTAACAAACATAATTATAATTAATTTTTTTCATATATTAATTTAAAAAAAAAATTAATAATTTTTTAAATTTTAAATTAAAAAATTAAAATTTGTTCAAAGAAAATTAATTTATTTTTTTACGATTTATATTTCGAAATAAATAACTAATTGTTTAAAAAAAAAATTATATTTTTTTTTTTTAATTAAAAAAATGGTTTAAAAAAAATATAAATTTAATTTTTTTATTTTTTTTGAAAATATAAAATGTAGGTTTAATTTTTTTTAATTTCAATGTAGGTTTAATTTTTTTTTTTTTTTTTTTTTTTTGGGAAAATATAAAATGTAGTTTTGATAATTTGAATTTTTAAATTAAAAAATAATAATAATAAAAATTGTTTAAATTTTTTTTTTTTTAATAAAAGACAAGATTGTTTAAAAAAAAAAATTATTTATTTATTTTTAAATAAAATAGGTATATTTAATAAAAGATAATTGCATTTTTGTTTTTTTAAATAAAAAATAACTATTTTTTTGGGTTTTTTTTTTATAATTTAAATTTATTTTTGTTTTTTAATATTAATTTTTGTTTTTTTTTTTCGTTAATTTTCTATTTTTTTTAAACTAGTTTGTTTTTATTTTTATTTTTTTTCCTAGTTTTTTCTAATGTTTTTTTTTAATTTCTCTATTTCTACTTTTATATATATATATATTTTTTAATTTTGTTTCTTTTTTCCAAATTCTTTATGGTTTGTGAGATTTTTTTTATTTTATTTTTTACATTTTTTGTTTTTTTTTTTTAATATTAATTTCACTAGTTTTTTAAATTTTTTTTCGTTTTTTTTCTTTAAACTAGTTTTTTTTTTTTTTTTTTCTCTCTCTCTAGTTTTTGTTTATATATATATATATATATATATATATATATATATATATATATATTTATTTCTCAATATTTACTTACTTAATTTTATATATATATATATTTTTTATAATTTGGTTTTTTTTTTTTTTCCAAATTCTTTTATGGTTTATGATATAAATTTTTTTTTAACATTTTTTATTTTTTGTTTTTGTTTTTTTTATATATATTTTTATATTTGTTTTTTAGAGACAATTATTTCATGTGGATTGAAAATTTAGTTAATGATGTATAAATATGTAGAATATCGAAAATGTAAAATATTGACCTTCTTCTTTAAATATGCAAATCAATAAAAGCCCCACTACAAAAAAAAAAAAAAAAAAAAAAAAAAAAACTAGAAAATATGAAGAAGAAGATCACTTCCAAAATTATTAAATTTACGAAATAATTATTTACATTTCATACATTAGAAAATTTAAAGTCAAAAAATAGGTCTTTTAAAAAAAGGGTTACGAAATAATTATTTACATTTCATACATTAGAAAATTTAAAGTCAAAAAATAGGTCTTTTAAAAAAAGGGTGTGATGCAGAATAACCATTTTTTAAAATTAGCATGAAAATCACTACCATTCTAAAATGCAATGTACATAAAAAAAATGAAAGTGCAAAAAACTATGCTCTAAAAAAAACATGTGTGTTCTGCATCACCCCTTTTCAAAATCGGATCACTTTTTTGCTATCTCTACAAAACGGGTAACAGTATCAGTTCCCGTTTCAAAGTTTACATTGTTTAAAGCTTAGTAGCCAATAAATGATATCTAACGAGACTAGGATACAAAGTTAGCAATCAAATTGGGTAGAGGAGACAACAATACAAACCTAGTCCACTCTTTCTGTCGAACCCCCACTAATCCATGCCTAAAGGTGTCCATGATAAGTAAACGAAAATACCCAACAACACAATGGAAATCCATACCTTCCAGGTTGGGAGGTCCACCTTCAAACATACAATCATAACATATGGGTGAGGGACCATATGGTTGGCTCAGGTTGCAGAGAAAATGACACATCGAGCTATTTGGTGGTTGCAAGGGGATGCTGGCTGCCGGTTGAGGACCATCTAGGAGAAAAAATGTGTTAGGTATCCTCTTCTGGAAGTGGATTTATGTTTATAACTTTTTTTTATATCTTTGATTCATTAGATGAAACTATAGATTCTATTGGGATTGTCCTTGTGCACTAGGTATCCTCTTATAGAGGTAGATGTCTATTTGCAACCTTTTATTTGGCATGCATCATATGTTTGCTGATTGTCGGTTGAGGACCATCTAGGAGAAAAAGTGTTAGGTATTCTCTTAAGGAAGTGGTTTTATGTTTATAACCTTTTTTTTTATATCTTTGATTCATTAGATGAAACTATAGATTCTATTGGGATTATCCATGTGCACTAGGTATCCTCTAATAGAGGTAGATGTCTATTTGCAACCTTTTATTTGGCATGCATCATATGTTTCACTAAATGACTATAGATTCAATGAGAATTGTCCATGTACCTGAGCAATTTGGTATGATGCAATAGAAGGTTTGTTGTGGTGAAGGAAACGTTAAAGAAGTGTGATGTGTAATATGTTATGGAAAAAAAGAACTCTTAGTGTGATATTCTATTGTGTGATAAAAGACATTTTTAGGGCTTTGTCATGGTGAAAGAAACTTTAAACAAGTTAGATGTATCACACAAATATAATCTTTTATGAATGTGATATGTCACGATGAAAATAGACATGAGTGCAATTAAAGAGTGGAACAACACACACATTGCAATATTCCAATGAAAGAAAGTTTACCTTTAAAAGGTGCAAAACAATGAAGGAAAATCCCCATGTCATATGAATGGAGGCCTTATACAATCATAGATTTAATCAAGACTATACATGTGCACTAAGGCTTTGGTGCAATGCAATAAAAGGGTTGTCACAGTGAACGAAAATTTGAAGAAATGTGATATATCACACACACATAAACTTTTATGCAAGGTGATGGGATGTTTTGTGATAAAAATAACTTTTAGTGTGATACTAGATGCCATGACAAAAACACCTTCCATGCAATAAACAATTTCATGTACTAAGGAATTTTTTGTGCTTTGTCAAAGTGAAGAAAACTTTTAAGAAATATTATGTTAATAGGAACATCTAAAGTTCGTGACAAACAAAAACTTGTAAATGAAAATTTTAAGAAAATTGTTAAGAAATTTGATGTTTCGCACAAATAGGAACATGTAAAGGTCATGACAAACAAAAACTTCTCAGTAAAAATTTTAAGAAAAACTTTAAAAAATCCAATGTTTTGCACAATAAAAACATTTAAAGATTCTGACAAATAAAAATTTATAAGTAAAATTTTTATCTTTTTTCTAAAGCAAACTTCCTTCATTACATCACTACAAAATTTACACCTATAAAATACATCACAATACAACAAAAATTACATCTATATGATATAAGAAACAACTAAAAAATTTACATCTTAAAGTAACAAAATTTTCATACATAACAATAAAATTTGTAACCATAAAATACAATACAGCATTACCAACCTTCACAACAAAATTAAAATTTGCATGTACATAAATAACATAACATATTGTAAACTTTCCATTGCAACAAAGTTTACATCCATATATCATATCACAACAAAGTTTTTGTCTCATTATAAACACAATTTATTTTTTATATGCTGAAATAATGAAATATTCTAACAATATATGTGTTCATATAATCACAATATTCTTAGTTAAACTAAGAATATTTAAAAATAAAATAAAATAAAATAAAATATTATTCGAGAGCAATCGCTAGTTTTGAATAATTCCGAAATTAAGCACAATGAACATTTATTTTCCCCAAACATGATGAACATTTATCACACCCAAGAAAATTTCATGGTTCCATTCCTTTCTGAACAAAAAGTATTTCTTTTTTTTCAGAGGGAAAATCAACATGAAAATCAACATATGGCCGAGGCCAACAGATTTTTACAACATATGACCAAAGCCAGCAGATTTTTACAGCAGCATTTGAGTCTTTGCATTTTAAGGTTTGGACTGGTCAAATCATGATTTCCACCCAAATTTATGAGCGCAAACAGGTTTGTAATCATGGACAGAAGCCCCTGGAACACTCCGGAATCCTGATTCCCACCAATTATAAAGAGGGCAAACAGGTTCGTAACTGTGCGAAGGAAGCCCCTAGAACAATCTAGTGGAAGACGATTACAACAATTGAGTAACATTCTACCCATCTTCCCCTGCTCTTATAAACTGTCACCTATCCCTCCCCTGATCGCAACAACAAAGTCTTGAAAGGTCTAGCATTCGCAGTTACAGAATCGATATTCATTGCAAGCATGTCTCTCACTCCTAGTTTCTTCGGCAATCGATCCAGCATCTTCGATCCATTATCGCTGGATTTATGGGACCCTTTCAAAGCAGGGAAGTCTCCATTTCTTAGGGATATTGGCCATTTTTCAAGAGATGATGCAACAGCTATAGCCAACACTCAGTTCGACTGGAAGGAAACTACCGACGCGCACATCTTCAAGGCTGATCTTCCAGGTAATTATCCTCTCTGTAGCTAGCAATTTAGAGGGGTTTTGTCATTCTCGTCATTAATGGCCGATTGGTTGCTATTTAGAGCCCGGGATTTAGGTTTTTTTTATTCATGGCAGGTCTGAAGAAAGAGGAGGTAAAGATAGAGGTGGAAGACGGTCGAGTTCTACAGATAAGTGGCGAACGCAAGAAGGAAGAAGAGCAAAAGAACGATAAGTGGCACCGAATTGAGCGCTCTCACGGGAAATTTCTTCGGCGTTTCCGGCTACCCGAAAATGCTAAGGCGGAGGAGGTGAAGGCTACAATGGACAGCGGAGTGCTCACTGTCACGGTCCCAAAACAGCCTCAGCCTAAGCCTGAGGTTAGGGCCATCGAAATCTCTGGTTAATTGAAAGAAAATTGAGTGGACATTGCGGCAGGGGCTGTGTTGGGTTCTACCATTTATTCAGTCATTGTCCAGTCTTAAGTGTGTGTGGGGGCTTGGCTACTGGAATGATAGTAGCCGCATAGGATATTGCAGTGTTGATGTAAAGTTTTGATCTCCCTGTATTGCATTTTCTTAGCATTGAAGGAATTGAATTTATTTAGTCTTTTAGTCTCCTGTGTTGCATTGTGTGTTTTCTTAAATGAAGATTGGGCTGTCTTCTGTTTCCTCAATGTTTTGTTTTACCTTGTGCATTCAATTTACGTGAATACTTGCAATTCCGATCACCAATACTTATATGATAAAATTGTCTATTGCGTTTATGATATCATTACTTATTTAATTGAGCTACTCTTTCATTGTCTTATCCAATGACATCATTATTTATTTAATTAAACTACTCTTTCATTGTCTTATCCATTGCCCTATCTTTTTTTGTAAGCTGCGGTGATTCTATTATCGTACAACCAATATACAAGTACAAAACTTAGGGGCCTCAGTCTGCTCCGAAGGGAGAACAGCGCTGAGGTTCCTATACTTCCAACAAACAAAAACGTTATCAAACTGGACTTCAGGGAACTAAAAAGAGAAGACTGCCCACCACGCAGGGCGGCGAGAAACACAAGACTGAAAGGGCAGCCGGAAAGGATAAAATATCCACCTCGGCTCCCAGGAGAAGAAGAGACTAAAGCAGAGCTGAACCAACAGAACTAGAAGAAGGGAGTCCGAACCAAGCCAAAGGAACTACCCACCGAGTGTGGAAACACTTGGTCGACTTTTTTTCCCTTTCTTCTTGCCGACTTTGACCCAATCAGTTGGACTTTGATGATCGAGAACAATTTGTAGACTGTTTTGGACTGGAGGCGAAAGCTCCTTGTCTGAATCCGAAGGAGATGACTCATGAGGTCGTTTCTGAGCGATGGGTGGGACTGTTGCTTCCTCGTGTCGCACAGAGGGAGGAACCTGTTCTGTCTTTTCTTCAACGACTTCCACATCTTCATCCACGTCCTCTTCATCTGAGCTAGAAAACACGTCCATTGGGGGAGGATCATGAGGTTTCCAGCTTTTATCTTTTGGCTTGGATTTGGCTTTCTTTTTTTGGAATGGCATTGAGGGACACGAACTTTGTAGGTGCCCTGTGAGATGACAATATCGGCACCGAAATGCTGTATTCTCGTAATCCAGAGGTTGAGACCAATGGAAATCCCCTATTTTGAGAATGATCTGATCAGGAAGTCCCTTGCTTATGTCTATTTCTGCGCAGATTCTGGCATATGTATAAATTCCTTTTTGCCCTCTTGAGGGATCTGTTTCTAGGAAACGACCTAGGGTATTGCCGATGGCTTCAAATACAATAAAGTTCCATAAGTGCACCGGAAGGTTAGGGAGTCTAACCCAGATCGGGAGTTTGGTGATGACTGCTGTGGAAGGATCAAACTCTGGGAACCACGGAGTAAGGAACAGACCCGCAGAATTCCAAAACCAAGGGCCTTTAGTTAAGACTCTTTGGTAATCATCACTGTCAACAAACACTACTATAAAGAAGCCTTTAGAGCAGAAATAAACCTTGCAATTGTTGGTCCAATTTGCCTGAATCCATTGGTACAGATCTGCTGTACTAGGCCAAAGACCATTGAACCTGCAGATGATGCCATTCTCTGCATACAACTGATACTGCTTGTCCAACATGGGATGTGCTAATTCAATGGAAGGAATATCCTCCGACTTGTCCACTACGAAGGGTTTGGGAGCTGAAGCAGGGGAAGCTCTTTCCTTAGATTTCTTAGAATGGACTGCATCTTTATAGGAAAAGGCAGCAGCTGAAGAGGATTGTCCAGCAGCACCCCCTCGCAGACGCATGGACAGGGTAATGGAGGCATTTCTTTGAATATTATAAGAGGACAGGGGGCAGGTATCTTCCAATTGCTTGCCTTCGTAAAGGAGACGCTGATACATTGTTGGAATCCCCGTCTTTTTTTCCATGAGTAGCTTGAGCTCCTGCACCAGGTCCGAAGGTCTCACCCAATGCAGCATTGGCTTGCCGGAGATGTGTGCGATCAGAATCTGGAATGGTTTTGAGAGTTCTGTTTTCTGCTGGCTACCGAAATCCTGTTCAGCGCTCTTCGTTAGAGCTGAGACAGAGAACGAGCCCCTGTTTGGGATAAAATCACGCAGGGGCGTTTTGTCAAACATATCATCTGCATCCTCCATTTGAGCTAAAACAGAGTACAGGCCCCTGATTGAGATAAAATTTCGAAGGGGCGTTTTGTCAAACAGATGCCCCGCATCCTCCTCGGATTTGGCGACCTTTGCAACTGCCAGTTTAAATGCTTCAGCTCTGGTCGTTTCGTTCACCCTAGACCACCAATCGACACAGGCTTTCTTCCTCCAGAACCCATTTGACGCAATCCCTGCGAGATCTCTTCCATTTGTGTGCATTTCATGGCTAATCGCCATAGGATTCATCCTGGAGCTCCGATTCTTGCCGTGGGAATGGAGCCCCGAGGGCCTCAATGATAGCTCCGGCTTGGTGGCCGTAACAGCGGCGAGGCTGAAAGAGCTCTGGGCCTTCAGCCATGGTAGCTCTTCCCATTTGCAGGCCGACGGAGAAATCAAAGCAGTTTCCAGAACATCGAAGGCAGAGGACGCGGCTATGTCTGAGAGAGAAATATCGTTCTTGGAATTCCTGTAACCACTGTTACAAGACAGCTCTTGGCCATCTCTTGCAGCGCCGACGACAGACGGAATGATAGACGCAGCCATGGTTAACGAAACCCTTGTTTCAGAAAATCGCCGGAGCTCAAATCGCAAGCGAAAACTGGGACCCTCAAATCTTGATTAAAATTTCCGAGTTAGGTAATTTTTTTGGATTATTCATACTCGTTTATTATCAAAATGTTAACATCACTCTCAAGTATGATTAGTTTACTTCACCCATGGTTGTCAACCTCCTCAGGTCTTCTTACTTCATAGATTATTTTATGCCTTGAAAATCATGATTGAGTTTGACTAATTTTGTTGGTCTTAGAAATGTTGGATCCACTTTACAATAAAGCATGTCATATGTTTCCACAACTTCAAAGGCATTGTTGAAGCATATTTGGATGACTTAGTTACTTGGTCCAAGAGGAGAGTTGAACATCCAACTCACCTACATATCATTTTCATTTTATGATACTATAACATTCATTTGAATCCACATAAGTGTATCTTTCCTCTAATAATATTGAGGAGTATGGGATCATGGTTGATATGAGAAAAATATATGATTTTATTAATATAACAAAACTATATAGTCAAATGCCCATGCCATTCATAAATGCTTTGAATCTTTTTATATGTCATTCCCAATCCCTATTATTAATATTTCCACCTCTTTCTCTACCTTCTTAGAACATGAACATTTAGGGATGAAATGAACTATGGTTTCTTCTACTTAATGATGTTAACAGTGCCTTCTTGGACCTATAAAATCCCTCTTTTGCAAAAATTTAATGTGGGACCTTGGTTGTATAAGCTCAATCAAATAAATATATTTTTCAATTGGGAATTTTAATTTCCATATTATTTTCCACCACCAAATTTTTTGATCTCTTCTTTTGTTAGTGCATTATGGCTTATTGTGGGAATATATGCACCAATACATTTTAATGACAAGCTTAGTGGGTTCTCTTTCTTCTTAATCCTAACATTCTTGTTTATTAGAAGATATATGCATCTTTTCCATTCCTCCACATTGTCTACCCCAAAACTATTTTCTTCCCATGTTAAATATTGTTGATGCCAAGTAGTAGACCTTGCCTAGATTGCAACTTGTCTAAAATTAAAACATTTGTTTTTCTTAACTCTTAAATAATTTGAGAGAAAAGCTTATGGATGCCTTTGCTTCTTACCCAAGGGATAAGATCAAATTACACTTTATCCAATTTTTCCAATTTGTCAAATCAACTAATTGCTAGCCAAATGGAAAGCATAGATAGCATATTTCCATGTTATTGAGTCATAATTTTGTTAGTTGAGGGGACTTTTGATCAATCTTCCACTATAGTAGGGATGATATACTTAACACATGCATTAACCCACAAACATGTTCCTTGAACTAGTCACCACACATTTTTTTGAACAATAGTCTTTGGAAAGAGAGATTATTTTTAGGCCCTATCTTCTAATGGATTTTGGTAATGCCATTTTTTTCCATGAGGTTACCACTAGTCATTTATTGTTTTAGTTTCTACACTAAATAAACTAGTAGAAATGTTTCCTAATGGTTTCCAAAACATGGTCTGGTACCCAAGCAAGCGATATCTAATAGACTAAAATTGCTTTCAAAATTGCTTTTACCAAAACCAAATGACTTCATTTAGATAACCGTCAATGCACCTCATTTAGGTTCTTCTTCATTTTAGCTATCAATTATGACCAATCACATTTTTTATATTCATTTGGCTTCAAAAAGCAACCTAAAGGTTTCAGACAATATTCTAGTTTTTTCATCTTATTTAGAAATAACTTAGTAATAGTTTTCCCCTACTCAGATACACCCATAAGGCCATTATATAATTTTTGATTTTAATGACCATTCAAGTTGCTTTACAAAATAAATCCATAGTACTCTTGAATTTCTCAAAGACCCTTTTGGTGTCTTCACAAAAATTAGTATATTGTCTACAAATAGTAATATGTGATATTGCACAATACTCTAATAGCACCCCTTTTATAAGTCTATTATTTCCTTCATGTTCTTTAAGTAGCTTACTTAGATCTTCAACTATTAAAAGAAAGATAAAGGGGGATATGGCACATCCTTCTTTGAGGCCTCTGAGGCCTCTTCTTGATATAAAGAAAAAGGTTGTTGCCCCATTTAATAATATAACAAAGAATACTAAGGAAATGCAAATCATTATTCAAACAACAAATTGATGGAAAAATCATAAATGATTTAGAATTAATCTAATGTAAAACCACTTTATTTTATCATAATATTTTGACAAGTCCACTTTCATCATCGCTGATTTTGGTTTCTAAACTTCATTGAATGTCTCTATTTTTGGGCTACCCCAACTGCTTCTTCCCTTTGAGAACCCAAATTGTCCTCTAGAGATTTGATTTCAGAGAACACTTTTCATTCTCATAGTAATCACCGTTGAGATAATTTTGTATATGCACTTGCATGAGATAGGTCTAAATCTCTCAAGGGTTGTATGGTTATCTTCTTTAAGATTAATGCTAATGATGTTGTATTGAAATCTCCCAATATTGTTCCTTGAGTTCTTGTTGTCTCTGCTACTCTTCATAAATCTTCCTCCATAAAATAATAACAACCCAAGAAAAATTACATGGGTAAACCACCAGGCACATGAATTTTTCCCTTTTATAATTTGTATAAAGTTTGTGTTAAAATTGGCAACTAGGGCCAAATTCCACTTTGGAAAGCTCATTAAATGGAGATGATGATTGCATTGAATTCTGTTTTTGGAGAGGACCAAAATCGCCCTAAAGATCAGCAAATTTGGACAAGAAGAAATGTGTTTTTGAATTTATGCCCACACATGCAAATTGCTCAGGTTGGCCACATCATCATGTAGGCTCATGAAGCCTAAGAGACATGTTACTTTACTCTCAACGACTTGTATGAATGTAAGTGA
Organism: Pinus tabuliformis; assembly: GCA_031772625.1. Taxonomy (NCBI): domain Eukaryota; kingdom Viridiplantae; phylum Streptophyta; class Pinopsida; order Pinales; family Pinaceae; genus Pinus; species Pinus tabuliformis. Next base: position 1,477,289,178 of record CM062818.1, read on the forward strand.
CTTATGACCTCATTTGGTATCATCATCACTCACACATTCTTCTCTCCCCTCCTCTCATTGGTTCGTAGAACTATTGGGCAAATATTCTCACTCACACGTGGCAAGGAGGATGAGTTTTAGGGACGGAAATTTTAGATAAATATAAGTTACCTATCACTTCATTTGGCATCATCATTACTCACGCATTCTTCTCTCTTCTCCTCTCATTGGTCTGTACAACTATTGGGAAAATATTCTCACTCACACGTGGTAAGGAGGACAAATTTTAAGGATGAAAATTTCAGAATTTTCTGTAGTTTGACTAGTGTTGACTTTGACTTTTGGTATCTTTTGACTTCAATTTTTAGGGTGAAATTTTATCTTAGCAGGCTGTATTTTTGGGCATAGGAACCAAGGAAAAATGAGCACTTTGACTTGCATTGATTGCAGGCTTGTTTGTTCGTAGGGTTGACTTTAGGTTGACCAAGTTTGACCATAGATTTTATGATTATTTTGGGATGACTTTGACCAACAAGGAAGGCCAATTTTGACTAAGGTTGACTGACCTTAAGGAGGCAAGTTTGATTGCTACGTTGACTATCTTTTACTTTCTAGTTAGGGTTGAATTTGAGTGTAATTGATTGCAGATTTGACAGGGTTTTTTTTACTTTGATTTAGCAAGTTTATCTTTCTGTTGAACATTTGATATAATAATAAGAAGAATTTATTAAAAGGTTTTCTACACATTGGGGTTTTTCCTTGGCATCTGCAAAATTTGGTGTCCTCTTGTCTTCTGCATTTTATTTTATGTTTTATCTACAATCACTGTCAATGTTACTTATGGTTAATGTGATTGCTATTGGAAACTAATTTGGGAATTTTCATTGGGATGCTTAAAGTGCATTGAAATAATTGTGCTAAGCACAGAACATACGATTGTTAACTATAATTAACAGTTTGATACATCTCTTTTTTTTCAACATCCTTTACCAGGGTTTAATTTGTTGTTTTGGGGTAGCATTGGATGTGCTCTAGGCCTAAAATTTTGGATGGAGGCTTGGACACATGTATTTTAAAGAACTCAGAAAGCGTTTTGGGAAATTCCAACTAGAAACGATCTTATTAAAAGAATTAATATTTTTAATGGAGTTCCTAAGTCTAAACTTAGGAAAATTAAAATATTAATGGGTATTAATTTAATTATGGGTGAAACTTTTAGAAAAATACGGAGATCAATTCAAAACGATATGAGCCTTTGATTAGGAGTTAATCTAGGCAGTTGGTTGTCCAATAGGAAGATATAAGAAGGAGCTTGAGAGTCATTTGGAAAACACACCGATAGAGATCAAGAGATTGAATTTTTGAAGTGAGAAGTTCTTAAGAGGGAATTCGATTGAGGAGATTTATTGCAGTTGAGAGGTAGGGATAATTGGGTTGGAGGATCTTCTCTGGAACTTGAATACTCAATTGAGAGGCAGAGAAGCACCAATGGAGGTTCGCAGACCTAGAAAGGACTAATGCTGGGCCAGGAGGGCCCGCATAGTGCTTGATGCAGAGGCAAAAGGGTCAGCACAAAGGCAGAGCTGCCTTCTAGTAGAAGTCCAAAATTTTCCAGGGAGTTGCTAGATTAGCTAGGAGGGTTGACGCCAGAGATCCAGGAGGCAAGGAGACCCAATGCAGAGCTAATGGAAAGCCTTAGAGAGCTCCACGTAGGCCCACACAGTTATTGTGAAGGGGCAACACGGTTGTAGCCGGGGATAGTCAGTTCAACTGTCGGATCAGAGGGATTTGCCGAGTGAAGTGAGGTAATCTCACTAAGTTTTTTGCCAGTGTCCTTTTTTCTATAACTGGATTGCCAAAAGGGCATCCAGAGTTGTATTCAAAACTATTGCTTAATAATAATAAACCTTCAAAGCTACTACACTGGTTTTCCCATAATAGGTTTTTCTCGGAAATTTTGTTCAAAAATAAGAGTGTCTATTGTGTTGTATTTTCTTTCTTTCTCAGTGTCTTGTTTCCTATTATAGTTTAATTAAGTGAAGGTTGCAGTAGTATTTGCTTCGATATTTACTGTAGAACATAATAAATAACTTGCATGGATTAACAAGTAGGAGAAGTAACATCAGTTTGCTGCGGTAGAGGTTCCTCTTGCGGAATTTTCACTTGGTATCAGAGATGCAAGTGAAGCAAGAAGAGTAGAGCCAGTAGATCCAGTGCTGAGCAGAAGAAGGGAGTTCGAAAAAGCTGTAGGGGGCAGCAGTTCGAAACCACAAAAGGTTGACGTAGTTCCAAGTTGGGAGTGCAGATTCTCGAGGCAGTCTCTCTCCAAGTGAGTCAACGGAGAGGACTTTCAGTTCGAATTTTTACAAGGATAGAGGGAGCAACATTGAAGTCTCAGCATGAGAGAGCTGGTGGGACGCAGATTTTCAGCAGGGCGTTTGCTGGGTTGAAAAACGTTAGAAGAAGAAAGAGAAGCACCTTGAGGGAACTTTTCTTCAGCAGCCTTCCTGTCGAGAACTCTGTTTTATCATTGGATGAGCATGAACAGTGAGAAGTAGAGAGGGGATTTTTGACATTTTTGGTAGATATGGCAATTAGTGGCTTGAGGGATTAGGACAGGTTGGACGAAGCATCCAAGTACGTCATCTAGAAGGCTAGCTGCCTTCTAGTAGAAGTCCAAAATTTTCCAGGGAGTTGCTAGATCAGCCAGGAGGGTTGACGCCAGAGATCCAGGAGGCAAGGAGACCCAATGCAGAGCTGATGCAAAGCCTTAGAGAGCTCCACATAGGACCACACAGTTATTGTGAAAGGGCAACACGGTTGTAGCCGTGGATAGTCAGTTCAACTGTCGGATCAGAGGGATTTGTCGAGTGAAGTGAGGTAATCTCACTAAGTTTTTTGCCAGTGTCCTTTTCTCTATAACTGGATTGCCAAAAGGGCATCCAGAGTTGTATTCAGAACTACTGCTTAATAATAATAAACCTTCAAAGCTACTACACCGGTTTTCCCGCATTAGGTTTTTCTCGGAATTTTTGTTCAAAAATAAGTGTCTATTGTGTTGTATTTTCTTTCTCTCTCAGTGTCTTGTTTCCTATTATAGTTTAATTAAGTGAAGGTTGCAGTAGTATTTGCTTCGATATTTACTGTAGAACATAATAAATAACTTGCATGGATTAACAAGTAGGAGAAGTAACATCAGTTTGCTGCGGTAGAGGTTCCTCTTGTGGAATTTTTACTTGGTATCAGAGATGCAAGTGAAGCAAGAAGAGTAGAGCCAGTAGATCCAGCGCTGAGCAGAAGTAAGGGAGTTCGAAAAAGCTGTAGGAGGCAGCAGTTCAAAACCACAAAAGGTTGACGCAGTTCCAAGTTGGGATTGCAGATTCTCGAGGCAGTCTCTCTCCAAGTGAGTCAACGGAGAGGACTTTCAGTTCAAATTTTTACAAGGATAGAGGGAGCAACGCTGAAGTCTTAGCATGAGAGAGCTGGTGGGACGCAGATTTTCAGCAGGGCATTTGCTGGGTTGAAAAACGTTAGAAGAAGAAAGAGAAGCACCTTGAGGGAACTTTTCTTCAGCAGACTTCCTGTCGAGAACTCTGTTTTATCATTGGGTGAGCATGAACAGTGAGAACTAGAGGGGATTTTTGACATTTTTGGTAGATATGGCAATTAGTGGCTTGAGGGATTAGGACAGGTTGGACGAAAAATCCAAGTATGTCATCTAGAAGGCTAGAATGTCTTTCCTTTTAGATGAGAATGCCCTCAAGATATACATTAACAACGTGGTGGTTGAACCTACGGATGCAGATCCACTGAAGAAGTACAAGGTTGAAATGGTGAAGGCCAAGAGGATGATCTTGGATGGAGTTCAGGATCACATGGTGTGTCACGTTGCTAACAGAGGAACTGCTAAGGAGATGTGGGATACCTTGGCCACATTATATCGGGGATCTTTCCAGCAGTGAAAGATGTATTTGGAACAAAAGTTGAAATTTGATTAGATGCAGAAGGGAGAGCGTGTGGATCCATTCCTCACAAAGCTAAAGGAAACTCGTGATGAGTTGTTTGTTGCGGGGCATACACCTTAGGATTCAGAGTTAGTTAGACTGGCTCTCAATTATGTCTCATATGAGTGTTAAATATTTGTCCATAGTATCTTGGGCTCAAAAGAGACTTGGTCAAGGTCAAACTTAACGGAAGTAGCAACAATAGTAGGTAGAAGCCTAAGGAGGAGGAGGATAATGCAACCCTTGCATCGAAGGGACAAAAGTAGCAGTGAAGACGTAAGAAAGACATCTTGAAGGTGAAGTGTTTTAGATGTGGTGAGATGGGCAACTATGCATCTCAGTGTCCTCTCAAGAAGAATGACAAGGATGAGAAACACAATCCAAAGGTTGCGCCAGCGAAGATCGAAGAGGAGGAGTTTTCCATGACAACCAAGATACCTTTAGGAGGGAGGTAGGTTGATTAGAACTGTAGTTCGATAGAGATACAGATGGGCAAGATCCTTGAGTCCACCTCTTGGATCAATACCTTGCTATGGGAGCACATATTAGGAGTAGTAGGATGGATTAGTGTCAGATGGTCTTGAGGAGTGTTGGGGAGATAGTTGCAGTGGCTAGGAGCGCTAAAGTCTGAGCAGAGTTGGCAGTAGTGTAGATGGCACATAGCAGAGGTTAGCAGCAGCGCAATAGATTCAGAGGGTCAACGTAGAGAGTAGCACTAGTCAGTTCAACATTCACATGGTATCATACTGAACACAGTTAGTTCAATAATTTTGGATGTTTTTCAGTTGCTTCTCTCAGCAACTAAGTTGCAGTATGGATGTAGTGTTAGCAGTGGTAGTGCTAGCAACATAGCAGATGCAACATTTTAGAGGGAGTTGTAGTACAGATGTATTAGCAGTGGCAGTGTCAAAGGCACCAGTACAGTTGCAGCAGCAACACAATATTTGGTGGACAACATGTTAGACATCAGCGACATAAAGGACGATGCTTCAAAGTTAGAGCAGTATGCAACAATAGTATATTGCAAGAGCACATTCCTCGCTAAGAGGGAGTGTTGATTTGGGGTAGCATTGGATATGCTCTAGGCCTCAAATTTTGTAGGAAGGCTTGGGCACATGTATTCCAAAGACCCTAGAAAATGTTTTTGGAAATTCCACCGAGAAACGATTTTATTAAAATAATTAATATTTCTAATGGAGTTCCTAAGTCAAAACTTAGGAAAATTAAAATATTAATGAGTATTAATCTAATTGTGGGTGAAACTTTTAGAAAAAGATGGAGATAAAGTCAAAACGATCTGAGCCTTTGATTAGGAGTTAATCTAGGTTGTTGGATTTCCAACATGAAGATATAAGAAGGGGCTTGAGGGTCATTTGGAAAACACACCGAGAGAGATCAAGAGATCTAATTTCTGAAGTGAGAAGTTCTCAGGAGGGAATTCAATTGAGGAGATTTCTTGTAGTTGAGGGGCAGGGATAGTTGGGTTGGAGGATCTTCTCCGGAACCCTGAATACTCAGCAGAGAGGCAGAGAAGAACCAATGGAGGAAGCGTAAACCCAGAAAGGATTGACGCTGGGCTAGGAGGGTCCACACAGTGCTTGACACAGACGCAGAAGGGCCAACACAGAGGCAGAGCTGCCTTGCAACAAAAGTCCAAAATTTGTGAGGGAGTTGTTGGATCGGCCAGGAGGGTTGACGTTAAAGCTCCAGGAGGCAAGGAGATGGGATAGTCAGTTCAACTGCCAGATCAGAGGGATTTTCCTTGTGAAGTGAGGTAATCTCACTAAGTTTTCTGCCAGTGTCTTTTTCTCCGCAACTGGCTTGTCGAAAGGGCATCCAGAGTTGTATTCAAAACTACTACTTAATAATAATAAACCCTCAGCGCTGTTGCACCAATTTTCTTGCATTGGGTTTTTTCGGGGACTTTTGTCCAAAAATAACAGTCTCTATTGTGTTGTATTTTCTCTCTTGCTTAGAATCTTGTTTTCGGTTATAATTTAATTAAGCGAAGTCTGTAGTAGTATTTACTTCGATATTTACCATAGAACACATTAAATATCTGTATGGATTAACAAGTAAGAGAAGTAACATAATTTTGTTGCAGTCGGGGTTCCTCTTGTGGAACCTCTTTTACCAAGGTTTAATTATCTTTCCCATTGATGAAGCTAAAATATTTTAGCCTAATCACTTCTACTATGGTAGCACGTGTGTTTCAAGGGAGGAAAAGTGATTTACGCCTTTGAAAATAATGTCTTGAGAAGTAACATAAGTTTGTTGCAGTCGGGGTTCCTCTTGTGGAACCTCTTTTACCAGGGTTTAATTATGTTTCCCATTGATGAACCTAAAGTATTTTAGCCTAATCAATTCTACTATGGTAGCACATGTGTTTCAAGGGAGGAAAAGTGATTTACTCCTTTGAAAATAATGTCTCGTAATTTGTAGCCTAGGTACCATCTCCTTTATCAAATTTCTAAATAAAGTTTATATTATTTCTATAGTTGGAAAGCTTATAAAAGGATTTTCATTCTCATTCATAGCTTATAACTGGCATAATGCTTTTCTCTCGAGTCTTCGTTCTTTTTCTTTTTCTATAAGAATGTGCCACTTTTTATCTTCCAGTACCTTTCTTTTGATTTTATATTCTTCATTATAAAACCAAAGCCTTCTTATTGTAGTGCACCTCCAAGGCTTTCAAGCTACTTCAAGAACCCTAATTTTTTTTAACATTTTTATGCCTTACTCAATTAGAAGCTACATTTTCTTACCTCTTTTAAGTTTTATTGAAAATGAACTAGGGAAGATTATTTTAAATTTCCATTAAAAAATGTTGGAAACATAATCCTTGGGGTTATGTGAACTTGGCTTATTCACTTGAGAGGAAGGTGAAAAGCCTTACACAAACTCCAACAATCATGAGAAGTCTAAGAGACCCCTTGGAAGATGAAAAACCAAGGGTCCTAAAATTGTGTATTAATATGCATATCTTGTAAATAACATGCAACACGAGATTTATATAAATTTGTCTATTATTTTTATGTGTTCAAATGTGGTATCAAAGTAGGTGTCTCTCTGCTTGATTGTGTTAGAGCAACTTGTGAGACACAATTGTGTGGCGTTCCTCGACCATGCCTTTTGTGGTCATCTCTCTGTTCAATATGGATTGTAGAAGAAAAAAATTGTGAATGAGCTCAGGATTGTTTTTTGCCTATCAAAGTAAGTAGAAATTTTGTGTAGTCTCTAAAGGTGTTGTTGCTATTGCATGCTCTAATGATTCATTGGACTTTGTGGTATTCTTTTTTTATTGTGTCGAGAGGCGCTCTACAATCCAATATGAGGGCGCTGTTGTCATATAATTCTACATTTAAAAATAATAAAATAATACTTATATTAATAAATTAAAAATATTAATAATAAAAGAACCAATTTTGGCCATAAATAAATTTCAATTTCCACTTTAGTTTTACATCAACTTTATATATAGAGATAAATTAATTGAAAGTTAAAAAAAATAAAAAAATAACTTTTTAATATGAAGGAGATATGGAATTCTTTCACTACTTAATATGGAGTTAATAGATGTGATGTAAAAATAATATTATTGATATTATATGATGTGCAAATCATTCTACGTTCAGTTGACACGTAATATTTAAAATAAAAATAAATAATAATAAAAAAATAACAATAAATAAAATATTTCAATATTCATATTAAATGACATATTTTTTTTTACCAATTTTACATGAAGAGAAATAAAGTATTTTAAATTTAACATTATATATATATATATATATATATATAAACAGAGAGAGAGAGATATTTTATTTCATTAATATGCTTTTTTTAATTCAAGGTATGATGAAGATTTGTAAGTCCTTCAATGTTTAATATGAAGTTCACATGTAACATTTAAAAAAAATATTAATTACGCATACACACAAATATTATATCCTATGGATATATGCTTTTTACTTCTTAAAATGAGGGGGCATGTATTAACATTTTAATATAAAGAATGTGAATAATAAATGAGAATTTTCAATGTCAACTATGTATATATTATATAAAATAAGATTTTTGTTTTTAGTTAAAACATTTTATATTTATTTTTTTAAAACTATCATAGATTCATCTTAACTCCAGATCTACCAAGACTCGAGAGTAATCAAATCTTCAAAGTTGCAAACATTTCTTCAATTTTTGTACTAAAAAAGGTTTGCATATTGAGAGATATGATTTCTCTTGATGTTTGATAGATCTGGAATTAAGATAGATCTGTACTGGTATTATTCAAGTTATTCTTAGCATACATCATGTTAGTATTATTATCGTAATAAATGAATGAACATGCCCTCCTAAAGGTTAGCCTTGTAACTCCTCCATAGGGATCACCTTCATTTCTATCATAAGTTTGCACAAAGTCTACTCAATAGTGTGTTAACAGGTCTAAAATATATCTCGGAGAATAAGGAAACAATCTCTTCCCTTACAGAAGCACAACTCTACAAATTGGAGCTTTGTCATTCTAAGCCATTAAGAGTTGTCATTTATGATAATATTAGGCCTACTTCCATGGTCTCTACACCTGGGCGCTCTTCCAACCTTGCTTGGTAGGACATAAACTTGCACCAAGCCTTGTCGCTTTGTGTTACCCTCCTTTGGGATTCCATAAGTCATAAACTTAACATCCCTTTGCAATTTATCTACCTCAAGCATGTTTCTTTAAATTATGCATCTACCAATTTCTTTGCCCATTTTGTGCTTTTCTTTGCCTGACGTTCTCACGCACCACAATAAATATCGATGATGGTTTCTCTTCTCACATTGTGAGAAATGGGAAATCGTCATTTATCTGGCTCTTTTTGCTAGTTGCACATCGCTGAGCACATAGATTCCTTCCCATTTCTACATGTTTAAGGTTCAGGGCTTGATGATGATTTCAAAAGTCACAAGTCAGAAGACTTGAATAAGGAAATTGCTAAAAGTCTTCTATGCATTATGGGTGCTGATTTATTCATGCAATTCTGTAAATTAATGGTTGTTTATACTTACCCATCTATTGGATGGTGAACACACAATAGAACATGATCTTTTTTTGTTCTCGTCTTTTGCATTTTCTAAATACTTAGGACATATATACCATTGTTATGATCATGTTAGTGAGGGCCAGAGAAACGATGATGATGATGATTGGGCAAGAATTCCTTAAGAAGTTTTTCCATGATCAAGTGAGAACAAAGAGTGTGATCTTTGCTTAAGTTGAAACGCTCAGTGGAAATGTTGTCTAGCGAATAATTGGGAAGATTGAGCCTATAAAGTGGTTAATATTATTTGTTGCACCTTCCTTGTCATTGTTTTCTCGTAAAGACTCAGTTTGTGGTCAGACTAGGGGTTTCAACTATAAAAAAACTTGCCTCATAGTGCAAACTTTGAGGTGAGAGAGAAAAGAAGCGAGGAGCTCAAGCTCTCCAAATTGAGCATAAGTAGTTAGAGGAGTTCCTTTTTCAAGTTGTAAGAATTGATAGAATCAGTGACCCTATAATAGCCTTGGTGAAAATTCCATGTAATGAAAGTCAATAAAGGAAAAATAATAACTATGGTTGATGGGACACTTATTCCAAGCTGAATGTTGGGCAAAATCTTAGTGATGGGGATCACTTGTGATTGATTAATGGCTAAGAAAATTGGAAAATGAAATGGCTAAGGCTTTGGAAAGATGAATGACATTTTTGACAAATTTATTTACGAAAATAATGGAAATTAGGAGAAAAGGGAGGTGAAAGGTCATATGTCGCATGTGAGAAGGAAAATGAAGGAAAATAATGGAAAATGAAGAAATTAGAGGCCTCATTCATAAAAAGGCTTATGAGGATTAATTGGTAACCCTTTGTTAGTTCAGTTTTGAATCTTTCTCATTATTCTCTCTCTCTCTCTCTCATACTCTTGGATACTTAGAGTTTTCTTGGAGCACTCTTAGAGGGTGTGGCATACTTGGATTCTTGGAGAAAGAAGGCAAAGGAAGAGCAGGAAAGTGCAAGAGGACATCGGGATCAACAACTACAATGAGATTTTCTTGTAGGTACCGAGTTGCATGTATGTTTTCCTCACTAGTTTTGGAATGCATCGCATACGGATGTGTATTTTTGGTCATGATCTGTCACGGGCATGGAGGATAGCCTGGATTGAAAGTGGATTTCCTGGCCTTGCCATTTCTTGGATAACCATGGAGATTGCGGATTTATTTCCTTGTTTTGTTTGTTTCTCATGTTTCCTTAGCTTAGGTTGAGTTATTAGTTCTTAGAAGCCTTGGTTGGAACAAACACTATGGAAGCCCTGGAAATGATGGTTTTGTGATGTTCATCTGTGAGGTGGAATCACTGTTTGATGGGTTGAGGTGGACAGCCTCTGGAAGCTCTAGATGGTTTTGGATTGATGTTTTCTATAAGATCCCACATTCATGCTGGGAATCTGGCATGAGGTTGAATGGTTGAAGAGAGATTTGGCTCAACCATTCTACGGTCGGGTGGAACATGAAAGTCCCATCATAGGTTTGGACTTTGCATCAAAAAGAGGTTATTTTTTCTTGTATTTCTATGGGCATTATATTGGTTTATATGTGGATCACATGGATGTGATTTCATTAGTATTTATGTTGCTATTATGCTAGCTATATATGTATTTTATGACAATAGCTATGTATGACTCTCATCATGTTTTTACTTGTAAATGAATGAACAATGTATCTATGACCTAATGGATTAAATGACAGTTAATATGTTGAGGCATCAATGTCTCTTAGCGATTCTCAGCTAAGTATGAGACCCCTATGCTCAGATTTGTTATTTACACCTGTAGATTACATATTCGTGATATGTTTGACGAAATGACTGTCATGGCTAGTATGGATCTAGTTAAGGTCTTATTCAAGTAATTGTTTTTGCAATGTCATTTCCCTATTATCTTACTATTTTGAAGATGTTATTCCATTATAGGCAGTGACCTGGGCTTTGGGCCTGAAAAAGTGGCTCAAATCCCGAGGATGCTGGCACAACACTACGCAAAAAGGTCCCTGGACATTGGCTTGCAAGCCTGTGAGAGCATCTAGGGGTCCTTAGATGCTGACATGCCCATAGCATGAGACTGTCCATAGGTCAGGTAGTCCAAAATCTTAGTGGGACCTAGGGGCTAGTTGGTAGAAAGGTTGGATTAGTCCCTGAGGGTCCTAATGTTGATTTTGAATGTCAGTATGGTGTGTTTCCTTAGGTTCCATTTCCTTAACGTGATTTAGGAGGTTGAATCATATCATAGTGGACTCTCGTCACATGTTTACCCTAATTGGTTGGTTGCTTGGGTAAATGTGGGAGGAGGGTGTTACAAAGTGATATTAAAGCATAGTTCACACCTTAGACTAGATGGGCTATGTGTTGGTCATACATGCATGTCAGTGGCATGTGTGTTTCTTACACTTGCGTTCCATGTGCTTGTTGAATTTGCATGATGTTGATCATGGTTGTAGTGATGTCGTCATGTGGAAGTTGATGTTATTGTGGGATGCATCGTCATGAGTGTAGGAATGGTTACATGTTATATGTCGCTTGGTTACATTCTTGTATGTTTGGTTTCATTCTTGTATTCTTGGTTGCATGTACCATTCTTGTAGGTTTGGTTACAAGTATTGTTCGTTTATGCTTGATTACATGTGCTTATGCATGTGCATGGTTGGTTACGCATTGCTTATGTATGTTAATTTTTACATGTGGCTAATTATACAGTGATGTAGTGGTTATTGTCATGCACGAGGTAATGGTATGAGTTGTTGATAAGGTCTTGCATTGATGACTGGACTCTAGCTAGAATGATGGTTGCATGGCTATATGCTTATGTGTTATGTTTCTATACACTGTCATGATTATGTTATACATGTATTATGTTGATTTTTGATCTTGCAGACAAGGTATCCTCCTCAAGCTATACTAAGGTATGTTGGTTTATTGTGATTTGGTTTAGCTGACATGATAGATCTTGTAAGAAGAAATATCAAATGGCTAGCAAGATGGTAGATTATAAGGACTCTCCTTATCAATCAGAGGAACTATGGTGTTGATAACTCTTTCGATTTGGCAGATACGCAGAGAAGCTTAAAGGAAGAAATAAGGAGTTGTAAGACATATAAGGACAAACTCATACATGCACAGGTGAAGCTAACAGAGGTAAATGCAGTGATACTTCATAGTTTGATAGATTTGCAGCGATAGGGACCACTTCGGATCAACCATGAGTAGGAGGAAAAACTTAATAGGGCATATGATAGTAGGTTGCACGGTGGTCACATGTCAGATAGTGATGACACAGTTAGAGATGGCAGATTGTTCGAGACTCTAGATAAGAGGAGGGATAGACATATGTACCATTCTAGTTTTGGTTGTGACAAACATGATGATCAATATCATTATCGTCCTTACAGGAAGAGTGATAGGGGATTCTTTCCATATGAGTTTAAGAAAGTAAAGCCACCTAATTTTGATGGAGAGATGAAGAAATCGCAAGATGCAAAGGCGTGGTTACTTGGCATGAGGAAGTTCTTCAAGTTGCATGACTATTTAGAGAACATGAAGGACAGAGTAGCTACATTTAGTTTTAAAGGTAAAGCAGACATTTGGTGGGAAGACATGAAGAATGACAGATGTATTCATGAGGAAGACTTAACTTGGAGTGAGTTTGAGCGGTTATTGAAGAATACTTATTTGTTAGAGAGATACTTTGATGACAGAGCAAATGAATTCTATGAACTAATGATGGGATCTATGATAGATGATGAGTACACTAAAAAGTTTTTGGAGCTATTGAGGTATGTGCCTTACCTCAAGGAGGAGAAGGCCAAGATTATGAGATTCACTAGTGAGTTACAATGACATTCAAAAATAAGATTGAGTTCGATGAGTTTAGATCATTGGAGGAGGTCATTCGAAAGCTAAATCATTGCTATGAACAATCGAATCGCAGATCTGAGACTAAGCCAGACTGGAAAGACAATGGAAAGAACAAAGGAAAATGAGACAATAAACGAGTAAGACCGCAAGATTTAGGTAATAAGGAGAATGTTACACCACCTAAGAGGTTTAATGCATTTGATAGAGGACAGGGACATCGATTTGAGGATCATAACAAGGATGCAAGCTGGAAACTTATAGAGTGTTGGACTTGTGGCAAAAGTCATTGCAAGAGAGATTGTCTGCAGAATCAAGGTGGTAGGTCTCAGATATATAGCGCACAAGATGCACAGACTGTTGGGAATGTTGGTCAGAGCGTTCCTTATATTTATGCAGCATTGGATAACAAACAGGAAAACCATTAGAAATTTATCATTGGGATGGATGGTAAGCTTTGTGGTCAATTTATTTCTATTTTGATTGATCTTGGATCTAATTATAACTATGTTAGTCTTGACTTTGTGGATAAGTGTGGTTTGAGTAAGGAATTGCATGCAAAATCTTGATTAGTGTTGTTGGCTACATATACGAAGAAGGGAGTTCATCATTGGGTAAGAGCTTGTGAAGTTGAATTGAATGGTATGCATATCACAACACATTTGAATGTATTACCATTGAGATCATACAATATGTTGTTGGGCATGGATTTGTTATATCTTCATAGAACCAAGGTGGATTGTTATGACAAATCTATTGAGTGTTTGGATGACAATGAGGAACCAAAATTTTTACAAGGAAAGGGGAAAGACACATTAGTTAGGATAGTGACAGCTATGTAAGAAAATCACAATCACAAAAAATGGTGTGTGTTATTTGCAGTGCACATTTCTAGTGATAAAGGTAAGGAAGTTGAGAATGCAGATGTTTTGAACAGGTACCCAGTTTGATAGTAGTTCAAGGTTGTATTTCCTGAGGATAATTCAAAGTTTCCACTTCACAGGCAGGTAGAATTTTCTATTGAGTGGTGCTAGGGGCAGCTCTGGCATAAAAAACACCTTACAGGATGATCACACTGGAGTTTGTAGAGTTGAAGTTACAATTGAAGGTAATGTTGGACAATGGACACATTAGGCCAAGTGTATCACCATGGGGCGTACCTGTATTGTTTGTGAAGAAGAAAGACAGTACTATCATATTGTGCATTGATAAAAATAGATATGAGTTTGATTTGAGTGTGGAACAACACAAGCAAAGCAACATTCGAATGATACAATGAAGGAAGGTTACCTTTGAAAGGTGCAAAGCAATAAAGCAAAATCCCCATATCATATGATCGGAGGCCTTAAACAATTATAGATTCAATCAAGACTATCTATGTGCACTAACACTTTTGGTGCAATGAAATAAATACTGTGTCACAATGAAAGAAAATTTGAAGAAATGTAATGTATTACACAAATAGAAACTTTACGCAATGTCACGAGATGTGTCATGAAAACATAACTTTTAATGTGATACTACATGTCATGACAAAAACTCCTTCCATGCAATAAACAATTTCATGAGCAAAGGAATTTTTTGTGCTTTGTTGGAGTGAAGAAAACTCTTAATAAATCCAATGTTTCAAATATATAAAAACATCTAAAGATTGTGCCAAACAAAAACTTGTAAGTAAAATTTTTTAGAAAACTTTTAAAAAATCTGCTGTCATGTTTTGCACAAATAGAAAGATCTAAAAGTTATGGTAAACAAAAACTTCTAAGTAAAAATTTTAAGAAAACTTTTAAGAAATATGATTTACGCTTGCAATACATCAGAATGCAACAAAGATTAGATCCATATGATAGAACTTGTTTTAGGTTTTTCTTACATTTGAATCTTTGAAGACCAGTCAAATCATGATTTCCACCGAAGTTATAAGGAGGGAAAACAAGTTTGTAACTATGCAAAGAAGCTCCTGGAACAATCCGGAATCATGATTCCCACCATAGTTATAAATAGGGAATCCTGGAACCAGCATAAACTCTTTTTGTCTCCGGTGTTTCATTGTGTAGTTTCTCACCCGGATATTGCGAGCAAATTTTCAATTTTATGAATCCAGTTATAAGTATGTTCAGAGGAACTCGTTATTTCTATTTGCTCTGCTTTTCTTTTTCTTTGTGCGTTCCTTTTGTTTGAATATTTGCATTTCAGGCCACAAGTGGAGTTATGTGGTTGCTTGCTGCTTTCAGAAAATTGCATCCGGCGACCTATTGATACCAAGTAAATAATTTTACATTAAATTTCTCAGAAGTTTCAACGTGGTGGGGTTTATATTCTTGTTGAGCAGAGATCAATGTGGTGGGGTTTATATTTTTGTTGAGCAGAGAGGCTCATTCTACAACACAGTATGAGACGATGTGTAAGTTTGCTTCATTCTATAGCCCACTATGAGGAGATGTGTAAGTTTCTCTGTCCATACGTGCCCTTTAAAATGAAAATAAAAAATATTTTCTAAATAAAAAATAATGTCAGTTATAATGAAAAAAATGAGTATGGTATAAAATAATTAGAAGAAAAAAAATAATGTCGGCTATAATTAAAAAAATGAATATGCTATAAAGTAATTAGAAGTAAAAAAAATAATGTCAGCTATAATTAAAAAAATTGAGTATGCTATAAAGTAATTAGAAGTAAAAAAAAGTGTAAATAATATGTTTAAATCTTGTACTTTTCAAAAATATTTTAACAATTTTTTTTTTTTTTAATGAACTATTTGAAGATCTATACTAATTAATTTATGTAGATATCAACTTCATATATATTTATACATAGAAAAAAATTATGGTTAAACCTTTTAATTGGTCTTATATATATTTTATTTAACATTCAAAAAATATAATTTAAACAATGAAAAATAAGATGTTATATTTTGCTTTCAAAAATACAATTTAAACAATGAAAAATAACATATTATATTTTGCATTTAAAAAAAATTTACACTCGAAAAAATTTGATCCCTCTTGACTTATGTTAAATTTGTACTTAAAATAAATCTATACCAAATTTAGAAAAATTAAACTACTTTTAACTTATGTTATATGTTTTCAGCCGAGCTGTTTTAACTTACTTTATTTGTACTTGGAAATTGGGTTGCCCTTTAAAAATCAATATTTTTTCTTGGTTGGTTTTTTATGATAGGAATCTCACCTGAGAGAATCTTCAGAAGCGACAATGATATGGCCCTGCTATCTGTTCACTTTGTGGATTAAAGACTGAAAATAACTTACACATATTCCTACAATGTCTTCAATCCATAATGATCTGGCAACTCTTGTCTACACATTTTGGCTTCGATATAGTCAACGCCTCTTCCATCTGCCAAGCCTTTTATTCATGGAGCAGCGTATGCTGCATGTGGAGGCCAATTCCTTTGATTACAATTTGGGCCATCTAGAAATGGCGCAACCATATAATATTTGAATCCAAAAAGGACCCGATTTATACAGTCTATGAATCCATCCTTTTGCTATTTGAAGCTATTGCTCGGCCACATCTACCAGCTGTCAAATAGCTAAGGAACCTGCTGCCCAATGATTGCTATTATTATCCTTATGCCTTTTTGATGGCGCTGCCCAACGAAACATATGTGCCTGTGGGATTCACATTACTCCATAAGAAGGACAATCTTATGATATCCATTGGAATGGAGGTCCCAGTACAAACAGAAAAACTGAAATTATGGGCCTGGCTGGTCTCATTGCTTTTTCTGACTTCTTTGGCATAAAAAACCTACACATTTTTGGAGACTCCAAAGTCACCATCGATCATGTTCTGTCCAAAAGTCAATCAGAAATATACACCTTATAGGCTGGTTAAACAGGATTGAGGATTGGTGGCTCAGTAGGAAGGACTACACCATCTCCCACATTGCCAGAGGAAAAAATGGAAGAGCAGACATTTTGTCTAAGCAGGGACTTACATGGCCGTAGAGCATATGGAGGTTGCGGATTAGTGTGGACAACTACCCCTGTCAGATCCAAGATTTCTCAATGATGGGAACACAATTCACTATTTTGTGATGCCAATCAGATAAAATTTTTGTTTACATTGGCCCATTGAATCTATTCGAAGATAAGTCCGATGTTATATTTCACACTCTATGTTCCAGTTTTTTGATCTGGATACATATCCGTCAACATGAGGTCTATGACTTTATTTTTCTCCTACCAAAACAGATGCCATAACTATAATGATGTACATGTTTCTGTTTTTTTTGATTAATACAAAATATCTAAATAGCTTTTTTCTGAAGAGAAGTTTACATTTTTAATTTCTATGCTCTGTTTTACTATTTGCATACATGAATATGCCCTACGGAGAATTATAAATACACTTAATACAGCCAGAGTTTGTATTTTTGGTTCTGGAAAAAAGGAGTTTTTACCATTTTTAAATTTCCCTGTAAGTTTTGTCATTGGAGTTTGCATTACTAAAATGAGATTATGATGCGAAGTTTTGATGACCTCAGATACAGGGTCGAGTCCTGCGGTTAAAGTTTTCATATCTATATTTTTTTGTTTGGATGACCTAATCTTAGAGTTTTGTGGTGAAAAGGGCGGATAGAGTTTTTGTGGTTAAGTTCTCATAAAATTATATATATTTTTTAATAATTTGGAAAACAATTTGCTTTTATCGAAGGGTATAAATTTCTATTAATTCATAATAAGATTATATTGTGGGGAGTTTTTCAAATAAACAAAAATGTTTTTAGTTTTTAAATAAATAAAAATATTTTCACTTTAACTGGATTTGTTGGTCTCTAAATACATGCAGAATAAAGATGATAATAACTTAAAAAACTAGATTTTTTATTAGATTTTTTGTGGTTCATTGTTCACCAGGCACACAATTTATCAAAAAACTGAACAAAGCTTACTTTCATTATGGTGCATTTCTTGCAATGGGATCAACTACCTTACTTTATCGAGTCACTGGCTTGTAGAATGCATCATGAATGTGGGATTTCATGTGCGCCATATGAGTCTTGAATTCATCCATACGAGCTTGGAGATGCTATTGGTTCCACTTGATAGAAGCTTGATGTTCTCAGATGTCATTTATTGTGTAGGATGTTTGCGAAGAAACTAACATGGTTTGCATGGTCCAAATGATGTGCTTGTGACAATTGGTCAATGGAGTGTTGAAGGAGGTAGATCTGGGCCTCAATCAAGTCCAATGAGGTCGGAAAAATGGCATTCCCATGAGAATCCCCCCGTGGCACCACTACCTCGCCTTTCTCATCCCTGTTGTTTTGTCAGGGGTTTCCTCCCCCTCGTCATGGATGAACTCAGAGTTGGAGCATTTTATCAGTGTTAGTCGTCCAACCTCGTACCCTTACAAACACTGCGCCCAGGGGCCAAGCACAAAACCACCACCGTGAAGCCTTTATTTTATATATGCTTCTACTTGTTGAAAAGTGTAAGTAGGTTTGGTCTTCATAATGACGTGTAATTGTGATTTTATGTAATTGATGAAAAGAAGAAAAATAAAATTATTATTGTAATGCTTGTCTCATAGGTTTCATGAGCAAGAAATTTTATTTTTAGTGATGGTTCCTGTCAGCCCTGAGGTGCAATGCTGTTATTTTAACGGAAATGTCCCCTGTTTTAATTCTGATGGTCCACGTCTCCTCTTGCTCCGCTTTGGCCATAAGCCTTTAAAAGCCTAGGACCATACAATTATCGCAATACAAAGGAAAACACGGGAAAACCCGTAGCCGAACCATAAGCCTGACTTCAAAAAATTATAGACCCGTGCTCATAAATATCGGCGGGTCTGCTCTCGGTTCATCTCCTTTTTGCCGCACTCTCCATTCTCCGATTTCCGATCAGATCGATCTCTGTTGCCTGACCAACATCCTGACTATTGATCCACACCATCCAACGGCCCCGTACCCCACTTCCCACTTGTCACCCGGGGAGGAAATTTGTTGGCTTTGTTAGTGTTTTTGACAGTCGGACAGTGAACTGAAATAACAAAATGCATGGCCGAAAAGGGAAAAAACAACATCAAATGCAACGAAACCAACATAAATGATCATGGAACATCGCTGGCACGACTGAACCACCAGACAACGCGATGAAATTACCAGAATTTGATTACCGTGTTTGTTAGAAACAGAGCTCTATGAACTCATGTTTGTCTAGTTATGACATCAAGTAGTTAGAAGATAGAGGGATAGATTAAGACATCTCGAGCCTCAGAGAATTCGAGAGTATTGTAAAAGCCCTATAAATCGTTGAAAGTTCGAAGGAAGATGGGTTCAACATTTGGAGACTGTGGATACTCTGTTATTCCCAGCGTTTCATTGTCATTCCAGTAATACAAGCTTCTTTTGTTGTTACATGTTCAATTGCCATCTTCTCCTATGTTCTAAGCTTGCACTTGAATAGGTTATTCATTTTTTCTTTTGTGTCTAATGCCAGATAATTGTTATCTTATCTCTAAGTTGATAAATTAGATTTGCAAGCTTTATTTACTTTCTGTAGCTAGCCATTCATGTGTGTTTATGTATGCATCTACTAGTACAGTCAGGATTTTCCATCTATTCATTGAATCTATATACTATTGAGCATTAGTGGTTGAAAGCCTTGTCAATCTGAGAGTGTTCATGCATGTCTTGAGTGAAAACAGAGTTGAAATAGTCATCTGATTTGATCTAAATCCCAATACATTGCAATAGTCAGAGAACGATATTGAAGATTTATATGTTACCAAGCATCTCCAAGCTACAACCTAGGAGAGTTTCCTGGAGTGCTAACATAATTGGCGTCGTTGCTGGGAAGAGGAGATTGAAGCTTAGCTTTCCTGGGGGACGACACAGATCTAGCTTTGATGATAGACAAATTCTGGACACTATTTGGGTTATAGTCATCTATCTGGCAACTCTACTGGAGGACAAACCTCTTAGCGACTCTACTCCATAGTTCTGGCTCAGTTTGTGAGGCATACTAGGAGAAATCCTA
Source organism: Pinus tabuliformis (assembly GCA_031772625.1). Classification (NCBI taxonomy): domain Eukaryota; kingdom Viridiplantae; phylum Streptophyta; class Pinopsida; order Pinales; family Pinaceae; genus Pinus; species Pinus tabuliformis. Next base: position 1,477,309,098 of record CM062818.1, read on the forward strand.
AGAAGCCATGAGTTGACCCAATACTTGACCCTGAAAAATCATCAAAGAAAGAAAGGAGTTGCAGAAAGGAGCATCAAGTTCAGGTAGCTCTAAACAATATTCTATATCTCTTCAAGAAAATCATATAATAGAACAAATACATGTTGAGAGTATAGCATCTAATACTAGCAGTGAAGAAAAAATCTTAGAGATTCATGGAGCTCCTTATTCTTTAGGTTCTTCTTTCGTTGTAAGCCCAAAGGAAGCCTCTCCTCCTATCCATCATACTCCTTTAGTCCTATCAGTCACTCTTCAACCCTCTGTCATTCAGACTTCCAGTACCCTTATAGTCTCCACAACTATGGCAGCACCTTCCAAAATGGAAAGAATCATCGTTGCTAGGTATGGACCTCTAGTACTGGCCACTCCTTTGAATGCCATGCTTACTAGGAAATATCAGAAGTATATGCCTAAGTTCATTGGGATTGAAGGTTAACGCCGAGGAACATCTTGAATCATTCTATAGCTATGCTGATAACTTGGACATTAGTGAAGATGATGTATGGATGAGAGTCTTTGTCCAAAGTCTAGATGGAGAGGCTAGAAAATTGACCCCAAAGTCTATAGCAGATATTGAGGCTTTAGATGATGCATTCCTAAAGCATTGGGGGGATAAGAAAGATCTACTCTACTATCACACCGAGTTTGGGAACTTAAAGAGGGAAAATGGTGAGTTGTTGTTTGATTTTAATAAGAGGTTTAACCACATGTATAACAAGATACTAGCTGAAGTAAAACCCACCACTACCTCTGTTAAAATCACCTATGCCAGTGCCTTTGATTCTGACTTTTGTCTACTGTTGAGGGAGAGAAGATGTGCTACCTTGGCTGATATGCAGGATGCAGCCTTGGAAGTAGAATCAAACATCATGGCTGTAAAGAATCTCAAGGGGAATGATGACAGAAGGAGACAGAGGGGCGAATATTCATCATCTTCAGATCCCAAGATAGATAAAATGACCAAGACGATAGAGTCATTAGCCTCTGAAATATCCAAATTAAAGGTTGAGTAGCACCCTGGGAAAGGAAGAGTTCCCAATACCTTTGCTCCTAGAAATCCAAACCCATATAGAGGAACTAATGAGCAGTTGCAGATTCTGCAAAGAAGCAAAGATGCCAATGAAAACCAAAGGGTGAAGACCCCTTTCCATAATGTAGTCATGGAAGAAGAGTAGTTTGAAGAAAATGATGAGATCCATTATCTGGAAGACAAACGCAGTGCCTCATTTTTGACCTTAGCTTCCTATGAAAAGTCATTGTTTAGTGACCAGATCAGCCAAGAGTGGGATGGTGGAGCTGTTCTGCAAACTGATGCTCAACACATATATGATTTGAGGTCAAAGATGAATAATGCCAAGGAAATTCCTGTTCAGAGAGCTGTTGTCCCTGCAATACAACAAGCTAATAAGCAGAAACGACTGGAAGTTGATCCCAACATCCTCAAATATCTAGCTCACGAGGTAAGAGGCCTTGACAAGTCTCCTTCTCCTTTCAGTTTTGAATCAGAAAGTCAGAAGCTAAGCATACCTATACCTCTGTTTGAAATAGTGAAGAATGAGTCCTTCAAGAGATCTATCCTCGAGGCCCTTGAGCCTAAAGCCATCCAAGCCTCCATTGACTATGTAAATTTGCAAGATGACAACCCAGCTGTTGTTCTCAGCCCAATGATTGAAAATTGTGATAACAGCTCCCCATCATTCTATGTCTCTTTGACTATTAATGACAAAATACTTCACAACTGTCTTCTGGACACAAGAGCCAGCCATAATCTAATGTGCAAGGTTGTCATGGATGAGTTGGGTCTTGACATTACCAAGTCTTATCATGACTTGTTTTCTTTTGACTCTAGAAAAGTGAAATGTTTGGGGTTAATCAAAGACCTACCCGTCACCTTGTCTTAGCTGCCCATGAAGAGCATGGTGTTGGATATTGTGGTAGTAGATGTACCCCCCAAGTTTGGCATGTTACTTTCCAGAGGTTGGATCAATAGATTAGGTGGAACATTGCAGAATGATCTATCCTATGCTACTGTCCCAGTTTTTGGAGGTGAGAGTAGGAGATTATACAGAGAATCTCAGTTGGCTTATATCATCAGTGATGAAATGAATCCCAATAATTATCCCATCTATGTTGTCGACACTGATTTTGGAGCCTATATTCATCAGATTGAAGAATCCCAGTTGGCCTCCATGCAGCTTAGGAAACCGGTTTGCTAGATCACAGAGAAAGAAGGCCCACAAATTTGGGACATGTTTTTTGATAGAGTTTGCTTTAAGGAAGCTGCAAGGGCAGGTGTAGTCCTTGTGTCCCCCACAAAAGAATTCATTCATTTATCTTTCAAGTTAACTGTTTAGGTCACAAATAACATAGCAGAGTATAAAGTCTTGATATTGGGCTTAAATGCTACTAAAGAAATGGGCATCAAAGGTCTGAAGGTGTTTGGAGATGCAACCTTATCATTCAACAGGTCAACAAAACTTTCCAAGCAAAGCATCTAAGGCTGAAAGCATACAGAGATGAGGCATGGAAGCTCAAGGGTTCTTTTAATAGTTTCAACATTTCTTACATCCCTAGAATGAAGAACCAGCTTACTGATTCCCTTGCTGTGTCTGCTAGCACTTTTATTCCTCCTTTGCCTCCTAAATTGACTTATGAAATTAAGGTGAAATATAGACCATCTTTTCCTGCCAATGTCAAATACTAGAAATTTTTTGAAGATGATGATGGAATTAATAGGTTTTTACAAGTCATTGATGAATTTTTTGAAATGCACATTGACCAAGAAACGAAACCATTGAAAAATGCAACCTGTCCAAGCTAAAGGACGAGATCGGTCAAGATAGCATTGTTCAACGGCCTAGTAACCATATACCCAAAGGATTGGTGCCCCTAGAGAAGTTGTTTGATCATAATGATGTACCTTATAACACTGTCAAAAAAGAAAATGAGTTTGCAGTTCATAGACATAATATAGGGAGTCTAGCCCATCCAATGTACATAAATCTATCCACTCACTTGTCTTCTGCCCAAAGTTCCAAGTATTTCACCCTAATGAAACAATTTGCTGATATTTTTTCTTGGGATTACAGTGATCTTAAGACCTATGACACCAACATCATTCAGCATAAGATTCCACTGGAGAAGAATACCATCCCTTTTAAGCAGAAATTAAGACCTATCAACCCTCTCTTATTGCCTTTGATTGAAAAGGAAATTAAGAAGCTGTTGGATGCCAAGATCATAGTTCCCTTAAGGTATTCAAAGTGGATAGCTAACCTTGTGGTAGTAAGAAATAAGAATGGAGAAATCAGGCTTCGTGTTGACTTCTGGAATTTGAACAAATGCTCTAAAAAATACAACTATCCCCTACCTAAGATGGAACACTTGCTGCAAAAAATTTTAGGGGCTAGAGTCATGTCTTTCTTAGATGGATTTTCAGGTTACAATCAGATTGCTGTACATCCAGAAGATCAGGAAAACACTGCCTTCATTACTCCTTGGGGCTCTTTCATGCACTCCAAGATGCCTTTTGGACTGATGAACGTTGGGGCTACTTTTCAGAGGGCCATGGACATAGCCTTTGTGGGAGAGAAGGACATGTTTGTCTTTATTTACCTTGATGACATAACAATTTTTTCTAGCAGTCACAAGGACCATTTGCAGCATTTGAAGAAGGTTTTACTAAAGTGCAGACGGTTTGGAATTTTGGTGAACCCAAAGAAGTCACAGTTTTCTCTAGAAGAAGGCAAACTTTTGGGACATATTGTTTCTGCTGAAGGTGTGAAGATTGATCTAGAAAGAGTTCAAGCAATCCAGACATTGTCCATCCCAAGGTCAAAAAGGGACATTCAATCTTTCCTGGGTAAGATTAACTTTGTTAGGAGGTTTATTCCAAACTTTTTAAAGCTAGTGAAGCACATCACTTCCATGCTGAAGAAAGAATCAGAAATAAAATGGGCAGATGGTGCAAGAAGCTCTTTTGAAGCCATCAAACAAGCTATCATGGAAGCTCCCACTCTAATCAGTCTAGATTATACTAGGGAGTTTTATATCTTCTCTTTTGCCTCTTATGATACACTTGTAGCAGTTCTATTACAGAAAAATGATGAAGGTGTAGAGCACCCTGTGGCCTTTTTCAACAAAACTCTGAGGGATGCTGAACTAAGGTATGAACTTATTGAAAAACAAGCTTATGCTCTCATAAAATTTTTAAAGGCATTTAGAATTTATATTTTGCATTCCAAAGTGGTTGCATATGTACCTTCAGTCTCAGTAAAAGATGTCCTAACTCAGCCAGATATTGATGGAAAGAGATAAATTGATTGCAAAATTCATAGAGTTCAACATAGAGGTGAATACCACCAAGCTTGCCAAAGGCCAGGGCTTGGCTAAGCTTATGGCTGAGGAAAATTGTAGTTTGTTAGACATCAATTGCATGGGTTCAAATTTAGGTGGTGAGCAGACAAAGAAAGCAGTAGAAGAGCAAGAGTAGAATCAGTCTTTGGCTGAAAATATAGCCACCTGTGAATGGTATTCTAGTGTAGTTGATTTTTTGCAGAAGCTAAAAGTCCCTCCAGGGCATAGCTCAATTCAAGCTCGACCTATTAAGCTCAGATCAGCCAAATTCTGCATTAATAAAAACCCGCTCTATTGGAGAGACCCATCAAGGATCCTCTTGAGATGTCTAGACAAAGGACAATCTGTGGAAGTCATGCACCAGTTCCATTATAGCATCTGTGGAGGGCATCATTATTGGAAAACCATAATCCACAAGATCCTGAGAGCTGGGTATTATTGGCCTAGTCTATTCTCTGATGTTTTTTCTTTTGTGAAGTTTTGTGACAAATGTCAGAGGTTTTCAGGAAGACAGCAGCTAAAATTTTTGCCCTTGAAGCTAGTACACGCTAATGGTCCCTTCTAGCAATGGGGCTTGGACTTCATAGGTGAGATCAATCCACATTCCAGTGGCCATCACAAATGGATCTTGGTAGCCACTGATTATTTCACCAAATGGATTAAGGCTATACCCACTAAAAATGCTAATCATCAGGTTATCATAAAGTTCTTAAATGAGAATATTTTCACTAGATTTGGTTGCCCAACCAAACTAGTCACTGATAATGCAGTAGCTTTCACGGTAGAAGATTTGTTGGACATGTGTGAATCCAGGGGCATTCAATTGGTGCATCCTACCTCATATTATACTCAAGGCAATGGCCTGGCAGAATCATCTAACAAAAGTCTTGTAAGGATAATCAAAAAACTGTTGGAGGACAACAAAAAGAACTGGGATTCCAAGTTGAATTTTGCACTATGGGCTAATAGAGTTACCAACAAGAAGTCCATAGGAAATTCTCCATTTAAGTTGGTTTATGGCACTGATGTTGTTTTTCCTATCCAACTGATTCTCCCTGTGGTCAAATTCTTTCAAGAAGAACATGATGAAGAGAATGACATGGCGAGGAGAATGAGTAACTTGGTTGAATTATAGCAGATCAGAGAACAACTGGTTGAGAAGTCAAGAATTCATCGGAAGAAGATCAAAGAAACCTTTGATAGAAAGGCAAAAATGGACAGTTTTCAGGTTAGTGACTGGATTCTCAAATGGGGTGCATTGAAGGAAAAGAAGGGCAACCATGGTAAATTTGATGCCTTATGGACGGGACTGTTTGTCATTGCTCAAGTTCAGATAAACAATACTTTCATTTTGCACAATTTGGAGTGGGAAGGTGTTTTTGATGGCCCAGTCAATGGGCAATTTTGAAACTTTACTTCATATGAGGCTTTAAGGCCTTAATATTATAATAGTTTTTTTTTTTTTTTTTTTCTATGCAAATAAACTCCATGCCTAATGCAACACTAGGAGCTAAGTTTGTTTTGGTTGTTACTGGAAAGGTAGTAGTCTGCAGTTCTTGAAACCTCACAGGGAGGCTTTCATCCCCAGAAGGAGCCAGTGTTGGCCCTGAGGTGCAGTGCTGTTATTTTAATGGAAATGTACCCTGTTTTAGCTCTGATGATCTGTGTCTCCTCTTACTCTACTTTGGCCATAAGCCTTTAAAAACCAGGGACCATACAATTATCGCAATACAAAGGAAAACACGGGAAAACCCACAGTCGAACCATAAGCTGGACTTCAAAAAATTATACCCCTGCGCTCATAAATATCAGCGGGTCACTCTCGGTTCATCTCCTTTCCACTACGCTCTCCATTCTCCGATCTTCGATTAGATTGATCTCCGCTGCCTGACCAACATCCTGACCGTTGATCCACACCATCCAACGGCCCCCGTACCCACTTCCCACTAGTCACCTCGGGAGGAAATTTGATGCATGACCGAACAAGGAAAAACAATAGCACGATGCAGCCGAACCAACATAAATGATCATGGAACATGGCTGGCACGAGTGAATCACCTGATAACGCGACGAAATTACCAGAATTTGATTACTGTGTTTGTTAGAGATAAAGCTCTCTGAGCTGATGTTTGTCTAGTTACGACATCAAGTAGTTAGAAGACATAGGGGATAGATTAAGACATCTCGAGCCTCAGAGAGTTTGAGAGTATTGTAAAAAGCCTATAAATGGTTGAAAATTTGAAGGAAGACATGTTCAACTTTTGGAGACTGTGGATACTCTATTCCTTCCAGTGTCTCATCTTCATTCCAGTAATACAAGCTTCTTTTGTTGTTACATGTTCAATTGCCATCTTCTCCTCTGTTCTAAGCTTGCACTTGAATAGGTTATTCATGTTTTCTTCTGTGTCTAATGCCAGATAATGGTCATCTTATCTCTACATTGATAAATTAGATTTGCAAGCTTCATTTACTTTCTATAGCTAGCCATTCATATGTGTTTATGTATGCATCTGTTGGTACATTCAGGATTCTCTATCTATTCATTGAATCTATAAACTATTGAGCATTAGTGGTTGAAAGCCTTGTCAATCTAAGGGTGTTCATGCATGTCTTGAGTGAAAACAGAGTTGAAACAGTCATCTGACATGATCCAAACCCCAATCCATTCCAATAGTCAGAGAACGATATTGAAGATTTATATGTTACCAGGCATCTCTAAGCTACAACCTAGGAGAGTTTCCTGGAGTGCTAACAGTTCCCATTGAGAGCCTTTAGGATTTGTCATCTAGTCATAAAAGTAAATTTGAGTCTATGTTATGTATGAAAGACCCTTCTTGGGCATATTATATTTTTTATGAGTCATTAGATAAGTATAAATAGCCCTCCAGGACCAAGCAAAGTCTTCTCCTTAAGTCGGCTTCAAAAATGAATAATGTAAACTCTCCAAAGGACATGTTGGCTCACCACACTCATGTCGGTTCATTATGCTACGAAACAACTATAAATAGGGCATCTCAGCGTTTAATTTCAGAGCAACAATTTCGCTGAAGCAAGTATGAAATTAGAAGGAGCGAAAAAGGTCAAGGAAGAAGCCTCCCAACTAGAAAAGTGAAGAGAAGGAAGAGCGAAGTCCTTAGGGTCATATTTGGGTATGTTTTAAGGGCTGTAAACCTCCACATGTGTGAGATATCTCTGTTGTCTATTGCAGGAAGAAGGACGAAATATCACGGTCATTATAAGGAGAGTATTTTGGGTGAAGAATAAGGGTGACATCAACCCGAGTTGTCAAGCAAGCAATCTCCACCTAAAGCGAAGGGTATCAAGGGCTCAAAGGTGACACTTCACACGTGCTAGGATTTTTGAAGGAAGCCAAAAAGTTGATGATCTGAAATAGAGAAGAGGAAGTCGAGATCTGAAAGGCAACAATAAAGGAGGACAAATTTTAACTTTCATTGAAGGAAGAAGAAGATTTGTGACTTGTTCTTGGAGTGACAAATAGGTCAAGGGTCTTGATCTTGGTATTCATCAATTAGAATCTCTATAAGAAAAATAATTTGTTTGGGTTTTCCTCTCAAAGAGTGATGGGTTTTGGTCCTCGCTGATAGCATACATTTTGCCTCTCTTGTCTCTTTATGGTTTATGCATTAGTAGTTGTTTGATGAAGAATAACGCTAATAACCTAAGTAAAAAAAATCCTAATCTAAAGAAGTAAAAATCACTCACAAACAATAACTAATAGAAGAGAAATCTCAAAATTGTTATGCCCTATTTTTTTCAACATAGTTTCAAAGCTAAGGTGACTAAGTCAAGGAAGGGCATCTTATTAAGAGACACTCAAGGATCAAATCTCAAGCAAGCATCATAACCCTAGATCAAATAAGTCTACAAAGAAGTATTGGGATCATCATCAAGAGGAAGGCCAAAACCCTACATCTACTCAAGTTAAAGTGTTTTGAAGACTAATCATCCAAAGGAAGCTAGGTCAAAAGGCGGTGTCATCTCACTCTGTGGAATCAAGGATCATTATTGAAGAAAACTACCTTCATCAAGGAGAATTTTTCCATCCTCTATATCAGCATCAACATCAAGGAAGCAACAAGAAGGAGCATCCTATCAAGTAAGTATATTTATGTCCACATTTGAATATGTCAAAATGTCTTTTTGCAAGGAAAGCAACAAATTATTTAGCGCTTCAAACTATCTTGCATGGAAGAAAATGACAGATCTGAATCTCATTGAAAATGAGGTTATGGAACATATTGAAGGCTCTATCACCAAACCAAGAAAGGAAGATGCTCAAGCTCTTGCCAAGTACATGAAGATAGAAGTTAGGGCTCATAGGATTCTCATAGAATCCATCAAGGATCCCCTCATCCCATATGTATCTAAACTTGAAACTTCTAAATAAATCTATGACAAACTGGTAGAGTTATATTCCATAAGCACTACTGGAGAAGTCATCTCATTAAGGCAAGAACTCTACAAGATGAATATGTCAAGGGAAGACGGAATAGCTGCATAATTTATGAGGATATATGAGATCCGGGATCAACTACAAGATCTAGGAGAAGTCATGTCTGATGGAGAAATGACTACAGTTATATTAAATGCACTATCGAAGGAGTGGGGTAACTTTACTTCAAGTATTTTTGGGAAGAAAGAAGCTACTCCATTCTAAGATCTATGGTCACTATGCAAGATTGAAGAATCTAGACTAAAGGCCAAATCTGATGTGGGAGCAAGTGAGCAAAATCAAACTTATGCTACAATGACAAGAAGAAAAGGAAAATTTGTGAAGTTTGGTTCTTGGAAAAAGAAAAGGAACATGGATAAGATCCAATGCTATGGGTGTCAAAAATATGGACACTACAAAAGAGATTGCCCTAAGATAAAAGGGACAATAATAAAAAAGGAAGAGAAGAAGCTCATATCAGCAAAGAAGTGGAGGACGTTGAAAAGAAGAAGTCCAAGATAGAGGAAGTAAGATATCTCTATATAGCCTTACTCACCTAAGTTCTTTTCAAATTCCTAAGTCCTCTGTTGTAAGATATGGCTATCATGATTCACTAAGTAAAATATTGGGATGCATCAAGGCATCATAAAAGCATTAAAAGCAAGAGCTCGGGACATCATCATAGTAAAGCATGAAAGATGGTTAGAATATATGGAAGTCAAGGATATGGCTCTTGGGAATCTCAAGTGACAAGGTCATCTAGTACAAGGTTCATCATACATCTGTCAAAAGGAAATGTCTGCCAATGGAGACACTTTAGATCCTCAAGATTCTCTAATGGAATCTTCTTTGAAAGGTTCACCAATCATGAGGGGAAGAAAGTGTTTCATCAAGAATTCCAAACCTATGGAATTCATGTGATGATGGTATGATGACATAAAAGTGAAGCAAATCAAGGGATTGAAGCTCTTTCAATCAAGGAATTTGTTGCAGGAAGTCTAGAAGACCCAAAGGAAAAATGAGGGATGTCGAGGGAAGATCTATGGATGTATTCCACCATCGATGCACATGTAGTAGGATGAAAGATCCTTAAGTAAACATGGCATGAAGAAAGAAACATAGTATGAAGAAAGACCAAATATGGACTGATGGATCATTTTCTGATGATGACATGGTTGACTCATGGATGAAAGTAATGGGTGGTTGGTTTCCTATGTAGAAGTCCCACACATGAATACTCCTAGATAACGAAAATAAGTTCATGACATAGTGAGGATTTATTCAAGAAACTGGTTGTCCCATCATCTCCACCTGAGGCGCTGTTATGGGTCCCTAATTAAGAGGGAGTCCAAAAACAATTTCTTACTTGGAAGAAACTTGGATATTCGTAAGCCAAGAGGGAGCTTATGTACATTCCTTTATTGGAATAAGTATTTCTTCCCTAATTAAGAAGGAGAGATAGACACATCATTCTTGTCTTCACTTGGGAAGACAAAATGGAGGATTGGGTAAACATCTGGCATCTGATGCTCTTTGAGGATGTATTAGGGCATTCAAGGTAAGAGTAGTCATTTAGGATCAATATTCTTTGAGGACTAGGAATCTAAGATAAGAATAGTCCTAGTGCAACACACCCTGAGAACCCAGGTGGGGTACATTCCGAAAGAGACAATGAAGAGGGTTTCTATACATCATTGGTATCACCAACATTGTGCTCAGATCTTGTGGATAGATAGAGATGTTAGTCAAGGCCTTGCTATGTAACAATATTGGTCGATATGATGATATAGAAATGGGTTACCAATCTAACTCTTCTTATGAGAAATTTTTTAGATTGAGAATGCCCAAGTACCATTATGAATACCTCCCTAGTTAAGAGAGAGTGTTGAAAAGTGTAACTAGGTTCGGTCTTCATAATGACACATGTAATTGTGATTTTATGTAATTGATGAAAAGAAGAAAACTAAAATTATTATTGTAATTCTTGTCTCATGGGTTTCATGAGTAAGGAATTTTATTTTTAGTGATGACTCCCATTGAGAGGTCATAAAAGTCAATTTGAGCCTATGTCATGTATGAAGGACCTTTCTTGGGCATATTACATTTTGTGAGTCATTAGATAAGTATAAATAGTCCTCCAAGGCCAATAAAAGTTTCCTTCTCAAGTCAGATTCAAAAAGGAATAATGTAAACTCTCCAAAGGACATGTTGGCTCACTTTCACTCATGTCAGTTCATTATGCTGGGAAACAACTATAAATAGGGCAGCTCACCCTTATTTCAGAGCAACAATTTTAGTCAAGCAAGTCTGAAATCAGAAGGTGCAAAAAAGGTCAAGGAAGAAGCCTCCCAACCAATGAAGTGAAGAGAAGGAAGGGTGAAGTCCTTAGAGTCATATTTGGGTCTGTTTTAAGGGTTGTAAACCTCCATAGGTGCGAGAGATCTTTGTTGTCTATTGCAGGAAGAAGGATGAAATATCACAATCACTATAAGGAGAGTAGTTTGGGTGAAGAACAAGGGTTACATCAAGCCGAGTTTTCAAGCAAGCAATCTCCACCTAAAGTGAAGGTTCTCAAGAGATCAAAGGTGACACTTCACATGTGCTAGGATTTCTGAAGGAAGCCAAGAAGTTGCAAATCTGAAACAGAGAATAGGAAGCTCTGAGTAAAGGACTAGGAAAAAGGCAGGGGTTTAAGAAGCATATGAACCAGCCATACAAGGAGATATTTCCAACAACCAAACTATCACCTTTTCATGGGCATACCATAATGAATTAAGCGGATTTTTAGCAGGGTCCTACCGGAATTCATAAGTAAACCTACCGAGCTATTTATTCGAACCTTCATGTGGTTCCATATCTAGTTCCAATTCCATATTCACCTACGATTGGTGCTCCTACCTTTGTCTTTACTTTGGCCTATGACTCTATTTCTAGGTTATGTTTCAACTGAATCTAATGGGAGAAACTTGGTCAGATGCCAAGGTGACTATTGGATCTTTGTCTCTGTGGGAGGAGGAGCCTTGTATAACGACTATGAATCTGTATAGTGATTTGGAGATTGGAGTTGGAACTAACATTCGTAATTCTACATAAGTGTGTGAACCCACTACTAAAGATCCATGCTTGCTTGCATATATTAGGATAAAAGATTTCTTATGAAAGAGATCTGGATGAGGCTTCTTGGAAAGATTGACAATGCTTTACCCCTTGAGATTGGATGGAAGGATCGACACAACTTATTTGAGCTTGGCAGATTTGGTAGTCGACAATTGTTCGGACTTGATAAAGGTTGTCGCAGCACCTATGGTGGGACATGTGACTTATCGCTATGCCCGCGAATAGATTTACGATGTCTTCATCGGTGACATTCATCAAGCCTAGTCGGAACCAAGCGCTACTGTTGGAACCAAACTACTATGGAATCAAGCTACTAACGCTAATGCTTTCTTCGCCAATTGTGGGGGTAAATGAAGTAATAAAAGATGCCCTATTAAGTTAAGTTCTTTTTGTGTGGCCAATTTGGTGAAGTTGGACTCTGATCTATCCCCACAAGCAAGATGGATGTGCCCTACTTGTTGGGTTCCCATCCTGTTAGGACTAATGCTTGTTGATGGGGCTACTTCCATTCTACATTTCATGCATGCAGGATGGAGTGGAAGCTTTAACTATACTATTGGAATCATACTATGATTGTTGTGACTTTCTAGGAATGGTCTTGTATTGATTTCAGTGTAAGGCGGCTTGAAATACGTGTGTGTATATCCTTACCTTACTTATTCAACTTACTTATCAGGGTCAATTCAAATGAGATAGTTGGGATAACCTACAAAAATGAACACTCTTTTTAGCCATTCATTCTCAATATTAGGTAAGCGACTAGACACTACTGCCATGCATGCCTACCCTAGCATATTACTTATGAGCATGTGGAAAATCATGTTTTGTTGTTGAAATTAATAATTCCACTGGTTGTTTGAGCAAGAAATCCGTCAAGTTCATCATCAGGTCGGTCGCAAGGGATTTCAAAGTTAGGTGGCAAGAAATTCTAACTTGGAAGACCTCATGTTATAGGGCTTCTATAGAGAATATATTGCTTCACTACACTTTTACATCCTTCACTTCTATGGTGCTTGCTTCTAGCTTCAGCAGTAGACCCAACATCAAAGACCTCACTCCCGTAGCTAGATTAGTAGTATATATCCGCAACGAGATCTGGAAGGCAGTAATAAAGGAGGATGAAATTTGACTTGCGTTGAAGGAAGAGGAAGCTTTGTGGCTTGGTATTAGAGTGGGAAATAGGTCAAGGGTCTTGGTCTTGGTATTCGTCAATTGGAATCTCTATAAGAAGAAGAATTTGTATGGGTTTTTCTCTCAAAGAGTGAGAGGTTTTGGCCCTGGATGATAGCCTATATTTTGTGTCTCTTATATCTTCATGGTTTATGCATTGGTAGTTGTTTGCTGAAGAAGAACACTAATAAACTAAGTAAAATAAGATCATAATCTAAATAAGTAAAAATAACTCACAGGCAATTACTAATAAAAGAGAAATCTCATAATTGTTATGCCCTAGATTTCTCAACACTACCCCTGTAGTGACTAAGGAAACTCCTATAGGCCTCAAGAGTCAAATTCCTTCCATGCCTTGCAACTTGATTTGGTTTCAGAGATTGAACACTATTTAAAATAGCATAGACATTCCACACAGCTTTGTACCCCTGTCTCGTTTATCTAGGACAAACAACATGCACTGGCTCGAGCGCCCCACTCTTCTAGAAATAGAGAGAGCGGGGAGAGGAATCGATAACATTAAAAAGAATCCCACTTGTACTAGTAGACAAGAAGAAAGAGGTGGTCGTTATCAACCACAGAACCTTCTAAGACAACTTGGCATACAATTTGCCACCTCCCACCTTGAACATCCACCACCACCTACGCCATAGACAAAGGATGCATAACAACAGGGCAATTTTCAATCAAGGGTCCCAGGTTACACATACAAATCGAGTGTATGAATCATTAAAAGGTGTCAAACTACAATTGCTAATGTTATGAGCCTCCTATTCACCAGACATCGGTTTCGAGGAGACTCTCTAAGAGTTCTAGCCAGTTCTTGGTTCTCACGTTATTATGCTCCTATACCAATAGGTGTCATATTTCATGATTGACTGGTAAAATCCCAAATATGTTCATCATTTCCATGTTGCAAAGGTTCCATATTTTGAAAAAAAAATCAAAAAATTAAAAATGAGAAGAAGGTATGCCCTAAAAGAAAGATCAAAGGTCAAAAAGAATGAATTGGTCAAAGAAAAAGAAGACGAAGAAGAAAAGAAATGAACCCCAAAGAAAAGACCAAGAAAGTGTGCTAGTCCAAAATGCCACTACTATTATGTTTTTGCAAAGAATTTCGTTGTGTGCAATCAGTTGACTCTTGCCACAGTTGATGGATGGCCAAACAGCTTAATCTTGGCCGGTTCATGTTTAAATTTCTTGTTTTAGAGATAGAGAATAAAATCTGTCCAAACAGTTCAAGCTTGGCAGATAGGTAGTTAGGTAGAGAAGCAAAGAAGCTCAACAGCTAAATCTGAGCCCCTGGAAGAAATAAGGGCAGACTTAGATAGGATTGTAGCAAAAAATAAAAGAAAAAGTAAGGGTTTACTAGTTCAAATGCACCCAAGGAAAAGAAAGAAAAAATGTTGGGTATAATACGCTGGGTAGGCAATTTTGATGTTACAGAAGCAGTCTTATGAGTAATTTTGTCTTTCAAAGGTGATTCACCTTATTACTATCATAAGTACAATGGCAATTGTTTGGTGACAGATCAAATGATGCATGACTTACTTCCCCTCATTTTTCTCCTAAAAACATTTGTTAACCTCCCCTTAAGGATATTAAGATTTGCTCAATACTCGTAAGTCACTCCATTTCATGAAAAAGCCAGAGGAAAATGACACTCTTGTTTTTTGAAAAGAAACCACATTTCTTGTGTAACATCACTGTTTTTCCTAAGCCTAAGTTATTGAACTTTGTAACTTAGTGCCTACCCTTCATAAACCCATATTAACCCTTAATTTTATTATATAATTCCTATAAAATATCCCCCCCCCCCCCGTATTATATAAATATATGAAAAACCCAAAAAAAATTAATATCCCGCCCCTGCTAACTATAGAAATATGTCATTGTTTTATCGGGAATTATTGGTTTAGCTGGAACCATATAAAAACCCTCCCCGCGCTAAAAAAATTTACAATTAATTAACACCTGGTTAATTAAAAAAGTTTAAACCCACCCAATATATTTAATTCATCGTTTATATATGTGGGTCCCTGCGCCATAGCCCTCCGCCATCTCCATTTAGTGCCAGCGGTTAGATCCAGGCCCGTCGATCAGACAGCCCACGATCATATCGCGGCACCCCTCCACACCGAAGATTAACGCCCAGGGAACGGTGGTATTCCTGCCGTACTGTGGGACACGTGGCGCCCTCTCGGCATGCTCGTGGCCCATCCACCCGATACCACTTTGGCCGATAAGCGGTGCGGGCCGATACCGCTTACCGCCCCCCTCGCTCACCCTCCCGCTGACGTCATCACCACGTCATCTGCCACGTCAGCTCCACGTCACTCCTCCATACCCCGCGTCACGACAAAACATCACGTCATGCTGACGTCATCCGAAAAAAGCGCCAAAAGCCTGCCAAAGCCAATATTTGTTAAAACCAGTAAAAATCATCATTTTCGTTCATTTTCATTCATTTACTTCTCGAGACTGTGCATGCAAACTACGTCTAGAAAACTACAGAAGCTCCAGTTCGCCACCCGGCTAGCATAATCCGGCATCCCACTTTACAATTCATCATCCAACCTGCAAATTACGATCATTCACTGCAAGTACACAGGTATTTACCCCTGTCCACCTCCCAAATCCATGTTTTTGGTTTTTCCTCTGCAAATTATATCTGTAATAGCCAAATTCAAGCCAAAAACAGTCCATAGTTGCTATACCAAGGCACCAATAACTGTTTTGTAGCCCTTTTTCCCATAGAAATTCAACTTATAGTTAAAAACACAGAGAATTGAATAATGGAAGCTCTCGTGGCCCTTAATGTTGCGCTTCTCAATGCACCTCATAAAGACCTGGAGTGGTTACCCCTGGCTGATAGATATTTTCAAATCCAAGATTTAACTGGTGACCAAAACCACCTCCAAGCATTCTGTGAAATTAGGAACAGTCACCTAAGTGACTCTGACCTCTATGGAATATGGGAATCCAACCTGCCCATATACTACCTCCCCTCAGTCAATATTTTCCCTGATATAATCTGCCTATGTTGTGCCAATTACGAACCTACCCAAAGAGCAGTCAAGACTCCATCTGGAACTGTTCTCTTTTATATAACTCCTAGGTCCATAAATGAGATGTTACACTTCAAACCCATTCAGCCTCTGGCTCCTCTTTCTATGGGATTTTTGCTTGAGCAGGGCCCTAAAATGACAAACTCAGAGATAACCCGCATTGCTCAAACATTAATGAGACCGGATTGTCAGCCCAAATTCCCACCTCCCTTTCTACATGTCTGGTTCAATAAAGCTGGAAGATTCATCATTAATATGATATCCTATGTCCTGGGATTCAAGACAAGTGAATATGTTGATGAGACCACCCTAGTTTTGTTGTCCATATTTACTCCAGGACAGCTCCTTGCTGTCAAATATGACTATGCTACTTTCATTTCCAACAAGATCCATGACCAATTTTTGAGTCTAGACAGAGAAGGAGTTTTCAAGTATACCTCTTATATATATAATCTGTTCCTGTATTTCCAAACGGACAATTTTCAGTTTCCCATCAGAAAATTGGATTCTAAAGGAGAGCGGAGGTCTGTAATATTTTGGACCTCAGTCTTCCACAATGTCCATGACTCCCCTTATACCTACTGTGAATTCATTGACTTGTTCATACATTCGGTTTCCTCTCTACTGATGAGAGCTCCTCCAACTAGACTCTCTGGTGATATGCAGAAGATTTTACAGCTCTCCAAGAACTACAGAATAGGTGATTGGTATTTCTACTAGAATCACACTGAGATCAGGATATATGGTTGTGAGTTGTGCCCTTATAAGCTGCCCAAGTATGCGGCCATGAGATTGTTTGCTCTGGAATATTTCAGGAAACTTAGTAGTGCATATTTAACTCATTTTTGCAATGTGAAGAAAAAAGCTCAGCTCAGGATAATGAACCAATTAGGCCCATTTATCATTAACAAAAGGGAAGCATGGGAAGATGCTGATAAAATATTGGGGGAACAACTCAAATTAAAAAAGAGCTTTTGGTGGGTACCCTATGACTCAAATGGCTTTATCAGTGAAAGAAAAGTAAAAAACAGGCTATCAGCCTATAAACATTGTAGGATCCCTGGATAGAGCAATTTTCTAATCAAGATGAGTGGGTAGAAGGCACATTGATAGAAGAGCTTTGTGAGCAAGAGAAAATGGAACAAGTTATGAACAATCTAGAAAAGACTCTTACCCTGGACTCTTTTGGACAGGTATTTTTTAAACTGCCTCAGCAAATCGGAGTGGGCACATCATCTGTTGGAACTTCACAGCAACATGCCCAAGAAAGCACTACACCAGCTGTAGGGACATCAAAAGGCAAAGAAGTGCTAGAAATAGAGCAGCAAGAAATGACTGATCAGCAGGGGCAAACCCCTCCAGTACATACCAAAGCAACAGAGGTTCCTGCACTGCAGACTCCTCTAAATGAGGAAAAGGGCAAGAAAAGGGACAGAGAAGAGGCTACACCCATGAGTGGACCAGTAGAGCAACTAGGGGCAAAAAGGCAAAGAATAAATCCTCTATCTGAAGAGGAAATTATTGAGGAAACCATAGAAATCCTAAGAGGCGAGAGGGCAACCAGCCCGCACATCTCCTCGGTAATAGAAACATCCCCCAGCTCTCATAAGTAGGACGTAGAAAGACGTCATAGTGTGGAAGTTTCCTCCACAAGGCCACAAAGAAAGCAGGCCTCTGAGATCAAAAAGATATTCACAGAGATAAAAGCCCAGAATGATCCACTGAGGCTGCAACTTTATAATCAGCTTCTCAAGATGACCCCCGCCAGCCAATAAAGGTTAATGTCTGCATATGACATTAAAGAAGGAAAAATGATCTTGAGCCACTTTAAGCCTAAATTGTAGCAGCCACAGTTAGCAGCTGATTACATTAGAACAAATCTGGACGTCCTTGCCAAAAACATTCATCCTATGGACTAGATTGAGCTGCATAAGCAAACTGGAGAGATGGTCTACTCCACATTGGCAGATAAGGCAATGTTGGCTTATAAATTGCAGAACTCATTGAACAACACATCTGCCCAATTAGATTTGGAGAAGGCATCTTCTTTAGCCAAAGACAACAGAATAAAGTCCTTGGAAGATATTATCATCGAGCTGGGACATGATCCCAAGGATGCCAAAGGAATAAAAGAATTGATGAAAAAGAAGGAAGAGGACATTGCTGCCCTTAAGAAACAATTGAAGCTGCCTACTACTATGCATCCACAAACTACAGAGGTTGTACAACAAAAAGCAGAGGAGGACATGATGGACTTGCTTATGAAAATGAATGAGAGACTAAGTGAGACAGAGCAGGCATTGGAGAAAGCAATAAGATAGAAGCAGGGAGAGTCAACCTCCCAGCCATCAAATAGCTCCAATAGCCACAACTGCCCCTCCCACAGTTACAACAATAGTGCCTCCCACTGTCCTAGCATCAGCAGCAGGTACTTCAGTAGCAACAACAGCAGCAGGTAGCAACACTACCATGACCACAAAGGAGTTTATAAAAGCTATGGAGGAATTAAAACTCCAAGTATCAGAATTGAAAAAAACCAAAGAGAAATTGGAAAAATTAGAAGTGAGCTATGACAAATCCAAAATGACTGTGGCAGAAAAGATGAGAGGTGAAAGCATTAGAGGACAAGGTAAAAGCATTGGAAAATGACCTCTCTTTAGATAAGCCTCTGGGAGAAATCAAAGGCATTTTGTGGGCTAATATCAGTCAATCCATTAGTAATGTGTGGAGATCTATTCAAACTATTTATGAGCAGATTGACTTGATAGCAGTAGCCCAGGTGGAAATTCAAAAGGCCAGAACTGTATTGGGACATATGCCCGAACAGGCTAACAGGCTAATCCATTTTTTGAACACTAAGACCAGTGAAGAACTAGCAGCACTGGACATTAGATATAGGACAGGGGCCATCCTAACAATCAAAAGATTTATGACCAAGAGAACCCTGATGCAGAATCTAGGAAGTGCCAGGATATGCAAGTGGAGATAGACTCTTTTATAGAAAGATTTTCAGTTTTGCATGAAAGGGGCTTGCCAAGTGTGGTGGGAAGCAATGAACGCCTATTGAGACAAGCTGAGTACACGCACAAGTTGAACAAACATGTTGCTGATCAAGTAAATGCGTCATCAAGTACTTCAGCAGAGAAGGCCCTTCTATCTGGCCAAACTCTTTACAACAACTTGGAAAATCTATTTTATATTGAGCATGAAGTGAAACATCTTTTTACAGTCCAGCCTAACTTCTTCAGGTACACAGATGCTGATGAGACTTTGAGAAAGCTACAAAGACATAATTTACTAGAAGAACAGTGGTGGCAAAGCATGTTGGAAATCCTATAGGCATGTTTCGACTTTTGTTTTACCCAGGGTACAACAGATACCATAAAGCTGAGGATAGGAATGGATAAGAGTCATGCAGGGCAACAGTCTATCAAATCAAAATTAAATACGCTCGACAAAGCTGAGGCAACAGTGCAGAATATCAGTGGAAACAGCCACCAGCCGACTCACCGAGCTTACAGTCAACACGTCTCACCAACTGAGCATCCAGCACAACATCATTTACTTTTTTATTTATTTCTCCCTGTTTTCAAGATCATTTACTTCTCCTGTAGAGTAGGTAAAATGAGTTATTACTAGATATTATCTCTTTGAGATATTTTGTAAACACTTTTGTATAAATACCTCCCCAAGCGAAGTATTTGGGGTTGGTGATACATTTCTCGGACTGCGCTGTAACTCTGAAAACCTTCTGAATACAAAAGTTACTGGAATCCATTGTTGCTGAACTCTCTAGATGTGGAATTGATGGCAGAGGACTTGTTACAGAATTCTTGAATCATTTTATGGATCAATAAGTCTCTCTTACTTGTGTTTTCAATTTCTGTGTTTACTATATCATATATGTTTCATGATCTGAATAATAGAAAAAAGAATAACTCAGAATTTGTTTGTTTGCACTCTGAGTTCAATCTCTGTTATTATTAATGTTTATTTCAGAATTAGCATAAACATGAATTCTTAACTACTCCTGTTTCCCTTGGTTCTTACATCTTGAATATTTGCTAAGGAATTCTTAAGTGCTCCTTAGGAGTACTTAGCCATTTTCCCTCTGTCAACATGATGAAGGATTCTTGATTGCCCTTCACCCATTGGCTCCATCCCATCTGATTTCAGCTTATAAATTGTTCCACGATTGATTACCTTACTCTGTAGTACCGCCCTCTGTCAAAGAAACCATATCCAATAGTTCATCCTCATAGACTCCATTAGCCCAATGGATTGAACTTCTCAGATTTACACCCCTTTTCTATTGAATATCACCATTCAAAAATCAAACAAACCCTTGTATTTCATAACTAGCCTAATATACCTTAAAACAAAGCTAAATTATAAAGAGAGAGCCCTCTCTGGATGGAGATAGGCTAGAATCTGTGTCTAAAAGATTGGTCTATGGTTAGCTCGGTTGTATTTCCTTTCTTACAACTTTTGGGAACAACCTGAGTGATAACATCATTGGCGACTCCACTGGGGAATCGAACCCAGAATCTCTGGTTTCACAGACTAGAATAATTGTTTGTTACTGCTGTTTATTTTTAAAAGCTGCAGATGGAGCCTGAAGTTAGCTAGTTAGCCTTTGAAACCGCTTTCGCTCTGCAATTACAGGAGTAAATAAAAGTTGTTTCAGTCTATCTCCAGTCTAGTTTTAGGTGTTGAATAGCTGTCTCAAATATTCGATCAGTTCCTTATATCTAAAGGAAAATTCAAAACTCCCATATTTTAGACTTCCTAGAAAGATACTGTCAAAAGTTGTATCCTTCAAATATTTCAAGAAAAACCAAAAAATATATTCAGAAGCTGGCTCCAAAGAAGAAAATCCGTTACACCAGATCAAATCCAGATCCAAATCCTCCACCTATCTTTGAAAATCCTAATTTGATTCCTAAGAACCTTAGAAGCCAAGAAAGTTAAGAACATTCTGCTAGTTCACACCTTGACACACCTTAGTAGAACCCTATCCAAGCTGAGCTTACTTCTGCAAAATCACAAATCCATTCTGCCATTACTGCTGCTTCTCCTAATTCACCGTTAGCATTTCAAACCATCTTTTCCACTCCCCCATCCACAACACATATTTCCACTGTTATCCCTGTTCTTCCGACTATTACATTTATCCCTGCAAATATGGCAAACTGATATGCTCCCCTGCAATTACCCGTAAACCCAGGGGCTATGCCTCAAGATTATCAAAGAAAAATTCCCTATTTTGATGGTACTGGCACCTATATTGCTCAACAACATACCAAGAAGATGACAAATTATTTTGAAAACTATGAGATTGATGCTGAAGATGTGAAAATGAAGATCTTTGTTTAGAGTTTAACTGGTGATGTAAGGACCTAGTTTAGGGCACTCCCTGTAAACACTATTGCTGATCTAGAAGCCCTTTATCAAACTTTCTTGAACAGATGGGAAAAGAAGAAAGACCCTTTGCACATCCTATCAGAATATGCAAGCTTGAAAAGAGGCCCACAAGAAACTGTTCAAGATTATTGCGCCAGATGGGAAAAGAAGAAAGACCCTTTGCACATCCTATCGGAATATGAAAGCTTGAAATGTATAATAATGTATAAAATGCTATTCTTCAGAATCTCATACCTCCACCATACTTAGCCTTAATTAAATTCCCTGATGGATTTGATACTGACATGGCTTACCAGGTTAGGGAAATAGCTCTATAGAAATTTTGAATAATTTAACACATATTCAACAGAGATTATCTTGATCATGTACTATTGCGGAATACATACACAATACATAAGCTCCTCTACGTTGATCATCAATATAGCAGCATCAATAACAATAAAACATCAAGAGCATTCACACATTAACACAGTATGTAACTCGGGGAAAGCATCTCGCTAAAAACCCCACACTATCTGTATATTAATGATTGAGAACATGTAACATTACAAAGTACAATGCTTATCACAAGCAATCCAGTACCAGCTCCACCTGTTACACACAATACAACTCAGATCTGATCTCCAAATCTATTCCACTACTTGCCTGCCTCCACAGCTCAATACCTGCTCAAGAATTGATGAGAATGGTTTATCAAACTTGTTTTTCACCTACAAAGAATCACTCACACTATGTTGGACATGAGCACAGGCTACAATTCTTGGTATTGGCCAATTCATTGGCATACTCAATCCCTCTAATTGTGCAAATCATCATGCACAACTATAGTCACAACTGATAGCAATCTGATCCTCTAACCCCTGTTCCTGCTGAACTGAACATGCACTGACATGCAACTGAGTTAACTGATGTATTCTATAGTTGCATTATGAGTTAATAACTTGTAAATTAATTAATAACTAATTCACCCAACTCATCTCTAGTCTATTTGCCAGTTAGACTAAATACAACCAGTTTAACAAAGCTAAACTGAACACAACTCCATCAACTGCACCTCCAGTCCACTAAACTCAACTCACTTGAGTTCTAACTGAAGTCCTGCATGTAAATATCAGTCATCCCATAGGTAACCATGTATTTCCTTCTGGGATCTGCATGTACCACATTCGTAGCTCATCCTGAAGTGCTCCAAGAGAATAAGACAAAGTTTATAGTCTAAATATTATTATGAGCTAATAATATTTGACTGTTCTATATTTAGACTGAGCAGTCACTCCACTGTGATATAAAAATAGAAGTCCATCTATTTTTCCCAACTTGACCAATCATCCATAAACAACAACCTGCAATCCATAGACATGATCCATATGTCTAAATATAGACATAGTCTAAAAATAGACTTGCGCCAAAAATAGCCTGCGGGCCCACTTAGTGAAGGCGACTCTTTTCACTAAGATCCATCATCTTGTTGCAATCTCAACACTCCATCTCGACAAGATATGGATTATCAGCAACCCTATCCTGCCTCGGTGGTATTCGAATTTGCTCCTGGTGAGAGCCTTCGTTAGAATATCAGCATCCTGATCCTCCGTTGGAATGTATGAAAGTAACATGATCCTCCGTTGCACACAATCTCTGATATGATGGTACCTGATGTCATCCATTGAGCTCCCTGCCCAATTTTCATCCGTGAAGCCACATAGCTTCACCTCATCCTCCTGTCTGTACCATAATACATATCCCGATGTGCCTCTCAAGTAGCACAATACATGCTTGCCCGCCTTCCAGAAGAGTTTGGTAGGCTTAACCATAGCTTGTGAAAGCTGGTTAACTGCATAGCATGTATCAGGTTGTGTATTGACCAAATACATCAGCGATCCCACCAACTGTCGATAAATAGTGGCATCCACTTCTTCTCCCGAAGTGGCATCCTCCTTCCTCCAACCTCCAGGAAGAGGAATATCAACATGCTTGCAGCCATGCATGTTGAACTTCTCTAGTATTTCCCGAGCATACTTGCCCTAAGAAACAAACAGTCCACCACTGCACTGCCATATTTCCAATCCTAGGAAATAGTGAAGGAGGCCCAAGTCCTTCATCTCAAACTCTGTAGCAAGATCCTTCTTGCATGACAGTATCAATAGCGCATCACCCGTTAGAATCAAATCATCAACATACAGTACAATGATAAGCAACTTACCCTCCACCACAATCTGGTATAGGTTCGGATCCGGCTCGCTCTTGGAGAATCCAAGTCCTGTGAAATAGCTGTCTATCCGTGTGTACCAAACACGTGGTGCTTGCTTCAACCCATACATCGCTCTCTTGAGCCTGCACACATGCGACTCGCTGCTGAAGACCTCAAAGCCTTCGGGCTGCTTAATGTACACCTCCTCCTCAATGACTCCGTTGAGGAATGCAGTATTCACATCCATCTGATGAATGTGCCATCCCATCTGCGCTGAGAGAGCAAGAATCGTCCGTATGGAAGAATACCTTGCGACAGGTGCAAAGGTCTCCTCATAATCGATCCCCTCTATCTGTGAAAAGCCTCGGGCAACAAATCTTGCCTTGTACTTCTCCACACTCCCATCAGCTGCCTGCTTAACTTTGTAGATCCATCTCGAACCCACCACTAATTTCCCTTCCGGTCTAGGAACAATCTCCCATGCACTGTTTCTGACAATAGAATCATACTCTTCCACCATGGCGTCTACCCATGCGGGATCCTCCACAGCTTCCTCGAAAGAGGATGGCTCAATCACAACACACTTTCTCATAAGAGCCATGTATCTAGTGTATCGATCCAGTGACTGTCTCTGCCTGCATTGGGCTGTAGGTGGTCCTACAACTTTCTCTGCATCTTGAGCCAGTCGCTTAGCTTCTGTCAAGTGCTTTCGCCCTCTGATGGTTGGCGCTGCACGAGTGGACTCTTCCACTCCATGAACCTCATCCTATGGCTGATCCACGTCCTGAAGCTCATCCTTAGGAACTAATAGCTCCTCATCTGCATGCAAGTGTAGCTCCCTCTCAAGCAAACACTTCATGGCTTTCTCCTCCTGAAATTTTATATCCCGTCGCACAACAGTTTTACCACTGTCTGGCAAATACACACAATAGTTGTGGGGTGTATCAGTGTACCCCACAAATATCCCAACCTCTACGGTTGGCTCCAACTTCTTCCTGGCATCCTTCGTCACATGCTTGTAAACGTTAGCACCAAAAATCCTCAAATGAGAAAGATCAGGCTTCTTACTAGAATAAGCCTCCTCGGGTGTACTCATGCCAAGTATCCTATGAGGACAACGGTTCTGCACATAAAATGATGTATTGCATGCTTCTGCCCACAAGTGAAGGGGTAGGCCCTGATCATGCAACATTGCCCGTGCAACACCCACGATCATTCTGTTCTTTTGCTCAGCTACCCCATTCTGCTGTGGGTTATGGGGAGCTATGAGCTCTCTACGAATCCCTTCTGCCTTGCAGAAATCTTTGAACTCGTTCGAGATGTATTCACCACCATTATCGCTCCTAAGAGCCTTCACCTTCTTCCCCGACTCCTTTTCGACCAGTGCTTTGAATTCACAGAACTTTGAATATGTTTCACTCTTCTTCTGCATGAAGAAGATCCAACACTTACGAGAGAAATCATCAACAAAAATCACATAATACCTGTGTTTTGTTGTCGAAGCAACTGAGAAAGGTCCACACACGTCTGTGTGAATTCTCTCAAGGATCGTCGTGGCGCGACTATCCTTCTCGTGAGAGGTGGCTTTCACAAGCTTCCCCAAAGTGCACCCCTTGCACTGATCTGACTGCGCAAGAGTGCATTTAGGAAGCCCTATAGTGATCTGCTGCAGTATCTTCAAGGCTCCATGGTGAAGGTGACCCAATCTTCTGTGCCACAACTCGCCATCATCCCAGCTCACCAATCCTTCTGCCTTGCGTACCATTGCTGCTCATCCATCTACATGCAACTGATAAAGGTTCCTTACTCGAACCCCTATCTTCCGGGTCTCTCCAGTTGTCTTGCTGCGCAGGAAAGCTTTTCCCTCGCTGAAAACAACATCATACCCCTTGTCTTCTAACATCGCCACAGAGATGAGATTCTTCTTCAATCCTGGAACATGCATGACTTCCTTCAATACGAAGGGTTTACCAGACTCCCTCTCAAAGGAAATGGTACCGATACCGGTCACACTATATCTACCATCATCGCCCATCTCGATGTGCACTCCAAGATCTTTGTCCTCCAAATCAGAAAACAAATCTCTATCTCCCGTCATGTGAAAAGACGCACCACTGTCCAAGAACCACACTGATCCCATCACACTTGAAACCAAGCATGCGATCAATGAAAAATCAAGCTCAAACTGAGAAGCTAAGACCTCTCCCCCTGCAGATCCAGCAGCTTGCTTGTTCTTCTTCTTTTGCGGACAATTTGTGGCATAGTGTTCGTGCTGGTGATAGTGAAAACACTTCACCTTGGACATGTCCTGCTTCTTGCCTTTCACAACAGACTGAGATGCTTTCTTGCTCTTCCATTTCTTTGCTTTGGCAGTCAAAGCGCAATTCTCTTCATCAGCTCCCTTTGATGAAGATCCGTCTCTAGTACTCCGCCTGATCTCCTCCTGCACAAGATCTGACCATAGTCTTTCCCATCCTGGCAATTTCTCTCGACCATTGACAGAGTCCTGATAGGAATGCCAACTCTTCGGAAGACCAAGGAGAGCCAAGCTCACCAAGTCCTCATCATCGGCAGTAACCCCCACACTTCCCAGCTCATCTTTACACTGAGTGAACCTCGTGAGATACTTGGGCATACTGTCACCCTTCTCGCATTTGATATTTCTGAGTTTATCTTTGAGCGCCAGCTTCCTCTTATCGCTCTTGCTTTGGAGTAATTCTGTTAATGATTTCCACATCAAATATGGAGTAGCCTTTCCATGGAGGCTGGACACAATGTGATCCCTCACGCCCTCCAACAGAATTCTTCAACATTTGGCTATCTTCTTTTGCCAAGCTTCAGCTTCAGCAGCATCAGTAGGTTTTGGGACATCCGCATCCACGAACTTCTTCACCCCATTATTATCTAACATTGCCTTCATCCTGTCCTTCCATGCAATATAATTCATACTACCCTTAAGGGCATACTCTAATCGCAATCCTGTTAAAGACATCTTAGTTTTGACACCAAGAAAACACTACTGCAAATTCGAATTCCACCAGCAACCAACTCAACCGCCTCGAATCTAAGATTCGTGAGAACACAATATTTCTCGTACAGAGATCGACTGTATGGGAATTCACCAGATATTTCACCTTCCAAAAGAAGGATGAATCCAGAGGCTACCTGGCCCAATTACAGACTCTGCCTGAAGAAATAGAATGTAAACACTTCCTGAATAGTAGATCTGATGATCAACAGCTCTGATACCATGTAGAACTTTTTCTACAAATCAAAGCACTCTGATACCATGTAGAAATTTTGAATAATTTAACACATATTCAACATAGATTATCCTGATCATGTACTATTGCGGAATACATACACAATACATAAGCTCCTCTACGTTGATCATCAATATAGCAGCATCAATAATAATAAAACATCAAGAGCATTCACACATTAACACAGTATGTAACCCGGGGAAAGCATCTCGCTAAAAACCCCACACTATCTGTATATTAATGATTGAGAACATGTAACATTACAAAGTACAATGCTTATCACAAGAAATCTAGTACCAGCTCCACCTGTTACACACAATACAGCTCAGATCTGATCTCCAAATCTATTCCACTGCTTGCCTGCCTCCACAGCTCAATACCTGCTCAAGAATTGATGAGAATGGTTTGCCAAACTAGTTTTTCACCTGCAAAGAATCACTCACACTATGTTGGACGTGAGCATAGGCTACAATTATTGGTATTGGCCAATTCATTGGCATACTCAATCCATCTGATTGTGCAAATAATCATGCACAACTATAGTCACAACTGATAGCAATCTGATCCTCTAACACCTGTTCCTGCTGAACTGAACATGCACTGACATGAAACTGAGTTAACTGATGTATTCTTTAGTTGCATTATGAGTTAATAACTTGTGAATTAATTAATAACTAATTCACCCAACTCATCTCTAGTCTATTTGCCAGTTAGACTAAATACAACCAGTTTAACAAAGCTAAACTGAACACAACTCCATCAACTGCGCCTTCAGTCCACTAAACTCAACTCACTTGAGTTCTAATTGAAGTCCTGCATGTAAATATCATTCATCCCATAGGTAACCACGTATTTCCTTCTGGGATCTGCATGTACCACATCCGTAGCTCATCCTGAAGTGCTCCAAGAGAATAAGACAAAGTTTATAGTCTAAATATTATTATGAGCTAATAATATTTGACTGTTCTATATTTAGACTGAGCAGTCACTCCGCTGTGATCTAAAAATAGAAGTCCATCTATTTTTCCCAACTTGACCAATCATCCATAAACAGCAACCTGCAATCCATAGACATGATCCAAATGTCTAAAAATAGACTTGCGCCAAAAATAGCTTGCGGGCCCACTTAGTGAAGACGACTCTTTTCACTAAGCTCCATCATCTTGTTGCAATCTCAACAAGCTCCTCCAAGCTTAGAAGACATGCAGAGTATAGCTGTCAGGGTAGAGGCCATTTTGATTTCTAAACGAGCTAGAGCTAAAGCTGAAAGGAGGACGTCTTTCAAAGAAGAATCCTCTACATTTGAACAAAAACTAGATGCAAATATTAAAAGAATGGATATACTGGATGATAAAGTAGAAACAATTGAGAGGAAATCCTCTTGGGATGGTCAACCGAGCAAAACTGGGAGAAACCAAAATTCCAGGAAAAATTAGAATTCCAATACTGGAAAGGTTGGTCCTGACCAAAATATTAGATCCCCATTCCAGGAGAACTATGCCAAAGCTTCAACTTCTAGTGAGCCAACATAAGACTCTCAAATTAACTTAATGGGTTTCAGTAGTGAACAACAAATTTTTTTGACTCAGGATGACCAAAAAGCTCATACTTTTAATCAATTCCAAACCCAATCTGGGGAATTATTCGATTTTAGGGGGGATATGATATATCTGTCTATGAGGTTCACAAGCAATACAACCTGAGGGGCAGAAAGATAGATGTCCCTGAAACCAGTAAGCAGAAAGAAACTAAGCAACCTACCAAAGCTAAGGCTAAGAACCCTCTTGTACAAACTCTTCCCAAAACAATTTCTAACCCAAACAATCCAATAGTTGAAGATATATCAGACAATCAACAACCTAGAAAACAACCTTCAACTTCCATTTCTCTCAAAGGAATTGTGGAAGAGCCTCCAAAAATGGACTTGGAAACAGATTTAGCTCATAACAGCACTCCCGAAAAGGAAAATAACACAGAAAATACAGCAGGAAAAGAAAATCTTGCTGCCCGAAATGCAAAAATTCCAATGGAAAAACCCTTCAACCTTGAAACCGAAATAAGAAAATTAAAGATAGCCATTCCACTGTCAGAATTGGCTAAACATAACGTCTATAGAGAACAAATTAACAGATCGCTTCAAATTTCAGAAAACAGAGATGCAGTAAATTTCCTTGATGACCAGGCAGAATTAATTTTTGGCCCTGAAGTAAATGGTAAATCAATAGATGGAGGAGTTCTTCCTTTCTATGTAAGTCTGAATATTCATGACAAAGTACTTCACAATGCAATGTTTGATTCTGGAGCCTCCCATAATTTAATTCCCAAATCTGTGATGGAAAAGTTGGACCTAGATATCACCAGGCCATACAAAGACTTGTTCTCTTTCGATTCTAGACATGTCAGATGTCTAGGGTTAATAAAATATATGGTATCACTAGTTCAATACCTTGGCAAGACAATTTTAATGGATGTAGTGGTAGCTGATATCCCACCAAAATATGGTATGTTACTGTCTAGATCTTGGGGTGTAAAGCTCTAGGGATCTTTACAATTGGACATGTCCTATGCCACCATTTCAGTATTTGGCCAACCAAAGAGATTGTACCGAGAAACTCTGATGAAATATGTGGTAATCAGCCAAGAGAAACCCCAGAATTTTCCAATTTATTCCATACATTTCGACATGGATTTCTTCATCCAATACAATGCTGAAATTTATCCCCCAACTGATGTCAAGGTTTTAGCATTAGAACAAAAAAAAGCATAAATGAAAAACCTAGTGCTCAAAGCCAAGAAATCTCTGAAATAATTGATATAACATACACTTATGGGAAATTACATGAAACTCAAATTCCAAATTTCCCTAGTAAACAAATTTCTAAGACCCTTGATACTAGATGTAATCAGGAAATCCTATGGTATTTATAGTTTGATGGATCAGTCAATAAACTAGGGGCAGGGGCAGGTATTTGGATACATAATATGGAAAATAATCATGCTGAAGGATATGCATACAGGCTGAATTTTAGATGCACAAATAACATGGTTGAATATGAAGCCCTCTTGCTAGGACTTAAATTGATCAAAGGCTTAGGAGCAATTAGGATATCAATTTTGGGAGACTCTGATTTGGTTATTCAACAAATGAAAGGAAACTTCTTCACAAATGACCTCAGATTAAGATCTTACAGAGGAGCAGCGATTGAAATACTCAATACCTTTCTAGAATCACAGCTTGCCAAAATTCCAAGGAAACATAATTTACATGCTCACAGTTTGGCAACATTTGCCAGCACTTGTAAGCTGCCATTTGAGCCTAATCATCATTTTACAGCTGAGATTAAACACAGGCCAACTGTACCTGACAATGTAAAAAACTGGCAAGTGTTTGACAATGACACTCAGATTAATAATTTCCTGACCTTAAAAGAAGAATTTTTCAGCACTAATATAGACACAAGCACCATTTGTGAAGTTGACCAAATAGATAAAGCTGAAACACACATTTCAGCTGAAATAACAAATCAAATATTACATCCAACAAACTTTACCAACAAAGAGTTGGAAGAGCTGAAAGGAATATACTTTGATGAAACTATTGAAGGAGAGTCTGAAGTTATTAATTTAAAGGACAATTTTTTGCCCACAGGCTTGACTCCTCTGGAAGACATTTTTGATTCTAATGATATCCCAAGAAAACCCAAAATGCAGCCATTAAACGTAGAAATTGAGGACTGTAATATAGGGATTGAACAGAATCCTAAAATGATAAAATTGTCCAAAACTTTGCCTCCTGACCAAAATTTGAAATATGTTGAACTGTTCAAATAATTTCAGGATGTTTTTGCATGGAGCTATGAAGATCTCAAATCCTATGAAACTTTTGTGATTCAACATACAATACCCCTAAAAGAAAATCAGAAGCCTTTCAAGAAAAAACTTAGATGAGTCAATCATGTACTTCTCCCTCTAATTGAAAAGGAAGTCAAGAGAATTTATAAAGCTGGGATAATTGCACCCATCAGATTTTCAGAATGGGTATCCAATCTAGTGCCCACTAGGAAGAAAACAGGAGAAACCAGACTATGTGTTGATTTGAGGAATCTAAATAAAGTCTCTTTAAAAGACCACTACCCCTTACCTAAGATGGACCATATTTTACAAAGGGTAGTAGGTGCCTCTAGGATCTCACTGTTAGATGGGTTTTCAGGCTTCAACCAGATCCTAGTTCACCCTGATGACCAAGATAAGACTGCTTTTACAACACTTTGGGGAACTTTCAAGTATGTAAAGATGCCATTCAGACTCAAGAACGTAGGGGAAACTTTCCAGCGTGCAATGGACATAGCTTTTGCTAAAGAAATTCATGATTTTCTAGTCATATACCTAGATGATCTCACTGCCTTTTCCAAATTAGATCAGGAACACCTAGATCATCTCAGACAAGTGTTTTTAATTTTCAAAAAATATGGGATATCACTAAACCCAAAGAAATCATTATTTGGCCTAGAAGAGGGCAAACTGTTAGGTCACATCGTCTCCAAAGAAGGCATTAGAATAGAACCAGACATAATACAAGCCATTCTGCAAGTTCTTCACCCTAGAAATATCAAAGAACATCAAGCTTTCCTAGGGAAAATCAACTTTCTAAAAAGATTCATACCTAATATGGCTGAATTAATCAGACTGCTGAACAACATGTTAAAGAAGGATTCCAAGGTCAAGTGGACAATAGAAGCTAAACAAGCCTTTGAAGAAATCAAAATAGCTTTAACCAAAACACCAGTCCTTACAAGCCCAAAATTTGACAGAGACTTCATAATCTTCTCGTTTGCATCTGAACATACTATTGCTGCTGTTTTACTACAAAAAGATGATCAGGGGTGTGAAAAACCCATAGCTTTTTTCAGCAAAGCGCTTAGAGATGCACCACTTAAGTATCAAATCATGGAAAAACACACTTATGCACTTGTAAAAGTTATTAAGGAATTTAGAGTTTATATCTTATGTGCCAAATACTGTTGTCAAAGATATCCTAACTCAGAAAGAAATTGAAAGCAAACGGGGCAAGTGGATAGCTAACATTTTGGAATATGACATTGAAATTAAACCAACAAAGCTGATAAAAGGACAAGGATTAGTTAAACTTATCACTGAAACCAACTTTCAAGCCCTTGACATCAATGAACTGGATAATGAACAGGAGATGGCAACTCCACAGATCAATCAAGCCTTTTTACAATCGTCTTGGTATGCTGATATAACTTATGTATTGCTTAACTTGCAGTCTCTTTTAGGGTAATCCAGAACTAAAAAGAGATTTCTGAAAATGAAAGCTTCAAAATTCTGTATTTTAGATAATGTTTTATTTTGGAAAACTCATGAAGGCATTTTACTGAGTTGCTTAACAAAGGATGAAACTGATAAAGTGCTGAAAGAATTTCATGCAGGGGATTGCGGTGAACATTTGTATTGGAAATCAACTGCTGATAAAATCCTAAGGGCAGGATTTTATTGGCCCACCCTGTTTCCTGATGTAAAGAATTTTATTACTACTTGCCATAAATGTCAAATCTTTGAAGGAAAGAGGAAGCTTCTACCTCTACTCCTCAGACGAATTTCCACTGAAAGACCATTTCAACAATGGGGTTTAGATTTCATTGGGGAAATTCACTCTCCCTCTTCTGGTTAGCATAAATGGATTTTCACTGCCACATACTACTTCACCAAGTGGATAGAAGCCATCCCTTGTAGACAAGCTAATGATTTAGTAATCATGCAATTCCTAGAAACCAATATCCTATCCAGATTTGGCTGTCCTGAAAAGATTATCACTGACAATGTTGTTGCTTTCAAATCCAAGAGAATGATTAATTTCTTTCACAAGCACCACATTACCATAGGCTACTCCACAGCCTATTACCCTCAAGGTAATGGTCTAGCTGAGTCATCCAATAAAATCCTGATCAATATCATTAAGAAAGTATTGGAGGAAAACAAGAAAAACTGGCATAAGAAGCTTATCAATGCACTTTGGGTAGACAGATTGACTACAAAGAGATCCATTGGAACAAGCCCCTATGAACTGGTTTATAGCATGGAGGTCGTATTCCCTTCATAATTGGGAATCCCTGTGATAAAGTTGCTGCAAGAAGTGCAGGCAGAACTCAATGACATTCAGAGAAGAATAAATCAGACTATTCATTTACAACAGACTAGAGAAAAGGTTTCTTAAAGATCTCAAATTCTACAAAAAAAACTTAAGAAGATATTTGACAAGAGGACTAAGGCAGAATATTTTTTCATAGGAGACAAGGTACTGAAATGGGATTCCATAAGGGAAGATAAAATAAAACATGGGAAGTTTGACTTCCTATGGAAGGGACCTTTTGCTATTTAGGCCTCACAAGGAAACAATACCTACTTTTTGAAAAGCCTGGATGGTACAAAAGCAGAAGATGGACCGGTTAATGGTCGGATGTTGAAGCATTATTTTGATCCAGTTTGTTGATATATCAGGACTCTAACTTGTACATAAAAATGTTTACTTTCTGCAGTTTATTACAACAATAAGATAGGAAGGAATATGTAGGAAATTTTGAGGAACAGTCAAGGAAATTTACCATCTTTTTGTCTTACCTTTTTACTTCAAACAAAAGCTGAAGAGGAAGACTTGGGAGATGTAAATATGAGAACAAACATTCAGAAAAACTATCCAAAACAGATATGAAATTGTTTGAATGAGCTCATGAGAAATGTATATATGTTGCAGAGGTACAGTTTTGTTTACTTACAGCAAAGGGAAAATTTCAAAATGCAGCAAGAATTGAACATAAGGCTATCTGACTTGTTGTTTTTGAATTTTCACCAGGAAAAGCCATCCCCAAGTGGAGCTAGTGTTATCCTCCTATACCAATAGGTGTTATATTTCATGATTGACTGGTAAAATCCCAAACATGTTTATCCTTTCCATGCTGCAAAGGTTCCATATTTTGAAAAAAAAATCAAAAAATCAAAAAATGAAAAGAGGGTATGCCCTAAAAGAAAGATCAAAGGGCAAAAGAATGAATTGGGCAAAAAAAAAAAAAAAGAAAGGAAATGAACCCCAAGAAAAGACCAGGAAAGTGTGCTAGTCCAAAATGCCACTACTATTCTGTTTTTGCAAAGAATTTCATTGTGTGCAATCAGTTGACTCTTGCCACAGTTGATGGATGGCCAAACAACTTAATCTTGGCTGGTTCATGTTTAAATTTCTTGTTTTAGAGATAGAGAATAAAATCTGTCCAAACAGTTCAAGCTTGGTAGATAAGTAGTTAGGTAGAGAAGCAAAGGAGCTCAACAACTAAATCTGAGCCCCTGGAAGAAATAAGGGCAGACTTAGATAGTATTGTAGCAAAAAAGAAAAGAAAAAGTAAGGGTTTGCTAGTTCAAATGCACCCAAGGAAAAGGAAGAAAAAATATTGGGTATAATAGCTTGGGTAGGCAATTTTGATGTTGCAGAAGCAGGCTTATGAGTAATTTTGTCTTTCAAAGGTGATTCATCTTATTACTATCATAAGTACAATGGCAATTGTTTGGTGACAGATCAAATGATGCATGACTAACTTCCCCTCACTTTTCTCCTAAAAAACATTTATTAACCTCCCTCTAAAGATATTGAGATCTGCTCAATACTCTTAAGTCACTCCATTTCATGAAAAAGCCAGAGGAAAATGACACTCTTGTTTTTTGAAAATAAACCACATTTCTTGTATAACATCTCTGTTTTTCCTAAGCCTAAGTTATTGAACTTTGTAACTTAGCGCCTACCCTTCATAAACCCATATTAACCCTTAACTTTATTATATAATTCCTATATAATATCACCCCCCCGTATTATATAGATATATGAAAAACCCCAAGAAGTTTAATATCTCGCCCCTGCTAACTATAGCAATATGTCATTGTTTTATCGGGAATTATTGGTTCAGCTAGAACCATATAAAAACCCTCCCCGCACTCAAAAAATTTATGGTTAATTAACACCTAGTTAATTAACAAAGTTTAAACTCGCCCGATATGTTTAATTCATGGTTTATATATGTGGGTCCCTGCGCCATAGCCCTGCGCCATCTCCATTTAGCGCCAGCTGTTAGATCCAGGCCCGCCGATCGGACGACCCACTATCATATCGTGGCACCCCTCCACACCGAAGATTAACGCTCGGGGAACGGTGGTATTCCCACCGTACCGTGAGACACGCGACGCCCTCCTGGCATGCTTGCGGCCCATCTACCTAATACCATCTTGGCCGATAAGCGGTGCGGGCCGATATCGCTTACCACCCCCTGCTCACCCCCCGTTGACGTCATCACCACGTCATCTGCCACGTCAACTCCACGTCACTCCTCCATACCCCTCGTCGCAACAAAACATCACGTCGTGCTGACGTCATTCGAAAAAAGCGCCAAAAGCCCGCCAAAGCCAATATTTGTTAGAAAACCTGTAAATACCGTCATTTTCGTTCATTTTCATTTGTTTACTTCCCGAGACTGTGAATGCAAACTATGTCCAGAAAACTATAGAAGCTCCAGTCGGCCACTCGGCCAACATAATCCGGCATCCCTCTCTACAATTCATCATCCAACCTGTAAATTACGCTCGTTAGCTGCAAGAACATAGGTATTGTCCCTGGTCCACCTTCCAAATCCATGTTTTTGGTTTTTCCTCTGCAAATTATATCTGTAATAGCCAAATTCAAGCCAAAAACAGTCCATAATTGCTATACCAAGGCACCCATAACTGTTCTGTAGCCCTTTTTCCCACAGAAATTCAACTTACAGTTAAAAACACAGAGAATTGAATAATGGAAGCTCTCGTGGCCCTTAATGTTGCGCCTCTCAATGCACCTCATAAAGACCTGGAGTGATTACCCCTGGCTGATAGAGATTTTCAAATCCAAGATTTAACTGGTGACCAAAACCTCCTCCATGCATTCTGTGAAATCAGGAACAGTCACTTAAGTAACTCTGACCTCTATGGAATATGGGAATCCAACCTGCCCATATACTACCTCCCCTCAGTCAATATTTTCCTTGATATAATCCACCTATGCTGTGCCAATTATGAACCTACCCAAAAAGCAGTCAAGACCCCATCTGGAACTGTTCTCTTTTATATAACTCCTAAGTCCATAAATGAGATGTTACACTTCAAACCCATTCAGCCTCTGGCTCCTCTTTCTATGGGATTCTTGCTTGAGCAGGGCCCTAAAATGCCAAACTCAGAGATAACCCGCATTGTTCAAACATTTATGAGACCGGATTGTCAACCCAAATTCCCACCTCCCTTTCTACATGTCTAGTTCAATAAAGCTGGAAGATTCATCATTGATATGATATCCTATGTCCTGGGATTCAAGACAAGTGAATATGTTGATGAGACCACCCTAGTTTTGTTGCCCATATTTACTCCAGGATAGCCCC
Organism: Pinus tabuliformis; assembly: GCA_031772625.1. NCBI lineage: Eukaryota > Viridiplantae > Streptophyta > Pinopsida > Pinales > Pinaceae > Pinus > Pinus tabuliformis. Next base: position 1,477,345,640 of record CM062818.1, read on the forward strand.
CTGCTGTCAAATATGACTATGCTACTTTCATTGCCAACAAGATCCATGACCAATTCTTGAGTTTAGATAGAGAAGGAGTCTTCAAGTATACCTCTTATACATATCATCTGTTCCTGTATTTCCAAATAGACAATTTTTAGTTTCCCATCATAAAATTGGATTCTAAAGGAGAGCGGAGGTTTGTTAATCTTTTGGACCTCAGTCTTCCACAATGTCCATGACTCCCCTTATACCTACTGTGAATTCATTGACTTGTTCATACATCCGGTTTCCTCTCTGTTGATGAGAGCTCCTCCTCCTAGACTCTCTGGTGATATGCAGAAGATTTTACAGCTCTCCAAGAACTACAGAATATGTGACTGGTATTTCTACTAGAATCACACTGAGATCAGGATATATGGCTGTGAGCTTTGCCCTTATAAGTTGCCCAAGTATGTGGCCATGAGACTGTTTGCTTTGGAATATTTCAGGCAACTTAGTAGTGCAGATTTAACTCATTTTTGCAATGTGAAGAAAGAGTTCAGTTGAAGATAAGGAACCAATTAGGCCCCTTTATCATTAAGAAAATGGAAGCATGGCAAGATGCTAATAAAATATTGAGGGAACAACTCAAATTAAAGAAGAGCTTTTGGTGGGTACCCTATGACCCAAATGGCTTTATCAGTGAAAGAAAAATAAAAAACAGGCTATCAGCCTATAAACATTGTAGGATCCCTGGAATAGAGCAATTTTCTAATCAAGATGAGTGGGTAGAGGGCACATTGATAGAAGAGCTTACTGAGCAAGAGAAAGTGGAACAAGCTATGAAAAATATAGAAAAGACTCTTGACCTAGACTCTTTTGGATAGGTATTTTTTAAACTGCCTCAGCAAACTGGAGTGGGTACATCATCTGCTGGAACTTCACAGCAACCTGCCCAAGAAAGCACTACACCAGCTGCAGGGACATCAAAGGGAAAAGAAGTGCTAGATACAGAGCAGTAAGAAATGACTGATCAGCAGAGGCAGACCCCTCTAGTACAGACCAAAGCAACAGAGATTCCTGCACTGCAAACTCCTCTAAATGAGGAAATGGGCAAGAAAAGGGACAGAGAAGAGGCTATACCCATAAGTGGACCAGCAGAGCAACCAGGGGCAAAAAGGAAAAGAATAAATCCTCTATCTGAAGAGGAAATTACTGAGGAGACCATAGAAAGCCTAAGAGGCGAGAGGGCAACCAGCCCACACATCTCATTGGTAATAGAAACATCCACCAACTCTCATAGGCAAGACCTAGAAAGGCAACATAGTGTGGAAGTTTCCTCCACAAGGCCACAAAGCAAGCAAGCCTATGAGATCAAAAAGATATTCACAACGATAAAACAACGGAATGATCCACTGAGGCTGCAACTTTATAATCAGCTTCTCAAGATGACCCCCGCCAACTAGCAAAGGTTAATGTCTGCATATGACATTAAAGAAGGAAAAATGATCTTGAGCCACTTTAAGCCTAAAGTGCAGCAGCCACAGTCAGCAGCTGACTACATTAGAACAAATCTGGAGGTCCTTGCCAAAGACATTCATCCTATGGACCAATTTGAGCTGCATAAGCAAACTGGAGAGATGGTTTACTCCACATTGGCAGACAAAGCAATGTTAGCTTATAAATTGCAGAACTCATTGAACAACACATCTGCCCAACTAGATTTGGAGAAAGCATCTTCTTTAGCCAAAGACAACAGAATAAAGTCCTTGGAAGATATTATCATCGAGCTAGGACATGATCCCAAGGATGCCAAAGGAATAAAAGCATGGATGAAAAAGAAGGAAGAGGACATTGCTGCCCTTAGGAAACAATTGAAGCTGCCTACTACTATGCATCCACAAACTACAGAGGTTGTACAAAAAAAAGAAGAGGAGGACATGATGGACCTGCTTATGAAAATGAATGAGAGACTAAGTGAGACAGAGCAGGCATTGGAGAAAGCAATAAGAGAGAAGCAGGGAGAGTCAACCTCCCAGCCATCTCAAATAGCTCCAACAGCCACAACTTCCCCTCCCACAGTTATAACAACAGTGCCTCCCACTGTCCCAGCATCAGCAACAGGTACTTCAACAACAACAACAGCAGTAGGCAGCAACACTACCATGACTATAGAGGAGTTAATAAAAGCCATGGAGGAATTAAAACTCCAAGTATCAGGAAGCCAAACAGAAATTGGAAAAATTAGAAGTGAGTTATGACAAATCAAAAATGACTGTGGCAAAAAAGACAAGAGAGGTGAAAGCATTAGAGAACAAGGTAAAAGCATTGGAAAAGGACCTCTCTTTAGATAAGCTTCTGGGAGAAATCAAAGGCATTTTGTGGGCTAACATCAGTAAATCCATTAGTAATGTGTGGAGATCTATTCTAACTATTTATGACCAGATTTACTTGATAGCATTAGCCCAGGTGGAAATTCTAAAGGCCAGAACTCTATTGGGACATATGCCCGAACATGCCAACAGGCTAATCCATTTTTTGAACACTAAGACCAGTGAAGAACTAGCAGCACTGGACATCAGAGACAGGACAAGCACCATCCTAACAATCAAAAGAGTTCTGACCAAGAGAACCCTGATGCAGAATTTGGAAAGGAGGTGCCAGGATATGCAAGTGGAGATAGAATCTTTTATAGAAAGATTTGCAGTTTTGCATGAAAGGGGCTTGCCAAGTTTGGTGGGAAGCAATGAGCACCTGTTGAGACAAACTAAGTACACACACAAGTTGAAAAAACATGCTGCTGATTAAGTAAATGCGTCATCAAGTACTTTAGCAGAGAAGGCCCTTCCATCTGGCCAAACTCTCTACAACAACTTGGAAAATATATTTTATATTTAGCATGAAGTGAAACATCTTTTTACAGTCCAACCTAACTTCTTCAGGTACACAGATGCTGATGAGACTTTGAGAAAGCTATAAAGAAATAATTTACCAGAAGAACAGTGGTGGCAAAGCATGTTGGAAATCTTATAGGCATGTTTCGACTTTTGTTTTACCCAGGATACAACAGATACCATAAAGTGGAGGATAGGAATGGATAAGAGTCATGCGGGGCAACAGTATATCAAATCAAAATTAAATACACCCGAGAAAGTTGAGGCAGCAACGCGGAATATCAGTGGAAACAGCCACTAGCCGACTCACTAAGCTTACAGTCAACACATCTCACCAATTGAGCAGCCAACACAACATCATTTACTTCTTCATTTATTTCTCCCTATTTTCAAGATCATTTACTTCTCTTGTAGAGTAGGTAGAATGAGTTATTACTAGATATTATCTCTTTGAGATATTTTGTAAACACTTTTGTATAAATACCTCTCCAAGCGAAGTATTTGGGGTTGGTGATACATTTCTCAGACTGCGCTGTAACTCTGAAAACCTTCTGAATACAAAAGCTGCTGGAATCCATTGTTGCTGAACTCTCTGGATGTGGAATTGATGGCAGAGGACTTGTTACAGAATTCTTGAATCATTTTATGGATCAATAAGTATCTCTTTCTGTGTTTTCAATTTCTGTGTTTACTATATCATATATGTTTCATGATTTGAATAATAGAGATAAAGAAAAACTCAGAATTTGTTTGTTTTCACTCTGAGTTCAATATCTGTTATTATTAATGTTTTCTTCAGAATTAGTATAAACAAGAATTCTTAACTGCTCCTGTTTCCCCTGGTTCTTACATCTTGAATGTTTGCTAAGGAATTCTTAACTGCTCCTTAGCAGTACTCAACCATTTTCCCTCTGTCAACATGATGAAGGATTCTTGATTGCCCTTCACCCATTGGCTCCATCCCCTTTGATTCCAGCTTATAAATTGTTCCATGATTGATTAGCTTGCTCTATAGTACCACCCTCTGTTAAAGAAACCATATCCAGTAGTTCATCCTCATAGACTCCATTAGCCCAATGGACTGAACTTCTCAGATTTACGCCCCCGTTCTATTGAATATCACCATCCAAAAATCAAACAAGCCCTTGTATTTCATAACTATCCTAATATACCTTAAAACAGAGCTAAATTATAAAGAGAGAGCCCTATTTGGATGTAGATAGGCTAGAATCTGTGTTTAAAAGATTGGTCTGTGGTTACCTAGACCGTATTCCCTTTCTTACAACTTTTGGGAACAACTTGAGTGATAACACACACAATTCATCCCTTAACTTATAAGTGTTTCCTTCACTCTCAGAATTCCAACCTTTATGCCAAAAATTCTATCTGAAGGCTTTCGTGGGTCGATTCCCAAGGCCTCTCTACCGCCTTCCACTTGCATTTATGGTGCTGCTGGGCTGGGAGTTATTCCCCCATCTTTTGATTGTTCTCGGGGCTCAACCCCATCGGGGGTTGGAAAACAAATTTAAATAAAAAATATAAATGTTATTTATTATTTTTAATAAAGAAAATTAATTTTACTTATTTATATTAAAGTATTTATAAATTTTCCCCCGATCGGGGTGACAGAGTGGGTAAGAAGTCATAATGGCGATGTCAGAAGATGGGAGGTGCGAGGATTGCTTACTGCAGCTCGCATGATGGTAAGGCCGAATGTGGAGAGGTACTGCAGAGCAGACAAGTGAAGTGGTGTGAGGAATGTCGCGAAGAGAAGAGGTGGTGAGGACGGCGATGAAGGAAGGATGGGACATTAGGTTGATGTGAGGGAGTATGAAAGAGGGGGTAAGGAAGGAAGGATGGTTAGAGTGAAAGAGAAAAGAAGAAGGAGCGTGTCGGGGAAGCTAGATAAACAGCCAACATACAGGAAGTGTAATATCGGGTATGTCTACTGTCTCTGCTTTGTAATTCGAACAACAAATTGCAGTATATTGGGAGGGGTAAGAAACCTGTAGATAGACCATTAGAAGATTTACATCATCGTTCATATTTTCGTCCTCCTTTGCATGAAGTCGAGTCTAGGTCCTCCAATCTGCCTGCTAGCGATGTTTGTACGGTTCCTTTAGCTCCAACACACTTTTCTGCCGAAGGTAATATATTGATTGGCTCAATGATTGTACCTATAAAAATCTCTAGGAGCAGGCTGGCAAAGCCCCCTGACGAGCTCTACCTCAAGAAGTACTTTGCCTAGGTTTCGGTCGAGCAATGGCTTCTTTGTATATTTTGTATTTTTGTACATATCTTATTAGGAGTTTTCATGATATCGACACTTTTTGATCTGTTGTGGTAGGTGTTGATGGATGATCTGGTCTATTTTGGATTTGCCAATGGTGCTAGTCGGCACACTCGGAACCTCACTTCCACAGCTTGGGTGATCTACTATCCAACTGGTCAGTTGATGGTGTCAAGGGGAGTATGCATTGGTCCTGCATCAAATAATATGGCTGAGTATACTGCCGTTATTAATCTGCTATCTGAAGCTATTTCTTATGGAATTGATTCGTTAGTAGTGTATCTTGATTCACAGTTGATAGTGTCTCAATTAAATAACATTTATTGGGTTAGGGATCCATGTTTATATTGCCAATATTTAAGAGTGAGGTTGTTGCAAAGATCATTTACTTATATTACTTATTTGCACATTCCAAGATCTCATAATTGGTTAGCAGATTCTATTGCTAATCAAGCTTTAGATTGGCACATCATTTATTCATCATCATAAAAATAAATTCAAGCATAAAAAAGTCGAAACTGTATATATATATATCATAAAACATCCAAAATGTACATAAGTGTGTCCAAAATAATATACAAAAATTGGGACTCAAATGCCCATAATCATGTCCAGACTATCCGTGACTTGGCTGAGGATGAGCGGCTAAGCATGTCACTATAGCGTTAGCTACATGCCTAAGAGTCCAAACCCAATCTCATGGCATTCCAACCACGCGACACTGCATGTCTATAGGGAAATCCTCTACCGCTGCCATCGGTACTCGGTGAGTTAATCTCACCAATTTCCGCTGAACTGTGTATAGGAGCTGCTCTGTTTTGGCAGCTGCCTCTTCGGCACCTCGGCTATGACGTCCATGCCGTGGGAAACCATCTGGTCATACTGGCCCAATATCTGGAATATGATCATTACATTAGTCATTTGAATCCCATCAAAAATATTTTTAAGTTCATTTTCATATTTAAAAAATCATAAAATCAAAAAATATTTGTTACCTATATCTCCCCATGCCGTGCCTGGTGGTAACGCCAGATCATGAATTCCCCAGAAGTCCAAGCCGGCATAGGGGTAATCATCCACTGTGATGATTTGCTACTCCCACCAAGAGAAGAAATCATTTTCAAAAGCTGTCCGCGATACGTCCCCACCTCCTAGACATTTCATCAAATCGGCCCACCTGCCCATCCGTGGATCTCATGGGCTTATGATGGGAAAAAGTACTCTAGGGTGTAGCATTAGGACCTTCTCGAAAAAGAAGGAGCATAGAATAGTCCCATACCCAAAGTTTTTGGTTTGGCCCTTTTGATAGATGATAGCTGGCTTTTCAAGTTGGTGAGAAGAGGAGTACACCAATCAAATACTGTGGTGAGATAGTCTACAACCAAACTCATGGCAAGTCGTGAAGCCTGGTGTAAGGATGTTGATCCATTCACTCTGGCTATAGTGAACAGGATGATCCTCAATGACAAACTCTCTACATGCTTGATTGGAATTTGGCTTCAAGTCTTTTCTGAATGGCCTGGGCAATATATATGCACATAGTCCTCGATAGAGATACTACCTCGTGATCGGCCCGTAGAATGTACTACCTCTCCCCTCCAGGAAAGGCCCGTGATAAAATAGATATCCTCAATCTCTATCCTTAGTGGCATTTGATCAATCATGAATGAATCGTCCTCGATACTCCAATAGTGAATGAGCATTTCGAGCAAGCGAGTATTTTCCTTCATATTTGGCATTTTGAATTTTTTTAGCAAACCATATCCTTTCAGGGCATTCAAGGCCTGTTGATCATTCATAACCTCATCATCAATAGTGGCATGCTCCCTTTCCCTCCAGGTGATTGTCATCCTGAGAAAAAAACAAGTTTGGACCATTAGTTTTTTGTTTTGAAATTAAAATGGCGTATACGCGGGTCTGTTTTATACACATTCACGTCTAGGGCCTACATATACGTAGGTTCCATATAGCCAACCCGCGTATATGCCGCGACAAATTTTTTTGACATAAATTCAATGGTGAAACCTTAATTAAAATTCTTAAAAACAATCACAAATTGATGCAAGACAAATTTGGGGGTTACCTGATGATTTTGGGAAGATTTGAACGGTCGGATTCGGCAAAAGGCAAGCTTGTTTCTTTTTCTCCACTCCTTGTGCTCTCAACTCAAATGGTAACAATGGTGAGTCAAAAAATCCTTTTATAGACTTTGAAAATGTCAAAATTTTTTCAAAATTTGATTTTTTCTCTCTCATGTATCTTTTAACTTGGGAGCTTGAATTGTCGAGGATAGGTTGTTTTTTTAGGACTTTTTGGACGTTTCTTCGAAGATTTCAAGTCGGTTCCATGACTGCTGACCCGTCATGGCAGGTATCGTTTACTTATTGGCATATAGGTTAGGGAAGCCATTCTTCTGTTGCATTTTGCATAACTAGCCTCCATCTACCGATATACTTGCCATAGGGTCGATCCCATTGTGTCATCGTTAGTAAGCCAACTTCACTCGCCAATTTTTAAACTTTGACACGATGGTAGAGCCATCCTTTTCATGGGCATCATAGTTAGCACCTCACTGACATTTGTTGCCCATGTTGCTTCATTTGAGTAGGCTTGGGAGTCCTCTTTAGTTCTGCCATGACTTATGCACTGAAGACTCATTCCTCTTTGCTTTTTCACTTCGTTCTGGCCTTAGACCCTAGAGGCTCCTTCATGTTGAGTTGTGCTACTGCATTGCATATTGACTATTTGCACCTTTTGGCCTTTATCCGGCTTCATTGGATTCGTGTTTAAGCCAAATTTTGACCATGACGTCTGCAAAATCAAACTTGCATCCTCTTGATTTCTGCAACTCGACACACTATGACCCATGGAAGGAACACCTTTGAGTGTCTTTGACCAATTTTCACCTCCCTGCATTAAGCATAGGATTGTTCCAATCCCAGGAACTAGATCATCTGCTTCACTGACACTCGTTCTTTCCACTATATTATAGCATTTTTTAATTCTTTTTCAAGCTTAATGAAAAAGACAAAAGAAAATTATATATTCCAAAAAAAAAAGGTGGGAACGGGACAATATTTCCATTTATTATTGGCAGTTAGAGTTGTGTTGCCCTTGAACAAAGCACTCAAACAAAGTGTCTCCTCTGTTTGGGTGGGATCTAGTTAGGCTTAGGTATGCCTTAACCTTGTTATTGAGTCAGTGCTCCTCCGATTGGTTATCTCTTCCAATCATATGGAGAGTTTGTTCATGCTTCCTACGTGACGAGCTTATGCAAAGTTATCATATGCTGCCACAAAGTCATCATTTGAGTCGTGCTTTTGTTCAAGGGAAGTTAGCCTGAGTCGGCCTCTCTGCGGCATCTCTTAACTCAGTTTTCAGTCGGCCATCCCTAGTTGTCAATGTCTTGTCTATCATCACATCAATTATATTGGTCCTTTACTCGTATCGGTTTGAGAAAGTTTCCATTGACTTCTTGTTGGAGGGTCTTGTCCTTATCGAAGACGACATCTTGCTCTGAGGACAAGCCTAGAGCCACACCCTAGCCCTATTTTCATTATTGATAGGTCACCTTGTGCTCAACGTCTATCAGTATCATGGATCTTTGACTGAATGGTTTTACCTTGTGTTCGACATCAGCTTTCATTATCACACATTGGGGTTCGTGCAGTACCTTGGTTTCCATTTGACCCTATTGGTGGATACCTCGCCTTTGGATCAACTTTCATTATTGGTTGGTTTAGAGGGTTTATGTCATGTGCTAGCCACATCTTATGTACGCTAGAAATGTGCTTTAGTTGGGTTACTACATATTTTTCGTCTGATTCTTTCCACATTATTGGCCTGCGGGTTGCATTCATGCTAGATTGATGAAGGATGCCTTAATGCCTTCTTTCTAGCAGATCTTTCCCCATTGACTACGACTTATTGCTCTTGGGAAAATGTCTAGAGTCCATTTAGCAGTACCTTGGGGTTTGCAGTGATTAGTGGCAGATCCTTCGCTATCGACAATGAGAAACCATCATTGTCTCCTGATTGATAGATTCTTCCAGGTGTTCGACTTCAGATCATTTATTCACACTTGTTAGATTGTACTGGGGTACCTTGACTCTCATTATCATTATCAGTGAGTAGTCTCGCGTTTGTTAATGGTATACATCAATGACCGGTAATCAAACGATTTCTCACATGGTCGACTTTAGCTCATTCATTCCCATTGTGTAGAAATGTACCACGGTGGTTGGTGAAGACCTCGAGTTGCATCAGCATTCATTGGTTCACTTGACAGTTGCTCCTGTTGCTGCTAGTTGATACCATTCCACCTTATATGTTGCAGTCATTCATGGCGACATTCTATATGCTGGCACCTGAGTTTGCAGTGTAGTACCATCTTATTCCATCATGTTCATTTGGTACTATTGGGATCAGTCTTTGATATCAGTGATCAGCTTCATCCTTCAGCATCATTGACATTCTTATATGTGATATTTAGACATGTACTTGTTCGATCATGATCAGATGATCTATTATGTATTTCCAGTTTTCTATACTTGTATACTTAGTGGATCCGCTTGTACTTGATATGCGGACATGCCTTACTTTCTCTGAGCACGGGTATGCCCGCCTCAGACAATGTTTCCTTTTGATATTCTTTTGTGGCTTGGTAGGCTGAAATCTGGTGAAGTCCTTCTTAGTTTTTGACAGGTTTCCTTTCCATGTACTTAATACATTTCGGCCATCATGTACCCCTTTTGACCTCATATATTAGGGGGCATCTGTTATAGCTCCAAATCTCACTCTTGATATTTGTGATGCTGCATTTATGGCCTAGGGCAACCCCTCCTTCCAGACTTGGTCCAAATACTTAAAAAACAATGTTTTACTCCCTGTACGTGACATTGCCCTGAGCTAAACGCGTGTGTATGCGGGTCAGTGTATACCCAACCCGCATATATGTCTTAAAATACTTAAAAAAATTAAATCTCCTTAATTTCGGTGGAGATCACGGGTTTTACCTGTTGATTACCTATTAGTGCCCATGGTCCAATTGTTTCCAATGAATTCCCAACTAAAAACTACTTTGGGAGAAGTATAAAAAGGCCTCAATGGGAAGGCCTAAAGGAGGAGAGAATAGAGAGAATTACTTTGAGATTATCCCTGATCAAGTCTGAAGATCCTTGTGCTTCCAACACTTCCCCCACTACAGGAAATCCTTGTTTCCTTGAGTTATGATGTCATTTCGCTAGTTGAAATATCCTTGTGTGAGTCATGGAAGGAGCCTTTTGAAGACTTGGGATTGGACAGACTCAGAGGATGGTTCCGCTTGGAGCCATCAAGAGGAAGATTTAGGTGATATCATTCCTTGCTTTGTTTTAGTTATATGTAATAAAGAAACATTTGTCTTGTTCCCGAAATCAATCTTCTTTATGCATATGATGTTATTGTTATGGTTTACATATGAATAATTGTTTCAATGTATAATTAACCATCTTTGCATAAGTTATGAAGTTAATTTTTATATGATGCTTTTTCCATATATTGCTATGTTTCTTTGAATTCGCTGTTTTGCAGGTTCAAGGATCGAGAGGAACTCTAAGAGGGTTTGGACCTTAGCTGGATCTACTCGAACAAAGGACCTCCAGGTGCACCTCTCTTCGTGTAGTTTGCTTATTTAAGTATCATGGCTATGTGGAATGCTTGTTTTTTCACTATAGATGACCCCCGCTCTGCTAGGGTGTTGACCTAAAACCCTAGGGGATTTAATCCATCAACAGAATTGGCAAATCCACTGGGGACAGTTGGGCCACGGACACTAATAGATAATCAACAAGTAAAACCCATGGTCTCCATCCGAAATTAAGGAGATTTAATTTTTTTAAGTGTTTTAAGACATATACGCGGGTTGGGTATACACAGACCCGCGTACACATGCATTTAGCTCAGGGAAATGTCGCATACAGGGAGTAACACACTGTTTTTTAAGTATTTGGACCAAGTTTGGAAGGAGGGGTTGCCCTAGGCCATAAATGCAGCATCACAAATATCAAGAGTGAGATTTGGAGCTATAACAAAGGGAAGGAATGACCTTGTGCTGAGGTTCTGCTGTATAAACAACCTAGGAATCGGGAGAGAGAAGGGCCTAGTAGCTTGGCTTTGAGGCAGGAAAGGAGAAGGGGTATAAAGAATAATAGGGAGGGGCCTGCTGAGTTCAGAACCAAGGATACAAAGGTTAAAATAGAGAGTTCTAGGGAGGCTGGGAGGTCCGATAGTCTAGAAAATTTCTCTAGAAAGGGAGCCTGGGAAGGGGAGGGAAGTCCGAGAAGTAGAAGGGAGAGTGTTTGGGAGGGGAAATTGGGAAAGATCCAAAGAAAGAAGGAGATGGCCTCCCAGGGGGGGAACACTGAAAAGAGAGGGAGTGGTGTCAGCCATCAAGGTAGAAAGAGAGAGAATTTTAGTAGGTAGACCCATGGGTTCACTATCTTGGGGCAGCTTTGAGAGAGGGTTAGTTTGTCAGAAACTAAGGAAGGGGAATGGGGTATTGGTGGAGGGACAGTACCCAGAGACCCGAAAGTAAAAAAGGGAAGAGGGAGTAGGGAGAATGGGTGGACTATCCCAAGTTCATTGGGGTACTTGGGAGCAGAGGAGTGCAGGCATACGAGAGATAGTGTAGGCAGAAAGGAACCCTCAAAAACAATGGGAATTTGGGTGGGTAACGATGGTTTTATCCTGACTAAGTATTGTGCACATTGTGAACAGATAGAAGGGAGTGAAGACATGGCACGGGTAGCCAGAGGTCGTGGATGAAGAGCTAGGACAAATAATGGTTCACGCTCTTAGGACAGTGGTACCTTAGGCAAAAGGTCGGGAAGACATCCCATGGATGAGACCATGAAAGACACGGATGCAGGGATCAGAAAAATTATTAAGGAGATGGAAGATAGGGTTAAGGAATAAGACTCGGAGGAAGAGATGGAAGAGTGGAGAGACCTCATTCTTGATCCTGGCAGTACTAGAGGCTGGATGTCTCAATATAAACAGACTTTACATTTGTACTGGCTCATAAAGAGGCTGGTTGGAAAAGCAGTGGAGCAAGTTTCCATGGGGATGGCATTGATAACCAGAGATATGCTTGATTACAAAAGAGACCTGCAAACCATATAGTTGTAGCTTTGTAAACATGATATGAGACTTGACCGTATACAGAGACACATCCCCTGTATCGTGGAAATGACACCAACGAATGATGGTTCAACCGAAGATCCAACAATCGTTGAGCCAAATCAGGACGAGCCCAAGGAATAAACTGAGCTCATGATCTCAGGTTACTGCTTTTTTAGCCCCTGGTTTTCTTTATATATTTATGTTTATGGGAACTGTGATTAAAAACTGGTTTATAAATAATTATGTATATATAGCTTGGGTAGAAACACTGCTAACTTACCAATTTTGGATGGCGTATAATATGCATAGGTGGCCAACAGACTTGGTTTCCCACTAGGCAAGTTGATGCCACCTATGGACAATATGTGGATTTAGCTTGTTTTTATATAAATAGAAAAGGAGGACCTACCTAAGCTTACAAAAAAGAAGAAGTATTTATAATTTTTTTCATAAAATCATATTTTTATTTATTTATGTATATTTTGATAATTTTTTTAATAAAAAATATTATATTTATTTATTTTAATTAATTTTTTTTTACTTATTTATTTATCATGTTTGAGCCTTTTAATAAATATGAATACACTGAGTTGAGAAGTGGTTAAACTAAAAATGGGAAAGTTATCACTAGCGTCTGTCCACAAGTATAGGCTAAGTCAACAATGTTATTCAAGGAAAACCATGTCACTACCGAGTGAGGGGCAGGTTGTCACTACCAAGTGTGAGGCACAATTCCACACTTGCTAAATGCCTTTAGGTCTTGGGCTATCTGGAAAACACTGAAAAATATGAACTCTTAACTAAATAAAAAATATATTAAAATCATTAATCTCTCGAAAAAAATACTCTTAACTAAATAAAAATAATTTTAAAACAAACTCAAGATTCAATTAATTTTTTAAACTTATTTATTCATTATAGAATATATAATAAACCTTTAATTATTTTTTTAAATCATTTTTTATTTTATTTTTAACTTAGTTGTAAGACATACTCGATACTCAATTATTTTTTATAACTTATTTTATGGAATATATATGAGCCTTTAATGAGAATGGAGTGATTTGAGCCTTCTAATTAAATTGATATTTGAACACCTTAATTTAGCGTTTATTCATGGAATATATGAGCCAATTTTTAACTCATTTATCATAAGAGAATAGAGTGATTTGAGCCTTCTAATTTATCTTTTAATATTTGAACTTAGAAATTGAATATTTAACCACCTTAATTTTTCCTTTATTGATTATCGAATACTCATGTAGATTTCAACCTTTTAATTTATCTTTTTCTTCTCCAGATTAATGTATTTTATCATTTTATCTTTAAATATTTGAACCTACAAATTGAATATTGAATAGATGTGAGCCTTTCAATTTATTTTGTGATATTTATAAAAATGGAATATTTAGATAGATTTGAGCCTTTTAATTTATCCCTTTCCATTTTTATAACTGGAATATTGAAGATATTCAATAGATGTGAGCCTTTCAATTTATTTTGTGATATTTTATAAAAATGGAATATTTAGATAGATTTGAGCCTTTTAATTTATCCCTTTCCATTTTTATAACTGGAATATTGAAGATATGCGAGCCTTTTCGATTTATTTTGTAGTAATTATAAAAATTTAATATTCATATAGATCTAAGATGAATAGTGAGAATATTCGTTTTTTCATGATTCTAAGAAGATGGACAAAACTATCTATTTTCTTTATAGCCAAACAAGTAATAGGAGATCCAAAATAAGGTTTTCAAAAGCTGAAGGAGATTCCAAATTATCTCTAGAGGTTTTAGAGAATATGGATAGATTTTTACAGATTGATTGCACAAAATGGTACAAAAATAACACATTTAAAATACTGAATCAAAATTGACTTTCCACTGCAACCATGATGGACATCAAATTTTAGAGATTTCTTACTTTAATATTTCTACTTGTTAAAGGAGTGAAATATTGTTGATTACTTTTTAAAACTTATATATATGAAGAAGAAGAAAAAGAGGGATTGGTTGTTTTCTCTTCCTCGAACTTACCTCTTCCTCCTTTTTATTTAAAGGAGGGGTTTTGTCAATATTTTTAGAACTAGTGTCTTTTTTAATGGGATAATTGATATTTTAAGGCATTTGATTTAGATTTGGATGATATTTTCCAATTGTGACTATTGCCTTTAAGGTTTTAAAAGTTTCATATCTATTATTGGAAGGAGGAAGTCCATAACTTGAATAGGGGACCATCGTCTCAGAGAGTCATTTTCCAAAATCTATCTCAACACATATTTTGGCATAGAAGTTATTGTCCTTGCCCTTAGAAATAGAAATGTAATTTCCCAATTAGTCATTGATGACTATGAAAATAACATCAATGTAGTTAAAAAAAGGGGAAAATATGGCAATTCAATCTAGATGGGTATATGAATGAGTGAGAAACATTCCATTAGAACGAATGAAATAAGGTCCAAATTTGTAGATCACGTCCTTGTCCCCTTGACTTTCAAAACAAAAGAAAAATTAAATATTTCCATAGTATAAAGTACTAGTACATTTAGGATTTTCCCAACTGATACATATCCATTTTAAAATAGAATTGTAATTGGGCCAAAGCCTAGTGACCTAACCAATTGATGAGTGCCAGTATTGCAGCAAGGATGTTGCAACTCCTGGGCTACCAGCTTTTCTTATCAACCTAGCGTTCGTACAAACTTGGAGGTGACAGTGCTATATGCACAAGTAAAAGTAAAGGTCCTGCCTGTTGTCACTGTTCATCCGGTGAGAGACCCCATGGGTTCCAAGCTAAACTTCTATAGAGTCAAAAGAAGCTTGATTCTTTGACGGAAGAAGAGCAAATTTATTTTAAGAGAGCTACTATATTGCAGTAATGAGGAAAACAACAACATGTAATGCTAAATCACACCATATCCTAATTAACCATTTAAACAGCTATGCTAAGCAGAATTTCTAAATCAACACTAATCTAATGTTGCTATCTAAATTACAGAAGTAAGTTGCTATCTAAGTTACAGAAGTAAAGAACGTAAAACCATACTAATGTGTGAGTAAGAGAACTAAACTAAATTTGTTTTCACTTTTTTGGTTTTCTTTGGTAAAATCAAGCATGCAATTTAATTGTTCTTGTGGATGTGACAGGTGGATGGAAGGTGGTTGAGGATGGATAGAAGGCTTAGGGAGTGGTTGGATGGTGTGGAAGGGTCCTAGGAGGCTTTTTGTGACTTCCTAGAGGTTCCCCATCAATTCGGCCTCAAAACATACCGTTTCAGGAAAACCTATAGGATGTACTAGAAACCTACAGGATGATCCTGTAGGAATCACAGGAAACCTACAGGATACAGCCGAGATATAATTGTGAGGTGTTGGAGATGTTGGGAAGCTTGGAAAGGGTGTGTGATGAGTGGGATAGGGTGTTAGAAGGTCTAGGAACACTCATGAGTCAATATCCAAGAGAATAGATGGCTAGATTCACTCAACCTGTCTAGGGGAATTTTAATAAAAAAAGACAAAAAAACTAGTGAGAGTGATGGTGGAACAAGAGATGCTTGAGGTGGATGAGGTGGAAGATGGATGCCGGTGATGAAGTCTAGACCTCCTTCTGAAGTACCTGCAATTCTTAAAATGTGGGTGTCTTCCAAGAATTATACAGCAAGATATATTCTCATAAACTAGAAAAGCATGAATCAATTGCCCATATTATGCATGAAGAAAGTGCTGAAGGGAATGAGAACATGAGTGAGATATTATTGCAAGAGAGTGATGGAAAAAGATGACAATGCAATGAACCAAGTATAGAATCAAGATAACAAACTCTAAAGCTCATGCAAGAACTAGAAATCTGTGTTTTTGGGGTTGATGAAGGGTCTCTTCCTCAAGTCATGGTCCCAGAGGGAGGAGCTGAAGCTGAAACACTTGCTGAAAACCTTATGGTGATATTTTTCTCCTTGCTAACCTGCTAATTGAAAGAAGGCACAAATGGAAGCAAACTAAAATACAACCAATCTACTCTACATTGTTGTAATGGAAATGTAGCTACTTAAGCAAATGAATAATTAAACCATGAATCTATGCTGGCATACATGTAAAATAAAGAGGAGCCTTGGCTACTAGGGTTGGGCCCTAACCCAAGAGCCTCAGCCCTCTGAGTGAGCTCAGTATTGGCTCAAAACAAAACTCATTTTTATTATCAAAACCATGGGTTACATCAAAACTATCATAAGTCTTGTAGCTCGAAAATAGAGTAGAGTTTTACAATAAAAAATCTGAATCTTATTGAGGTCCTAGGCCTCTCTACTTATACATCTGAAGTCTCCAACGACTTCCTTAAAATTAGGGAGGCTCGGCTCCCAAACTTGAGATAAACTGGTGCTTTGTCTTTCACTTGCTCGGCTGCCTTCTAGTCCTCATGATTTGGTTGTTTGCACTCCGAGCTGATGGAGGAATATTCGAATGGAGAGGTAGTAAATGAGGAGGATTTACCTCCTATAATTCCTCTCCCTTGTCCCATTCGAATTTTGACCAAGGTCTTTGCCAAAATTCCTTGCTTTTATCCTTTAATCTTGCATTAAATTCACATTAGACCACAAAGCAAAATATCCAACTCTAACTCATCCCATAAACAAAATATAATCAAAAGTATGCAATAAGTTGTGAGAATAGTTGGTTTGACTAAGTTAGGAGGTGAATTAAGGCCCATATAATTACCCAACGATGAGGATCATCATCACTGCCTATTGAAAGTGTTGCTCATCCTCTGAGTAACTTAGTCAATGTCCACGTCCTTCATGACTCTGGTAGCCTCTCTAACATCCCATGCCTCTGTTGTGGTCTCTTCTTCTTGTTCATAGAAGTCTGCTTTCTTTTCTACTTCTTTCTACTGCCTCTTTTCCTCTTCTTCTTTTCTCCCTTCTAGCATCCCTACGAATAGTGGTGGACTAAGTTTTAAGCCTATCTAATTGACCTCCAACCTTTGCATTGATTGGTTATACATAGGTGTCATGTTGAGTGCCTCTATCAACCTTTGAGGGGAGTGGTATTCTCTGATCTTCAAGTTGTGTGGCAATGTGTTCCATCTCCTTAGGAAGACATGTATACTATCATCTCCTAGCAGCCTAGACATATCCTCAAAATGTGAAATTTCTTGCTCTTGGGTAGCAAGATATCTAAGTGCCAACTGAGGATCATTTGAAATCAAATTGTGGGTGCTGATTAGGGCCATGGGATTTGATTGTTCAGATCTGATGAAAAAGGTTCATTTTGCTCTCTGGCCAATATTCTTTTCATCTCTTCAGCCCTTGACTCCTCATTGTTCATCCACAATGCCAAAGCCATTAATTGTAGGTCTCCTAGCTTGGCATTAGGATCCTAAACATTCATGTCCATGAGGGCCATGTTGTTCAAGTAGAACTCAGCCATTTTGGCCCTATCCTCTAGTATACTTTGATCACAAAGATCAAGAAACTGCTTGTAGTCCTGAAATGGCACGATTCCCATTTGTGCTATTGTTTTAATCTGAAACTGCAACCATTGTTCTTTGAGGTAAAGAGCATAGGATTTAGCTGGCATCCTACACTGGATGGCCTCCAAGGAGAGGCTGGACATACATGCTAGTTGGTTCTCCCTTTCCCACAGCTGTCCCCTCAGCCATGCATTTTCCCTCTCAAGTTGATCTCTCATTATTGCTTCTCTGTCCCTTAAGCCACTTAGCTCTTTGCCCATTTCTTTAAGCTTCTCTTCCATGTACCCAATGTCTTCCAACTCTTTTGACTTGGCGATTTGCATCCATTGGTGGGTTCTGGCCCTCTCCTTTTCAAGTTCGAAAAACAATGGGATGGAAAATTTTTGAGGTATCACCCTGCCTCCTTCAATAAATTGGTAATATGAGTCTAGGTTAGGTTGAGGACTTGGTTCCTTTGTTTCAGGGTCTTCCTCTTTTGTTTCTTGCTGCTCCCCTACCTTGCTTTCCAATTTCTGTGCTTCCTGTAGTTTTTGCAGAGTATCTTGTAGGACTATTTTTGCTTCCTGTAGGTTTTTCTATGGATCCTGTAGGATGGCCTTACCCTTTAAGGAAGTTGATCTGATACTAGGCCTCCTTACATAGGTGATTGGTGACTTAGGGGAAGGCATTTTGTCTCTTGGTGTAGGGGAATCTTCAATCTCAATAGGGATTTTTGTTGATATTTGTGGCTTCCCTTGTTTGATTCTTGTGCTCTTTCTTGTTCTGAAATATAGAGGGGTTTGCCTCCTCCTTTTCCATTTTTGCTTGACTGGGGTGCTAAGAGCAGTGAGGGCAGCTGCTGCCTCCCTCTCAGGGGCCTCTGGAGACACTTTAGGTGACTCATCCTTGTGTTCTTCCCCTTCTATTTCAATGCCTTCTTCTTCTCTGTTTTTCTTATCTTATTCCTCTTGCTGTTCTTCCTTATCTCCATCAGTTTCTTCATTAGTTTCCTCCTCTATTTTAGGATCATCCTCCTTCTCTTCTCCCTCTTCTTCTTCTGCTTCATCATGTTCGTCTGTATTAGCTTCTTCTTCTTCATCCATCTCATCCTTATCTAACTCTGTATCTTCCTCTTCCTGTTTTTCCTCCTCCTCACTAATAGAAGGACTAACATCATAAGTGAGGGTTTTGATGTCATCATCTACTGGAAAGTCTATGAGTGATTGCATCAAGAAATAGGGTATGCTGAGTCTTTGGTGAACTGGTGTCTCTACCCCAAATCTTAATTCTTCAAGGATCCTAAAGTGGTAGCCATAAACAACACTGTATCTACCCTCACATGAGATATATTTGATGAGTTGGTAGCCTAACTCACTCCATGGGTATGGCAGACTGTCCCTCCTTACTCCATTTTTATCCTTTGTGGGTTCTTCACCTTCTAAAAAGAATTTCCTTTTTGCCACCTGACTGTCTACTTTGTCTTCTTTTCTCCATGGAATTCCTAGGGGAAGTGTTGTGACCCTACTGATGAGTTATGGGGTGAGATATATAGTGAGCCCTTTAATTATAATAGTGGCATGGATTCTGCTGTGTGGAGTGAGGGAATGAGAAAATTCTTGAGCCACCTCATCATCATACCTTGTGAATTTTCCAAAAAACCCCATCCAGTTGTGTCTTGTAAAGATTTCAAGCACCTGCGGGTGTTGTTGCATCCTCACAGTGTTTGTGGGTTCTCTCCTATTAAACCCTCCTGTCATCTTGCTTGTGAGGCTTGAGGAGAAAATGAGAGGTTTGACACAAAAAAATGTAAATTCAGGAGGAAAACAGAGTTTACTGTGTATGTAATTCACCTCCTACAGTTGCTAACTCCACTAGATTTTAGAGCATTTCTAGTTCATTTGCTTGTAAATGGGGATGGATTTTTAGATCCTACCTCCTTAGAATAGTGACAGTGGACAATTCCCGTGATATTCCCTCTTGAACTCTTCTCTTCCTATCTTGTAGACTGCCTCTGTGTATCTTGTAGACTGCTCCTATAGACTGTATCCTATATATTGTTCCCGTAGGAATTCCTGTGCATGCTCCTATAGAAATTCTCTTGCAGAATGATGGATCCTTGCTTCTGGTGGGTGGCTAGAGTTATGAGAGCAACTTGAGTGAGGGAGTTTCGAGGAGGTGGAATGCATGAATGCATGCAAACGATGTTTTATTTCCCTTTATGGTGTTTCGGGGTGAGGTGGTGTGCTGGCAGCAGAGGTACATTGCCATTTTTGGACCATTGGTCCCCACTACCACCTCATCATTTCCTCTCCTCGTAATCAGCTCCCACCTCATAGATCCGTAGTTAACCACCTCTTGTCCTACTCCTCCTCTGTCTTTGAGTTGACTGCAACCATGTGTGAGAGGACACCCAGTTTTGCATGTGATGACTGAATGAAGGTGGCCAAGTTAACTGGCCACCTTTTCACTCATAAATGAACTATCTCATAACCCTTACAACTTTTGATCAAATGATGCATATGAATGAGTGAGCAGGATACTTACCTATGGTCTTGATGCCATGCTGTAGTTGTTGAAGATCAGAGGTGTTGTATTGTTTATTTACTACATGGTCATTCTTCTTTCTCCTCTTGCTATCTGTTGATCATTTCTTGGCTTTTGCAGGTGTCTGTTACTGAATATCTGATGCTTCTGTTGCTGTGGAGCTCTTGTATCATCCCAGTGAAGACTTGTAGCTGATGATTGACATTCTGTGGGATAGGCTTCTACAGGATTTCCTACAGGATGTCCTATAGCTGCTTCTCCCTTAGAATTTCTTAATCATGTTGCTGGATGGCACTGTGAGCATGGTGTAATGAATGGATAGAGGGAGTAGGAGTGTGTGTGGAGCAAGGGACATTCAGGAAATGCTCTTACTCTCCTCTATTTTTCCTTTTTTTTCATAACTGGCAGAAACTAATCTCTTTTTTTTTAATGGTGAGTGCAGGGATGATGGTAATGGATGAGGTGAGCGGTTAGATCATGTCTAGGATGAATTTTAGGGACTTAACAAACCTACCATGTGCCCTTGGATTGCTTCCTGTAGGTTTTCTGGGTCACTGTAATTCCTACAGGATCATCCTGTAGGTTTTCAGGGGATCCTGTAGAAAACATAGTCTACACATAAATTGAAGCAGTGGAGTGGAAAACGATAGAAATGATGGAGGGATGCATAGTAAGGAGTGGAGGAGATGGATAGGTGTGAGGTAGGGTTCCCTTTGGATCCTCTTTTTGCTCCTTGAATGTCTTTCTCGCCCACCTACAAATAACAATTATATCTTTTCTCTCTCTCTCTCTCTCTCTCTCTCTCTCTCTCTCTCTCTTTCTCTTTGAAAAACACCTAGGCTGACTTAGAGAGGTTTTCACACTAGATGTTTGCCCTGGCCACCTCAAAGAAGGTTTTCACCAAGGGATCTTCTTATTCTTCTTTCTATTTTTTCTCACCCTTGGGCTACATCATGAGGTTTTCAACCCAAAGATGGGACTCAAGCGCCTCATGGAGGTTTTCACCTAAGTCCTTATTCTTTTTTCTTTTTTCTTAGTGACGTGATGAGGGAGGATTTGGAATTTTCTCCCCCATCATCACTATTTTATTGATATTGTCAATGAACTCTTGCTTTGATAAAGGCCTCTTGTACATTTTCAATCGGTTTCCATTAACAAGCAATGGAATCACTTCTTCATCTATAGATATGATTTGCACTGAACCATTATCATGGCATCTCTCCACCACATAAGGTCCGAGTCATCTTGTCCTTAACTTTCCCTTGAAGTCTTTATACCTAGCATCATATAAAAATGCCCAATTGCCCTCTTGAAATTGCTTTTCCTTAATATGTTTATCATGCCAAATCTTCCTCTGAAGATGAACTATCTCTGTATGTAGGAGGGCCTGCATTCTGAATTCATTGAAGCCATTCAATTGGAACAATATTTCTTTTTGTGCATGACTGAGATCCAAATCTAGTTGGGTTGCCATCCTCAATACGTTATATTCAAACTCAATGGACAACAAAGCCTTTTTCCCATAGGGTGTTAATCCAGTGGTGGTCTTCCATGTTGTATTATAGGCCCAAGTGGCCTCAACTAGTCTCTCTACCCAATCCTTTCTGTTGTTTCTCACTACCTTGGTTAAGATGCTTTCCAGTGCCTTATTTATCACCTCCACTTGCCCATTAGCTTGTGGATGATAGGGAGTGGAGGTCCTATGCTTTATTTTGTGATGGCTGAGCAGTTCTTCAATCATGTTGGAGATAAACTGATTGCCTTGGTCTGTGATTAGCTATCTAGGGTACCCAAATTTGTAGAATACATTCTCCCTTAGGAACTTAGCCACCTTCTCTTATGTTGTTGCCTTAATTGCCTTGGTTTCAGGCCACTTAGTCAAATAATCAGTGCACACAATAATGTACTATTTTTGCTTTGAAGGAGGGTTGATAGACCCAATGAAGTCCATGCCCCACTTGTCAAATGGTTCGAAAGTCACTTGAGGCTGTAGGGGAATTTCATCTCTTGGAATGGGCTTTCCCATTCTCTGGCACCGATCACACTGACTAATGTACTTTTTCACATCCTGATGAAGAGTGGGCCAATAATAGCCCGCTTGTAACACTTTGAATGTTGTCTTCTTTGCTGCAAAGTAGCCTCCACAAGGCCCATCATGACAATTCATAAGGATGTCAAAAACTTCCTCCTCTCTTACACACCTTCTCAATATTTGAACTAGGCCAAGTTTGAAAATATTTCCCCCAATCCAGGTGAAGGGGGCGCTCTTCCTGACTATCTTTCTTTTTTCTTTGGAGGGCAAGTTTGGTGGGAATTGTGCTGATACCAAATAGTTTTCTATATCAGCAAACCATGGAGAGAGAATTGAAATAGAAAACAAGTGCTCGTCTGGTAACTGGTCATCCACCATTCCTTCTTCACCTACAGGCGGATTCATCCTAGACAAAAAATTTGTAACAACATTTTCTTTGCTAGGATTATTAACAATGGTTAGATCAAACTGCTGTAATAAAAGAAACCACCTTATAATTCGAGCATTCACATCTGGTTTGTTCACTAAATATTTGATTGCCTCATGGTCAGTATGCACAAATGTTTGATAACCTGTAATGTAATGCCTAAATTTGTTTAATGAATGCACAATAGCTAGGATTTCCTTTTCGGTCATTGTATAATTTAGCTCAACCTTTAACAGGTTCTTACTGATAAAATAGATGGCATAGGGAAATTTCTCCTCTACCTGACCTAAGGTTGCTCCTATGGCTTTGTGTGAGGCATCAGCATGAATATGAAAAGGGAGGGCCCAGTTTGGGCCTCAAAGAATTGGTGCAGTGGTTAACTTACTCTTAAGAATGTCTAAGGCCGCTTGACATCTTTTTGACCATATAAACTCAGAATCTTTGGCCAACAACCCAAATAAATGAAAGGCCAACTTGTTGAAGTCCTTTATGAACCTTAGGTAGTATCCTGCTAACCCCAAGAAACTCTTGACATCTTTCTTCTTTTTCGAAGGTGGGACCCTTTGGATGATTGCTATTCTGTTTGGGTCCACCTGTAGTCCTTGCTGAGATATTGAATGACCTATCATGGTCCCTTCAGTCATTAAGAACTCACATTTTTCTGGACTAAGAGACGGGTTTATTTCAATGCATTTGTGCAATACTTTGCTTAGGTTAGTTAGGGATTCTTGGAAATCACCGCCATAAGGTGTAAAATCGTCCATATAAATTTCCACCGCATCATGTACTAATTCGGCGAAAATACTCAAGACTGCTCTCTGGGAAGTGGCAGGAGCATTGCATAGAACAAAAGGAAGGATCCTATAGGCAAAAGTACCCCAAGGACAAGTGAATGTGGTCTTATCCTGGTCTTCTGGGCAGATTTGGATTTGGTTGTACCCATTGAATCCATCTAGGAAGGAAAAAAACTTCTTCCTTGCCAGGCCATCCAACACTTGGTTAATGGAGGGTAGGGGAAAATGATCCTTCTTTGCGGCTTTGTTCAACTCCCTGTAATCGACACAAATTATCCACTTACCATTTTTCTTGGGAACTAGCACTAAAGGAGAGACGCACTCACTGTCAAAGATAGGGTAAATCAATCCTGCATCTAGCAGTTTTTGCAGTTCTTCTTTGACTATATCTTTAAGAGTTGGATTCATCCTCCTTTTTGGTTTTCAGACTGGCTTGCAACCTTCTTTGATGTATATGTGGTGAATACACACTGAGGGGTGTGCTCCTTTCATTTCTTTATAACCCCAAGCAAAGGCTTCTAGATTTTCTCTCAACATGTTGCATAGTTTTTCCTCTTTAAGAGCAGAAAGAGATGGATTAATTTTCAAGGTTTTCTCTAGGTCAAATTCTATGGTTTTGACACAGAGTTGGTTGGAATCGGTCAAGCATAAGTCAATTAGATGATTGTTCTGGGTTTCCCTTACTTCTTCTTCTAATGGTAATGAACCAGGAGTTGGACTTTGGAGTAGGTGTTCAATTAAGTCATCCTCATCTTGTTGTCCTCTTGCTATGGTTGCTTCCAAAGCATAAATTTGGGTGGAATAAACCTCAACGTCTTCCTCCTCCTCCAACCATAAAGGTAAATCATGCTCTAGAGAAGGTTGAGCAGGAGGGTATAAGATTAACTATTTGGACATATTCCCATTCTTGATGGTCATATTCCCAACTTTGTAGCTAATGTAAGCATCAGTTGTGGCTAACCATGGCCTCCCAAGGATGAGAGGGTAACCAGTAAGCTTAGCTTTAGGCTAGAGAACTAGAAAATCTGCAGGGTACTCCCAGGAGTCAATGGATACCATTACATCCTCCACAATTCCCCCAGGTGTGACTGTGGAACGGTCTGCAAGTTGCAGAATTTTTATGGTCTTCCCCAATGACCCTTGGAGGTTGAGTTTGAGCATGGTGTCCTTATTCATCACATTAATGGCAGCCCCAAGATCGATTAGAGTGTGTGGGAGGATGGTTCCATTGATGTGCACATCTACTACAAGGCTTCCAAGATCCAAATATTTCTGACATATTACCTGCCCCAGCGTTAAGTCAGATAATTTCCCAATGACATTAGTGGTAGGGGCATCCCTTTTTCTTCTTCCTGGATGCTTGAAGCATTTCTCCTTAATCAACCTATTGTAAACGAGGACATATTTTATTGCTTGGAGAAGGGGGATGTTTACACATAGATTTTTCAATTCTCTCAAAAGTTCAGTTTCTTCTAGGGTGGGATGGAGTGTTTGGGCTAATCTCTCAGGAAAGGGTGGATTGACTTTAAGGTTGCTTTCCTCTCTTTCTTCCTTAACCTCCCTATGTGGAGAGGGAGGTTGGTTATCCAAGAGAATTCTCCCAAACCTTAGGTTGATCTCCTGGATTTCTACAACATAAGCTGGGTATGATGTCTCTCCATTGTATACTTGTTGAGCCTGCCTATTGTTTGGGTTTGGATTTGGCTAGGTAGGCATCTGGGTTGCTTGGGTGGAGCAAAGTGTAGGAGTTGTGGTTGGGTAGGTGGTGGAGGCAACAGTGCTGGAGCATTGTTATATTAGGGCCTCCACCCCTAGAGTGGTGTATTCCACTAAGATTGTGGCAGAGCGTAAGGTTGAAATGACTGGCTAGCTGGCTGAGAATGATACTAAGATGCATAGGACCAAGGAGGGGGTGTAGACCAGGAAGGATGAGCAGGGGGTCCCTAAGAAGGTATAGCTGTGGTTTGGTTAGGGTTGTAATATGCATGGGATGACCCTTGCATACCCTACTGGTATGGTCTAGGCCCAGGAGGTCTCCTTTGGTTGATGTAGCAAAGCTGCTAAGTGATCCCTTCAACTCCTTTATATACAAATTTGAGTTCGGGTAAAGAAGGGCACTTGTCTGTGGAGTGGTTTTCTTCATAGACCGAGCAAATTTCAATACAGTTCAATGGACATTCATTCCTAGGATGCCTCCTGGTGCATCTAGGACAAAAGATGGCCAAGGATCTCTCTGCTTCCTCTTGCTTCCTTTTGATATTCATGGTGTCCAATTACAAGGAAAGGGTTTGCAGCATCTCACTTTTGAAATATTCTAGCATATTTCCAATTTCACCCTTGATGGATGAGTTGGAAGATGATGTACTAGCCATAGGTTGACTACTCCTACCCTTTTTCCTAGTTGCCCTAGAATGGTTTCTAAAGACAGTCTTGATATCCTCATAGGGTAATTGGTAGATATCTCCTCCTGCTAACAAATGTAAGGTATCTAGAAGATCTTCCCTTACTCCTCTGAGCAGGACCAACTTTAGTGACTCGGGGTCAAGTGTGCACCTGGCCCTTTTGTAACTGAGTTGGAATCTTTCTTCGTAGTCTTATAAGAATTCATCCTGGCCCATGGTTATGTTGAAAATTTCTTCTTTAGTATGATTTGGCCTACAGTAGTCCCGGTATTTGTTGTTAAAAACCTGCTACATCTGAGTCCAAGTTGTGATGCTATCTCTAGGTAAACCAATGAACCAGCGTAATGTTGCATCCTTGAGGATAGATGGAAACAGTTTTAGCTTTTGCTCATCATCTGTATAGTCATAGATTCGGCATATAACAACAAACTCAAATAGGAAAGTGTTGGGGTCCTTTGTGGTCAAGCCATGGAAATGAGGTAGGGCAGAGGGGCTTATATTCTTCATCTTGGTGTCCCCATTAGTTTCCCTAATGGGGAAGGCACCCTCAACTCTCTCTCTATTCCATCTGTCATTTCGGTTTTCAGCCATTGGTTCAGTAAGAATGGGTTCCTCTTCTTCTTCCTCCCATGTAGGTTCTTCAAATATGTCAGGTTGCTCACTTAAAGATTCCTCCAGTTCACAACCACCGAAGACGAGAGAAGGTTGGTTGTTGGATGCAGTGGGGGTATTTAGAAACAATTTCCCTAAATTGTCCCTATTCCTACAAGGCATGAAAGGAAATGTTTTTGGGTTGGCTTGTATAAGATTTTTTTTAAGATGGAATGTACTTTGCAGAAATGAAATTGCTGATTGAATGAAAACTACTGACAAAAAAAAAAACTACTTGCTGAATTGAAATTCTACTTGCAAAATGGAAAGGAAAGTAGATAATGAAAATTGAAAGAAAGGAAGCTACTAGATTACTTTTGTAGAAATAAACTAATGGCAGAAAATTAGAGACTAGAAATAGAAGAAAAGAAAGTAGTAATCACATTCTACTTAGACAACTCCTCAACAACGATGCCAAAAAGTGATGAGCGCTAGTATTGCAGCAAGGATGTTGCAACTCCTGGGCTACCAGTGTTACTTATCAACTTGGGGATCATACAAACTTGGACGTGACAGTGCTATATGCACAAATAAAAGTGAAGGTCCTGCCTGTTGTCACTATTCATTCAGCAAGAGACCCCAAGGGTTCCAAGCCAGACTTCTATAGATTTAGAAGAATCTTGATTCTTTGATGGAAGAAGAGAAAATTTATTCTAAGAGAGCTACTATACTGCTGTAATGAGGAAAACAACATGTAATGCTAAATCACACCATATCCTAATTAACCATTTAAATAGCTATGCTAAGCAGAATTGCTAAATCAACACTAACCTAATGCTGATATCTAAGTTACAGAAGTAAAGAGCATCAAACCATACTAATGTGTGAGTAAGAAAACTAAACTAAATCTATTTTCAATTTTTTGGTTTTCTTTGCTAAAGTCAAGCATGCAATTTAATTGTTCTTATGGATGTGACAGGTGGATGGAAGGTGGTTGAGGATGGCTAGAAGGTTTAGGGAGTGGCTAGATGGTGTGGAAGGGCCATAGGAGGCTTTTTATGACATCCTAGAGGTTCCCCATCAATTCGGACTCAAAACAGGCCGTTTCAGGAAAACCTACAGGACGTACTAGAAACCTATAGGATGATCTTGTAGGAATCACAGGAAACTTATAGGGTATAGCTGAGATATAATTGTGAGGTGTTGGAGGTGATGGGAAGCTTGGAAAGGGTGTGTGATGAGTGGGATAGGGTGCTAGAAGGTCTAGGAATACTCATGAGCCAATATCAAAGAGAAGAGATGGCTAGATTCACTCAATGTGTCTTGGGGAATTTTAATAAAAAAGGACAAAAAAAACTAGTGAGGGTGATGGTGGAACAAGATATGGTTGAGGTGGAAGATGGATGCTAGTGATAAAGTCTAGACCTCCTCCTGAAGTACCTGCAATGCTTAAAACGTGTGTGTCTTCCAAGAATTATGCAACAAGATACATTCTCTTAAACTATAAAAGCATGAATCAATTGGCCATATTATGCATGAAGAAAGTGTTGAAGGGAACGAGAACATGAGTGAGATCTTATTACAGAAAGAGAGTGATGGAAAAATATGAAAATGTAATGAATCAAGTACTGAATCAAGATAACAAACTCCAAAGCTCATGCAAGAACTAGAAATCAATGTTTTTGGGGTTGCTGAAGGGTCCCTTCCTCAAGTCATGCTTCCAGAGGGAGGAGGTGAGGCCGAGACACTTGCTGACAACCTTATGGTGATCTTTTTCTCATTGCTAATCTGCTAATTGAAAGAATGTTAAGTTATGGTATGTTCTATGCTTATAACAGTTTACTTATTTTTTTATTATATTCTACAGATTAGCAATCACATGTACATAAATTAAAGTGCATATAGAACATTAAACGATCGACAGAAAACAAGCCAAGACAAGAGACACAAGATGTGGTGGCTAGCCAGGGGCAAACCCCACAATGTGTGGGGCAACCCTTTGATCAAATCTTCTTTTATACTCAATAATTCAACAGAGATAAATAGTATAATAAATCTGATTTATATTAGCAGTAGCAAACCCTAGATCAGCAGCATCAGCGTTAGCGACTTCATCATCAAACTAGGGCAGACGATATCTCACAAACTAATCGTCGGATCAGCTTGATTCCACCACCAAAAGTTGTGGCTTCCAGAGGAGGTTCAGATGAACCTACACCACAATTTAGATGAGGAGATATTCTAGTCCACGTAAGTCAATATTTACTTCTGCAATTGCAGCTTCAGTTTCGGTAGTTTCCGGCTTCAAACTATGGCAGTTGATATCTTGCAAACTGTCCGTCAGATTGACTTCATTCCACCACCAAAAGTTGCATCTTTCAGAGGAGATCCAGATGGAACTACATCATAGTTCTAAGGAGGAGATATGATGGTCAACACTGGTCAATCTTTGGATCTGCAGTTTCAGCTTCAGGTTCAACAGCTTCCGGCTTCACATGTGTGAGAGAGAGACCCTTTTCTGCACAGTAGAGAAGAGACTCATTTTTGCGCAGTAGAGAGAGAGAGATGTGATGAGATGAGTGAGTCCAAATGAGGAAAAGTCATCTTATATTTATACACAACGTTGGTGTTTGAATAGATGTGACTGTTGGGCTTTTGAGCCTACATGAGTTGTAGGTCGGCTTAATAATAATTTCATAATCAAAATAAATTCATATCTCCATGAATACTTATCGAAATTAGATGATCTTTATATCAATCCTACACCTCTTAACGAGCGAGATCTAATAAAAATATTATCAGCCATGAATAAGATTACCCACATGAAGTTTAGCCCTAGGTACCAATTTTAACACTCCCTCTCAACTAGGGAGAACTTGATCTGCAATTTGTTTATCGGTCGTTACTATTCTTCCATCAAATGCACTGCCTTGTACAGCCTATCTCTTGCCCTGCTCTGCTATTCTACCTGTTCTGCTTTGTCTTGTTCTGCTCTTGCATTGTTCTGTTCTGCTCTACTTTTGTCCTAATTATGAAGAAGAATAAATGATCGAGGATGTATCATACTAACTCAAAGTCAGTCTAAGAGTATGTACTGCTGGTCCCGGACTAGTCTCAACCAACCCGAAGTCAGCGTCATAGTGAGTACAACTCCACTGGTCCCAGACTAGTATCATCCTCCACTAACTCAAAGTCAGTCTCAGAGTGCGTACCACTGGTCCCAGACCAGTCTCAACTGACCTGAAGTCAACTTCATAGTAAGTACCACTCCTACCACTAGTCCCAAACCAGTATCGCAGTCTCAGAGAGTGTACGACTGGTCCCAGACCAGTCTCAACCGACCTAAAGTCAGCGTCATAGTATGTACCACTCTCATTGGTCCTAGACCAGTACTGCACTGACACAAAGTTAGTCTCAGAGTATGTACCACTGGTCCCAGACTAGTGTTAACCGACCCAAATTCAGTGTCATAGTATGGTACAACTCCTACCACTGGTCCCATACCAGTATCATTGATCCTAGATCAGTGGAGGTCATCCTAGCGTAGGGAGTATAGTAGATACAACGATGCGTCCATCGGTACTACTATGGTCCCTAACTTCATTTCCCTACTCATTGATCAGATGAGAGGTACTTCCCATGAGTCCCAGACTGCATGGGTAGGATGCCTCGACAGGAGAACTAATCATTCCTGTCCTCACAGGTGAACACATCAATCCTGCTACAATCTCCATGGAGAACACATCAATCCAGGCTGCCATGGAGACCACATTAATCCAGGCCTCACAGGAGAACACATCAATCCTGCTACAATCGCCATGGAGAACACATCAATCTAGGCCTCACAGGAGAACACCTTAATCCTACTACAATGTCACCACGGGGTGTACATGTATACCACCAGGGGATAGTGAATCATCCTGTGGTCATATGCTACTCCAAGAAACACCCCGCACCCCCTAAAGCTCCCAGAGCTCAATGCATCATACATGGCCCTCATCGGAGGGTCTTTGAACAAATCCAAGTTGTTCTCCAAAAGTCAGAAATTTTACTTTCCCAAGGGGTTTTGTCAGAATGTCGGTGACCTGTTCATCTGTACTAATATGTTGGAGCCTTATAGCTCCCTGTTGCACCATATCTCGAATATAGTGGTATCTGATATTGATATGCTTGGAGCAATCATGAAATACAGGATTCTTTGACAAACGAATCCCACTCTAGTTGTCACAAAGGATCATGGTGGTATCCAATGTAAATCCAAACAGCTCACTGAAGAGCTTTCGCAACCAAACTGCCTCATAGGAGGCCATGCTAGCAGCAATATACTCTGCTTCGGCAATGCTCAAGGCCAATGACTTCTGCTTCCTGCTCATCTAGGATATCGAAGCAGATCCCAAGGATAAACAACACCCGGAAGTGATCTTGTGGTCCTCCACGTTGCCTACCCAATCAGCATCTGTGTATCCAAATAGTCTCACATCTTTGGCAGTGTATCTTAACCCATAAGTGATAGTGCCACAAAGATATCTCAACAGATTCTTGGCACCAATCCAATGTATGTGGTGGGGTTCAACCATATGTTGACTCAACGTGTTGACTGCAAAGCATATATCTAGACGAGAGTTCACTAAGAACATTAATGCTCGGACGAGTTGCCAATACTCAGTAGCATTTCATAAAATAGGTTTAGCAGCATTACTGCTTAATTTCTTGAAGTCAAGCTCCATTGGAGTAGTTACAGGCTTGCAGTCCACCATATCGAATCTTTCCAATATATTCACCACATATTTTCCTTGAGATAGGAAAGTTTCTCCTGGCTTCTGCCACACTTCAAGTCCTAGGAAATAGTGCATCAGTCCTAGGTCCTTCATTTCAAATTTAGAAGCCAACTCCCTCTTACATTTGAGAATGAGAGGGTTTGCACCTATTAGAAAGAGGTCATCCACATACAACACTAGTATGAGAGGTTTATCATCTTCATCCTTAAATTAAAGGTTAGGATCGGCTTCACTCTGAGTGAATCCCAACTTCATCAAGTAGCTGTCGATCCTCTCATACCATGCTCAGGGTGCTTGCTTCAGCCCATAGAGAGCCTTCTTCAACCTGCATACATGAGATTTTCAATCAGAAATTTCAAATCCTTCGGGTTTCTCCACGTAGACCTCTTCTTTGATCAAGCCATGCAAGAACACAGTCTTGACATCCATCTGATGTAGGTTCCATCCTTGTGAAGTAGCAAGGGCTATGATTGAGCGGATGGTCGTATATCTGGAAACATGTGCAAATATCTTATCATAGTCTATACCTTCCTTTTGGGAGAAACCGCGAGCAACAAAACGAGCCTTATACTTTTCCGTACTTCCATCTGCTGCATGCTTTATCTTGTAAAGCCATTTGGAAGTAACAACTGTCTTGTCATGGAGTCTGGGAACTACTTCCCACACATCATTCTTCATGATAGACTCATATTCTTCGGTCATAGCATCCTTCCATACTTGATGCTTGACAGCATCTGAGAATGATGAAGGCTCATTTTGTATGATCATGCTCATGATGGTTAGGTATCCTTGATACCTATTAGGTTTCTTACTTTCACAAAAGGTTCCTCGAGGTGCAACATGTCCTTCAGCATCATCAAGTAGCCCCCTAAGCCATGAAGGCCTTTTCCTAGAAGAGGAAGGCTCATGTGGAGGAGGATGAATCAGATCCATGGGTTCTTCTACATCAGGCATTGATTCATCATCCTTTTCTTTCGGTTCCCTGGTGTCGGCTTCTTGAGAGCTCCTCAAAGTTGGAAGATTGTTCACCTTGCTGAGAGCCATATCTTCGTCAAAGGTGACATCATGACTAACTACGACTTCCCTTTGATCGGCTACATAGATTCTATAGCCTTTAGTATTTTCACCATAGCCCACAAAAATTCCCTTCTTTCCAGATGCACCCAATTTATTTCTTTTCTCTTTCGGCACATGAAAATATACGGGGCTTTCAAAAATTATAAAATGAGAAACATCGGGTTTCTTACTGGTGAACTTTTCTTCAGGAGTCTTGGAACCCAATGCTTGATGAGGGCATCATTTTTGTACATATACGGCAGTGTTTGCAGCTTCAGCCCATAGAAACTTCAGAAGTCTTTGATCATGTAGCATGGCCAGGACAACTTCCATAATCGTGCGGTTCTTCCTTTTTGCCACACCATTATGTTAAGGAGTATATGGTGTAGTAGTCTCCCTCTTGATGCCAGCCTCTTTACAAAAATCATGGAACTCATTAGATTCATATTTAGTCCCATTATAAGTTCTTAAGATCTTGATCTTCTTTTCAGTTCAATTCTTGATCAGGGCTTTGAAGTGTCAAAACCAAGGGAACACTTCATCCTTCTTTTTCAAGAAGTATATCCAGGTCTTTCGAGAATAGTCATCGGTAAAAGATAGATAATATGAGTACCCTCCCAAGGAGTTCACAAGCATCATACCAGATATGTCTAAGTGAACTAGTTATAATATATCAGAGGTCTTGCTTTGACTTGAAGGGAATGGTCCCCTTTTGAGCTTTCCTTCAGCACATCCCGGACATACACCTTCTTTCTCTACTTGGAATTTAGGAATCCTTGTTACCATCTGTCTTACGTTGGGTATAGCTTTTTAATGAAGGTGGGAAAACCTATGATGCCAAAGTTCGGACTGAAGAGTTGTGTCACAAGACATGACACCTAGCGGACTGCCACTGACTTGATATAAAGAATCAACTCGAAACCCAAGAGCGAAAGCACCTTTAACATTATTTTTCCATACACATACCTTGCCATCACTGAAGGTTACCTTGTAGCCTTTGTCTTCCATTGCTGAGATGGATACTAGGTTCTTTTTTAGATCAGGTACATATAATACATCTTGTCAGTGAATCGTATTACCTTGATTCAATTTGAGAGAAACATTGCCTACACCTTTCACGGGGTATTTCATGTCATCTCCAAGGAAAATTTCCAAGTTAGTTTATTTCTCTACCAAATTATGGAGTACTTCTTTGTAACTAGTGAAGTGCCTTGAGGCACCACTATCAATAAGCCAAATTCCCATTGAGTCCGAAGGAGTGGAGATAGATAGAGCCGCTGGTACATAATATTTAGCTTGCTTATTGTCAACAGTGTTAGATTCATACCTGGAATTTATAGCCTTCTTGAATGGTTTCCCTCTTCCTTGATTTCCAACATTCCTTTTACCTTTGCTGTTGAATTTTCCATTCCTTCAAATACCATGAGAGGGATTTTGATCATCGTCACGGTGAGAGTCCTTTCTATCGGGACATTACCTTGCACAGTGACTTGCTTTATTGCAAATGAAACATCGTCCTTTTCTTCCACCCTTAGGTCCAGCCTTTCTTTTCAATTTAGACCCAGAATTATTTCTTTTCTTAGCATGAGAAGAAAAAGTAGCAGGAGGACCTTTAGGTAAGGGAATTTCTTGCTCTTCTACCCTTGTTTCTTCTTGAACGCATCTAGCCATTAATTCCTCGAAAACAGGAATTACATTATTGTTCAGAAGAGTAGTCCTGAACACATACCATTTAGATGGTAATCCTCCAAGAGTTGTGAGTGCCATTTCTCTGTCAGTAATAGTCTCCCTAATAGATAGGAGATCGTTCTTGATCTTGGTGATTCTTAAGAAGTATGCTTGCATACTCTCATCTTTACCCTTCTTGATTTCCCTCAGCTTATTTCTAAGAAACAAAACTTGATTTGCATCATTAACTTTAAATAAACTGACCAGTCTATCATAGATTTCCTTGGAGGTGTCTAGATCAGTGATGTAGGCCACCAAGCGCTTGTCAATAGAGTCCTAGATGATCTTCTTCACTTTAATTTCTCCGTTCTTCCATTTGTTCCTGGCAGTAGGAAGTGCATTTGATGGAGGTTCAACAATATTGCCTCTCACATGATCCAACACTCCTTGATCCTCAAGGGTTAGATTGATAGACATCTTCCATCCATGATAGTCAGCTTTCTCACGGAGCTTGTCTTCAGCAGGAAAGAGTGTTGAGGACCCCATCGTTCTTTTAGGATATCTTTGCCAATCTTCTCTTCGGTCATTTCTCTTGCTCTTGCTTGGGCTTTGTCTTCACCTCAGCTCCAATACCATGTTGAGTTATGGTATGTTCTATGCTTATAATAGTTTACTTCTTTTTCTTATTATATTCCATAGATTAGCAATCACATGTACATAAAGTAAAGTGCATATAGAACATTAAACGATCGACAGAAAACAAACCAAGACAAGAGACACAAGATGTGGCCGCTAGCCCGGGACAAACCCCACAATGTGTGGGGAAACCCTTTGATCAAATCTTATTTTATATTCAATAATTCAGCAGAGAGAAATAGTACAATAAATTTGATTTATATCAGCAGTAGCAAACCCTAGATCAACAGCATCAGCGTTAGCGGCTTCATCATCAAACTAGGGCATACGATATCTCAGAAATCGACCGTCAGATTGGCTTGATTCCACGACCAAAAGTTGTGGCTTGCAGAGGAGGTTCAGATGAACCTATAGTGTAGTTTAGATGAGGAAATCTTCTAGTCCACGCAGGTCAATCTTTACTTTTGCAGTTGCAGCTTCAGTTTTGGTAGTTTCTAGCTTCAAACTAGGGCAGTTGATATCTTGCAAACTGTTCGTCAAATTGACTTCATTCCACCACCAAAATTTGCATATTTCATAGGAGATCCAGATGGACCTACAGTGCATTTCTAAGGAGGATATTTGATGATCAACGCTAGTCAAACTTTGGATCTGCAGTTGCAGCTTCAGGCTCAACAGCTTCCGACTTCACATGTGTGAGAGAGAGACCCTTTTCTGCACAGTAGAGAAGAGACTTATTTTTGCGCAGTAGAGAGAGAGAGATGTGATGAGATTGGTGAGTCCAAATGAGGAAAATTCCTCTTATTTTTATACACAACGTTGGTGTTTGAATAGATGCGACTGTTGGGCTTTTGAGCCTACATGAGTTGTAGGTCGGCTTGATAATAATTACATAATCAAAATAAATTCATATCTCCATGAATACTTATCAGAATCGGATGATCTTTATATCAATCCTACACCTCTTGACGAGAGGGATCTAATAAAAATATTATCAGCCATGAAAAATATGACCCACATGAAGTTTATCCCTAGTTTCCAATTTTAACAAAGAAGGCACAAATGGAAGAAAACTAAAATACAACCAATCTACTCTACATTGTTGTAATGGAAATGCAACTACTTAAGCAAATGAACAATTAAACCATGAATCTATGCTAGCATGCATGTACAATAAAGAGGAGCCTTGGCTGCTAGGGTTGGGCCCTAACCCAAGATCGTTAGCCCTCTGAGTTAGCTCAAAACAAAACTCATTTTTATTATCAAAACCATGGATTACATCAAAACTGTCACAAGTCTTGCAGCTCGAAAATAGAGTAGAGTTTTACAATAAAAAATTTGAATCCTACTAAGGTCTTAGGCCTCTCTATTTATACATCTGAAGTCTCCAATGACTTCCTTAAAATTAGGGAGGCTCAGTGCCCAAACTCGAGATAAACTAGTGCTTTGTCTTTCACTTGCTCAGCTACCTTCTAGTCTGCATGATTTGGCTGTTTGCACTCTGAGCTGATGGAGGAATATTTGAATGGAGGAGTAGTAAATGAGGAGGATTTACCTCCTATAATTCCTCTCGTCCCATTCGAGTTTTGACCATGGTATTTGCAAAAATTCCTTGCTTTTATCCTTTAATCCTGCATTAAATGCACATTAGACCACAAAGCAAAATATCCAACTCTAACTCATCTCATAAACAAAATATAATCAAAAGTATGCAATAAGTTGTGAGAATAGTTGGTTTCACTAAGCTAGGGGGTGAATTAAGGCCCATATAATTACCGAATGATGAGGCTCATCGCCAGTCAACCCTTTCTTTAAGGGAAATGGCATTTTTCTTAGCATAGGTAGTGAATCCCAAATTAAGAGAAGGAATTTTTTTTTTTTTTTACAAATATACCATGGGGTAGAGAACTATGACCATACACATTGATATTGAAATGATCATTGATTGCATCGAGAATGAACTCAACAAACTTCTTTCTTTAATTAGGAACAATACAATAAACACCATCAAGTATATAAAAACCAACACAAAGAAAATTAACCTAGCAAGATCATCAACTAAAAGGTGAAAATCCAAATTTGCAACAACATGGAAACAACCAACAACCGCTATCATAACATATTGCTCAATATTCTAGACTCTTAAAGAAAAATAAAGGTGGCTAAAAATCCCTAGCCACCTATAACCACCAACTACTATCATAACATATTGCTCAATATTATACTCTTAAAGAAAAACAAAGGTGGTTATAAAACCCTAGCCACCTATTCCTTAAGCTTCACTGGCTCCATTTCTCCAAATTTAATTTAGGTGGGATGAGCTAAACATAAATCTGACAATGAGTACGGGTTCTGAACACATTTGTTTCTAGTTTTTTAATCATCTTATTGCACTTGGAAGGGATGTAATGTTATGTAAACATTTTTGACTCGATCAAATTATCAACCATTTTGGAATTTGGGTTTCGACAACTCATATACGATAAAATAAAATTATAATTGTAAATTATTTTGACTCGATCAAATTAAAAAATAATTATAATTATAATATTTCTTAATTTTTTTTGGGTAGTTTAGTTAAACTTAATCAATCAAATCATTGGTGGTTGTGTTTTGTGTATTGGCGGGTAATCTTTTAAAAATTACTATAATAATTTTTGCTATATCACATATTTAAATATGAAAGTTATATCATTTTAACTTCACACAATATTTATAAAAATTAAACTACCATAGATCCATCTCAACTTAGGATCTATTAATCACTTAGAGGGATCAAATATTTTGAGGTGCAAATCTTTCCTCAAGTTTTTCACTTAAAAAAGAGGTTTGCAACTGAGATGTTTGATTCCTCTTGAAGCTTGTTGATCAAGAGTTAATATGAATCTGAACCAATAATTTAAATATTTGATAATATATTCAATGTTTTAGATGTGATATTTATCTTCATCTATACATTTAAAAAAATTCAAAAACTCCCCGATCAGGGTGTGAGATGGAAAGATTAGGCTCTTCCACCAGCCATCATTTTCTATGAAGATCCTGAGGAGGTCCTCCACTACCATTCACATGCATGAGGCACATGGAGCGGTGGCCTCACACATGGCCTCAGTTAATGCCATTTCAGAAGGTGGTGACATCAGAATAGTGGGGAATGTTTTCAGTTTTTTTGCTGGTAAGTTTTGTAAGTTTCTTGTGCATACGTCCTGTTTGAATTCGATTTTGTCCAAGTAGCAAGGTAGCTTGGGAAAGGCATTTTTCGAGGTCCTTCACTAGGTATCGGTTCAATTACCATTGTTTCAGACCACCTTTCTTGGGTATGTTTTTTCTCATACTTTGTACCCTTGCTTCCATGGATCATTATATATGTCTATTGGTCTCCAGGAAGAATGACTATGCCTTGAATTGGATGGTTTGGAAGGAGCACTACCCGTATTCTTATATGGCAATGGTAGAATTGTATGAGGGTTCTTTCATTTTTTGTACTCCTGTGTTTGTGTTCTTTGGAATTTTGTTGTCGCGTATGGGTATTTGCTGGATAAGAAATATGTATCGTTCTCAGTATTCTTCTTGTTTTTGTCCCTGATGCACTAGATTTGTTTATCTTTTGAATATCTGTGGTTTAGGCCTCGAAACTTT
Organism: Pinus tabuliformis; assembly: GCA_031772625.1. Taxonomy (NCBI): domain Eukaryota; kingdom Viridiplantae; phylum Streptophyta; class Pinopsida; order Pinales; family Pinaceae; genus Pinus; species Pinus tabuliformis. Next base: position 1,477,383,961 of record CM062818.1, read on the forward strand.
AGGGTTATGATATATGTGCAACTCGGTTTATACTTATACCCTCAACCATTTAGGGTAGAGTCGGATTTATGTTTCTTGGCTCTAAAACTGTGTTTATTTTTAGTTTACAATCTGCAATAAGGGAAGGAATCAGTTTATGTATCTGTCATGGCCCTCACATGTGGTTACTTTGGCAGGTTCACGGGCTTGATGCGACCCCTAGAAGCATATTTCTCCTGGGTATAGGTTATCCTTGGGTCGGCTAGTAGGGTTCAAGATAGTTGACCTCTGTTCTTTCAGTCATTCTCGAACCATGGCTTGTGCTATCTCTGGAAAAGGAAATGCCACTCGGGGTTCTTGTGGTCATGGTAAGCAACCGAAATCTTCCTCTAAGTTTTGTAAGCCCAATACTTCAGTAAGAAAGCCCTATGGTCATAAATCTACCTCCCATTGAAGTTGTCTTTGCCTATCATGAGGGAAACTTTGCCCAGGTTTTCCAGCTTATAGCAAAGTGGTAAGATGAGCTTAACTAGAAAGATGGTATACTGGATATTGATTTGGATGATTGGAAAACTCTAGTGCCTGACCTAGGGCATTCTTAGGGAAGATCTTCTTAATATAAATATATGGTTCACTTGTATTGGATGATGACGAACCTCCTGGTTAAATCTTTGGATCATATCCCTTCTGGCACACCTTCATCTTATCAGAAGTTCTCATATTACAGTAAGAATCTCCAACATATTCAATTTCAACTCTGAATATAGAATAATCGCCTTAGTCCCATCGAACATCATATTTTGCGCATCTCGCACACTGAAATTCTAGGTTCAAGTGTGAAGGATCTTGCTCTTGTTGATTCAGTTGATGATGAGTAGCTTGATGTTTTACCCCTTGTTTTGAGTTTTCTTGTATGCAACAGTTTCATACTTGTCAACATGTTTTCAGACAATTTAGCATGGCTTGAAAAACTTATTATATTATTTTTTTGGATGGCTTATCATGCCGTTATGTGGCCAACAAACTTGGTTTTCCTTTGGGCAAGTTGAGGCCACCTAACATTTAGAATTTGGTTGTAATTTGTCTTTTTTGATAGGTAATGAATAGAAAGGTCCTACCAAGCTTAACAAAAATAAAAATAAAAATAAATAAATAAATTATAAACAAAAATTTTGATAAAGAAAGTTTGATGTATTTAAATAAAAAAAAAAAGTGGGTTTTTTAAAGTATAAATTAAATCGTTAAATTTTAAACCATTTTTTAAATAAAAAATAATATAATAGAAATTATTTAATTTTAACAAATTATTAATAAAAATTAAATTATCAGACTAATTAAATTATCCATTTAAAAAAAAATAAAAATAAACTTATGAAAAATGTTAATGTAAATTAAATAATTAATTATCATAAAATAATTTATTTATTTTAATATTTTTTTTGGATTAAAACTTATATTGAATCATAACCATTGTCTTACAAAATTCAAAATTCTATGTGCTCATCAACATAGTGTTTCACAAGGGAAACCAAATCATTGATGATGTGGGTTGTTGTCTTGTAGACCCAACATTGGAACTTTCTAAAATTAAATGTTGTTCTAGCTACTTGCGTAATTGATCTGGATTCTATTAGTGACTAGAATTAACCAAGATCTTTTACTTCTGCAATGTTAACAAAATAACATGTGAAAGAGTATGAAAAACCACATGTACATACTTTAAAGAAGAGGAAACATAAAGGAAACCATCAAATCAAAGAACACACACAAGTTGATAACGAAGTTCACCCAGTGTGGGTTATGTCTTTTGGACCGATGTCAAGAGTGGGGAGGTTGCTTCATTAATTTTTGCAAGATGATGATGAATACATGATGTGTTCTTTGTCAATACAAGGAAGAACTTCCTTAACTAGAGTGACATGTCTCTCCACAAGACACTCTTCTATAAGAACTCTCACTCATAAAAATCTCTCCTTCAACATGACAAAATAACAAACTCTCACATGAAGTGGCATACAAGGATCCTCCAACAAAATGGAAAACAAGGATTTCAACATTAAATCATCATCTCAGCAAAAATCAAATGAAGATATGGAAATAGTGCATCTTTGATCTAGGTGGATATTGGGGGCCACCCGCCAATTCCACTTGGACCCGCACCATTGTTTATTTCAGTTTTTTAGTTTCCTGAATTGTAGCACATTTTACTGTTTTTAGCAAATTTTCGGGTCCTAAACTTTCGGAGCCGTTTTGAGGCCCTAAATGATGTCTTTTGGCAATCTACCGCCAAGGATTTTCTGTCTAAAATCGTCTTTTCCATCACAGTCCTCGGAGAGATTTTCCAACGGGTTATCATGCGCATCAATCGAAGATAATATGACCAAGTTGTGACCCCAAGAAGTTGGCTGTTCAACTCACCCCAACGAGGCCCATAAACTCTTGGTGTTACATCTCCTCGAGTTAGGGTTTTTATTGTTTAGGGTTTGCTCTTGTTGTTCAATAACAAGAAGGCCCTTGAGCCTCATTGTAACGCAGTTCAGAGGCATGTAGCCACAACATCTCTTCTCAGAGATAAGCTACCATGGCCCGAGCTAGTCTTATTTCCATTCTTTTTGTAAGCATATTTCAGTATTTGATATTAATGGAATGAAGTGTTATTTCTACTTCACCTTTGTATTTATGGATATATCTATAATTTGTTGCGTTCCTGTTTAAATCCAGATCAGTGATATCAGAGCGGTTTTCTCTTTCTCTATTTTTCTTTGCATGTCCCCAACGAGGTCGGAATATAAGGATTTAGGGCTTGAACTGGTCGAACCTTTGTAAGACTAGCCTCGCAAATCCCAATGGCCTCACATGGCGGATGAAAAGAAAGACGAGGGGGCAAGAGATCCTATCAAAATCCTAGTCAAAGAAGCCCTCAAGCGACAAAGGAATGCCATGATGGACAAATTTTCCCAGATCCTTCAGCGGCTACCCAAGGGTGACACATCTACTTCCGGTAGCTACTCTAGAAGCGCCACACCCTTTAAGGTACAAGTTAACTTTGACATCTCCATATTTGAGGGTCAAATAGATGCAGACGTTGTAGATAAATGGTTAAATCTGCTAGAAGGATATTTTTCCGTTCATGATTTTTCCAGCCGGGAAAAGATCACCTTTGCACTTCTCAAAGCAGCCCCCCATGTCAAGGACTGGTGGGAAACCTATTGTGAGCAGAAGGATGAAAGTATGAACTCACTGTTTTCAACCGCACCCACTTGGAACTCATTCCAGAATGCCATCAAGGAGCAATACTACCCTGTCAGGAGCTATGAGGATAAATACATAAAGTGGACAATGTTGCGATAGGGAAGGGACCAAGATGTGCTGGAGTTTACCAATGTTTTTCATATCCTTTGCACGAAGTTGGGTATCAAGGATTCTGAGAAGCATTTGGTTCTCAAGTACCTCGGTTTCCTGCATAGGTACATCTAGGACGAGATGGAATTCCTAGACATCTCCTCGCTTGGCACGACATACCGATATGTGGTCAAGATCAAGAAAAAGTTTAAACAGAAGAAGCGAGACTTTGGATCTGTGAATTCGAAGCAAGGGAAAGGTGCCTCCAAACTGTAGAACAAATGAAAAAGCCAATGTGGGGTGGCCCAAGACAACCCACAAGCAAAGAATAATGCCGCGAAGCCAAAGAAGGACATGGGAAAGTGGTGTGAGTTCCATAAGAGCTCCACTCACAACACAAATGAGTGTCGGGTCAAGCAGTCACTAGTGGCCGAGCTAAAGGCTTCAGAATGAGACACATGTTATGACTCTGACTCAGAACCTGACAAGGGGAATGACAAAGGGAAGCATATTATCAATGTGGAGCCCAATGCCACCGTTTCCACCATGAAGATCTAGAAGGAGGAACCTGAAGATCCAGAGGAGGAGGGGCGTCTCTTCCACTCCCAGATGTGGGTAACGGGTTCCCTGTTACAGTTCATTGTCGACAGCAAGAGCCAAAAGAAACTCATTTCGGCAGAGGTCGTGAAGCAGCTGGGCTTACCGACCATAACACATCCACAACCATACACCATCTGGTGGCTTCACCAAGGATGGGATCTTCGCGTGAGCTAGTAATGTCGCCTTCCATACAACATCAATCCCTTCATGGATGAGGTATTATGTGACGTTTATCCCCTTAATGTTTGTTATGTATTATTAGGCCAACCATACTTATGGAAGCGACATGTTGAGTATGAGTCAAGGCCTCGTGACGTTATTGTTACTTTGGGAAATAAGTTGTACAGGATACCAGAGGTAGCACCACCTACCTCCATCTCTTTGGTTATTGCAAAACAATGCAGTAAGCTCATTTCCAAAACCAAGAAATTTTTTTTCCTGATGATATGCTCTCAAGGAAAGAAGAAGACAATGGCCACGACCTCCAGACAGGGCCCCTCCACATGACAACAATAGATGGACAAGGTCGTGGAGGAGTATGAGGACATCTTCACCTCCTCCACAGGGGTGCGTCTGCACCATCAGGTCAAACACTACATCGATCTAACCCCAGTTGTGCTGCTACCCAATGGACCAATCTATCAACACTTCGTTTTGGAGAATGACGAAATCAAGAGGTAGATTCAGGAGCTGCTGCAGAAAAGTCACATCCATCTGAGTTCATTGCCCTGTGGGAACTTGATCGTGTTGGTACATAAGAAGGATGGGACTTGGAGACTCTGTATTGACTACCAGGTGCTGAACAAGATCATTGTTCGGAATAGGTGCCCAATCCCACGGATTGATGACCTTCTAGACCAACTGAAGGGGGGAAAATATTTCAACAAGATCGACTTGAAGTCTGGCTATCACTAAGTACTAATCAAACCCTTTGATGTGTGGAAGACTTCCTTTAAAGCCAAGGAGGGCCTTTTCGAATGGTTCGTTATGCCTTTTGGGTTGACGAATGCTCCTGCAACCTTTATGAGGCTAATGGATGACATCTTTCGGCGATTCACCAACTCATTTGTAGTGGTATACTTGGATGACATCCTGATCTTCAGTAAGAGTTGGGAAGAGCACCTCCACCACATCTGATAGGTTCTCCAAACACTACGACAACACAATTTGTGTGCCAATTTGGAGAAATGCACTTTTGGCATGACCTAGGTTCAGTATCTGGGATACATTATTGATGAACGAGGGGTGCATGTGGATCTAGCCAAGATCTAAGTCATTTGGGATTGGCCAACCCCAACCACTTTGACAGAGCTTTGTAGCTTTCTAGGTCTTGCCAATTTCTACCGCAGGTTCATGTTGGGATTCTCTCATATCACTTGGCCCTTGAGTCAAGTCACCAAGGGAGGAGCGAAAGCAAAATTATTTTGGTCTGAATCTCAACAGAAGGCATTCGCAGAGTTGAAACATCACCTTTTCTTTGCACCAATGCTCACTTTACAAAACTTGCAACAGCCATTTGAGATTGAGATAGATGCTTCTGAATATGCTATTGGGGTAGTCCTTACTCAACAGGGGCATCCAACGACATATCATAGTGAGAAACTTTCAAACATAGTCTGAAAGTATCCCACTTATGACAAAGAGATGTATTCCATTGTGCAGGCTTTCTGACAATGGAAGCATTACATTTTGGGGAAGGAAATGGTCATCTACACAGACCACCAACCCCTCTAGTTTGTACAAATGCAAGGGGAGTTATAGAATGATCGCCATCAAAAGTGGTCCAAGTACCTGCAACAATTCCATTTGAATATCAAGTATAAGAAGGGTAGCACCAATAATGTTGCAGACTTCCTCAGCCGACCATCGATCATGGTGTTAACCACCCTGCTCAACTCTTGTGGGCACAAGACTTTTGATTGGCCACTTCTCTACAAAAATGACCTAGAGTTTGGCCACACATACCAGAGGCTCTTGAGGGTCAGCAAGTTCCATATTTTCACCTCCAGGATGCCCTGCTATGCCACCTGGGACACCATTATGTTCCTTCAAGCGAGCGAGCCATGATGATTTGGGAAGCACACTACAGTCGAGCCGCTGGGCATTTCGTGGTCGAGAAAATAGTGGTAGTACTACAAAAGTATTTCTACTGGCCGAATATTCGACAGGATGTTGAGAAGTACATCAGATCTTGTATTGTCTGTGCCATTTCCAAACTGACCATCAAGAAGCAAGGCCTCTATACTCTATTTCCTACCCCTAGTCGACCTCGGGAATCCATCTCCATGAATTACATGTCGGGCCTTCCTTCTATTAAGCATGGCAACGACTGTGTTTTTGTGGTCATCGACAGATTCTTGAAGATGGTCATTCTGGCGGCCTGTAAGAAGAATATCACAGCAAAAGCCACTACTAAACTCTTCTTTGAATGAGTGTGGGTACACTTTTGGATCCCACAGTCTATCATCTCAGATTGGGACAATTGGTTCCTTAGTAAATTTTGGTCTAGTCTCTGGTTGATGCTGGACACCAAGCTCACTAAGTCCACAACTTTCCATCCCCAAACTAATGGTCATAAAAAGGTCATCAACAGGATGATCGTACACATTCGCACATGGGATGAGAGCCTTCCCTATGTCCAACACAGCTATAATCGAGCTCTCCATAGCTCAACTGGCCACAACCCTTTTCATGTGGGCTTGGGATTCCAGCCACTATGTCCCATTAATGTTGTCATTCCATTTGTAGCTACTCCAGAAAATTCGGTTCATGTCTAGTCAGAAGCCGATAAGGAAAACAACTTCATTGAGCACATCTGACATATCTGCCAGCAGGTCCATGAGACTCTAGAGAAATCAAATTCCAAGTACAAGTAGCGATATGATCAACATCAGGTGCCACACAAGTTTCGTGCGGGCGACAAAGTTTGGTTGCATTTGTAGAAGGAATGCCTTACTAGAGCCTATCGTAAACTCAAACCATTCTTATATGGTCCTTACACCATTACCAAGGTTGTGGGTGACAATGCATTTGAGCTCAACATTCCCCCATTCCTTTCCCTGCACCTAGTGTTCCAAATGGACCACCTTCGACCATACTTCCCACCATTATTGGACACATCAGACATTGCAAAACAACTCACACCTACAAAGTTAAATCCAAATTGCATGGAGCTAGCCACAACTGATCGGATCATGGAGTCGCAAATCAATAACACTCACCAATAGAAGATCCAACAGTATTGAGTTGTCAAAGTAGGCCAACTCCTTCACCAGGGCAAGTGGCTCACTAGGGACCAAGTTCAATAGAAGTTTCCTCATCTCATGGAGGAACTCAACTCTATGGGGACCATTGCTTCCTAAGGGGGGAGGAATGATCCAGGTGGATATTGGGGGCCACCCACCAATTCTGCTTGGACCCCCACCATTGTTTCTTTCATTTTTTTAGTTTCCTTAATTGTAGCACAATTTACTATTTTTAGTAGTTTTTTGTGTCCTAAACTTTCAGAGCTGTTTTGAGGCCCTAAATGATGTTTTTTTGGCAATCTATTGCCGGTTTTTTTAATCTAAAACCCTCTTTTCTGTCGTTTTCCTCAGAGAGATCTTTCCAACGGGTTATCATGCGCGTCAAACAGAGATAATATGACCAAGTCATGACCCCAGGAAGTTGGCTGTCCAACTCACCCCAACGAGGCCCATAAACTCTTGGTACTACATCTCCTTAGGTTAGGGTTTTGGTTATTTAGGGTTTGATCTTATTGTTAAATAATAAAAAGGCCCTTGAGCTTCATTGTAACACAGTTCAGAGGCATGTAACCACCACATCTCTTCTCAGAGATAAGCTACCATCACTTGAGCTAGTCTTATTTCACTTTTGTTTGTAAACATATTTCAGTATTTGATATTAATGAAATGAAGTGCTATTTCTACTACATCTTTGTATTTATGGTTATATCTGTAATTTGTTGCATTCCTATTTAAATCCGGATCAATCTTATACCTCCAAGTATGGGGACGACCTGAAAATCAGCTACTTGGATGAAGGAATTGTTTGCACCATCATGTTTGTTTCGAAAAAACATGAAATATGATTGTGAACTCAACCTATTTCTAACTTGGTCAAATCTGGTCTCCCCAGGAATCACAAATATTCCTCAAAAGATTCTCTTTTGCAGGTTGACTGAAATTTGGCTACTTAGAGGAAGAAATTGATCATGTCATCACATTCCTTGAGAAAAAATGGCTCAAATGAGTATAAACTTGACATATTTCTCACACCTTCAAAATTCTACCCTTAAGGAATCTTAAAGATTCCTCAAAGATTCTTCATAGAGAATATTCTTTAAAATATTGCATACATATGCTCTAACAATATTCCTAGAATATTTTTGAGATTCATGTCTTCATTGGCATGTTTGTGCCCTTATCTCTCATGTATTCTCCATGGTTCCCTTTGAACCATTTGAATGATATTTTATAACAAAGTGTGAGGGTGAACAAGACAAAGTGTGTGGTTGGCATAGTCATATTAAATTTACTTGTTTTTGGGGAGATTTTGATTTAAAAACCCATGGAATCCTAATTTTTCTTTAATATAGTTTTAAAGCCCAATTTTGGTTTTAAAATAGTTTTCAAGCAATATAATATATTGTATACGTATGTCCATATTGTAATGACTCCCTAAACCATGAGAGTAAGACAAAAACTCCCCAAACCATGAGAATAAGAAAAAACTATAGGTTTCACCATGCCAAGGCCACTTTGGCCTAATTTGAGGTTCCATGTGGCACCGTGTGATTGGGTCATGTGGCAGGCTCTCATTGGTCCACATCATATGCCACTTTTGTCAGCTACATGCCATGTGTCGACTTGTGATATTTCCACATTAGCTGTTGTGTTCCACCTAGTCTGCTGATTGGGCTGCCATGTGGAAGCTTGTGGGAGTGCCATGCGGCACCTTCTAGTTGACTTTTGACTTCAACTTTTGCTTAGTTTGACCAAAACTTTGATTGGCCATAAATTTCACATACGATGTTAGATTGAGGTGTTGTTTACACCATTGGAAATCTTGTGACGATATCTTCAATCTGACCTTGGTTTCATGAAAAGACAAGGACTTTTATTTTTGAGGTTTTCCTGAGCCCTCTTTGATCTCTAAGCCTCTCTGGAGCCACCTAGATCACTCCTCTCCACTGAGGAGATTTTGGTCCTCCAAAAACATGAACAAAATATGCAATATGTTGTACTTCCTTGTCTACACAACAAATGCCTTGACAAACCACACTTCCTTCTCCTTCACCTTTGTTCTTCGGAGCCATAAGTGATTAACTAACACTTGTGTCATCTAAAACTTGTAGTACATCTTTGAAAAATACATTTTCAATTACAAGACCTATCATGACCCAAGAAAACCCCATAATTGTCAAGGGTTTATAACACACGCATTGGTCAAGTTTACATAGAAAACATAATAAGAAATCAATACCCAACTAACAACAAAAAAAGCCCAAAATTATCATCTTGTTGCATTCATAAGTGATGGTAAACACTTCACCACTTTTACAATTATTTCGAAACATATGATTTACAAATCTGGCCATGACAAACTATTATATATAATAAAACCATCTCTCACTCAAAAAAGTGAATGTATCACCTCCCTATAGTTGATTCATTTGTTGAATAACCTCACTGGTTGGTTCCTGCACAAGAATTTTGTCCTTCTTAATATGTTGATTTGGATGGAGCCTCCAACATGTGGCTCCTTGATGTCCACCTCTATTGCAATGAATGCAAAATTTCTTCTTCCTCCATACATGCTTAACTTTCTTCCTTCCTTGATGTGGAGAAAGCTTTTCACAACTTGTCCTTTTTCTTGTTGCCATTATTTTCCAACACTTGGCAATGACATGGTTAAAAAAGCCACAAAAACTACATGGATTTCTATGCCATTATTTTTTCTCATCATTAAAAATCCTCTTGTAATCAAAAGGAACATTAGAATAACAAGACCTCTTATACCTCACTTGGTTGACTTTGGTGCAATCTTGGTGATGAGAGCTTATCTTAGCTCTTCTTTTGCAATGTGCACTATCACAAGAAGATGGAGATGTATTCCCATCATCTTCTTTCCTTGATGGTTTCGACAATGGGTTGGACACTTTTGTGGCCTTGGAACATCCTCCTTCAATGTACCTCATCTTGGCAAGGAGTCTCATGTCGTTTCCTGAAATGGGTACCTTAAGGCTTCCAACAGAAATAATATCATGTGAAAATGAAACTGAAGAACTATCAACACTGTTTAACTCAATTGTTGATTCTGAAGCAGGCGATGATGGCTTCGCTAAGCCTTTTTTACACTTCATCTTTTCCAAGGCCTCTTCCATGGCTCGTAATTGAAGCTGCAATATTTGCTTCTCCTCTTTTGCTTCTTGTAGAAGTATCCTCAATTCAACATTCTCTACTTGAAGGCTCTAGTTGATCTCTTCATTTGAATGATGAGAAGAATATGAAGAAGAAATATACTCACTTGAAGATGGAGATGGAGCATTGTCCTCTATTATCTCTTTCTCTTGTTCCTCTTTTTCCATTTTCTCCTCATAACCTACATACATTATATCTACCATGCATTGTATCTTGTAGAAGGCCTTGTAGAGATGTTTGTGATCCTCCATTTTCTTTCTTGTTTCACAATCAATCTCTGGTATTCACACTCGCAATTCACATAAGCAAGAAGACCACTCTAATACCAAACTTGATCCGGATTCTCTCAGCTACCGAAATTAACCAAGATCTTTTACTTCTATGATGTTAACATAATTGCATGTGAAAGAGTATGAAAAACCACATATGCATACTTTAAAGAAGAGGAGACATAAAGGAAACCATCAAATCAAAGAACACACAAAACTTTATAACGGATTTCCCTGTTGTAGCTTATATTGTGCTTAAGGTTTAATTATCAGTTATATCACTGTCAGGATTCCAAACTCAATAAAACTCCTTTATATCCTTTACCCTTCCCAAAAAGTCTAAAAGAAATGAAATATTTTGTTTGTTATATATTAACATCGCTAAAGGAAGAAATGTAAAAGAATCGAATATAAAGGGTTATATGGAGCTATATGTATATATGGACAGATATGTATATATAGAAGTGCATGTAGAAATGTGAAAGAAATAAAGAAATATGTTAGATTTACAAAGGAAAAAGTGTTAAAACATATATAGCCAGACCCGAAAGGTATATGCAGCGTGGTTTTAGGTCCCGTCGGGTTTGCCATATCAAAAAGTCCCTCATATACATTATGATTACGCATTTTTATATATTTCTATTATAAAGGGATTATAATAGAATTAAGCACCGACTGCAATATGGGTGGGCCAGACCTGAAATAATATATACAACGTGTTTAAAAGTTCGGCAGGTCCATTGTATCGAAAGTCCTTTATATACATGCATATGGGTTCTGCCGATCATGATTTGCAATGACAGACCTGAAACAATATATATTATGTTTTATAATTGCGGTGGGTCCATTGTATCGCACAACACATTATATATATATATGGAAAGCACCGATTGTGATGAGCGATCAGGTTCCGGGCCTAATAGTTTATACACTATATTTTATATAACTCAACGCATCCGTCTTATCGTTAATATTAAAAGCCAAACAATTTTATACACATTTCTATTATAAAGGATTATAATAGAAAGGTCGAGCTCTAAGCATATATATATTATAATTAAAAGCCCCGATGGGTCCGCAAGGCGTATTAAAAGGCATATTTCAAGCTATAAGGCAAGATTTCGGGCAGAATGAAAATGGTAAGTGGTTTTTAGTGGAGATCACCCGATCCCACTTATCATTCAACATGTAGCAGCCGGGTGGAGAGAGGAAACCACCCATTTTGGGCGGGTATTCTCCGGGCTTATGTCCCACCCAAAAACCTTTGTAGACCGTCTGATCTGAAAAGTGCAGATCTACGGTGGAGATGAATCGATGGGAAGAATACCTTGGGAATTGTGCTGAGCCCGTATTGGAAGTGGAAAAAGCGTGCTTTATGGTATATTTTCATTATTAATAGAAAAGCGCAAAAATGAAGGAATTATGTGTAAGTCCAACATTACATTAATGCAACGTTGAAAAGGGCCGATTGCGATATGCGATGAGATTCCGGATCCGATGGAGTTATTAAATCAGGTTAATTCCTTTTCAGTTCCGGTGCTTTGCGTTAATTCCATTATATAAAGGGAAAATCAGTGTTAAGGCTTAATTTGAAGAAAAGGCAATTGGTTGGGTTTTTTAGTGTTTTGGTCAATTAAAATGTATCTGATACATGCATAAGCTTAGGTTTATACAAATCTAACACAATGCATTATGATTAAAGCGGATTAAGACATATACAAAGGAACTTGACAGCAGATTAACAGAACAAGTCAACAATTATTGTCCTCTTCTAAATTCAGTTGTTTTCTGTTATTTTATGTTCTTTGAGGTGTCTTTAAGCCTCTGTAAAATTCTGTAATAATTTTTAATTCAGATAGTTAAGGAAACATTTAGTAGTTTGATAGTTTCACAATGTATAAAAAGAGGAAAATTTACTAAGAAAGGGTTGGAATTTTGGAGAACCCGAAGACTAGGCCACTGTATTCCTGATATCATTGTTGACTAATGAAAGAATCAGAGGTTTCCATGAGTCAGGGAAAATTTTAAGAACCCCCCCAAATTTACATGTATAATAAATGGGTGAATCTCCATGGTATATAGGAAAAATGGAAGGCGATTTTATCAATAATATGATATATATATATAATTCTTTGGCGAATCTCTCACCAGGCATGGCGAATATTTTACTCAATTATAAAATCTTGTGTTTATTGAATACACAAATGAAATCATTACATTTCTTTAAAATATCTTTTGAAATCAAAATTACCGAAATTACATATCGATAACCTAGTGGGTGTAGGATAGAATTCACCCATGCCATTCACAGAAAGCATGAGAAAAAACCTAATCCTATATATAAAACCAAGAAAAATTCAAATTCATCAATTCTAGGGACCTCGTAACCACCCTGCCAATACACAAGTATGTTCTTGTTTGCAATTAGAAAAATTACCCAAATTACAATTTGTTTACTCCAGCATATGTTGGAAAGTTATAGAAGGATGACTAGTGCAATCAATCCATTCCTTTTAGCCCTGGATTTGTTTCAGTTTAAAACAGAAGTATACAAATATACTTGTCCAATGTCTATGCTTTAACCATTCACCTTAAGATGTTTTTACAATATAATTTCCTAAGTCTATTTAATATCTTTATTATCATAAAAACAAACCTATATCCATCTTAACTCCACATCTACCACTCTTAGGGGAATGAAATCTATTTATCCCTTTGAGCACTTGGTAGACCCAGAATTAAGATGGATCTAAGATGATATAATTTCCCCTTTAAATAGTCTATGCTCACATGAATACCATGGGTTATCATAAACTTGAGCTTAAAAATTACTATTAGTAATTTATAAAAATGAATAAAATTAATAGTTGATTTTTATGTTATTTTTTATTTTAACCAAGCTAAAATGTTTAACATACATTAAATTACAACATCCATTTTTACTCTTGATTGGATCAAATATTTTTTCACTCTATACTAGTTTGCATATCACGATATTTGATACCTCTCGGGGGTTAGTAGATCCAGAGTAAAGATGGATCTATGTTGGTTTAATTCCCCCATTTAAATAGGCTACATTCCAGGTGAATACCATGGGTCAATACCATGTGCCATTTTTATTTTTATTAATACTAATATTAGGGTTAATAATGTTTTTTTGCATGGTATTAATAACAATTTAGTCCATGGTATTTGTCCCATAGTATTTTTCCCATAGGTTTCACCTAAATATAATACATTTTTTGAGTGTTAGTAAATATAAGGTGACTTATGGAGTAAATATAATTTTTTTTTTAATTTGTTTACCATACCTCTTGTTTATTTATATTTTATTAATTTACCATACCTCTTTTACAAATATGGTATTTGGCCCATAGGATTCACTTAAATAAAACCTCTTTCTTGAGCCTTCATAAATAGAACGAGGGTTATGGACTAAATATAAAAAGAGGTTTTATTTATTTACCATGCGTCTAGTTTATTTATATTTTTATTTATTTACCATACCTTTTGAGTAAGTATAAAAAGACGTTTTATTTATTTATCATACCTCCACTTATATTTTTATTTGTTTACACCCTTGCATGTATATAAGGTGATTTATGGAGTAAATATAAAAAATGTTTTATTTATTTACCATACCTCTAATTTATTTATATTTTTATTAATTTACCATACCTCTTTTGTAAATATGGTATTTGGGCCTTTGGCCCAGAGGATTCACTTAAATGAAACCTATTCTTGAAAATGGGCGATGGATTCACTTAAATAAAACCTATTCTTGAAAATGGGTGAATGGAAGGTTGTAACTCCTAATGTCAAGGGCTAAATTTACCTTTTTTACCCTCTCCCTTAAAATAATGTGGACTATTTGAGGTGATTTGTAAAAATGTACTATGATACAAAATATTTGCCCATTAAAAATTTAAAACCCCTTAATTTCACCAAAGGGCGAACATTCGCCCCTAAAATTTTCTATGCCATGAGTTGTTGCACATAATTCTGTAAGCTTCTCTGTCATGTGTCATGCTATGTTTTCTTCTTTTCAAGTATAGTAATGAAGTAGCAGGTCTTTATTTGTTTATGTAGATAAGGTTAAAATTCCTTAAAAGAGCACTCCTATACTTGAAGTCCTCATTTCCTTTCTAAATTATAGATGGTAGTTTATGTGAAAGATCAACATATTGTCTATGATTCAGTTCCCATTATCATACTTCCTCTAAGTTAAATACAATAGTTTCTGTGAAAGATCAACATATTATCTTTAACTTCCCCTTCAAACCTTCTTCATTCATCATTTATATCTAGAAACAAGTGGCATTCTGAGATGTTCTGGTCATACATGTATTAAGAGTTAAAGACCAAGTTTTCCAGGTCCTTCATTTGAGAACACAATAAACAATAAGTGACAGTAAGTAATATTTATTAATGTCTTAAGCACAATTTTCCCACAACCAGGAAATTGGTTTCTTAAGGAACAACATTAATTGGCATCATTGCCGGGGAGAGAAGACAAGAAGACTTTTCCTTGGGTTTTCAATATTTTCCTCTGGTTGTTCAGTGAGGAGGAAATATTTGGATATTTTGAATCAAAGTAATAATTTTTGCTTTAAGAAGACCCCATACAAGATTAGACACTTCACAATAGAAGGTTCAAGCTCTTTCAGATCCTGAAAGGCTATTTTCTAAGAGGGTTGGAAGGTCTAAGATTCCAATTACACCAATTTGTACATTGTCTGCATCAGGAAGCAATTCACTTGAACATTCATCTGATAAAGATTCATCTTTTTCATCATCTTCATTTTAGGAACCTAGCTATCAAGACCAATCTTTTGAGTCTGTTACTTTTCATTTACCTGCTGTAATTATTCAAACTCAACCAATAACCACCTTACCTCCTTTGCACATTCCATTTGCCTCTCAATCAAGTTCCACATCTGTTGGTAATCAAAGTTCAATAAACATGGCAACACCTGCATTCTTAGTGAATAGGTATGCACCTCTTCAACTACCACAACCTTTCAATCAAATGCCACAAGATTACCTTAAAATTATTCCACGTTTTTCAGGAGAAGATGAACAGAGAACAGAGAATCATGTAGTGGTATTTTGTAATTTTGCAGAAAGCCTAAATTTTGAACATTTATATGTTGTTCTAAGACTTTTTGTTCAATCCCTGGATGGAGAAGCAAGGAAATGGTTCAAAGGACTTCCCAATAATACCATTCCTTCTTGGGAAGAGATGGAATGTTTGTTTATTCAGAGATGAGGAGAAAAAGAGACCATGGATATTCTTTAACAGAGTTTAATGCCATAAAGAAGAAGTCTGATGAAACTGTGGCCGAATTTGTTAGAAGATTTAACAAATTGTACAATACTCTCCCAGCAGAGATTAAGCCTCCTCCTGCTGGTGCAAAAATAACTTTTGTAGGGGCTTTTGAATCAAATTTTGCATTCACATTAAGGGAAAGAAGAGCTTCTACCCTTGATCAAATCCAAACAGATGCTTTAGAGATAGAAGCGAATCTGGTGGTTGTAGGAAAAGCACTAGAAACACAACCTACCCAAGACAAGGGAAAGGCAAAGATAGAATTCTCTCAAAGTCAATCATTTGAGGATATGTTTAATGTAATTAAAACTATGTCAGATAAGTTAAATAGGCTAGAGTTAGAGAATAAGAACTCTTAGTGACAAACATAGTATAAAAATAACTTTAATCCCCAATTCAGAAGACAACCTTTTCAAATCTTGCAAAAGGAAAGAAAATATTAAGATCAAATTCAAGCACCATTATATATAGAGGCAGGTCCTGTTGAAAAACAAGAGGATCCTGAAGATCAAATTTTTACATTATATGCAATGGATGAAGATGAACTTGGTATCGAAGAAGAAGAGTATGAATATGATGAAACATATGTCATTCATGAAAATGAAACTGTGAATATTGGAAACAATTCTTTGATTTTATGCAGGATGAACTACATAAGAAATATGACCTGAGATCTAGGAAAAGATCAAGAAATCAAGAAAATGAAAGTGAGCAGCAAGTTTCAGCTTCCTCAGCAAAGGCGACTACACAAGAATCAAAATCTACAAAACAAGTGAATAAAGGAAAGCAACAACAGAATACAAATGGCAAGACACAGATACTTTAAGGTGAGTCTTCTCAAGATCAAACTGAAAAAATTCCTTTAGAGAAACTTGTTTCAATTCCTCAAATAATTCCAGTCATGAATAAAGGTGAAGATGAGAATGAAGGGACAGCTAAACAGGGTCACTTGTTTAGTCTTACTAAGGAGTTGGAGAAGGTAAGAATTCAGGTTCCTCTTACAGAATTGACAAAAATACCTATTTATCAAAAGGAGATTGCTAAGTTTGTTAGTTTGAAAGACAATGAGATTATAAGTAACACTCCTGCAGGAAGACAAACCAGTAGTGGTTTTTGGTCCACATGTGGAGGAAGTAGATCCTTCAATACCTCCTTTTTATATTTCTTTATTGGTCCATGACTTCCTCTTACATAATTGTATGTTTGATTTGGGAACTTCACACAATCTTATGCCTTTGTCAGTGATGAAGCAACTAAATCTACAAGTTACCAAACCTTATAGGGACTTGTATTCTTTTTATTTGAGCAAAGTCAAGTGTCTGGGGGTTATAAAGGATCTGGTATTGTCACCAGCCCAAATTCCAACTAGAAGCTTGGTCATGGATGTAGTAGTAGCAGATATCCTTGATAGATTTGGAATGCTTCTATCTAGGTCCTGGGGAGCTAAATTGGGTGGTGTTTTGAAACTAGATCTTACATATGCTATTATACCTATTTTTGGTGGGGAAGAGAGGAGATTGTATAGAGGAACTAGGTTTGTAAAAACAATTACAAAAAATGGAGCAAGCAATTCACTTGTATATAGTAAGGAGAAGGATGATTTTTCTTATTTCACACTATATGATAATGCAGAGTTGGCTGAAGATAATCAAAAGCAGCTTGCGTCAACCAATGTAATTATAGAGCTACAAACGGAAGAAGTGTGGAAATGTTTCTTTGATGGAGCTTATTCCAAGGAAGGAGCAGGTGCTAGTTTTCTTCTAATTGCACCTTGAGGTAATATGTTCCCTTTTTCTTTCAAGTTAGAGTTTGAGGCAACTAACAATGTGGCAGAATATGAGTCCTTGATTATTGCTCTACAAACTGCCAAACAGATGGGAGTCAAGTCAATTTCTGCTTTTGGAGATTTAGAGCTAATTATTAAGCAGATCAAAGATCATTTCCAAACAAAGCATCTCATGTTTCGTGCATACAGAAATGAGGTATGGGATTTGATTGAAAACTTCTTTGAGGCTTTAACATTCAATTCATTCCAAGAGATGAGAATAGATTGGAAAATTCATTGGTTGTGGCTGCTAGCACTTTCAAGCCTCCTATTAATCCAAGTTTTTGAAGATGAACAGTAGGTTAAAGAATTTTTTACTATAGTTAAGGAGTTTCAGGGCATAGAAATTGATCAGGATAAAGAAGAAACAATAGAAGTTGCAGAAATCAGTGGTTTAAAAGATTCAATAGCTAATCTGAAGATTTTTCAATTGAAGTGTTATCACTGAAAATTTTGTTGCCAAAATTGCTCAGACTAGCTTAAGGACAAAGTGTTTCCGCAGCGCATAGATCCTTTTAGCAGTTTCGCAGCGCAGCATGTTTAAGTGATTTCGTAGCGCATAATTCATATTTTGCACTGGCTGCGCTACGAAATTGGGGATTTGTTCGAATCCACAGCCTCTCGCAATCCATATTCTCTAGAAACCTTTTGAGGTCCTCTGGATTTGTTAAGCAGCTCATAGTTCTCCTCAAAAATGGATCTTCTGCAATTCAAGAGTTGGCAGCCTCGGCCATCTGTAATCTATCACAGATAGATGAAATAAAGAGAGCATTAGGGGAGGCAGGGTACGTTGGTCTGCTTGCACAGATGTTGGATGGCAAGCCTAGCTTCTCTCAACCACTTGCTGTAAGGGCACTCTCTAGTCTATTTGTTGTCGATACAAACAGAAAAGAATTCATTAAATTGATGACCATGTATCTTGTCTGGTGCGGTTATTAGATCCTCAAAATGAAACAGTGACAAAGACATTCCCCATTTCTGCGTTGTTGGCCCTCTCCTACAGCAATTGTTGACCGCCTTCTTCAGTTTCTGGGGATGGCTGTTTGTTACACTGTTAAAAATCATCGGTGGCACCAATCAAAAAAGAAGGATCGCAAGCACAGACACAAAGGGAAATCAAGTCATACAAGTGGAAGAAATAAAAATGACAAGAAACATCATTCCAAGCGAAGCTACAATAGCGATAGTGATCGTTCAAGATTGTGGTCTTCATCATATGAGAATAGAATGTTGGTAGATGTTTGAGCTTCAAGGAACTCTATGTTAGTGCTTGATAAAACTATTGGTTGGGAAGCTCCTATGTTCAATATGAGGATGGAAGAGGATGATGTTCTGCTCAATATGCCTGCCAAGCATTCCTGTGGGAAAGGGCACAGTGATTTTTTAATGAGAGGGTCGTCAGATGCAGAATTTCCATCTCAAGGTTTCAAATGTGCCGGTATCTTTGGGCAAAACACATTACATATGCTGAAGCTGTATGAAAAGCATTCGGGTGGATCTTTGTCCTTCCGAAAGATATTCTGATCACAGGCTGTTTAGGTTATTTTATTATTTTGAAGATGAATCTCTTTTGCTCGATGTGGTCTGAAATGTCAATGAAAGATGCTTTATTTTAGATCTTAGCTATGTATAGAACGTCAATGGACTATGTTGCTGTCAACAGATTCGTGATTTCTTAATTCACATAATGATGTTTATAAGTCTTGTTTCGGGATCATGTGTGTTATGTGGTCATTGGATTATTTTCACTCATCTTTGGAAAAGAAATGTCAAGGGAGTTAAGTTGATGGATAATCTTACCACAGCCTCTACTCGAGAAACTCATTCACCGAGGGTCACTGCAGATAAGGATGTAGAGAGAATTTCTGAGAATTTTATTCAAGTGGAACAAAAGGACTTGTCAGTCAATGGTGAAAGTAGACCAAAAGTCCATGCATTTAAGGATGAGAATGATGATGTAGCTAGTGAGGTAGACAATTATATGGATGCTCTTACTACCATGGAATCAGAAATGGAAACAGATTCAGATGGCAGAGCCAAACATGAGTTTGATTCAGATTTCAATTCAGCACATAAGGAAGCAGGTATTGAAACAACAGGACAGTTACATGAGAAGGATGGTCAGTGTTCGGACCTTGCTGATGCTGAAGCTACACACTGGCAATCATTTAGCTATGAAAGGAAGACTGTGTTTTTTAAATTAAACAGCAGTTTCGTAGCGCGCTGCGAAACTGCTGTAGGTGTTGTTTTTTAACGCAGACAAACAGTTTGATAAGATGATCGGAAATTTTCAAAGGAAACACCTAAGGGACATATAAGAGACCAAATAAAGCCATCACAGCCGTTCTGATCAAGACAGGTGTGCTTTCAAAAAAGGTGAAATGTTTAACTCAAGTTTAAAAGTTTTCGGTTATAAAGCCACTTTATTACCGGTCATAGGGTATTGAATGAATTGCATACATGGAATTTTGGCTTGCACACTTGGCTATCGATGGAGCATTCGACTCATCTGGAATCATGGTGGTGTTCTATATTTTTGGGTTGTTAAAGGGACTAAAAGGACATGCTGCTGCATATTCGAAGTAATGGGGGACCAGAACCGAGAAGCAAGGGATATTCCCTAACAACGTTGAGCAGTTAAAGCCTTCAACATCCAAAGCCAACATGGAGCATTAACTGCTCATCTCAGCCATCTCAGCCAAACGAAAAGGAAACCAGGTGTCAAAGCTGCAAGGAGGAATCATTCTACGAAGGAGATAGAGTTAGAGTCATAATCAAATTAGAACTCTTTAGAATTTCAGTTAGCAGTTATTGTATTTAATAGTTTGTTGCAAAGCAGATAGGTGTCATTAGTGGCAGTCATCGAGCTCCCCTCATGCTGGAGGAGGAAGCTCAAAGTAGTTAGAATTATGTTTCTATATATAGCTGAAACATCTATGTAATGAAGGTTGGATATTGGATAAAAGAGAGGACTGTTTTAGCTTATGTAAAAACAGAGTTCAATAATATAAATGACTGTTTTACTTCTCAGGATTCATAAGGGATTTTCTTGTTCAGAATGTGTGATGGTATATTTTCTTTAGTGTTCTTTTACAGTTGTACAAATGCATAATCACTCAGAATTCATTGATCATGCTCTGACTTCCTGTATGTCTTTGTAAATTGTGGTTTTATATAAGTGGTATTCTGAACATCCAAATGCCAAATGCCCTGACTTCTATGTAAGGCATCATCATTGTTTGTTGTAGTATGTTTGACTCCATAAGCCCAATGGAAGCCTATGTAATGTTTGTCCAGCCTTCATATTTGTTTAATTCACTTCACAAGAGTTAGCCATCTTACCAATAGTCAAAATCAATAACCTTTTGAGAGAGCCCTCTCAGGCTAAGGAGGCTAAGCCTTAGTCAAAAGATTGGTCTGAAACAGTTACACAAGGTCTACCTGATCAACAGCCTTTCAGTGCTTGATTTTGTGATAACATGAAGGATAATATTTTACTAAAGGGACTTGTTCCTCTTGAAAGGTTTTTTAACCCCAATGATGTGGCTATTGACTCAGGGAAGGTTTCACAGGATGAACACATTCAAGATTACAACATTGGGATTCAGGAGAAACTTAGAATGGATTGTTTTTTCAAGATTATGCACTCAAATGCTAATTTGGTATCGCTGGATAATTGATTTCACCTGATGGAGATCAATCATGTACATATGAAGGAACTTGTACATAAATAAGCTCAGGTGTTGAGCATTTGGTTTCCAGTTGCAGTTCTTCACTTTAATGATTAGTTGATTAATAAGGGTGACTTTCCCATTTGGAAACTGGTTTGCAGAGGTGTCAGACTTCACGATTGTCAGGTTTCAGTTGTCAGATTTCCGGGTTTTCATAGTTTTGGACTCCATGCCCAACTAAGGCTATTGATCTACGATTCTCAATATTTTGTTATCAGAGCACAAGAATCTAATCACTGCAGATATTGGTGTGGGTTCACTGTACAGATTTTCACACAGGTAAGAGTTCGAAGAAGCAATATATGACTCCATGTCCAATGGATAAGGCACTGATCTACGGTTCTTAGTGCTTTTGTGGCAAAATAACTATCCCTAATTGGAGCCAGATGTTGTAGCTTATATTGTGCCGAAGGTTTAATTATCAGTTATATCACTATCGGGAGTCCAAACTCAATAAAACTCCTTTATATCCTTTACCATTCCTGAAAAGTCTAAAAGAAATGAAATATTTTGTTTGTTATATATCGGCATTGATAAAGGAAGAAATGTAAAAGAATCGGATATAAAGGATTGTATGGAGCTATATGTATATATGGAGAGATATGTATATATATATAAGTGCATGTCAAAATGAGAAAGAAATAAAGAATTATGTTAGATTTACAAAGGAAAAAGTGTTAAAACATATATAGCCAGACCCGAAAGGTATATACAATGTGGTTTTAGGTCTAGTTGGGTCCACCGTATCAAAAGGTCCCTCATATACATTATGATTATGCATTTTTCTATATTTCTATTATCAAGGGATTATAATACAATTAAGCACCGATTGCGATATGGGTGGGCCAGACCCGAAATTATATATACAACGTGTTTAAAAGTTCGGCAGGTCCGCTGTATCGGAAGTCCCTTATATACATGCATATGGGTTCTGCGGATCGCAAAATGCAATGACGAACCTGAAACGATATATATTATGTTTTATAATTGAGGCGGGTCCATCATATCGCACAACACAATATATATATATATATATATATATATATATATATATATATATATATATATATATATATATATGGAAAGCGCCGATTGCGATGAGCGATCGGGTTCCGGGCCCGATAGTTTATACACTATATTTTATATAACTCAACGAATCCGTCTTATCGTTAATATTAAAAGCTAGCCAGTTTTATACACATTTCTATTATAAAGGATTATAATAGAAAGGTCGGGCTCTAAGCATATATATATTATAATTAAAAGCCCCGATGGGTCCGCAAGGTGTATTAAAAGGTAGATTTCAAGCTATAAGGCAGGATTTCGGGCAGAATGAAAATGGTAAGTGGTTTTTAGTGGAGATCACCCGATCCCACTTATCATTCAACATGTAGCAGCCGGGTGGAGAGAGGAAACCACCCATTTCAGGCGGGTATTCTTCGGGCTTATGTCCCACCCGAAAACCTTTGTAGACCGTCTGATCTGAAAAGCGCAGATCTATGGTGGAGATGAATCGGTGGGAAGAATACCTTGGGAATTGTGCTGAGCCCATATTGGAAGCGGAAAAAGCGTGCTTTATGGTATATTTTCATTATTAATAGAAAAGTGCAGAAATGAAGGAATTATGCGTAAGTCCAACATTACATTAATGCAATGTTGAAAAGGGCCGATTGTGATATGCGATGAGATTTCGGATCCGATGGAGTTATTAAATCAGGTTAATTCCTTTTCAGTTCTGGTGCTTTGCGTTAATTCCGTTATATAAAGGGAAAATCAGTGTTAAGGCTTAATTTGAAGAAAAGGAAATTGGTTGGGTTTTTAGTGTTTTGGTCAATTAAAATGTATCTGATACATGCATAAGCTCAGGTTTATACAAATCTAACACAGTGCATTATGATTAAAGTGGATTAAGACATATACAGAGGAACTCGACAGCGGATTAACATAACAAGTTAGCAATTATTGTCCTCTTCTAAATTCAGTTGTTTTCTGTTATTTTATGTTCTTTGAGGTGTCTTTAAGCCTCTGTAAAATTCTATAATAATTTTTAATTCAGATAGTTAGGGAAACAGTTTAGTAGTTTGACAGTTTCACAACTGTTTCACAATGTATAAAAAGAGGAAAATTTACTAAGAAAGGGTTGGAATTTTGGAGAACCCAAAGACTAGGCCACTTTATTCCTGATATCATCGTTGATTAATGAAAGAATTAGAAGTTTCCATGAGTTGTTGCATATAATTTTGTAAGTTTCTCTGTCACATGTCATGCTATGTTTTCTTCTTTTCAAGTATAGTAATGAAGTAGCAGGTCTTTATTTGCTTATGTAGATAAGGTTAAAATTCCTTAAAAGAGCGCTCCTATACTTGAAGTCCTCATTTCCTTTCTAAATTATAGATAGTAGTTTCTGTGAAAGATCAGCATATTGTCTATGATTCAGTTCCCATTATCATAATTCCTCTAAGTTACAGATAGTAGTTTCTGTGAAAGATCAGCATATTATCTTTAACTTCCCCTTCAAACCTTCTTCATTCATCATTTATATCTAGCAACAAGTGGCATTCTGAGATGTTTTGGTCATACATGTATTAAGAGTTAAAGACCGAGTTTTTTCAAGTCCTTCATTTGAGAACACAACAAACAATAAGTGATAGTAAGTAATATTTATTAATGTCTTAAGCACAATTTCCCCACAGCAAGGAAATTGGTTTCTTAAGGAACAATATGCCCGATGTCAACAGTGGGGAGGTCGCTTCATTAATTGCTACAAGATGATAATGAATGCATTATGTGTTTTTTTAAAATACAAGTTAGAACTCCGTTAACTAGAGTGGCATGTCCATCCACGATACTCTCTTCTATAAGAACTCTCACTCATAAAAAGCTCTCCTTCAGCATGATAAAATAATAAACTCTCACATAAAGTGGCATACAAGGATCCTCCAACAAAATGGAAAACAAGGATCTCAAAATCGAATCATCATCTCAACAAAAATCAAATGAATACATGGCAACAATACATATTATACATCCAAGTATGGAGACGTCCTAAAAATCAGCTACTTGGATGAAGGAATTGGTTGCACCATCATGTTCCTTGTGAAAAATCGTGAAATATGATTGTAAGTGAGACCCCTTTCTGACTTGGTCATATTTAGTCTCCCTAGGAATTTCAAAGATTCCTCAAAGATTTTCTTATGCAAGATGAATGACATTTGGCTCCTTAGATGAAGAAACGGATCATGTCATCATGTTCCTTGCGAAAAACTGGTTCAAATGAGTATGAACTCGACATAGTTTTGGCACCTTCAAAATTTTCCCCTATGGAATCTTAACGATTCCTTATAGAGAATATTCTTTGAATTATTCCCTAACATATGCTCTAACAACATTCCTAGAATTTTCTTGAGATTTATGTCTTCATTTCCTTGCTTGTGCCCTCATCTCTCATGTATTCTCCATGGTTCTCCATGTTTCCCTTTGAACCATTTGAATGATATTTTATAACAAAGTGTGAGGGTGAATAAGACAAAGCGTGTGGTTGGCATAGTCATATAAAGTTACTTTTTTTTGGGGAGGTTTTGGGTTCAAAATTAATGGACTTCTAATTTTGCTTTAATTTGGTTTTAATATAGTTTTCAAACCATATAATATATGATATACGTATGTCCATATTGTAACAACTCCCCAAACCATGAGAATAAGAAAAGAACTCCCCAAATCATGAGAATAAGACAAAAAATTAGGTTGCACCATGTCAAGGCCACTTAGGCCTAATTTGAGGTGTCATGTGATACCATGTGATTGAGCCATGTGACATGCTCTCATTGGTCCACATCATATGCCACTTCTATCAACTACATACCATGTGTCAACTTGTGATATTGCCACATCACCTGTTGTGGTCCACTTGATCTGCTAATTGCGCTGCCATGTGGCAGCCTGTGGGAGTGCCACGTGAAACTCTTTGGTTGAATTTTGACTAGCCATAACTTTCATATACGATATCAGATTGAGGTGTCGTTTGTGCTATTGGAAAGCCTGAGATGAACTCTTTGATTTGACCCTAGTTTTATGACAATCCAAGGAATTTGGTTTTTGAGCTTTTCCTGAGCCTTCTTTGATCTCTAAGACTCTCTGGAGCCACCTGGATCACTAATAAACCATTGTTTGAGAAGTTTGAGAAAATAACAATATTTATGTTGCCAACGATCCTGGCCATACATCTAACTAGGAAAATAAAACTCTGAAACCGTAACTTTAACCAAGACCTCTAAATAATCTTCATTTGTTGGATAACATTATTTGAGTTGGTCCTATGCCCTTGAGCCTATCGGAGTTTTAAGACCACATTAGATATGGCCTTTAAGATGTGCCAAGTGAGCATCAAGGTTGACCAAGAAGGAGCGTTGGTGGCGTTGGACACTTTGAATTTCATTGAGGCATGCAAGGATCTCATTGCGGTCCTTATATTTTTCTTTGAGCACTCAACCAAGGAGCATCTTCATTTTCCAATGAAGAGTAATAGAATTTTCCTTAAATACATATTCCCCTAGTGTGATCAGGATTAGGGACTTAACTAGTAACTTTAGTTTGGATTTTTGAGTCAGAGTAGGCCTAGTGATCATTGGTGGTTAAGGTTTCTAATTAACGAATATTTGCTTAGATTTTTTGTGGGTGGAAGGGTGAAAGATGACGATAGTAGATTGGGCCTACCTTTGGGCTTGAGTATTGTTTGAAGGGACACAACCTCTAGACCCCTACTAGGAACTCATTCTCTAATGTTTTATAAGAGTAAGGGGAATACCAACTAAAAAAATAAAAATCCCTCAGAGGAGGTGAAAGCGAATAGACCAAACAAGAGTGAACTAGGTGAGAGCTAAGGAGAAGGTTAAGCACTAAGCCTAGACAAGTGGAGGGACGGAGTGAGATGAAAAATGAAAAGGAGGAGCCAGGGATAGGCGTCAGGTGCTTATTAAAGACCAAATACATTTAAGCAATCTTAGAGTTTCTGACACCACTAGGTCACACAACAGACCAAGCACTAACTTCCATCATGCGTAGAGAAACAAATGCAGTCTAAAAAGGATAGGACATAACAAGTGTTACTCGTTTCCTGACAGACCACTAGGCTTGGAGGAGTAGAATTTGAATCCCTCCTTTTTAGTGGATGTCGTGAATTCCCATTTGAACTCCCTTAGTAGTATAGTCTCTGTGTTTAGTGCAAATATTGTAGAGTTATAACTACTAACAGAGTCCACTCTCAGGGGACAAGGGCTTTCAGTGCCCAGTAAACTAGAAAGATTGAAACCACAATGGAAGTGTCCCATGTGCATTGTGGATTCTCCGCTTGCAAAGCTACAAAACTTAGATCCACGATAGGGAATTTGTGAGTTCTTAGCAAAGGTTAAGTCTGCCATTGTAGTGTTGAATATAGATGAGGTTGTTAGCATGTGCGAGTGCATGGGGCAGGATGGCGACGCCACCCCCCTCTTTAATACAAGGATAGGTGGTATGTTACGGGCCTCCATTATACTATTGACTTATTATCCAATGCCTCAATTGAGGATTATTTAAAGATTTTTTTTGTTGCACGTTGAATGAAGTTGTATTTCCCCCATTGTTTTAAACATTCACTAAATTGAGTAGTATAGTATGTTATCAGAGTAGGTTTTCCAGTTGGGAAGAGACAATTTCTCCAATGTTTTATTGGGAATAAAAAATATAGGCACTAAGAGTGCCTCAATTTGGATCAACGAGATTTTTATCTTATTTATAGTTATTTCAAGGTTTTTAGAACTATTGACATTGTGGATATGACAGGGAACTATATAATGAATATTAACGTGAATCCTTACATGGTGAAGGCAACCTCATTAAAAACACTAATAAGCGATGAGAGATGTGGTAGCGTATCCCTCATTTTTTGACAGGGTGATAAAAGAGCAATAGTGGTGAGCAGTAGATAGTTTTAACATAATGGAAAAATATAATTTAGTTTGTAAAACGACGAACAACTATAACTTGTTGTTATCTATGAATGTATGTTGATTCATCATCATTTTCCAAGGAAAATGATGCTTCCTAAAATGATGCACTTGTGGTCTGTAAATAGATAAGCCTTTTCTCTTGCTAGATGTCTCTAGGTCTTGGTCATTAACCTATTCCTTAAGTTTGAGGACAATGAGCTCTTACCTAAGTAGAAACACTTTTAGGTCATACTCCAGGAACATATCAATCAGCATTAATTCCTAGCAAGTCTTACTAATTTAAAAATTAAATAAAATGAACAAATACATTGTTATAAGATGAGAAAGTTGAAAAGTTGTAATTTTTAAATTGGTTGAATAAATTGAAAATATTGTGATTATATGAAAGAAAGTTTGAGATTTTTTCCTTTGTTTTGATGAAGTAATGTTAAGGAAAGTGCAATGTGTCACATAGATAAGATGTGATAAGAAAATATTTGTCTTCCATGTAATTTTTTAAAGAAAATTTGGCATATGCATATCACATTAAAATGAACTTTTGTTTCATGTGCGTTAGACATATTTTATACATAGGCGTGACATGTTGATTCGTTAAACTTTCTTTTTTATGTGCACTATGAATCTTTTGTTTTCTACGCCTTTATGTATCAAAATTCTTGGTGTGACATGTTAGAATGGTGGAGAATATGTTTTTGTGCGATGTACTACATCGAAAGTAATTTTATCTAGTCATAGACTTTGTCTGGTCATGATATATTGTATCACATAAAAATTTCATTTTATGTGACATATTGTACATTGTATAAAATTTTTGTTTGATGCAACCTTGTATCACAATGAATTCAAGAAGAATTATGAACAATATAAATAGTGTATTTCTTCTATCTAGATTTGGAATATTACAGTGCAAAGGAGTTCTTGATTCAATGTATTTGAGTAGAAACATCCTTAGAAAAAAGGTTATTGTTGGGGGTTTTAGATTTGATGTCTTGTCTTGCATATATTTATGGTCGATCAACTAATTGTGGTTTGAGTTTAAGTTCCCATGACAAGGTTTGGATATAACTAGTCAAAGGAAGTGTGCATCCTTTTAAAGTTTGTAATAAAAACATAAAAACAAAATTATAAGTGTGAAAATGAATACCAAGATTTCAAAAGTTATTGTTTTAAATACAAAATAAAATTAGAAATTCCATTGCACTTCTATGTGTAGATTCAAAGTGCTTGAAAAAAATGATGAATGCTAAGATTCATTGCTTTTGTATGTGTCCATTTTATAACCATATATTGCTACTTTTCACGTCCATAATTTGTCATCTCCCTTGTAGAAAAACTACCATAAAAATGTCGTGGTTGGTTAATCATGTTTCAGTGTGTTGAATATTAACTAGTGTGAAGTGAACTGACTATGGTTGAAGAGGAATGAACATTCCTCATCATTCAAGTAATATAGAAGGAAACAATTTCAACTACAATGATGTAGAGAGTTGTAAGCATAAGCAACTTAGAGTACTCGATGACCCTTTCAAAAGTAAGAAAAAGACAACTCCCATATGATCACACCCATGTTTAGTTTTTAAGATTTTAAGCTCTAAGACACCTAAAGAGGCTCACCCTTTAATTATGGTTAGAGCCAAATGCATGTCTATTAGTCTCATTCAGACATCTATAAACACATTGGGACACACTCCAACTTATAACAATGTTGCCAATCAAACGAGATATGTAACCTCAAAACGAGAACTCCAACTAAAAGACCCCAACAAAACATGAAAAAACAACCCAAAACGAAAAGTGTGTATGCTGGAACAACCTTTGTTGGGGGTAAATTTTCAACAATTTTTAAAAATGTTAGTAAATACCAATTTTTGTGCGCAAAAAACATCCTGAAATTAAAAAAGTGTTGATGCTAGAATCAACTTTTTTTTGGTTAAAATTTCAACATTTTTTAGCAATGACATTAAAAATAAAATATCATGACTCCAAAAGTCATTAAAATTCCAATAGTTTTCAACTATATGTTGAAGATAAAATATCACGATTCGAAAAATCTTGAAATTCCAATAATTTTCAACCATGATGTTAAAAATAAATATCATGACTATTAAAAAATGTTATAATTTTGGTATTTTTCAATCATGGTGTTAAAGATAAAATATCACGACTCCAAAAAAACCTTGAATTTTCAACATTTTTCAGTCTATAACAAACAACGATGGAATTAAAAACAAACATCCTCACTATAACAAATCTAGATTTTGAAAATATTCGAGATCAATTATCGTGATTAAATTAAAGCTTAAAAATAAATACCTAAATCAAAAAGTCATTATACAAAATGCTAAAAATATAGTTCTTTTAAAATCTTAGCCTAAGACAACTTGGCACATTGTAACGAAAACTTAAAAATTAACCATCAAATTGACGCATAGTGGGCGCATGCTTGACACATTGCAATTAAAACTTAAAAAAAAAACCATCAAGTTAACACATAATGGAGGTGAACTTGATTCATTATAACAAAAAATGAAAAACCAACTATCAAATTGACACATATTGGGGTTGGGTTGCTAGTCGAACATCAACACAACACTTATATGGGTGAGACTTTGCAAATCGATTCCAAACACCAAAACTCCAATAAATAAATCAATAAAATTAAAAAACAAAACAAATCAAAAATTAAAATTAGATGATAACCCCAAAATAAAATTAAAACATTGAAAAAAAAATTAAAAATGACAAAAAAAAACCAAAAAAACCAAAAAAACCAAATAAACATAATAAATTAAAAAATATATATATAAAATAAAATTGTAACTTAAAAAAAACCCAAAAATATAAAACCATTAAATAAAACATAAAAAAATTCATACATATATTTAAAATAAAATAAAATTATACACATACATTTAAAAAAATAAATAAAACTTAACATTATATATATATATAAACGTTTAGAAAAAACATTAAAAAAAATACAATTTAAATAGTAAAGCCATTTAAATTAAAAAAACAAAATAAAAATAAAAGGGAAAAAAAATTTGACTTTAATTGTTGGGTGGGCAAGGGAAGGCCATTCTGGAATTCGCTTTGCTTTCCCTAGTCCCTACGATTCACTAGGACATTAAAACCATTAAATAAAACATAAAAAAATTCATACATATATTTAAAATAAAATAAAATTATACACATACATTTAAAAAAATAAATAAAACTTAACATTATATATATATAAACGTTTAGAAAAAACATTAAAAAAAATACAATTTAAATAGTAAAGCCATTTAAATTAAAAAAACAAAATAAAAATAAAAGGGAAAAAAAATTTGACTTTAATTGTTGGGTGGGCAAGGGAAGGCCATTCTGGAATTCGCTTTGCTTTCCCTAGTCCCTACGATTCACTAGGACATTAAAACCATTAAATAAAACATAAAAAAATTCATACATATATTTAAAATAAAATAAAATTATACACATACATTTAAAAAAATAAATAAAACTTAACATTATATATATATATAAACGTTTAGAAAAAACATTAAAAAAAATACAATTTAAATAGTAAAGCCATTTAAATTAAAAAAACAAAATAAAAATAAAAGGGAAAAAAATTTTGACTTTAATTGTTGGGTGGGCAAGGGAAGGCCATTCTGGAATTCGCTTTGCTTTCCCTAGTCCCTACGATTCACTAGGACATTCATCCATTCACATTTAATGAGGTTTTTGACCTCCAACCATTGCTCGAGTGACATCAGGCCAATGTCATCCACACCACCCTGTTCAACGACCAAGGGAACGTGAGCCAAGGCAGTTGGAAGCTGAAAGCAAATTTTTTTTTGGGACAATGTGTTTTTAATTATATTATTTATTTTTTTTAACATTACTTTTTTAAGTTTTAATATATATATATATATATATATATATATAATTTTTTAAATTTTTTATTTTTTTATTTTAATTTTTTTAAATAAAATTTGATTCTATTGATTTATAATATTTTTTCCTTTAACGGTTTGTTTTAAATTAATATTTTAATTTTAAATAATTTAGTTTTAATTTGTTACTTTAATTTTTTTTTAAGGCTGTTTTTTGGGTTATTTTTACTTAAAATTCTATTTGAATTATTATTTTTGAAAAAAATCAAATTTGACATAAAATTCATTAAAATTGTTTTTTTTTTTTTTTTTTTTTTTCTGCAATTTTGTCTATAAAAATGTCATTTCTAGTGAAAAAGTCCCAAAATGTATATATTTTTAATTATATCTATATGCAAAAATGTATATTTTTTGGTCAAATGTTTAAAATTATTATTTTTTTAGTAACAAAGAATAAAATATTTCGTTACAAAAAAATTGTAAGGAAAAAAAATAACACAAACTTGAAAATCCCTTTAAAAAAACATTCCAAGAAGAAAAAAGAAGAATACGAAAAAACAACTTGAAAAATAGTTAAATAACAAACAATTAAGGAAAATGCATACGTAAGACATAAATAAGGATTTAGAAAGTTGGTGGTCGAGAGGTGACTCAAATCTGGTCATTAAGACACTCTAAAAGCATAACTAGGGCACCAATTGGGAAAGGCTTAGCCAGAGTTGTAGGGCGGCCTGCGTCATGGAAGAGATTAATGCTATCCTTCCATATTTTGAATATATTAGTCCCTCGCATGTGCTTAGAAAAGGTAAAAAGGTTGTCGATTTCTTGGCTAATTGGAGATGTTCACATATGGGTACAACTCTTGATGCCCCTTGGATAGTTGATCATCTTGAAGATTTAGAATCGTTGATGTTGCAGCAAAGTTTTTTAAAATCGCATGAAAATCAACAACATTTAAAGTGTCAAAAATAAGTCCAAAAAAAAGGGTTGATGTTGCATCAACACTTTTCAAAATCAGCATGAAAATCACTAACATTTATAAAAAATGTGCATACTTAATATATAAGAAAATTTGGGCAACCCTGGGGATGCGACTTTTGGAGGACTCTTCTATGACTCCAAGGGTAAGACTTTATATGTTTATGCAATTGATTGTGGGTATGCAAGTAATAAGGTTGAATTCAACGTGGTAAAGCATGACCTACTCATAGCAAGACAAGAACGATTCAAAAAGTTGGTGGTGGAAGGTGACTCAAATTTGGTCATTGAGACATTCAAAAAGCTTAACCAAGGCACCAATTGGGAAAATCTTAGCCAGAGTTGGAGGAAGGCCCACCTCGTGGATGAGATTATTGCTCTCCTTCCATGTTTTGAATATATTATTCCCTCACATGTGCTTAGAAAAGGTAATAAGGCAACCGATTTCCTCGCTAATTAGGGATGTTCACATATGGGTACAACTCTTGATCCCCCTTAGATGATTGATGATCCTGAAGATTTAGAACCATTGCTTTTGATTTTGGATCACGATTGTCACCAAAACCAAGAATAGGTGGAAGAAAATAATCAAGACCCTTGATCAGGGTGCGTACAAGGTCATTGTCCCACTTAGAACTCACGATAGTGGTGATTAGATGGAAGGCATGGAGGAGGGGCGACATTGTCAGACGAACGACATGTGTGACTGCATAGATGTGATGGGAGGAGGCCTGGGAGCTATTAAGGTAGGCATTAATCATCGCCGTGATATAACCCTCCAGGTGGTGGAAGTCTGCATCACATTTCATGCAATAGTGAGGTTTTCAGAGCTGTGAGGAAACATCGCTGCTCCCTTCTAGTGGCAAGCTTGGCAGGGAGGCAGTGGTTGCAATAGGTCATTTGAGATGGATCTATGGTAATGGTAATAGGGTATGTATCGTTTCTCTCCACCCATCCTTGCTCGCGACATACTGGTACTCTGAATGTTGCATGTAGGATTTTCGCCCCCTCCTACGAATGGGTGATTGTGTGTCTTGGCAATGTTTGTTCGTCTGAAGAGCATGTCTGTGTGGCTCAATTTTATCTTGAAATAGTTGTTTCCAAGTCGATATCTATTTCCTATGGTATCTTATTGCTCCGTATGGGAATGTATGGTTTAATTTGGGCTCCTTGTCTATGTGGGAAGAAATTACCACCCGGTTGGAATGATTGTTTCTATATTTGGTTAAATTGGTTTGTGAGTACTCTCTGCTTGTTGTCAATGTTGGTTTTACAATGTGTTGGTGTTTGTATATATGGGAAGTGGTTTGAGGCATAGGTGGGTAGTTCTGCCATCTAGTGGAGACATACCCTCTCTGGCTCTTATATATTCTGTGTGATGTTTGAGCATAGACTGTGGGTAATGGGAAAAAGGAGCCACTAGAGGATGGTTGGCACAACCTGTTCTGCTTTTACTTTTCTTGGGTTTAATATTTCTCGTTTCTTACTCTTGTTATCCAGAATTATTCCAGGTGTGTTAATTGGAGAGATTGCCCATTCGATGAGCCGAGGGTAATCACTCATTCAATGGTTTGGTTAGTTAATTATAGTGTACGTCATAAGAGGTTGATGAAAATGGCAAGACCATTGACGGGCACCGGCCAATTAGGCACTGGGGGCCTCAAACACAGTCGTAAGAGAGAGTCTCAGGGAGGACAAGGAGCATCTTTGTCGAAGCCACCGAGGAGAAGTGGTGGAAAATCGGATGCTCAACACATCACTGGCGCGTCCCATGCATATACAATAGGTACTCCTGAGTAGGTAAGGAAGATGATAGCGGGTTGGGAGGCTGGCCTCAACCATGGGTTGAACAAGAAATTCAGATGGAGGATTGGCGCTTGCTTTTCCCTAATCCTGGACACACCTAGGGTTGATTCACCCAGTACAAGTAGAAAATTCATCTATATTGGATGATGAAGAGAATAATAGCTAGAGTTATCATGCATGCAACATGTTCCATCAAAGCTAATCTTGGATTCCAGGAAATTCATAAAGAATTCCAACTTGTCCAATTTCAAATTCAATAGCATAATGTCTATCTCGGTTGCATTGAGAAGCACATTCTGTGCCTTCCTTAATCCAAATTACCAAGTTCCAATGCAAAGGACCCAACTCTAGTGGAGTCCTCTGATGAATAGTTTTTAGTTATTTTCTTTTGTCAAATTTTGAGTATGGATATGTCAATTAGCAATACTTATGTTATCATGTTAAAGGTGAACTTGTTTTTAGACATTCATGCCTATAAGGCTGATTTTGACGGACTTAAGAACCTTAGATTTTGGATGGTTTATAATGCATTTCAGTGGCCAACAAACTTGGTTTCCCACTGGGTTGGTTGAGACCACGAAATGTCTTTTATGGTTGTAACCTGGTTTGAAAATGAATGAATGCAAGATCCTACTAAGCTTACAAATATATATATATATATATATATATATATATATATATATAGATATATATATATATATATATATATATATATATATATATAAGAAAATTTAAAGTCTAAAAAATATGCTCCAAAAAAAATATGTATTCTAAATCAACACCTTTCAAAATCAGATGATTTTTCACAACCTCTAAAAAGTTAGAACTCGCTTCAATTCCCGTTTAATTAGTAATTGCGTTTAATGTCAAATGTTACGTGAGGAACTATTATATTGGTGGCACTATCGTAAGTGACAAGAGGATATATGATTGCATCCAAGAAAGGGATGTTTAAGGAAGCCATGCTTTTTAGAAATATATAATAACAAGGTATTTCCATGGATTCCATAGTTATGTTTGCATTCTATAGTGTTGCATGAATATGAAGTGGGTTTATGTCCAATGTTGTTAATAAAATTGTTGGATTGTATAATAAATGTGTGTATGCTTCCGAGAAAGATTTTACTTCTTGGGTTTTCCTACAAGGTTCCTTGTAGAGGAGGCAATTCATTTGTTTGGGAATATGATGGAGGCATGCTAGGAATTTCAAAACCAAACAACTCATCAAATTTTCTTGTTTTCACAACTGTAGTGATTGTTCTAGCAGTTTCAATGAAGGAAGTTGACAGGTTCAAGAAATTTATTCACAAATGAAGTGACTATCTTTCGATGAAGTCAACTACCATTTGCCTAATAAGATTTTCAAGAGGTTTAAGAAGATTTGAAGATTGGATATGAAGCTAACTAATGACTATCTATGGATTGAAATTTTACATGCCCTTTTTCACCTCCCTATCATCATTACCTGTAAAAGCATGTGTTGGTGCACCAAGGTTGGCCCAATATCCTTGTTATACCTTAGCTTGTTCGCTCTCGACATTGTTCATGTGAAGAGGAATGAAAATCCCCATTATTCAAGCAATATAAAATGAATTGATTTCAACTATAATGATGCAAATAGTCGCAGGGATAAACACCTTAAGATAGTCAATGACTGTTTCAAAATAATAAGATAAACAACTCCCATATGATCACTTTCATGTTTAGTTTTCCAAGTTTCTAAGCTCCTAGACATTGAAAGAGGCCTGCTCTTTTAGTATAGTTAGGACCAAATATATGTTTGTTAGTCTCATTCAAACCTCTATAAAGACATTGAGACAAACCCCAACTTGTGTCAAACATTAGGCGAAGAACTCTTATAATGGTGATGCTATGGAAACTGGAATGGGGATAAAATATTGCATCCAATAAAGGCATGTTGATTCCATAATTGATATCTACATTTTATAATGTTGCATGAATTTGAAATGGGTTTATGTCCAATGCTGCCAATAAAATTGTTGAGATGTACAACAAAATTTGTGTTTATAAGAAAAAATAACAAACTTTTGACAAGATTTTCCAACAAGATTTTTCTTTTGATAATGTTTTTAAGAGTAATCACATTTCATGTTGTTGGAAAATGTGATTAATTTGAAAGACATTATCAAAATCAGTGTGGATCACAAAAGTATAAAATCAAGGCTTTGCTTCTTAAAAGTGATTCATTTATTTGAATATGTCGCAAAGGTAGAGTAGGAACTTCAAATCCAAACCACTGAACTGTATTCACAACTTGAATAACAATTTCAACGAAAGAATTTAATGGACAAATTGACTAGGCCAACCAAATACATGGATTACTAAATAATATATATATATATATATATATATATATATATATATATATATATCAATTCGTATATCCATCCTCTAGTTTATATATACCGTTTTCCAGTTGGCCCAATAAAATAATGCAAAATAATAAGAGAAGGTCACTTGATCGGTACACTGGCTACATGGCTCTAATGACTAAGCTTGCAGAGATCGAGTCATCCTCTTTCGAGGAAGAAATAGAGAAACCTGTATGAGTTGATGCAGTGGTGGATGAATACAAATCCATTGTAAAGAACAATGTTTGGAAGTGGTCCCAAGACCAACAAATAAATCAGTTGTGGGTTCAAGATGGTTCTTCAAGGTGAAGCAGGTAGCATATCAAAGCATAGAGAAGTACAAGGCTAGATTTATGGCCAAGGGGTAATCTCAAGTTGGGGGAATTGACTATGATGATACATTTTCTCTTGTAGCAAGGTATTCATCCATTGGATCATTTCTTGTTCTGGTTGAACAGATGGGGTGGAAGATCCACCAGATGGATGTAATAACAACATTTCTTAATCGGGTTATTGAGGAGGAGGTGTACATTGAGAAACTAGAAGGTTTTGAGACATTTGATCGAGAGTGTCATGTGTGCAGACTTAAGTGAGTGTTGTATGGTCTCAAACAAGCACCTCGTACTTGGTACACCATGATCGATAACTATCTCACCAGTTTGGCTTCACTAAAAGTGAAGTGGATGCAAACCTCTATCACATCTTGGTAGAAGGTAAATTGCTTATTATTTTCTTATATGTTGATGATTTGATTTTAACTGGTGATGAACATCTGATCTGATCTTGCAAGGGAGTTTGAAATGAAAGACATGGGTCTTATGCGTTACTTCCTTAGTTTGGAAGTATGGCAAGGCAATGGGGAACTATTTATCTCTAAAGACAAGTATGCCAATGAGATACTTTAGAGATTCCGCTTGAAGAGTTGCAAACCCATGAAGACACCTCTAGCGACCAATTGGAGGAAGGAGGATGTCACTTTAAGTGAAAAATGGATGCTACCATTTATCGACAGTTAGTGGGTTCATTAAGGTATCTTGTAACACACAAACAAATATGTGCTATGTGGTCAACCAGTTGAGCGAAGCTATGGTTAGGCCAACCAAATTATTTTGGAAGTCAATTAAGCATGTTTTACAATACCTCAGAGGCACCATTGAGTTTGGACAATGGTACAAATGAACAGAGGGAGTGAATATATGTGGCTTCATAGATGAAAATTGGGTAGGGAGTCCATAATAGCGAAATAGTAAATCAGGTGGAATTTTTAGTGTTGGTTATGTAGTTGTTTCTTGGTACAACATGAAGCAAAGATCGGTG
This sequence comes from Pinus tabuliformis, assembly GCA_031772625.1. Taxonomy (NCBI): domain Eukaryota; kingdom Viridiplantae; phylum Streptophyta; class Pinopsida; order Pinales; family Pinaceae; genus Pinus; species Pinus tabuliformis. The sequence continues at coordinate 1,477,421,796 of CM062818.1, forward strand.
GCACTTAGCTAGACAGAAGAAGAATACATGCCTGCAAGGCAAGTAGCATGTGAGGTGATTTGGATGATAAAGATACTTGTTGGACTATTTATTTAGATCCAATTATGATCTACTGTGATACTTAGAGTTGCATCAAGCTCTCTGAGAATTTGTTTTTTCACAATCAACCCAAACATATAGATATCTGGTATCACCATTTACGAGATTGTGTGTAGAGGAAAATAATGTTACTTCAGTACATTCCGATAGAGGAACAAGATGCTGACATCTTGATAAAGGCCTTATCAAGAGGAAAGTTTGAGTTCCACAAGTGTAGGATAGGGGTGGTTGATAATCCACTTATTTCTTAGAGGGAGTGTTAAAAAATTCAACAAGAAATTCTCAATTTGATTTTTCCTTATTAAATTGAGAAAATTTGAATTTCTACATGAGCAGACAACTTGGATGTAGTTAACTTGTGTGACATGGCTTGTGTCACCTATTTTATTTAGTTAATTTGAGTTGGAGGAGTTAGAGTTCAGTTAAGCATGTGTGATTGTTAACTTTTAGCAATCAAAGTCAGTTATCTCAAGTTGTTTTCAGTTAAACTAGTTCTAACTGTTGGAGAAACTAGTGGAAGGTTAGTTGTGTAGTGGGACTTCAGTCAAACTTAGTGATCATCAAGTTAATTTATCAAACAACCCAAAATAGCTAGTGCATGCAGAGAATTTGAGTTACCTAGTTGAGGTGGAGATTCCAAGGCAATGTAACATCTATTGTAGACTATTCCGGAGTGTACGGGTGTTACATGCAACTTGATGATCAACCTGAGGAATTGCACAATCCATTTTGGAGAAATTATAAAATAATACGGGTCTAATTTATCAAGGAATTGTGCAAGGAAATATGGCTCAAGAAAAAGGAAAATTTGACTAAGTCTGGATCAAAGCTTCTAAGTGAGCAGAGAGATACACTTGGAGGTTGTGCTCAGTTGAGCAAAGAAATTGTAATACATCTCTATTCATTAGATTAATACAAGCAGGCATTGAAGTTTTCAACATATTTCTTTCCCTAGGAAAAATATTGTATGCATGTGCATTATTTCTTATTACATGTTTGAAATTTTTGTTCTAAATTGTGAATTAACTTCCGTAGAGCAATAGAGTAGGTTTGTGTCTAGTGATTTTGATTAAAAATCCATGAGCAATTTCAAATCTACACAATAATTTCTACATATGTATCAATTCAACATAGGTCAACTAAGATGAGCATTAAAATGCCATATTACCTAACCATGGTTAAACATAATCAACAGGCTCAATCGATGGTCAACCAAAGTGGGTCATAGCGAACATAAGGAATGTAGTAATTTGACATAAGGAAATGAAGATGAATGTTGCAACATGGCACAACTATTGGGGTACGCCACAATTCAACATAACCCTTGAGGCATGTTGCATCAACCATAACCAAACATGGTTTACTATGGAAAACTATTATCAAACATTGTTAAACCATAATTTTCCATAGTTAATAAATATCAACCATAGTCAAACAAAGTTGATAATTATCAAAGAGTGTTATACATAATCATTCACATGTAAACATTATGATCAATCATGGTTAAATACAATTAGCCATGGCCAAACATGGTGAAATATAGTCAACCAAAGTCAGTCACTCTCAACCATGGTCAACCATATTCATTCAAAATCAACCATGGCCATCCATAGTCAAACATGGTCAACTATAATTGACAACATTTAGACATGGTCAACCATGATCAACTGACTACTAAATATACTTTACCTCATCAACCATAGGAAACCACAGCCAAACAAAATCTACCATGGTTAATCATAGTCAACTGTGTCTCCCTTATTATGTCACAAGGATTTTCCCTTATGAAATTGATGTTCTAATTTGACCTATAATGCATCATTAGTAGTAAGAGGACCATTGATCTTGTTAGATGACCACTGGACTACTCTAAACCATCCACATGTGTTATGTATCCTCTTATATAAGTTGATGCCTGTCTATAACCTTTCTATTTTTTTTCCTGCAATTTTTATTCATTAGATGACACCATAGATTCTATTAGGATTGTCCATGTGAAATAGGTATCCTCTTATAGAGACACATTCTTATTAGCAACCTTTTATTTAGTATACATAATATGTTTCACTAAATGACCATAAATTCAATTAGAATTATCCATGTGCATGAGTGGTTTGGTACAATGCAATAGAAGGTTTATTGTGGTGAACGAAACTTTGAAGAAGTGTGATGTGTGAAGTGTTGTGGCCGCAAAAAAACTTATAGTATGATATTATCTTTTGTGAGAAAATGATTTTTTAGTTCTTTGACACTGTGAAAAAAAATTACATAAGTGATATATGTATCGCACAAATACAATCTTTTAGTGATGTGATATGTCACGATAAAAATAGATATAAGTGCAATTTGAGTATGGAATAACAAAAACAAGGGAACATTTTAATGATGCAATGAAGGAAAATCCCCATGTCATATGAATGGAGTCCTTAAATGATCATCGATTCAATCAAGACTATCCATGTATACTAAGGCTTTTGGTGCAATGCAATAAAAGGAATGCCACGGTGAATGAAAATTTGAAGAAATGTGATGTATCAAACAAATAAAAACTTTTATGTGATGCCAAGGAATGTGTCATGAAAAAATAGCTTTTAGTCTGATATTACATGTCATGACAATAATTCCTTCCATGCAATAAACAATTTCATGAGCAAAGGAATTTTTTGTGCTTTGTTGGAGTGAAGAACACTCTTAATAAATCTAATTTTTTGCACAAATAGGAACATCTAAAGGCTGTGACAAACAAAAACATCTAAGTGAAGATTTTAATAAATTTTCAAAGAAATCTAATGTTTCACACAAATAGGATGATTTAAAGGTGGGTTTACATGAATCCACAACAAAGCAAGCAAAACCTTTTTTTATCTTCCCAAGTTTCGGAGCCATTACCTCACCTAATTCCATATCCAGTTCTGGACAAGTTTATCCAGGTCCAAATGTAGGTAGGGGATCTGGTTCCTTTCATCATTGGATATATTGCACTAACAATGGAGCCCACATAATGGCCAGTTCGATGTTGTTTTTGTTCCTTGGTGAAAGTTTCCCCATTTATTATTAATGGCGACTATTTCACCCAGATACAGATATAGATGTTGGAAACCCACTACCAAACAAACTAGGAAAGCATACTCTACCAAGCTAGGCTTACCACGCATAGGCAACGTACCAACAAACACACACTTCTAAGTGAAAATATTATCTTTTTCAAAGGAAAACTTCCTTCATCGCATCACTACAAAATTACACCTATGTGATACATCACAATGTAGGAAAGGTTAAATCCATGTGATACAACACATAGCTACGAAATTTACATCTATACATACCAACAAACAGAAAAATTTAAGTGAAAATATTATCTTTTTCAAAGGAAAACTTCCTTTATCGTATCACTACAAAACTACACCTATGTGATACATCACAATGCAAAAAAGGTTAGATCCATGTGATACAATACATATCTACGAAATTTACATTAATGATTTCATACATGCTACACAATGCATAACAACAAACTTTACAACCATAAAATACAATACATCACTACAAATTTTACATATATACAATAAAGTTTACATATACACAAAATAACATATTGAGACAAAATTTACATATACACAAAATAGCATATTGAGACAATGTTTATGTCCATTTAATATATTGCATCACAACAAACCAAACCTTTTATCTCATTGCAAATACATTTATTTTTAGATAATGTGTTCAACTAATCCAACAATATATATCCTGGTCAAATACAGCCATTTCATGGTCAAATATAGAAGTTGGAAGATCTGCTCTCCCTATTTAACATGTAATCATGATCTGATTCTTCAACTTGTCCTGACGATGAACCACACTCGTTAGTTCGAAATGTGTCGATAAATGTATCATTATGTGATTTACGCTGAAAACTCTTCTCATAAAATTTGATATGGATCACAAAAGCCTCAATTCAACAATATATATCTTCATATGACTACAATGTTCTTGATTTTACTAACTTATTATTCCTTCCGCGACATCATATTACGCATTCAAAAATGCTTTGACTGCAATTTTTTTAACTTGACCAAAAAATTAGAATGACATAGGGAATGTTAACATTATAATCAAAAAATAAATTATTAAATTGGATTGCTTTGAATCTATTTTTTCAAACTCTGATTGGCTGTCTCATACCTCCTCTTATTATGTCATGATGGCATACTTGTACTTTGTCAGGAATGGTTGGGTTCAACATTGATAACTGCCATCGAATCCCAAATGAAACTACCAAATATTTACACAGATTCCACATTTCTGAGAATTGCAGGCCAAACGACAAAAACTCTCTGAACATTAAATATTACCCACAAGTTCAAAATCTACACTAACTTCAAAGTTTTTCCGATAATTATGAAGTTTAACCACTATCAAACATATTTGTTTTTGTTAAAGTTCCAAAACTATTGATATAATTAAATTTATTTCTAAACTTTAGAACACTGACATATTTGTTTTTGTTAAAGTTCCAAAACCATTGATATAATTAAATTTATTTTTAAACTTTAGAACACTGCTCTAATTCAATTTTCTTTATTACTACTATAGTAGAGCTTAGATTGTGTATGATTAAGGTTACTGAAGATTAATAACATTAGTTTCTTTTCACAAATGAGTTTATGTGTAAACTGTAATGTAAAATGGCCACGGAATTTAATGTATAACGTGCCCAAGAAGGGGAGTTTAGAGGTCACCTGCGTGTTGCTCCCTGCGTGAGAATTGCCAACTAGTCTTGTGAATGAAAAGTCATTGTTTCAAATATACTAAATATTTATTAATTTATTTTGTAACCATAACACTCACTGAAATCACAGGAGTACATAAGCATTCACACGAAGCAAATTCCTTCCAAATTCGATCCACTAGTTAATTTAAAAATAAAAAATAAAAGAGTCAGCCAGGCTCTATTCATCCAGAATTAGAAATTAAAAAAAAATATATATCAACTAGTGAAAGAGAAAAAAAAGAAGCTTCATCCACCGAGGAATCCAAAAATATGCTTATTCGCAAATAAATAACATTCCATTTTTCTATTGATAGAATTATTATTTGTTTTTGACCCAAATAATTTTCAGCTTTTCAATAATTTAACACTATACAACGTTTTACTAATTTAACATTATAAATTCAATTTTATTAACTCTTATTAATATTTAAAAATTTCAATAATTTAACATTTATTATTTTTTATTAATATTTAAAATTATTGATGATTGATTACAATTTTATTTTGTAATTATTATTTTAGATGCAGTCTTCTCAAATCACTGCGACTACACGGACATATGTCTTATGGACTACGTGGAAAAACCAGAATCTTTTCTTCTGTCATATGTCTTTTGGCCTCCGGATTCAACGTTTGCCAAAGCCTTCAATCTCCTGCCGACATTTAAATTGGAAACCATGGGCATGAAATTGGGGTAACAAGAATTTTGCTCCAAATTTTGGAGCCAATTGGGGAGATGCCCAAATTCAATATATATTTACAGTTAGTCACTTTATACATGTTTTCAGAATTTAATAGAATTTATAATTATCTGTCTTTAAATGGTTAAATGTCTGAGATTATAGATTAATCTCAATGTTATCTTTAATTAAAACATTGACAAATTTAGTGAACATATTTGTGATGGAAATCCCATCAATTTGATAGAATTCCCATCAAATTGTCACAATACCAAATATTGTAATTCAAAAATTATAGATGGATTTTTTTTTTTTTTTTAAATATACTTAATTGTGGACAAAATTACTATTATACGTTATTTAAATTACATTTTAAAAAAACTTAATGTTTCACTTTGAAATATATGGAAGTATGATTTAAATTATATTTTAAATAATTTCACTAAATTGTCTTAGTGAATGAAAAGTTCCACTTTGAAAAATATGGAGGTAATTAAATAATGTAATGGTTTGGCTAAATTATTATTTTACATTGCTTAGATTACATAATTTTTAATCTAGATTTTAGCATTTTTTCGAAGTCGGTGAGATAATGGTTAGTTAAATTATTATTTCAGATTGTTTAAATGATACTTTTAATAATTAGTGTTGTCAAATACTCTATTTATTTTGAAAGGTCATAATGTAATTAATGCAAATGTAAATTTTTTGTATCTTTTTTACAATACATTGGAATCAGTTATGTTCTTCCAATGCGCTGCTTCTCTCCATATCTGGTATGAACTGTCTTTATCTTATGATTTCCCTTACCGGGTTTTCTCTTCTGTTCAGGAAGTTTTTATTTGGTGGAGCGAACAACGCTCATCCTGGCGAACCTTGTTCGTCCTTGCCTGCTGGCTCCTATGGAAATGGAGGAACGCTCATCTCTTCAAAGACTCCAGGATAGCCTTGGACGCTATTCTGCCGCTCATATCGGTCAATCATGATCTTTTAGGATGATCTGTGTATTTCTGAGTACCTTTTTGTCCCACTGTATGTATCTGTTCACTGCTGCAAGTTAGAAGTTTTTCTCTTCTGATAGTCTCTCTGATAGCTTTTCTATGTATCAAGGAATATGCTTATCTGACTCAAGATCTCAAAATATGTATGTTCTCTCGGACTATCAGGATCTTCTTTTTCGGGATGCTTTTGATATCTGCTGTCAGATCACTCTGGTTATCAGTCACAAGATTTTGATGAGCTCTCTGCTATGTAATATGATTGTTATATTCTCTTAATATAATCTATGCTGATTTTTCTCTTCTGAAAAAAAAAATGATGGTAAAATTGTAATAGTTAATTTTGCCTAAAAATATAAAAAATAAAATTAAAAATTAAAAATGGAAAAATTCTTAAAATTAAAAAAAAATCACAATTTTACTAAAAACTATATCACCTAAAATTAATATTGTATTTGTGCCTTTATTACAGAAAGCATTACAGCTTCAACATTTTCTTAATTTATTAGTTCTTTTATTGTGCTTGATTTCATTTATGTAAAACATATATTTGTTGTTCATGTTAAGTATATTCAGATATATTTGTGATGTTTGCATATTTGAATGTATTTAACAAATGTAATATTGTGTAAAAATAAAATTTAATGAGAAGTTATATATATAATATTAGTTAGCTTACTTCCAATACTACATAACAACTTATTTTATGCTATGTATTACATTGTGTTTTTTTCTCGTCCGGACAAGCAAATTTTCAATTTTATGATTCTAGTTATAAGTCTGTTCAGTAACTCGTTAATTCTATTTGCTCTGCTCTTTTTTCTTTTCTTTCTTTCTTTTTTTCTTTTTCTTTTTTTTTTATCAGGACGAAAAAAGCTTGATCGTTTTATATAAGATATATAAAGAGGTAGATTAGTACATTTGCTTGTAATTCTGAATATGACCTATATAGGTCTGGATCATTTGAATTGCTAAAAAGCATGGAGCATAATCCAAAAAAAGGCAAGACATTTTCTCGGAAAAACAACAGATCATAGACTGTCATCCAGCTTCAAGATTACATTGTTCATAGAAATGACATAGGAGAGGCAGATTCTGAGCAAGGAAACAATACATAGAAAATTCACAAGATGCATCATTGATTATAACAAAATCGGAGGGAATGTAAGGAAGAAGAGGAAAAAACTGGTGCATACTTGAGGGACAGCTTTACTAAAATTAGAAATCAGGAAGATAAAATTCCTGGATAGAGAAAAATTTCCCTTCAAAAGATACCTGCATAAACCAAAAACCTGGAGCCGATTGAAGACCCTCCTTTGAAAACAAGTCTGCCTGCTGGTTTTGAGCCCTGTTGATATGCTGAATTGAACTTCCTTCCATTCTACTCCAGAAAAACCTGATCCTATCCATCCATCCTACGAGATGAGGCTTGAAAATATTATTTTTCCTTGAGACATAATCCACCATTACTTTTGAGTCTCCAAAAATTGAGACTGCCTGAATGTTTAGAAAGAAACAAAAATATAGCAGTCCAGCAAGAGCCATCGCCTCAGCTTTGTTGTTGGAGCCCATCCCCCCATTCCAATGGATGAAATATTGATTATTTTCATTTACTATAATGTGAACCCCACAACCATAGATACCTTTCTGTTTAGCTCCATCAAAATACGCCCTTGGCAAAAATGTGTGCACCTGTGAATGGTCTTTACAGTCCTCCTTTTTTTTCATGAGAGGCTTTTGCAGAAGAGCGTCATAGAGGGAAACAATATTGGAAAATATTTCCAAGAAAGGAGTTTTTCTGTCATTGAAAATAGAATTGTTTCGCCACTTCCAAATGCACCAAAGAGTGATAATGATTAATGGCCTCCATGAAACCTTTTGCTCACTCCACCAGAGAAACGCTTCAATAATTGAAGCGTGAGAATTATGCTGGATTCCATAACACATCTCCACAGATTGCCATAATTGCTGAGATCTTTGGCAATTTAAAAATAAGTGACAGTTGTTTTCCTCAGCTGACCTGCATATTGGACAGAAACCCGGACCTTGCCATCCCCGCTTTTTCAAGTTTTCCCAAGATAGATTTTTGTTATGGAAAGTTAACCATGAGAAGTAAATCATTTTGGAAGGGCATCCAGATTTCCAAAATATACGAGGGAAAATAGGATTGTGGGGGGCCTCCTTTAGACCAATTAAATTCTGATAAACATCTTTAACACGAACTAGATTCATCACTTTTGAATTTTTCCAGATGAGACAGTCAGAATCCGCTGAGCGGAATATACCGCAATTCCTGAGGCTCGTCCTGATGTGTTCCCATTGATGAGCGATAGCAGCCGGCATCTCCAAATTTTCTGCTTCTTTCCAAAGTGGGATCGCTCCCTGCCAACCAGAAATCAAACTGTCCCAATAGAAAAAGCCTTTTCTATGAAAGAAATTTAATAATGTTTCAGGCACATTGATCTCCTCGGCACCACTCAGGAACTGGTCTTTTCCAATAAGGATTTTATTGCCGGTTTGGAAACGCCAAATTAAATTCCTTAAAAAATAATTTTCTACCTTATGAAGGCTTAACCATATTGAAGACCCATAAGAGGAGCCGATCCTTCCCTCCCTGTACCAGAGTGATAAATCCTTCCTGCCCAGGTATTTCTTCTGTATTGTGATACTCCATGGTCCCTCTCCATAAATCCCTCTCCACAAAGACTTGCATAAAAGTGCCTTTCCGAAAGTCCGTAAATCCAGCAGACCCCATCCTCCCATGCTCTTCGGCAAAGAGATATCAGATAATTTAGAGAGATGATATTTCCTTTTTCCCGATTGGCCACCCCATATAAAATTCGCAGTAAGCTTATTCATTTTTTGAATAATGCTCGCAGGAAGAAAATATAAATGAGCCCAGTATACTGCAAGTTGATTTAACACTGATTGTGCCAAGGTCACTCTTCCCGCCAGAGAGAGGCATCTGTATTCCCAAACTGAGATCTTCTTGTAGTATCTATCTAGAATCCATTGCCAATCCGTCTTTGAATATCCATTTGCTTTTATTTGGAATCCCAAATATTTAATTCCATGTCTAATGGAATGCGCCTCAATTCCAAAAAGAGCGGATAACCAGTCAACTGCTTCCTGGTTGATATCATTGTGGTAAATTATTGACTTCGAACTGTTTATTTGCATTCCTGTAGCCTTTTGAAAATTTTTAAGGATTTCATAATAACATAGCCAGGTGAGTCTGCACAACATTCTGAACAAGATAATATCATCCACGAATAAATTATGTGAGATTGAATTATTCCTGCAGATTTTCAGTGGACGACATCTGTTTTCCTTGACAGCCTTGTTGATATGGAGGCTAAGCGAATTCATAGCTAAGATGAATAAAAGAGGCGATAGGGGACAGCCTTGGCGAAGCCCTCTAGCCGCAAGGAAATAAGAAGATGGAATCCCGTTAATGATGATCGCATAGTTCACCTTCTCAACACAAGCCATTATCCAGTTAATCATGTTGGCTCTTAATCCAATCTTTGCAAGTAAGCACCTGGTGAAACCCCAGTCAAGGCAATCATATGCCTTGCTGAGATCGATCTTGAATATGACAGCATCACTTTTTTTAGAATGTATGGCAAACAAACCTTCTTGTGTGTTTGCAACCGCGTCTAGTATGTTTCTTCCCTTTAAAAAAGTGTGCTGATCCTTTGTTAAGAATCTTGAAAGAGTTTCTTTGATTCTCTCTGCAATAATTTTCGAGATAATTTTGAATGAGATGTTACAAAGTGATATCGGTCTAAAGTCCTGGAAGGATTCTGCTTCTCCCTTTTTTGGAATGAGTGCAATATGGGTGGAGGAAGTTTTCTGATTGATACTGCTTGACATCCGAGATCCTTCCACCATCCTTAACAGATCAAATTTGATAAGATAAAAAAAGTGAATGAAGAAATCTATCGTCCAGCCGTCTGGACCTGGGCATTTGTTCATTTCAAGCCACAAGTAGAGTTATGCGGTTGCTTTCAAAAAATTGCATCTATTTGAATATTTTAATTTCAAGCCACAAATGGAGTTATGCGGTTGCTTTCAGAAAATTGCATCCGAAAACCCGTTGATTTTGAAAAATATTATTAAATTTTGAAAATTAAGTTAAATTATCATAAAATTTTGAAAATTAAGTTTTTAAAAAAGATTTAAAATAATTAAATATTTTAAAAATTAAGCTTTTAAATAAGATTTTTTTGACTTTATTGGTTAAATATTAGAAAATTAAACAATGATTTTCAATTCAAATTGTTTTTTCAATTGTTTAATTTATGTGTTTATTTGAATTGTCAAATATAAAAAATTAAACCAAATATCACAATAATTTTAGCATATTATATGCCCAATAATTAATTTTAAAATCAAAATAAACTTAATACTTACAATATAACAAGATTTTAAATCATGTATATTTATCCCCATTTTACTATACATATTTATTCTCATGGTAAAATCAAAATAAACTTAATACTTACAATATAACAAGATTCTTAATCATGGATATTTATCCCCATTTTACTATGTATATTTATTTTTATTTTACCATGAAGATTATTAATTTGTAAATAAGCTTTGTTACATTACCATGGCCCAATAACATAGCTTATCAATGTTACTTTATCCGAAAACCACAACTCTTTTAAAAATCAAAATATTTTATAAATATTTCATTTTATAATATTTTACCCGCATAGATCCATCTTAAATATGGATCTAACATGAGCCTAGAGGGATCCAATTTGATCCAATTTCTTCATGTGCAATTTTTTTTAGGAACCTACATTATTTAAATATTTTGTATAGTTATTTAATTTTTTATTTTTATTTTTAAATTTTTTTATTTAGGCCGACATGAGTTTGACGGATGAACAAAGTTATACATCATATTGGCTGTAGAATGAGCCTCTTGGCTCAATGAAGAAGCTTTTATTATAATATTAAATTGTTATATATATATATATATATATATATAGCTTTAAGGGATAGCAAAGTTGCTCAAATTGCTATTGTTAAATAATTTTATGTAGTATGTTTAAATATGAATTATATATATTACTCATTACACTTGTTTTCATAAAATCATAATTTTATGTATGTATGTTTAGATAAGAATTTTAATAAAAATATTATATTTACAAAATATTTTAAAATCAAAATATTTTATTTTATAACATTTTAGGAAGAAGTTTTATCTTAACATTATTATATTAGTTATATATATATATATATATATATATATATATATATATATATATATATATATATATAGGGATAACTGAGTTGTTCCAGTTGTTGTTGTCAAGTAATTTTATGTAGTATATTTATATACTAATTTTGTCATATATATATATATAAATGCTACTCATTACACTTGTTTTTCATAAAATCATAATTTTATATATGTATGTTTGGATAAGAATTTTAATAAAAATATTATATTTAATTTATTTCAATTATTTTTTTGACTTATTTATTCATCATGTTTGAGCCTTTTAATAAATATGAATATATTGAGTTGAGCCTTATGTTTTAATTTTTGAAATTTATTTTTTAGCATTTGAACTTAAAAACTGAATATTTAGCTATTTTATTTTTAAAAAAATTATAACTTACTTATTCATTATTTTTTTTGTAAGTTTGGTAGGTCCTTCCTTTTTCATTAATATATAAAAAGAAAGTTACATCCACATACATATCGTTAGGTGACCTCAACTTACCCAGAGCGAAACCAAGTTTGGGGCTACCTAATAATGTGATATGTCATCCAGTAAACAAGTCTTTCTAACCAAGTTAAATAAGTAACAAAAAATAACAAGTCTTTTTAACCAAGTTAAATAAGTATGATTGTATTTGGATTGCCTGAATTCTATAGACCTAAAACTATAACTATTTGCGTATTAAAAACTAAATGCTTCCCGCATATAGAAAATAAAAGAAAATTGAGAGACCAACTATCAAACTACTTTGCACTCAGCAGACGGAGACTCCATCAGAGTCGGTTCCTTAGAATTAGATCCTGGGAGCTATGTCTGTGGGAGAATGCAAGGAAGATGTTCTTCAATACGTTGAAGTCGGCCACCCTACTTTTGCTTCTGAAACTAGAGCTTCTAAAATTCCTGTTTGTAGTCAGGAAAATCCTGTACTGTTGTTTTCATACCCGCAGAAATCTGTTCCAAATCTTTTTCTAGGATACTCTTCATAGACCAATACAAGAACATAGTTTGTTTAAATTGAGTCACACGACCCCAGGTGTGCCATGGGTCCAGCACCATAGCTTGCTAGTCTTCCGAGTCAATTTCTCTCATGCTGACTTGCTTGTTCAGATTTGCTTCCCATTCTTCGATTAACTACCGAATTTCTTTTCACGTGCTTTCATGATAGGATGTAGAAGCATTATTTATGATGATGGAGACCGAATTTCGGCCCCGTGTTTTGACCCCGTGTTTTGACCCCAGAGGAGCTAGGATGCTTGCCGCCGAGCCCCCCCTTGGCTCTTGTACCGCGACTCCTCAAGGAGGTTGTGACTAATCTAGTTACTTGCACAAGTAATAGCCTGAGCCTAGAAGCTCCCAGCTTTGAGGAGACACTACTACCCTTCACACCTGCCATAGAAGAAACATGAGCCAATAATTTCCAGTATAGAACTCAAGGAATTGGCCCCCTCCTCTTCCATTGTAGGCATCCCTTACTGATCAACCTGAACAAATATGTGACCCCCATTTCCAAGAGCCAACTAACATAATAATCGATAATTGGTATGGAGAAAACACATAAGCTTAATCCACAAAAACAAACGTTGTTCCCAAACTAGAGGTGAGGCAAAAACATATGTAAGAGACAATGCCCACAGGGGCAGAGACCATAGAGCCCGCAAAGGCAGAACCCACAGAGATTAACTCTACTCCAATACATCTAAAGGAAAAACCCTGACCTTACCCAAGGAAATTCAAAAAGACATAACCCATAAACAATTGTAATTATATTCTTTTATGTAAAATTCCAAACAATTAATGAAGAGGTGGAACCTTGATACAAACCATGAGAATCCATTAAAAATGGAATCTAGAAGGGGGGGTATGTAGCAAACCTACCCATCGAAATAATCCATAACAATAAATTAATTTTCTGAGCTATATATTAGAAATTCCAAGATTGTCAAATTCCAAAGAAAATAGATACTGGGAAGGTTTGGTAGTTGAACTACCAACTTCCATAATAATGGAAGTAGCTAGATTGTATCCCATTGTCTCATATAAGGTATGAGTAGAGTACATCAAGAGACTTCTAAGGGTTTCACCAAAAGCTTCCAACTAACCACAAATTTGGAAGATATAACATGAAATCAAAGGGCATAAAACATAGGGAGATTACGAGATAAGAAAACATATCTTTGGACCATCCTTGAGTGGAGAGCAGAGGAGGCTCTTGTGTGGAATAAAATAGGCACCCACAAATGATTTACATAGAGCAAAAGGATCTAGTCTATGTGGGAAGGAAAAGGATCATGAAGGAAATAAAGAGTTAGTCATCCACAAATTCAGGTGCAGGAAAGAGCATGAAAAAAGTGTTTTCCTTGTGCAAGGGAATAGAGGTGTTCTCACATGTAGAGGAAAAGACAAGAAAAGAACATAGGTTTCTTGCAGAGAGCTTGGACTACACATGAAGGGGTTTGAGGACCAAGATTGAGCTATGTTCCCAACCCAAGTTGTAAGAAGATTTGTTTGTTGGGTGCTTTCTTAGTAAGTCAAAGAAGTATTGAGAGGGAGAGAATCAAGAGACTTATTGGAGAAATGAAGGGGGCTCTCTTATGTTGTATAATATAGATGACAAGCCACCCAAAGAGCTGTGCAGGCTCTTGACATAGAGGGACTTGAGAAGAACTTGCTAAGATTGATGATGAAGGAGAGTGCCCTTCATGAATTCCATATTGAATTTATGAAAGAGAGAGACTTCCATCATGGCTTCATGGTCTAGCTCGGGAGTGGCTAATTTCATAGGATAGAGTAGTCAATTTATCTTACGTTCAAGTGGAAAATTTCTCACCCCTTGTCTATTGTAGGAAACTATGTATTATCCTTGAAGGTAAGTGCATTTGTATTTCCTTGTAAATTTATTTGCATATAATGAAAAAGGATGTTCATGCTTGTGCACTTGTAATATTTGCATGCTAAATTTACACCTTGGTTTATGTGATACATTTTCATGGTATGAATTGGCGATTTTGTCTAGGATGATTATGTAATATTCATATGCATGCCTGTTGTTTTTTTAATGTTCTCTTGTGATGTGATATTCATGAATATGGGCATAGATGGAGTGTATCACATGAGAATGGGACTACTAGGTTCTTTATTCATGGTTATCTTTAATGCTTATGACTATAATATGTCATTTGGCAAGAAAGATATTATGAATGAGTATATAGGGAATGTCAACCTTCACTTAACCTCTTGAGCAACCATCATTGGAAAATAGGTTGAGGAGGACTCTTAGTGAGTCTCAACCATAGGAGTTGGGTCCATTCCAAATATGCAAGAGAAACCTTGCATCAACTACTTGTGAGCAAAGTATTGAATTGATGAACTTGAACTTAATGCAAGAGTAAATGCACTTTTAATGTGAAGACTTAGATGAAGGAGTCTTTATAGAACATCTAATACAAAGTGTTAAAGATTTCAGTAATGAACTAATGAATTGGTGGAAATATCTTGAAAGGATTGATTAGTCCTTGATGGCCTTTAGAATAAATGTTAATGCTCATAATCCCTATGGGGCAGCTATGTGGTTGAGTAGTTCATATGTATCCTTGTTTTTAGATAAGAATACATGGAGGTCTTTTTGTATTTATAATTGAAGTAAATAATGAGAATGTTGATCTCTTGGAAATTGAGACTTTTTAATGGTCCCCTTTAGGTGCTATGGTATTGGAATTGAATCCTTGTGTGCGTGAACTGAGACAAGTGAGAAGATTCACTCATATGGAAAAACTATAAACAAGTGGTCTCGTTTTGACCCCTAGAGAAGAAGGCCTTAATTATAGTTATGGATGAAGGATTTTTAGATGCTTTACAGGCCAATAAAGGCCTTAATATCCTTAAAAAGGATATGGGCAAAGTGATTTCCCTTTCTAATTAGACTGGTCAAGAGGAGGCATAATTTTTCCAAATAGGAAGGCCTACAAAATCCCCCAAATTTTGGTGCCAAAAGTTCCCTATCCCTTGGTCACATTGGAAAGCTTTTGCTTTGAATGAGGCATAACACATTAAGAAAGAGGCTAAAGAGGATGAAGCATGAAAAAAATTGGATGTCATAGATATATGGATCTTTGGGAATTGAGGATTTTGTTAAGTGAAAAAGTTCGACGAAGATTGGATGTTCAAGATATCTGAATATTTGAATATTTGAGCACCTAAAACCTTATTTAAACTCTAGATTTGGAAATATTTGAATGTGAAGGGTTGGATGGGTGAAACCCAATAAAATTGGATGTGAAGGAACCATGACAACAAGGTTATGTAGAGGTTCACGATCCATAACTTTTGATAAAAACTATTTGAACTCAAAAATAAAAACCTAGATCCAAATGTTAGTTGGATAAAACATGTGGTGGATACATGGAATCCACATGGAATTAACCCAAATAAGTGTAGGATGATAGATGCTAGTGACATGACTATTGACATGTAAATATGGATAAGTGTTGGTGACATGGAAATTGACATGGAGTGCCAGCGCAATGTGCTACATGATGGTGTGAAGGAATTAATGTGGCATTTGTTGCGATGCATGACATGGAGACTAGAAGTCTAAAATCGAGAACTTCAAGAAACTCATATTTTTTAGTTTTTTTGGATATTGGATGGTCCAAATATCCGAGGATCTCGATATTTGGAAGTGTGGATCCTTAACCCACATTTACAATGCCTTGGTGATATGATAACTTATCATGAATGATGTGACAACTAGCACGTGATAGCACGAGGTGAAGGCCAAGGTGGTAGTCACTATGGAGGTGGTGTGGAACAATATGGATGTCATATGTTCTAGATGTCTAGGAATATTTAAATCCAAATTTTTAATTTAAATTAATTTCTAGAAACATCGAAGATTGGAGGTTCTAAATATCCAAAAACTCATATATCTGGGTATTTGACCCATTGACTAAATCACCCTTTCTAAGGTCTACGGATTCACAAGATTTAGATATTTGAGAATATTGAAGATTCAAACATCCAGGAATCTAGAATATTAGAAATAGACGTGGAGAAATGATATGGATTTGGATATGAAATGGCAGCCAAGTGTCTAGTTTGTGGACATGGCATTGTGTGGCGGTGACACGTGGGCATAAGACTACTATGTGTCAAATTATGTGGCACTATATGGTGGATACATGTGGGCACATATTCTATGATGTATGACCATTGATGTGGTATAAAATGGTAAATCTTCTAAGGGCCATAACTTTGTTCCTAGAGCTCAAAATGAGATGAAATGTATATCGTTCGAAATCTCTCGACAAGCATAAGAGAATGCTAACCTCAGAAAAGAGGTTTGAGATGGTTAAATGAAGAAGAAATTTTGGATACCAACATCCATATAGTGACCTTGGGGGTTGTTAATGTGTACCCTATGTTAGTGTCAGTCGTGTCTACCAGTCACTAGTGATGAAATATGCTCTTACAAGGTGTTGTTAGGGTGTCAAGCCAAATTTTTGTCATTTCAGTGAGTCTTCAAATAAAAATTTGGTCACCGGTTGTTGTGTCTAGGTCACTGCTTCTCCCTTCACTTACTCATGGTTCTCATCACACATCATGGTCATTATATTTTTCGAGGTACCATATCTTCATTTAGGTGTCTTGGGTCATGAAATGGTTAAATTCCTCATTTTAGGTCATGGTTTAGGGTTTCACTCCATGTGTCATCATGATACCATATGTCAAAACAAAAACATGTCCATCATGTGATTCAGTGAGTAAAGGGAGTTATAGGCTTAGGGAAAGAAAAATAGATATAAAGGTAATGTTTTATTTCAAATAAGACATTGTTGCAGTACACTACCTCGTCTCATCATTTCTCATAGGGCTAGTTTTGCTTCAAAATATCTTTCTAACCAAATGGAGAAGAAGTTTACAAAAGTGAAAGAGGTTTATATCGATTATAGTCCAAGGAACAAAAAAATCCTTCAGTTTATGTACAGGGATTATGATTTGAGAGAAATTCCCAAACTACACTTGCAACGAGAGAGTTGTTACACTTCTAGACAGCTTGACTTTAAGACAATTTTTCAGGGATTTGGAACAGGTGTTGGCAGTTCTTAAGGACTCTATTGTGTAGCAGACATCCTAAGATTTCCAATGGTACCTTCAGATAGTGATTTGGATTAGTGGAAGGCATCTAAAATTTTTCTGCAAGTTGGCATTGCGCTTTTGTCAAAGATACCCTGGGTTTTTGGAGTGACCTTGGGAAAATCAATTGTTTCCCTTTTGGAGTGTCCAAATTACATTCTGGACGAGTCCATCTTGTATCATACTTCAAGAGATTTCCAACTATCTATCATGTTCGAAATTTGGAGCATTTTAAGGCCCCCAAAAGTGGGTTGGAAGACGACATTGCGCTTCCATGAACTTCGATGCGCTTTGGCACTGCGCTTCTGCTAATTGTGCTGCACTTGTGACAGAGTATCTCGAAAACTGCCCAAACTCACCCAAATTTCAAATTTGAGCTTGAGTTCCTATCTTTTTTTCTTCTAATCTTATTCACAAGTAAGTATTATAATATAACTCACCTTTTTCCTTTGGCAAAGTAAGTGCAAATGTGAGTTTTCTTCATCTAGGGTTTATGAGAAATTTCATGCTGCAAGGCTAATGTAAATGATGGTTTTGTTAGTTATGACATTGAAAACTTGTAAATTTGTCATCTCGTACCTCTGAACATGTATAAATCACCCTATCATTCACTAATTAACTCATCTACCCTCAATTTACCTCACCTTTACACAAACCCTAGCTCATACCTATCATTTTGGACAATTTCCTAGTAGGACTATTTTTAAATTCTCCTACTCATTTCTCTCTCTCATTTCACTCCATTCAAACTTCCTAAGTTTTCTATAACCCCTATCCATCTCCAAAAATTCCCCTATCATCATCTCCCTTCCCTAACTCCCTCATTTGATCATTTCCTTCCTTAAGCAAGAAAAGTGTTAGCTTAAGGCCAAACAACTCATCATGGAGAAAGAGCAGTCCAAGATGCTACAACAAGGAGGCAAAGGTAAAGAAGTGTTGGATCATGGTGAACATGATGAACAGGAAAAGCAGGTTGAAAATAAGAATCCAAGGAAAAAGGGTCTCAATAGGGGATTGAAGAAAGAAAAATAACAAAACCTATTGAATGAAGACTTGCACATTGAAGACATAATTGCTTTGGAAATTAGTGAAGACAGGGAGTTTTGGCTTGACAAGATAAATTTCCACCTTGAGAAGCTCCTTGAAAAGGTTAACAGGGATAAAAAGTTGCAAAGGAAGATGGCCATCCATTATTACACAAGGAATCAGGTTGCCAAGGTCAGAATTAAGTAGTTGAAGGCCAAACTCAAAGAAAACCCTAAAAAGTAAAAATGAGAAGGAAAACTTGGAGATGCTTGCTGAGGCATCCATGAGAGCTTAATATACCTCATTTTGCACTTTTGGACCAATTTTGGGATTTTTCTAAGCATTTTTGGTGAATTTTGGTGCAAAACTCAGAAATTGCACTAATGACAGAAACGTAGCGCCTTGGCGTTGCGCTTTTTCCTCAGGCTCCAAATGACAAGTGGCTTGTATTTTTGGAAATATGATGACCTCCTCTCAAAACCCATTTCATCAAATTTCTCATACAAGGCTCACATATTGAGAAAAATGAGAAAAAGGGGTCAAAAATCATCATTCTGCCACTCTTTTTGACAGGCACTGCGCTTTTGGAGACACCTTGGGAGAATCAACTTTTGAAGGCCTTCCCATGGGTCATTTTCAAAACTTCAAGGTGTTCTGGAAACTAGACAGGAAAGGCTAGTTGACTATTCTCTCAGATCTCAATTTGGACTTTAGGAAGGCACCTAAAAGTGGGCTCAAAGTTGGCATTGCGCTTCAGCAAATTTTTGAGTTTTTATTTTAAATTTCACTGTGTAATTTTCTAGTTTCTTAGTTTGACTTGGTCAAAGTCAAAACTCATGATGTAATTGAAATAGTTCGAGGTTAGATGATGTAATCATGAATAAATAGACATGATAGGTTGTTTTATGATTAATTAGGCCTCATAAAGGAAGCAAAATTCAAAACAAAGTCTAAGAGAAGAGTTTGTATTTGACCTTCTTACTCTCACTTGTTAGTTGAGAGAATCTCAGAAGCAGTTCCATCACTTAGGAATTCGACTCCTGAAGGTAGGGAATCTGTTTGATTGTGTATATATGTATCATTTCTCATTCAGAGAGAGGGGTTGGACATTTGTGGAGAAGTCTTATATCTTACTCTCTTACAGCTAATACAGGAGCAGTTGCAGCTATATTTCAAGAATTCTTGTTCAGTGAGTCTATGGTGTTGTTTTCTTTTCCTATCAGTTTCTAATGGATAAATCATCTCTCTTTACATGATTTATATTCTTCCTATTAATTTCCTTGCAGTTATATAGATAGAAATCTTGAATTTAAGCTCTGTTTACGTGGAAATCATGCCCGTGTTTCTTTTCTTCTAAGACTAATGAATTCATGCTTTTACATGCTCATTATGTTCTCTTAAACTCTCAGACCTATACTACATTGACAACACTTTAAGTTCACCATAACACACTGATATCTAGCTCCTCTTTATACATGTCACTATATACTAATCCCTAGTCCAACAAACTAAAAACTCTAAATTCACAAATACTTAAACAAAACTTGTATATCTAGCCTAAAACCTATTTCTTTTTAGTTGTTCATTGACAAATATTTAGAGATATCCCTCTCTGGTTCAGTAGGGCTAGCTACTGAATTGAAAGTGGTTTTGAGGTTACCTCTTTCAATCTCCTCCTTGGCCTAGGACATTGTAGGGGATAAAACCCTATACCATCATAGAGGCTTAAAGGGGACTAGGTGTGTTATAGGGTCAAACCATGCCTTATTATTACCAAGTCAAGGAATCCCATAGGGCATGGCTAGTGAATAGTAATTTAAGGAAACTCATCCAATGGCTTCAAATAGATCTCAACCCACCCAAAATTTATACATGGAAACAAGATACATCGTAGTACGGAAGGAAAATTGTTTTGGAAAAATATTTAACCCTAAAACAATGTGCAACAACCCTGGTTAAAAATACATGTAATAAAGTTAATAAAGGAAAAATAATAACGAAGGTCATGGGACACGTATTCCAAGATGAATGTTGGGAAAAAACATAGTGATGGGATCATTTGTGATTAATAAATGGCTATGGAAATTGGCAAAGGAAATGGCAAAGGGAAAATGGCATTAATTGGCATTTATTTATGAAAATAAAGAAAAATAGGAGAAAAGGAAGGTGAAAGGTCCCAAAATTGCATGTTTGGAAAATTGAAGGAAAAATAGAAGAAAATGAAGAAAATATATGCCTTATTGATAAAAAGGATTCTAAGGATCAGTTTACAAACTTTTGTCAATTCAATATTTGGCACTCTTATTCTATTCTCTATCTCACATACTCTTGCACACTTAGAGTTTTCTTGGAGCACTCTTGGAGGATTTTGGCATACTTTGTATTTAGAGAAAGAAGGCAAAGGAAAAGTAGGAAAGCACAAGGGGACAATGGGATCAGCAGCTACAACAGATTTGGTATGCATGTAACGAGTTGCATGTATGATTTCCTTTCTAGTTTTGACATGCATGGTATATGCATGTGGTCATTTGGTTATGATATAACATTGGCATGAAGGATTGCCTAGATTGATAGTGGTTTTGCCTAGCCTTGTCATTTCTTAGATAGCCATGGTGTTGTGGGTTTTCCCATTTATTTTCTGATTGGTTCTCATGTTCCTTATGGTTATGGTTGAGTTATTAGTTCCTGGAGCCTTGGTTGGACAAACTCTCTGGAAGCCCTAAAACAATTTGGGTTGAGTTACTAATCTTGGAAGTCTTGGTTGGACAAAGGATCTGGAGCCCTTAGTGGGTTGAGTTATTAGTTCCTGTGGCCTTGATTTGACAAATTCTTTGGAAGCCCTAAAACATTATGGTTAGTGATGTCTGACCATGAGGTCGAATCACTAGTTTAGGGTTGAGGTGGTTTGGGCTCTGGAAGCCTTGGTTTGGTTTTGCTTGGTTTATTCCATGAGATCCCACATTTATGCTTGGAATATGGAACGAGGGTGATTGGCTGAAAGAGAGATTTGGTTCATCTCAATCTATGGTCATGTGGTACGTGGAAGTCCCTTACTTGGTTGGCTTTTGCATATGTTAATAAGAGCTTTTTTCCTCTTGTATTTCATGAGTATTTATACTTGTTATTATGTGGATTTGATGGTTGTTTTATCATTGTTAATATTATGGTTATATACTAGTTATAAGCATGGTTTCATGACAGGTTCTAGTTATGGCTCTTAACATGTGTTTTATTGGTAAATGAATGGTTATTGAATGCACGAGCTAATAGATGTTATTGCAGCCATTGTGAAAGGGCATTAGACCTTCTTGATGATTCTAAGATAAGTATCAAACCCCTATGTTTAGATATGCATTTATAAACTGTAGATTACATGTTCACAATGTGTTTGAAAAATTGCCTATTATGTTCTAGTCAGTCTAGGTCAAGTTCTCAGTAGAGCTTGAATGTTTAGCTTTATCATTGTGTCAATTATGATTCTCTAGTGAGCTTATTGAATTAATGAACATATATGTATTTATAACCTACAGGTACTATGTACATAAACTATTTGTATAAATGAGTAATTCGAACCTCCCACTTCCTAGGGTCATAACTTTGGCATAAGATCTCTATTTGACTATCATAATGCGTCGTTTCGAATATTTCCACAAGGAGGCTGAAAAAAATTGGTAAACTGGTCTTGAACATTTTCAGTCTCTCTATTTTCCCTAAAAATGTCGTTATGCCCTCAAAACGGCCTTGAAAGTTTAGAACCCAAGAAAAATGCCAAAAATAGAAAGTTTTGTTAAATTTAAGGAGACGAAACTGAAAAGAAATAGTGTTGGGTCAGGTTGGGCTGATAATAGTGTGATCATGTGTCATTGGGTGGTTGCAGTCAGTTCTGGACATATGGACCCAATTTTCCATAAGTGCATCTTGGCAATTGGGTCTCACATAGTAACTCTCATCTTCATGTTTACCCTAGTGAGCAGGTTAAAGTGGGTAAATATGGGGTGAGGGTGTTACACAATGAGTATTAGAGGAGCTAAATTCATCGGTAATAGTAGGTCACTTTGGATTTCATAAAACCTTTGAAGAGCTAAGCGCTCATTCTTCTGAGAAGGCATGAACATAGATATGTAGTATTTAGTGCATATTATGATGCATCCCAAAGAAACAAGAGAAACATAGTGAAGATATAGAGGCATTGCAACCTCTACTAATCCCAACACATTTGGATATGCATTACAAATAATTATATTGTTGGACTCCCAAATGAAAGCAAAAAATCATTCACCATGATGGTGGTTGACCATCTTTAGAAAATAGATTATTTTTGTACCCTAGCTCATCTTCACACTCCTTCCTTGGTTACCTAGGTCATCATAGATCATATATTTAAGTTACATGCTATAGCCAATTGGAACCCCATATTTACAAGATTTTTTTTGCAAGAGCTAACTAAACTTTGAGGTACACATATGAATATGAGCACTACATATCATCCTCAAACTAATGGTCAAATAGAAATGGTAAATAAGTTTTTGGAATCCTATTTGAGATTGATTGCTTCCAAAAACCCACACTAGTGGACACAAGGGAATATTCTTGTTGAATGGTGATACAATACCACTTATCATGGAGTTACCAAAAGGACACCATATGAGGTTGTTTATGGTCAGAAACTGCTATCTATGACATTCTATGTACCAAGCACATGTAAGGTTCATGCAGTAGATGGAAAACTTCATAATGGAGAAGCTATCATTTGTATCCTAAAGGACAAGTTGGTCATGGCACAAAATCAAATGAAGCAACAAATTGATTAGCATAAATCTAAATATTCTTTTGTCAAAGGGGATTAATTTTTCCTTCACAATCAACCCTATAAACATACATCAATTGAAGATAAATTTCCCCACAATCTAGCTTTTAAGTTCAATGGTTCCTATCAGATCATATAATGCATTGGTTAGGTTAGTCTAAGACTTTTCTAGTCGTTCATGGGTTTTGTTTGAAGAAAGTTGTGGGAATAAATAGATAAGTGAATCCAATGTACCTGAGCTTGATGAAGATTGTTCCATTTGGCTCTAACTATAAGCAATATTTGATACTATGTTAGACATTAGGTTTTGTGCATACCATGTGTTTCATGACATGGACTAACCATGTAATGCCTCCTCCCACATTCACCCAATTTTATAAGTTCTCCAGGGTAAACATGAGATGAGTGTCACTATGACATGAATCAACCTCAAAGTTCCAGTTAAGGAAGTGGGGCCTACAAACTGAACACTTACTAACATCCTACATGGACTACAATCACTCAGGAGTTGAACAACGACCTCAGGTGATCAATTCGTAAGCTGGAACCCTTTTTCTTTGACCTAGCTCCATAACCGCACCCTTGACACTGCATCCATGTGGTTGGAAGCTTATAACATCACTCACAGGATTGCTTCCATGGGGTTATGACCTAAAACCTTCAGTTTTGAGCATGTGGTTACAAGATTTGTGCCAACGTTTTCGGCTACCCTCTAGAACATTGCCCATAATTTCGTATAACTTTCCAGCATGAA
The DNA here is from genome assembly GCA_031772625.1 of Pinus tabuliformis. Taxonomy (NCBI): domain Eukaryota; kingdom Viridiplantae; phylum Streptophyta; class Pinopsida; order Pinales; family Pinaceae; genus Pinus; species Pinus tabuliformis. The sequence goes on from CM062818.1 coordinate 1,477,446,312, forward strand.
ATCAAAGGTGATGACAACGCCACTGAATCAAAACTCAAGCAATAAATTGACCCAAATATGCCTAATCCACAATAACGACAAAAATTCAAACATATGGCAAACATGTAAGCTACAGGTCATGAATGCATATATGATCATAAACTGATAGTCTTCATTTGCGAATCACCAAGAATGCTCTAAACCTTATCTCGCTAGATGCAACAACACTTATTATTCCATATATAAATCAACAAATTAATAACTTAACAAATCATGAGAAGAGCCATAGATAGCATACATCATATAACTAACATATAACCCGCAAATAAACAACATAGAAACCATGGAAAATCAGCCATAATGTCAACATGATAACCAGTACAAGTGCTCATAAATCACAATAGGAAAATAACTCTTATTAACATATGAAAATGCCAACCAAGTCAGGGACTTCCACGTACCACTTGACCATATATTAGGTTGAACCAAATCTCTCTTTCAACCAATCACCCCCACGCCATATTCCAAGCATGAATGTGAGATCTCATGGAATAATCCGAAACAAAACCAAACCAGGGCTTCCATAGGCCAAACCACCTCAATCCTCAACAACAATGATTCCACCTCTACAGTCTGGAAATCACTAACATCAACCAGATTAGTCTCTACCCAAGTTTTCCAAGGCTCTAGGAATTAGTAACTCAACCCATAGTCTTCTAGAGCTCCAGAGCATTTGTTCCAACCGCGGTTCCAGGCGCTAGTAAATCAACACACCAAGGGTTTCAGAGTGTCTGTCCCAACCTACGGCTCTAGGAAATACTAACTCAACCCAATTTGTTCCAGGGCTTCCAAAGAATTTTTTCCAACCCACAACCATCTAGAACCTGAGCACAAATGCAAAAACAAGTGGGAAACCCAAAACACCATGGCTATCCAGGAAATGGAAAAGCAAGGTTGAAACCACTGTTAATCAAGGAAAATCTCCATGCCAATGACAACAAACATAAACCATAAATGTAACATGCATTAAAATCCAAACATTCTAAATCACACATGCACATTGTTACCTGCAATCCATAGCTAATTTATGTCCTTACTTATCGTTGTCCAAGCTTCCTCTTGCACACCCTTGCTTTCTTTGCTTGCTTGTCCAAGTGTTTTTTCCTTCTCCTTAACTGATACCTAATCAAAATATGAGCAAAATTTGTCAATTGATTCTCAGGTGCCTTTTTATCATTGATGTCTTCTTTTTCTTCATTTTCCTTTATTTTCCTCTAATTTCCCTTGCATGAAAATGTGTGTCTCTTTACCTTCCTTTTCTCTTATTTTCCTTTATTTTCATAATTAAAATTCCAATTGTTGCCTCTTCGCCTTTGCCAATTCCTTTTCCAATTTCCATAGTCATAAATAAATTGAAAGTGATGCCACTATAATGTTTTCCCACCATTCAACTTGGAATACGTGTCCCATGACCTTAGTCTTATTTTATTTATATGGAAAATCAATTAAGGGTTGTTACAAACCCCTCTCCCTTGGGGGAACACTGTCCTTAGTGTTCAATGATGCTTATGACTAGAAAAACATACGACCTATGGAGCTTTATAACAGAACTCATTGCAATATTTACAATAACCAACTGCTGAAAACGTGACAAACATATAGTTTACTGGAGCTTTATAACACAACTCATTACAATGTTTATAATAACAAACACATATATTTATGCACATTTTCTTCAACCATCAAATAATCATAGTGTCTATGGAACTTTATAAACACAACTCAATATAATATTTACAATAATATACACAAATATGCATATGCACATTTTCTTAAAACAACAAATAAAAGGATATGATGCTCGCATCAGTCAACAAGGGAATCCAGAGGCTCACACCTTTAAGCTCAAAAGTAGTACCAAGATTCACCTCCTTCCCAAGAAGTCCAAAATTCATTGTCAAAACCAAATTCCGATCTAATGTCCAACCATGGGGGTTTCACTTAATGAACCTCTAATATATCACGTGTGTTCGTGGCATACTAAAAAATACCCCTAGTTTCACTGCATATTGGAAAATACCTCTAAAAACCATATTATTTAACCCCCTACCGATATTAACCTAATACACCTTCCCAATTTTAAAAACACCTAATTCAGTAGATATTGTAGGTATCCATTTTTCATTAACATTTTATATACCCCTTTATATTTTCTCATTGACTTTGAGCTCCATTTTTATACCTACCAATATAAAAACCCTTTACCCCCTATATATTATGTTATTTTTTCCTCAATATATATCCTCCAATATGAACCCACGTGGTATGGTATTTCTCTCCTAGTGTAGCCCCCATGTGTCCAATGCTACAATCCTTGCGCTACTTGTTCTCTCAGTGAACAGTTACCGACTCATTGTTCCCGGGCACACTCCCAATGTGGTTTTGTTTCCATCCAGAAATGTTAATGACCAAAAAAATTCATTCACGACTTTCCCTTCTCTGCTACACAGTCCCTTGGGAAATTCGGTCACACCCTTCTATGCAATCACTCAATTTCAAAATTCCTCGGCATCCCCTTATCTACTACACAGTCCCTTGGGAAATCCATCCCTTCGCTAGGTTTCCTTGCATCATAAGGTCCAAAAACCAAGGCGTATCCCTACCTCAAAACCATCATAATATTCATAGCATGCTCATGGAAATCAATGGACACTATTCGGTACCAGTGTCCCATAATGGCCCTGCTCTTGAAGTACTTTACCAACATACTATTGCATTTTCCAATCCCTTTTATTGCTCTTAATTCTCTGGAAGCCAATTCCAACCACCCAAATCGGGCATTTCCATACTTTCTTGTACCAAGTGCATAATTTTCATTAGACTAAAAAAGAATTTAAATAAATTTAAATCATACCTCCTTGGTGGCCCATCAATAAGGTACACTTGCAATTCTGTTTACTACCTATCACAACAAGTCAAACCAGCTCTTTGATCAAATCATCATGTATAAACATATTACATCCAGTTAGCTCAAAATGCAACTATCAAAAATAAAAATCATACATCACTTGTAGTCATCATAAATCATAATCATACATGCATGATTAAAAATGAAATAAAATACTGATACTTATCTTTCGAATGGTTCTTTGCTTTTACCTTTGTTCTTTATCCTTTCCGTACACATGAAAAGCATCCAGTTTCTTCTCTTCTCTTCAACCACGTACACACATTGGATCAGTTCCCAAACTCGACAAGCACCTAGTTTCTTCTCTTCTCTTTATTATCAACAGAAAGGACATCCAGAGACTACACCGCCTCTACCTTCAATATCAACAACTCAAGGTTGGTCTCATCCCAAGTTGTCTAGGGCTCCTATGTGTTTTTCTGAACCCTTAGTCTCCAAGGACTAATATTTTAACCCACAACCTCTAGGAAAGCCAAGTTGTTTTAGGGCTCCAGAGCATTTGTCCCAACTATCAAGCTCTAGGGACTAATAATTCAACCTAGAGCCTCCAGGGAATTCCAAGCTATTACAAGGCTCCATCAAGAGCCTCCAAGGATCCATAGAATCAATTCCCAACTTCTACACATACACCCACACATGATGTATAACAAAACACATACACCTACACACTATGTATAACATAACACATAATACAACACAACGAATACATGTCATGATACAATGACCACACAATCCACATAACACAATACCACATATACATAACACAATATGTACGACATGTACACAACACATGTACAACAAATACACAACAACCATACTACACATCTAAAGATCACATTGTCTCTACCAGGAAACCTTTCCTCTAGTGTCTTTCTCGTGCCTTACTGCATGCATACACAACCCAAGTCCTAGGTCTGTGGTTCTTTCCACTATCCATCCTTGTCCCAACATGTCGCATATCACACTATTTTCACTCTGCTAATGTATCCTTCAGCATCACCTGTCCATAGCTTAAACTATAACACCCTCCTACCATATCTACCCAAGTAACCGACCGACCAGGGTAAACATCTGACGATAATTTTCTATAATATGATTCAACCACCTATGTCATGTTAAGGAAATGGAACCAACGGAAACACACCTGTTGATTGTGTTGGACCTACCGACATGTCAGGGGATCTCCCCGATAAGAAGTCCTAGCTAGACCTCTGACCGTTTGGTTTAGGAGTCCCAACAATGGTTCGTATAGTATCGCCTTGATCGCAGTTGTGCGCATAGGCAAGCAGGATGTCCTTGTTTATAGGAAGGGTTTGATCAGCGCAGCAAGCCAAGGAAGGTGCATGAAGGGTTCTGACACATAGAAGGTGGGATAAGTGCGCCCCTTGGAAACCTGTGGAAACACGCAGCTTGTAAGGGAACACACGAGAAATGATACATCACAAGATGGAAGGCAAGTGAACCAACAATCCAAAGTGATGGTCAAAACAACAACACATCTCAACAAGATTTATACATACATATATAGAAATAGTCCATACATACATGCGTAAGAAAACAACTAGATATATCATTAGAGTAACCAAGTTAACATAAATACAATAATAACATATGCTGAAACGTGCTGGCTTTGTTATATTAAGAAAGTGAAAGTTCCAAACATACATACAACCATGTCCAGGCACTAGTCCTGACAACAGAACGTTACAGTCACTACCGCCTGAGATATACTGTAGAAATTTTGAATAATTAATCACTTATTCACAGAGATTATCCTGATTATACACTATTGCGGAATACATGGATAATACATAACCTCCTCTACGTTGATCATCAATTTACAGAAGCAAAAACAATAACATGCGCACATAGAAGCATCAATCACACATATCAACATAGTATTTTCCGGGGGAAAGCATCTCGCTAAAAACCCCAACTATCTGTATATTATATTGATTGAGAACATGTAACAAACATAGTACAATACTCCTCACAAGTACTCAGTACTATCTCCACCTGTTACACACAATACAGCTCAGATTTGATGCCTCAAATCTCCTCCACTGTTTGCCTGCCTCCACTGCGCAATCCTGCAAGAGAATGAATGAAAATGGCTAATCCAAACTCCTATTTACCTTGTGAAAATCACCCACACTGTAAATCACGTGAACACAAGCTATATTTCACTTGGTATTGGCCCACACTACGCAAAGATCATTGGCATAACTCAATCCCATGCATGTGCACAATCTCATGTACAACTGATAGCAATCTCAACCTCTAACACCTGTCTCCACTGAACTGTACATGCACTGAGTTAACTGATGTATTCTTCAGTTGCATTATGAGTTAATAATTAGTGAATTAATTAATAAATAATTCACACAACTCATCACTTAGTCTATTGGCCAGTTAGACTAAATACAACTAGTTCAACTAAGTCAAACTGAACACAACTCCATTAACTACTCATCTAACTCCACAGAACTCAACCACATGAGTTCTAACTGATGTCCTGCATGCAATAGCTCAACTGACTCATAAAGAAAGCGTATTTCCTTCTGACAGCTACATGTGCCACATCTATAGCTCAAACTTAAGTGCTCCAAGAGAATAAGATAAAGTTTATAGTCCAAATATTATTATGAGACAATAATATTTGACTTTTCTATTTTTGACTAGCAGTCTAAAAATAGACTCTGATCACTCCTGCTGTGATCCAAAAATAGACTTTGCGCCATAATTTGCCTGCGGGCCCACTTAGTGAAGGTGACTCCTTTCCACTAAGCTCCATCATCTTGTTGCATTCTCAACAAGCATTTCTTGTTGCACACTTTTCAACACTCCCTCTCAACAAGAAAGGCTTCCTCTCAAACCCGATCTTGTAACTCTGGAATGTTCTGCATGCAACACATCTGCCCGGTCCACTTTGCTCCAACAACACTTGGAACAAAAACACTCCCAACTGACCACTCTGTTCGGCTAGGAACATACTCTGATGTTGAAGCTCTACCTGTTGCTGATAAGTGCTCCCTCTCTGACATCTGCGCTATTGCAACATCTCCATGCATCTCGCACCATTGCACACTTCTCTGTGCCACCTAGCACTGTGCAAAACATTTGTGCCTCTCGCATTGTTGTAGCCTGCATGCTATGCGCTATCTTGGGATTCCCTACACTGTCGCTCTCTCTGCCGCTCCATCCGCATCTGTCTCTACCCAATCAGTCAGTTCCTGCTACTCCACATCGGGGCTCCCGTAGCAAGGTCTCATCCAAGAGGTTGGGTACCTCAAGGATCCTACCCCTCCTCCTTGGGATGATCAATCCACATCACCCCACCTCCTACCTAGAGGTATGGATGCATGCGATCCCTCAGCCCACCTGGCTCGAAGTTTCCCCCTACTGGAGGTCTCTGCATGAGTAGATGTCTCTACTCGATCTCCACTCAGCTTCCCTTGTTGTGGCTGCTCCACAACCTCCTGAAGTTGCTGCACCAATCGTGGCTCCTCCACAATCGTTTGAGACTTCTTCTGGCTCTGCATGTTGAGAGGTAATATACACTCCCTCTCAAACACCAAGTCTCCATCAGTTGCCTTGCTACTCAAGGCTTTGCATGCATCTTGAACCTCAAGAGCATACAGGTTCTTGACCCGTGAACCAATCTGCTTCACCTGTCTAGTGATGATGTGTCTAAGGAAAACCTTTCCCTTACTGAAGACTACATCATAGCCTCTGTCTTCCAGCAATCGACACCAAGTTTCTCTTCAGTCCTGGTACATACTTGACATCGATCAAGGTAAGGCGAGCTCCATGCTCCCTCTGAAAAATAACCATGCCTACACCTGAGACACTATACTTCTCATCATTACCCATCCCTATGAGTCTCTGGAGATCTTTCTCCTCCAAAGTACTGAACAAAATTTTGTCACCAGTCATGTGGAAAGAAGCTCCACTGTCAAGAAACCAACCACTTCCCACCATGGATGAAACCATGCATGCGAAGAGTGTGAAGTCCAACTCAAACTGTGAAGCAAGTGAGGTTGCCACACCTTCAGATCGTTCCTCGAATCCCTTCTTAGACTTCTTCTTTGGGCAATTAATAGCATAATGGCCCAACTCATGACAACGAAAGCATCGCACCTTCGACTTGTCAACCTTCTTCCCATCATTGGAAGGACTGGATTCGGAAAGAGAAACCTTCCCCTTCCCCTTCTTCGCCTTACTCGCTAAGGCACAGTTCTCCTCATCATGCATAGATGAAGAACTATCTCTGGTGCGCCGTCTATTCTCCTCTTGCACAAGATCCGACCAAAATCTCTCCCATCCTGGCAATTTCTCCCTTCCATTCACTGAGTCCTGGTAGCTATGCCAACTCTTAGGAAGGCCAAGGAGTGCTAGACTCACCATATCCTCATCCTCAACAGTTACCCCCACACTTCCCAGCTCATCCTAGCATTGGGTGAACTTCGTGAGATACTTGGGCATACTATCCCCATTCTCAGCTTTGATGTTTCTGAGTTTATCCTTGAGCGCCATTCCACAGCTCAAAAACTCAACCGCTTCTGATCTAAAATTCGTGAGAACAAAGTATTTCTTATACAGAGATCGACTGTATGGGCATTCACCGGATATCTCACCTTCCAAAAGAAGGATGAATCCAGAGGATACCTGGCCCGATTACAGACTCTGCCTGAAGAAATAAAATGTAAAAACTTTATGAATAATAGATCTGATGATCAATACAACACTGATATCATGTAGAACTTCTTCTACAAATCAACTTGGCTCTGATACCATGCAGAAATTTTGAATAATTAATCACTTATTCACAGAGATTATCCTGATTATACACTATTGTGAAATACATGGATAATACATAACCTCCTCTACGTTGATCATCAATTTACAGAAGCAGAAACAATAACATGCGCACATAGAAGCATCAATCACACATATCAACACAGTATTTTCCTGGGGAAAGCATCTCGCTAAAAACCCCAACTATCTGTATATTATATTGATTGAGAACATGTAACAAACATAGTACAATACTCCTCACAAGTACTCAGTACTATCTCCACCTGTTACACACAATACAGCTCAGATCTGATGCCTCAAATCTCCTCCACTATTTGCCTGCCTCCACTGCGCAATAGAATGAATGAGAATGGCTGATCCAAACTCCTATTTACCTTGTGAAAATCACCCACACTATAAATCACGTGAGCACAAGCTATATTTCACTTGGTATTGGCCCACACTACGCAGAGATCATTAGCATAACTCAATCCCATGCATGTGCACAATCTCATGCACAACTGATAGCAATCTCAACCTCTAACACCTGTCTCCACTGAACTGTACATGCACTGAGTTAACTGATGTATTCTTCAGTTGCATTATGAGTTAATAATTAGTGAATTAATTAATAACTAATTCACACAACTCATCACTTAGTCTATTGGCCAGTTAGACTAAATACAACTAGTTCAACTAAGTCAAACTGAACACAACTCCATTAACTGCTCATCTAACTCCACAGAACTCAACCACATGAGTTCTAACTGATGTCCTGCATGCAATAGCTCAACTGACTCATAAAGAAAGCGTATTTCCTTCTGACAGCTGCATGTGCCACATCTGTAGCTCAAACTAAAGTGCTCCAAGAGAATAAGATAAAGTTTATAGTCCAAATATTATTATGAGACAATAATATTTGACTTTTCTATTTTTGACTAGCAGTCTAAAAATAGACTCTGATCACTCCTGCTGTGATCCAAAAATAGACTTTGCGCCATAATTTGCCTGTGGGCCCACTTAGTGAAGGCGACTCCTTTCCACTAAGCTCCATCATCTTGTTGCATTCTCAACAAGCATTTCTTGTTGCACACTTTTCAACATATACTAGCTCTTCACTGTGGAGAAGCCAAGGCTCGTTACAATACACTCGCTTTCTCTAAGATACACCTATATGAAGCTTGGCTCCCAAAAGCCTATCTAATAAGTTATGAGTTTCTATAAATAGAAAAGGTTGGGGTGACCCTTGTGTTGGAAAATACTTGGGGGGAGGGGTGGGGGTGAATCAATATTCCTTAGCAATTATCACTTTTAAATATTTTCAAAGCATTAGTTAATCTTCAATTATCATTAATGTTTATGTAGTAACAACAATGAATAAAAGAACACAGGAGGCACAAAAATTTTAGGTGGAAAACCCTCTTCGGGTCAAAAACCACCGAATGCTTTTCTAATAATTCTTTAATCTTCAACTCCAATTGAAAAGAAAGCTCCAACTTCATAGAATCTAGAAAAGTATTCTTCTCCAGCTCCCATTGGATGGATGCTCCAACGCCCGAGATTCTTCAGTAGTCAACTGAACGGATGCCCCAAGACCCAATGAGCTCACCCTAGCACCACCCTACCACCCTGAAGTTTTCACAGGCTTGAACCTGTTGGTGACTTCATGCACCATCCTAGCACCATGCTACCACCCTATAGAAGAATAAAAGAAGAATGGACTCGTGTACCAGGGAAAATGGTCCACTTTATAATGATATAGAATGATGTAGAAGAAGACGACACACTAGACCATAAACCCAACTATGACACAACCACCTAATGATGATCCTAGACCTCTCAACACTGCCTCTTCAACTCTTGGCAGATAGACACTTGTACAACTTTTACAAAGATTCTCTTACAATGACTTTGTACAATGATACTTTTACAATGTCTATATGTAGTGCTGCCCACTTGAAGACTTCGTGTGGTGAACTTCTTGCTGTTGTCTACACCTTGATTGGTGTTCTTTTCATGCTACCCTTTCTCATTCTTCAGAACATTAGATTATGCATTGATTCTTCTCTTGATGAATACATAATGCCTGTAGCTTACCTCTACTGCATCATTTTGCTGCACCTTTCTCTTTGCTACCCTAGAAAGTTTGGTTCTTTGCACCCCTTGGCAACACTTGATCTAGTTTTTATTTCCTTCTAGGAGCATGATTTTTAATCGGGTTTATCTCTGCAATTTCAAATCCCCAACATGTGACATTTAGTCTTGTAGAAGCCCTCTGAGTCTTCTTTCCAATGCCACAGGTCTGACCCGATTTGGACTCTTCAAGGAAAAGTTATGCTCAATCTCTCATAATGACCTAATTGTGGACTAGTTCAGTAGAGCAAACTTGTACGACATGCCACGTGTCACTGTTTACTCCTTCGACCCTCAAATTCATACACAGAAAACTACAATCCATGCACTATCCGACACATTTTACAAAATTCCAATCCTCTTCTGAGAGAAAGAGGTATGATGATTTTCCCAAGGTCACTTCTTCGAGATGAAATTCGGTAGCCTGCAAAAACCCTAATTTCTACAGATCATATCTCTGAAAATATAGCAAACCAAAATCTAAAATTTGGTCATGAAGTTCATCAGGATTGTGAATCAAATGGGTTTTAATTTCAGAATCTAAGACTTCGCAGAAATTAAGTTATAGCAAAAATGCCACAATCACTACATTTGGAGGATATATGAGATTTCTTTTTATAGAGCTGAGAGGGGCTTCTATAGAGAATGTTGGAGGGATTTTAGGAGCTTAAAAAATTATTAATGATTGACTATTCAATGACCAAAACCAATTATGAGTTCCATGCCACAACCCCATAGGGTTTTAGCCCACTAATTTGGGTTACTAACTTCAAACATGAATATCTCTCAAACCGTGAAGAATTACTTGGCTGCCATATATCAACGGAAACATATCGACGAGTAGAATCTATTTAGAAGATCCTTGACTCAAAATAGAGTAAGTTGTCAAGTAAAAATTCCCTTGCAAGATCAGGGTAGCCCCTGGTGTTTCTTGGGTTGGCATCAACTACAACCTCAGATAATCTTTAGATCAACACCTTGACATTCTACCCTCATGACTCTTCAACTAGTACATGATTGTTACATTCGACCATTGATGCTTGGTCTTTCACTTTTACAAGATGTTACATTACAATCTGCACATGTACCCATGTGAGACAAAATAGACTTGAGCAAGCCATGCAAGACACTAGTGGGACTCGGAGAACTGTGGGAAGACCAACTCTTCGACATCCTCATGATGGTCGATAGTGTCGAACTGATGCCAAGCTTGGTAGTTTGTGATGGTGTCCGTGTGCTCAATGGTGACATCCTACTGAAAGTGAACTCTCGCCTCTGTTGCATCCAGGTACAATGATTTGGCACCTCTCTCCAACTCGTCAGATAACATGCGCATCATAGTCTTGAGTGAAGTCAGACTAGCAACATACTGATGCATAGTGTCTGCGTTGATCTCCAAGTCTGTGCTGGTGGCTACATCCATCAACTCATCAAGGTACATGTCCAGCTCCATTCGGACTTAGTTCTTTTATTTGATCTTAGTTAGTGTGCAAATAGATGGGATCACATGCATGTGCACAATAACATCCATGCTTCTGAACACCCATGTATGTGAAGCCTGCAAATTGGTGATGAGCTGTGGGAGTTCCTCATAGTTCAGGATCTGACTCTAGATGTATGCCTTCAACTCTACCACCTTCAGCTTCATCATACTTGGAAAATTTAATGGGGCTCCTTTGTATCTCATTATCCATGTTTGCATGCGATCAACATTAGTGTGCATATTTGACAAGATGCATGTTCTCCTAGCACAACGCTGCTACCAATAGTTGAGATGGACAACTTCCTTATGCACGGTGCCAAATATGGAATACAACATGTGCATGACTATTTCGAGGGACAATACTTCATCCAATATCACTCTCTTCAACTCTACTTTGGCGGATGATGTAACATGTTCTTCTCCCTGCTTGGACACTTGTAACTCCTTGGTCATGCGCTTGTTCTCAGCTATAAATAATCAAACACTCGAGCTGGTGGCCTCGGCATATGCTCTAGTAGCATCGGCTATTGCTGTTGGATGCTTGTGCACATCAGATACTATCAGTCATTCTTCAAACTGTGCAGGACATGCATGGACATCTAGAGTAGGCACTCTACGTGACTGTACAAATCTGTGTTGCGACTCGTCGAAAGATATGTTGTGCATATCCGCTTCCAGATTGTCTTTAAGGATCTATGTGTCTCCTTGATCATTTGGGACTTTCTCTACTTCCAGATATGGTGAAGCTGGTCAAGTGACCTCTCAGTTACGAGGCATGAGGTCAATATCTTGTTCAGACTTTGGCTGCACCACATCCATATCCATTTTCTCTCGTAACTATTCAATCTATTGAGCTAAGTCCTACTCCTGTGACTTCTCACCCTGTCTGCTTTGTGCCAGTTGCTCAGATGAGTCTATAACCTGTATGGGCATAGTTTCATTAGTCTGTCCCTACTGCACTTCCTTCTCTTTCCTGTGCAGCTCTTGTTCTTCCTAGAGTTTCTTCTTCAAATCTTGCAAATCATTTTCTATTTCCTTCATCCTTTGTTTCTCTCCTTGCCTTTGCGCGTTCCTCCTGTCGTATTGTCGCTTCTTAGCCTCAATCTCCAAAGCTGCTTTAATCACAAGTGGATCTGCTTTGAACTTGCGGCTTTGTTTTTCTTCTATGTTGTTGACAACCTTTCTCTTACCTTTGTCATGCATAGGTCTATTACCCTCTATTGATGTTGATGATGGTGCTCTCTGAGATGTTCCTTCGTGTTGCTTTGCTAACCATTCTGTAGAGCCTCTACTTTACACCTACTTGTCTACCATTTCCCGCAGTTTTTCCTCAGCTTTTCTTCACTTTTGCCTCATTTTCACTGTAAAACCACCCAGATCATTACATTAGGTGTCATTAAGCATGATCAAGTGATTTTTGCTAATGGGTGTCTGTTTTGTTTAGATTTTGACATACTTGCAGGAATTCTGCAGCTGTCTGGCAATCCCGCAGCCATTCAGCGATCCCGCAGCCATCTGATGATCCCGCAGCCTTTTTGTTAAACTCAAGGTTCCACGTGTCAATTTGCCGAATGAGCCACATGGGCACTTAGGTATCAACGTGCTCGAGGTTCCCGTGCCATTTGTTCAGCCATTCACGTCATCTGTACCTCCGGTCAAAACTGGTCAAGTTACGGTCAAATAAAGGCAGCTTAACGGTGATTGTAAGCTGTTAGGTCACGTCAGCTCAAACGGTGACTTGTCCGCGTTTTGCAGGTGGTAGGGGACATGATCCAACATTGGATTCATTGCCCATGACGACAGAACCTCCAGCTCATCCACGCAGCCTTATGATGTGTCAATGAACCTTAAATACGCATTACAATTAGTTGTTTTTTCAGTTATTAGTTGTACGTGTTAGGCCATCCTTCAGATGCCTATATATACTTGCGTCTACGTACGCTTATTTTACTTTTTAGCTGCTGTACTTTCTAAACTTGTGATAATTTTAAGAGCATTTGTAAACTCTGTTTTTATAGTGCTGTTCTAGCACTCTGTTTTGTACACTTCTGCAAATGGAGCAATAGAAACAGTGTTGTTTTGAAGCTTTCAGTCCCTTAAGTCTTCTTGTGGCTGAATGAATAGAGGGCCCCTATTCATGTTAGCCTCTGTAAAGTATTTTATGTTCAGCATTTCTTTATTTTCTCATTCAGCATTTCTTTAAACATGTATAGTTTGGTTTATTTGATTTCTTTTCTTTGAAGCTGATCAGTATTATTTCCTTGCAGGTTTTTAGCCCGGGATTTGTTTTTATGTTTGTGTATTTGCTTTACAAACTAATGGTATTTGAAGTTGACAGGTTCAAGTTGCTGCCTTTGTTTTTATAGCTGATTTTTAGTCTTATTTCTCAAAGTTCTGCTAATACATGAATGATCTTTTATCATAAATTGTTATCTTTTAAAGGATCAGAATACCACTAACTTACAGTTGGCTTTGAGTGCTTTTTAGACTAATCTTTCACTACTTTCTAATCATACTTTGCATAGTACATATGGCAGAAGTAGAGAGTTAGAAGGAGCAAAACGTTATCACTAGTCTTTAAAGTAGATTTTTCTTATTTTTAATCACTTTTCTAATTCAACTTGAGCTACTTCCTAATCGTGCTTTACACAGCACTATGTGTTTGAAGCAGGGAGTTAGGGAGAGATAATCATTATCTTTGGTTTTAAAAGTGACTTTCTTTTCTTTTATTTGCAGCAGCATGAATGGTGTCTAGTGCCATTGGAAGTGGTTCTTTGCTTTCAAGTTATTTCAAGTTATTTATTTCTTTCAAGCATTTCCTTTCAAGCAAGTAGTTAGAGATCACTAATCACACACTCTCACTCATTTAGGATTCACTCCACACACATTATCACTCATCTGTTTATAAATCACCACTCCATCTTAGGAAGATAAATTAACCACAAACAACACCCCCAACGATAAAAAACTCTAAGAGGTTGCTTAAGTACATATAGTACACCTTCACTTCATCAGCTTACGAGCCCCGGGTTGACAATTAATACTAGCAATTTAGATAACACTAAATTGACTAAACACATTCCACAACTATGCTGAACGATTCATTGAGACTAGAGAAGTTGTGACAATATCTCCATGGGTCTTCCTTAGGCTAATGACACACCCCACGAATCCATGGAAATTGCACTCTCGCACAATGGTCCTTTACAAACCAATGTGGGTCATACGGATTGAAACTTTTGGTGTTGAAAGTGAATCTTTTTAACTCCTCCATCTCGGCATCAACATGATTGAGATTCTATATCTCGTACAACCCAATCTGCAAAGGAAGAGAGGGCCAAGGTGCCTTCTTCTTCTTATGCAGTCTAGCTGACAACCCTATCGAGATGTGATACGACACTTCTTGCATGACGAGCTTGTCCATGGAAAACTTTGGTAAAACATGCAGAGGCTTCTATGCATTGTACATCCGTATGAAGGTGCCAATGGGTGAGGCATACCAATTTGCTATGTCGATCAATGCCTCCATTGCTGCCTGCGACATGTAAGGTGGATCCTGCTCAAATATCATTTTGTACACTGGGGTGACCAAGTGGTCTGAAAACTATGTGATAACTTCGCAGAAGCTGCATTTGGAGAATAATCCACAATAAGTGTGCACAGAGGTTGCCAAAGGTGTCCATGCCCACTTCAAGCTTGGGAACCGCTGACGGGCACAAAAGCGGACATGTATATCTATGCTTGCTGACCTTTGAGCGGATTCCGGGCTTTTGTCACCTATTCCTTCAACTTGATAACCAACATGTTGGACCAGTTGCATGGCCTTCCTCCAATGGCCAGTTGGTCCAATGCCATCACCTAGCTCTGCGGGAAGATATCTATGCTCTCTTGGCCATATAAGCAACATGTAAAGATGACCAAGTATTGATATGCCTTCCACAGTATCTTCATCTTGTAAACCAGGCTAGGTGTTTTCCTGAACTTGGCTGGCTATTTCACCCAAATTTTCAAGATATCTCTAGAGTTTGCGCTGCTGCGTGCACTGAAGGGTTTCTCCATTGTGATCACTGGTTGTGGCAAGTGATACATCTCCTGATAGTCCTTCACCTTGAAAGTAGCAAGCTCTATCTCGCTGACAATGCTCAACATCATCGTCTCAGGATTAGTGTGCGAGACAATCGAATGTATCATGTCTGTGCATGGAAACGCGGGATACCTGCATGCAATATGGTACAAGCAGGATTTATGGACTTTGACATAGACCTTGCGGTCTTCTAGATCTTCCTCACATGTGCCTGAGAATGTATCATTGATGTCCTGCCATTTCATCTTGATGTCTCTATCTATGAACAGCTTGGTGTCTTCGTAAACGGGTAATCTCATAGACACTTATTCAACTGCATCTCCAGTTGCACTTCTAATGGTGTCCTTTGACCCTGCTCTCTTGGAGGCCATTGTACATGTACTGTTGAGAGACGAATAAACACCTGCTATACCTGGAGACATAGCGACACTCATGGCAAGCAATCTGTCAGTTGAAAATCAAAACAAATTTGAGGACTGACATGCAACATACCTGGGTGACTGGCAGTAAATATTGCACAATTTTTACCAGGAGGTTGGGAGACTGACTGCCAAAACTGCGCAAGGCACAGTCTGAGCTATCAGGAGGCTGAATGATTTCTAGAACTGCATAATGCACAGTCCAGCCTTCCTGCCGAGGATTGAAACTGTACAATGCACAATTTCAATCAGCAAGGGCATGCAAGTCCAAAGACTATATTGTGCAATTTTCTAGGTCAGCAGGGCACTACCTCCCAGAATTGCGCAATGCAAGCCTGAAGGTAAGTGCTAGCCATATTTTCTTAGTTTCTGGAGGGAAGGCATAGCCTTCACTTCCAGAAATGCCCATTGTTGTTTGGGCAAGTCAAGGTCCAGACCAAGGCAGCTCAGACCCGCTGACGGGCGACTGAAAACATGAAGAGGTTTGAATGCATGGTGAGACTGAGTGTAAGAAAGAGTGAATGATCATGCATGCAAACAATGAATGCAAGATTCAGAAAATGGGAACACATGCATGTGTGTGAAACGAGTCACCGCAATGGTGATCATTAGTGCAAATCGGTATCATGCATGTGACAACAGTGAGATCCAAATAAAAACTGAAATGGTGCTTCTATAAGCTAACATACATTAAAACAACATCAGGCGTCCAACAAAACCAAGAAAACAACATTCATACAAAGTGAAATACAAAAAGTGATAGAAAAGCAGCAAATGATATGAAAAATCAACTTACCTGGAAAAAGATAAGTTGAATGTGCCGAAGACTCCTAGATGTGCTGTGGGATGTCAAAGTTCCAAAATCGATGTGAGGAATGATCTCTACAACATCGAATAAATAAGTTTGATAAGGATGAGGCTTGTGATGCGCATGCCACAAATCCAGGAAAAAGCAACACTTGGAGGGAAGTTTCTAAAACGATCTCTTCATGTAACATCCAACTCCTAAAAATAGATCCCTAAAATTTAGGGATGCTTTTTTCATGTTGCTTTTTGCTATTTCGAGAAAAGGCAACCCATGCATGCATGCAAATCAAGATTGCTCAGTCTTGAAGGGAACCGGTAAACCTGAAGGCACATGTCACAGTCTCTAAGCTTGGGAAAGGGATTTGCGTAGTTTCGGGGATGAGCAGGGTTGTTGTCCCTCAGGCATTACGCAATTTTGGGGGTCAGCAGGTCATTGCCTCCTGAAATTGTGAAATTTATGGGTTGAAGCCCAATGTCGGGCTGAATTGCACAATTTTCTGAGGGAGAGATGCCTAGTTGGATTGCGCAATTCTGGAGCCCAGCAGGCAACCCATTAGGATTGCGCAATTTCTGGAGGGAAGGATGGTTACCCTCGAGAATTGTGCAATTTTTTGAGTGAACATCTCAGCGATAAAATTACCTAAGTCTAGAATGGCAGCCTGTGATTGGAGACAATCAAGTTGACATGCACAAGTTGGTAAGCCACTGAAACGCAGTTGGAGCCTATGTACTTGATAGTGCAAGACATGCTGCTAAGGATGGTTGGTAGGGAGGCTCCAAAATGAAGCTAAGGAAAACATTTGGAGGGTGGTTGTAGCCGCTACAATAATAGTATACAAACCTTAAACATTAGCAATAGGACTCCTAGGAACCATCCCAACCTTTATGCCAGTCAACCCCTGGGTCCCACTAATATTTTGGACCATTTGACCCTTAGACGCTCCCATGCTATAGGCCTGCCACCGTCCAGGAGGCTCTAGATGCTCTCATGTCCAGGGATGCCAGTGTCTAGGGATTATTTTGCTAAGTGTTGTGCCAGCGTCTAGGGACTATTTTGCTAAGTGTTGTGCCAACGTCCCCAGGATTTGAGCCACTTTTTTAGGCCCACAGCCCAAGTCACTGCCCAGAATTGAATGACACGTTCAGAATAGTAAGATAACAAGGAAATGACAATACAAATGTAATTACTTGAATAGGACCTTTATTGGACCCCTACTAGCCATGACATGAATTTCTTCAAACATATCACGCATATGTAATCTACAGGTGTAAATAATAGATTTGAACATAGGGGTCTCTTACTTGTCTCAGATTCACTCTGAGGCATTATTTCCTTATCACGTTAGTTGAATTATGATCCATTAAGCCATATATACATTGTTCATTCATATACAGGTAAAAACATGATGGGAGACATACATAGCCACTATCATAATACATATTCATAATCAACATAATAACAACAGAAATACCAAGGATACAATAGCCATAGAATCCACATATAAACCAGTATAATACTCATGATATAACAAGGAGAAATAACCTCATATTAATGATGCAAAAGCCAATCTGGTATGGGACTACCATGTTCCACTTAACCGTACAATGGCTGAGCCAAATCTCTCCTCAGCCATTCACCCCCGTGCCATATTCCAAGCATGAATGTGGGATCTCATAGAAAAAATCAATCCAAAACCATCCAGGAATTCCAAAGGCCATCCACCTCAACCAATCAAAAAGTGATTCCACCTCATGGTCGGAGATCACAAAACCATCATCAGATTGGTCTCTATCCAAGCCTTCCAGGGCTTCCAGAGTGTTTGTTCCAACCAAGGCTTCCAAGACTAGTAACCCAACCCATAGTTGTCGTCGGGCTTCCAGAGCATTTGTCCAACCAAGGCTTCTAGGACTATTAACTCAACACAAGCTGTTACAAGGCTTCTAGAGCATTTGTCCAATGAGGGTTTCCAGGAACTAATAACTCAACCCAAGCTAAGGAAACATGAAAACGAACCAAAATAAAACAAGGAAATAAACCCACAATCCCCATGGCTATCCAAGAAATGGCAAGGCTAGGAAATCCATTGTCAATCCAGGCAATCCTCCATGGCAGTGACAAATCATGACCAAAAATCCACATGCATATGCCATGCATTCTAAAACTAGTGAAGAAAACATACATGCAACTCAGTAGCTACAAGCCAAATACAATGTAGTTGTTGATCTCGATGCCCTCTTGCTCTTTCTATTAGTAAATTATATATTACAAAGCAATGGAACACAAAATGTTACAGAAACACAAACACAAAAAATGCATAAAACAAGAGAGAGACATAGATATATGTGGTTCACCCAATTTGGGCTACGTCCACGAAGAAACATCCAGTCCTTCCATTTATATTATCCAACAAAATGAAGATATACAACTTATAGCTGATCATTTGTAACTTTCTCTTTACTCTCACACAGTATCCTATCTCTTTCTCACTTAGAATACACATCTCCATAGCCGCAATACAATTCCCTCATATATAGCGAGGGGGTTTCCTTCTAGGGAAAAAAACCTTAAGTTAAACATAACTTCTATTGTTAGATCATTTGTTGTCGCCCCCCCTAGAACCCATGGCAGGGAACAAATGGGCGGCGTTTCCACCCCGTTACGAACTGGGGTCCAATGTGGTGATACCTCTGAATAAAGAAGATAATCATGCTCCACATGCAACAATCTCCCACTAGGAGATTGATTATAGCAACTCCACTACTACTTCATTTGCTGGACAATGACTCCACTTTGGACCTGGTTGCTTCTCATCTTCATCATCATACTTGAAGACCAATTGAAGCTGAGAAGAATCTTAGTTTCTCCTTGGTTACAACTTTTGTTAACAAATCTGTAGGATTTTGGCTAGTGTGTATCTTTTCCAGCTTCAACTTTCCATCTTCCAACAATGACTGTATGAAATGGTACTTGAGATGTATATGTTTAGTCTTGGAATGAAATGTTGAGTTCTTTGCAAGATGAATGGCACTCTAGCTATCACTGTATAACCTGCCCAAATCCTACTTCTTACCCAATTCATTCAAAACCCTTTGTAACCAAATCATTTCTTTACTAGCCTCTCTAGTAGCAACATACTCTGCTTTCGTCATTGAGAGTGCAACAACACTCTGCAATTTTGAAACCCAACTGACAACTGTTCCACCTATAGTAAATACATACCCTATGGTGCTCCTCCTACTATCTCTATCACCTGCCATATCCACATCAACATATCCCCGTAGATCAATGTTTGAACCACCAAAGCATAATTCTTGATATGTGGTACCTCTCAAATACCTGAGAATCCACTTCACTGCCATCCAATGTTCTTTTCCTGGATTGTTCATGTACCTGCTTACAACTCCCACTACATGTGCAATATCAGGCCTTGTGTAGACCATTACATACATTAAGCTTCCAATTGCTGATGCATATGGAACTTTAGACATATAATCCATCTCTTCCTGAGTCTTGGGACACATCTCCTTACTTAGTTTGAAATGACTAGCCAAAGGTGTAGTAACTGGTTTTGCATTCTGCATATTAAATCTTTCCAACACCTTTTGTATGTACTCACTTTGAGACAATGTTAATTTGCGATTTTTCCTATCTCTAGTTATTATCATACCAAGGATTTGTTTTGCAACACCCAAATCCTTCATTGCAAATGAATTTGCCAATTTTCCTTTGAGCACATTTATTTCCTGCATGTTAGACACTGCAATAAGCATGTCATCTACATACAATAATAATATAATATAGGTGCCATAATTTTTCCTTTTGAGATAAACACAATGATCAGAGTGAAATCTAATATAACCTTGTTCAGACATAAACCTAGTAAATTTTAGATACCACTGCCTTGGAGCCTATTTTAAGCCATACAAGCTCTTCTTCAATCTACACACTAGTTTCTCCTTCCCTTTGACCTCATATCCTTGTGGCTGCTGCATATATATCTCTTCCTCCAAATCTCCATGGAGAAATACCATCTTTACATCTAACTACTCAAGATGCAAGTCTTTTGTTGCTACTAGACTAAAAATAGTTCTGATTGAATTCATTTTAACATCAGGAGAAAATATCTTATCAAATTCTATACCTTTTTTCTGTCAAACCCCTTCACCACAAGTCTAGATTTATACATTTTCCTAGCTCGATCTTCTTCCTTCAACCTGTAAACCCATTTATTTTGCAATGTTGTTTTACCTGCAGGAAACTTGACTAAGTCCCAAGTTTGGTTATGTACCAAGGAGTCCATCTATTCTTTCATGGCTAGCTCCCACTTCTTCCTAGTTTCTACATGCATTGATTCTTCATAACATTCTGGTTCACCGGAATCAGTCAAAAATACATAATATAATGAAGGAGAGTATCCTTCTGGGGTTCTACTTACCCTGGTAAATCTTCTAACACTACTTTCAGGTGTTTGAGGTGCTTGTTGTTGTTGTGGTTGCTGTTGTTGTTTTGGCTATTGATCATTATGATTTTAAGGGACCTTTACTTTTTCTGTGATCTCATCAAGCACTATGTATTCCTTGTTTTCTTTTTCCTGTTTCTTTTCCTGCATATGATCCTTATACAAAAAGATTTCATTGAATATGCAATATCTTCTCCTAATGATTTTGTGATTTTCATAATCATATAAGCGATAACCAAAATCATTAACACCATATCTAATAAAGGTACATTTCTTTGATTTTGTCTCAATCTTTGTTCTATTTTCTTTATTAATGTGGACAAAGGCTTCACATTCACCAAAAGCCTTTAAAAATGAGTAGTTTACCCTTTTTCCTATTCATGCCTCCTCTGGAATACCTCCATCCAAGGAACTTGAAGGCCCTCTGTTTATTAGATAAACAACAATATCTATAGCATCTACCCAAAATTGTAAAGGCAATCTTGCATGCAATCTCATGCACCTTGCATGCTCATGTCCTATTCATCATTTCTGACACACCATTTTCTTGAGGTGTTCCTGGGACTGTCTTCTCTCTGCGAATTCCGTGCTCTGAACAATACTTATCAGACTCTCTATTGAAATATTCACCTCCATTGTCTGATTTGAGACACTTCAACCTTTTTCCTGTTTCATTCTCAACCAAAGCTTTCCATTCCTTGAAAATATCAAATACATCAGATTTATTTCGAATACAATAAATCTAGGTTTTTCTGGTTGCATCATCATAAAAGTAACATAATAATGAGAGCCATTGAGAGATGATACCTAAGAAGGTCCCCATTCATCTGTATGCACAAGATATAATTTTTCGTTCTTCTTTTCTTTCCCAACTCTCAGAAATCTGACTCTCTTCTGTTTTCCATAAACACAATTCTCACAATATTCCAAATCAACATGCTTCAAACCTGACAGCAAATTTCTTGAGTGAAGAATATACATCCCCTTCTCACTCAATTACCCGAGCCTATGATGCCACAATGTTGTATCTGCTCCTGTAGAGGTTAAATCATTAACAAAATTAGAAATACCATTGCATAGATACAATGTACCAACCTTTTCTCCTTTTTCTATTACCGGGGTTCCTTTAGTGACCTTCCAAGTTAAGTCTGTAAAATTAGTTACACAACCTTCACCTCCCAACTACCTTGTTGAAATTATATTTTTCTTTAGATATATAACATGGATTACCTCCTTGAATATCCATTGGTTTCCATTCTGTTGTTTTATGAAAACTTTACCAATTCCAATGATTTTATAGGGTTTATCATCACCCAAACGAACTCGTTCAAAATATCCTTGAACATAATCATGAAAATGTTTCCTATCAGGTGTGGCATGGAATGAGGCCCCTGAATCTACCACCTAGACATCAATAATATTTTCTAATGAAAGAATCAAAGAATCTTGTAACACATCACCTGTCACATTCACTTCATGATTGTTTTCTTGTTGCATGTTTACTTCTTTTCCCTTCTGAGACTTATAGTCTTTCTTCAGGTTTCCTTTCTTCTCGCATTTCCAGCACACTATCCTCGATCTAGACTTGAATCTTCCTTTCCTTGACTTGCTGTGATATCCTGGGCTCTTTCCTCTTTCCATTTTTCTTCCCCTAGTCTCTACAGTCAAAGCATTACTTGATGTCTCACCAGATCTTTTCTCTCACATTTCCTCGCTAAGGATTGCACCGACAACATCTGATCAAACTTTAAAGTACTATATCCAGAGACAGAGTTACTAATGGCCATAACTAAACCATTCCAAATTTCTGGAAATGAGCACAAAAATAATAGAGCCCTAACTTCATCATCAAAAGTTACCCCTACAGAACTTAACTGGCTGGTAACTGTATTAAATTCATTTAAATGATCAGCAACAGGTCCATCTTCTGACATCTTCATATTAAATAAACGCTTCATAAGAAATACCTTATTTGAGGCTGAGGGTTTTTCATATAGTTTGGACAATGTTGACATTAAACCTTCTATTGTCGTTTCCTTTGAAATATTAAAGGCTACTGACACTACTAGGCACAACCATATTGTTCCAAGTGCCTTTCTATTGAGAATTTCCCATTTTGTGTCTGTCGTACTCGCCGGCTTCTTTGTCTTTCCACTCAATGGTAGGTACATATATTTCTAATACAAATAATCTTCCATATGCATCTTCCATAGCTGGTATTTTTGGCCATTAAATTTTCCGACCCTAAACCTACCATCTTCTGCCATTCCTCCCACTCGAACTAGGAATCCTTCTCTCCTGCGAGTTTATTGGCTAAATAGACCTTTCAATTTGATACTAGTTGTTAGTAAATTATATATTACAGAGCAATGGAACACATAAAATATTGTAGAAACACAAACACAGAAAATGCATAAAACAAGAGAGAGACACAAATATATGTGGTTCACCCAATTTGGGCTATGTCCACAGAGAAACATCCAGTCCTTCCTTTTATATTATCCAGCAAAATGAAGAGATACAACCTACAGCCGATCTATTGTAACGTCCTCTTTGCTCTCACACGGTCTCCTATCTCTTTCTTGCTCAGAATACAAATCTTCATAACCGCAATACAATTCCCTCATATATAGCAAGGGGGTTTCCTTCTAGAGGAAAACACTCTAAATTAAACATAACTTCTACCGTAGGATCATTTGCCTAATGAACGACTCAAATTGACTATGAAATTACAATATTTTACTATGCAATTTTACATCTACTTTTAGCTTCGGGGGCGCTGCCCCTAAACCCCCAAACCCTCGCCAGGGAGGGCTCATAAAAATTGTCGTTGCCCCCTGGAAATAGACAAACAAGTGGCGTTTCCGCCCCATTACGAACTGGGGTCCAATGCGGTGATACCTATGAATAAAGAAGATAATCGGGCTCCACACGCAATGATTTCCTACTCTTCCTTTGCCTTCTTGCTCTAAAAATCCAAGTATGCCACACCCTCCAAGAGTGCTCCAAGAAAAATCTAAGTATCCAAGATTATTAGAGAAAGAGAATAATGAGAGAGCTCCAAAACCAAACTTACCAAGCTTACACTCACTAATCCCTGCCCATTGATCCTCAAAAGCCTTTTTATTAATGAGGCCTCTATTTTCTTCATTTTCCATTATTTTTCTTCACTTTCCTGCCCACATGCAACCTATGAACTTTCACCTCCCTTTTCTCCTAATTTCCATTATTTTCATAAATAAAATGCCAATTAATGCCTTTTTCCTTTCCAAAGTCGTTTTCATTTCCTTTGCCAATTTCCTTAGCCATAATAAACTGGATGAACGCCCACTAGGATGTTTTCCCCACCATTCAGCTTGGAATACATGTCCCATGACCATGGTCTTATATATTTTACATGAATTTTTAACCAGGGCTGTTACAAAACCCTCCCCCTTGGGGGAACACTGTCCTCGCTGTTCAATGACACCTATAACTAGCAAAACCCCTGAAAACAAAACATACTGCCTATGGAGCTTTATAACACAACTCGTTGCAGTGTTTACAATGATCATCTGCTAAAATATGACAAACATACCGTTTACTGGAGCTTTATAACATAACTCATTACGATATTTACAATAATAACCACATATACTTACATACACAATTGCTTCACCCAACAAATAACCATACTTTTTGTGGAGCTTTATAAACTAGCGAGATACAATATTATACACATATACACATATGCACATTTTCTCAACTAGAAAATAAAAAAATACAATGCCTACATCCACAACAAGAGAATCGATAGGCTCACACCACCACCCTCAAAGTAATACCAGGATTCACCTCCTTCTTAGGAAGTTCAGAATCTACTGCAAAGCCAAATATGCATACAATGTCCAACGCTATAATCATGTGCCACTTGTCCTCTTAGTGAAATTTTATCAACTCTTTGTTCTAGGGAAACTCCCAATGTGCATCTGATTCCGTCTGCAATGCTAATGACCAAAAGAAATCCATCTCAACCTTCCCTTCTCAACTACACAGTCCCTTCTTTCCCAGTTTCCCTGCAATACCCCTTAATTCAACTTCCTTTCCTTCTGCAGAAAATTTCATGAAAAGTTCTTGAAAATTAAAATCTATTGTACCCAAGGATTGTAGCCATTGGACTCCTAGTACAACATCATCACCTCCCATTGGAATGGAAAGCATTGGGCTAGTCAATACATATTCTCCCATGGATAGCTTGATATTATGGCACTTTCCAGAGCAATTTATCATTCCTCCATTTGCAACCATCACTTGACACTCTGGTGCTGGATATAGGAAGCAATTCAATTCGTTTGCTATCTTATAATGAATAAAATTGTGGGTACTTCCTGAATCAATCAACACTATTACCTTTTTCTTCTTGATTTGTCCTTCTATCTTGATGGTTTGAAGAGTGGTAATTCTAGCGAATGCATTAAAAGATATGGTCGGATTCATTTCTTCTTTATCTAGGCTTTGTTCTTGGAGTATATCCTCTTCTTTTGAACTTTCTTGCTCCTTTTCTTCTTCCTCTTCACAATCTATGTAGAATAATTTCTTCTCAGCACACTTATGACCTTTAGTGCATTTGCTATGACAATTGTAACAAAGCCCTTTTTCTCTTTTTTCTTCCAATTGTTGTGGTGTAACCCTTGTAGGTTGTGGAAGGCTAGGAGAAATAACACTTCCATCTTTATAGTTGTGAGGGGTAGACTTCCTTGTTGCCATAATTTTACTTTCCACTATGTAACAAAGCCCTTTTACTTTTTCCAATTGTTGTGGTGTTGCTCTAAAGAAGGTGTGGCTCTTTGTATCCTCATAATGTGCTATCATTTCCTCTGTGAAAATTGACCACGTAACAAGTTGTTTACGAGAACAAAGCCCTTTATACCATAAAAATTGATCTGATTCTAAATATGAAGATGTAAACCTTTTGTAACAGTGGTACACCATGTAGATCTAAATATGGCTCCATTTGAAGTATCCAATTTACCGGATCCTTGCCATCAAACTTCCTCATATCACCTTTTCTTGATTTTAGGAGCTCGATCTTGAAATGACTATAACTCTGTAATTTCAGTTCTTCCAGTTCTAAAATTGTGACCTGTAGTAGCCCTCTGTGTTCTCTTTCCAATGCCACTAGTTGGATCCAAATTGGATTCTCCAAGGAAGAGTTATGCTAAATATCCCACACTAACCTGATTATAGAGTAGTTCAGTAGAGTGAACTTGTACGACATGCTGCGTGTCACTGCTTTGACCTTTGGATTTGAAAAATGTATACAAGAAACTACAGCCCATCCTCATTCTGCAACTTCTTACGAAATTTCAATCTGATGCTCAAAACAAAAGTTATGACTATTTTCCCCAACTCACCTGTTTGGAATGTAATTCAGGAGTCTGCAAAAATACTAACTTCCTCAGATCATATCTCCGCAAATATTGTGCAAAAAACTATGAAATTCGGAACTGAGGTTCAACACAATTTTGTCTCAAATGGGTTTTTTTTTTTTTGCTTCTGAAACGTCACAAATTTTTTTTTATAGGGAAAATGCCACGATGACCTATTTGGAGCAGCAAAACCCTAGAATCCAAAGCTCTGATACCAAATGTTATGGAACCAGCTCACAAAAGATAGAAAAGATAGTTGAACAACTTAGAATTCAGCCTCTTCGAGGGGGCAACCTCCTTTACATTACACAAATGAACAATTCTTGTATGATACAAATGAAAAGACCTCCTTCCTATATATAGGAGTCTAAAGGGTCATAATATAATCAGAACCGACATAACAATAATAATGTAAGGGCACAATAATAACAATGGTGGGCTTCTATGGGGCATAATAGTAAAAATATGGGGATTACATGGGTACATCAATATAATAAGGGGGTTGTACTAATAACAATAAGGGGCTACACTAGTAGTATAGGGGCCTAACAGACTTCCCTTAACCATGTGCACACACACACATACAACCACACATGACATACAACACCATGCAATACATGCATCTACACCTGACACACAACACATACACCTACACCTAGTGTACAACACAACACAATACATGCACCTACACCCGACATACAACACAATACATACATCTACACCTGATGTACAACCCCACACAATACATATACATACACAGAGCACAACATAACGAATACACATGTCACGATACCATGAATACACAATGCACATACATAGTACTGCATGCTTGCAACACAATGTGTACGACATGCACACAATACCACATGTACACTAGTAGCATATGTACAACATGTACACAATACCACTTGTACAAACCACCACCTGCACAATGTATGCACAACATCACATGTACATAGCACCACCTGCACAACGTGTACACAATGTCACATGTACATCATACCACCTATATAACATGTACACAATGCCAAATGTACAAAAACTACATGGACGAAATGTACATGACACCACATGTACACAAAACCATATGCACAACATGTACACAACACCACCTGCACACAACACCATATGTACATAGTACCAAATGTACAACATGCACACCACCATATTTACATAACATTTCATATACAACATGTACATAGCACCCTATGTACATGTTGTGCTATTCAACAACCCCTCCCCCATTTATTAATATAATAGCTAGTATTTTGTTAATAAATAGGGACCCTTCATAAAATCCTTCAAGAAACAAATTTAGCATTTAGACACTTTCTTCTAAATTTTCAGAATAAAGCAAGATATCAAGCCAAAACCCTTTGAAAACTAGCAATACTCGCCTTTTTGCATATCGTTGGACCAAGTGTGTCAAAAGCCTTGTTAACAAGAAAAACACGCGAAAAGCGATCAAAAGGAATCACCGTGCTTAACCTAAATATCATTAGGCTTTTTCATTTAAAACTAAGGCCTAAGGCATTTCCTATTAAAACAAAAGCATGTATCACATATCGCCATTCACAAAGGGCGCACTCTCATGAAACATGTTGAAACATGCGAAATGCGATATTGCGATGAGGCAGTCAACCTTATCGCATCACGTCAAAAACACTTAAGAAAGGTCTTAAAACTTATGAATTGCGTGATGTTGCGAAATGCGATAAGATCCCGAACCCGATTAAAGCCTATGTCATAAAGTAGCACTTAACGCTGCCGTGCAATAAAAAAATGCTTTATAAGGTGAAAATTCCATCAAACAAGCTACACTTTAAATAATAAAGAACACACCACGTCTCGCATCCCCGCAAGAAAATAAGGAACTCTAAGAAAGTGCACAATCAAATATGCGATATTGCATTGCAATCACAAAATCGACATTCTCCCAAATTAAAGCTCATCACCTTAAAAGTTTTCTTCCTGTTTTACGATGCAGAACATTAATGAGCAATAAAGGTAGTGATAACAAACCATTAGTGGATATTTAATATGGGTTAATGGCATTTATGTTGAAAAGCGGCTCGACGTGATACGATATATTTTCATCTGCATTTAATTAAAACTCCTTTCTTGTCACCTTTTCAAGGTTATCTGTATCATTCATCCTCATTTTCATTCTTTCTTGTGTCTATCTGATATCTTCTGCTCTGCTCCATTTCAGGAAAAATCCGTAGGAAGATTCATTAGAAGCAATGGCAAAGAGGGGAAAGGCAACTACGTCTGAAAAGTCAGAAATGATTCCTCTTTTCTCTGATACTACATGCAGCAGAGATGGAGGAACTTCAACTTGGGAGGCCATGTATGATTTGTTAGAAGAGGAAAAACCAAGGCCACTGGTAGCAAAGGCCACGACCGATGCTCATGATTCCTCTGATACCTCCTACTTCGAGACAACATGTTCATTCCTACACCGCATAGTCACAAGACCAAAGATAATCCCATACAAAAATATGGTCAAGTGGATAATTGATGTGGTGGACATCTCGGACAAAGAATTCAAGAATCACAGGCAAGAGGTTATGGGATCTTTTTCAACAGAAAGCCTATGGCTAATGTACCATTTACCAGAGCCACAGAAGCTCTACAATAAACAGTTCCTCGAGCAATTTGCTAAGGAGAATGAAGACCCGATAGACGTCACGTGAACCTAGATAACAAGTGAAGGCAAGCTCAAATGGGATAAGACGGGTATGTATTCTACGACATCTATCTCTCCCCCTTATATTTTGCAGCAACCATGCTATGTAGATTGTTCGGTAAACCCGATAGCACCAAATTTTCCCTGGAATGGCTTCCATTAATAGATGCAGTCGTGAACCCAATGATAATGAATTGGGCTCAAATTTTATCTAATAATTTGGAAAAATCCAATATGGAATATAGGAGAAAGATAAGTCCCTCTTTAAGGGTTTATCCCCCATTTTTCAAGAGCGCTTTTGTAATGGAAACAATCTGTTTTACTTCCAAAATTCCCATTATGGAATGGAATTGGACTGCTTATGACCTGCTTCCTATCCATGTGTACCATAAGATTTTGTGGGAGTCTCAGTTTCACCCCCATTTTTATAAGATTTGTCAAGGAGTTATGCTACCTATCCATAAACAAGTCTACAACAAAAATTCCCCTAGGTATTCAAAAGAAGCTGAAGTAGATATCTTGCATGTATCTAGATGGTTTGGGAAGGAAACATTTACCTATATCAGAGTATTTGGGAGCATAGCTTCACTGCATGTTCTCCCATACTATGTCCCCGACAAGTTAATGACCAGGGAGATAGCCTACCAGCTGGCAGGGGAAGGTGGGTTGAGCAAAGGATTGAAAGAGCAGAAGAAGGCCATTTGGCCTACATTTCCATTGCAATGTGGTGCGTTTGTGCTACATGATTTTGGACATGCATGCAAAGAAGCAGAGATCATGAAGTCTCTAAAATTAGCTACAATCCCGGGAAGGCAATACGACCCAAATGGCACTACTAAGGGCTTCACTACTATGGTGAAAGTGAAACCATTAACCCATGAAGAGGACATCTTTGATGACCTCTTCCTACAAAAAGAAACATTTTCAAAAGTGATGCATATGGCATCACTACTTTTTTCCCCAGATGATGTTGAAGCTTTCCATGTGTACAAAAAGAGGAGATTATTGAAGGTCCCATTGGACCTACTACAAATTGAACCAATAAGGGAGACAACTCCCAATGTAAGCTTGGAGGATAGCTCCAAAGAGAATTTCGAAGAAGAAACCCAAGAGATATCTACTCTTGAGTCAGAGCACTTGGAGCACCAGTCTCAAAATGTGGGGGGGGGATAAAAATAAAGAGCCTGAAAGGGACACAGCTAGAACTACAGAGGAAACAGTCGATCAAACCACAACAAAGAAACAGGCATAAGTTCACTCCACATCCACTTAGTTAGCAAAAACCCCAATTATTGATTTGGAAAAGGAATGGGAACATTTCAACAAGAAGATTCACATAGATGAACAAACATCTGAGATACAGACTCCTACGTAGCCACAACACAAGTCAACTCAAGAAACAATAGTAGAGAGAATTGTAGGCACTTAGGACATTGAGCTCATTCTTGCCACCCCCACTTTAGAAATTATTTTGAGAATTGAGTAAATTCCTCCACTTAATGTATTTTACAGTCCTACCCACAAAGTTGTCATCAAAAGACAGAGGAAGAAAATAAATTTAGACGTTGC
Source organism: Pinus tabuliformis (assembly GCA_031772625.1). NCBI lineage: Eukaryota > Viridiplantae > Streptophyta > Pinopsida > Pinales > Pinaceae > Pinus > Pinus tabuliformis. The sequence goes on from CM062818.1 coordinate 1,477,477,108, forward strand.
AGCTATTACGACTCCTAACAATGAACCAATGGACATTATATGGAAGGACTCACTCATGGACCCATCAGAAAATCTCACAAGATTGTTGCAATTCATAGGATCCTACGCTATACAAACTATTGAAAAAACAACAAAGGTCCAAATGCTGCTTAAAGAAAAGGAACAAAGAATTCTACTGTTGGAACAACAATTGGCTTAGGAGAAATCCAATCAAAAAGCAGAATTACAAGTAACCCAACTCTAGCAAGAATTTGAACAGATGCAAATACAACATGAGGCTAGCCTAGCTGAAAGAGATGTGCAAATACAAGCTATGAAAAATAAGTATAAATACAATCCACAAATCGATCAGTTCATAAAGGAAGCACTCAGGCTTAACTCCCGACTGATGCAACAGAAGGAAGTTCTTTGCCAGAAAATCTCGCAAATAAGTCCTTATTGCGAGATCAATGATAAGATAACAAGCCAAGTTGTCGACATGAGACTTGAGTATGATGAAATCCATAAAAATATTTTTGACTTTATCACCTAGCAAGAATCAGGAGAAGGGAGAAAGGCTGATCTACCAAAATTTGAGGAATCGCACAAAGACATCTTGTTCACAGACTGGGATTCTCAGCTCTAGCAAGCGGAAAGGGCAACAACAATCACAACAGTAGCAACAAGCAGCATAATAGATGCCATCAACAAAAATACACATGGCGCCAACCTGGTTACAGAAATCATACCAGGATTTTTTCCAAATGTCAAACAATTAGAGCAGCAGTGGAGGTAGGCAACGAAGGAAAAGGAGGAGGTGATCAGATAGATGAGCAAGCTAAACTGGGAAGCATACTGGCAGTTCTTAGTAAAACCATACAGCCAGTGGATGACCTTGAGATGCTTAACAACTTCCACACAAAAAATGGTGCTAGTGCTAACAGATGCTATATTTGTTGGGCAGTTGAAATCTACGATCGGCCAACCGACATAGCTCAAGCCTATGACAAATATTTGCAATCTCAAAGATCAAATGCAAAGGAGTTAGTCACTTAGTTTATTTTTATTTTCTCATAATCTGAGGCAGGTCATTTAAACCTCCTCAACTATTTTTGTAATAATCTATTTTAGGACCTATAGTTTAGTATTTAAACCCCTCTCATGCATTTAGAGAGGGGTCCAAAAATTTTATCAGAAACATTCTTCGAAACATTGCACTTCTGTACTTTTGAGGAGGTTCTAATGGAATGAATGGAACATGATCTATTTTCTCTTAAATATCTAGCATGCTCTACTGAAATGCACTTTTGTACTCTTAGAATATGTTGGATTGATTGAAAGTTGGTCAATATTGTTGAAGCACATGAGAAGGACTCGTCATATATGGTACTTTTATCTTATGATCTTGTTTTATTTATGTATCAGGCAATACTTTTTTTGTTAATTGTTTTATGTGTGAAAGTATAAATTACAGTTAGCATTATTGCACTTTTGTATGATGTTGGCTTTGAATTTATTCTGAATACATGAACGATTTATATGCGATATATCTTTCACAATTGTTTTGGCTAACTATTTATCCAAAACGATTACTGTTAAACGATTTCATTTCTTATTGCAGTTGAATGATCTATATTACCAATTGCTGTAGGACATCATTGTAGATCGCATATTGTATTTAATTCTTGGGTATATTTATATTTAAATAGTGTTTAAACTAGGATATATGCATGTGTTTAGTAGTTTAGATTAGATTACACTTAGCTTAATCATTCCCCTGTTACATCATATATCACCACATCAACATTATCAAAATCATTTATGGGAAACTTGTCCCATTATCCCCAGTCGGAGCCACTATGCCAAACGGAAAAAGAGCTGCTAACCAAGGTCTGGACCAAGTGGTTTTCCCCCATGCTGTAGCAATGATTTTCAGGGCTTCAGTAGTACACAATGTTGCATATCCAACATGTGCACAAGACTACACCATATGCACACAACACTGCATATCCATCATGCGCACAGTGACATATGTACACACCATTGCATATCCAACATGTACAACATATACGACATATGCACAACAGTAGTACCACACATCAAAAACAACACTGTCTCTACCACGCAACCTTGCTTCCAGTGTCTTATCCACGCTTGTCCCAGCATGTCGCAAACCACATTTCTTTCATTTTGGTGATGTATCCTTCATTATAACATAGACATGATATAATCACATAATATCAACTCATAACCACATGATATTGACCTCATATATTTGTCAGAGCTACTCTTCCCAATTGATTCCTCGTAAACCAAGAACCTCGCCATGCCATTCACCTGCATAAGCAATCATTCCTCCACGAGAATGATACGTAACAACCCTGTTAGACAGTGACATAGATACATGGATACATACATATGTATACATATAAAAATTAGCATAAAAAAAATCATGATCCATGATGATCCTATCAGACAATACATACATGCATACACACATGTATACATATATAAACATCAGCATAATCATGATCATAACATAACTACTAGATAGCATAAGGTTAAGGTTAAGAGTACTCCCTTTATCTGTGCATGCCATGCATAAGATTTATAACAACAATTCCCAATATAGCCAAGGCATATGACGCCTCAAATCCATTCACCTTCAATTTCTTAATTACCTTTCCCATGATTGTCCTATCATCGTCTATTTACACCAATGGACTCAACCAGTCAAACTGGTTATCATAATCTTTCCTTCAACTTCCTTTATACATCAATCGACTTCATCTGAGTCTTACATTTCCTACTGGATTTCATTCGCTCTCTCTGAGCTCTGCTAAATTTCCTCTTTCCAACCAATTCCCAAGACTCAAAACTAAAAAGGAAAGCACAAGAAACAAACAAGAAGAAAATCATGAAAACCAATAACAATATGACACCACAAAAAATGTGCCATGATCATGCACTAGACATAACAAAACTACGAATCAAGCACAAGAAAATCACAAAACACCAAAAGCACAAAACTAACAACAGACACCATGACTCAATCCCCATGGTTCCTAGTGCTTCCAAAGGAAAGCTCAACCCGAGCCTTCTTCAATATTTCATGGCAGTCTCTTTGCCATGCAATCCCCTGCATCATATTGCCATGAACGCATAACTATCAGTGCATAAATAAACATAACAACATACTAGTTACCTTACCTTGTTGTGCCAAGCACATTGCCTTGTAACTGAACACATCCATGCCATCTCTCAAGGGACTCCAATTCCCTTGATAGGTCTAGCTATAACTAGACACTAGTTGTTATACCTGTCAAATACATGTCCATGAATATATCACCTATCCACATAATTTCAGACAAATCAGGGTTAAGAAGACTTCCTGTATGCAAAACACTCATTCTTTTGGAATTAGGGTTTCCAACATAGCTAATAGAATTCTTGCCAAATTCCTTTCTTTTACCCTTTTACTTTGTTGGAATTGAGGCTTATTATATGTTGTCACATCACCCACCTGTTAGTTATATAAATACATCAACTATTACCTTGTCATTCTAATATCAAACATGTTTCCTGCAACTCTTCACACATGTCAACCACATGTTCCAAATATCAAGACAATCATATCTATCAATTTGAAATCAATCTTTACCAAGACTAACAATCATGTCATAATCCATCGTCAACTCATAGTCATTAGACATAATGCTACAACTATGACCTACTACACTCAAGTACATATAAATTGTCTTAACACATATGTATTAGTACAATCATCTTAAAACAAGATCATTGGAACACATACTCATATCATGCAATTCATCAAACATTCAACCAACTTGCAAACATACTATGTTAAATAAATCAACTAGACAACATAATAGACACCAAACACTCAAACACCAAATAGATGTCATAATCAAACAGTCAAGCACAAATTAGACGACATAAGAAAGTTCATACCTTAATGTATCTCAGGGGAGGCTATCTTGTCTGCACAATCAATCTAGTTAGCACGATATAACTTCACAACATATCAACTCAAACATAAATAAGGTCATGATATCCATAATAGTCACTAGCTAACATTTCCACATCATAAGCTTATAAACATTTATCATTCATACATAATAATCATATCTACACAGCCAGTTTAGATTAGTATGACATAATATCACAACATATTAACTCATACTTGAATTTCATAACCCTAACCATTCACATAGACCAATCCAACTTAGTATGATACATATAACATCAAGATCTTAATGTAATAACCCTAATTATCAAGTTACTAGCATATAACAACAACAAGTTAACCTATAACATACTCATCAACAACATAATACATAATCACTAATTTATCTAACATAAAACAACAATAGCAATGCATACAAGCACAGGTTACTATCATTTATGACTATCTAACACATGTGCATATGACTATACTAATCCACTAACATCTATCATATATGTAACCATAACATCAATAGAATGAAAGGCATACACATAACCATAATGCATATAACAATATTTAACCTACATACCTGCATGCCCAACATACAACCTGTAGGACGACATGCTCTTGCCTCGAGGGTCAATGCTGCAACTTAACTTTGATGATCTACATCTATTGCTCTATCTCAGCCAACACATCAACATCGTAACAACCAACAACATCATGATGACCTAATTTCATACAATGACCTCACAATGCATGTCCAACCTACCATACATGTATATAAATGCATATACAACCATACACTCATGACGACATGTCCCACAAAAATGCCTTCAACCTTCATATGGAGACATCAATACAACCATGATCAACACAATATAAATGCAAAATGCACATGGACTACAAGCATAAGCAACACATATGCAACCGACATGAATGCATGACCAACACATTTCCCATCTAGTCCGAGCAGTAAACCATGCTCTGATACCACTTTGTAACACCCTCCTCCCACATCTACCCAAGTAACTGGAAAACCAGGGTAAACATCTAACGAGAAGTTACTATGATATGATTCAACCTCCTAAGTCACATTAAGGAAGTGGAATCGAAGGAAACACACCATACATACCTTCAACATCAACAATAGGACTCCTAGGAACCATCCCAACACTTTTGCCAACCAGCCCCTGGATCCCACTGATATTTTGGACCACTTGAGCCCCAGACGCTCCCATGCTATAGGCCTGCCAACGTCCAAGGACTATTTTTCTTAGTAATGTGCCAGCGTCCGAGAGATTTGAGCCACTTTTTCAAGCCCAGGGCCCAGGTCACTGCCCATAATTGAATGACACCTTCATAACAGTAAGATAACATGGAAATTATATTACTTGAGTAAGACCTTGACTAGACCCCTACTAGCCATGACAGGCATTTCGTCAAACATACACGCATATGTAATCTACAGGTGTAAATAATAGATCTGAGCATAGGGGGCTCTTACTTCTCTGAGATTCACTATGAGGCATTGTTTCCTTATCACCTTAGCTGCATTATCATCCATTAGGCCATAGATACATTGTTCATTTATATACAAGTAAAAACATTATGGGATCAATACATAGCCACTATCATAATACATATTCATAACTATCATATTAACAATAGAAATACCAAGGATATAATAGCCATAGAATCCACATATAACCATTATAATACTCATGAGATAACAAGGAGAAATAACCTCATATTAACGATGCAAAAGAAAACCTAGTATAGGACTACCACATTCCACCCAAATTTAGAATGGTTGAGCCAAATCTCTCTTTAGCAATTCACCCCCATGCCATATTCCAAGCATTAATGTGGGATGTCATAGAACACATCAATCCAAATCCATCCAGGGATTCCAGAGGCCATCCACCTCAACCCATCAAATAGTGATTCCACCTCACGGTTAGACATCATAAAACCATCATCAGTTTGGTCTCTATCCAAGCCTTCCAAAGCTTCCAGAACGTTTGTTCCAACCAAGGCTTCCAGGACTAGTAACTCAACTACAAATTTCGCTGAGCTTCTAGAGAATTTGTCCAATCAAGGCTTCCAGGACTAGTAACTCAACCCACCAAGGGCTTACAGAGTATTTGTAAAACCATGACTTCCAGGACTAGTAACTCAGCCCAAGCTGTTACAGGGATTCTAGAGCGTTTGTCCAACCAGGGCTTCTAGGAACTAATAACTCAACCCAATCTAATGAAACATGAGAACCAAGCAAAACAAAAGAAGAAAATAAACCCACAATCTCCATGGCTATGCAAGGCTAGGCAATCCTCCATGCCAGTGATAAATCATGACCAAAAATCCACATGCATCTGCCATGCATGCCAAAAATAGTGAGGAAAACATACATGCAACTTGGTACCTACAAGAAAAATCCGCTATAGATATTGATTCTGATGTCCTCTTGCGCTTTCTTACTCTTCATTTTCCTTCTTGCTCCAAAAATCCAAGTATGCCACACCTGTTGAAAATAGCAACAAGAAATGCTAAATATAGAAGTGTTAAAATGATCCGGATTTAAACAGGAACGCAATAGATTACAGAGATAACCATAAATACAGAGATGCGATAACCATAAATACAGAGATGCAGCGGAAATAATACTTCATTTCATTAATGGAAAATACTGAAATATGCTTACAAACAGAAATGGAAAGAAACCAGCTAGGGCGATGGTAGCTTATCTCTGAGAAGAGATGTGGCGGCTACATGCCTCTGAACTGTTCCGAACCGAATTACAATGAGGCTCGAAGGCCTATTTATTGTTGAGAAACAATGGAAAACCCTTCACATCCCGAAACCTAACCCTAGAAGATGAAACGCCAAATTGTGGGCCCCGTTTGGGTAAATTGGTACATCAATTTCCCGGGGTCGTAACTTTGGCATACGATCTCCGTTTGACGCGTACAATAGCTCGTTAGAAAGATCTATCTGAGCACTGCCACTTTGGGAGGCAACATGGTCCATGGACCCATGTTGCCCCAGAATCCCAAAAAAACGTCGTTTAGGGCCTCAAAACGGCTCCGGAAGTTCAGGACCCAAAAAACTGCTAAAAATAGTAAACTGTGCTACAATTTAGGAAACTAAAAAGACTGAAAGAGACAGTTGTGGGGGTCCAAATGGGATAGGTGGGTGGCCACCAACATCCACCTGGATCATTCCTCCCCCCTTAGGAAGCAATGGTCCCCATTGCGTTGAGTTCCTCCATCTGCTGAACTTGTCCTGCAATCTCTGATGTGTCCAGTGATGGTGGGAAGCATGGTCGACGATGGTCCACATTGAACATTTGGTGCAGGCGAAGGAATGGAGGAATGATGTGCTCCAAAGCATTGTTCCCCATAGCCTTGGTACTGCTGTAAGGACCATGTCGGAGTGATCTGAGCTTCTGATGGGTTCTGGTAAGGCGTTCTTTCTGTCGATGCAACCAGACTTTGTTGCCCACCTGAAACTTGTGTGGTACCCATGTGGGTGAGGAGAAGTTGTTCCTGTGTTTTGTCATGACCGTATCCCTTTGCTGCTGCTGTTGCATGGAGGAACCCTTTACAGGGGTCATGGATGTAGCAACAATCTTCCCCTTATTTTGGGAGTGAACCAGACAGATGAATTTCCTGGTCTGTGATATGAGCTTGCTGCCTTTTTTGGTAGTGATCAAAGATGTGGCGGTAGGTGGGGCTACGTCCGGTATCCTGTATAATGAATCATTCAAAGAAATAATGACAGCACGAGGCCTTGACTCATACACAGCATGTCGCCTCCACAAGTATGGTTGGCCTAATAATACATCGCAAACATCCAGAGGTGTAACATCACACAATACCTCGTCTGTGAAGGGTTTGACGCTGTAGGGAAGGCGACACTGCTGGCGAACTTTCAGATCTCGTCCTTCGTGAAGCCACCCGATACTGTACGGCTGTGGATGTGGTGTAGTTGGTAGGCCCAACCGCTTCACGACCTCTGCTGAAACGAGGTTCTTTTGGCTGCCACTGTCGACAATGAATTGTAGCGGCGAACCCTTCACCCACATCTGTGAGTGGAAAAGACGCTCCCCTTCCTCTGGATCTGCAAGTTCATTCTTCTAGATCTTGGCAGTGGCAACAGTGGCGCTGGGATCCGCATCAATGATCTGCTTCCCTTTGCCATTCCCCTTGTCGGGTTCTGGCTCAGGGTCGGAACATGCATCTGATTCGGAAGCCTTCAACTCAGCCACCAGCGACTGCTTGGTCCGACACTAACTTGTGTTATGAGTGGGACTCTTGTGGAACTCACACCACTTTCCTGTGTCCTTCTTCGGCTTCGTGGTGTTGTTCTTTTCTTGTGGCTTCGACGGGTTGTCTTGGGTCACCCCGCCTTGGCTTTGTCCTTTGGACTTCGGATTTGCAGATCCAAAGTCTCGCTTCTTCTGTTTGAACTTTTGCTCGATTTTGACAGCGTATCGGTATGCTGTGCCGAGTGAGGAGATGTTCAAGAACCCCATCTCTTCCTGGATGTATCTGTGTAGGCAGCCACGGTATTTGAGTACCAGATGCAGCTCAGAATCTTTGATACCCAACTGTGTGCGAAGGGTATGAAAAATGTTTGTGAACTCTGGCACATCTTGGTCTCGTCCCTGCCGCAGTGTGGTCCATTTGATGTATTTGTCCTCATAGCTTCCGACAGGGTAGTACTGCTCCTTGATGGCATCCCGAAAGTCATTCCAAGTGGGTGCGGCTGAAAATAGTGAGCCTGTACTTTCATCCTTCAGCTCGCAGTAGGTTTCCCACCAGTCCTTGACGTGGGGGGCTGCTTTGAGAAGAGCAAAAACAATCTTTTCCCGACTGGAAAATTCGTGAACAGAAAAATACCCATCTAGCAGATTTAACCATTTATCTACGACATCTGCATCTATTTGACCCTCGAAGATGGGGATTTCAAAATTAACTTGTACCTTAAATGGCGTGGCATTTCCAGAGTCGCTATTGGAAGCCGATGCGTCGCCTTTGGGTAGCCGCTGAAGGATCTGCGCAAAGCTATCCATCATCGCGTTCCTTTGCCGCTCGAGCGCTTCTTCGAGCAAGATTTTGATAGGATCTCCTGCCCCCTCGTCTTTCTTCTCATCCGCCATGGGAGGCCGTCGGGATTTGCGAGGCTGGTCTTGCAAAGGTTTGACCAGTTCAAGCCCTAACTCCTTATATCCCGACCTCGTTGGGGACATGCAAATGAAAACAGAGAAAAAGCAGACCGCTCTGATACCACTGATCCGGATTTAAACAGGAACGCAATAGATTACAGAGATAACCATAAATACAGAGATGCGATAACCATAAATACAGAGATGCAGCGGAAATAATACTTCATTTCATTAATGGAAAATACTGAAATATGCTTACAAACAGAAATGGAAAGAAACCAGCTAGGGCGATGGTAGCTTATCTCTGAGAAGAGATGTGGCGGCTACATGCCTCTGAACTGTTCCGAACTGAATTACAATGAGGCTCGAAGGCCTATTTATTGTTGAGAAACAATGGAAAACCCTTCACATCCCGAAACCTAACCCTAGAAGATGAAACGCCAAATTGTGGGCCCCGTTTGGGTAAATTGGTACATCAATTTCCCGGGGTCGTAACTTTGGCATACGATCTCCGTTTGACGCGTACAATAGCTCGTTAGAAAGATCTATCCGAGCACTGCCACTTTGGGAGGCAACATCGGTCCATGGACCCATGTTGCCCCAGAATCCCAAAAAAACGTCGTTTAGGGCCTCAAAACGGCTCCGGAAGTTCAGGACCCGAAAAACTGCTAAAAATAGTAAACTGTGCTACAATTTAGGAAACTAAAAAGACTGAAAGAGACAGTTGTGGGGGTCCAAATGGGATAGGTGGGTGGCCACCAACATCCACCTGGATCATTCCTCCCCCCTTAGGAAGCAATGGTCCCCATTGCGTTGAGTTCCTCCATCTGCTGAACTTGTCCTGCAATCTCTGATGTGTCCAGTGATGGTGGGAAGCATGGTCGACGATGGTCCACATTGAACATTTGGTGCATGCGAAGGAATGGAGGAATGATGTGCTCCAAAGAATTGTTCCCCATAGGCTTGGTACTACTGTAAGGACCATGTCGGAGTGATCTGAGCTTCTGATGGGTTCTGGTAAGGCGTTCTTTCTGTCGATGCAACCAGACTTTGTTGCCCACCTGAAACTTGTGTGGTACCCATGTGGGTGAGGAGAAGTTGTTCCTGTGTTTTGTCATGACCGTATCCCTTTGCTGCTGCTGTTGCATGGAGGAACCCTTTACAGGGGTCATGGATGTAGCAACAATCTTCCCCTTATTTTGGGCGTGAACCAGACAGATGAATTTCCTGGTCTGTGATATGAGCTTGCTGCCTTTTTTGGTAGTGATCAAAGATGTGGCGGTAGGTGGGGCTACCTCCGGTATCCTGTATAATGAATCATTCAAAGAAATAATGACAGCACGAGGCCTTGACTCATACACAGCATGTCGCCTCCACAAGTATGGTTGGCCTAATAATACATCGCAAACATCCAGAGGTGTAACATCACACAATACCTCGTCTGTGAAGGGTTTGATGCTGTAGGGAAGGCGGCACTGCTGGCGAACTTTCAGATCTCGTCCTTCGTGAAGCCACCCGATACTGTACGGCTGTGGATGTGGTGTAGTTGGTAGGCCCAACCGCTTCACGACCTCTGCTGAAACGAGGTTCTTTTGGCTGCCACTGTCGACAATGAATTGTAGCGGCAAACCCTTCACCCACATCTGTGAGTGGAAAAGACGCTCCCCTTCCTCTGGATCTGCAAGTTCATTCTTCTAGATCTTGGCAGTGGCAACAGTGGCGCTGGGATCCGCATCAATGATCTGCTTCCCTTTGCCATTCCCCTTGTCGGGTTCTGGCTCAGGGTCGGAACATGCATCTGATTCGGAAGCCTTCAACTCAGCCACCAGCGACTGCTTGGTCCGACACTCACTTGTGTTATGAGTGGGACTCTTGTGGAACTCACACCACTTTCCTGTGTCCTTCTTCGGCTTCGTGGTGTTGTTCTTTTCTTGTGGCTTCGACGGGTTGTCTTGGGTCACCCCGCCTTGGCTTTGTCCTTTGGACTTCGGATTTGCAGATCCAAAGTCTCGCTTCTTCTGTTTGAACTTTTGCTCGATTTTGACAGCGTATCGGTATGCTGTGCCGAGTGAGGAGATGTTCAAGAACCCCATCTCTTCCTGGATGTATCTGTGTAGGCAGTCGCGGTATTTGAGTACCAGATGCAGCTCAGAATCTTTGATACCCAACTGTGTGCGAAGGGTATGAAAAATGTTTGTGAACTCTGGCACATCTTGGTCTCGTCCCTGCCGCAGTGTGGTCCATTTGATGTATTTGTCCTCATAGCTTCCGACAGGGTAGTATTGCTCCTTGATGGCATCCCGAAAGTCATTCCAAGTGGGTGTGGCTGAAAATAGTGAGCCTGTACTTTCATCCTTCTGCTCGCAGTAGGTTTCCCACCAGTCCTTGACGTGGGGGGCTGCTTTGAGAAGAGCGAAAACAATCTTTTCCCGACTGGAAAATTCGTGAATAGAAAAATACCCATCTAGCAGATTTAACCATTTATCTACGACATCTGCATCTATTTGACCCTCGAAGATGGGGATTTCAAAATTAACTTGTACCTTAAATGGCGTGGCATTTCCAGAGTCGCTATTGGAAGCCGATGCGTCGCCTCTGGGTAGCCGCTGAAGGATCTGCGCAAAGCTATCCATCATCGCGTTCCTTTGCCACTCGAGCGCTTCTTCGAGCAAGATTTTGATAGGATCTCCTGCCCCCTCGTCTTTCTTCTCATCCGCCATGGGAGGCCGTCGGGATTTGCGAGGCTGGTCTTGCAAAGGTTTGACCAGTTCAAGCCCTAACTCCTTATATCCCGACCTCGTTGGGGACATGCAAATGAAAACAGAGAAAAAGCAGACCGCTCTGATACCACTGATCCGGATTTAAACAGGAACGCAATAGATTACAGAGATAACCATAAATACAGAGATGCGATAACCATAAATACAGAGATGCAGCGGAAATAATACTTCATTTCATTAATGGAAAATACTGAAATATGCTTACAAACAGAAATGGAAAGAAACCAGCTAGGGCGATGGTAGCTTATCTCTGAGAAGAGATGTGGCGGCTACATGCCTCTGAACTGTTCCGAACCGAATTACAATGAGGCTCAAAGGCCTATTTATTGTTGAGAAATAATGGAAAACCCTTCACATCCCGAAACCTAACCCTAGAAGATGAAACGCCAAATTGTGGGCCCCGTTTGGGTAAATTGGTACATCAATTTCCCGGGGTCGTAACTTTGGCATACGATCTCCGTTTGACGCGTACAATAGCTCGTTAGAAAGATCTATCCGAGCACTGCCACTTTGGGAGGCAACATGGTCCATGGACCCATGTTGCCCCAGAATCCCAAAAAAAACGTCGTTTAGGGCCTCAAAACGGCTCCGGAAGTTCAGGACCCGAAAAACTGCTAAAAATAGTAAACTGTGCTACAATTTAGGAAACTAAAAAGACTGAAAGAGACAGTTGTGGGGGTCCAAATGGGATAGGTGGGTGGCCACCAACATCCACCTGGATCATAAAAATAGCATTTCGGGATACATTCCAATTTTAGTTAGTCCCTGAACTAAAATTGAGAATTAAAATTCAAATTTGATCTTAGCAGCTGTTTGAAAAATAATTAATTAATTCATTTTGAGTTAATTAGTTGGAGAAAATCAAACATGAAGTCCATGTGAAGACATGCAACAAATTCCCCTTTGATTGAGGAAGTTATCCCTTAATTAAAGTGATCAGGATGGGTTGTACTTTGAGTTGTAATTAGTTAGCTCAGTTAACTGAGTTGAGTCCAATTAGATTAGTTTCAACAGTTTATGGAACTGATTGTGAGTTCAGTTAGTTAATGCATGCATGCATGTAACTACTACACTTCAGATAACTAAATATTCTCTCATAAATAACTCATGCATGTCAGTTCAGTCAGAGACCCAGTTGAGATCAGATGATGGGACGATGTACTATTAGTTGCAGGAATATTCCATTGAGAATATCTCTTGCATGCAGAAGGAATTCATTCCTTGGAGATTGCACAGTTACTTCTGAGTTTGGTGAGTTGTGTGAGAGGTGAATTCACACAGGTGGCAGCCAGAGGACCTAGGAGAAACTGCGCAAGGAAATAGGAGGCTTGGAGGACTGAGGCAAGACATATGTTGTGTCTATTCATTCTATGAGTAGCATTAAGGGATTGTACTGAGAGCTGGATAGCTTGTGAGCTAAAGCTTTATGTAATCCAAAGATATTTCCACTTGTACGATAACATAGAAATCGGGTTTTTTATCTGAGGCTTTCCCCAGAGTATTCTTTTGTGTTCATGTGTGATTGATTTCTCATTCTCTGTTATATGTGTTCTATTTGATCTTGCTCAAAATCGATTAAGCTTCCGCAAGTTTGTTTGTAGAAGTAGATCAAGTATTTTTCTTTAGTATATTGCATTATCAGGTGATCTACAGTGGGAATTTCTACATGGTATCAGAGCAAAGGTGATCAAAGCGAAGAACAGTATACAAAGAAGGGAGAAGGGAGAAGTTTGAAGTTCCTGATTATAGAATTTGAATTCTTATCACATCTCAAATTTCACCAATGGTGTTCAACGGTTTGAGACTCGAGTATGCCCTTGATGGCAGCTTGAATTATATAGCTTGGAAGAATCACATGGAATTGGTATTAGAGGACAACTGTTTGAAGGACTTCATTGATCAAGAAGTCCCCAAGCCAACTGCTGCTAATGCCCAAGAATTGGCAGAATGGAAGAAATGTGTGGCTAGAGTGAGGAGGATCCTTCTAGAGGGAGTTCAAGACCACATTGTCTCAAGTCTCCATGGGAAGGAGTCACCATTTTCAATGTGGAAAACATTGAAGGATCTATATCAGAACATCAGTGATCAGAGGAAGCTGGTGTTGAAAGACAAGCTTCGAAAAATCAAGTGTGAAAAGGACGACACGATCTCTACATATCTGAACAAGCTCACTACCTACAGGGATGAGCTTGGAAGTGTAGGGATCATGACAGCCGATGATGACACGGTGAGTCTTTCTCTCCTCGGTCTTCATAAGAGCTGGCATAGCTACCAAGACTCGGTAAATGGAAGAGAGAAACTGCCAGATTGGGAACGACTTTGGTAGGATCTGATGTAGGAGGAGATAAGAAGAAGCACCAGAGATGGATCTTCATCAAAGCAAGATGATGTAGAAAATCTAGCCTTAGCGAGTAAGGCAAGGAAAGGGAAAGGGAAGGCGTCCCATTCCAAATCCAGTTCTTCCCATGGTGGGAAGAAGATTGACAAATCGAAAGTGAGATTCTTTCATTGTCATGAGGTGGGACATTATGCTAAGAATTGTCCACAGAAGAAATCCAAGAAGGGATCCTCGAAGGGATCAGATGGTGAGGCACTGGCCTCATAGTTCGAATTGAATTTCACCCTCATCACATGCATGGTTTCATCGATGGTGGGGTGTTTTTGGTACCTGGACAGTGGAGCTTCATTCCACATGACCGACAACAAGAATCTATTCAATACCTTGGAGGAGAAGGACCTCCATATGCGCATCGAGATGGGTGATGATGGAAAGTAATATGTTTCAGGTGAAGGTACGGTTGTGTTTCAGAGGGAGCATGGAGCTCCTCTCACCCTGATTGATGTAAAGTATGTGCCTGGTCTGAAGAAGAATCTTGTGTCCGTCGCTATGCTGGAAGACAAAGGCTATGATGTAGTCTTTAGTAAAGGAAAGGAATTCTTGAGGCATATCGGCACTGGACAGACCAAGAGGATTGGGATTCGAGTAAAGAATATCTACAAGCTGGAGGTAGACAACTGTGCTACATTGAGTTCCAAAGCAGAGTTGGTGCAGAGCCAAGATGTTGGCAAGCTACGGCATAGAAGATTGGGCCACTTGCACCATGGGGCCTTGAAGATCATGCAACACATTTCTACCGAACTCCCCAAGGGAAAACTATAGCAAATGGATACATGCAAAGGTTGTACCTTGGGTAAGTATGCAAAATCTTCCTTTCAGGATCGAGACAGTAGAGTTGGAGCAATCTTGGAGCAAGTTCATACAGATGTGTGTGGACCATTCTCTACAGCCTCCACTGCTAAACAAGGGTACTATGTTATTTTTATTGATGATTTTTCTCGTAGAATATACTTCATGCAGAAGAAGGATCAAACCTTCTCAAGGTTTTGTGAGTTCAAAGCCTTGGTTGAGAAAGAATCTGGAAAGAAAATAAGAGCCTTGTGAAGCGACAATGGTGGAGAGTATGTCTCCCAATAGTTTAAGGACTTCCATGTAGCAGAAGGAATTAAATGGGAGTTGACAGCACCCCATAACCCACAGCAGAATGGGGTGCTCGAAAGAAAGAACATATCGATTGTGGGAGCAACTCGGGCGATGCTGCATGACCAAAGCCTACCACTTCATTTGTGGGCTGAGGCATGCAATACATTAGTATACTTGCATAATATAAGTTCGCATCGTATATTGGGGATGAAGACACCAGTGGAGGCCTTTTCCGAGAAGAGACTAGATGTGAGTCACTTCAGGATCTTTGGATCATCAGTTTATTGCCATGTGACCAAAGATGCCCAGAAGAAGCTAGATCCAACAGCTGAGTTGGGGATACTTGTGGGGTACACTGATACACCCCACAACTATCGGGTGTTCTTGCCTACCAGTCAGAGGACAGTGGTACACAGAGATCTAAAGTTCGATAAGCAGAAAGACATGCGAGTGTCCCTTAAGAGGGAGCTCAAGTTGCATGCAAAGGAGGAACTTTTGGTTCCTAAGGAGGAGGAGCCTCAGATTGATGCGAAGTAGCCGCATGCAGAGGATCTAAGAGTGGAGACATCCACTCATGCAGAGTCTTCCAGAGATGGGTGGAAACGCTCAAGGGAAGCTGATGAATTGGTGATGGAAGCAAGAGAGAATGTGGGATAGCCATCCTCTCAGCGCAGACAGAGGAGATCACCTGAGCGGTGCACTGGTTACATGGCTCTGGTTAGGGAGTGTGTAGAGACCGAACCATCTTCTTTCGAGGAAGCAGTGCAGCAACTAGTCTGGGTTGATGCTATGGTGGAGGAGTACAACTCCATAGTTCGGAACAGTGTTTGGGATGTTGTCCCAAGACCGGAGGACAAGTCAGTGGTGAGTTCCTGATGGCTTTACAAAGTAAAGCAAGCAGCTGATGGCAGTGTTGAGAAACATGAGGCAAGGTTTGTTGCCTGTGGTTTCTCACAGGTCGAGGGGATCGACTATAATGAGACTTTTGATCCTATAGCAAGGTACTCATCTATCAGATTGATGTTGGCACTAACAGCTCAGATGGGTTGGAAGATGCATTAGATGGATGTGAAGACTACGTTCCTCAATGGCAAGATTGAGGAAGAGGTGTACATTGAGCAGCTGGAAGGATTTGAGACCTTCGATCGTGAGTCGCATGTGTTCTAACTCAAGAGAGCTTTGTACAAGCTGAAGCAAGCACCTCATGCTTGGTACACCAGGATCGATAGTTATTTCACTGGGTTGGGCTTCACAAAGAGTGAAGCGGATGTTAACCTTTACCACATCATGGTAGAAGGTAAGTCATTGATCATTGTTCTTTATGTTGATGATTTGATATTGACAGGTGATGATCAGTTGATCAAGTATTGTAAGGAGGACCTTGCAAGAGAGTTTTAGATGAAAGGCATGGGTCTTATGCACTACTTTATAGGCATGTAAGTGTGGAAGAAGTATGGGAAAGTGTTTATGTCTCAAGGCAAGTATGCCAATGAGATACTCAGGTGATTCCACATGGAGAAGTGCAGGTCCATGCAGACTCCTCTAGTAGGTAACTAGAGGAAGGAGGATGCTACTTCAAGTGAGGTAGTAGTTGCTATTGTTTATCAGCAGCTTGTAGGTTCATTGATGTATATAGTGAACACACGACTAGATATATGCTTTGTGGTGAACCAGCTGAGTCAAGCTATGGTTTAGCCTACCAAGCTATTTTGGAAGGCAGCAAAGCATGTGCTGAGATACCTCAGAGGCGCATCTCAGTATGGATTGTGGTATAGAGGGACAGAGGGAGTGAAGCTTTAGGGCTTCACAGATGCAGATTGGGCAGGGAGTCCATCAGACCGGAAGAGCACTTCAGGAGGAATTTTAAACCTTGGTTTAGCTGCAGTTTCTTGGTACAGTAGGAAACAAAGGTCAGTTGCACTTAGCTTAGCAGAGGCTGAATACATGGCTACCAGTCAGGCAGCATGTGAGGCCATTTGGATGCAGAAAATTCTAGTTGGATTGTTTGGTCAGAGGATGGATCCAACTGTGATCTAATGTGATAATCAAAGTTGTATCAAACTCTCTGAGAATCCAGTATTTCATGACAAGTCCAAGCACATCGATATCCGTTATCATCATCTTCAATACTGTGTGGTGAAGAGGATCATGTTGTTGTTGTATGTTTTGACCGAGGAGCAAGATGCAGATATTTTGACTAAGGCATTGTCAAAATGCAAATTCGAGTTCCACAGAGACAGGATTGGGGTGACAGATAATCCCTTTCTTGTTGAGAGGGAGTGTTGAAAATAGCAATAAGAAATGATAAATATAGAAGTGCTAAAAATAACATTGCTATAAATAGCATTTCGGGATACATTCCAATTTTAGTTAGTCCCTGAACTAAAATTGAGAATTAAAATTCGAATTTGATCTTAGCAGTTGTTTGAAAAATAATTAATTAATTCATCTTGAGTTAATTAGTTGGAGAAAATCAAACATGAAGTCTATGTGAAGACATGCAACAATTTTCCTTTGATTGAGGAAGTTATCCCTTAATTAAAGTGATCAAGATGAGTTGTACTTTGAGTTGTAATTAGTTAGCTCAGTTAATGGAGTTGAGTCCAGTTAGATTAGTTCCAACAGTTTGTGGAACTGATTGTGAGTTCAACTAGTTAATGCATGCATGCATGTAACTACTACACTTCAGATAACTGAATATTCTCTCATAAATAACTTCTGCATGTCAGTTCAGTCAGAGACCCAGTTGAGATTAGATGATGGGACAATGTACTATCAGTTGTAGGTATATTCCATTGAGGATATCTCTTGCATGTAGAAGGAATTCATTCCTTGGAGATTGCGCAGTTACTTTTGAGTTTGGTGAGTTGTGTGAGAGGTGAATTCACACAGGTGGCAGCTAGAGGACCTAGGAGAAACTGCGGAAGGAAATAGGAGGATTGGAGGATTGAGGGAAGGCATATGTTGTGTTTATTCCTTCTATGAGCAGCATTGAGGGATTTTACTGAGAGTTGGATAGCTTGTGAGCTAAAGCTTTGTGTAATCCGGAGATATTTCCACTTGTATGATAATACAGAGATCGGGGTTTAGCTGAGGCTTTCCCCAGACTATTCCTCTGTGTTCATGTGTGATTGATTTCTCATTTTCTATTATATGTGTTCTATTTGATCTTGCTCAAAATCGATTAAGCTTCCGCAAGTTTGTTTGTAGAAGTAGATCAAGTATTTTTCTTTAGTATATTGCATTATCATGTGATCTACAATGGGAATTTCTACAACACCCTCGAAGAAAACTCTAAGTATCCAAGAGTATGAGAGAGAGAGAGAATAATGAGAGAGATCCAAAACTGAACTGACCAAACTTACACTAACCAAGCCCTTCCCACTGATCCTCAGAAACATTTTTATTAATGAGGCCTCTATTTTCTTCATTTTCCATTATTTTCCCTCACTTTCCTCCTCACATGCAACCTGTGACCTTTCACCTCCCTTTTCTCATAATTTATATTATTTTCATAAATAAAATGCCAATTAATGCCTCTTTCCTTTCCAAAGCCTTTTCCATTTCCTTTGTCAAATTTCTTAGCCATAATAAACCGAATGAACACCCACTAGGATGTTTTCCCCACCATTCAGCTTGGAATACATGTCCCATGACTGTGGTCTTATATATTTTTACAAGAATTTTTAACCAGGGTTGTTACATAAACATAGGCATAATATAAGCACATAATATCATGTCATATTGACGTGATACTAACTTCATAGATATGTCAAGGCTACTCTACTCACTTGATTCCTCATAAACCATAAGCCTCTCCATGTCATTCACCTACATACACAATCATTATTCCACAAGAATGATCCCTAACAACCCTGTCATACAATGGCACACACATACACACATATAGAAGTTCCAGATAAGGAAGTGGGGCCTACAAACTGAAAACTTATTGACATCCCACAGGGACTACAGATCACTTAGGAGTTGAACAACCACCTCAGGTCATCGATCCCTGAGATGGAAACCTTTTTCTCTAACCTAGCTCCATAACCACACCCTTGACAGTGCATCCATGCGATTGGAAGCTTATAACATCACTCACAGGCTTGCTTCCATGCAGTTATGACCTAAAACCTTCAGTTCTGAGCATGCGGTTCCAAGATTTGTGCAATCTTTTAGGCTAGCCTCTAGAACACTACCCAAAATTACCTATAACTTTCCGAAATGAAATCAAAGGTGATGACAAAGCCACTCAATCAAAACTCAAGCAAGAAATTGACCCAAAGATGCCTAATCCATAGCATAATTTTTATCAAACATATGGAAAACATGTAAGCTATAGGTCATGAATGCATATATGATCATAAACTGATAGTCTTCATTTGAGAATCACTGAGAAGGCTCTAAACGTTATCTAGCTAGATGCAACAACACTTGTTATTCCATATATACATCAACCATTTGATAACTTAAAAAATCATGACAAGAGCCATAGATAGCGTACATCATATAACTAACATATAACCAACAAATAAACAACATATAAACCATGGAAAATCAACCATAATGTCAACATGATAACCAATACAAGTGCTCATAAATCACAATAGTAAAATAACTCTTATTAACATATGAAAATGCCAACCAAGTTAGGGACTTCCACTTACCACTTGGCGATAGATTGGGCTGAACCAAATCTCTCTTTCAGCCAATCACCCCCATGCTATGTTTCAAAGCATGAATGTGAGATCTCATGAAATAAACCAAAAAAGAACCAAACCAGGACTTCCAGAGGCCAAAACACCACAACCCTCAACAATAGTAATTCCACCTCTATGGTATGGAAATCACTAACGTCAACCAGATCAATCTCTACCCAAGTTGTCCATGGATCTAGGAATTAGTAACTCAACCCACAGTCTTTTAGAGCTCCAAAGCGTTTGTTCCAACCGCAACTCCAGGGAATAGTAACTCAACGCACTAAGGGCTCCAGAGCATTTGTCCCAACCTACGGCTCCAAGAACTAGTAACTCAACCCAAGTTGTTCTAGGGCTTCCAGAGCATTTGTTCCAACCCACAACCATCGGTAACCTGAGTACCAATCAGAAAACAAGTGGGAAACCCAAAACACAATGGATATCCAGGAAATGGCAAGGCAACGTTGAAACCACTGTCAATCTAGGAAAATCTCCATGCTAATGTCAAGAAACATAAACCATAAATGTACCATACATTCAAATCCAAGCATGCTAAGACACACATGCGCACTGCTACCTGCAATCCATAGGTAATTTATGTCCTTACTTGTCATTGTCCAAGCTTCCTCTTGCACACCTTTGCTTTCCTTGCTTTCTTGTCCAAGTGCTTGTTCCTTCTCCTTAACTGATCCCTAATCAAAATATGAGCAAAAGTTGTCAATTGATTCTCATATGCCTTTTTATCATTGATGTCTTCTTTTTCTTCATTTTCCTTCATTTTTCCTCTAATTTCCCTTGCATGCAAATCTATGTCTCTTTACTTTCCTTTTCTCCTATTTTCCTTTATTTTCATAATTAAAATGCCAATTGTTGCCTCTTCACCTTTGCCAATTCCTTTTCCAATTTCCATAGGCACAAATAAACTGAAAGTGATGCCACTATAATTTTTTCCCACCATTCAACTTGGAATATGTGTCCCATGACCTTGGTCTTATTTTATTTATATGGAAAATCAACCAAGGGCTATTACAAACCCCTCCCCCTTGGGAATACACCATTCTTGGTGTTCAATGACGCTTATGACCAACAAAACATATTGCCTATGGATATTTATAACAAAACTCATTGCAGTATTTACAATAACCAACCGCTCAAAACATGACAAATATACAACTTATTGGAGCTTTATAACAAAACTCATTACAATATTTACAGTAACAACCACATATACTTATGCACATTTGCTTCAACCAACCAATAATCATATTGTCTATATAGATATATAAATGCAAATCAATATAGTATTTACAATAATATACACAAATATACATATGCACATTTTCTTTAACCAACAAATAAAATGATAAAATGCTCGCATCGGTCAACAAGGGAATCCAGAGGCTCACACCTCCACCCTCAAAAGTAGTATCGAGATTCACCTTCTTCCCAGGAAGTCCAGAATCCATTGTCAAAACCAAATTCTACATCCAATGTCGAACCACGGGGGCCTCACTCAATGAACCTCTAGCATATCACGTGCGTTTGTGGCATACTAAACGATACCCTTAATTTGTCTACATCTTGGAAAATACCTCTAAAAATCATATTAATTAAGCCCCTAACAATATTAACCCAATACATCTTCCCAATTTAAATACCCCCTATTTCACTAGATATTGTAGTTATCCTTTTTTCATTAACATTTTATATACCCCTTTATATTTTTTCATTGACTTTGAGCTCCATTTTTTATACCTGCCAATATAAAAACCCTTTACCCCTATATATCCCCCAATATATTATGTCATTTTTTGCTCTATATATATCCCCCAATATGAACCCATGTGGTATAACATTGCTCCCCTAGTGAAGCCCCCGTGTGTCCAAGACTACAATCCTTGCGCTACTTGTTCTCTCAGTGAACAATTATCGGCTAATTTTTCCACAGAACACTCCCAATTTTGATTCCATCTGGAAATGTTAATGACCAAACAAATTCATTCCCCGACCTTCCCTTCTCTGCTACACAGTCCCTCAAGCAATCTGGTCACCCTCTTTCATGCAATCACTCACCTTCCAAGTTCCTTGGCATCCCCTTCTCTACTACATAGTCCCTCGGGCGATCCATCCCTTACAAGGTTTCCTTGCATCAAAAGGACCAAAAACCAAGGCATATCTCTACCTCAAAACCATCATACCAGGCATAGCATGCTCACAGAAATCAATGGAAACTATGGGTACTAGTGTTCCATAATGGCCCTGCTCCTGAAGTACTTTACCAACATACTATTGCATTTTCCAATTCCTTTTACCGCTTCTAATTCTCTGGCAGCTAATTCCAACTACCCAAATCTGGCGTTTCCATACTTTCTTTTACCTCATTGATGGCCCATCAATAACCTACACTTAAAATTATGTTTAGTTCCTATCACAACAAGTCAAACTAAATCTTTGATTAAGACATCATGTATAAACATATCACACCCAGTTAGCTCAAAATGAAACCATCATAAATAAAAATCATAGATCACATGCAATCATCATAAATCAGAATCGTAGATCACATGCATAATTAAAAATTGAAATAAACTACTGATACTTATGTTTCGAATGGTTCTTTTCTTCTACCTTTGTTCTTTGTCCTTTTCGTACACACACTGAATCGATTGCCAAACCGAGCAAGTACCCAATGCCTTGGATCAGTTTCCAAACTCAATAAGCACCTTGTGTCTTTTCTTCTCTTTAGTATCAGCAAAAATGGCATCCAGAGACTTCACCGCCTCTTCCTTCAATATCAACAAATCAAGGTTAGTCTCATTCCAAGATGTCTCAGGCTCAAGAGTGTTTTTCCCAACCTGCAGGCTCCAAGGACTAATAACTCAACCCACAACCTCTAGGAAACCCAAGTTGTTTTAGGAATCCAAAGTGTTTGTCCCAACTCTCAAACTCTAGTGACTAATAACTCAATCCATAGCCTCTAGGGAATGCCAAGCTATTACAAGGCTCCATTAAGAGCCTCCATAGATCTAGAGAACCAATCCCCAACATGTACACATACACCCACACATGGTGTATAACACAACACTTACACCTACACATGGTGTATAACATAACACATATATGTACACATAGTACAACACAACGAATACACGCCACAATACAATGACTACATAATATACATAACACAATACAACATGTACACAACACAACATATACACAACACATGTACAACATATGCACGATGACCGTACTGCACATCCAAAGACCACACTATCTCTACAAGGCAACCTTGCCTGTAGTGTC
The DNA here is from genome assembly GCA_031772625.1 of Pinus tabuliformis. Lineage (NCBI taxonomy): Eukaryota > Viridiplantae > Streptophyta > Pinopsida > Pinales > Pinaceae > Pinus > Pinus tabuliformis. Next base: position 1,477,500,488 of record CM062818.1, read on the forward strand.
TTTCTCATGCCTTACTGCGTGCATACACAACCCAAGTCCTAGGTTTGTGGTTCTTTTCACTATCCATGCTTGTCCTAGCATGCCGCATATCACACTTCTTTCACTCTACTGATGTATCCTTCAGCATCGCCTTCCCATAACATAAACATAGGCATAAAATAAGAAGATAATATCAAAACATATCCATGTGATACTAAATTCATAGATATGTGAGTGCTACTCTGCTCACTTGATTCTTTATAAATCATAAGCCTCTTCATGCCATTCACCTGCATACACAATCATTCTTCCACAAGAATGACCCCTCACAACCTTGTGAGAAAATGGCACGCACACACACAAACATTAGCATAATCATGATCACAACATAATTACAATTGTTCATAAGGTCAAGGTTAAGAAAAATTCCTCCATCTGTGCAACGCATGCACAACACTGAGAACAACAGTTTCCAACATAGCCAAGGCATCTGATACCTTAGATCCATTTACTTTACCTTTCCTGATTACCTTTCTCATGACTTTTCTACCACTATCCATTTACCCCAATGAACCCAACCAACCCAATTTCCTATTATATTATTTCCTTCAACTACCCTTTATTCATGCATCGGGCTTCATCCAGGTCTTACATTACCTGTGGGGTTTCATTCAGCTCTCCTCGGTCTCCATTAACTTTCCTCTTTCCCCAACCAATTCCCAATACCCTCAAAACATAAAAGGCAAGAACAAGAAGGAAATATAAATAAAACAAATAAAACCAACAACAATACAACCCAAAAATAAAGGGGCATGGCCATGCACCAAACACAATCAAACTGTAAATCAAGCACAAATAAATCACCAAACATCAAAAACACAAAATTAGCAATAGGCACCATGACTCCATCCCATGGTTCCCAGTGCTTCCAAGGGAAAGTTCAACTTGAGCCTTCTTTAAGATTTTATGGTAGCCTCTTTTGACATGTAATTCCCTGCATCATACCTCCATAAACACACAAATGTTAGTGCATAACTAAATATAACAATATACTAGTTACCTTACCTTGTTGTTCCGAGCATGCTTCCCTGCAACTCAACACATGTGCATACCATATCTCAAGGGAATCCAATTACCTTGACGTATCCAACCATAACTCAAAACTAGTTGTTACGTCTGCATCTAATCAACCTTCTCCCATGAATTTTCCTCATCCCAAAGTGCTTCCACACACTTTAGCTTGCTCTATTACTCAACTCCATAACATGAGCTCCTTCCGCGGCAAGATGCATCAAGGCTCTGCTTAGAATTCTCCCTCTAGTTCCACCATTGGTCTCAATAATGAATTCCTGATGATCTTCCTACCTGTTATCCACTATTGCATAGATCTAGAGAGTTCTCTAACCTACATGCCCAATTGTTCATCCTGCATGCACACAGGAGATCTGAGGTTTGCCATGCATCCACTATGAACTCTGATACAAAGGAAAATCCTTTCTATGACGATCTTCATCACAGGTTCAATACCACAATGATTTTGCATCTTCTGACATCAAACTCATCCCAAATCATATCCTCATACCTAATGTCTCTGAAATGCTTAACACCTTACCACAATATCTTTGATTTTACCTTGAGGTGTAAGGTAGTTATCTTGGCTTTCATGTACTCTGTTGGAAAATATCCATTCTCACTCCTCCTACAATGATGTTGGCGGTAATGGTGATAATGTCTCTCAGAACCGAAGCTGGAAGAGAATCCAAGAGTGCTAGTCCACCTGTTAGGTGTATCCAAAGATCTACCACCTCTTATTGTATCATCTTTGTCCAACCTATGTCTTTTAAGAGACTTGTTGCCTTACGCTCCATTAGACTCTTCTTCTTATCCATAATTGATCCCCATCTATCCCTATCTCTAGAAACATGAAAATCTCTAAAGGATGACTAAATTAAATTTTGCTTGCTTTTCTTGAGCTCTTACAAGTCTTTCCTACAACATACCATGTTAGATAAACCAAATAGACGACATAATAAAAATCATACCTTAAGTGCGTTTTGGGGAGGCTATCTCATCTGCATAATCAATCTAGATTAGAACGATATAACTTCATAAACACATCAACTCATACATAAATAAGGTCATGATATCCATAACTATAACTAGCTAACATGCTTACCTGATAAACTCATAAACAACTAACATGCATGCATAACAATCACATCTGCACAGTTTAGTCTACATTAGTACGATACAAAATCACAAGTATATCAACTCATACATGAATATCATAACCATAACCATCTGCATAGGCCAATCAAGGTTAGCATGATACATAATATTATCAACAACGTAATCACAATGACAAGAATAATCATGCATATGATCACAATGCATATAATAACAAGTTACTATCAAACATGACTAACTGATGCACGTGCATATGAACGCACTAATCAACTAGCATCTATCATGCATGCAACCATGCAACAACAATAAAATAGAAAGCATACATATAATTTCAATGCATATAACAACCATCAACCATCATACCTGCATGCCAAACATACAAACATATATGCCGATCTGATTTTACCCCGAGGTCTAGTGTTGCAACCTCATTCTCATATCACTCTGTAATGCCTCCTTCCACATTCATTCTCCTTCACAATTTCTCTAGGGTAAACATGAGATGAGTGTTATTATGACATAACCCAACCTCTAAGTTCCAGTTAAGGAAGTGGGGCCTACAAACTGAACACTTATTGACATCCTATAGGGACTGTAGATCACTTAGGAACTAAACAACCACCCCCAGTGATCAATCCCTAAGTTGGAACCCTTTTTCTCTAACTTAACTCCATAACCGCACCTTTGACATTGCATCCATGCGGTTGGAAGCTTATAACATTACTCACATGCTTGCTTCCATACGGTTATGACCCAAAACCTTTAGTTCTGAGCATGTGGTTTCGAGATCCGTGCCACCTTTTAAGGCTAGCCTCTAGAATACTACCAAAAATTGCATGTAACTTTCGAGAATGAAAGCAAAGGTGATGAAAAAGCCACTCAATCAAAAATCAAGAAATAAATTGACCCAAATATGCCTAATCCATAACAGACATTTCGTCAAACATATGACCAACATGTATGCTATAAGTCATGAATGCATATTTGATCATAAATTGATAGCCTTCATCTGAGAATCACTGAGAAGTCTCTAAACCTTCTCTATCTAGTTGCAACAACACTTGTTAGTCCATATATACATCAACCATTCGATAACTTAACAAATCATGACAAGATCCATAGATAACGTACATCATATAAAAAGCATATAACCAACAAATAACTAACATAGAAACAATGGAAAATCAATCATAATGTCAACATAACCAGTACAAGTGCTCATAAATCACAATAGAAAAATAGCTCTTATTAACATAAGAAAATGCCAACCAAGTCATGGGCTTCCACATACCACCCAACCATAGATTGGGTTGAACCAAATCTCTCTTTTAGCTAATCACCCTTGTGCCATATTCCAAGTATGAATGTGAGATCTCATGGAATAAACCAAAACAGAGATAAACCAATGCCTCTAGAGGCCAAACCACCTCAACCCTCAACCACAGTGATTTCACCTTTGTGGTCCAGAAATCACTAATATCAACTAGATCAGCCTCTGCCCAAGCTGTCCAAGGCTCTAGGAACTAGTATCTTAACCCACAGCCTTCTAGTGCTCTAGAATGTTTGTTCCAATCGCGGCTCTAGGGACTAGTAACTCAACCCACCAAGGGCTCCAGAGTGTTTTCCTCAATCTACAACTCTAGGAACTAGAAACTCAACCCAAGTTGTTCCAGGACTTTCAAAGTGTATGTTCCAACCCACTACTATCGGGAACTTGAGCACCACTCAGAAAACAAGTTGGAAACCCACAACACCATGTCTAATCTAAGAAATGGCAAGGAAAGACTGAAACCACTGTTAATCTAGGAAAATATACGTGCCAATGACAACAAACATAAGTTGTAAACCAATGCATGTACCATGCATTCAAATCTAGACATAATAAATCACACATGCGCACTGTTAACTACACTCCATGGCTAATTTTTGTCCTTACTTTTCATTGTCCAAGCTTCCTCTTACACATCCTTGCTTTCCTTGCTTGCTTGTTCCTTTTTCTTAATTGATTCCTGATCAAAAGTTGAGCAAAATTTGTTGGTTGATTCTCAGGTGCCTTTTTATCATTGATGTCTCGTTTTTTTCATTTTTCCAATAATTTCCCTTGCATGCAAATTTGTGTTTCTTCACCTTCCTTTTCTCCTATTTCCCTTCATTTTCATAATTAAAATGCCAATTATTTCCTCTTTGTCTTTGCCAATTTCCATTGCCATAAATAAACTAAAAGTGATGCCACTATAATGTATGCCCACCATTCAACTTGGAATACGTATCCCATGACCTTGGTCTTATTTTATTTACATGGAAAATCAACCAGGGGTTGTTACAAACCACCTCTCATGGATCCTAACTCTTGAAATTGTAACAAAGACTAATACTTGTGGGTTTTGGTCTAACGACAATTGTGATTCCAATAAGTGGTATCAAAGCGACATGTCTCTAGTTTGAAATTCACCTGGCTCGTACTTGGGGGGGAGATTGTTGTACATTGGGTTCAATGCTCCCCTTGTGTTTCACAACATGGACTAACCACCTCTCGTGGATCCTAACTCTGGTGATTGTAGAGACTAATGCCTTCGGGTTTTGGTCTAGTGACAATCGTGATTCCAACATAATAGAGAGTGCTAATTGCACAAACACACAATCAAAGAAGTATTGATACAGTTGAAACACATGCAACCAGAAGACGCCACATGGGAACTGGTAGTGATTCACTAACAATTTCTTTATCTTTTTCATTGAGTACAACACTTCTTGCAAAGTGGAGGGCCAAGTTAGGGTCCTACCCCAACCCCTTTGATACTTTATTAGTATATGAGGCCATTGACTGAGGGCCATTAAATAGTTACTTAATAGTCATTGATTGTAGAATGGGTCATTTCTATTAATAAGGTCTCAAATTAGTTGGTTGACCTTCATTATAATGAGTTCATAGCTAGATAAGATCCTCTATGGAAAGCTATATATATGCATATGCAATGCTTTGTCAAGAATTGTTATTGTATTTGGAGCATTTCTCTTGGAGGTTTCTGCCTTGAAGAGTCAAGTGAACATAACTCTCTATTTTTTATTATCAAGGATATATTTTTTAGGGTTTATCTCTCTTTTCTTTAGTGTTTTTGACATTTGTACCATATTTTATGTAAGTTACACTACTAGACAACTTTATAACTTTGGTTTAAGTAAATTGAATATTTTTTTCTTTGATTTTTTTTTTTTTTTTTTAACATTACTCTTTTCCTTTCAATAAAGAAACACATAAAAAATGTTGATTAAACTACGCTTTATTAAGATCTAAATGTTTCTTATGGCAGCCATTTCCTTTTTAGCCTTATGAATGATGAGAGTTAGCATGTTTTAGAAGGTATATCTCATTCAACATGTTAAAAAAACAAGTAAAATCAAACATTTTTTGCAAAACATGCTAGTTAATAGTTATAAACTTTTTTTTGCAGATGTTGCTTATGGTAAAAGTTAGTCTATATCTATCTTAACTCCATCCTAGAAGTATCAAATCTATTTTAACTCTAAAAGAGGTTTGCATCTCAAAATATTGAGGTTCTATACGAAATGACCTTTTTCCTAGCATTTTATGTGCCCACACACATATTTCTTCTTGCATAATAATGTCATTGGCAAAACCATGAGTTGTCAAAACGTGGAGTCAAAAAATGAGTAGTCAAAACTGGACCCAAAAACTTTTATTTTCACTCAATTTTATTTTGATTATTTATTTTATTTTATATAATTTGACAAAGTCAAAATATTTACATAACAAGACAGTAAATTATAATATATCTTCCATATTGAATTATAAATACAATAAAACATAATATAATACAATAAACAAATTCTTTATTAAACAATATCATACTTAAAAGTTCGTATTAAGAAATTTAAAATTTATAATGAGCAGATTCTTATTAAACAATATCATACTTGAAAGTTCGTATTAAGAAATTTAATTTTTAAGAGAGTTTCTTTCGGCGTAAATCACAAGGTGTTTCATTTGTCGACGCGTTTCGAACCAACTAGTGTGGTTTATCGTCAAGACAAGTTGAATGAACAGATCGGGGCTAGCATGTTAAATAGAGCAATGCCGAAAGAAACTTTCTTAAACTTGATATGGATCACAAAGGCCTCAATACAACAATTTTTTTTTTTAAGAATTAAAGAAATTATGGGTAAAATCATTTTTAATATATTAAAACAAATAGTGGTGAATTAAAATTGTGTGATTTAGAAGACTATATGGATAGAAAAGATTTAACTGTCTCACTAATGATGAACACTGAAGCTTTAATAACAAATAGATGGCTTCGAACACTGAAGCTTTAATAACAAATAGATGGCTTCGAACACTGAAGCTTTAATAACAAATAGATGGCTTCGAGAGAGTTAGCTTCCCTGTCAAGCTTCTCTGTCTTGGGTTCCTTTCTATTAACTTTATTAATGTGTCTTTTCGAAATGCATGGATGATTTGATTGCCACCGAGAAAAAATAAATAACATAAAATATTTGTTTATAAATATATTATTATTTATTAAAAAATCATATTAAAAAAAATTTATATTTTTAAATAATAGGAAAAATCACGATTTTTCAACTACAAAAAAATTTCATGGTTTCTGATTTAAATGGAATCCTGATTTCCATCATGATTTAAATGGAATCTTGATTTCCACCAAAATTTATATAGCAGGCAAACAAATTTGTAACTGTGCTACCAAGCCCCTGGAACAATCCGGTAAACCAAATCATGATTTTTCCAAATTTTATACACTGAACAAACAGGATTGTAACGGAAGGAAGCCTCTGGACAATCCGGTAAGAGGGCAAGTAAGTCCGTAATTGTGCAAAGGAAGCGCCTATAACAATCTGGTGGAAGTCGATTCGAACATTTTAAAAGTCCTTTAAAACAATCCAGTGGAAGACTACTAGAATATTTGAGAAGCATCTTCGTTCTTGAACATTCTAACCATTTCCCGCTGCTGTTATAAATTGTCACCTAATCGTTCCCCAAATTGTATCAACGAGAAGTGTGCAAGTCTTGAAAGATTTCGCATTCGTAGTTACAGAATCAATATTCATTGCAAATATGTCTCTCATTCCTAGTTTCTTCGGCAATCGATCCAGCGTATTCGATCCATTATCGCTGGATTTATGGGACCCTTTCGAAGCAGGGAGGTCTCCATTTTTTAGGGATATCGGCCAATTTTCAAGAGATGATGCAACATCCATAGCAAACACTCAGTTCGACTGGAAGGAAACTTCCGATGCACACATCTTTAAGGCTGATCTTCCAGGTAATTATCTTGTTTCTTGCTACCAATTTACAGGGGTTTTATTGTTCTAGTCATTAATGGCCGATTTTTTCTATTTCGAGCCCGGGATTTATTTGTTTTATTCATGGCAGGTCTGAAGAAAGAGGAGGTAAAGATTGAGGTGGAAGACGGCCGAGTTCTACAGATCAGTGGTGAACGCAAGAAAGAAGAAGAGCAAAAGAACGACAGGTGGCATCGTATTGAGCGCTCTCACGGGAAATTTCTTCGGCGTTTCCGGCTACCGGAAAATGCGAAGGTGGAGGAGGTGAAGGCCACGATGGACAGCGGAGTGCTCACTATCACGGTTCCCAAGCAGGCTCAGCCAAAGCCTGAGGTTAAAGCTATCGAAATCTCTGGTTAATTCATAGAAAAATGAGTGGATATAGCGGCAGGAGTTGTGACTTGAGGTCTACCCTTCTATCAGTCACTGTCGAGTCTTGAGTGTGTAAGGGCTTGGTTTCGAGTCTTGAGTGTGTAAGGGCTTGGTTTCTTGTGTCTTCTAGGGTTTGGTTTCTGAAAGTCAGAGTAGCTCTGGCATAAACCTCTGGCAGTGTTGATGTAAAGTTTGGATTGCCTATAATTGTGTTTTCTTCATGTTAAAGTAATTAACTACATTAAATACTTTGGCCTCCTCGATTCCCATCGGCTGTGTTGCAAATCTGTTTTTCTTAAATGATGATTGGGCTATCTTCTGATTTTCTCGGGGTTTGAATAAATTGTGTGCACTGGGAACGAAGGATAAGCCATTGAATATCTGTAATGGGGATTCTTATTTTCAACTCTATAGAAAAGTTATTTTCAACTCTATAGAAAAGTTAATGCGTTCTGACATGTGTTTTTGATAGTCAGATATAATAAGTACGCGGTGATGACTAGAGACAAAAAAAAAAGTGTGTTATATCAGGCTATCGAGGAGCATGTTAACCACATTAACTTTTCTAGAGAATTGGAAATAGGAATCGCCATCTGGAATGATGAAGAGATCTGGGATGATGAAGAGATTAAAGAACGACTCATTAGTCTATTTTTGTTTTTCTTTGTACATTCAATCTGATTAAATATCTTGAATTCAATCCCCAGCTGTAATTATGCAGTTGTGGGAGGAAGGAAATTATATCAAATCCCTTAATAAATTGGCAAATTTATAATTTCTTAATTAATCAAAATTTAAAAAAAGTGATTAGGTTATCTTTCTACGTTTGAGTGATGTTACTATTTTTTAAAATTCTTGTTTTGAGATGCTTAATTTTGTTAATTCGGAATAGTTTAGATTTGTTCTTCGTAAGTTATTATTTATTAATGGCTTTTGGAATAATGTGGAAATTCTTGTTTTGAGATGCTTAGTTTTGTTAATTTGGAGTAGTTTAAATTTGTCCTTAAAGATTATTTATTAATAATTATCAATAATTTGGAAATTCTTGTTTTGGGAGGCTTAATTTTGTTAATTTGGAATAGTTTAGATTTGTCTTTTTAAGTTATTATTTTTTAATGACCATTAATAATTTCTTAATGACCATTAATAATTTGGATTAAGAAGAAAGTTCTTATTATTTATTTGTAGTTATTTGTATGGTTATTGATAATTTTTTTTTGTTAATTTGAAGTTTTTATTTATTTTTATTTATGGCTATTAATAATATTTTTTTAGGATTTAAGTTTCTACTATTCATGTTTTTTTATGATTTTTCACACTAGTGATTTTGAGTGGATATTTTAAACCAATCAATGTGGTTCATAAGAGTAATAATTTTCTTGTTATAATTTCAGATTTCAACAAAATTCTTATTTTAAGAAAGAATTACAATTTTATAAAATTCTACTAAATTTTTATTACAATTTTTCATTGTTAATTTGAAGGTCCTTTAGTTTTTAATATTTATTTATGGCTATCAATACTAATTTTCTTTGGGGTCAAGTGTATGTGATTCATAATGTTTTAAAATGATTTTTCATACCATTAATTTTGAATTTTGATGGTTCATAAAATAATAAATTTTTTTGTTATAATTTCATATTCCAATAAAATTCCTATTTTGGGGAAAATGCATTTTTTTATAAAATTCTATTAAATTTTAATTACAAATGTTAATAAAATTTTGTTAGTTACAATTTTTGATAAAATTCTATTAATTAGATTTTTTTATATAATTACAATTTTTTTTATAAAATTCTATTAATTGCAATTTTTTTATGTGTGGGTGGCATAAGGATGCCCGCTCAACCATTGAGGGATAAATGAGGAGATCATCTTGGGAAGCAAGGATAGTGTCGAAAATATTATTAGCTCCAAATTTAAGGCTAAGCTATGAGATAATAAGGAGTTGGAAGGTAAAAGGAAGCTAAGATATTATAAGGAGGTGATCAACCCCACCCTTCAGAACCATAATTATAGTTGGATTTTTGAAGTCTTGATGATGGATCCCTTTTGGGATTCGAAGTGTCGACAAAATATGGTCACTATTGTGGATATTCCAAAATTTATTTCAACCATAATTACATTTCTGTTTTGAACAGCGCAAAGAAAAAGATGAACATTGTTAAGATTAGAACTAATTCTCATGAGCTTTGAAGTGAAACAACGCAATGGTCTATTCCCATGACTCCAAGGAAGGTAGAATTTGTCAACTCTGTGATACTAAGAGGGTGGAGAATGCATGGGGGCTTCACTAAATGAACCTATAACATAGCATGTGTCTTTGTGGCATACTAAACAATATCCTTAACTTGACTACATATTGGAAAATAACTCTAAAAATAACTTTATTTAACCCTCTACCATTACAAACCCAATACACTTTTTCAATTTAAAAAACCCCTACTTTCACTAAATATTGTAGGTATCCATTTTTTCATTAACAGTTTTTATACCCTTCTATATCTATATCCATAATATAGTGACATGATGCCTCTATTATGACCCCCATATGCATTCTACAATGCACCTTTCTTCTTTTGATATACATTGTAGATGCATATTAGTTCTCCCACAAAGCAATTACTCAACCCATACTCAATCACATCTCACTATGATTTGTGGCATTTAATGGTCTAAGATGCACAAAAACAAACAATGTTTTAGAAAGATTGATTATGTACATGTATATAAAATGACATATAAATTGATCTATATGATGATGAAAAATCAATTGTTGAATCTTTAGGAATACACTTGCACCAAATAAGGTGTTTAAACACAACTCTAGACCCTCTAGTTGCAAGACCACTATCTACAACCAAGGTTGGGGCCCCAAATCTCCAATCCATATAAAGTGATGGATTATAACCCCATCACTCAATTAATCATTCAATCACTCTCTCTCAAGCAAGGGAACTTATTATAACCTATTTGGATCTTTGGAGAGGAAAAAAGATAGCAACCTCCTTATGTGTTATTGCAATGCAAATCTAAGAATCTTGTTATACTCATGCATTCATGGTGAATAATGATGGACATGAACAACCACCCTTATTTATAAGTAAAAACCTTTCTTTATGTAGTATTTACAAATTACAAGTAGCAGGCAAGAGAAATTCATTATTTTTTTGGAAAATGTTGTATATACAGACAATGGTATAGGAACACTAAACTAGATGAAAGATAGTCTAGTCTCTACAATCATGTGGTGTGCTCCTTTGTAATTTCTCAATAAGATAAATATTTTATTTTATTTACCAAAAACAAATTAATGGGGTCCAGTTGCTAAGTCAAATAATTGTGTTGTATTCATAAGCATGTGTGCTTGATTAAGTATTGTATTTTATGTTGTGATTTTCCTAGTTCACTTATAAACTAATGCAAAATCTCTAGCACATATTGAATGTGCAATCACACTTAAACAAAATATAAAAATTAAAAATCTATCAAATTCTAATGACAAATGGCATTCACATAGAGAATACCCTATTGGAAGTTACACTCCAACCTTCAATTATTACCCTCCCTTCTTGAATCCTCTAGCATGGATTATTCCTTCTTCAATGTGAAAACTTGCTCTAATGTTGATCTATAGATGATGTGACTATGGCCTATCCATCTCATAAACATGGAAACTTTCATGGAATTAATTAAAAAATTGTGTTCTTTGTCAAGTTCAAGGCTTCTTTTTTGACTAGGATGAATGAGTGACTTTATTTGGTCAAGACTAGTTGTTTGGTTTAGTACTTGTATTTCAAGACTGAGGATTATTCAAGAAATGCAAGAACCCTATATTTAATGGTCAACAACTAAACAACTCTATTGTGTTAAGTTAATAAATGCAGTCTAATTTTTAATGTATGTTCATAACACTTCACTCCATCATTCCTCTCCTCATTCACAATATAATTAATTGATGAACAACTGCCTGACATTGAATTTATGGCATTACTCAAACAATTGTTTTCCCAAAACGTGTGGTTGTAGCTTGATATGATGCAACATAATTGTGATCTAATGTTCTAGGAAATAAACCAACATTGATGTGATTTCTAATTTATGGGCAATGTGTAGCCTTGAGAGAAAATTTCTTAGTTTCATCTCACATACACAAGTACATTGTCATGACCAACATCATGATAAGCAAGGAAAACAAATCAAGCACCATAAGAATATCCATCTACCATCACCAAGGGCATCAAATCACATGAAAAATCTCTCTCATCAATACATCCAAGCTCATCCAACAACTACTCCAATCTATTAAATATCATACAAGCTAAGGGGTACTAGGGTCTATTATCTATAATGTGTTTATTGTTAGAAATTTCAAGCCATGTGAGCCATTTCACTTGGAGTAATCCATTCCATTCACACATTTAGAGGCTTCCATTTCATAATTTTAGCCTTCTCTTTCTGAAGATGCTTTTCATGATGTCCATATCAAGACTAGTAGGTGGCATCAAATTAAAATCTCTCCCTTTTGATTAAAAGCTACAATTGATGGAGTTGTTCGTGCACCTTCTGAATTTTCAATGATTTTGGGGTTCTACAACCATTCAAACATGAAATCAAAGAGAGAATTGCACATACAGAGGAAAATATCAAAATGTAGATATTTCTTCCAATGTACAACAAAATTCATTTGTATAGCAATGTAGAAAATATTTACCTTTCCTTCCATGACAACAACACATGAATTTGTTGTTCCCAAATCAATACCAATCAAATCACCACCAACTCCCTTTGAGTTGCAGACATTATGAAGACAACTAGTTAATATTTAAATGGCTATCTAACTAAAGCACTTTTTAAACTAAAATGTCTTGTAGAGACTATTTTCATAGAAGAAGGCCATTGATTTCACATCTCAAGAGGTGTTTAATTCTGAGCAATTCAAACTTGAAAGATATGACTTCATTTCCCCATCTTTGGATCAACGATGAATCAAATTTTAAAGACTTGATACTCTGTGTGGCCTGCAATAAATCACATTGATGCATTCTTAAGCAAAGGAGATCTCATTTTAAAACAATTTAGACCACTCCATTCACTAAATTGCATGGTACTTTTTTCATACAAAAAATTCAATATCAATACAAGATGATTAACATATTCTTGAATATTGGATTACAATCTGATATCAAGAGTTGTGTGGTGGCGATGTCATTGCTATTGTTTTTTTTTTTTTTTTGTACAGGTGTTTTAATAAATAACACTTAGTATGAGAAAAAAACTCAACTAGAAGGTGAGGATGCTCTGTTCTCTTTTATCTAGTATGGAGATATGTAAATACAAAGAAAGAGATACTCTTTGTAGACTTACCCGAGACCTGTGGCCTTTAATGTTTCTATAAAATCTTACTCCTTTGTTCTTCTCTCCAACTTGTCGCTCCTAGTTTCTGTACTCAACTAACAATGTAAACTTTGAAACGGGAACTATAAACTCAAAACGGGAACTCTGGCCCAAAAACCCAAAAAAAACCACAAAAACAGTGCTCAAAACGAAAAGTGTGTATACTGGAACAATGTTTTTTTTTTTTAGGTGTCAATTTTGCGGTTGTTTTAAAAATGGCAGTGACTACGAAATTTTCCTGCAAAATATAGCTTCAGAACGAAAGTGTTGATACTGGAATAATGCTTTTTTTTTTTAGGGTCAATTTTCATACTTTTTAAACAATGCTAATAAAACCAATTTTTTATGTCTCAAACAAAGTTAAATTTTAAGGAAAAACACATTAATGTTTCTGGTAGAATATCATTTTTCTTTCCTAAGTATAAATTTAACATGTTTTCAACCACAAAACTAAAAAAACATGACATTATGAACAAATTATATCACTGAATGAATTCAAAAGTCTTTATTTGTACACTGAATAAAACAAACATTATATCTCTAATTTGATATTGCATTGTAGATATTTAAACAATAAAATTTATCATACTTAAGACATAATCCAACAACATAAAAATGCTTCATAACTTCTCATTTAACAAAATATGGAAAACATTAATTTTATTTGAAGATACGATGCATACATCAGTTATATAAGCTATCTTAAACAATTATTCAAAATCACTCATATTTTCTTGCACACCATCAGAATTCACATCTTCAGATGAGTGACTGGATGCTGACGAAGATGTTCCATATTCTTCTCTGTCATCAACTAGTGCCCCATTTGAGTCCACATGCATGCCCAAGATTCCAGGTTTCAAAAGTCTTCTAGATCTACGACTGGTTTCAGCAGAGTCCCATGTCAACACTGTTCCTTCTGGTAACAACCTTTTCAGAATCTCTGTCGTCTTGAAGCGAAGAGTTCCTCTCTTTGTTAAATTGAAGTCATAAACAAGTATGTCAACATCCTTCAATTGTAATATGTCTGTGCAGCGGCGATTTATATTTGTACCCTTTCTTTTTCTTTTTCCACCATTTTTTTTGTCAACTACCATCTCTGGCTTATACACACCATTGAATGGGTGTGTATTTGTGGCATACCAATGTACTTCAACACCTGTAACATCCTCATTTTCTGTAAAGACCTTTATAACTTTAGCAACCCAAAATGGATAGCCATTGGGATCTCCATCTGCTAGCACTGCAATCATGCAACCCTCCTTAATATCCTGTACTGAACCCTTATAAAGGTCTTCCATGGCTTCACGTTGTGCACGAGATCTTTTGGAACCTATATACATCTCTCTTTCCTTTGCCTGTGAAGAATTAATAATACCTTGAGATTGTTGCTGTTCAACAATGTTTACTTCCTCATGTTCATTCGACACATTTTGTGGCCAAATAAATGGATTTTTCAAAGGTATATCTTCATTTATTGTTGTCGAAACGAGATCACTTTGATTATTGAAAAACGACTCCCACCAAACTGAATCAGCAATGTCAAAGTACTCATATGTATATCTAATACATTTTTTAATTTCTTCCAGGCAATCAGAATAATTTATAGCCCTGTTCTGTCTACGTGCATTCTGAACTTCACCAACTGATTGTAATAACAATATTTTTGATGCAAATATTGGATGATCTGGAATGAACTTCAAAAATTGCAATCCTGATGACGGTGCCCACTCTGTAGTAGTTGAATACTTCTTGCCCCATATTAGTGTTTTCCCATCAATTTTTTTGATACGAAATTGATGTTGGAAGCTAATGTCATTAAGTTGTTCAATGCATTTCCCCTCACCATATGATCCCAGAATAAACCTTCGCATGTCAACAGTTTCTTCCAACACTTCAAAAGCAGGCTCTGGCATGTATGATTTCTTAATACATTCAATTAGTGATGGCAAGCTCCCAACTTCCTTCCTCCTCAATGTGACTGAAAAACGACTGAACATCTGATCAATATGGTCATGAGTGTGCCCAACAAGAAGGAAAACAACCTTTACCTTTTGAAAAATTCTCAATTCAACAAGCATGTTCAGATACCCAAAAATAACCTGATTTTTGTTTTCACGGCAAGTGTTGTCCAATTGTAGATACAAAACTTCAGGAAGATTACCAGACCAATGAGAAATCACATCATGAATTATGGTTATGGTCAGATTTGCATCATTATGAATATTTGGAGCTGTGAAGTACACCCTTGGCAACATTTTCCCATTGAAGACCATACAACCGACCAAGTGAAACTGAATAAAATTTTCCTCTTGTAGATTTTTGGGTGTGCGAACAAAATGTGGTAAAAGTGTTTTCTTCTGGTCCATACCATCAATTATCAAACCCAAATATTTATTTGGATTATCATAACACTTCTTTCGATGCTTGTACAACTTCTTCCTTTCATTTGTTTGTTGTTCGCGATGCTCCTGAAGTTCTTTGACAATTAAATCTACACAACATAAAAGAAATTCATTAAGAAATATGTTTTCATAGTTGATGACTATACAATTTTAAAAGTAAAAGTTATGAACACTTACCTCTTTCTGAGCCTTCACATTTGTCCCTTTTTGATTTAAGAGAAGCACATGTACTGCAAATCCCCATCCTTGTCTTCTTAGGAATACGAACATTATTGAATTCTTTCTTCCATATCTTCACAAAATATTGATATGTAATAAAGTGGCCCTGTCCCTCAGCACTTTCTGCATATTCTTTGTATAAGTTGTAGATTTCTCGTCTTGAAAAAATATCTGGAATATGTATTGTCTCTCTATTTGGCATACACTCTCCATGCTTTGAAAATAAATCTTTCATCCATGACATTGCAGTATTTGATAATGGCCCAAACTGTCTTTTATAACGTACTTCTGAATAAAATGTGGGATCCTTTTCCAAATTTTCTTGAATTCTCGAGAGACGAAAATTCCCAATTGAATGAAACATTTTGAAAGCTTTTCTACACAATAAAAAATTCCTAATATGATAATCATAACCTGACTATGTAGATTGCATGCAGCCAACTAAATATGAGTTTTGCATGCTTTTATTCATTGACAAATATCTCTTCCTGCTTTCTAATGCAAATGTGAAATCCATACGTTTCAAGCAATTTTTTTGGCAACATTCACTTGAAATGAGAGCGTTGATAGAACTTCTTCTCGTCAGATATTCTGCTCTACCCCTTGTATAACTAGAATAGCTTGCATCGATACGAAAAGGTCTGCTCCTACTCCTCGATACAATATTTCTTGGCAACATCTCCATCATTGGATCATCATTTTTATAAGGATTTTCATCATTATTAAGAGGAATGTTATCCACACTATGATCTGCTCTGATTTTCAAATTTTGACTGAGAGGATACCCTTCATCTTCCCCTTCTTCAGTGCTACTATCATAGTCCTTAGAATTCAGACTAAATGGAAAATCTGACTCGATGTTTAATGGATATTCTTCCTCATGTACATTGTCAGTGCTACTCTCATAGTCCATAGAATTAGGACTATGTTGAAAATGTGGCTGTTTACTTATTGAAGATGCTACATCCTGTCCTTTGTCACTGCTACCTTTATACTGATTAGAATTAGGGCTAACTGCATCATCCCGTTCTTCATCACTGTTGCTCTCATAGTCCTTAGAATCAGAACTAAGAGGACATTGTGATACTCCAATGTTTTGAAAATCATCATCCCGCGCTTCATCACCGCTGCTCTCATAGTCCTTAGAATAAGGACTAAGAGGACATTGTGATACTCCAATCTTTTGAAAATCATCATCCCGCGCTTCATCACCGCTGCTCTCATAGTCCTTAGAATCAGGACTAAGAGGACATTGTGATACTCCAATCTTTTGAAAATCATCATCCCGCGCTTCATCACCGCTGCTCTCATAGTCCTTAGAATCAGGACTAAGAGGACATTGTGATACTCCAATCTTTTGAAAATCATCATCCCGCGCTTCATCACCGCTGCTCTCATAGTCCTTAGAATTAGGACTAAGAGGACATTGTGATACTCCAATCTTTTGAAAATCATCATCCTGCGCTTCATCACCGCTGCTCTCATAGTCCTTAGAATCAGGACTAACTGGACACTTTGACACTCCATACTTTTGAAATTCATCATCATGCTCTTCATCACTGCTGCTCTCATAGTCCTTAGAATTAGGACTAAGTGGACACTTTGACACTCCATTTTTTTGAAATTCATTATCACATTCATCATCACTGCTGCTCTCATAGTCCTTAGAATTAGGACTAAGTGGACACTTTGACACTCCATTATTTTGAAATTCGCCATCATGCACGTCAAAACTGCTGCTCTCATAGTCTTCAGAATTAGGACTAAGTGGACATCGTGACCCTCCATTCTTTTGAACTTCACCATCACATTCTTCAAAACTGCTACTCTCATAGTCCTCAGAATTAGGACTAAGTGGACATTGTGACACCCCATTCTTTTGAACTTCACCATCATGCTCCTCATCACCGCTGCTTTCATAGTCCTTAGAATTTGGACTAAGTGGAATCTGTGACTCTTTATTAATTTGAAATTCTCCATCCCCTCTTTCATCAGTGCTGCTCTCGTAGTCTTTAGAATCGAGACTAAGTGGAAGAATTGACTTTCTATTCATAGTGGAAGAATTCCCGCTATATTCATCAATATGAATAGAGTTGTTACGCGATGAAGATGTTGATGGTGTATAAACCGAAACTTCACCATCAGAGCAATCCATCACTTTCAAATAGAAAATGTTGAATGATACAAATGGAGTCTCCTAAGAATATTATATAGCTTAAAGAATGAAATATTCCCTCCAAAGTTATTCCCTCCAAAAATTTTCGCGAAAATATTTCCCTCCAAAAGTTTGTTAGATTTATTTACCTTTATTATTTTATTCTACAATTGATTGAAAAATGTAAACTAATTTATTTTTATGAAATAAATCACTAAAATTCAAATTGTAAATCACAACTTGTACATTAATTATTCTAATAGTTAAAGTATATAATATTTACTTAACAATTATTTTTTTGTAATTTTTATAATATATTCTCAAACAAATTAATCCCACATTCAATCCGTTGTAAAACAACTCTACAATATTCTCTCTATAATAATGTAAAACAAACTATCCCACATTAATCGTATGGAAAAACATCTTCGTAATTTCACTTATATAATAAATTTCGCTATCACTATTACTCGCCTCACATCTAGGTTTTCTGAAGTCCTTGAAAGACTCGTGAATTTGTGGAGCAGCGATATTGCTATCAACAATATATACAACAAAGAATTGTCGCAATTGAAAGGTAAGTTCAATTATTTTTTCGAAATTTTCATATTAAATTACTTTAATGAAGAATATTTTTTTTTTAAATTAAAAAATTTTCCAAGCCAAATTTTAATATTGCTATCTACCCACCCGCCTGCCACACCTCCCCCCTTCTCCAACCCCTGCCCCCCTAACTCCCTCCCCCCCCCCCCCCATATTTTTTTTTTAAATTAAAAAATTTTCCAAGCCCACCCCACCCCGGGCCCACCCGGCACCCGCCCCCACCCCGGCCCCCCTGCCCATCCCACCCGCCCCTCCCCCCTCCCCGGCCCCTCCCCGGCACCCCCGCCTACCCCGCCCCCACCCGGCGCACGACCCAACCC
Organism: Pinus tabuliformis; assembly: GCA_031772625.1. Taxonomy (NCBI): domain Eukaryota; kingdom Viridiplantae; phylum Streptophyta; class Pinopsida; order Pinales; family Pinaceae; genus Pinus; species Pinus tabuliformis. The sequence goes on from CM062818.1 coordinate 1,477,519,447, forward strand.
CGCCCGCCCCTCCCCCTCCCCAGCACCCCCGCCCCCCACTCCCCCACCGGCGCACAGCCCCACCCCGCCCCCGCCCCCTCCCCGGCACCCCTGCCCGCCCCTCCTCCACTGGGCGCACGGCCCACCCGGCGCCCGCCCCCGCCCCTCCCCGGCACCCCTGCCCGCCCCTCCTCCACTGGGCGCACGGCCCACCGGCGCCCGCCCCCGCCCCGGCCCACCGGGCCGGCCCACCCCCCCCGCCCCCTCCCCCCCCCCCCGCCCGGGCCGCCCCACCCCTCCCGCGCCCCCTCCCCGGCCCCGCCCCACCCTCCCGCCCCTCCCCCTCCCGCGCCCCTCCCGGCCCCGCCGCCCACCCCGCCCGCCCCTCCCCCTCCCCGCCCCCTCCCCGGCCCGCCGCCCACCTCGCCCGCCCCTCCGCCGCGCAGCGCCACCCCGGGCCGCCCCGCCCGAGGGGCGGAGTGTTGATTTCGGGAATCGACGCTCCGCCCTCGGGCGGGGCGGGGCGGCCGGGGGTGGCGCTGCGCGGGCGCCGCCGGGGGGCGGGGGCGGGCGGGGCTGGGGAGGGGGCGGGGGAGGGGGAGGGGCGGGCAGGGTGGGCGGAGGGGGCGGGCGAGGTGGGCGGCGGGGCTGGGGAGGGGGCGGGGGAGGGGGAGGGGCAGGCGGGGGTGGGCGGCGGGGCCGGGGAGGGGGGCGGGAGGGGGAGGGGCGGGAGGGGTGGGGCGGCTCGGGCGGGGGTGGCCAGGCGGGGGAGGGAGGGGGAGGGGGGTGGGGGAGGGGGAGGGCGGGGGAGGGAGGCGGAGGGGGAGGGGGGGTGGGGCAGCCGGGCGGGGGGGGGCGGTGGGGGGGAGGGGGCGGGGGGTGGCGGGCGGGGGAGGGAGGGGGAGGGGGAGGGGGGGGGCCGGGCGGGGGAGGGAGGGGGAGGGGGAGGGGGGTGGGGCAGCCGGGGGGGGGGGGGGGGGGGGGGGGGGCGGTGGGGGGGAGGGGGCGGCCCGGGCGGGGGGTGCGGGCGGGGGAGGGAGGGGGAGGGGGAGGGGGGGGGGCGGCGGCCGGGCGGGGGGGGGCGGCGGGGGAGGGAGGGGGAGGGGGAGGGGTGTGGGGCGGCCCGGGCGGAGGTGGCCGGGCGGGGGAGGGAGGGGGAGGGGGAGGGGGAGGGGGGTGGGGTGGCCCGGGCGGGGGGGGGGGGTCCGGGGGGGGGGAGGGGGCGGCCCGGGCGGGGGTGGCCAGCCGGGGGAGGGAGGGGGGGGGGGGGGACGGGGGGGGGGGGCGGCCGGGGGGGGGGGGGGCGGCCGGGGGAGGGAGGGGGAGGGGGAGGGGGAGGGGGATGGGGCGGCCGGGCGGGGGTGGCTGGGCGGGGGAGGGAGGGGGAGGGGGAGGGGGGTGGGGCGGGCCCGGGCGGGGGGGGGCGGCTGGCGGGGGAGGGGGGTGGGGCGACCCGGGCGGGGGGTGGAGGGGGCGGCCCGGGTGGGGGGGGGCTGGCCCGGCCGGGGGAGGGAGGGAGGGGGGGGGGTGGGCGACCCGGGCCGGGGGAGGGAGGAGAAGGAGGGGGGGGGGGGGGCGGCCCGGGGGGGGGGGGGGCGGGGGGAGGGGGGGGAAGGGGGCGGGGCGGCCCGGGGGGCGGGAGGGGGAGGGGGGTGTGGCGGGCCGGGCGAGGGGGGGGGGGCCGGGGCGGCTCGGGGGCCGGAGGGGGAGGGGGGCGGGGCGGCCGGGTGGGGGGCCTGGGGGTGGGCTGGGGGGTGGGTCGGGGGAGGGGGAGGGCAATTTTGATTATACAAATAAAAAATTTATGGTATATTTTTGTTGTTAATTTAAGTTAATATGTTTTTTTATTTACTAATTTATGTGTTTTTTTTTAGGAAAATGGCATCAAGGAAAATTTCTGTGAATCTTTCTAGACCAAGGAATCTTAAAGGTGTATCTTCAAAAAACATTGGTGAATGGACTCCACCTGAGCTCATACCTGCAAATATTTCAAGTGCTTTAAGTGATAAGAAGCTAATCTCAGATTGGAAAAGTTCAAAAGAGGTGAAATTTCCATCAAGAGCCTGGTATGTGAAAGAAAGAGAGAGCACCACTGTGAATATATATCTATACATTGATACACGCAATAATAATGAAAATTTGGAGGTGATGGGAAAAGTCATAGGTATGTGTTCGGTACCAAACACTGAAGTTGTTTACGTACTTACAAAAGCTGCCAAGTCACATGAAAGGATTAAATACTGACTATCATATTCATTATATGATAGGAGAGAGGTATCTACAAAGTTGTGTAAACAAATCGTAAATGATATGACACAAAACACGGTAAGTATTGTTATTTGTATTTTTATTTTGCGTTTTGAAAATGTCTCGCTATATTTTTTAACTTTGATTATATTAACATATGATATTTTGTTTGGCAGAATTTTGTTGAAAGCTGTTCAATTATGTTGGGAGGCATTCATTACATAGAGCATGATATCATGAAAGTTGTCAGCCATTTTTACTCAGTGTCAGAAGAAGATATGCAAAACATGGAAAATGTAGTAATTGATGATGCTACAAAACTACATCCAAAGAATCAGAAAAAAAGGCCTCTGGTGGATAAATCTAGCAAGGGTAAACAAGTTACTTTTGAGGACGATGAAGTTGAAATTGACAATGAAGCATATGTTGCCATTACTGAAGATGACATTGAAATTGCGGAAGGTCGTAAAAGACCAAAAGTAACAATGCCAAGAATAGATCTCTTGAGAATGTTAAGACGAAAAAAAGTAGAGTTGAAGATCTTGAAGTAGTCATTACCAGCAGTCAAGAACCTAGTGAAACTTCAAAAGAAAGCAGAGAAATCATTACACCAGGAGCTGATTTAGGTGATGGCATTATCAAAACAAAACAAAATGCCATTCGACAGAATTTGACAAAGAGAAACTTAGTTGATGGTGGTCGTACATTTCAGTTAAATGTCAGACAAACCTATAAGGCAAGTGAAGGACAATGCCAATATCAAGTCAGAAAGCCACATCATCTGCATGTTCACAACTTGAAGACATTGATGAGGTACAATCCATATGCTCATGTGGTTAGTTATGTGCTTCTTGTTGATCCACTTCAAGTTCCGAACAAAGAAGCATTTGATAAGTCAAAATGTTTTGAATACAATTATTATGTGCTTGGGGGGAACCATTCTGTTGAAGCTCAAAGACAATTGATGGAGGAATATCCTAATAACCCATGTTTTGAAACAATGAAATGTATCATTTATGCTGGTTTAAATGAAACAGAAGCAAAGTTAGTGGCATGGGATCATAATTCAGATAATGAATATAGGATGTCTATGACTTTGATCCAAAAGGTTAGATTTATTCATAGTGAATTCCTAGAAAAATGTGGTGGGGATAAGATCAATATTACTGCAGATTTCTGAAAGGAATGTTGTATGGAAATAGGCTATCAAATTGAAGATAAAGGCAATTCAAAAAGTGGAAAAGACAACAGATCTAGCGATTTATTCAGAGGTGTTGATAACATTTTCCAATTGGCATTTAGAACTGGAGATATTTGGAATTTGATTGATGACATTTTTAGCATGTGGGAAGACATTTGCATTAAAAACCAGAGGGTCAGAAAGTCTAAGCCATTGATATGTAGCAACAATAAATCAGCGCCTGAACTGAAGCAACTTCCAGACGATATGACCATCACGCCTTGGAGGGCGATGCAAGGAGTGAAAGATGAAATAATTGTCAAAACAATATTATCTCGTGTGAAGTCGGGGGAATTATCATTGGAAGAAATGTCTGAAGAATTTCAAAAGTAAGTTTGCTGAATTATTTTTACTTATTTCCAGGATTATAGTTATCTTTTAAATAAAACATGTTGTTATTGGTAGTATTTGTTATACATATCAGTATATTAACTTTTTCTTACTTTATCTATGTAGTCACAAAGTTTACATGAAAATTCAGGAACAAATGGTTAAATTGTTGAATGAAGATAGTTGGGATGATGTTGTACGCAACTATCCAGATTCAAGTTCTACGTCAACATTGAAAGCTTTTTATCTTGCATTTAAAAAGATAACTTGATTTATACATTCAGTTTTAATCATCTGTGTACTATTTTTAATTTAAAAATTACACATACATTTGTTTGTTTGGTAAAAGATGAAGAAAGAAGATAATGGAGCACCAGACAGTTTCAAGACTTTTATTGAAAAAATAAAGATTGAAAGACTGAGAAAGCAACGCATTAAGAATGTTGAACTTGATCCAACTCTTAATCATTTCATTTGGAATGGGCTAGACACTATTCAATATCAAGTAATACAAGGCGACTGTGAAGACATTGCGAAACTCGTACCAAAAAGGGATTATGCCCTGGTTATTGCAGATATTCCCCATGGTTTCAATATTCCAAACATTTGCTATGATATTGACCCTTATACTTATCAAGCTTTTAATAAAGTGGTGGCGGGATTTAAGGAAGTGACGTCATCACCATTATGGAGATTTGTGACATTTCATTCAGACACACAGTTGGCAATGTTATTGTCAAGCTTCAAGGGGAAAACAAATTCAAGGATGCAGCTTACATGGTAAGATGTTTAAAGGTATATTTGATTAATGTTGAAAAATTAATTTATGTACAAGTTAATTGAACTTTTACTATTTTATGCTACAGGCAAAAGTCAAATCTTCTTGACAATGAAGATCAACAATTTATAAATGACTGTGAGTTCATTCATATTGATAGTTGGGCAAAAGATGATAGCCATATGTCTATGATTTTTAATCGAGTGGACAAAAAGAGTCATAGCCAAATACTGACTTATGATGCTGTTGTGAGAAAACTAACATATGAAGACAAAGAAATGAAAGGAGAGATAGTTAACATTTATCAGAAACCACAATTATTGATTAACTATCTTATAGACATATGTTCAAATGAAGGAGATTGGGTTCTAGATTTATTTTCTGGCTCAGGTACGTTTTGCCACATGGAATTGAATTTCAATATGTTCTTTTTTTTAATTAATATGTCATTGTACTAATTTACTTCATTATTTTTTTGTGCTTGATAATTAGGTACAACACTAGCATGCTGCCTTCAAAAAGGAAGAAATTGCATTGCAATTGAGAAAGATCCATTACAATGCAATTTCATTCAGCAAAGAATTAATGCTCTTCAATTTCTTCCAGATGTAATGCAAGAAATTGGGTTGAAGAAAGGGGACTTTAGTGAATCACGTGTGGCAAAAAAGGCAAAGGAACCCCAACCACCATTACATGGAATGTATGGAAAGACATATATTGGGGGATTTGCAGACATGAAAGACCCATTAGAAGAAGAAAATGAGCAAAATGAGCAAAATGAAACAGAAAATATTGTGGAAGAGGACAATGATGAAACTCTAGAGGACGAAGAGTTTGGATTACGTGACATTCTTGATTAAATTTAAGTTATGCTTGTAACTCAAGCTTTGCAATGTTTTGACTTTGACATTTTATGAGAAGAATAAACACTCAATTAGGGTTGTTATACATTCAATATTGGTAATATGTGATTTTTGCATTGATTTTTAAGTTAATCATTATTTTTTGAAAAAAAAAGTAGTTATTATTATCTTTTTGACATGAAATTCATAAAAAAACTATTATTTGACCATTTTTAGTTAATATTTTTGTATAAAAATTGTGATTTTGACATGTTAATTCTAGCAAAAAATTATCAAAACGTTTAGTTTTTTTGTTATATTTATGTTAAAAATGGTTATTTTTTATGTCCATTGTTAAAAAATGTTGTTTTTTAGAAACAATTATTTCATGTGGATTGAAAAATTAATTAAGGATGTCTAAATATGTAGATTATCTAAAATTCAAACTATCGACTTTCTAATTTAAAAACGCAAAACAATAAAAACCCCACTAAAAAAAAAAAAAATTAAGATAGAGAACAAGAAAATATGAATACAATGACGACTTCAAAAACTATCAAATTTAGAAAATAATTTTTTACATTTCACACACTAGAAAATTTAAAGTCAAAAATAGGTCTTTTAAAAAAAGGGTGTGATGCAGAATACTCACTTTTTAAAATCAGGATGAAAATCACTACCATTCACTACCATTCTAAAACTTAATGCACATGAAAAAAATTAAAGTTCCAAAAACCATGTTCTTAAAAAAACATGTGTATTCTGCATCAACACTTTTGAAAATCGGGTCATTTTTTTGCCACCTCTACAAAACGGGTAACAGTATCAGTTCCCGTTTCAAAGTTTACATTGTTAACTATGGAAAAAATACATTGACATAGAATGAAACCCCCACTCCTCATGTGACTTGGTATTTAACATAGCCCAATAACCATCTAAGGGTAAGGTTTTGACTTTCTTAACTCTTAACTAGAGTTCTAGTTTTGGACCTTTTAAAATCTTCTTCAAAGTCCACATGTGACTAAGCTCCATATGCATGAGTAACGAGGGCTAACATGACATCCTCTTGTACCATGGTGGTCAACATGGTAGATCAACTTGAGGGAGGCATAACTTTTGCATACAAGTTCCAATTGATGTGATTCTTACATTGTTGGAAAGGTCTACGGGTATAGATCAAAATTAAGGGATCTAAGCTAAAGAAAATAAATTTCTGACCAGCAAAAAAAAAAAAAAATGTCGTTTCATGCCTCAAAATGGCTTAATATGGTTTCAAACCCTAATTTTCAAACTCAAACCTATCGTTAAAATGACCCTAAAAGCTTATTCCTCCATTCTTTTCCATTTTGAAAGCATGAATATAAAAGACAAATAATATAATGACCCAATCCAAATCATTTAATAATCAGATTCTGACAATATGCCCTTAATTGCATTTTTCACTCAAACCCCATCCAAAAAAAAATTGTATTCAATAAATTTCCACTAAATCTTTATATCATTAATGAATGATAAAAAACACAATGAATGAATTCCCACTATTTTTGAAAGACTATAGTCACAAGGCTTTAAATCCACTCTAAAGGTTGATATGAATCCTTTTGAAACTCCTCAACACCTTGCCATATGTTAGCCATTATTGTCCTCTACATCTCTTATTGGACACTCTCCCCCTCTACATAGTTGGACACTTCACCCACTTCAATTTCCCTCTTCAAGTTTGTTGTTGTCGAACAATTCAGATCTGGCATCAATGCTCTATTGAATGGCTCCATTATTAAAGTCTAAAGCATAATTTGTCATCCCCACAAAATTGCTAGGGTAATTATTTATAAGCAAATAATTCATTTGGTTGAGTAATTATTGCTAGGGTAATTATTTATAAAGCAAATAATTCAAAATAACTAAAATTTATTATATCTCAATTAATGTTTGGAAACAATATATACAGGGACATATATATTGGATAGAGACAAAACCTTTGGTGTAATAAACTAAATCAAGATTAACATTATCTCTTTTTTACAAATAAACACAATGATTTCCAATAGTTCCAACCAATCTTCTCTCAATAATGTTTGTGAAGGACAATAAACCATGGAAAAGTACAAAATGGAATTAAAATACAACATTCATCTCAATGACCCAAGATCTCTTACTCAAAATAATGATTTCCATCAATTGAGTGGCATTGTAATTACAAATATAGTTAGGAGCTCTTCCTTTAAGAGCAAATCCCCATAATCTTCCCATGGTCCATAGAGAGAGATCTCACAAGTGTGTACCAGTAGTTGAGATGAAAATAAACACAACATATGTACAAGATAATAAAAATCAGGAGCAAAGAAGATGACTTATTAAGATCTCAACAAGATGTTGTATCAGCTAGATCCTGAAGTCTTTTTTGTACTGGGAGGTAATGTAAAAGGAATAAAATTAGTTATACAAGTAGAAGATTATATTGTATGTAAAAGAGAATATTATATTGTATTTACAAGAGGTGAATGAAGCAACTCTATGGGCTTGATAAGGCAACTATTATCTCATCAAAAGCAAGAATTTCATAGGTTGCTCATAAACGAGGATGAATGTTGGAGAAGCAATAATTGTATGCAAGGAAAAAGGACATGGGTACTTAGTCTCTTATGAAGCTATGATAAGGCATACATTTTAGTATGGGACGAATAATTAAAGGGTGCCATCTCCTTCCCATCCCATCCACTCTTCCCAAGAATCGTCACCTACTCCCATCATCAGGTCCTCCACATTGTAATCAACTGAGTCGTTTTGATGTTTTTCTTTCTCCAAACTAGAAATTATAGTCTACTCATTCATCAAGAAAAAAAAAATCAAAACCATGGGCATGCATAATAGTATGTTATAAACTAAAAGACAAATTATTCATAGGAAAGCAAGTTACCTCATAGGCATAATTGATCTTCAAAACCATGGGCATGCATAACAGTCCCATGTTATAAATTGAAAGACAAATTATTCATAGGCAAGCAAGTTACCTCATAGGCATGATTGATCTTGTTTAATTGAACCCCACAGTTATTTCCTTTGCAAACATCTGGATGATACTGTAACCAGATGATATCAACATATGAGTTCAATATGATTTTTATCTTTTAAAAACTACTAAAAATGAAAATGGATCACAAATATTTCTTTTTGTGATCAGGGGTATAGTCAGAACATATTTTTTCTTACAAACTTGCTTAAACATAGAGCCTAACATTTCTAATTTCCATCTCTAAACCATAGCACACTCTTTTGCTTCAGAAATGGAATACTTGTTATTGAAACTATCTGAGATTGAAAGTAGAGGAATTGGTTTCAAGTGGGTACTTCCATACCTGCAATGCAAGGCGATGGTAGGATCTCTTCACATCTTTCTCAGTAGCCCCGAGGCTCAATATTAGTGCCTCATATTCCTCTTTCATCCCACGAAAGAAACAAAGGCCATCACAATTACCTTTCCACTACCTCCAAAATTCTTATTTTGCCCATTCTTTCTTCTTAAGAATGAATTACTGTTAGCACCCACAAACCTTCCAACTTTGGCAGCCATGATCTCTTAAAAAAATAGTCCACTAACCCACAAATAAAGATTTGAGCCCAACTCGAAACCGGATCCAACCCTGCAGATCCCAAATGGGTGTAACGATATCCATTTACTACATTCCATAAAAACCCAACCATATAGCAAGTATTATTGCAAGTATTTATATCAGGGCACAAGGGAAAATTAAGATGAGGGGCCTGTAAGAAAAGAAGCGAAACAAGAGCTCAATTGAAGAAAAACAGAGACCTTTTACGATAATAACACTCAATTAATTAAGTTAACGATGTCTATTAGTATTGGCAGTTAGGGAGGATTAGGTAGGATGATTAAGTTACAAAATAAAACGCATGTACTCTAATAAATGATATATTTCACCCTCTCTCTCATGTGTATTTTATTTTCTAACAAGATATTGCAACAACCCATCCTCTTCCTGTGAAGACTGAGAAGAGAGATGAAGTTGGTAATAAAAGATGACAAATTCAAATTTCATGGACCCAAAAATAAAATAAAAGATGAAGTTAAAAAATTAATTGATTCATGCTTTTATTAGGATAAAATGTAGCTTCTGGTGATAATCCCATGTCTATTAGTGGCAATGGGTTTGATGATTGATCATGTTGATCAGTTATTTGTAGTAGGCCAATGGCCCAATAGTTTGTCGCATTGTTTTTGGACTCTAGAGGCCATTTAAAGCCTCACTGGTTACGTATTTTGTTAATTATATGTATTGCACTTGGTGCCATTTTGATATATGCACCCTTACATGGTATATAGATGAACAAAATTTGTATATTTTGTCTCTAATGGTTTGGAATCATGGTTTGAAATCTTAAAAATAAATTTTATCATTTAAGATCAATCATTTTGTGTATTTTTTTCATTTTGGTTCATTGAATTTGGTTCAATTGGTTTTATCTGGTTTCGGTTCAAACCCTGGTTTGATAGGTGGCCTAGTTCAAAACTCGGTTCCTATTTTTAAAACTATGTTGCACATGGCCCATGATGTACTGTAAAATGGTAGTAGAAAAATTATTTTGAAATATAATTAAAAGAAACCAAATTATTAACAGGATAATAATATCATTCTAGTAAAAATTACACTAGATACATCAATTTTATGGTGGCAAAGTCAACACTATGAAATGCTTTTCATCAGCTATACTGGCATAAAATTGGAACCTTTTCCTGTGGTTGATTTTGTATTCAAATTTGATGAACATGATTGCCCTTTTCCTTTTTGAATATGAAAATGAAAGATGTTAAGATTGTGCTACAATTACATTGTAGTATTGTATTGTAGTTTTAATGGTATTTTTTGTTATTTACTATTATGGTAGAGTAACTCTATAGATTGAAAACTTGGGAAATGTTAAGCGTATGTTTTCTCAGTCTTTCTGTTGTTTCTAAGTGTAGGAAATTACTGTTAATTATTTTTTGGGACCAAGATATATCAGGAGATGCACTTGAAGAATTCAGAAGTGAGGTATTATCATTGTGTTCTTGGAAAATAATGTGTGATTATAGTTGTGTTCTTTAACCTTAGAAAAAATATGTGAGTTTCATTTATCTCTTCTCCATTCCTTGTTTTCTAGATATTGTCCTCTTTATTTTCACTTGATTTGTTACTTTTTTTTGCATATACTTGCAACTTGGGTAGGGAGAGAATTCTTATTTCTATTGAATATTATTGAAAGAATGAATTAGAAGGTTGGATGAAAAATTGGCGCACATATACCTGCTTTTAGTCTATAGCATTACTTGCTTTCATTATGGATAGATAATTTTTGCTAATTGTATCTATTTATGTTGTTATTGCAAATATAGACTCCAAATTTCCCTTTTTTTTCTTGGATTATTCATTGTTCAAGTAAATTGTGTAAACATTTTACCAATGTTTAGTGGCATTTGTTTAGTGCAAAAAATTTGGGATTTAGTCTTATCTAACATTTTTAACTAACCTGTACCAATTATAAAACTTCAATGGAAAAATGTATGATGTGTTTTGAAAGAGAAATGTTGTTTTCCTACAATGTTGTATAACTACCACCTGTAATACTTTATGCATCAAACATGCCACTTTATTTTTCATTTTCATTGCTTATCATAGGATATATTAAATCATGCAAAGTGTTATATGTCTATTTAACTGGTTTTCAAATTTGGAACACGACTTGAGTTTCTTTATAATAAATGTTTGAATGACATGCAAAAGCATTTGATGTAACCTTAATCATTGTTAACAGATAATTCCATGTAGCTATGGTTTTCCTGTTTAATAAATTTAACTTTGTTGTGTGACAATTGAAATATGATGATGAATAGTATGTGATATTTTCCTGCACTTCTTTGTAACGAGTCAAAATTTAGAAACACCCAGCAAAGGATTTTTCCTACACATAGGAGATTGCCAAGACAAGTTTTTTCATAATAGCTTAATATATATATACTGAGAGAGAGAGTTTTCACTTCTGTTCCAACAACAATTTATTTGAGGCAAAATAGAAATATCCACTATCAAACATTGATGCCCACAACCAATTGAACAAAAATTTGCAAATACAAACTAAGACACACAATAGGAAAATAGAGCATGTTTGTGAAAAATAAACCCATACACATTTCGACAAGAAGAGAAGACATAGAAAATCAGACATGTAACTTGCACGATGAAATCAAGTTGTTCATATTCGCTTCATATTTTTGTTGGCTTGAGGGGCTCAAACCCAAGTTTAGAGTTAGCTATGCTAACCAGCAAAACCCTGTATCACCGGCCCTTTCGGTAATGATCTACTCGCGCAGACCGCAGTCTCACTCGAGGCGATATTGTGGGATGCTGGAACCAGGTTTCCACATCCAGAAGGATTATGGACTATGGCTCTCAACTTAGTCTGGCTCACCTACATATCTATTGCTATACACGATCTTAATTAATATTATACCAAACCCGATCTATTCATATAAAAAGACTATTTCGCAGATCTAAAACTCTATCTACTATGCAAAAATCAAGGGATCTTAACTGTAATTAACTGTAACAACATTCATATACTAATTTTGATCTTATATTTTTCTGCTCAACACAAAAGTAAACAGTAATTTCATAAAGTAAAGTACAAAACATAAGTACATAGATCTGCCTTCAAAATCTTCTTTATTATCTTCAGATCTTCACAATTACAATCCTTCTTACCCTGCACACATAACTGCAGCGGCTTGCGCACATAGCTGCAGACTTACCAAGGTCTCCGCGCACACAACTGCAGGAGCCTTCCCCTTTGCTCTAACACATAAATATATGACAATTACAGACCCAAAAACACGATTAATTGATGATCTTTCACTTACTATGACAATCCTTTATATATCTTTTTCTCTTATAATACCATGGTCCGCAAACCATGGGTGGAGCTCAAAATCATACAAATTGATCCCATCCTTTTACAAAATAAGGGGCTTTAACCCACCCTAAAGCCCCTATGACTCCTAAAATACTGCGCGAAGTGTGCTCCGCTCCTCAAAATGCGGGCTCCTTACAAAAGTTTGACCCAGGGGATCCTACCCAGTAGTTCCCCAACACAAAGATGTGACTCGTCTCGATTCACATAGTTGGTATGTCTTGAATCTTCGCTTTGAGACTGTTGTATGAATTCTTCAAAGATTGAAGTGTCTCTTTCCCTATCAAATCAACTGTAGCAACCCCAACGGTCATATTCTGGATGAACTGCAGCAGACCCTTCCCTGCAACGCGATTACTCCATCTTCGTCGTATCTTCCTCCATCTGCGTCATCCTCTTGAATACCATGCAACACTTCCTCCTCGACCGAGTCCTTCTTTAGCATAGTAGTTTAAAGTCTCGTGCTTCCTTCCAACAACCTTTAGCACTAAGACTTTTCTTCGTTCATATAGTCATTGCAAAGTTCGAGGGACAGAATCGTCTCTAGATTTTTAACCTACTACCATTTACTCACCCAGGAAAGAATTCTCCATTCAGCTTCACGAGTTGAACTGCGTCACCATTTGAGATATCCCTAACAATGTATGGTCCTAACCAATGCATTTTTAATTTTCCTAGGAACCTCACAAACTTGCTATCGTATAAAAAAACCAAGTCTCCATTCTTGAATTTTTTTTTGCTTAATATGCTTGTCATGCCAAGAATTTTCTCTGTCTTTTTGCACTTGTTGGTGAAATCCTGCAATAAACCGATCTTCCTCTAGTGAAATTAGTTATTCCAATATCTCCTCCATAATGTCATTGTCCTCTATGTCTGTGACTGCGGCGATTCTAAGACTTGGTACTATGTATTCCATATGCATTACAACTTCCTTTCCATAAACCAATCTAAACGGAGTCTGTCTCGTCAACTTATTGAAGGTGGTCCTATATGCCCATAAAACTACTGGTATGCGCACATCCCAATCGTTTTTGTTGATGTTGTATACTTTAGTTAGAGCACTCTCCAATATTTTTTTGAAAGCCTCAACCGTGTCGTTCGCCTGAGGATGATAAGGCGTGTTCTTCTGATGATGTACATGGAATTCCTCTGTCAATGCTTCAATAGTGTTGTGTAGGAAGTGTGATCCTCGGTCGCTCATCAAGATCTTTGGACACCCAAATCTCGACAAGATATATTCAAAGATGAATTGTGCAACAGTGTCTGCACTGCAATCCTTTACAGGTTGTGCTTCAACCCATCTGACCAGATAATCCATTGCGGTAATAATGTATCGCGCACCAGTCTTCTTTCCCAGTGGATTGATTAGCCCAACAAAGTGAATTGTCCACTTATCAAAAGCGTGCAAAGTGATTTGTGGATTCAATGACAATTCATCCCTTCTCGACGACCTTCCAATCCTCTGGCATACATGGAAAGGACTACAATATTCTTTGGAATCCTTGTGCACCGTGGGCCACCATAGTCCCACTCTTAAAATCTTCTGCATGGTGGATTTTCCTACATAGTGTCCTCCCATGACACCACCATGTGCTTCTGCCAAAATACTGCATCTTTCATGCTTAGGGACATATCTACGCAATATCTCGTCGGGGCCCATTTTATACAAATGTTCGATAATCAGAGAAAAATCCATAGCTTTGACTACAAGTTCTTTCTTCTGTTGAGTCGTATACTCCACAGGGGCTACTCTGGTAGACAAAAAGTAAATGATATTGGTGAAATTATCATAAAAAACCCTTACTACAAAGAGTTGCATATTGAGAAGTCCTTCTTCATTGTTCGTTGGGTCTTCGCCGATATCAATTTTGAATAGATGATCCGGCCCAACGTTCAATCATCCTGGCTTGAATATTACTTCAAAATTGTACTCTTGGAACAACAATAGCCACCTGCAGATCCCCCCCCCCCCCCCACAACACAGGCTTGTTCACCAAGTACTTCAACACAGAATGGTCTGTAAACATCTTGAAGTGTGTGCCTAATAAGTAATGCCTAAATTTTTGCAGCGCGTACACCATAGCCAATCCCTCTCATTCTGTTGTGGAATAATTCCTTTCTGCCTTAGATAATTTCTGACTCGCAAATGTGATGGGGTGATCAAGATCCCCTTCTCTTGGTTGCGTTAAGACAACCCCAAAGCTATGCATGATGCATCTACATGAATGTGGAGCTCCTTTTTCCAATCTGGAAACACTAGGATCGGCGTAGTGACCATTTTTTCCTTTAATATGTTGAGGCTCTTTTGACATTCATCGTCCCAACAAAAGGTGACATCTTTCTTCAGTAATTTTTCCATCGGCGTAGTGATCTACGTGTAGGCCTTTATGAACTTCCAATAATAACCAGTATGACCTAGAGTCATGCGTAGCTACTTCACATTCTCCGTCGGATCCAGATTTATAATAACATCAATTTTTGTAGGGTCCACCATCAACCCCTGCTGGCAAATAACATGTCTACTCATCAAAGTAAACCTCCATAAATTTGTGGATGTATTCTTTAAACGTTGTGACGACAACTCTGGAGAATATTGCAGGTGCATTCTTCAACCCAAACGACATGACTGTATATTGAAACGATCCCCATTCAGTAGAAAAAGTGGTCTTACTCCTATCTTCCGGCATGATATTAATTTGATGGTACCCTGAAAAACCATTTGTAAAGGAGTAGGCCTCCTGTCCTCCCACATTATCCAAAACTTCATCAGTGAATGGTGTTGGGAATGGGTCATGTACGCATGCGTCATTCAACTTTCTTAAATCAACACAAATCCTTATTTCTCCCTTAGTATTTTTCTCCTACACTACCATTAGGCTCACCCATTCGGATTCTTCCACAGGTTCAATTATTCCAGTTGCAACCATCTTTTCAAGCTCTTCCTTCACCTTTTCTTTGTATTTTAGGTTTAGACTATATGTTCGTTGTTTTACGGGTTTTTCATTTGGCTTCAAAGTGATCTTCATTACACCTAGATCACCTACAATTCCTTTTAACTCAGTGAACTTCGTCGGAAACATCTCCTGGTACTCATGTAGTAATTCGGTGACCTTTCCTACTATATCCCGATCCCAGTGATCTCCAATGCACGCGAATTTGGGCTCTGCCTCTGAGCCTATATTGACTTGCTTTGTCTTAATAGGCTGTGTTATTTCAGGTATCTCAACTTCTGGTTCTGCAACCTCACTTTGTCCTTCTGATTTAGGGATGTTAATGTTGCGCAAATCTTCCTCGCCCTCTTCCGCGGTCATATTATAGCATTCTATTGCGTACTGCAACTATGCGTTCCAATCAGGTTGTACCCAAGTCATTGGCTCATTTGGTGTCTAGAAAATTCTTGCTCTGATTTCCTGAAGGGCATAATCGACACACTAAAAACCATCTTCAAAACTAAAGGTCAATATGAAGCTTTCCTTCATACCGTACCAGTTGGTGGTGCCATGGCAAAACTCAGTTTCAAGATACCAATTCATCAGTATCATACCCAAAGTGTGGACAAATATGTGTACCCACTCTAGTTGAGGTTCTTCGCCCCATGCTGTAGTCCAACGAGAAAAATGTTCACAGGGATCATCCTTACCATTATACTTATTTTCGATCCATTTTTTTGCATGATCGAACCTGAGCCTCATCAATCGATGATACTCCTTCCAATCTCCTATATTGTCTTTATGCGTGCCCCACCATCGCATAGGTGTAGACCTCAAAGCTATATCCAAGTCCTACAATTGTTGTTCTTCTAATACATCCCTTTCAAACTCATCAAGAAATAAGATGGCATCACCTATCCCATCAGAGTAAGGTAAATTACGTACCTCTGTTGAGATGCAATGAAGAGATTTTGTAAGTTTGTTACAACGCAAAGTAGAAACTTCGTGCAACCGGTTCTGCCAGTTCTCCAATTCCTCATCAGAGTCCGAGACACACAAACTATCCTTTTCCCAACTTATCCTCCCATATGTGGTGGGGTTGATCCGATCCTCGTCTTGCATAGTTAACTTATAGATATGTTCAATATCTTCATTTCCATATTCTTCGTGGACAATCTTTGTATACCGTGCTCCTTCAGAGGGGTCAAAAGGAACAACGACCCTGTTACCATTCTTCTCGAATACCATACTTCTTTTCAGATTGATTATAGCATCCATATCAAAATCCCAATTGAGTCCAAGTAAATTAGGATACATATTGTTGTTTTCCACAATCTCAATGACCTCAATGTCTGCCACCACGCTTACTCCTTCAATGTCCACAACAACGCCATGCAATCGACCCATCTTTCTGCTAATTGGTTGTTTGGTCAATTCAATGTCCTTGAATTGTCAATTCAATGTCCTTGAATTGTCAATCATAAATTGTCAACCAGGGTGCGTAGACTGATGAAGTACAGTTGCACAATATGTTCTTAGAAGTTATTCATTAGGTCGTTATGTATTTGTTAAGATCTAAACTTAAGATGGAGGTGGTGTTTGTCAATTATATTAGTGTCGTAATTCTTAGGGATGTTGGTTAAGTTTCCTAGGAATTAATTTCTATCCAATTAGTTTGTAGATGATGTGAGAGTGGTTCTACTTGTATTAGATTGTTTTGGGATTTTTGATCTTGAATCTTTATGCTACAACTCCTAATTCTCTAAGTGCAAAAAGAAACTTATCCTATCAGCTATGAAGAAATATTGTTTGAACTCAATTGTTTAGGAGAGAACTTCTCACTCTTTTACTTATTCAATCTTCGCTCAAACAAAATAACCCAAGCAACATCTATATTTGTGAATTGAACATACTTCGATTATGCTAGATAATAAGAAAAGGAAAGGACCATGTTGTACCAGGTATAAAGCAAATTAGATAACAGTCTAAACTAGGTATAAAGCAAATTAAAGTTCTTATGCAAATAACAATTCGTTGGCGAGATCATTATGCTGCATTGTCACACAAAACAGAGCAATTGAAGAATTAAAGGAAATCATATTGTAATTGATTAAAACCTGCCACTATTTGTAGGGGCCCTCCACATAGCAGTTCAGAGCTTCCAATCAACACAACGCTTGCACACAAAAACCAATTCTATTCACACGGAATTCACAAACTGTTCACAATTATATCATTCAGCGCGCACCCAAATCACAATGCAGCCATAAGTTTTATAGCAAGTCTCTTGGCATAACTGTATGAATAATTCAAGCCTAATATCTCTATCCTATCTAAACTTATATCGCTAAACCGTCATTTTTCTATTCCGAAAGCAAAACAATAAGGTTTCAATCAATCTCGGGTTCTGTTCTTTGTTAATTTGGCGGTTGACTTGGAGTTTGATCGTGATCTCCTGCGCTTCTCTTAGAAAATAGTTTCAAGGGGATAGGAAGGTATCCACGAGGGAGCCATCCTCTATCCATCCACACCCTTCGCTGCTGACCTGGAACTCTGGAACCTTGCGAACAATGGAGATAGCTACAGAAACCTGGATTAGCTGCGGAAACAGACTGATTCGGTAGCCAATTGCAACTTTAACAAAACAATAGGGTATAAAGTTAAATATGAACAAGAAGACATATTATTGCATACCTTCATCAAAACCTAGTAGATATGGCTTTATTTAGGTGGTAAATATATAGGAAAAAGAGAGGATCATTAGGAAAAAAGGATGTCATGGTAGGACAATCTTCGGACTCTACATTCCCCCAGACTGGAGATGTTGTATGTCCTCATACACTTCTTCCTTGTCATTTTCTTGTGCCTCTTGTTTATCATCTCCATGTTTCATTGTTTTCTTCTTTTTGGTAGAGATCGGCATTCTAGGCTTCCTCATTAGAATCTTGTACTTTAAACTGATAATTTCTCTCTGCATAATTATGTTTTCTTTCTTCAGCTTCTTGTTTTTCTTATACCACAAGCTTATATGTAGGATCATATTGTCACTCTTTGCAATCTGTATCTCACTCTGTGTCTTCAAGGCTTGATTTTCATTTTTAAGATACCGATTCAGTGTTTCTAGTTCAAATATCTACTGCTTGAAGATGTTTGAGGTCGATTCTTCATTTACCTAGTTGCTTCCTTCTCCAGGGCTCTGAATTGTTTCCTTTGTTGTTGTCTCCTTTATTTCCAGTGACTCTATATAATCATATATTTCTTGCTGAGCGAGGTCAATACCCAAACTATGCATTGGGCTTATGGTTCTTGGTGATGATCTTGGTGACCCTATTGTTGTGAGCTTTAGGTCCCCAATTTCTGCTTCAATTCCATCGAATGAGCACGCAAATGTCTTGGTTACTTCCTTGTGGAAGTCGTTAAATTTCTCAATGAACTACAGACATTGTCTTCTTTGCAGCAGCTCCCTTGTTTGTGGGTACCCCTACAGGAATTGCTTCCCTGTTGGCTGAGTTCGAACAATTATCCCCATGTCGAAGGATGCTTTGCCTTGAAGATTGGCTACCTTGACAGGAAAATGGGGCTAGTAGGGTCTTTTAGTTGGCAGAAAGATGGAGTGGTTGTGAAAGATAAGAGGAGTATAAGAATAGGGAAGAACGAATATGTTATCATAAGGATTATGGGAATGAATCCGACCGTTAGGCGCATTCAAACTTATGATTTGGTAATTAATTTGGCAGATTTGGCATAAGGTCATGACATGACTTTTAAGGTGGTGGCATATGATATTTTGTTAGGCGGCCATTACCCTTAGGTTATAATGATTTCACTTTAGTACTATATCTTCTTAGTCATACATGCTATATAACCTTCCCTATTGTTAAATTAAAGCATCACATACCTTTGATCTTCTTTTGCTAACCTTACTTGTTGTCCTTTGATCTCCTGCAGGTACCTTGCTGTCAACTGTCCTTTAATCCAGATCACCAAGCATCCTTGTAGACTTCAAAATTATTAGGCTGCAGAAACTTGTTTAGCTGCGGAAACTTGTCCAAGCTGCGGAAAGTTTCTAATTCTATAGCTTAAGAGAAAGAAGGCTTTAGTAGATGTACTTTATTGTTTTTTTTTTTTTGAAAAGAAAATTTGAAGTGCCAACAAATTGGTTTTCACTTTAAATTTTATGTATAAACATGCCAACAACTTGTCAGTTTTCATGTTTATACATTTTTTATTTTTTCCTTCATATTATTATATTTTTATTATTATTTTTTTCTCTCTCTTTTTTTTTTTGTTATTGAAGAACAAACTAAATGAAAATTTCTAAGGTGGAAAAGAAGAAGAATTCTTCTTGACCATCTTCAGTTTTGAATTGTCTTGAAACATTTTAACAAATTCCTCTTTTGTGAATGGTTTCTGGTAAAGCTGGAGTTGATGTCCACTTACTAATAGAGGAGTTTTTTTCTTCGTCAATAGTCCTAATTCTAACTACACCATTGTCAAAGACATTCTCAACTTCATAAGGTCCAAGCCAATGGATTTGGAATTTCCTTTGAAATTTTTTGAATTTTGAATCAAAGAGCAATGCCCAATCTCCCGGATGAAACTTCCTTTCTTTAATGTAATTATCATGCCATTTTGACCTTTGTTGTTGCACTAAGCTGGTCCTCTAGAAGGCTTCTTGTCTGATTTCATCGAGCTCATTTAATTGTGTCATCCTTTGCTTCTGGGCTTCTGAAAATTGAAGATCTAACTGGATTGTTGTCTTATAGGTCTGGATCACGAACTCTATTAGAAGTAAGACTTGCTTCCCATAAACAAGTTCATAGGAAGTATTCCCTGTAATATTCCTGCATGTAGTTCTGTAGGCCCATAAGGCTTCTGGAAACTTTTCCACCCAGTATTTTCTTTGTAGATGTACAGTCTTTGTAAGGATAACCTTGATCACCTTATTGGTGGACTCAACCTGTCCATTGGCTCGTGGATGGTATGGAGTTGACTTCCGCTGTTTTATCCTGTATTGGTCCACAAGCTTCTGCATTAGTCTGGATGTGAACTATGTCCCTTGATCTGTTACAATTTCTCTTGGAACACCAAAATGAGTAAAAATATCCTCAAAAAGAAATGAAACTACAGTATTTTCAGTAGCAAAAGGAAGTGCTTTAGCTTCTACCCATTTAGTGACATAATCAGTACATACCAGAATATACTTTTTTTGCTTTGAAGGTGGGCTAATTGGTCCAACAAAATCCAGTGCCCATTTTTCAAATGGTTCGATAAGTACCTGTGGTTGCAGTGGCATTTCATTTGAAAGAGTAGGTTTGCCCATTCTCTGAAAACTGTCACATCTTTTAACATATTCCTTGGTGTCCCTGAAAATGGAAGGCCAATAATATCCTAAAAGCAAGATTTTGTAAGCAGTTCTCTTGTCAGAAAAATGTCCTCCACATGGCTCATCGTGACAAGCTTTTAGTATGTCTAGTATTTCATCCTCCCGAACACATCTTCTGATGATGAGGTCTGGTCCTGTCTTGTATAATTCTCCATTTATCTATGAATAGGATGTGCTATTGTGGACTATTCTTCTTTTTTCTCTAGGAGATAAATGAAATGGAATTTTTCTTGTGGCCAAATAGTTAGAAATATCTGCATACCAAGGTGATTTAGTAGATACTGAAAAAATATATTCATCAGGAAATTTATCTTCTACGGGTTGGTCATTGTTTTTATTTTGTATTCTAGATAGAAAATCGGCAATTGTGTTTTGTTTTCCTGGCCTATCTAGAATGGTTATGTTGAATTCTTGTAAAAGTAGGGGCCATCTAGTTATTCTTCCATTAGTGACTGGTTTATTCACTAGGTATCTAATGGCAAAATGGTCTGTGTGGACAAAATTTTCATAGCCAGTTATATAATGTCTGAATTTATTAATGGCATGAATTACAACTAAGAACTCCTTTTTGGTTACAGTATAATTTAACTCTACAGGAGTTAAATTTTTACTAGTATAATAAATTGCATAAGGAGTGAGATCTTTTTGTCCTAGAATAGCTCCTAAGGCTGAATATGAAGCATCTGTTGAGATATGGAAAGACAATTTCCAGTTAGGTCCTTTTAAGATGGGTGCTTGGGAAATTCTCTTTTTCAAAGTTTCAAAGGCAACTTGACAATCGAAATCCCAACTGAATTCACAGTCTTTGGTGAGTAATTTAAAAAGTGGGGATGCAATTTTTGTGAAGTTTTCTATAAATCTTCTATAGTATCCAGTAAAACCGAGAAAACTTTTAACATCCTTTTGACAACTTGGCACTGATAACTTAGAAATGACTTCCACCTTAGATGAGTCTACCTTAATTCCATCTCCAGAAATATGGTGACCTAAAACAATTCCCTTGTTAAACATCATGAAACATTTTTCATGACTTAATGAAAGATTTGTTTCTTGGCATCTTATTATGACTTTTCTGAAATTTCGTAGTGCTTCATTGAAAGAATCCCCATAGACTGTGAAATCATCCATGTACACTCCCACACAATCATGGATAAGGCCAAAGAAAATGCCGAGGAATTCCCTTTGGAATGTTGCTGGAGCATTACATAACCCAAAGGGGAGTACTCGGTAAGCATAAGTTCCCCATGGACAAGTGAATGTGGTTTTATCTTGGTCTTCAGGAGCTACTTGAATCTGGTTATATCCATTGAACCCATCCAAGAAGGAAAAATATTTTTTCCCTGCTAACATATATAAGACTTGGTCTATGAAGGTAATGGAAAGTGGTCTTTTAATGCTGCTTTGTTTAATTCCATGTAATCGATGCATACTCTTCATTTTCCATTATTTTTAGGGATGATTACTAAGGGTGAAACCCACTGACTGTCAGGTATTGGATAAATGAAATTTACATTTAATAATTTCTACAATTCTTCTTTAATTTTCTTTTAGATTTGGGTTCATTCTTCGCTGAGGTTGTCTAACTGGTCTTGCATTTTGTTCAATGTAGATATGATGTATGCAAGTTTTAAGATCAATCCCTCTCATGTCAGTGTATTCCCATGCAAAAGCAGAAGAATGTTTTTGTAAAATTTCTATCAATTGTTTCTTTTGCATGTCTTCCAATTTTTCATTGACATTCAAGGTTTTTCCTGAAAAGATTTCTATTGAGGAATTCCCAAATTTTTCCATGGACAAAAATGATACTTGTTTAGATGAGAGATATTCATTTCGACTATGCTCATAATGTGAGGAAGATTCATTATTTTCTAGTAAATTCAAACGTTGGTCTTTCTCTTTCACTTGTTTAGTGACAAAAATAGGTTGTATATCTTCCCCATCTTCTATCCATTCTTCAGTTTCTGTATCTATTGTTGTTCTTGCAGGAGGTTATAATGTAAATTTCTTTGTATAATTTCCATCTGAGATAAACATATTGCTTGATCTACATCCAATAAAAGCATCAGCTGTAGCCAACCAAGGCCTTCCTAAAATTAATGGATGTCCTCCTAGATTATTCTTGGGTGTTAAGACCATGAAATCAACAGGATATTCCCAAGAATATAAAGATACACAAACATATTCTAACACACCATCTGGTTTAATAACAGATCTATCTGCTAATTGCAATAAGTTTGGTGTGTATTGAAGGTTAGGAAGCCTAAGTGTGTCCATAACTTGTTTTCTCATGATGTTTATGGCTGCTCCTAGGTCAATTAGTGTGTTTGGTATTTCAGTTCCATTGATGTGAATTTTTACAATGGGGCTTCCTGGGTCTAAATATTTTTGAATTTTCATCTTTCCCATCATAATGTCTGCAATTTTTCCGACTAACTGAATTCTTTTTATATATTTTCTTCTTCTCCCTAATCGTTGTGTACTTAATTCCTTAATTGTTTTTGCAAAAATTGGTATTTCTTCTATGGCTTGTAATAAAGGAATCTTAATACAAAAATTTCTCAATTCATCCATCATATTGTAATCAGGTAAGATAATTTGTTTCTCTACTCCTTCATCGATTTTCAACCTTTCTGGGAAAGGTGGTTTAACTGATATTGAAGGTTGTTCTATGATAGGAGCATCTATTGGAATTTCTTCTGTTTGTTTATTTCCTTTTTGAGGGAGAGAAGTCTCCCCTTCTTCTGATTGATTTTTGTGTTTTTGAAGATCAGATTTTGTTCTTTGAATGACAACAGGAGGTTTTCTTGGTAATACTCTTCTAGACCTTAATTGGACATTGTTTAGGTCTAGTGGGGTTATTACATAAGTTTGAGGATTCTGACCCTCCATGTTGTACACTAGTTGTTGTGGTATTTTATTATTAGGATTTGGAAGTGGTTGAGTGGGTAGTTGATTTGATTTTTGTGGAAATGGTAGGGAAAGTTGTGGGTTTTGATTCTGAACTGGGACTTGTGGCAATTGATTAGCTTGAGGAATTTGATTAGACGGGGGTAAGAATTGTGGTGGAAGGTAGGATGGCAAGTATTGTTGATATTGAGCATAGGCTCCATAAGGATTTTGCCATCCTTGATTCCAAGGTTGTGACTGTGGCAGAGCCCAAGGCTGCCAGGCTAAATTCCAATTACTTTGTGAAGACTGGGCAAATTGTTGTGGTCTAAATCCTTGTGATTGATTTGGTTGGGGGTTTTTCCATGGTCTCTTGGCTATAAAGTAGAGAGGGTTTACTGGTTATGAGATTCCTTCATCATTGAATACAGCCTTAAGACCTGGTAAGGATGGACATTCCTTCGTATCATGATTATCTGCACATATGACACAGGTTTCTATGGCTTTTGAGTCTAAGGAACACTCCTTAGAGCATGTTTCTTTCAACATTTGAGACAGAAGATAGATAATGCAACATTTTCAAAATTTTGATTGTTTTGTATTTTAAGGGTGTCTATATGTTCACTTAGGCTCCCTAAAATATCTGTTTTGAAGGTGTCAAGAAAATTTCCTATTTCTGCCCTGCTAACTGTCCCAGCTGCAGACTTGTTTATTCTCAACAAGAGAGGGTCTCTAGGACTCTTTCCAACTCGTGCTTTACCCCTTGAGATATGTACACATAAATCACAAATATATGCAAATGGTAGTTGGGAAATATATCCTTTTCCAGTTAGGTTAAGGAGATCAATCCATTCATCTTTAACGGCTCTAAGTAAAAGAGCTTTTAAGGTTTCTTCATCCAAATTATCCATTTTTTCTCTTTTAACATTATAAACAAACCTTTCTACCAAGTCTTCAATATTTTCATCTTCTTTTTGTGTCATTTTGAAGAATTCATCTTTAAGGTTACTAGGCATACAATAATATCTATATTTTCCTAAGAAAGCCTCTTTCATTTGTCCCCATGTTGTTATAGAATGCACTCCTAGACTCATGAACCATTCTAATGCTGAGTTTTTTAATGTGGCAGGGAACAATTTCAACTTTTGAGCATCATGCAGATAGTCATATGATTTGCATAATACTTCAAATTCAAAGAGAAATGTCTCTAGATCTTCGTTTCTTTTCCCGTGGAAATTAGGAAGAATCAAGGGTGATATATTTTTCATTGTGAGGGTTGTATCTTCATCAAAAATAGGGAATCCCGAAGGATCTTGATTTCCTCTGCCTCTACCCCCTCCTCTACCTCTACCTCTTCATCTTCCTCTACCTCCAATCCTATCTTCTTCGCCATGGACATTGTGTACTTCTCCTTCCCCTTCTTCAACCATGATAGATTCTTCGGAGCTAATATAGTGTTCATTTAATATTTCTGGTTCCTCTATCAATGGTTGTTCAGAATAAGTTTCCAATTCCTCTTCTTCACTAGGAATTTCTAATTCTTCTCCCAAAATTTGTTCACCAGTGGGGGATAGAAAGATTACTCCTGTAGTTGGGGATGTAGGATTTTCTTCAATTACAACTTCAGTAGAAGAAGTAGGTGAAGTTCTGGATTGAATTTCTGATCTTGAGACTTCAGGAAGTCTTTGTCGACCTCTAAATGGAATTCGGGTTTGAGTAGGTGGTGTGGAATCTCGAAATCATGGTGAAGTGAGTGGATTTGTGGGAATTAAACTTCTTCCTCATCCTACAAATCTACCCCTAGAGTCTCTATCCCTACGCATGTCATGTTTTAAATTAATGATGGTTTTTTTTACTTCTAATTTTCCTTCCCCAGCAATGGCGCCAAAATGTTTGGTCAATTCAATTTCCTTGAACCGTCAATCATAAATTGTCAACCAGGGTGCATAGACTGATGAAGTACAGTTGTACAATATGTGCTTAGAAGTTATTCATTAGGTCGTTATGTATTTGTTAAGATCTAGACTTAAGATGGAGGTGGTGTTTTTCAATTATATTAGTGTCGTAATTCTTAGGAATGTTGGTTAAGTTTCCTAGGAATTAATTTATATCCAATTAGTTTGTAGATGATGTGAGAGTGGTTCTACTTGTATTAGATTGTTTTGGGATTTTTGATCTTGAATATTTATGCTACAGATCCTAATTCTCTAAGTGAAAAAAGAAACTTATCCTATCAGCTATGAAGAAATATTGTTTGAACTCAATTGTTTAGGAGAGAACTTCTCACTCTTTTACTTATTCAGTCTTCGATCAAACAAAATAACCCAAACAACATCTATATTTGTGAATTGAACACACTTCGATTATGCTAGATAATAAGCAAAGGAAAGGACCATGATGTACCAAGTATAAAGCAAATTAGATAACAATCTAAACTAGGTATAAAGCAAATTAAAGTTATGCAGATAACAATTCACCAACGAGATCATTATGTTGCATTGTCACACAAAACATACCAATTGAAGAATTAAAGGAAATTATATTGTAATTGATTAAAACCTACCACTATTTGTAGGGGCCCTCCACATAGCAGTTCAGAGCTTCCAATCAACAATGCTTGCACACAAAAACCAATTCTATTCACACAGAATTCACAAACTGTTTACAATTATATCATTCGACGCGCACCCAAATCACAATGCGGCCATAAGTTTTATAGCAGGTCTCTTGGCATAACTGTATGAATAATTCAAGCCTAATATCTCTATCCTATCTAAACTTATATCGCTAAACCATCATTTTTCTATTCCGAAAGCAAAACGATAAGGTTTCAATCGATATCGGGTTCTGTTCTTCATTAATCCGGTGGTTGACTTGGAGTTTGACCGTGGTCTCCTGTGCTTCTCTTAGAAAATAGTTTCAAGGGGATAGGAAGGTATCCACGAGGGAGCCATCCTCTATCCATCTACACCCTTCGCTACTGACTTGGAACTCTGGAACCTTGCAAACAATGGAGACAGCTACAAAAACCTGGATTAGCTACGGAAACAGATTGATTCAGTAGCCAATTGCAACTTTAACAAAACAATAGGGTATAAAGTTAAATATGAACAAGAAGACATATTATTGCATACCTTCATCAAAACCTGGTAGATATGGCTTTATTTAGGTGGTAAATATATAGGAAAAAGAGAGGATCATTAGGCAAAAAGGATGTCATGGTAGGACAATCTTCGGACTATACATTAGCCATGCAAAGCTGAATCAGTGACCATTGTAGCTTTGGTTGCCCCATTTTGTCCCAGGTCTGCTTCAATAATACATTCACATCCGATCCCAAGTCAAGAATTACTGATCCATTTCGAATTCGCTGATCTCCGCAGTTAATCACATCTCTTAGCCGATTCTTTTCTTATTTTTGTTTACTGTACATTGTTCAGGTTGTGGCTTCTCTTTACCAGCGCATTTGTCAATTAGTTCTTGCAATCCTTCCACTACTTTTTGATCCCTTCGCAACTTCATAGATGTCTGTAGAAAGGACTTCAGAATGGTCGAATCGAGGTTCTTCATCACAGTAGCCACTTACGGATTATTCTTCCGTGGTACTAGTTGCATCTGCGTCTTCGATGTCGAAGCTCTTGGGTCCATGAAATTCTTCTTCGCTTCCATGAAGATCTCTTTCTCCCTCTACATATTGAACCCGATACTCTTTTCTCCAGCCTTCCTTACCCATACATCCTCCATAGGCTTTTTTCCCACTGTTTTATCTTCTCCTTTAGTTGCGCCACTTCGTGTCACTATGTTAACACATGGATCATCTTCATGCGGTTCAGTCCTCATCATTTGCAAGTTATGCACAGGCTGTTGATTCTTCTTTTCCTGCATTTTAGCCATCAAAACAGGACAATCCTCTATTACATGGTCAAACTGTCTACAATACTTACAGGAAGGGGTAGTGGGGTTCTGAAAATCCCACACAAAATGTCCAGCTTCGCCGCAGTTATAACATATAATCTGACCCCGACCTCGTCCAATGCCCCCTCCTCGACCATGTCCTCGGCCCTGAAATCCTCCGCGGGCTGCAGGTGAACCATGATCTTCTTGCGTGCAGCCCTCATCTTGCATTTTGTACATCGTCGTTTTCTTTATCATCAAATCATAGCTACAACAATTTCTTTCGTCATGTCCTACTGACTGGCAGAAGTTACAAAATAACTGCTTTGGCGACTGCACATACTTCTATAACAAATAACAATGGTCAGTTGGGTGCTGCCCTACAACTTGGCAAATACTACATCAGAAACTCGATCTGGTACTTGGTCCAGCACTAGGTTCCGACTTCAAAGGATTAGGACCTCCAGTAGCCAAATAATCATGATAGACATGACATTGGTCCTTATAGTGACCCTCCACTTTATAATTTATGCACCAAACGTCTGAGCACATATCAGGCTAAACTTCTTTTCCCTTCTTCAAATATTGTAGCTCCATATGTAAGCTTGCTAACTGGGTATGTATCTGTTGAACTCCTACATGAGTATCCTGTACGGTGATGCTTCTAGCTTCATCACAATTTCTAATGCCTTAGCTTGCGATGTGATCTTTTGTTGTGATAGTGGTAATCTGAGATGCGGTAATAGCGCAACTATATACCACTCTTTGTGTTGCTCATCGGAGATCTGAAAGTTGACTTGTCCCAACAAAAATTTTAATCTCTGATCTAATTCCCAGGTAGTCTCATTGACTTCTTGCTTAATCTCTTTTATCTCTGTAATGCACTGCGACTGCGACTTTGGTTTCTTGAACTCTATGTTCAGTGTTTTCTTTGTCTCAGCTAGCGAAACGAATGGGTTTGTTGTACTGTACTTAATATACCATGATAGTGCTCTGTTCTGCAATGCTATCACAAGCTGAGATTTCTTCAAATCTTCATTATTGATTTGTTTCGCTTTCCATACAGCTTCTGCGACAAACCAAAATTTCTCGGGATCCTTTGATCCCTGACCCTTAAAAACATGCATATTTACTGTGTTAGCCATATTAAATGGGGGAAGTGGAGGTGGAGGTGGAGGTGGAGGTGTAGGTGTATGAGGTGGAGGTGGAGGTGGAGGTGGAGGTGTAGGTGTATGAGGTGGAGGTGGACGTGGAGTGGTCGGATGGGGAATCTCAAAAGTTCCTTGATTATCTGACTGTGATGCACCTCTAGGCGTGCTAGGGTTTCTTCTTTCTTCTTCACTTTTTGATTCACCCAATAATAGGTTGTAAATAGCTTCAGCGAAATTATCACAGTCTATTTTGAATCTCTTTCTGCTCCCTGTAGATCTAGTCTTTCTTCCTTTAAACATCAATATGCTGCATGCACAATACGCCCTTCTCACATAACAACGTCTTAATCTAGAGCTTTAAGGAATTCAAATACTTACCCCTCAAACCCTTGAAAAATTGGCGCTCAGCTTCATTGTAGGATACCAATGTGTCAATCGCGAATTCAGTAATAAATCCTTCGAGAACGTTATCGATCCAGTAATCAAAATCTATTGTGATCTTATTTTTTGTCCCCTTGAGTCGCTTAATCAACTCTGGGGTCCACACAGTAGGCTCGTTGCGCTTCCAACAGGTCTTACTTTCATCTAGTTTTGAAAGACACTCGTGCATCTCATTAGCGAACGATGCAAAAAAGATCTCGTGTTGTTTTGTAAAGATATACCTCTACAACCGCCTTTCTATTGACAGGCGCAACTTTCTATTTTCTTGTGTTGAAAATTCGTGCAACTTCAAATCAACCCAATCTTGAATCTATTTTTTGGTCAGATGCCACATCACAAATCCCTCAGATAGATCCCGGTCCCAAAAATGGAACCATTTGTTGGCTTGAGGGGATCAGAACCATGTTCAGAGTTAGCTGTGCTAACCAACAAAACCCTGTATAATCGGCCCTTTCGGCAACGATCTGCTCGCACAGACCACAGTCTCACCTGAGGCGATATTGGGCGATGCTAGAACCAGGTTTTCATATCCATAAGGATTATGGAATGTGGCTCTTGACTTAGTCTGACTCACCTAAAGATCTATTGTGCTACACAATCTTACTTAATATTATACTGAACCCGATCTATTCACACAAAAAGACTATTTCACAGATCTAAAACTCTATCTAATGTGCATAGATCAAGGGATCTTAACTGTAATTAGCTATAACAACATTCATATACTAATTCAGTTCTTATATTTTTCTGCTCAGCAGAAAAGTAAACAGTAATTGCAAAGTACAAAATGTAAGTACACAGATCCGCTTTCAAAACCTTTTTTATTATCATCAGATCTTCACAATTGCAATCCTTCTTACCCCACGCACACAGCTACAGACTTACCAAGGTCTCCGCGCACACATCTACAGGAGCCTTCCCCTTCACTCTAACATAGAACGATATGACGATTACAGAGCCAAAAACACGATTAATTGATGATATTTCACTTACTAACACAACCCTTTATACATATTTTTCTCTTACAATACCATGGTCCACAAACCATGGGCAGAGCTCACAATCATACAAATTGATCCCATCATTTTACAAAATAAGGGGCTTTGACCCACACTAAAGTCCCTATGACTCATAAAATATTGAGCGAAGTGTTCTCAACTCCTCAAAATGAGGGCTCTTTACAAAACTTTGAAAAAACTTTGACAAAACTTTGACCTAGGGGGACCCTACCCAACAATTGTGTCAGACATCATCCACATTTTAACCAGCCTCCCACCCAAGACAAACTTGCAAAGGCACATGCATATAGTGAGAAAATATGTTGCAATTTTGAAATGTTACTTGCAACATCAAGCAACTACATAGACAAATGTTGGTGCATGGAGAGAAAATATGCTCACAATCACACAAACTACATTACATACCTGACATTGTTCACAAAGAATCTCACAGGATCAGGGGGGTTATTTCTGTTTTGGGAATTTAATTATGAAGATGCAATTTTATTTAGTGGCAAGAATGGACAGAGCATGGTTAAAATGGTAGGAATCACAATGTAGGAATGAATGAAACTTTTGGTCACAAGGAATCAAAAGTTGAGAATGGTTGGAGGTGAAAATTTTGATGCTTTTGACAATAGTTAGTATAAGGCCAGATATTACTAGTTAAGATAGTAAAACAAATGTGTAACCTAGTGAAGACTAGTTACAGTATGATAATGAATTTGACAATGACTACATGTTTTGATCAACACACAACTCTACATCTCAGCTTCTAGACAAAGGGTACTGAGGAAGGATGCTTGGTTGAGTGAGATGAGCACCATGAAAGTCCCAGATTTGGGTGTCGCATTGTTAAAGCCCAAGAAATAATTTTATAAGAAATGTTCTATCAAGATTTAGTTCTTGAGTCAAGTTGTTTCAGAAATGTTAATATGAATTTCTTATTTGGAGGTAAACAAAAATTAGTACTTCATGTTACCTTGAGGTGTTGCAATAATAACATTCAAGGTGTCTTAATTAAGTTATTAGTAGTTACAAATTATTAGGTATTGCAACTACTTAGGTTACAAATAAAAGAATGAATTTTTATAGTATCCATGATTCCTTTCAATGTCATATTATTTTTTCTTCAAGATTAAGTGCATAGATTATTAAGTCTTTCATGCATGATTCATCTCCCTTAAACATTAATGAAAATAACCTATTTCTCATGAGCATTCATTTCATTAGGTGATACTCACAAAAGTAAATGGGATTGAAACTAGAAAAGTAAATTGAACAACATCAATCATCAACTCCCATACTTGGACCCAGTAACTAGGGCTTCCAAAGGACACCTATCCCAAAATTCCTTTGGCTCAAGTGTTTTGAACCATGGAGTTTTCCCCCATAATCAATCCCAGTTCTCTTGTTGTCATGTTTAAATGATATAGTTCCCCTTGTATATGTGTATCTTTGTTTTTTGAAAATGGCATAGACACATATTTGCTCTTGCACAAAACTGCCTAAAAAAAATGTGCTACAAAAAGCAATCTTAGGGGTTTATCTCTTCAAACATTACTGGTTGTCAATAATTTGATCCATTACTTTCACCTCAAACTGTCTATCCCACTTTTTTCAAGCTCCAAGCATGTTCCATATGCCAATAGTATTTAATCATTATTCAATATACAAGTTTTTAATCAATGGGGAAGATGGAAAAATATTCTCTAATTATATCTAGACAAAGCTGCAAGTTTTTAGTTTATAAACACTAACTAGTTCAAAGTTGTTTGTCTGCAACTTTCTTTTCAGCTTTCATTTTGATGGTTATTTAAATTTCGTTGCTCAAACTATTTCAAAATTACTGGGCCTCTCCTGAATTTCAAGAGATTTATAGCTAGATGAAACGATGGTATTTTGTACTCTGTAGTAAGTGGCACCTATTGCCTTTAATTTATACCCTATGGGCTAGTGTTATCAGAACCTGACTAGACCAAACTGAATCGGCCCATCCAACAGGTTTCACTCAAAAAATTGTTTGAACCGTTGCCACACACTGCAAAAGGTAGTGAACCATCCATTTTTCACCAAACCAAATGAATCAACTCTTTTGCACCAAACTAACCGCTTTCATATGATTCAACTCAGGAGCCCAAAAAGTTAATTTTTCAAAAAAATAATACTTCTTATGGGGTGGACCACCTCCAAAACAACCCTAGGAATCAAAAATATTTCCAAGGGGCGATACTTTTATAATTTGATGATGAGTTACACTTCTTTGAGATTCAGGCATGGCCCTTGGATGTTCCAGAGCACCCTTGTAATTTGAAATTTTCTCCTACTGGGATGAAAACTTATTGGCTAGGAAATCAGCCAAGATTTACAACTCTAAGGGGGTTCAATTTCCTAGTGTTCCCCTACCAATTTAGCAATTATTTACATCAATTAGTGCTCACAATTGAGGACATAATTTTTCATTAAACCCTGAGGATGTTTAACCCCTACCCAACCTACCATGTTTATTTAGAGGTTGATCTATCCACGGGCCTTGAGGAATCAATAAGCATACTCACAGGTGAAACAAAGATTCAAAAAAATATGGCAAAAAATATTTGCCAACTATAGCTTCTAATGCCATACCTCAGAGCATAAGATTAGAATATTTTCTTGTTCATGGAATTGAAAGATAAAATAATTTCAGCCAAAACCTCTTCAATTGAATTGACTTGGGAGAAAGCCTAGACTAAGGTAATAAACAAGTAAAATATTTCCTCTCCATTGCAAAATTGTCATCCTACTGCCATTATGGTATCCCAGATAGACATTAGAATTTAGGATAAAGTTGAAGCCTAGATGACACAAGGTCATTCAAGCCCACCCCTTGTAAAGGATGAGTGAATGGAAAAAGACACCATGAAAATGAAAGCCCCGACTAACAAACCATCCTCAGAACTTCTAGAACAAAATATTATCTGTGGATCCCAATAAATTCTCCATGATATTATATATACAAGAGAGTGTCGTAATGCAGTAGATGAACCTTACCTACTTCCTGCATGATCATATTTCCATCTTGGAATTTTTGGAGTCCCAAATATGATCAAGAGAACTAAAAAAGTGGTTCAAGTAGATAATTTTGTGTTCACAGGAAACCAAAGTATGAGATTTGAAAACCTTACTCTAAGTCATTTAGTAGTATCATTGGAAAAAAGGCTGACACGCAAAGGCACCCCCATGCAAAATTTCTTGCCAAAGGAAAACCAACAAGAAGATGCCATATCTGAGGAACAATAGACTTTAAGCTAACAAGCCATCCTAAGAACGTCTAGAACAAGAGATAGATCTATGGATCCCAATCAATTTTGCATGCTCTTAGGCATAAAGGAGTGTTCCAGAATACAGCAGATGAACTTCACCCACTTCCTGCATGATCAAACTTTTACATTAGAATTTTCACAGGCCAACATATGGTTAAGAAAACTAAAAATGTGGTCAAAGTTGATATTTTTGTGTTTACATAGTTAAACTCTGAAATTTGCTCCAAGAGATTTAGCCAGAGGCATAATTATTAACTCTTAACACCAAGGAAAAAGTGTGTGGCAACCTTTCCAGCCACACATCTTAGAAACAATGTTGTCAAGTTGGGGTTGACCCCTCTTAGAGGTCCTTTTGATTATTCCCAAAATAGATAGTCAGATGAAGGGCATGGCTAACATACATTCATGCACACAACAATGGGCATAGGGAGTAAACCTCAGATTTTGAATGGCCAAAAATTTCACAGAAGCTCATCAACTCATATACATCAACTTCAGACAGGTAAGGAACTCTTTCCATAAAAAAGTGTGCAAAAAAAAGAGAAGCCTTGTTCCACAGAAAGGCTAAATTGGGCTCCATGATACAAATGATCACAAAAGAAAAGTGTCCCACAAATTCTACTTCACTTGTTTAGATATTTCAATTTGATAAAAGAACAAAGTTCTTAAAAGGTTAGACTTATCTATGCTAGCAAACTATTGGTTTTGGTTTTTGACATAAAAAAAAAGGAAATTAGAGTAAACTATTCAATCAAAGTCTAGACCAACAACTGATCAACTTTGTGAGAGTATTCAAAGGCTAAATTTTTCATTTTCATAGAAGATATACTTAATATGAATATCTTACATTTGAAGAACCCGACCTTTCTGAAGAGCCTACATTTAAGTATGATTTGGAGCATTATGCCTCAATGGAATAATTTAAATGATAGAGTGAAAGAATGCCAATAAAGCTAGAACATCATTTCTTAGGGGCTACAACAAGTAATTGGTGAAAATCATGTTGCATGTTAAAACACATTTACCAAAGAATTGGTCATGGTTAGGAAAAATATTAAAAATAATATATCTGATAAATAGCTCCAAGATAGAGATGTAAGTTTGAAAAAAGTAGATAAAATTGTCCAGTTCTGTAAAGCTAGAATAGCCCAACTTTGAGTGCATTGACAAAATTACTGTTATATACCAAGCTTATCTGCAGCAACAGATATGACCAAACAGCAGAAGGACACAACAAAAATATGGGAAGATGTTGTCTAGAATAAGCATGCAACAACCAAGTCCAGACAATGTTATCAACCTCTCACAACAGATGATTTAATAAAATCCCTTAAGACCATGGTAGATAACAAGTCTCCAGTCCAAGAGGGATTCCTGTGCAGTTTTACAAGGATGCATGATAACTTACAAGTTTTAAAGTATATTGAGAAGCCCATATCATTGGGAAACATTATCAACTAAACAGACACTAATCCTGATGAAGGAAATCCTGAAATCAATAGATTGCAACCTATAAACTCTACTTTTATCTTCAAACCTAACCTGCAAACCATAGTTGTCTGCATGGTATTTATCATCAACTTCAAGTTTTTTGACCTCCACATACTTGTCAAATGATGCATAGATGTCTCGACAACCTTTAACATCCATTTGTAGATCTATTGGGAAATTTTAACAACACCATATTAACAATATGGAAGAAAACCGTTGAATAAATTGCAAATATGACAAAGAAGACTATACCGTAGAATGACTCTTTTCGTGTAGATTTATAATTAACATTTATACATTTAATGTAATTCATATGATGCCCCTTAAATAGTTGTTTTATTATACCTGTTGTCACCCTATGAAAAGAGAGTTCTAGTTGTACAAACTTCGCTTTTTAAACTCTAGCTGCAGTGACCCATTTTTTACCCTAGCCGAAATCCCTTTGGATTTCCAACTCTAGTCGTGTTTCCCCATTCCCCTTCAAAATATCTTGAAAAACCCTCATAAAACATACCGAAGGCCTTTTAAAAGGATGGGACCTACAAAACCTTATCGCTATCAGCCCATTTTCCTTTGCAATACATACCTACTCGTCTCCCTTTTCCTTTTGCGATTGTGATATCGCACATCGCAAAGTTTCCCATCTACCACAATAAAGTTCTTCTCTGCTCGCCGATTGCGATATCACAAACTCCACTGATATCGCATATTGCAATTTACCTGCCGATTGTCATAGCTAAGTCCCTTCTCCACCCGCTGATTGCGATATCGCAAACTCCGCTGATATCGCATATCGAAATTTCCCCGCCGATTGTCATTTCTAAGTCCCTTCTCTGCCTGCCGATTGCGATAAGATCCTCCCTGCCGATCGAGATATTTCCACCTTCCCTCCAATCGCGATAAGGTCCTCTTCGTAGTACTGTCTTTTGGAGTCATCGCATTTATGTTTGATTGGAATCGACGTTTCGAACCAACCTCTGTGGTTCATCATCGCGATTAGATCCATGAGTGAAATAAGTCAGAACTGAATGAGGTTTAAATAAGGCTAGGGTTGAGATGGGAATGAATAATGGCCAACATGTTAGATGATGTAATTTTGGTTTTAATACATAATTTAATATCTAGTTTTTCTTTTTAGATTAAAATTAAGATTATAGTTATAAATATTAATTAGTGATTATTAACTAACCAATAATTAATTAATTAATTAATTTATGAATATTAGTGATATGATATGATTGAAATGAATATTAATAATATGATATATATGTGAATTATATATGATATATATGCATTATCTTAATTTTTAGTTATAATGAACACTGAAATAGGATATGATATAATATAATATAATATAAAATAATATATAATGATGTATATTAAAATCATGATTAGTACCTAGTGACTAGTAATGACTTAAAAACTAATTTTATGGTTATGTATATTAAGTTAATTATTATTATTATTAATTCCAAATATGAATCTAATAATTAAATTAAATTAAATATTATTTATTTATGTATTTATTTTTGTTTTTATTTGAATTAAATGTTTATAGACTTAATTATTTTATGCACTATTGATTCAATTAAACTAAATTTATCATATTAATTAATTGATTGATTGATTTATTTTTATTATTATTTTTAATGACTTAAAATAATGATTATAGAAAGGGTTTATACTTAATGATTTAAAGGAGAAGGGTTTAATGAATTTAGGGCTTGTGTCATGATGAGGAAGATCGTGGAGGTCCAGTCGAGGGATGAGAAGGTAGTGGCAGTTTTTTAGGAGAATGAAGGATTAGAGGTAAGAGTCAGGATCCAATTGTCACTAATTTTCCAACCATCATCACGGTTGAGGTTATTAGGGTGTTTACCTATTTCGATGGCTTCTTTGAATTTCCTATGGTGATAATGGTCAATTTTGGCCACAACACATGAGTTTTCAATGCAAATATGATGATTCGTTTTATTGGAGTGCTCAGCTAAAGCTGAGGTTTTGGAGTGGTTATGCTTGATGTCAGCTACATGTTCTTGAATCCTGGTTGAGATTGATCTACCGGTCTCACCAATGTAGGTTTTTCCACAAGAACAAGGGACCAAATAAACCCCTTTGTGGCATTTGGGGTCAATGGGATCTTTAACTGATTTTAGGCATCTGCTAATGGTGCTCATAGGTTTGAAGGTGGTCTTTATGTTATTCTTCTTTAAAATATACAAGATTTTATCTGTGGTGCCCAATATGTAGAGGAGGTTTACCTTACCAACATACTCATCCATAGGTTGTTTGTTTTTAGGGTTCTCAGCTTTCTTGAAAGCTTTGATTCCTTGGTGTCTTCTATATCCATTCTTTTCAAAACCATCCATAAGATGGTTCTTCTCTTGTTAATTGTTCTAATAAACGAAATTCTTGTAATTTCTCCCCCCCGTATAGGTTGAAAATTATTGATTTGAGGCTTCTGCGATTTATATTCTTTGTAGTACTGTCTTCCGAAGTTATCGCATTTATGTTTGATTGGAATCAACATTTCGAACGAACCTCTGTGGTTCATTGTTAGGATTAGGTCCATGAGTGAAATATGTTAGAACTGAATGAGGTTTAAATAAGGCTAGGGTTGAGATGGGAATGAATAATGGCCGACATGTTAGATGATGTAATTTCGCTTTATAATTGTTTATTTTTATTTTTATTATTAATTTAGTCATTGTTTATTGGTTTTAATACATAATTTAATATCTAGTTTTTCTTTTTAGATTAAAATGAAGATTAGAGTTATAAATATTAATTAGTGATTATTAACTAACCAATAATTAATTAATTTATGAATATTAGTGATATGATATGATTGAAATGAATAATGAATATTAATAATATGATATATATGTGAATTATATATGATATATATGCATTATCTTAATTTTTAGTTATAATTAAAAATGAAATATGATATAATATCATATAAAATAAAATAAAATAATATATAATGATGTATACTAAAATCATGATTAGTAACTAGTGACTAGTAATGATTTAAAAACTAATTTTATGGTTATGTATACTAAGTTAAATATTATTATTAATTCCAAATATGAATCTAATAATTAAATTAAATTAAATATTATTTATTTTTGTATTTATTTTTGTTTTTATTTGACTTAAATGTTTATAGACTTAATTATTTTATGCACTGTTGATTCAATTAAACTAAACTTATCATATTAATTAATTAATTAATTAATTAATTATTATTATTATTTTTAATGACTTAAAACAATGATTATAGAAAGGGTTTAATGAATTTAGGGCTTGTGTCATGATGAGGAAGATCGTGGAGGTCCAGTGGAGGGATGAGAAGGCAGTGGCATTTTTTTAGGAGAATGAAGGATTAGAGGTAAGAGTCGGGATCCAATTGTCACTAATTTTCCAACCATCATCGTGGTTGAGGTTATTAGGGTGTTTACCTATTTCGATGGCTTCTCTGAATTTCCTATGGTGATAATGGTCAATTTTGGCCACAACACATGAGTTTTCAATGCAAATATGATGATTCGTTTTATTGGAGTGCTCGGCTAAAGCTGAGGTTTTGGAGCGGTTATGCTTGATTCTCGCTGCATGTTCTTCAATCCTCCCTGAGATTGATCTACTGGTCTCACCAATGTAGGTTTTTCCACAAGAACAAGGGACCAAATAAACCCCTTTGTGGCATTTGGGGTCAATGGGATCTTTAACTGATTTTAGGCATCTGCTAATGGTGCTCATAGGTTTGAAGGTGGTCTTTATGTTATTCTTCTTTAAAATATACGAGATTTTATCTGTGGTGCCCAATATGTAGGGGAGGTTTACCTTACCAGCATACTCATCCATAGGTTGTTTGTTTTTAGGGTTCTCAGCTTTCTTGAAAACTTTGATTCCTTGGTGTCTTTTATATCCATTCTTTTCAAAAACATCCATAAGATGGTTCTTCTCTTGTTAATTGTTCTAATAAACGAACTTCTTGTAATTTCTCCCTCTCGTACAGGTTGAAAATTATTGATTTGAGGCTTCTGCAATCTATATTCTTTGTAGTACTATCTTTCGGAGTCATCGCATTTATGTTTGATTGGAATCCACGTTTCGAACCAACCTCTGTGGTTCATCATCAGGATTAGATCCATGAGTGAAATAAGTCAGAACTGAATGAGGTTTAAATAAGGCTAGGGTTGAGATGGGAATGAATAATGGCCGACATGTTAGATGATGTAATTTCACTTTATAATTGTTTATTTTTATTTTTATTATTAATTTAGTCATTGTTTATTGGTTTTAATACATAATTTAATATCTAGTTTTCTTTTTAGATTAAAATTAAGATTATAGTTATAAATATTAATTAGTGATTATTAACTAACCAATAATTAATTAATTTATGAATATTAGTGATATGATATGATTGAAATGAATATTAGTAATATGATATATATGTGAATTATATATGACATATATGCATTATCTTAATTTTTAGTCATAATTAAAAATGAAATATGATATGATATAATATAATATAAAATAAAATAATATATAATGATGTATATTAAAATCATGATTAGTACCTAGTGACTAGTAATGATTTAAAAACTAATTTTATGGGTATGTATACTAAGTTAATTATTATTATTAATTCCAAATATGAATCTAATAATTAAATTAAATTAAATATTATTTATTTTTGTATTTATTTTTGTTTATATTTGAATTAAATGTTTATAGACTTAATTATTTTATGCACTATTGATTTAATTAAACTAAATTTATCATATTAACTAATTGATTGATTGATTTATTTTTATTATTATTTTTAATGACTTAAAATAATGATTATAGAAAGGGTTTATACTTAATGATTTAAAGGAGAAGGGTTTAATGAATTTATGGCTTGTGTCGTGGAGGTCCAATTGAGGGATAAGAAGGAAGTGGCAATTTTTTAGGAGAACAAAATCACTAATATTCATATCATATCACTAATATTCATAAATTAATTAATTATTAGTTAGTTAATAATCACTAATTAATATTTATAACTATAATCTTAATTTTAATCTAAAAAGAAAAACTAGATATTAAATTATGTATTAAAACCAATAAACAATGACTAAATTAATAATAAAAATAAAAATAAACAATTATAAAGCGAAATTACATCATCTAACATGTCGGCCATTATTCATTCCCATCTCAACCCTAGCCTTATTTAAACCTCATTCAGTTTTGACTTATTTCACTCGTGGATCTAATCCTGATGATGAACCACAGAGGTTGGTTCGAAACGTCGATTCCAATCAAGCATAAATGCGATGACTCTGGAAGACAGTACTACAAAGAATATAGATCGCAGAAGCCTCAAATCAATAAAGATCCTCTTCGCCAATCACGATAAATCCTCCCCCTGCCAATTGTGATATCACAATCGAGGATCGCACAAAAACAGAACTCCCTCCTCCGCTGAAGCCCCTTCTGACTTGCGATTGCGATGGATGTGATATTTTATATATGTCAGTTTGTTATAGTTTTGGGTCCAGACCTTCGGCAAAAAACTATGGAATATGGTAAAAATCCCTCCCTTGTATTGCGATTTTAATACCAGCAGGCCCGTATCAATGACCTAGATCAATGAGCATTAAAATTTCTATTTCGCTTTCGCTCAATGGGACGACGAGGGTATTTTTCGGCGTATAGGTTGGCAGCTAAGGTATTAAATGAAGGTATGGGAACTTAGGAAGATTAATGGCTCAGCATGGGGCTCCACTCATATACACAATGAAGGACTACTAGGACATTCTCCACTTCTAGTTGGTAATAGGCAACTCACAGTCAATGCACTCCCTACACTGGAGAACGAGCGATTCAAGCAATTAAGATGAAAGTGACAGAAACTGGTCGAGCAAAGGAGAGACAC
Source organism: Pinus tabuliformis (assembly GCA_031772625.1). Classification (NCBI taxonomy): domain Eukaryota; kingdom Viridiplantae; phylum Streptophyta; class Pinopsida; order Pinales; family Pinaceae; genus Pinus; species Pinus tabuliformis. The sequence continues at coordinate 1,477,560,243 of CM062818.1, forward strand.
ATTGTGACAAAGATGTGGCCTGATCGAGGGCCTTCACAGGAACAACATAGGGACACTTCCTCCATCATCTTTTAGTTTTTCTTTTTTATTTTCTTCCTGTAATTTCTATGTATTTTAAAGAAGGGAATCAAATCTTGAGACAGTTGGAGCTCAGGCGAAGATATTTTTGTAAACTGTTTATTCAAAGCCCCCTTCTCTGTATAAATGGGGGGGAGAAACACTTAATAGTGGTTCCAGAATTCTTCACCCTCGATGGTCCAAATTCTATGGTTCCATTTTGGTTCTAATGCTTTTTCATAAGGGACTCGTAGGATGTATTGTTGAATGTAAATGGACTGGTGAATGGGACTTGTTTTGAAGATTAATGAAACTCTCTGGTGATTCCAATCATGGCAATGTGCAGTATGTTTTCCCCTCTGTAATCTCATTCCATATATGTTTTTCTGTCTCTAAAATAGTGTGATGAAGTTATCAGTTTCTCTGTTGTTCATGATTGTATATTTGTTACCAAGTAGCAACAATACCTGTGTTAGCTACAAATTTACCTAAGTACCTGTAATGTGTACACATTCTCTTGATATTTTGGATACAAATGTGCCCATGAGTATATGGCCTGAAACCCTGACTAGTGCTCCACTCATTCGACTCTTGCATCTCCTCCCTCTTCCATATTTCTGCCGAGACGTTGTTGCTTAGGATTCTGTTACGACCTTATGCATCAAGTCCCTTCTTTCTCTCCTCCTCTTTGTTGGGTCGTGGAAAAGGTATGTTTTATCCTCATATTAGCTTAATTAATCATTTGTCTTTATGTATTTATCATTGTTTTAGGAATAAATATAGAAGGAACAATCATAGAAGCTGGATGAAATCGATGATTAACGAATTGGGTAAATGTGGGCATGAAAAATTAACTTTCACTATCTTTATATGCAGGGACACAAATGGAACGATTGTTGTTCAAACAACAAAACAACAATGACCAAGAAAGGAAAAGGACAACGTCTCGACTATGAAGGACAACGAAAGACCAAGAGGATCAATTCTATTCTGTGATGAAATCAGATCATCGGTTGTGAAATCCTTAGTATCTCCAGATCCTGAGGATTCACTTTTTTCCATTTATCTTTCCAAATTTATATAAATCCACCAGGCGAATTGAATTGCTAGTGAGGAATCTTAAGATTGTAATTATTCATTTTGGACACATAGCTCTTTCATTACTGTGACGTTGTAATTCTATTATCAAGTTTAATGAAGAAGACTATGCTTTACCTATAATCAGATTCTGAATATCTTTCAGTAGTGACTTTTGGAGACTTTGGGCCTGGTCGATACGAGATTTACTACTTTAATTATGTCATACTCATTTCTGCTTATTCTTATAATTGTTTATTACTGTTAGTTCATAAAATTAGCATTATTCCGATTGTTGTGAGTATTGATGATTATGATTTGCTTTTGTTCTTCAAACTAGATTCTAGATCTTGCCGTGTTTTCAATCTACATGTTAATATTTATTGAATTGATCAGGTTCATTTAAGTATTCAATTGTTGTTCATTCTAAAGTAGTGTTACCAGAGATCTCAAGCTTACAGTTGATTTCTTTCCATGAGATGTTTGCATAGTTACTTGTTGTTCAATTGTTGTAGCTTTCCTTCATGCTAAACGAATTAGTGTCAATACCAGTTAGATTGCTAAGAGTGATTCCTTTTACTTGCATTCCGATTCAGTTCCTTGCATAATAGATTAAAGTAGATTTGAAAATGCTTTAAAGATTTTTTTTAGAATTGTTTTGGATTGAACTTCGAGAATTAGATATTAATCATTGCAACGATTCTAAATAATTTCATTATGAATTAGCCTCTGAATTCACTTGCATAGACAATGTTGAACACTCTTGAAATAAACAGACTTACCCTGGGTTGATGATTAATGTAGGTATTAAGATTAATTTTAATAGTCATCTTAGTGCACGAACACTCTTCACCTTTACTACAACTACAATATTAAGCTTCCTTTTGTTGTGTGTCAACCACCAGAACCAGATTATTCTCTTTGAGGTTAGCCCAATTTACCCCTTGAGCATTTTGACCCATGCATTGGCTTGTGTTTACCTTAATGAAGGCCCATTGAGCCAAGCCCCCATTTATTCTTTTTAATTACGTGACAATTGGAGTGCTGCAGAAACCCTCTTATAGATAATCTTTCATGCACTCCTCTATCTAAGATGTCCTAGGCACTGGTCTACAATCAACCTAGAGGTTATCTCTAGGAAGATTTCTATGTCTCCCAAAGCACTCGTGCTGCAGGCGCCATTAAAAGCGACAACAGTACCCTCCATGATAGTCCCATGAAAGAAAATAGAACACATTTTTTTAATGATTTTCAATTTCAATAAAATCCAAACAACGAGACAACAATGATAAAATCATCAGAAACAACAGGAAAGGCAAAACACCTTCATTTTGTCTTCTAATTTCTTAGACAATACACGGTTCAAATCCTGTACATCATGCTACATGAATGAATCATATGTATCCCATCCAAAATATTTCATCAAATCTTTTGTATCATTGTATTGAACTTTGTAGAACAAGCTCTGTAGAGCCAAAGGAATGTTATTTGATGGTACATCATTTTCAGTTGTGGGCATATGATACACCGTCTAATAAATCATAAATCATACAAAGATCCATATCAAATCTAGTGCACATTAAAATATATTCATTCACAAATAAACCTAAACATTCTCTACAATGAAAATAACACCATAGGGGTATTGCATGGTGCCTATTCATAACAAATTGGAAAAACAATCATAATGAAACACTAAACTGTCAAATGTCAAAGGCAAGAAAAAACTAAAGACAATGGACCATAAAACTGTTTAGTAGCATTTATAAGCCAAACCTGCCTAGAGAAAAGGCAATGCTAACAGAGGTCGAGTTTTTCTTTCTCTCATGCCTATAACTATTTTTTTAGCTTCACCTAGGTAACAATTGTTTAGAGTGTTGAATGTGTTGGAGCAACAGAGTGAAGCTATAAACATGGGTAACAATAGAAATTCATGCGATGGAGGAAGCTCATTGTGGTAAAAGAAGGATTGACACAATGCTAAGTTATATATTAATTTAGAAGATTTGCCATGTGAAAATGTTAATTTCCAGCCATTATTAATACACTGAGCATTATATGTAGTTCTCATTAACCAGTACATCCATACCCCTACACATTCTTGTTTCCAAATTGACTGGTATACAACATGTTCATGTTCAATAGTGAAAGAAGTCATTGTGTCAGAGGACTTTGGAGTTATGATTCCTTTAATAGAATAAATTATTCTTCTCATACTTCATTATTTTTTATTAATGGATTTGAGTGAAAATCAGTGCATGCCAAGCCTCTCCATACATCGACAAAGCTTGAAGCAGCAACATGGAAATTGTTCAAATCATGAAATTGTGGTATAGAATTAATGATACAAGTGGAGAGGATGATCAATGTAGGTATCTTCATCTTGGGCATGACAGATACAATAGAGAATCAACTCATGTGATATGTACAAGCAAAGGATATTAACTCAAAAGGCAAGGAAGGGAACTTTGTGCTCTTCAATGAAGACAATGACAACTCCCATACCAATAACTTGGCTCATCATTTCAATCTGGATGACATTAAGGAAACAAAAGAGCCAAATGAATTCATTCCCAATAACCATCCCTTATAGAATTTTTATGCCCAATGTTATCATGCACATCTAAAGTAAGGCATATGATACAATGTCTGAAGGGAATTCATGTAACATGTTGCTCCTTGATTTTTCAGTCCAACAAATTCTGTCTCCTCTTTTTAATCATATTGCAAGTAATCCATCCCTCTTTGTACAGTAACTTCTTCTTCTATTACCAAAGTGTCATTTACCAAATAACCTTTTCCTGAATCATAAAGATCCAAAAGTGGCATGAATGATGTGAAACCCCAATCACTCTCTCATGCATTGAATTGATGTAGTGTGTATCCAGATAAATGAAATTGAGAAAGGGTGTACATGTTAATCTACATGGTAAAGAATGATATTAAAAACTATTCATTCATAGTCCATACCAACAACTAATCAACTTTGTAAGAGTATTCAGAGGCTAAATTTGTGATTTTCATAGAAGATATATTTAATATAAATACCTTACATTTGAAGAACCCAACATGTTTGAAAAGCCTACATTTAAGAATTATTTGGATCATTATGCCTCAACAGAATAATTCAAATGGAAAAGTGGAAGAATGCCAATAAAGCTAAAACATCATTTCTTAGGGGCTATGGAAAGTAAGTGGTGCAAATCATGTTGCATGTTAAAACACATTCCCCAATGAATTGGTAATGGCCATCAAAAAGCTTAAAAAGAAGATATATGATAAAAAAACTCCAAGATAGAGCTGGAAATTTGAGAAAAGCAGATTTAATTGGCCAGTTCTGTAAAGTTAGAATAACCCAGATTTAAGTGCATTGACATAAATATTGTTATCCGTACGAATCTTATTCCGCAACAATAGATATGACCAAACTGCAGAAGGACAAATCACAAATATGGGAATATGTTGTTCAGAATAAGGATGCAATAAACCAATCTAGACAATGTTATCAACCCGTCACACCAAATGATTTAATAAAATCCATTAAGACCATGATAGATAAAAATTCTTAAGTGCAAGAGGGATTCCTGTGCAGGTTTACAAGGGTGCATGATAACTTACGAGTTTTAAAGTACATTGAGAAGCCCATATCACTAGGAAACATTAGCAACTAAAAAGACACTAATCCTGACGAAGGAAATCCTGAAATCACTAGATTGCAACCTATAAACTCTACTTTTATCTTCTATGAAGTTTTGAGTGTTTAAATTCAAAGATCAAGCTTATTCCACCTTTCCATTCAAACCATAAATTCACTATTTCCAATTGCAGAATATATAATCTTAGTGACTATGACTAACTTCTGGAACTTTTATTAGGCATGCAGATATGTAGAGAAATTCAATAGACCCAAAAATGACTACAAAGCTTCTGGATGCATAAATACTCTTCTCCCATACAATTATTATCACTAAAACCATTAAGAAGGTTTTTACAAACATGACTGTTGTCACAGCAAGACCTGTAAATCAAGCAAAATAATCAATTTGATCACAACACATCTCTGTAACAATAATGAAATGCAAAGAGGACCTGGGGAAATACCATAGGCATGACCAATAATATTTGTATCTCTAAAGCTATGGTGAGTGCCAAGAAGAGGCACATGAGAATCCAGTTTATTTCTAGAATGTATATTTGGCCATATATCTGCTTTGAGGTGTGCACAACTTTCACCCATGGAAAACAACTCAAATCTAAGCATTGATTGATTATTAAAAGCTAGCTGAGATGACTACCCAACTTCCCACTATTGCTTCCAAGATAGCCACTATGAAAAATGGCCAGAATACAACTTCTGCATCAAATTCATCCTCAGATTAACCCTCATACAAGTTTCCTAGTTCCAAAGGCTTCAAAATTATTTTTGGAAAATAAGATTTGGAAGTGTTTAAGACCTCACTATCACCAAATTGTTTTCAGAAATATACAAGCCTCTCCAATTTAGCAAAAAAAAAAAAATTGCTCTTTGTTATATAAAATACAATTTCCTAGCTTTCCTATATCTTTAGGGAATAATGAATTTATATGTTATCTTGACAAAAATGTGCTCACCTAGTATCGACATATAGAAGTTGCTATGTATGTCCTCTTTGTGTTGGGAAAGAAACACAACCTCCCCGATGTAGGTGAGAATCAAGTAGGGATATACAACTCCAATGAAACTTATCTGCCATTACATACCCAAGTTTAAATTTATTGTTTCTTAGTGGATGTTAAGTGTTTGTTTTGTTATGGAACCAAAGACATTTGCTCACCATGATTGACAACTGTGAGAAGTGTCCCAAATCAGCAAACATAGCCTCAACACCTATCAATCATGACTGATATTTTTCAATACGATCACAAGAAATAAAGTTTCTTATGTAATTAATAGCTAAAGAGTTTTTGGTTTCAGTTGTAGCGTCATTCATTTGTTCAGGTTCTTTTTATTAGAGAATATCATCGGATGATTTTAGTTATATTAGCATTCATTCCCTCATAAAAAAAAATTGCGAAGTACTAAAGGTTTTACAGAAATAATCATATCCATTTGAAAAGAATCCTATATGTCATAGGTTTTACAAAGGAAAATTTTGTAAACTCTGGCAGTCATTTGCTAAAAACATTCCTTTAAATTTTAAAATATTTTTTAAGATATATTAATAAGCTGGGCTTTCTCGGCTCCTTTTCTTGTAGGTGATTTCCAGAATGATGTTAAAAGAAGAGGCAAACTTGTAATGCAAAAGACTATGTCTCCGAGAGAATCCCATTCATATACTCCATTCTTTCAAAGGAAATTAAACATGTAGTGGGGTGAGATGTCTCTGAAACCTCGGAGTTCCACCCAATTATGTTGTAAATACCAATGATACTGATGAAAAGAATCCAAGTTATGACGATGGGTGAAAACATAAAACTAACATTCAAAGTGCCTAAGTGTTGAAGTGCAAAGAGTCCCACCAAGAAATGAGCACAATGTACCATGCAAAATATCAAGTCAATAAAACACCATCCTCAAATTCAATAACAAAAACTCTATAAAACATCATCCTCAAATTCAATAACAAATAATTGAAGATTGATACGGGTTTTAGGGTGGAATTGTGCTCACTGTCATCGAAATGAGAAACCTTAAATTTTACGCCCTGAAAGGATGACAAAAATGCCAAAAAAAAAAAAGAAAATCAAAAACCCTAAATCTCTGATATGAACCTATCCCAAAAATGTCCACTTGGCATTAAAGAAATTTCATACAAAAATGACCACTGTATTTCCCAATTTTCACATAAAATGCATTATTTTTTTCATTTTTACATATTTAAATTACTAATTACAAAATATTTTTTTTCAAAATTGTAGTTCCATAATGAAAAATAGAATTCCAACCAAATATTGTTGGAGTGAGAACTTCGTCCCAAATCACCATGCAGGTTCCCAGTAGCACAGCTAGCAAAAGCCAAATGCATTGCCTCTGATGGTTTTCAAAGAACGACTTTATTGGACAACTTAGGCAAGTTTCATGAGGTCTGATAACCTTATATGTGGACAACTGTGCATCTAAAGGTTGTTGGTTGGGAAAAAGGCTCAAGTTTTCATGTCTACATAGCAATGAATAGAGAGAAAATGTCCCACCTGCCATTGCAAGAAAAAAGAGAAACAAAATTCAAAACACTATGAGATTCGAACCATTGACTAAGGGCACAGACAGGCACAAACCATACCTTCACCATTGTCATATGCAGTCAAGACAAAAAAGATATATTTTCAAAGAGGAACAAGCGTGAATTTCCAAAAGATAAATGAGAGAACTACCAGAATCTCATCATCGTGCTCACGAAGCCTCAACTTCCCAGAAAACATGTTCTTCAATACATACAGAGGTGATGTGCTTAAATCCCTATACACCACTCTGAAGCTCTGGTAAGCCAAGGCCAACACTGTTCTATAGGACACCTATTCAACAAAAAAATCACTCCCAACCCCAAAATCAAAAATCAGATCCCATATAATAAATCGCAACACAGAAAGCCCAAACAATTGTTATTTCATTTCAGCTGCAATTTTGAACCATCCCACAATTTGCCAAATAGACCCTCACTACCCAAAAAAAACCTTAGGAGGGTTTAGCAGCTACAATACACAAACTCATTTCTCTCAACAAAACTCCAATTTGACCCTAAGTGTGAGTTGTTTCCATCAAGGATCCTTCTAAGGTAGTTGTTGCCCAATAAGGCTTATTCCAACCTTCCACTGTCACAGAGGATGAATGAACCTCAGACCGAACAAGCAGGATAAGGATCACACCATGTTGGCATTATGATTATGGTATGGCTCTATGTTACAGATGTTGTACTTGATGGCAACACCCTCAAGTGACAATGCTCTGATCAGGCTCTCAAAATGTTGAAAACTAAGAAGTACGCAAGAGAACAGTCCAGAAGGTGCGTACTCGCAGGTACACTGTGAAGGGATCGCGGCCGGATACGCAGGTCACCCGTTCAGAGGGTGCGTACCCCCAGTTTCACTTACTTCAAGGCAAAGAAGCGCATTCACGAGGGGTTTCCTATGTTTGGCCCGTGGTATTTAGCCCGCCGCTCCTGATTCTATGGTTTTGGCCTGTGGTATTGCTTTATATTATTATTATTATTATTGAGCCCCATATTTTTGGGCCCTTGGTATTGGTTATCTATGGTATTGATCCATAATTTTAGGAGGAGCTTGCCTATATAAAGCAAAGGAGGTCACTTGGCTATGCATCTTTGCAAATTGAATATCTTAAGATCTGAAATATTGGGTTATTGTTTTAAAGCTTGATCTATGAAAGTGAAGATTGAAAGCGAATCTGTGAAGGGTGATCTCTCGAGCGCATGATCAGATCTGGGCATCTGACTATTTGTGGCACACTGGTGGACTGCTAATTCAACCCTAATCAGAAGTACGCAGGTGTTTAACGGTTCAGGTGTGAGGGTATGCAGAGCAGAAACAGGAGAGCTGCGTGAGTACGCAGCGCAGAAGAAGGAGCACTGCGTGGGTACGTAGAGCAGAAGAAAGGGAACTGCGTGGGTACGCAGAGCGACGAAGGTTCAGGTGCGTACGCACAGTAAAAGTACGCGGCGCGATAGTATCTATGAGTGCGTGGTTACAGTAGCAGTACGCGGCGCGATAGTGTTTCTGGGTGCGTACCTACAGTAACAGTACGCAGAGCAGTTGAAGAAGCAGTGCGTGGGTGCGCGGTGAAGCAGAAGGCTCTCTGCGGGTATACGCAGGGGAGCAGAAGGTGAAGTGCGTAGCGACGCAGGCCAGTGAAAGAAAAACTGTGTATCTGTCTTAAGATCTTCTGTTGACTGAATTTTTCTGTTGATAAGGTGTTCTGGGTTTAGTTCTGTTATTGTTGATCTGGTTACTGCAGTTGACTGTGTAAATTACATGTACTTGATGATCATTTGATGTTTATGGATCCAGTTTGAAAATTCATGAAAAGTGGAAGTAGGGGGTTGTAGCTCCCTTCCAGGAGAGACTGGAAAACGAGAGAGAGTTGTAGCTCTCTGCAGGTTGCAGCCTGCGTACTGGTAAAGGACTGCACCAGTACAAAATCCATTATAAAAGGAGTTTCTAATTTGAAAGAAGATAGAGACATATTGCAGCAGGTGGTTTTCACCCACATTGGGTTTCCACCTTACATCTGGTGTTCTTTGGTGTGACTATCTGTTTTTTCTTGTTCATGCTCATTATTTTATGGTACTGATATGCAAAAATAATTCAAAGTATAAATAAGGAATATTTGTTAAAAGAACTAGATAATATTGATTCACCCCCCCTCTCAGTATTATTTCCAACAATTGGTATCAGAGCAGGTCCTTCGGAGAAGCTTGATCGCTTGAAGGAAGATCATTCATCATGAGCAACTACGAGAGGGAAGCATCAATCAGGCCACCAATTTTTGATGGGACAAACTTCAATTATTGGAAGGTAAGAGTTACTGCATATCTTCAATCTCTTGGTACAGAAGTTTGGGATATCATAGATACAGGCTACACTTTTCCTTCAGCTACTCCTACAGATGCGGCCGAAAAGAAGAAATATGAAACAAATGCTAAAGCAGTCAATACTTTGCTGGGATGCTTATCTCAAACAGAATTCGTAAAGGTTATGCAATATAAATCCGCAAAAGAAATATGGGACAAGATTGTCTTGAGCTACGAAGGAGATGAATAGGTAAAGCGTGCTAAACTTCAAACTCTCAGGATTCAGTATGAGAATCTCAGGATGTATAATGATGAAAGTGTGGCTAACTATTTTCTTCGGGTAGATGAGATTGTTAATTGCATGAAAAATTTGGGTGAAGAAATAAAAGAGGCTATTGTGGTTGAAAAAGTTCTAAGATCATTGTCCCCCAAGTTTGAATCTAAAGTGTCTGCAATAGAAGAAAAGGAAAATCTATGAATTCTTACTATGTCTCAGCTTCACGGAATTCTAACTGCTTATGAAATGAGAAAGGGAGGTCCTTCAGACAGAAGAGAAGCTGCTTTCAAGGCTTCAGGCAAAAGAGAGTATTATGAAGCAAGTCACGTGCCAGAACAAGAAGAAGAAGAATCAAATTTTGTCAGAAATCTTCAAAGGGGTTCTGGAAGGTTCAGAGGTAAGTTACCTTTTAAATGCTTTGCTTGTGGAAGAGTAGGTCATTATGCTGCAAAATGTCCTTATAAGGATAAAGGAAAGGAACCTGCTAGATGGAACAAGAAACAGAGTGCAAATAAGAAAAGCTACTACACTCATGAAGATAGTGATGGTCTATCAAACAGTGATGAAGATGAACGAGGTAATGAATATAAATTGTTAATGGCATTTGAAGATGATGATTATATGGATGCTATAGATGTGGATAATCTTTATGAAGAAATTACTAGACTCAAGAGATGTATAGAAGAAAAGAATATGATCATTGATACTCTACAATTTCAAATTGATGAAAAGGAAAAACATCTTGAAAAATTAGAAGGTGAAATTGTTGGTCTTAGAAAAGAGATTGAGAAAACAAAAGCTATTAATCTTAAGTTTGTCAAAGGATCTGAAACTTTGGATGAGATTATCAATGTACAACATTCTCCACTAAACAAGACAGGTCTGGGCTATAATGAAGGAACTCCTCAAGCATCCACCTCAAAAAGTTATCTTGATGCAGCAAGAAGGAATGAGCAAAAGCACAATGAAGACCATCAGGTAAAGCAGGGACGAATTGCTAACAGAAACTATCAGGGGCAATCCATCTTAAGGATGAACAAAAGCTACAACCAGCCACAGGTAAAATCTTCTCAATTTGGTTCAAGAATGGATGACAACAGAAATTACAATCAGTTGGCCGGAAGATTTGATAATCGTAGAAGTTTCTTCAATGGACAATGCTTTTCTTGCCATAACTTTGGTCACAAAGCAGCTCAATGTGTTGCATATAAAACGATCATGACTAGAGAAGCTCAAAAACAAAGAAATATGACCGGGATTACAAAAGGGACCTATAACAACTTTTCGGTTCTTGAAAATGAAGTTGAATGTTCTATTTGCAATAACTTTGGTCATGAAGATTCTGAGTGTAGGAGCAGGTTTCAGCAGACAAAGGAACAAGCCTCAAGCACCAAAACTTGGAGAATAAAGGAACCACAACCAAAAAGATGTGGGATAGCATTTTATGCAGAGGGACAGGAAAATCTATGGTACATTGACAGTGGATGTTCGAAGTATATGACAGGTGATAAAGAAAAACTTGAATCATATTCTGATCTAGAAAAAGGAAAGAAAGTTTCTTTTGGAAATGATACTCTTGCAACTATAAAAGGAAAAGGCATTGCTCAGTTAAAAGAAAAGGTCAAAGCCGGAAATGTTTTGTATGTTGATGGATTGAAACATAATCTTCTAAGTGTCAACCAGATGTGTGATCAAAGAACCGAGGTGATATTCAGATCAAATGGATGTCTTGTTCGTGATCTTGATACAGGTAAAACAGTTATCAAAGGTAAAAGAACTCCAAATAATCTATACATATTTGAAGAAGGACAACAACAATGCTATCTGAGCAAGGATGATGAACACTGGTTATGGCATCGGAGGTTGGGGCATCTAAGCTTTTCACAAATAAGGAAAGCATGCAGATATCAGGCAGTTCGCGATCTTCCAGATATCAAAATTCCAGACAACACCATATGCAAATCATGTCAGTTTGGGAAGCAAACCAGAACTAACTTTCCGGAGAAGGAAGGATCAGCTAGCATGCCTCTTGAGCTAGTTCATACAGATACATGTGGTCCATTCAGGAAAAAGACACCTCGAGGTGAAGAATACTTGATATTATTCATTGACGACTTCTCCAGGTTTATTTGGTTAGGACTTATGAAGCACAAAGATGAAGCATTCGAAAAATTCAAATCCTTCAAAGCCTTGGTTGAAAATGAATCAGGACACAAAATTAAGTGCCTCAGATCCGACAGAGGTGGGGAGTTTACCTCAAATGAATTTTTCGATTTCTGTGAAGAACATGGGATAAGAAGAGAATTCTCTACAGCTAGAACTCCGCAGCAAAATGGAGTTGTGGAAAGAATGAACAGAACAGTACAACAAATGGCTCGTGCTATGCTTGATGAGTCGGGAACTCCCGCAACATTTTGGGGTGAAGCTGCACATGCTGCGGTTGTTATTCTCAACAAAACAAATGTCCGGGTAAACAGCACTCAAACTCCTCATGAGCTCTGGTGTGGTGAGACTCCTTCGGTAAAACACTTCAAAATCTTTGGGAGCAAATGTTATATTAAGAATACTGATGAGCAACTTGGCAAACTTGAACCTAGAGCAGATGAAGGCATTCTTCTTGGCTACTCTCCACATAGCAAAGCATACAAGTGCTACAATAAAAGACTTGGCAGAATTGTTGACAGCATTGATGTAGTGGTTGATGAGAAGGGATACATTCCTAGGCAAGTACATCATGAAGACATCGAAGAAGATGAAGGCTACCCTCAAAGACAGAATGATGAAGAAGAAGAACCTCAAGAAGAACCAGAGGAGCAGACAAGAATAGAAGAAAAGACACCATCCAGATATGTTCAGAAGAATCATCCAGAATCTCAGATTGTGGGGTAGAAAGAAGCAGGTGTACAAACACGAAGAACAGTTGCAGAAGCTTCAAGCTATTTGGCACTACTCTCCTCCACTGAACCGCAAAATGTGAAAGAGGCATGCAAAGATGAATGTTGGGTAAAAGCAATGGATGAAGAACTTGAGCAGATCGAAAAGAACAACACTTGGGAGCTGGTTCCTAGACCAAAGGATAAGAATGTTATCGGAACAAAATGGGTCTTCAAAAATAAATTGAATGAAAATGGAGAAGTTATCAGAAACAAGGCCAGACTTGTTTGTAAAGGGTATGCGCAGCAAGAAGGAATAGACTTTGAAGAAACCTTTGCTCCGGTTGCAAGACTTGAGGCCATCCGAATGTTCCTTGCTCTCTCAAGTTTTCAAAATTTCAAAGTATTTCAAATGGACGTGAAATCAGCCTTTCTGAATGGAGACTTGGAAGAAGAAGTATACATCGAGCAGCCAGATGGGTTCATTCTTGGAAATGATCCAAATCTTGTATGTAGATTGAAAAAGGCCCTCTATGGTCTCAAACAAGCTCCAAGGGCTTGGTACTATCGTTTGGACAAATATCTTCATCAACAAGGTTTTTCAAAAGGATCAGCAGATAGCAATCTTTATATAAAAGTTGAAAATGACAAATTGCTAATACTTGTTGTGTATGTAGATGACATTATCTTTGGCAGCAATGAAGAAGCTATGAGTCAAAGTTTTGCCTTGGTGATGCAGAAAGAATTCGAAATGTCCTTGCTGGGAGAATTGACATACTTTCTTGGTTTGCAAATCCAACAAAAAGAAGGAGGGATCTTTTTGTCTCAAACCAAGTATCTCAAACAGATTTTGAAGAAATATGGCATGGAAGATGCAAAACCAGTATGTACACCCATGGTCACAGGATGTAGCCTCAGTACAAATGATGAATCTGCAGCAGTACACCAACCAACCTACAGATCTATGATTGGAAGTTTACTTTATTTGACAGGTACCCGACCGGATATCATGCATGCAGTTGGAATAGTTGGAAGATTTCAGGCAAATCCGAAGGAGACTCATCTTCAGGCAGTAAAGAGAATTTTCAAATATCTTCAAGGGACTCAAAATTATGGCTTATGGTATCTGAGAGATACAGATCTCACACTTCATGCTTATACAGACGCAGATTGGGCCGGAAGCGTGGATGACAGGAAGAGCACAAGTGGTGGTGCATTCTTTATGGGTTCCAGACTAGTATCTTGGTTCAACAAGAAACAGAGTTCGATTGCCTTGTCTACAGCTGAAGCGGAATATGTTGCTGCTGCATCTTGCTGCACTCAGCTCCTTTGGATGATGCAGACCTTGCAGGATTTTTAAATCACTTGTACTCCACCTATCTCCATCTTATGTGATAACACAAGTGCAATCAGCATCTCAAAGAACCCAGTCATGCATTCAAAAACAAAGCACATACCAATCAAGTATCATTTTCTCCGGGAACAAGTGCTTGAACAGAAGGTCAAGTTGGAGTATGTTCCTTCTAAGGAACAAGTTGCTGATATACTCACCAAAACATTTCCCAGGGAGACTTTTGAATACCTCAGGCAAAAGCTGGGGGTGGTTGATGCATCATCTTATTGCTGAAACTCTTATGATTGATGGTTGTACGTATGGTTCATCTAGTGTACATGCGTACATATGCTGGGTTGCGGATTGGTTGAAGATTCAATGGCACAGGTTCAGGGGGAGCATATAATGCATTGTTGGCATTATGAAGGATGTACAGAAGGAGTTCATGGAGGCTGGTCTGAATATAGCTGCAATATGTCTCTATCTTTGCAGATCTGGTTCATGTTCTTAGGGGGAGCATAACCCTTTGCCCTTGATGTCAAAGGGGGAGAATGAAGTTGAAGATCTTGAGGTTGCCATCAAGTCCAAAGGGGGAGATTGTTGGCATTATGATTCTGGTATGGCTCTATGTTACAGATGTTGTACTTGATGGCAACACCCTCAAGTGACAATGCTCTGATCAGGCTCTCAAAATGTTGAAAACTAAGAAGTACGCAGGAGAACAGTTCAGAAGGCGCGTACTCGCAGGTACACCGTGAAGGGATCGCGGCTGGATACGCAGGTCACCCATTCAGAGGGTGCGTACCCCCAGTTTCACTTACTTCAAGGCAAAGAAGCGCGTTCACGAGGGGTTTCCTATGTTTGGCCCGTGGTATTTAGCCCGCCGCTCCTGATTCTATGGTTTTGGCCCGTGGTATTGCTTTATATTATTATTATTATTATTGAGCCCCATATTTTTGGGCCCTTGGTATTGGTTATCTATGGTATTGATCCATAATTTTAGGAGGAGCTTGCCTATATAAAGCAAAGGAGATCACTTGGCTATGCATCTTTGCAAATTGAATATCTTAAGATCTGAAATATTGGGTTATTGTTTTAAAGCTTGATCTATGAAAGTGAAGATTGAAAGTGAATCTGTGAATGGTGATCTCTCGAGCGCATGATCAGATCTGGGCATCTGACTATTTGTGGCACACTGGTGGACTGCTAATTCAGCCCTAATCAGAAGTACGCAGGTGTTTAACGGTTCAGGTGCGAGGGTACGCAGAGCAGAAACAGGAGAGCTGCGTGGGTACGCAGCGCAGAAGAAGGAGCACTGCGTGGGTACGCAGAGCAGAAGAAAGGGAACTGCGTGGGTACGCAGAGCGACGAAGGTTCAGGTGCGTATGCACAGTAAAAGTACGCGGCGCGATAGTGTTTCTGGGTGTGTACCTACAGTAACAATACGCAGAGCAGTTGAAGAAGCAATGCGTGGGTGCGCGGTGA
The DNA here is from genome assembly GCA_031772625.1 of Pinus tabuliformis. Lineage (NCBI taxonomy): Eukaryota > Viridiplantae > Streptophyta > Pinopsida > Pinales > Pinaceae > Pinus > Pinus tabuliformis. The sequence goes on from CM062818.1 coordinate 1,477,575,849, forward strand.
AGCAGAAGGCTCTCTGCGGGTATACACAGGGGAGCAGAAGGTGAAGTGCGTAGCGACGCAGGCCAGTGAAAGAAAAACTGCGTATCTGTCTTAAGATCTTCTGTTCATTGAATTTTTCTGTTGATAAGGTGTTCTGGGTTTAGTTCTGTTATTGTTGATCTGGTTACTACAGCTGACTGTGTAAATTACATGTACTTGATGATCATTTGATGTTTATGGACCCAGTTTGAAAATTCATGAAAAGTGGAAGTAGGGGGTTGTAGCTCCCTTCCAGGAGAGACTGGAAAACGAGAGAGAGTTGTAGCTCTCTGCAGGTTGCAGCCTGCGTACTAGTAAAGGACTGCACCAGTACAAAATCCATTGTAAAAGGAGTTTTTAATTTGAAAGAAGATAGAGACATATTGCAGCAGGTGGTTTTCATCCACATTGGGTTTCCACCTTACATCTGGTGTTCTTTGGTGTGACTATCTGTTTTTTCTTGTTCATGCTCATTATTTTATGGTACTGATATGCAAAAATAATTCAAAGTATAAATAAGGAAGATTTGTTAAAAGAACTAGATAATACTGATTCACCCCCCTCTCAGTATTATTTCCAACACACCAAACTAGTGAGGTTCCAAGTTCCTTGCCTTCCTCAATATTGGTCAAAATGACCTCCATGCCCACACTATCGACCTACAGATTTTCTCTCCCTTCGGCTTTCGATCCTGCTTGGCCAATGTACCTTGTAAACAAGATTTTATAATATAAATATTGGAGTACAAGATATAAAAACCCTTTTAACCCCTATTATATACCCAATATATTATTTTATGTTTTTTTTTTCATTTTTTTATGTCCCAATATGAACGTACATGATATAGTATTTCTTTGTCAGTGGCGCCCCCTGTGGGAGAATGAAAAGAACTTTCTTTTAGATTGTCTGGCCCTTACTCACATCCGCTCTCATTTCCTTAACACTTATCACACTTCCAATCTTCTTGACTTGTTAAGTCATCCCAACTATAGTGATATTGGTGCGTTTCTTTCCATTCTTTTTTAGCATAGAAATAATATTCTAAAGAATTACAATTAGAGTCTTCTTCTTCTTAAGGTCTAATAGACCGCATTGGTCTTAGTGGACGTTAATCATCACCATCATCATCATCATCATCATTAATTTGTTTTAAAAGATAATTGAATTTGATTATTTTTAATTTACTAAATCCTATTTCCTGACAAGGATGATACATTTGGATTTGTTTACAGGTGACATTTTTTGGAGTTTTTGGTGGATTTTTGGCCGACAAAAATGTTTGTGGTGAAATCTTGATTTGTGTTCTTTAAATTGGTTTTTTGAATGTATATATGCATTCAACACCTTCAAAAACCCATGGGTAATTTGGATTCTGAAGAGTTCACCCATCAAATTTGTGATTTCAATGAATCCTTGCCAAATTCTAGACAAATTACATCGGAAAATAAACCAGAACTTTTCAAAAAATATCACTATAGCTTTTGCTTAGCTGTCAAATGATAGTGACTTTGTATTATTTCATCATATATTTACAAGGCAACTATAATTTTTCACATCTTGCGTGTATATTTATTTAAATTATAAAAAATCTAAATTTAAAAAATTTAAAATATAGTTTTCTCATTGGCTAGATCGAATTTATTATAAATATTCTATGGTGTAAAGTTATTTCTTTACTAGAATTATCAGATATTCAAAGCTTTATCAGAAATAGCCGGACCTGGCATGAAAGATTTATACCATGGATAATTTTGATTGATGCATTTGGAATTTGTACAATGAAAGGAGTTTCTTCTGGTTGAAACAACTATTATTAAAACTTGGCAGGTCGTTGTCTCTAGATCGTTGATTCAGTGTTGGCTGAACATAATAACAATAATCTTTGTAGATTTTGCAACTAACAAACAAAACACATTTTAAATTTCAAAGCCAATATAGCAATTTTCATAAGGAAATATGATACATTTTTATTTATGACAAGGATTTGACCTAGGAAGAAAACATAACAATCATTCTTCCTAACCACTCAATTTTAACCCAATTAACATTTTATTTTTTTATATCTATTTCATAATACTCTAATATTTTTTAATATAATGTATATTTCTACCTTTCAAAAAAAATTAAAACCTCCTTTAAAAAAATTATAAACAAATTTTCTTATAATTTTTTTAGATAAATTAAAATATTATTTTTTAATACATAAAACACTTTTTTTTAATATTAATATAAATTAATGTTTTTAAATTTATAAATTTTTTTTAAATATGTTAATATAAATTATTGGTTGAATTCTCAAAATCCAGAATACATATTTATTTTGTTAAAAATAAGTTGGATTGCTCTATGGTATTCAACAACTAGGGTTTGGCATTAGCCACTTGTCCACCTCAACCCTATTATCTTGTATGTCGAGCCAATCCATGGCGTCTAATCTCATGTCTCCTTGAGATTCATCAACTTTTGAACTAGTCATTGGCTCTCCTAGAGCCATCTCTTTCAAGAATAGTGCTTTAGTATTTTTTTTTTTTCTCTATTTTGTTCATGAAGATATTTTCATTTCCATTCCCATTGCTTAAAGGTTGATGACAAATTATATTTCCTCAAATCTGATAATGTGATTTGTTTTTCTTGGGTTTTTGCCACAACTTACAAATCTCCAAGCTTGCATAGCAAAAAATTGGTTTCCAATGATCAAACAAGTAGTTTTCGTCCACCCTTATGCAAAGAGATTTTCTGTTGTTGAATTTGACAATGTTGAATACATCGATTTGATCTTTAACTCCAAGTTTGTGGTTTTGGGGCAATCTTGGTTTATGATTTAAACCTTGGTCTCCTTCATTCAATCCATTGATAGAAGCATTGCCCTCTAATCCTTGTTTAGGTATGACTTCCAAATATTCCATTGCATCCATGGGGATTTCTCTCTCTTAACCCATCAGGGCATATTTAGGAAAGTTCCATTTTGTCTCACATGAAACTCAACAGAGAAGCACTACTACTTATGCAAGAATATGTAGAAATGGATATCACTCTTAGGTTCCCAGTTGAAATTAATTTGACTCGCAAAGGTTTTTCTTGAAATCAAAAATTAGATTATGAGCATGTACCCTTTTAGTGTAGGGATTATTTTAACATGAGCCATATAACTACTCATTTTCCAATGGAATCAAAGCATTGTTAGAAAAACAACAAAAAATAAATTGGTGGGTAGGTTCTAATAAGGATTATCAATGAGTTTTATGAGATAAATTTGCTCCAATTCCTCCATTGCCTCCAATGACTCCAGTTTCTCAAGAGAAACAACAAAATTAGGTCTCTCAAAGTTTGTTGAAACTACATCTACTCCCATATGACTTGTGCCAGGAATTACGTAATAAGACATGCCTTTGGATAATAGAAATGCCACACCCCTTAATGGAAAGTAAAAATTTAATGTTTAAAGTTTATTTTAATTTTATACAAAAGCAATTATGACAAGTCTTGGAATTCACGAGAAAAGATCCTAGATGAAAATTTTTATTTACCAGACAATTACTTCCTCTCTCCCTAGAGATAAAACATCTTAGTGAGGAAAAAATCGAAGGAAGGCAAGAGAGAAAAAAGTTAGAGGCATCTTGAAGGAAGAGATAAGAAATTGCAAACCTTGAACAAGACGTTGTTAAGGTGAGGTACGATGCTTCCAAATAGGGTATTCTTGAGCTAGACTGAGAGACAGTGGAATCCCTAAGACAAAATTGGAAGTCTATGAGTTCTAGGATGGATTGGGTAGTCTTGATGCCTAAAAATAGACCTTGATATATCACTGACCATTCTATGGTTATGGACTTGACAATGTTTGGGGGGATAATTGGACATGAATTCCATTCTCATTGGTTGGAAGGAGTGGTCTTCCCCTAGTTGAATTCCTTGGTTGTTTGAACCTATTCAGATAAGTATATTTAAAGTTCCCTTTTCTGTAAATATAAGTAATGAGTCTTTCTAAATAAAGCATTGGTCATTTGGATGAACAATGAATGGAATGACAGTTTGCAGTTATAGCAGTAAAAGTTATTGTTGAACATTTTGTTACAGTCTCATTCAATGGTAATAGTAAAGTAGTGGTTCTTGTAAAGAAAGAAAGAAAGAAAAAAAAAACAAGAAATAAAACTTGTGGTTTTTCAATAAGGAATGTCCTATGTATAATATAAGTTCTGTAAATATTACAATGTTTGGAGAAGGAAAAAAATTAGTTATAACCCTACAAGAAAACCACCACTGCACTAAAATTTTGGACAGGAGATCCAAAAAATCTGTTGTCACTGAGGAAACCCAAAAACCCCGAAGTAATAATAACGACAAACTGAAGTTTGTCAATAGAGGTTTGGATCTTGGTATTTATAAATGCTTAAAATATTCACAGATGTGATTAACAAACTCCATAAGTTTAGGTCCCGTACACACTCAACGAGTAGTAATGGATGATCCTAACAAATGTAAAAGAAAATAATTTAACCGTGCAAAAACTTACACAAGATAGTTAGAACTAAATGTAAACATGTTAAGTCGCAAATTTAATATGTCTCCATGGGAGAAAGTATTACAATGGAATTGAATGTATTTATACTAGACGTGAATTACTCATAAGTAAATGATAAAAGGTAATGTATTTGAACCAGAACAGTAGCTGGAGCACTGGTTAGACATAAGGCAAAGCCAATAAACCCAACAGCCGAATGTACAGTCTTAAGTCCGACAAAATTAGCCAATAATAATGATCTCTTTTAAGGCAGTAACCTGACAAGTTATGTAAACGAAGATATAATATTTCTTTGTAAAAGAAATTATATTCACAACTGTATGACCTAATGAATAAAATCTACTATACCATGATTACAAGTATGACCAAGATGACGACAAAAAACAAATAAGGGTTTCTATCAAACCCTAAACCATTTTCAATGAATAACACGTAATTAAAGAAAATGATGTTGCATTATAGCAAGAGTCACTATCTTTCCATCTATTTCCAGTTGCAAACAAAATACAAGATACCCATTATAAGAGAAAATTAGTAACATATATTCATTATCTACAGAGGAGTCTCCTATATGTAATTAAATGTACAACGCCACTAACACCTCAACATAAAGTAAAATATTTTTTTCACTCATTGATAAAACAAATTTTAACAAATTCCACAACAAACACAGTTCATAAGATGAGAAATTAAATGTAACTTAAAATCTTGAAAGGATAGCACTAAAAAACCTATAAATGTTATAGAACCATAACTCCAACCCTAGGTAAGACCTTATAATAATTGGAGCTTGTATAGTCGTCGAGAATGAAAGAAGAGACTATGAAGTATCGAAGTTGAACTCGCAAAACTAAGAATGGTCAACGTATAAGCACTAGAAGTTGACTTGCGACTTGAAACCACAAGACCTTGTTCCATAAATTGACAAATCATTCGTCTCGAAGAGGAATCTTACCAGTAGAGGCAACAATAAAGAAAATTTAGTATCAATTCGTCAGGAGGTTGTATAGGAATTCATTAAATGGCTAAAATTATCATAGATCCCTTACCTGTAGTCTCAGTCACAGACAAATTAATCTCCATACACCTTGTTCAGGAGATGTAATAGTTAAGGAATGGATTAAATAAAAAATAATTCAAACCTTGACACAAGAATCTTCGTTACTTGCTAGCTGAGGAGTTTATCAATTTTCAGTCGGTACAAAGTGAAGCCATGTCGTTGCAGATATATCCTCCCCTCTTGACCTGTGAGAAATCAATTATAACTGGTAAAATCTAAATACGATCTTGTCGAAAAAAAGCGGCTCAAAATGTCTTCTTTAAAGGAGAGAATAAAATCTTACATGTCGTCTATGTGCCATAACTAAATCCCCTCTGCAAATCTGAGTTAGGGTTTGAAGTCGTATCAAGGCCATGCTCGGAAAGGTGAGGAGCCTGAACGAGTCAGAGGCTCGCTAATGAGTGCAAGGTAGTAACCCAAACTAATTCCTGAGCTGTAATGACCATCTGATCGAGCCCAACATTCAACGATGAATCCATTGCAAAATGTCCTTGGAAAGCAATGCCAAGTAGCTTGAAATAATCTAGAACCACCTCAGAGAAGGTTAAGTTTATAATCGAGGGGAGACAACTCAATGAGGGTTTTAATCATAAGTACGAAAATATGTAATTGATACATTAAACCAGGCCTAATATCCACAAGTAGTTGGTAATATAACATCAGTATTTATGCTAAGAACAACCCTCCACCCCGAATGATGAGCTTACAACATAACTTACCATGAGTGGTAAGTATATATATATATATATATATATATATATATATATATATATATATATATATATATATATATATATATATATATATATATATATATATATGTTGATAAGTGATTGGATGTTACAAGTGGTATCAGAGCTATAGGTTCAACTCTAAGGCCTAAGGGCAACCTAGAGTTGCAAAGGTTGATAAATTATTGTTGAAATTACATAGAATCAAGAGACAAAGAAGATAGCAAGGGAAGATAAACCTGTTAGACCCCTAGGGGAGGAGATTAAATAGGGGTGCACTTAGGGGATGAAGTGTCATTTCCTACAACATAGTTATTGGAAGTAACCAGTAGTAAAGTATTTTCCTAATAAGGCTAACAGATAATAAAATCACGAAAATAAGTAATATGACTAATTACTATACTTATAGCTAAGAAGAAAATAATGTCTTATAAAGCCTTATTAAGACGAAGTACATAGGCATGTCTGAAGAAAAACAAACTGTTACATTAAGTAGTTGGGAGCAGTGGCTAAACTAAGGGTTGAGGCTTGGATACTTGTAGATGCTTGTATTAAAAAAATAAATTGTAGATAATCAAGTCCTTTCAGATCAAACACAAATTGGTAAAATAAGAATTTGAGTGTTGGTTATTTATCCATCTATGGAACCTATTCAAAATTAAGTGTCTCCGATGAATATCTCTAAAGGAGATCAGGGTGACGAGAGCCATAATAGGTCATTTCAAATAATAACAACCTGAAAAGAAAAAAAGGGTGTTGGAACTAAAAGATGTATACGTTTAACAGGGAAAATTTTAAGAACCCCCCCTAAATTTATATGTATAATAAATGGGTGAATCTCCATGGTATATAGGAAAAATGGAAGGTGATTTTATCAATAATATAATATGTATATATAATTTTTTGGCGAATCTCTCACCAAGCATGGCGAATATTTTACTCAATATTAAAATCTTGTAAGATCTTGGCGAGTCTTTCACTAAATAATAAAACTTTGTAAGGTCCTAGTGAATCTTAGCATTGTGAACTCTTAGAGAATTTTTTGAAAAAGTATAAAACCATATATGACAAGAGCCACATGGTGGCAATATCACTGTTTTTTTTTCACATTTCCACGACATGGAACTTGTTTATAAAATTATAAAAAAGCCAACCAAGTCCCTTATAATATGCAGGTAAGCTTATAACAGAGTCTGATACATCTACTATGCTTGTCTTCATTCAAGTGTCATAGCTGCTATACTTAACACTGTGAATCACAACTCTCTCAGAACTCAACTCTATAGTGTAATTAAAACCTTTGGAAATTGAATCTAACAAATCTATAAAAAGGATTAGTGAAATAGAAGCTTTTGTGAATGATCCCACTAATTATCACTGCTAAACAATCAATCTAGACTATGAAGTCTTCCATCTTGATCACAATCGTGCTCACGATCAAGGGAGTGCGACCACCTAGCTTGACATAATGGCTATCATAGCTTCCAATAATCAACAACCACCTTGCAAGGACATCCTAGCTCATGTCTCATGAATTTTATTCATCAATCTTAACTGATATAAATCTTATAAAGATAATATTAGAATCCTCTCCAGATTCACTGTTAATACAAGGGTAAAGGAAATTTTCTAGCTCAAGGCACTAGCCAATACCAACTTTGGTATTTGTGACTCCTTTGTGGGGATGCACCTACCCTACCCCATTGGGTTTCTGCCTTGTAACATAGTTCAAGGATCACAAGACTTTCCAATCTTCCTATTCCATTAGACACACTTTATATGCTATACATAGTGAATGGAAAAGAAGCATTATAGAACACACAATTTCACAGAAGGAAGAAAAATCTTAGCCAGTTCAATATCAAAATCTTAACCACTGGTTAATAAAGAATAACAAGTAGTGTAATGAATTGTTCTGAGTTATTTATTTACAAGCTGTAAAGAATGTAGTGGAATGAAAAATATTACTTAGGCAACCCTTCAATATTTTCTACTAATATGTCTATGCATGTACATATGAAATTAAGAGCATTGTTGAATACAAAGTTTCCTTTTCTCTTGCCTCCATTTTTACAAATCAGTGTGAAATTAGTGTCACTTTGAATCTCCTTTCCTGTGTGGATGTTTTTACAAATCAATGTGAAATCAAAGTCACTTTGAATTTCCTTTCCTGCGAGGGATCACATCCACAGTTGATTAGTAAAATATAATCTACTATATATTATGTTCAAGAAACTGACTGCAATCTACAGTGGAAACGAGACCTCAATTCTTATTTTGAATTTGAATATCTCAGGACAACATAAGAGACAAAAATGCATATGGCCTTAGTAGCTAGAAAACAATCACTCCATCATTACAAGACCACCTAGATTTCGGAACTTAATCTAAATAATGGCACTAGTTGTAGTGCTTATTTGCATTAACACCATGGAAAAGCAACAACAATGTTTCAAAGCACACTTACTAGAAAAGTTGTAACGTTCTGAGAATATTTAATGATAGCATCTGAACCTCATAGCTATGGTGGGGAAACTAGGGAACCCAAATATTGGAAGATATCTCATATCAAATCTGAGAAAAAAATAAAAAAGGGAAAAAATCAAAATCTATAAATCAAGCAATGAATTGTTTACAAATCAAATACAATTCCTTTAACTAATAGTTAAATTATGGTGATATATTTAAATATTTAGTAAGAGGGTAACTTCAAACCATGGAATATTACCTTTTTGAATTTTTGACCGGAGAACCCACAGTAATGGAATTTTTACACCAACGTTTCGAATCCCAAATGGGATCCATCATCAGGGTAAGAGAAAGATGATAGAAGATGATAAAAGAAGAGCCAGATGGAAGAAATAAATACTAATGAGGGAATAATAAAGGAGCAGCACAGGTCGGCAAGAGAGATTTAAAATGAAACCTAAAATTAATTTTAATAATTATAAATTAATATCAATTATTTTTATTTTTATAAATTAATATTAATTATTTAATTTTTATAAATTAATATCAAATATTTAAAATCTATAAAACAAAGACATTAAACTAAAACCAATATTAAAATTAATATCTAAAAGACTAAAATATATATTAATATTGATATCATAAATCTATATATAACCTAAACTCTAAATTAAAATTAAAATCAAAAAACTAAAAAACTAGAAAATATGCTAAGGTCAAAAATCATAAAATCTATGTAACATTAATACTTATTTAACTTAATAATAATGAAACCTGATCACTCTATAAAACTTTAATATTTATATACCTGGAATCTATATAACCTAATATATATAATAGAATTAATATCAATAAGACCTAATAATTAAATCAAAATCTAAAAAAACTAAAATATAAATATAATATTAATATCAATAACATTTCTATAACTAAAAACTATATTAATAATACTATCTCAAAACTAATATATATTTTAATAATAATATCATAAAACCTAATATTTATATAACATTAAAATTTTTAAATAACCTTAATGCCTATGAAACTTTATATTATTATAAAACTAGATCACTATAAAACTTAATAATAATATAACCTAGAATCTATCTAACTTAATAAATATAAAAGAATTTATATCAATAAAGCCTAATCTATACTAATATCTAAATAAATTAGTATTAAGATAACTACATAAATTACTATTAAAATAACACAAATTCTTTATTAAAATCTATATTTAAAATTTAAACTATATTAAAACATACATTAAAGACTTAATTATATTAAAAACATGCTAGTAATTATATTAAAAAGAGAGCTTTAATAGAATATAAATAACCTAAAAACAAAATTAATATTAAGATCAAAACTATGCTACTATCTATAATAATATTTAAATTCATATGTAGACTTATATTAATATATATATTAATCATCTTACCTATTTGACAACTTACCTGGGGCCAGGCAGACGCTTCTTGATTTCACTGATTAGTGGAAGCCAGCTTCCGCTAATCTCCAAACCGCTGTCTCTGTTCAGATTACAAGGATGCTTCAAGATTTCGAGGGCTTCTCTGATTTTCCGTCTCTGATGCTGCTCTTCTCTTGCGATAATTGATGCGTTTTCTAAGCAGATGTGGTGTTTAGTCTTTGAGGAGTGCTCTGCCAAGGCTGAGGTACGAGATCTTCCATTCTTGATGTCAGCGCCATGTTCTTTCAGTCTTGTCTGGAGGGAGCGACCAGTTTCACCTATGTAGCTTTTTCCACATGAACAGTCTATTTTATAGACTCCTTTAAGCTGCTGCTTGTCAATATCATCCTTAACAGATTTTAAACTTTGTCTGATGGTACCGGGAGCTGAGAATTGAGTTATAATGTTTTTCTTTCTTAGGATCTTTGCCATTTTATCTGTGACCCCATGGATATAAGGTAGAAAAACCTTACCATCCTGAGGTTGATTCTCCTCTTTAGGTTTGGGAGATGACAACCTCCTTTCAGCTTTCTTTATGGCTTTCTTAATCTCATGATCCTTGTAGCCTATATTTTTGAAAGTTGAAACCAAATGCCTCTTTTCTTCATTTATATGATCTGAGTCAGAAATTCGGAGGGCTCTAATGGCAAGATTGTTCAGAACGCCAAGCTTTTGGGCAGGGTGATGGTGGGAATCTGCATGAAGGTAGCTCTCCGTGTGAGTTGACTTCCTGAAAACCTTATGGCCCAAAGAGCCATCCTCTTTTCTGATGATAAGAATGTCCAAGAAAGGAATGCTCATATTTTCTTCAAGCTCCATAGTGAATTTAATATCAGGGGAGATGGAGTTAAGGTGATTAAAAAACTTGTCGAGCTCTGTTTTACCATGGGTCCATTTTATATTGGTGTCATCGACAAAACGCTTCCACCAGGCTGGTTTTAAAGGAGAAGATTCCAAGGCCTTCTTCTCAAAGTATTCCATGTATAAGTTGGCCACAATTGGCGAGAGGGGTGATCCCATTGCTACACCAGATGTCTGCTCATAAAATGTTCCTTGGAATGTGAATACAGTTGACCTTAAGCAGACTTCAGCCAACTTTGCGGTCTCTGGATCAGTGACACCTCTTATAACCTGAATGGCTTCATCAAGAGGAATCTTCGTGAATAAGGAAACCACGTCAAAGCTCACAAGGATGTCATCCTTTTCCATTCTTTCATTCTTAATAAGGTTCACAAAGTCGTGCGAGTCTTTAATGAAGGAGTCAGTATTTCCAACCAGGGGTTTTAGAATCTTGGCGACATATTTAGCAAGCTCATAGGTTGGGGAGCCAATAGTATTAACTATTGGTCTAAGGGGGACCCCCTCCTTATGGATCTTGGGTAATCCATAGATTCTAGGGATGGTTTCACAAGAGGGGGTTAATTTCTTCTTCAATTTTTCATCAAGGCTGGAATCTGAGATAATCTTTTTTACATCCTTCATAATTTTGGCCATGGGATTACTGTTCAGCTTCTTATAACTGCCACAATTTAGGTGATCATTCATTTTCTTAACATAGTCTTCTTTATCAAGGATAACTGCTGCTCCTCCTTTATCTGCTTTAAGAATAACTAACTTGTCATTATTTCGTAAGGATCTGAAAGCCTTTTGCTCTTCCTTACTCAAGTTGCTTTTGGGAGCCTTGGCTTTTCTCATGATGAGGGAAAACTCTTGCCTTAATGCTTCTTTGTCTTCAAGAGGAAGGTTGCTAATCCCATCTTCAATGCTGCAAATCATCTTTTCAATGGGGAGGCTTTTAGGGGCCATTGCAAACCCCATCCCCTTGCTGAGAACATTAATGGCTACCTGGTCAAGAACTTCGGAAGACAAGTTAACTACTTTCCTTTTTGAATATGAGTTTTTGCCAGCCTCCTTGTCACCCTTGCTTATCACATTGCATTTTGCATTCACATCATCATAGAATTCTCTGATTATGCCATGTGCATCTTCTCTGGAGACCTGCACCCTCTTGATACTATCCAAGCTCACATTGTCTTCATAAACATCGCCGCTATTATTGTCAAACACACTATTTTTGTTATTAGAATTTTTATTTAAATTTCTTGGACCTATTACCTCTGCGTTTTCACCGAAAAAGCTATTCGAATTATTGCCAGAGCTGATGTTTGAACTGCTAACACTTATTTCATCTGCGTTTTCAATATCTGCACCTAAATTGATGATCGAATTTTTATTAGACTTATTGATTTCACTGTTTCCCATCATCGTTTCTACGCTAAACTTCTGCTTTCTGCTATTATCGATATTGCTTCCGGTGTTATTATTTGGAGAATCCGTGTTTGAACCAGGGTAAACCGACATATTAACACAGGTATTTTTGATATCTGTGTTTTCAGCGAGGTGAATCCGAGGATTAATAGTATCTGCGTTTATCGAATTAATAAACCGGTCTGGACTTCTGCTTGGCAACGTTCTTAATCCTGCGTTATCGGTTTTCTGTCTGTTGCTTATGTCCGAATTATTGAAATCACTTCCGCTGTTTATATCTGAACCTGAATGTTTATTGGGATTGGGGCCATCTGCGTAGTTACCAGAATCCATTGTTGTCCGAGCTTTTGTGTGTTCATCTGCGTTTTTGTCCTTTAGAAGCTTGGATAGCTTATTGTGTTGTCTGGTCTGCGCAGTCTGCCATTCCTTCTCTGCTTTCAGAGCAGTCCTGCCATCTATAATGGCCCACAGGTCTTTATCAATGCTGCTGGCAAGTTTAAGGTGGGAAGAGAGGGCCAAACGACCCAGATGCTCCAGGGAAGCTCTAATTCTTCTGATCTCAGACCGGATTAGAGAGAAACTAAGATGGAGAAATGCTTTACTGTTGTATTTATTATGTAACTTATGTTTAACCTGTGCAAATGGAGGAATGAGATCGCTGTCCCGACAATTTTTGAGGAACTGAAGATCTGAGGCTCTTCTTTTTATCCTTACTCTAACACTTTCGAGTGCAAGGATTTCACTCCAAGTATCCCCTCCGTACAGGGATAAGATATTGGATTTCAGAGATCTGTGGTTTGAGATCTGTGGATTTCAGAGATTACTGTCATCCCTCAATGACTAAGATTACAAATCAATACTTATGGAAAGATTGTAAGAAATTCTGTGAAATAGTAAAGCGTAACCTCTATTTTCAAGCAACAAAATCAAGACCTTGTTACATCAAGAGCCATAATTGATACATAATCAATGAATCAAGTCCTTGTATGGCACAAGCTTGTTTCACAACCTCTATTTTCTCAATAACAAAATCAAGACATTGTATGTGGTTATTGACAAAAGGAAACTGCGTTCTAATTTGGAAGAGGATCTTATCAAAATACATGGATTTATTCAAAGCTACAAAGCCTAATGGGTTACTGAAAAATAAGTTGGAATATGGGATCATGATACTTAAATTGAAAAAATATGCTTTCCTTTTAGAAACATTACAGTTATACAATGCTTTTTGAAAGCATTAGAAGTTGAAATTAAGCCTTTCTATCAAGACAAATTTTCATTAACAGAATGTACTTTCCTACCTGAAATGTTGTAGATATCCAAGAAAAACTTGAAAAGCATAAGAGAACTTAGCATAATGTACTTTCTTTCCTTCCTTAACATTCTTAAAGAGTTGAGGTTCTCCAAGTCATCAGGTAACTTTCGAAGGAAATGACAGTTAGTAATAGTCCAATTCACAACTGAAGATGTGTCACAAATACGAGGGGGCTTCTCCTCCAAATCACAAAAGTGCTCCAGGTTAAAATCTAGCATTATTGGAAGCTTAATTCTCGACTGGTTGTTATTGAACCCAGATATTTTTCCATTCTTCACTAAAAGCTTAAAGATAGCTTCTCTAAGTTCTACATGACTTTACTATGCTCTTGAAGTGGGGGCACATGCAGGCTCTCCAAGTGAATAGTCTTAAACTAAGTGAAGATAAGGCCGATAGATCATTTAGTGTGGATCTCTTTAACCCATAATTGAATACTATGTCTCTCTTGAACCCATAATTGAATACTATTAGGACTTTCAAATTTTTCATGGAACTCAAAAATGTTGCAAGAAAGTATTTGCTTCCAAAAAGAGTAAAACTAAAGCCTCTGCTTGAGGACAATTGATGTCACACCACTAACACTTCTCCATGGAATATATATAGGTAAACCACAAATCCAGAATTCCATTAGAATATTGTGTTTATTGAATACACAAATGAAATCATTGCATTTCTTTAAAATATCTTTTGAAATCAAAATTACCGACATTACATATCGATAACCTAGTGGGTGTAGGATAAAATTCACCTGTGTCATTCACAAAAAGCATGACAAAAAATCTAATACTATATATAAAACCAAGAAAAATTCAAATTCATCACTTCTAGGGACCTCGTAACCACCCTGCCAATACACAAGTATGTTCCTGTTTGCAGTTAGAAAAATTACCCAGCATATGTTGGAAAGTTATAGAACGATGACTAGTGCAATCAATCCATTCCTTTTAGCCCTGGATTTGTTTCAGTTTAAAATAAAAGTATACAAATATACTTGTCCAATGTCTATGCTTTAACCATTCACCTTAAGATGTTTTTACAATATAATTTCCTAAGTCTATTTAATATCTTCATTATCATAAAAACCAACTGATATCCATCTTAACTCCACATCTACCACTCTTAGGGGGATGAAATCTATTTATCCTTCTGAGCACTTGGTAGACCCAGAATTAAGATGGATCTAAGATGATAGAATTTCCCCTTTAAATAGTCTATGCTCACATGAATACCATGGTATTACCATGGGTCAATACCATGGGTTATCATAAACCTAGAGCTTAAAAATTACTATTAGTAATTTATAAAAATTAATAAAATTAATAGTTGAATTTTATTTTATTTTTTATTTTAACCATGCTAAAATGTTTAACATACATTAAATTACAACATCCATTTTTACTCTTGATCCACCAAGCCCCGAGAGGGATCAAATATTTTTTCACTCTATGCTAGTTTGCATATCACAATATTTGATACCTCTTGGGGGTTAGTAGATCCAGAGTAAAGATGGATCTATGCTGGTTTAATTCCCCCATTTAAATAGGCTACATTTCAGGTGAATACCATGGGTCAATACCATGTGCCATTTTGGTGAATACCATGTGCCATTTTTATTTTTATTAATACTAATATTAGGGTTAATAATGTTTTTTTGCATGGTATTAATAACAATCTAGTCCATGGTATTTGTCCCATACTATTTTGCCTATAGGTTTCACCTAAATATAACACATTTTTTGAGTGTTCATAAATATAAGGTGACTTATGGAGTAAATATTAAAAAATGTTTTATTTCTTTACCATACCTCTTGTTTATTTATGTTTTTATTAATTTACCATACCTCTTTTACAAATATGGTATTTGGCCCATAGGATTCACTTAAATAAAACCTCTTTCTTGAGCCTTCATAAATAGAACGAGGGTTATGGACTAAATATAAAAAGAGGTTTTATTTATTTACCATACGTCTAGTTTATTTATATTTTTATTTATTTACCATACCTTTTGAGTAAGTATAAAAAGACGTTTTATTTATTTACCATACCTCCACTTTACTTATATTTTTATTTGTTTACACCCTTGCATGTATATAAGGTGACTTATGGAGTAAATATAAAAAATGTTTTATTTATTTACCATACCTCTCATTTATTTATATTTTTATTAATTTACCATACCTCTTTTATAAATATGGTATTTGGCCCATAGGATTCACTTAAATAAAACCTATTCTTGAAAATGGGCGAATGGATTCACTTAAATAAAACCTATTCTTGAAAATGGGCGAATGGAAGTTTCAAGGGCTAAATTTACCTTTTTTACCCTCTCCCTTAAAATAAGGTGGGCTATTTGAGGTGATTTGTAAAAATGTACAATGATACAAAATATTCGCCCACTAAAAATTTAGAAACCCCTTAATTTCGCCAAAGGGCGAACATTCGCCCCTAAAATTTTCTATGACGTTTAATGATTGTAAGACTATGCATTTTTATGAATTCATGTATAGTTCAATAGGAATCCTCGTGATGCCCTGGAAAGTAAAAGTAACACCAACATTAGCATAGCATATCAAAATCCGTTGAATATGTATGTTGATTTGCTGAATACATGCTTTCCATTAGAGAAATTTTGAGCTCTAAAATGGGTCTCAAAACAAAAATGTACATCTAAAATCAACTTTATAGGAACCAATAGGATTCAAGATGATGATATCAACCATGGGGGATGATTCACCTTGTAGTAAAAAAGTAAAAAAAAAAATTGTAGATGCTTGTAGTATTTTTTTTCTCCATATAATCAAGTCCTTTCGGATCAAACACAAGTTGGTAAAATAAGAGTTTGAGTGTTGGTTATTGTTTCAATCTATGGAACCTATTCAAAATTAAGTGTCTCTAGATAATATCTCTGAAGGAGATCAGGGTGACCAAAGCCATAATAGGTCGTTTCAAAGAACAACAACCTCAAAAACAAAAAGAGTGTTGGAACTAAAAGATGTATATTGTTAATTATTGTAAGACTACGCCTTTTTATGGATTTACGTATAGATCGATAGGAAGCTCTATGGTTCCCAGGAAAGTAAAAGTGACATCAACATTAGCATAACAGATCAAGATGAGGTATGTATGTTGATTCGTTGAATACATGCTTGCCGTTAGAGAAATTTTGAGGTCTAAAATGGGCCTCAAAACAAAAATGTACAACCAAAATCAACTTTGTAATAACCAATAAGATTCAAGATGATGATGCCAACCATGGGAGATGATTCACCATTTTTGGAGTAAAAGAGTAAAAGAGATTTAAAAATAAAAAATAAAAAAACTATTTTTTCTACTCATATTTTCAACTTATCTCCCTACAGTTTTACTCAAATTTCTAGTGGGAGCATGCATTGGATGCATAATTTAATTCCTCATCAAAGGCGTGCCCATGTTGCATACTTTCGATGGAACCTGCTACATAAAAAATGAGAAATACATGAAAAAACGTGATTGCAATCACGTTTTTCATGTATTTCTCATTTTTCGTGTAGAAAGGTCCATCAAAAGTAAGCAACATGGGTACTCCATGGATGAGAAATTAAATTATGCATCCAACGAGTACTCCCACTCGAAATTTAAGTAAAACCATAGGGAGATAAATTGAAAATACGAGTTGAAAAATTAGTTTTTCTTTTTTCCCTCTAAAATTTGATGATGTCATCTAATCTTATTTTATTATTTCGACTATTATTTTATAATATTCCTTAGGAGTCCATTGTAGACCTCAAAATTTCTCTAATGCATTAATCACAAAGGAAAGTCACCAACAATTTACTTTTACAGATACACGTTTAATGTTCAAAAGTTTGAAAAAGCATTGACACTCTTCACAATTGGGCTATAGAAGCACTCTAAACTAATATGCTTTCTTAACGGGAAAAAAAACAAAAAAGTGTAGATGAAAACAATGTGCAAATTCAACATATAGTGTAGATGATAACATATATAGTATTTATTTATTATTATTATTTTTGGATCTATAAGATTCGGCAATTGGGCCAATCTCGTAATCACGTGACATGGGATTAATTCCAACTGCTACCACTATAACCTCTAGGCGTGTACATATGCCCCTTCGGATGCACAGGTTAATTGTGGGGATTTAAATCATGGACCTCCTTGCACATAATACTTCATTTACACAACCATCGCCAGATGAGCTTCCCCCTGGGAGCTTATAGCTTGCATGGTATTATTTTGGCCTAATATACCCAACATAAAATTATATGTAAACATGTGACTTTGACCTCCTTATCAACATGTATATGTCATCAAGGACATGTCATCACATATTAAATATGTGTTAGTTGACTTATCTTCATTGGCATATGAATATATTGAAATTGTTCAAATATTCGGGCATTTGAGTATCTAAGGTTATTAAATGACACATGAGAGACTTTATGATGGTGTACCATAGAGAACTTCCCAGATACTTGATATTCTTGAGCATGAAGGTGATCCAGGTATCTGGGAACTTATATATGACTTTCAATCGCTAACACTTTTATCCATATCCAAATAAATGAAATCTAACATCTGGGTATTCAATACTTCAATTAGGAATTTCTTATGAATCATCCTAGATCAATATTTGATCCTTATAATGACAAGTCATCAATCCAAGTCAGTTGACATGTGAGGATGAATGACACATGGAATAACATATCTGCAATGACATGCCATCATCAATTAGAGAACACCAAGTGTAAATAATAAAACCATAAAGATTAAAAGGAAAAAATGAAACATAGACATTTAGGGAGTTTGAAATAAAAGTTAAATATTCCATCTGGATCCAAATAACACTAATATGATATTTGATGAGCGCTATTATTGCAGCAAGAATGCTTCAACTCCTGGGCTACCAGCTTTACTTTATCAACCCGGGGTTTGTACAAACTTGGAGGTGACAGTGTTGTATACACAAGTAAAAGTGATGGTTCTGCCTTTTGTCACGGTTCAGTTGGCGAGAGACCACTAGGGTTTTCAAGCCAAAATTCTATGGAGTCAGAAGAAGCTTGGTTTCTTGATGGAAGAAAGGGAAATCTACTCTAAGGGAGAGCTACTCTACTACAATAATGAAAAAGACTGAAATTCAATGCTAAATCACACCATTCCCTAATTAACTGCCAAGAAAATACGCTTTGAAATAATGCTAAATTAACATGAACCAAATGCTACTATCTAAGCATGGAAGTAAAAAGCATCAAACATCACTAATGTGCAAGTAAAGGGATTGAAATAAATATGTTTTTGTCTTTTTGTCTTTTCATACCAAATCAAGTATGCAAACTAATTTCTTTTGGTGATGTGGCAGGTGAATTAAGGATGTTGTAGGATGACTAGAAGGGTTAAGAGACAGTTGATAGGCCATTTCAGGAAAACCTACTGGATTCTCTGTAAACCTACAAGATACAGCCGAGAGAAAAATGGAAGGTGTTGGAGGTGATGGAAGGCTTAGGGAAGGTGGTAGATGGGTGGAATGAAATTAGGAAAGGTCTAGGATCACTCAGAAGTCAACAACAAGGATATAAGATGGTTGGATTCGCTCAATGTGCTTGGAAGAATTTCTATGTAAAATGATGAAAAATAGTGAAGGCAATGGTGGAAATAAGGAATGACTATGGTGGATGAAGTGGAAGGTGGTTGCTGGCTATGAAGTCTTTGTCTACTCCTGAAGCACCTGCTCTGCATAAAACATGTATAATTTCCAAAAAGCTATGTGAACAAGAAGCATTCTCGTAAGCTAGAAAAGCAGAATTAATGAACTAACTACCTACATTATGCATGAGGAAAGTTGTTGAAAGGAATGAAAGCATGGATGAGATCGACTGCAAGAATGAAGATAGAAGAGATGGAAATGAAATCCTACTTTGTAAAATTAATCAAATGCTAACTTAAATACAGTAAACTCTAAAGCTCATGCAAGAAATAGAAATTTGTGTTTTTGGGGCTACATAAGGGTCCCTTCCTCAAATCATGATCCCAAAGGGAGGAAATGAGGCCAAGACACCTACTGAAAACCTTGTGGTACTCCTTTTATCCCTGCTAACCTGCTATTGAAGTAAGGCACAAATGGAAGCAAACTAATAAACAACCAATCCAATCTACACTACTTGCAATGAAAATACATCTAAAGGCAAATTAACAATGAAGCTATGAGACTAATCTAAACATACAGATACAAGAAAGAGGAGCCTTGGCTTCTAGGGTTGGGTCCTAACCCAATATCTTTAGCCCTCTAAGTTAACTCAGTGCTGGCTCAAAACAAAACTCATTCTTATTACCAAAACAGAAAATTACATCAATAAAACTTTCACAAGTCTAGAGCTCGAAAATAGCTTAGAGTTTTACAACAAAAATTCAAATCCTAATGAGGCTCTAGGCCTCTCTACTTATACAACTGAAGTCCCCAACGACTTCCTTAAAATTATGGAGGCTCGGCTCCCAAACTCGATATAAACTAGCTCTTTGTATCTCACTTGCTCGGCTGCCTTCTAATCCTCATGGCTTGGCTGCTTGCACTCCGAGCTGGTGTGATGGATGGAGGAATATTCGAATGGGGGAGAAGTAAATGAGGAGGATTTACCTCTTACAATCCCTCTCCCTTGTCCCATTCAAGTTTTAACCTTAGTATTTGCCAAAATTCCTTGATTTTCTCCTTCAATCCTACATTCAATACATATTAGTCCACTAGGCATAATACCCAACTCTAACTCATCTCATAAACACAATATAATCAAAAACATGTAATATGTTGTGAGAAAAGTTGGTTTGACTAAGCTACGAGGTGAATTAAGGCCCATATAATTACCCAATGATGAGTCTCATCATCACCCCCTACTGAAAGTGTTGCTCATCCTCTGAGCAACTCAATCAATATCCATATCCTTCATAGCTCTAGTGGCCTCCCTGACATCCCATGCCTTTGCTGTGGTTTCCTCTTCTTGTTCATAGAAGCCTTCTTTCTTTCCACCTCCTCCCACTGCCTCTTTTCTTCTTCTTCCTTTCTTCCTTCTAGCATTCCTAAGAGTAGTGGTGGATTGAGTTTCAGGCCAATCGAATTGACTTTTAGCCTTTGCATAGATTGCTTGTACATGGTGTCATGTTTAGTGCTTCTCTCAATCTTTGAGGAGAGTGGTACTCTCTTATCTTTAAGCTATATGGAAATGTGTTCCATCTCCTCTGGTAAGCATGCATGCTATCATCCCCTAACAACTTGAACTCGTCCTCAAAATGTGAAATTGCTTGCTCTTGGGCAGCAAGATACTTGGGTGCAAGCTGGGGATCATTTGCAATCAAATTATGGGTACTGATGAGGGCCATGGGATCTGACTGTTCAACTCTGATCATAAGAGGTTTAGTTTGTTCTCTTGTCAATATCTTCTTCATCTCTTCAGCCCTTGATTCCTCATTGTTCATCCATGATGCTAAAGCCATCAACTATAAATCTCTTAGATTGGCATTAGGGTCCCATACATTCATGTCTGTTAAGGCCATGTTATGCAAATAAAACTCAGACATCTTGGCCCTATCTTCTAGTGTGCTCTGATCACAAAGATCAATGAACTGCCTGTAGTCCTGAAATGGCATGGTGCCTCTTTGTGCTAGGGTCTTGATATGGAACTGCAGCCACTGTTCCTTGAGGTATAGGGAATAGGATTTAGTTGGCATCCTACATTGGATTTCTTCCAAAGAGATATTGGCCATACATGCCAATTGATTCTCTCTTTCTTGCAGTTGTCCTCTCAACCATGCATTTTCTATTTCTAGTTGATTTTTCATTATGGCCTCTCTGTCTCTCAAGCTACTTAGCTCTCTGCCCATCTCCTTGAGCTTCTCCTCCATGTGCCCAATGTCTTCCACCCCCTTGGACTTGGAAATTTGCATCCATCGATGAGTTCTGGCTCTCTCCTTCTCAAGCTCGAAGAACAGTGGAATAGCAATTTTTTGAGGAATGACCCTGCCTCCTTCAATAAACTTGTAGTAGGAGTCAAGGTTAGGTTGGGGGCTAGGTTATTTTGACTTTGGGTCCTCTTCTTTAGTTTCTTTCTGTTGGCCTACCTCCTTTTCCAATTTTTGTGTCTCCTATAGGTTCAACAGAGTATCCTGTAGGATTGCTTCTACTTCCTGTAGATCCTGCTGTGTATCCTATAGGATTTCTTTTCCCTTGGAGGAGGTGGATCTAGTCATATGCCTTCTCACATAGGTGATAGGAGACTTAGGAGAAGGCATTTTATCCTATTTTTTAGGTGAGTCCTCAATCACAATGGGAATTTTGGTTGGTGTTTGGGGTTTCCCCTGCCTTATTCTTGTGCTTTTCCTTGTCTTGAAATATAAGGGGGTATGCCTCTGTCTTTTGCCTTTTTGCTTGATGGGGGTGCTAAGAGCAGTGAGGGCAGTTGCTACCTCTCTCTCAGTGGGTTCTGGAGACACCCTAGGTGACTCCTCCTTGTCTTCTGCCCCCTCTTTCCCATTGCTTTCCTCACTTATGTCTTTCCTTTCTTCTTCCTCTTTTGTATCCTCATCTTATTTATCAGTTTCCTCCTTAACATCCTCCTCTGTTTTTCATCATTCTCCTTCTCTTTCTCCTCTTCTTCTTCATCTTCCTCATTTTCTTTTGTTTCATCTTCTTCTTAATCCATCTCATCTTTATCTCCTTTTGCATCTCCTTCTTCCTGCTCTACTTCTTCTTCCTCTACTTCAATCTCTTCCTCATCCTTTCCGCTGATAGTAGGACTAACATCATATGTGAGAGCTTTGATGTCCTCCTATGCTTGCATGTCTTTGAAAACTAACCATTGTATAGGAATTCTGAGGTTTTGGAGGGAATCTTCTATAAATATTATAATTAACCCATGGTGAGCTAACTGTTGGGAATTTCCCTCTTGCACCTTGATGCTTGTGTCTATTAGTGATTGCAGCAAGAAGTATGGTATGCTGAGCCTGTGGTGAGGGGGTGTTTCTGCTCCAAATCTCAACTCTTCAAGAAGCCTAAAATGATAGCCATAGACCACACTATACCTACCCTCACATGATATGTATTTGATAAGTTGGTAGCTCACCTCATTCCAGGGATATGGTAGACTTTCTCTCCTTACTCCATTTTTGTCCTCAATGGGTTCCTCACCTTCTAAAAAGAATTTCCTTTTGGAAATTTCCTAGGGGAAGTGTGGTAACTTTGCTGATGAGTTCAGGGGTGAGCTCTATGGAGAGGCCTCTTACCACAACAGTGGCATGGACTCTGGTAAGTGGAATGAGGGAGAGAGAAAAATCTCAGGCCACCTCATCATCATACCCCCTTAATTTTTCGAAAAACCCCATCCAATTATGCCTTGTGAAGATTTCTAGCACCTGAGGGTGTTGTTGGATTCTCACAGTGTTAATTGTCTCCCTTGTATTAAACCCTCTTGTCATCTTGGTTGGTGAGGTTTGAGGAGATGAGATGGTTGATACAATTTTCAAATGAAGAATTAAAAAACTGATATGACTGTGTGGACAACTCTCTTGCACAACTGCCAAATTCACTCAAACTAGAGTATTTTTTGTTCAATTTTATTGAAAGGAGGGATGTTTTTACAAAGCCTACCTCTTCATAGTGTTTGTTGTGGCCAACCCCCGTGTTTTCCCCTCTGAAACTCCTCTCAACCTATCCTATAGACTGTCTCTGTGTATCCTGTAGGAATCCTGTGTGCAATCCTGTAGGATTTCCTGTGCAATCCTGTAGGAATTCTTGTGTAGAAAAACGATGGAGTTTTCCTTTCTGTAGGTTTCCTGGGTATGAGAGCGACTTGTGAGAGTGAGCCTCGAGGAAATGAATGCATGAATGCATGGGGATGATGATTATTTCCTCTTATGGTCATTTGGGGTGAGGTGGTGTGCTGGTAGCCGAGGTACGATTTCCATTTTTGGACCATTGGTCCCCACTACCACCTCATCATTCCCCACTCCTCGTAATCAACTCCCACTTCATGCTTCCATAGCCTTAACTTCTTTTGTCCTTCTCCTTCTGTTTTTTAGTTGACTGTTGCCACGTGTGAGAGGACAATTTGTTTTGTCTTTGTTGACTGATTGAAGGTGGCCAATTTAACTGGACACCTTTTTCTTATAAACCAAATTACTTGTAACCTTTACATCTTTTGACTACATTATGCACATGAGAGAGTGAGCGAGATACTTACCTGTGGTGCTAATACCTTGCTGCAGTTGTTGAAGACTGGAGGTGCTTGTTGTGTGTATTGGTTGCATGTTATTCTTCTTCCCTTTTTTTTTGTTCTCTGATGATTCTTTTGTTGTGCAGGTACTTGGTGTTGAAGATGATGGTGTTGCTGCTGCTTTGGAGTTCCTTCTGCTCTTGGATCATCATGCTTGAAGCTTGTTGTTCGCATGATTTGTATTCTGTGGGATAGGCTGCTACAGGATTTCCTGTAGTTGCTTCTCCCTCAGAACTCTTAATCATATACTTTGCTGGGATTTTGAGGATGGTGACATGGATGGAGAGGGAGAATAGGAGTGTGGAGAATGAGGAATACTCAGGTGATGCTCCCTATTGCTCTTTGTTTCCTTCTTTTATCAAAGACTGTGAAAGAAAAATATTTGAAACTGATTTTTATTTTATTTTTTATTTAGGGTGAATGCAGGGGTGATGAAGGTGGAGATAGGTATGGTCATGGAATGATGATGTAGGGGTGCTATTTTATTGACATAGCAGGTCATTTTTTCCCTTAGGGTCGCTTCCTGTAGGATTTCTGGGTCACTGTGATTCCTACAGGATCATCCTATAGGTTTTCAGGGGATCCTGTAGGTTTACAAGGGATCCTGTAGAAAACACAGTCCCCTTGTAAACTGAAGGAAAGGAGTGGAAAAAATGAAAGAAATGGTAGAGTGATGAATGACAATGAGTGGAAAAATAAAAATGTGAGTGAAATAGGTCTCTTTGTGATCCTCCTTTTCTCTCTGATCGTCCTTCTTGTTGACCTGCAAAATAGAAATTTTCATGATTTTTCTCTTTTCCTTTTTTTTTTTTAGAAAACAACTAGGCTGCCTCTGAGAGGTTTTCATCCTAGCTGTTTGCCCTGGGCACCTCAAGAGAGGTTTTCACCCAAGGATCTTTTTATTCTCATTTTTTTCTTTTTTTTCTTTTTTTATTGACACCATTGGGCCACCCCAAGAGGTTTTCAACCCGATAGTGGGATTCAAGCGCCTCATGGAGGTTTCACCTGAGTCCTTATTTTATTTTTATTCTTTTTTCTCTCTTAGTGATTTGATGCTGTAGGAGCTAAAACTTGCTCCATTACCATCACTATTTTATTGATACCTGTAGGTTTTAACCCCGTACAGAAATTACCTGCATATGAATTCTAAAACACAGAAAATAAACAATGCGAGAGCATAACACATAAAACACATATACACAGAGATTTTCCCCTGGATCCCAAACTCGGGACTACCAGCTTGATTTTTCATTATGTTCCTTTCAATGTTACAATACATATTTATACATGCCAAAGCATCTAATACCATGGACCGAAAACCATTGCGTCCAAAACCATGTGCGAAAAACATGCACAGAACCATAGGTAGGTCCGCCCAACCTAATATAGGGTCCAAAACCAAAAGTTTCCGGGGCGCTGCCTCGGACCCCATAGAGTGGGGTTACTTGCACCCCTCAAACCCCTGTGACTCCCCCTGCTACGCAATCAGCGCAACAAAGGGGGGGCTCCGCCCCCCTTCTAACCCCCCGGTTCACTACGTGGGCTAGTCGTGGAAAGAATATAACTTAACCCCACATTCTCCCACTTGTTGTCTTCTTTCCATAAGGGGCCACAGGAGAGCTTAGTCATTTATCCAGCCATGCAACGCCCATTGTTTCTCTACACCAAGAGAACTTCTCAGAGCTCACAGATTTTGTCAATGCATCTGCAATATTCTTCAAAGTGTCCACCTTTACCAGCAACACCTTTTTGTCTTCTATCATATCCCTCACAAAGTGATATTGAACATCAATGTGCTTTGTCTTTTAATGATATGCAGGGTTCTTTACCAAGAAAATTGCACTTTGGCTGTCATAGTCTATCCTTATAGCTCCTTGTACTAACCTCATACTTGAACACAATCTCTGCAACCAAACAGCTTCCTTGCTTGCATGAGTGGCTGCCATGTATTCTGCTTCTGTAGTTGATAATGCCACTACAGATTGTTTCTTACTCATCCAACTGATTGCACCTCAAAATAGGTTTAAAACATACCCACTTGTAGATCTTCTCTGATCCAGATCTCCAGCCCAGTCTACATCAACAAAGCCATGAATATCCAACACTCTGTCCAATCCTGGTCTTCCTTGGTAGCACAAACCATAATCACTAGGACTACGCAAATACCTGAAAACCCTCTTCACTGCTGTCTAGTGCTCCTTCCCTGGTTTTGACATAAACTTGCTCAATACTCCCATTGCATGTGCAATGTCTGGTCTAGTACAGACCATCGCATACATCAGGCTACCAACTGCACTTACATATGGAACACAAGACATGTTCTCTTCCTCTTCTTGTGTCTTGAGACATTGTTCAGCAGATAACTTTACACCTACAAGAACAGGAACCTTCACCGGTTTACTATCCTGCATATTAAACCTCTGCAATATTGCCTCAACATACTTCCTCTGGTTTAACAAGAGTTTCCTCTTTCCCCGATCTCTTTTAATTTCCATGCCCAAAATATAGTTTGCAGCACCAAGATATTTCATGTCGAATTTGGAGGACAATTGGGTCTTCAAATCCTGGATAATTTCTTTGTCATTTCCAACCAGCAACATATCATCCACATACAAGACCAAATAAATAACACGGTCACCAATTAATTTAAAATACACACAGTGATCTGCTTTGCTTCTGGTGAAGCCAAGTCCCCGTATAAATGTATCAAATTTTTGATACCACATCCTTGGTGATTGTTTTAACCCATACATAGACTTCTTTAACTCTCATACCAGTTCTATCTTACCCTTCACCGCAAAGCCTTCAGGTTGCTTCATGTAGATCTCCTGTTCTAGATCCTTGTGAAGAAATTTTGTCTTCACATCCATCTGTTCTACCTCAAAATAAAAAGCAGTAGCAACAGATAAAAGTAATCTAATAGAAGTTACCTTGGCAACAGGAGAAAAAATATCACCAAAATCAATTCTCGGCACCTGGGAATAACCTTTTGCTACCAACCGAGCTTTGTATTTCTCCACCTTTCCTTCTGCATTTGTCTTCTTCTTGAACACCCATTTGCTGCCAATGGGTTTCCTTCCAGCCGGCAACTCCACCAGATCCCGAGCATCATTTTTGTGCAAAGATGCCATTTCATCAACCATGGCCTCTTTCCAGAGTTTTCCATCCTCTCAATCTACTGCTTCCTTCATAGTTCTAGGATCATCATCAGTAATAGATAAAGCAAAATTTGAACAGAAAGCAGATGGACTATACCTTTTTGGTTTCCTTCTTTCTCGAACTGATCTTCTCACACTCAGAGTTTGTGGCTCTTCATCTTCTGATTCCTCCTCCGCTGTAGAGTCTGATTCTTCCTCCTTTAGCTCAAACTCTATCTTCTCAGGTTCCTTTGGTTGGACTTCATGTTTAATAACATTTTTCGCCTCTTTGAACACCACATCTCTGTTGTACAAAACCTTCCTTGTTACTGGGTTCCAAAGCTTATAACCCTTTAAACCATCCTTATACCCAATAAATATGCACTTTTCAGATTTACTATCCAACTTGGTTCGTTTCTCCTTTGGAACATGTACATATGCATCACATCCAAATACCCTCAGATGTGAAAGAGAGGGTTTCTTACCAGTCCATACCTCCTGTGGAGTCTTATCCTCCAATGCTGATGAAGGTGATCTATTGACGAGGTAACACGCTGTCTCCACCGCCTCTGCCTAGAATTCCTGTCCTGACCTGGCACCACTGAGCATGCTTCTTGCCCTTTCCATAAACGTCTTATTCATTCTTTCTGCAACTCCATTTTTCTAAGGTGTATATGGAGTAGTCTTCTGTTGTGCTATACCACACTTCTTACAGAATTCTTCAAATTCCTTACTACAAAACTCTCCACCATTATCTGTCCTCAGCACCTTTATCTTCTTCTCTATCTGGTTTTCCACCAGAGCCTTAAATTCTTTAAACTTGTCAAAGACTTCAGATTTCTTCTTAAGGAAATATATCCATGCATTCCTTGAGAAGTCATCTATAAATGATACATAGTACACAGACTTGCCCAGTGATGGAACCTTCACAGGTCCAAACACATCACTGTGCAAAAGCTCTAATATTTGTTTCACCCTCTTACCACCAGATGGGAAACTCACCTGATTCTGTTTCCCATATACACAATTTTCATAGAAATCAAAATCCAGAGAGCTATTACTCATACCTTATACCATACCTTTACCATGAAGTATTCGAAGGCCCTTCTCTCCAATATATCCAAACCTTTGATGCCACAACATGGTCTTCTCTCCAGAGACCACTAGATTTTCTGCTCCACATTCAGGAACCACAGAACTGTTGCACCCATCAACAACAGTGCTACCTTGCATATTGTATAGAGTTCCAATCCGAACTCCCCACATCAATACCAGTGCTCCCCGAACCATCTTACAAGTATCCTTATCGAACACTGTTTTTACACCTACATCCTCCAACTTGCTTACAGAAATCAGTTTCTGGCCAATGTAGGAATATTTAGAACACCAGAAAGTGTTTTAACCATTCCACCTTGCAACTTCAACTTTACTTTTCCGCAACCAATGATTCTAGCCTTCCTATCATCCCCTAAGAAGACATCACCACCATCGTATTTCTCATACTCGCAGAACCACTCTCTATGGGGAGTGAAGTGAAAGGATGCACCTGAGTCAATCAACCATGCCTCATGATCTACATGTGTACTTGAAGAAGCCAAGTACACATCCCCACCTTCATCTGAGGTGGTTTTCGCCTCTGCAGAAGTTGCATCATCAGATTCCTTTCCTTTGTAAGGAGCTTTAGATTTACAGTCCCTTTTGTAGTTCCCTTCCTTTCTGCATTTCCAGCACACCACCTTTACAGGTTTTCCTGGAGATTTAGATCTCCCTCTAGATTTAGATCTCCCACTCGATGACTTATTTTTGTTTCTGTTCTGGGACCATCCTCGTATAGACAAGGCATCACCATTCTGGCTCTCCATATTTTTCCGTCTCATCTCCTCTATCAGCAAGGTTGAGACTATTTCATCAAACTGAAAGGCAGTTGCATTGCTACCTATTGCAATAACCAGACTATCCCACAGATTTGGTAGGGAACACAACAAACTAATGCACTTATCTTCATCTGAAATTTTGATATCAACAGACGATAACTGACTTACCACAGTATTAAATGTATTCAGATGCTCTGTCACTGAGTCTCCATCTTTCATCGTCAGGTTATAGAGCTTTTTCCATAGGAACAGTTTATTCACGAGAGACTTAGATTAGTACAAAGTCCCTAACTTGTCCCACAAAGCCTTCACCGTAGCTTCCCCTGATACACTTAGTAATACTGAATCTGAGACACACAATCGTATTGTGCTCTTTGCCTTCCGATCCAACTTCTTCCATTCTTCATCAGGTACTCTCGTTGGTTTAGTATCCGGATCTATCGTGATTCACTGATCTTTATCCACCAATAGATCCTCCATCTTGAGTTTCCACAACTCAAAACTCTGACCATTAAATTTCTCGATCTCTATCTTTCCACTACTCGCCATCTTCTTTCACCACTAGAATCGATCCTGCAGATTTCCCACTGAACAGGGTCTACCACAGGCTCAAGCGAAACCCCTTAGCAACAAAGGTGTCCCCTTGAAGCCAAAACAGCTCTAATACCAAATGTAGGTTTTAACCCCATACATAAATTACCTGCATACAAATTCTAAAACACAGAAAATAAACAATGCGAGAGCATAACACATAAAACACATATACACAGAGATTTTCCCCTAGATCCCAAAACTGGGACTATCGGCTTGATTTTTCATTATGTTCCTTTCAATGTTACAATACATATCTATACATGCCAAAGCATCCAATACCATGGACCGAAAACCATCGCGTCCAAAACCATGGACCGAAAACCATCGCGTACAAAACCATGTGCGAAAAACATGCACAAAACCATAGGTAGGTCCGCCCAACCTAATATAGGGTCCAAAACCAAAATTTCCAAGGGCGCTGCCCCAGACTAGAGTGGGGTTACTTGAACCCCTCAAACCCCCTATGACTCCCCCTGCTATGCAATCGACGCAACGAAGGGGGGGCTCCGTCCCCCTTCTAACCCCTCGGTTCACTACGTGGTCTAGTCATGAAAAGAATATAACACAACCGAACAATACCATCAATGAAATCTTGTTTTGACAACAGTCTCTTATAAATTTTCAATCGATGTCCATTAACAAGTAAGGGAATGGCCTCTTCATCTATGATCTTGATCTGTACTAAACCATTATCATGTCATCTTTCTACAACATAATGTCCTAGCCATCTTGTCCTTAACTTGCCCTTGAAGTCTTTATACCTAGAATCATATAACAAATCCCAATCACCTTCTTGAAATTGCTTTTCCTTGATGATCTTATCATGCCAGATCTTCCTCTGAAGTTAAATTACCTCTGTATGTAGGAGGGCCTACATTTTGAACTCATCTAAACCATTCAACTGGAGCAATCTCTCTTTTTGTGCACTGCTGAGATCTAGATCTAGTTGGGCTGCCATCCTTAATGTGTTATACTCAAATTCAATGGATAGCAGGGCCTTTTTCCCATAGACCAGCTCATAGGGTGTGAATCTAGTGGTGGTCTTCCAGGTGGTATTATAGGCCTAGGTGGCCTCAAATAGTCTATCTGCCCAATCCTTCCTGCTGCTGCTTACCACTTTGGTCAAGATGCCCTCTAGTGCTCTATTGGTCACCTCCACTTGTCCATTAGCTTGTGGATGATAGGGAGTGGAGGTTCTATGCTTTATCTTGTGTTGGCTGAGCAAGTCTTCAATCATGTTGGAGGTAAACTGGCTGCCTTGGTTTGTGACTAGCTCTCTAGGGTACCCAAATTTGTAAAATACATTCTCCCTTAGGAACTCAACTAGCTTCTCTTTTGTTGCTGCCTTAATTGCCTTGGTTTCAGCCCACTTACTCACATAGTCAGTGCACATAATGATGTATTGTTTTTGCTTGGAAGGAGGGGCAATAGGTCCAATGAAGTCCATACCCCACTTTTCAAATGGCTCGAAAGTCACTTGAGGCTACAGAGGCATTTCATCTCTTGGAGTAGGCCTTCCCATCCTTTGGCACCGATCACACTGACTAGTATTATTTTCACATCCGATGAAGAGTGGGCCAATAATAGCCTGCTTGCAACACTTTGAATGTTGTCCTCTTTGCTACAAAGTGACCTCCATAAGGCCCATCATGACAGGTCAGAAGGATGTCAAAGACTTCCTCCTCCCTGACACACCTTCTCAAGATTTCATTTGGGCCGAGTTTGAAGAGATTGCCCCCAATCCAAGTGAAGGGGGCGTTGCTCTTCCTTACTATCTTGCTTTTCTCTTTGGAGGACAAGTTCGGTGGGAACTGTGCAGATACCAAATAGTTTGTTATATCAGCAAACCATGGAGAGAGAATTGAAATAGAAAATAAGTGCTCATCTGGTAACTAGTCATCAACCATTCCTTCTTCACCTGCTTGTAAATTTAATCTGGACAAAATGTCTGCAACAACATTTTCCTTACTAGGCTTATCAATAATAGTTAGATCAAACTGTTGTAATAAAATTAACCATCTTATAATCCGAGCATTCACATCTGGTTTATTGATTAAATATTTGGTTGCAGGATGGTCAGTATGTACAAATGTTTGATAGGTTGTAATATTATGCCTAAATTTGTTCAGTGAATGCACAACAACTAGGAGTTCCTTTTCGGTCACTGTGTAGTTCAGTTCAGCCTTTGATAGATTCTTACTGATAAAGTAGATAGCATAAGGTAATTTTTCATCTATCTAGCCTAGGGTTGCTCCTATGGCTTTGTGTGAGGCATAAACATGAATATGAAAAGGAAGGGCCCAATTTGGGCCTCGGAGAATCAGTGCAATGGTTAACTTGTTCTTTAGGGTGTCTAAGGCCTCTTGACAACTTTTTGACCATATAAAATCAGAGTCTTTGGCCAACAAACCAAATAAAGGAGAGGCCAACTTGCTAAAGTCCTTTATGAACCTTCAGTAGTATCCAACCAACCCTAGGAAACTTCTAACATCTCTCTGCTTTTGAGGAGGTGGGACCCTTTGGATGATAGCTATTTTGTTTGGGTCCACCTGCAATCCTTGCTGAGATATTGAATGACCTAGCACGGTCCCTATAGTCATCAAGAATTCACATTTTTCGGGACTAAGAGACAGGTTCATTTCAATGCATTTGTGCAGTACTTTGCCTAGGTTGGACATAGCCTCTTGAAAATCATAGCCATAAGGTGTAAAATCATCCATATAAATTTCTACCGCATCATGGACTAACTCGACAAAAATACTCAGGATTGCTCTCTGGAAAGTGGTAGGAGCATTGCATAGGCCAAAAGGAAGGACCCTATAGGAAAAAGTACCCCAAGGACAAGTGAAGGTGGTTTTATCTTGGTCTTCCGGGCTAATCTAGATTTGGTTGTACCTGTTAAATCCATCTAGGAAAGAGAAAAAAAATTTCCCTGCCAGGCCATCTAGCACTTGGTCAATGAAAGGTAGAGGAAAATGGTCCTTCTTTGTGGCTTTGTTCAACTCCCTGTAATCGACACAAATCCTCCACTTACCATTTTTCTTTGGAACTAACACCAAAGGAGAGACCCATTCACTATCGGAGATAAGGTAAATGAATCCTACATCTAGCAGTTTTTGCAGTTCTTCTTTGACTATATCTTTAAGAGCTAGATTCATCCTCCTTTGGGGCTGCTAGACTAGCTTGCAACCTTCTTTGATGTATATGTGGTGAGTACACACTGAGGGGTGCACTCCCTTCATTTCTTTGTAACTCCAAGTGAAGGCATCTAGATGTTCCTTTAGCATGTTGCATAACTTCTCTTCTTAGAGAGCAGAAAGAGATGGATTGATTTTCAAGGTTCTCTCAGGGCCGAATTCTATGGTTTTGACACGGAGGGGGTTGGAATCGGCCAAGAATAGGTCAATTGGATGATTGTTCTGGGTTTCCTTTACTACATCTTCTAAGGAAAATGTACTGGGAGTTGGACTTTGGAGTAGGTGTTCAATCAAATCATCTTCATCCTATTGTCCTCCTCCCATGGTTGTTTCTAAAGTATAAATTTGGGTGGAATAAACTTCATCTTCTTCCTCCTCCTCCAACCATAAAGGTAAATAATTCTCTAGAGATGGCTAAACAGGAGGGTATAGGACTAACTGCTTGGAAATATGCCCATTCTTGATGGTCATATTCCCTACTCTACCGCTGAGGTAAGCATCAGCAGTGCCCAACCAGGGTCTCCCAAGGATGAGAAGGTAACCAAGGAAATCTGCAAGGTACTCCCAAGAGTCAATGGAGACCATCACATCCTCCACAATCCCCTCAGGGGTCACTGTGGAGCGGTCTATAAGTTGCAAAACTATTGTGGTCTTCCTCAATGAACCTTGGAGGTTGAGCTTGAGCATGGTGCCCTTGGTCATCACATTAATGACAGCCCCAAGATCAATCAAAGTGTGTGGGACAATGGTTCCATTGATGTCCACATCTACTACAGGGCTTTCAGGGTCCAAATACTTTGGAAAAATCACCTGCCCAACATTAAGTTGGACAATTGTCCAATGACATTAATGGTAGGGGCATCTCTTCTTCACCTCCCTGGATGCTTGAAGCACTTCTCCTTAATCAACTTATTGTAAATAGGAACATCTTTTATTGCTTGGAGAAGTGGAATCTTTACACATATATTTTTCAATTCTCCTAAAAGTTCAGTCTCTTCTGGGATAGGCTGGAGTGGTTGGGTTAATCTCTCAGGAAAGGGTGGATTTACTTTAAGAATGATTTCCTCTCTTTCTTCCTCAACCTCCCTAGGTGGAGGTGGAGGTTGGTTATCTGGGAGAACTCTCCCAGATCTCAGGTTAATCTCCTGGATTTCCACAACATAAGCTAGATATGATGTCTCTCCACTGTATACTTGTTGAGCCTATCTGTTGTTCGGGTTTGGATTTGGTTGGGTAGGAATCTAGGGTTGCTTGGGTGGAGCAAAGTGTAACAGTTGTGGTTGGGCAAGTGGTGGGGGAAATAAAGCTGGAGCATTGTTGTATTGGGGCCTCCACCCCTGGGGCGGTGCATTCCACTAAGGTTGTGGCGGAGCATATGGTTGAAATGACTAGCTGGCTGGCTGGGAGTGATACTGAGATGCAAAGGACCAAGGAGGAGGTGTAGACCAAGAAGGATGAGCAGGGGGTCCCCAAGAAGGTATGGATGTGGTCTGGTTGGGGTTGTAATATGCATGGGATGACCCTTGCATGCCTTGCTAGTATGGTCTAGGCCCATGAGGTCTCCTTTGGTTTATGTAGCAGAGCTGCTCAGTGACCCCTTCAACTCCTTGATATACATCTTTGAGTCCAAGCAAGGAAGGGAACTTGTCTATGGAGTGGTTTTCTTCATAGACTGAGCAAATTTCAATAGAATTCAATGGACATTCATTCCTAGGGTGCCTCCTAGTGCATCTAGGACAGAAAATGGCCAAGGTTCTCTCTGCTTCCTCCTGCTTTCTCTTAATGTGCATAGTGTCCATTTGTAAGGCAAGGGTTTGCAACATCTCACTCTTGAAATATTCCAGTGTGTTTCCAATTTCACCCTTGATGGATGAGTTGGAAGAGGATGTACTGACCATAGGTTGACTACCCTTACCCTTTTTCCTAGTTGCCCTATAATGGTTTATAAAGACAGTCTTAATATCCTCATAGGGTAATTGGTAGATATCTCCTCCTGATAAAAAGTGTAGGGTATCCAGAAGATCTTCCCTTAATCCCCTAACGAGGACTAGCTTTAGTGACTCAGAGTCAAGTGTGTACCTGGCCCTTTTGTAACTAAGCTGGAATCTTTCTTCATAATCCTCTAGGGATTCATCATTGCCTATGGTCATCCTAAAAATTTCCTCTTTAGTATCCTTTGACCTATAGTAGTCTCGATACTTGTTGTTAAAGGCTTGCTGCATCTGAGCCCAAGTTGTGATGCTATCCCCAGGTAAACCCATGAACCAGCGCAATGTTGCATCCTTGAGGGTAGATGGAAATAGTTTTAACTTCTGCTCATCATCTGTATAGTCATAGGTTTGGCATATAACAACAAACTCAAATAGGAAAGTGTCGAGATCTTCTGTGGTCAAGCCATGGAAATGAGGTAGGGAAAAGGGGCTTATATTTTTCATCTTAGTGTCCCCATTGGTTTCCCTAATGGGGAAGGCACCCTCAACTCTCTCTCTATTCCCTCTGTCATTTCTGTTTTTAGCCATTGGTTCAGTAGGAATGGGTTCTTCTTCTTCTTCTTCCCCTGTAGGTTCTTCAAATATGTCAGGTTGCTCACTTAAGGGTTCCTCCAATTCACAGCCACCGAAGAAGAGGGAAGGTTGGTTGTTTGATGCAGTGGGGGTATTTGGCAAAAATTTCCCTAAGTTGTCCCTATTCCTACGAGGCATGAAAGGAAATTTTTTTGGTTTGGTTTTGTGTTTTTTCTTCAAACTTGGAAAGTACTTTGCAGAATTGAAATTGCTGATTAAATGAAAACTATTGATTGAATGAAAAACTACTTGCTGAATTGAAATCTTGCTTGCAAAATGGAAAGGAAAGCAGAAAATGTAGAATGAAAAAGGAAGCAACTAAATTACTTTTTCATAAATAAACTAATGGCAGAATATTAGAGACAAGAAATAGAAGAAAGAAAGCAATAATCACATATTACTCAGACACCTCCCCGGCAACGACGCCAAAAAGTGATGAGCGCCAGTATTGTAGTAAGAATGCTGCAACTCCTGGGCTACCAACTTTACTTTATCAACCCGAGGTTCGTACAAACTTGGAGGTGACAGTGCTGTATACACAAGTAAAAGTGATGGTTCTACCTTTTTATCATGGTTCAGTTGGCGAGAGACCACTAGGGTTTTCAAGCCAGAATTCTATGGAGTCAGAAGAAGCTTGGTTTATTGATGGAAGAAAGTTAAATCTACTCTAAGGGAGAGCTACTCTACTGCAATAATGAAAAAGATCGAAATTCAATGCTAAATCACACCATTCCCTAATTAACTGCCAAGAAACTATGATTTGCAATAATGCTAAATTAACATGAACCAAATGATACTATCTAAGAATGGAAGTAAAAAGCATCAAACATCACTAATGTGCAAGTAAAGGGACTGAAATAAATCTGTTTTTGTCTTTTTGTCTTTTCATGCAAAATCAAGTATGCAAACTAATTTCTTTTGGTGATGTGGCAGGTGAATTAAGGATGTTGGAGGATAGATGGAAGGGTTAGGAGAAGTTTGGAAGGTGTGGGAGACCCTTGGGATACCTTTGGTGACTTCCTAGAGGTTTTTCCTCAATTCAGTCTCAAAACAGGCAATTTCAGAAAAACCTACAGGATGTACTAGAAACCTACAAGATTCCCTGTAAACCTACAAGATACAGCCGAGAGCAAAATGGAAGGTGTTGGAGGTGATGGAAGGATTAGGGAAGGTGGTAGATGGGTGGAATGAAATGAGGAAAGGTCTAGGATCACTCAGAAGTCAACAGCAAGAATAGAAGATGGTTGGATTCGCTCAATGTGCTTGGAATAATTTCTATGTAAAATGATGAAAACTAGTGAAGGCAATGGTGGAAACAAGGAATGACTATGGTGGATGAAGTGGAAGGTGGTTGCTAGCTATGAAGTCTTTGTCTACTCCTGAAGCACCTTCTCTACATAAAACATGTATAATTTCCAAAAAGCTATGTGAACAAGAAGCATTCTCGTAAGCTAGAAAAACAGAATTAATGAACTAACTACCTACATTATGAATGAGGAAAGTTGTTGAAAGGAATGAAAGAATGGATGAGATCGATTGCAAGAATGAATATAGAAGATATGGAAATGAAATCCTACTTTGTAAAATTGATCAAATGCTAACTTAAATACAGTAAACTCTAAAGCTCATGCAAGAAATAGAAATCTGTGTTTTTGGGGCTGCATAAGGGTCCCTTCCTCAAATCATGATCCCAAAGGGAGGAAATGAGGCCAAGACACCTACTGATAGCCTTGTGGTACTCCTTTTATCCCTACTAACCTGCTACTAAAGTAAGGCACAAATGGAAGAAAACTAATAAACAACCAATCCAATCTACACTACTTGCAATGAAAATACATCTAAAGGCAAATTAACAATGAAGCTATGAGACTAATCTAAAAATACAGATACAAGAAAGAGGAGCCTTGGCTGCTAGGGTTGGGCCCTAGACCAAGAGCTTCAGCCCTCTGAGTTAACTCAGTGCTGGCTCAAAACAAAACTCATTCTTATTACCAAAACAGAAAAATTCATCAATAAAACTTTCACAAGTCCGGAGCTCGAAAATATCTTAGAGTTTTACAACAAAAATTTGAATTCTAATGAGGCTCTAGGCCTCTCTACTTATACAACTGAATTCCCCAATGAATTCCTTAAAATTATGGAGGCTCAGCTCCCAAACGCGAGATAAAATAGCTCTTTGTCTCTCACTTGCTCGGCTGCCTTCTAATCCTCATGGCTTGGCTTCTTGCACTCCGAGCTGGTGTGATGGATGGAGGAATATTTGAATTGGGGAGAAGTAAATGAGGAGGATTTACCTCCTACAATCCCTCTCCCTTGTCCCATTTGAGTTTTAACCTTAGTATTTTCCAAAATTCCTTAATTTTCTCCTTCAATCCTACATTCAATGCATATTAGTCCACTAGGCATAATATCCAATTCTAACTCATCTCATAAACAAAATATAATAAAAAACATGCAATAAGTTGTGAGAAAAGTTGATTTGACTAAGCTAGGAGGTGAATTAAGGCCCATATAATTACCAAATGATGAGGCTCATCAATATTCAACTCGAAAAAAAACCAAAAAGGCTCGGAAAGCATCTACCATCTTGCTTACATAAAAAGAAAAAGGCTTATATTTATCTGAATTTACATGACAAATCATTAGGTGTCTTGCTTATTGATCCAATACACCATAAATTAGGTTTGGAATTATACAAAATTATATCTTCCCCAAAATTCCTTACATTCTACACGATTAGAGGTGAAAATGAGAAATAATGTATAAGGAACAATTTGTAAACAAAATAAATTAAATTAAGAAAAAAATGTTTTAAACTATAAAATAAGTAAAAAGTTTATAAAATATAAAGAAAATTTTGGAAGGTTCCCCATTATTTTACAAAGAAATCATATCATAATAGTGGTTTGTTGTATAGGCTACAACATAGCCTCATATTCTTAAGGAATGGGTCTTGACTAAGAATGGTTCATGGTTACCATATACAACAACCATCAACCATTCTTGTTCACAGTATGTTCCTTAAGAATATGAAGTTGGACTCTCTCTCTCTCTCTCTCTCTCTCTCTCTCTCTCTCTCTCTCTCTCTCTCTATATATATATATATATATATATATAAAGGTTGATGGCTATTGCGTGTATGGTACAATCCCACCCATGGTGTGAATATTCAAATGCATATATTTATGAATAGAGGCATTTCCTTTATTGTGTTAATGAATATGGTGTCAAGTATTTACCTCCTAGGATGCATGAGAATATAGGTATTCTCATGTGATTCCTTAGAATGAGCAAGGGTAACTTAATGAGGATTGGAAAATAAAGGTCAAGTAGGGACATTAGATCAATTACTTCATAATCTAGCGATTTCAGTTTGTGATCAACCTTTAATGGCTTCACAATTCCCTGACATTGATGTAAGGAAAATTGGGACAAATCCATGCAATATTAGTTAAGAACTTTGGGATTTTTCCTCCTTAAGAAAAATATCTTTTAGTGATTGAGAGACATGTCTTAAAAAGTGTATATTTGGAGATCATTATGCTTCTAAAAATACAGGGAAAGAGGAAAATTAGGTGTATAGTGAAGGTTACATGTCATTCTTGGAATTTTCTCAACGTTACAGTGTTAAAATGATTTCAAGCACCCTCTTAAGTATGGCCTAATGCAAACTAATTTTCACTCGGTTTCAAATGAATCTTAAATTTAACTACCTATTTGGTTATTTAGCATAGGTAATATAAGTTTGAGTTAGCCATGAATTGAAATTGTATGTGAATCTTACTACAAGCTTTAGACAAACTTGGAGTGTGTATAGTTGAGTTCTATGGTGTTGAAATTCGGACTTGCAAAGCCTCAGGGACCAATCCTCAGGGACCAATCCTAATATCATTTGGTCTAGCATGAGTGATTGTAAAATGGAATAGTATTGCAAGGGTTCTCCTTGGGCCTTAAAATTGGCCTTAAATGGGCCCAATGTTCATGATTAGAATCAAGCCATACAAGGGATTTTTTCCCTTATTGGGCCTTAAAAGCACCCAAATGTTGAAAACTCAATCATCAGAAGTGAGATCCTAAACCATTATGCTAGATAGCCTTCAAATTCACCTTTTATTCAATTTGGTCATGATTGGGATGACATCAATCCAATGATATTTCACCATGACACTTTGAATTGCCAATATTAGATCTAACCGATCCAATGATACATCGTTCAGACATTTTGACTTACTAGAAATAATATATGATTGATTCCATGATACACCACCTATAAACCATAATTTGACCATGATAAGGTTTTATAATGCTATAAAAACAAGTAAGGTGTCATTAAAAAGGAATTTTCTTCCTGGCAATGTTACATCTCTGAATAATTTTTAATGCATTGAAGAAGTGGAGCTAAGCCTTTATTTCTATACAAGGTGTCTCCTTAAGAAATACTGCCAAGCCTAAGCCTTTGCCATTAGAAAATGAGAATCCTTGGGTGATAAAGGCAAGCCTAAGCCTTTGTTGTTGGACAGTGAGAATCATTGAGCAATAGGCCAAATCTGACCCTTATTTGCTAAACAATGATAATCCTTGAGGGATAAGGCTAAGCCCAAGCCTTTATCACTTGATAATGTGAATGCTTGGGAAATAAAGCCAAGTTTGGATGTTTGCCACTAAAAAATATGAATCTTTGAGCAAGAAGCTGGCCAATCATGAGCATTTGTTATTCGATAATACAATTTTTTGAGTGATAAGATTGAACCCTCTCCCTTTTCATTGGACAATGTAATTTCAAAAATGATAAGCACTAAGAAAAGATCCCTACCACTTGGAAATTAAATTCTAGAGGGATATATCCTTGTGTCAAATCTCTAATTTTGGTGATCTCATCATCACCAAAATGATTATTGGATGTGTAATAAATGAGTGTGAGCATAGAGTAGATCTCCAACCAAGCATAAAGCTAGGAAAATTTTGAGACCCCATCTCTTGGAGGGCATCTAGAGGCTATGGTTTGTTATAGTGTTAATACTCCCTAAATTTAATAAGACTTTTTTCTTGGAATGTGATGCCTTAGATAGATGTCTAGGAGTAGTATTGATATAGCTAAGAAGTTGTGTGACTGAAACTTGGGAAAATCCACACATGAGAAGGAAATGATGGCTATCTTTCATGCAATGGAGACTTAGCAACCAAATCACATAGGTAGTTGTTTGCATATGAATGTTGACCATCATAGTCTAAAGTACTTCCTTGAACCATAGTTTTCTTCAACAAAAACAAATAAATGGGCCACCAAGATGTTTGGATATGACTATGAAATCATATATAAGAAGGATAAAAAGAATATTGTGGCTAATTCCTTATCTAGACAATTTGAGGAAGATTGGTTTGTAACATCCCCAAATTTTAAATCCCCACTAAAATTGCAATTAGTTATGCAAATGATACATATGTGGGCATTTAAATGTAAAAGGGTTAAAGGATCCGAAGCAATTGTAATTATTATTTTAATGTAAAATTCCAAACAACTAATGAAGAGGTGGAGCCTTGATATAGGCCATGAGAAGCCATGAAAAATGGAATCGAGAAAGGTGGATATGTATCAAACCTACCCATAGAAATAATCCATACCAATAAATTAATTTATTGAGCTATATATTGAGACAGTCCAATATTTCCAAATTCCAAAGAAAATAGGTAATGGAAAGATTTGGTAGTTGAACTACCAACTTCCATAATAATGGTAGTAGATAGTGTACCAATTATCTCATCTAAGGTATGGGTAGAGTACATCAAGAGACTTCTAAAGGTTCACCAAAATCTTCCAATATAACCACAAATTAGGAATATCTAACATTAAATCAAAGGGCATAAAACCTAGGGAGATTAGGAGACAAGCAACCAGATATTGGATCATCCATGAGTGGAGAGTAGAGGAAGCTCTTGTGTGGAAGAAAATAGGCACTCATAAATGAGTTATGTGGAAAAAAATGATCTAGTCTACGTGGGAAGGAAAAGGCCCATGAAGTAATGAAAGAGTTAGTCACCCACAAATTCAGGTGTAGGAAAAAGGATGAAAAAATTGCTTTCCTTGTGCAGGAGAATAATGTGTTCTCACATGTAGAGGAAGAAAAAAGAAAAGGACATAGGGTTATTACATGCAGAGAGCTTGGACTACAGATGAAGGGCTCTAAGGACCAAAATTCAACTATGTTCCCAACCCAAGTTCTAAAAGGATTTGTTTGTTGGGTGCTTGCTTAGTAAGTCAGAGAAGTATTGAGAAAGAGAGCATCGAGGGACTGATGGGAGAAATAAAGGGGGATTTCTTATGTTGTATAAGCTAGATGAGAAACCACTCATAGATATGTGCAGGCTTTCGGTTTAGAGGGGTTTGAGTAGCACTTGCTAATATTGATGGTAAAGGAGAGTGACCTTCATGAATTTAATCTTGAATCTATGAAAGAGAGATAATTCCCTCATGGATTCATGGTTTGGCTCAAGAGTGGCTAACTACATAGGATAGAGTAGTCAATTGATCCTATGGTTAGGTGGAAAATCGCTAACCCCTCGTTTGTTGTAGGAAACTATGCATTATACTCAGATAAGTGCATTTGTTTTTCCTTGTAAATTTATTTGCATATAATGAAAATGAATGTTCATGCTTTTGCACTTGTAATATTTTTATGCTAAATTTAAACCTTGGTTTATGTGATACATTTTCATGGTATGAATTGTTGATTTCGTCTATGATGACTGTTAATATTCATATGCCTTCCCATTGAATTTTAATGAGTTCTTATGATGTGATTTTCATGTTTGTGGGCATAGATGGAATGTATCACATGAGCATGGGACTGTTATATTTTTTATTCATGGTTATCTTTAATGTTTGTGTCTATAATAGGACCTTTTGGAAATCAAGATACTATAACTAAGAAGATAGGGAATGTTAACCCTCACTTAATCTCTTGAGAAACCATGGTGGAAAATAGGTTGACGAGGAGTATTAGTGAGTCTCAACCATGGGAGTTGGGTCCATTCCAAATAGGCAAGAAAAGTCTTGCATCTACTACTTCTGAGAAAATTGTTGAATTGATGAAGTGGACCTTAATGCAAGAGTAAATGCATTGATTTTAAAGTGAATACTTAGAGGAAGGAGTCTTCACAAAAAAATTGATATTAAGGTGTTAAATAGTTCAGTAATGAGCTAATGAATTGGTTGAAATCTCTTGAAAGGCTTGATTAGGCCCTGATATCCTTTAGAATGAATGTGAATGTTCATAATACCTATGGGGTTGCTATGTGTATGATGTTTTTGATAAGAATACTTGGAGGCCTTTTTGTAGTTATAATTGAAGTAAATAATGAGACTATTCATATTTTAGAGATTGAGCCTTTTTAATGGTTATGTTTAGCTGTTATGGTATTGGGATTGAATGTAACACACTCCTCCCATAACTACCCAAGTAACCGGCCAACCGGGGTAAACATGTGATGAGAAGTTACTATGATATAATTCGACTCCCTACATGTTAGTTAAGAAAGTGGAATTGACGGAAACACACCATACCAGACCTTATGCACCTGCTACAGGACTCCCATAATGAATCCTAGCCATTCCCTTGACCAACCCTAGGGTCAAACTGAGTTTTTAGACCACTAAACCCTTGGACGCTCCCTTGATATTGACAAGGGTGTGTCTAAAGACCTCATACGCACTGACAACATGGGTATGCCTGCATCTGGGGAATTTTCTCCTGAGACCTGTGCATGAAACTCCGATATTTGTGCCACTTTTCAAGCCCATCAAACCCTGTAGCTTTCATAATCCATAATTTACATAATGACAAGACTTACAAATCAAAAACTGACTCCAGGACAAGGCCTGACCATCCCTAGCCGGGACTGACATTTTGTCAAAGACTTGGCATCAATGAAATCTATAGGACATGAATACATGACAAATTATAAATTGTAGGTTTTAACCCCGTACATAAATTACTTGCATATGAATTCTAAAACACAGAAAATAAACAATGCGAGAGCATAACACATAAAACACTTATACACAGATATTTTCCCCTGGATCCCAAAACCGGGACTACCAACTTGATTTTTCATTATGTTCCTTTCAATTTTACAATACATATTTATACATGTTGAAGCATCCAATACCATGGACCGAAAACCATCGCATCCAAAACCATGGACCGAAAACCATTGCGTCCATATACAACCATAGAGTGGGGTTACCTGCACCCCTCAAACTCAGTGTGACTCCCCTCGCTACACAATCAGCGCAATGAAGGGGGGGCTTCGCCCCCCTTCTAACCCCCCGGTTAACTACGTGGGCTAGTCGTGGAAATAATATAACACAACCCAACATTCTCCCACTTGTTGTTTTCTTTCCACAGGGGGCCACAAGAGAGCTTAGTCGTTTATCCAACCCTGCAATGCCCATTGTTTCTCTACACCAAGAAAACTTCTCAGAGCTTACAAATTTTGTGAATGCATCTGC
Organism: Pinus tabuliformis; assembly: GCA_031772625.1. Lineage (NCBI taxonomy): Eukaryota > Viridiplantae > Streptophyta > Pinopsida > Pinales > Pinaceae > Pinus > Pinus tabuliformis. Next base: position 1,477,619,831 of record CM062818.1, read on the forward strand.
AGTATTCTTCAAAGTGTCCACCTTTACTAGCAACACCTTTTTGTCTTCTATCATATCCCTCACAAAGTGATATTGAACATCAATGTGCTTTGTCTTTGAATGATATGCAGGGTTATTTGCCAAGAATATTGCACCTTCACTATCATAGTCTATCCTTATAGCTCCCTGTACTAACCCCATACTTGAACACAATTTCTGCAACCAAACTGCTTCCTTGCTGGCATGAGTGGCTGCATGTATTCTGCCTCTGTAGTTGATAGTGCCACTACAAATTATTTCTTACTCATCCAACTGATTGCACCTCCAAATAGGTTAAACACATACCCACTTGTAGATCTTCTCTGATCCAGATCTCCAACCCAGTCTGCATTAACAAAGCCATGAATATCCAACACTCTATCCAATCTTGGTCTTCCTTGGTAGCACAAACCATAATCACTAGTGCCACGCAAATACCTAAAAACTTGCTTCACTATTGTCCAGTGCTCCTTCCCTAGTTTTGACATAAACTTGCTCAATACTCCCACTGCATGTGCAATGTCTGGTCTAGTACAGACCATCACATACATCAAGCTATCAACTTCACTTGCATATGGAACACGAGACATGTCCTCTTCCTCTTCTTGTGTCTTGGGACACTGTTCAGCAATTAACTTTACACCTACAAGAGTATGAACCTTCACCAGTTTACTATCCTGCATATTAAACCTCTGCAATATTATCTCGACATACTTCCTTTGGTTTAACCAAAGCTTCCTCGTTGTCCGATCTCCTTTAATTTCCATGCCCAAAATATAGTTTGCAGCACCAAGACCTTTCATGTCGAATTTGAAGGAAAAATGGGTCTTCAAATCCTAAATAATTTCTTTGTCATTTCAAACCAGCAACATATCATCCGCATACAAGACCAGATAAATAACACGGTCACCAATTAATTTAAAATACACACAATGATCATCTTTGCTTCTGGTGAAGCCAAGTCCCCGTATAAATGTATCAAATTTCTAATACCACATCCTTGGTGACTGTTTTAACCCATACAAAGACTTTTTTAACTTGCATACCAGATCTTTCTTACCCTTCACCGCAAAGCCTTCAGGCTACTTCATATAGATCTCCTCTTCCAGATCTCCGTGAAGAAATGATGTCTTCACATCCATTTGTTCTACCTCAAAATCAAAAGTAGTGGCAACAGATAAAAGTAATCTAATAGAAGTTACCTTGGCAACAAGAGAAAAAATATCACCAAAATCAATTCCCGACACCTGGGAATAACCTTTTGCTACCAATCAAGCTTTGTATTTCTCCACATTTCCTTCTACATTTGTCTTCTTCTTGAACACCTATTTGCTACCAATGGGTTTCCTTTCAGCCGGCAACTCCACCAAATCCCAAGCCTCATTTTTCTGCAAAGATGCCATTTCATCAACCATGGCCTCTTTCTAGAGTTTTCCATCCTCTAAATCTACTGCTTCCTTCAAAGTTCTAGGATCATCATCAGTAATAGATAAAGAAAAATTTGAACAGAAAGTAGATGTACTATACCTTTCTGGCTGTCTTCTTTCTCGAACTGATCTTCTCACACCCAGAGTTTGTGGATCTTCATCTTCTGATTCCTCCTCTGCTGTAGAGTCTGATTCTTCCTCCTTTAGCTCAAACTCTATCTTCTCAGGTTCCTTTGGTTGGACTACATGTTTAATAACATCTTTCACCTCTTTGAACACCACATCTCGGTTGTACACAACCTGCCTTGTTACTAGGTTCAAAAGCTTATAACCCTTTAAACCATCCTTATACCCAATAAAGATGCACTTTTCAGATTTACTATCCAACTTGGTTCATTTCTCCTTTGGAACATGTACATATGCATCACATCCAAATACCCTCAGATGTGAAAGAGAGGGTTTCTTACCAGTCCATACCTCTTGTGGAGTCTTATCCTCCAACGCTGATGAAGTTGACCTGTTGACCAGGTAACATGTTGTCTCCGCCGCCTCTGCCCAGAATTCCTATCCTAACCTGGCACCACTGAGCATTCTTCTTGCCCTTTCCGTCAACGTCTTGTTCATTATTTATGCAACTCCATTTTGCTAAGGTATATATGGAGTAGTCTTCTGTCGTGCTATACCACACTTCTTACAGAATTCTTCAAATTCCTTACTGCAAAACTCTCCACCGTTATCTGTCCTCAGCACCTTTATCTTCTTCTATGTTTGGTTTTCCACCAAAGCCTTAAATTCTTTAAACCTGTCAAAGACTTCATATTTCTTCTTAAGGAAATATATCCATGTATTCCTTGAGAATTCATCTATACATGATACATAGTACACAGACTTACCCAGTGACGGAACCTTCACAGGTCCAAACACATCTCTGTGCACAAGCTCTAATATATGTTTCACCCTCTTACCACCAGAGGGGAAACTCACCCGATTCTACTTCCCATATACACAATTTTCATAGAAATCAAAATCTAGAGAGCTAATACTCATACCTTCTACCATACCTTTACCATGAATTATTCGAACGCCCTTCTCTCCAGTATGTCCAAGCCTTTGATGCCACAACATGGTCTTCTCTCCAAAGACCACTAGATTTTCTGCTCCACTTTTAGGAACCATGGAACTATTGCACCCATCAACAACAGTGCTACCTTGCAGCTTGTACAGAGTTCCAATTCGAACTCCCCGCATCAATATCAGTGCCCCCCAAACCATCTTGCAGGAATCCTTCTCGAACACTGTTTTTACACCTACATCATCCAACTTGCTTACAGAAATTAGATTTCTGGCTAATGCAGGAATATGCAGAACACCCGAAAGTGTTCTAACCCTTCCACCTTGCAACTTCAACTTTACTTTTCTGCAACCAACGATTCTAGCCTTCCTATCATCCCCTAAGAAGACATCACCACCATCATATTTCTCATACTTGCAGAACCACTCTCTATGGGGAGTGAAGTGAAAGGTTGCACCTGAGTCAATCAACCATGCCTCATGATCTACATGTGTACTTGAAGAAGCCAAGTACACATCCCCACCTTCATCTGAGGTCATTTTCGCCTCTGCAGAAGGAGCATCATCAGATCCGTTTCCTTTATCAGAAGCTTTAGATTTATAGTCCCTTTTGTAGTGCCCTTCCTTTCCATATTTCCAACGCACCACCTTTACAGGTTTTCCTAGAGATTTAGATCTCCCTCTAGATTTAGATCTCCCACTCGATGACTTATTTTTGTTTCTATTCTGGGACCGTCGTCGTACAGACAAGGCATCACCATTATGGCTCTCCATATTTTTCCGTCTCATCTCCTCCATCAGCAAGGATGAGACTATTTCATCAAACTGCAAGGCAGTTACATTGCTACCTATTGCAATAACCAGACTATCCAACGAATTTGGTAGAGAACACAACAAACTAATGCACTTATCTTCATCTGAAATTTTGATATCAACAAACGATAACTAACTTACCACAGTATTAAACGCATCCAGATGCTCTGTCACTGAGTCTCCATCTTTCATCCTCAGGTTATACAGCTTTTTCCGTAGGAATAGTTTATTCACCAGAGACTTAGATTGGTACAAAGTCCCTAACTTGTCCCATAAAGCCTTCGCCATAGCTTCCCCTGATACATTCAACAATACTGAATCTGAGACACACAATCGTATTGTGCTCTTTTACTTCCGATCCAACTTCTTCCATTCTTCATCAGACACTCCCATTAGTTTAGTACCCGGATCTACCACGATCCGCTGATCTTTATCCACCAACAGATTCTCCATCTTGAGTTTCCACAACTCAAAACTCTGACCATTAAATTTCTCGATCTCTATCTTTCCACTGCTCGTCATCTTCTTTCACCACCAGAATTGATCCCGCAAATCTCCCACTGAATGGGGTCTACCACAGGCCCGAGTGGAAACCCTCAGCAAGAAAGTCGTCCCCTTGAAGCCAAAACAACTCTGATACCAAATGTAGGTTTTAAACCCGTACAAAAATTACCTGCATACGAATTCTAAAACACAGAAAATAAACAATGCGAGAGCATAACACATAAAACACATATACATAGAGATTTTCCCCTGGATCCCAAAACCAGGACTACTAGCTTGATTTTTCATTATGTTCCTTTCAATGCTACAATACATATTTATACATGCTAAAGCATCCAATACCATGGACCAAAAACTATCGCGTCCAAAACCATGGACCGAAAACCATCACGTCCAAAACCATATGCGAAAAACATGCACAAAACCATAGGTAGGTCTGCCCAACCTAATATAGGGTCCAAAAAAAAAATTTATGGGGCGTTGCCCCGGATCCCATAGAGTGGGGTTACTTGCACCCCTCAAACCCCCTGTGACTCCCCTCACTACGTAATCAGCGCAACGAAGGGGGGGCTTCACCCTCCTTCTAACCCCCCGGTTAACTACGTGGGCTAGTCATGGAAAGAATATAACACAACCCAACATAAATGATTGATAACTCATATGAGGCTTGATAAGAAGGATCACCACCCTCTTCCCTTAATTTTTTTGACATCAATTAGGTCTTGCATCCATTATCCTTTTAGTCACAAGTAAATACATAAAATAACCATGACTATAGCCAATCATATAACCATGCTTATAACCAACATTAAACCATGTAAATAACAATGAGATAACAACCATTAAGGCCACATAATAACAAGTATAGAAGCAAGAGAACTTATCTTTTATTAAACATAGGCAAGAGCCAACCAGGCTCGAGACTTCCACATACCACCCGACCATAGACATAGTTGAACCAAATATTTCTTTCATCCAGTCACCCCCGTGCCATATTCTAAGCATGAATGTGGGATCTCATGCATAAACCAATCCGAAAACAACCAATGGAATCCAGAGGTTAAACCACCTTCACCCTCACCAAATCGTGACCTCGCCAAAACTAGCACTGAGATCACAAAGCAAAACCCGAGCTTGGAATGCATCCAGACTCCAACATTATCCTTAACGAATTTTTCGTATCCTTGTCTCTCATGCTTTACCGCAATCCACGTTGGATCACTAGGCCCTAAATCGAGACACCAGTCTCTGGTCTTTACCACAATTCACATCGAATCACCAGGCCTTAACCGAGCCTCCACTCTCAGGCTTTACCGTGTATCCCGCCAAAACTGGTCAAGGTATTCCTAAGCCTTTGGGAATTTTCCTGAGACCACCTCCACTCCAGATTTTGAAACCATCCGGCAATTCCAAAGATCAAAATCGAGAAACAATCCCATCACACCATGGCTATCCAAAAAAAGGCAAGGCAACGCTGAAAACCACTATCATAACCTGACAAAACCATGCCACCGACAGCAAGAGAACCATATACTAACATGCAAAGCCATGCATGTCAAAACCAGTTAGGAAATCACACATGCAATATGTTACCTGTAAGTATTCATGTTGAAGCTGCTTGATCCTGCTCCTCCTATCTTGATCTTTGCTTTCCTTTACTTTCCTCATCCTTCCTTTGCTTGCTTTTCCCTTCCTTGCTCCAAAGTTGAGAAAAATCTTGCCAACTGATCCTCAAAAGCCTTTTTATTAATGAGGCCTCTATTTTCTTCAATTTCCATTATTTTCCTTCATTTTCCTCCTCACATGCAACATGTGACCTTTCACCTTCCTTTTCTCCTATTTTCATTTATTTTCATAAATAAATGTGCCAAAATACCTTTTTTCCTTTTTAATGTTTTAGTCATTGCCTTTGCCAATTTCCCTTAGCCATAACCACATCCAGTGATTCCTACTAGGATATCTTTGCCCAACATTCAACTTGGAATAAGTGTCCCTTAACGATGGTCTTATTTTTCCTTTATTAGCTTTTATTACATGAACTTTTAACCAGGGGTTGTTGTAGACCCCTCCCCCTTGGGGAACACCATCCTCGATGTTAAACCACACCAATACCTCAGTAAAACTGCTAAAAAGAAAACATACTACCCATGGATTTGTATAACTCAGCTCGTTGCAGTATTTACAATGAATGACCACTGCTAAATCATGAAAAACATACCATTTACTGGAGCTTTATAACATAGCTCATCATAGCATTTACAATGATATACACATATACCCATATGCACATTTTCTCATCCAGCAAATGGAAGGATACAATTCTTGTATCAATCAAAAAGAGAATTCAAAAGCTCACACCTCCAACCTCAAAAGTAGTACCAGGATTCACCTCCTTCCCAAGATGTCCATAATCCACTGTCAAAGTCAAAGCCACATCCAATGTCTCGCACTACAATCCTACGCCACTTTTCCGCTCAGTGAACAGTTACCGACTCATTTTTCCTGGGTGCACTCCTAATGTGCATATGATTCCATCTAGAAATTATAATGACAAAAAAAAATCCATCCCCAACTTTCCCTTCTCTGCTACACAGTCCCTCGGGAAATATGGTCACCCCCTTCCATGTAGTCACTCACCTTCCATGTTCCCCGACATCCCCTATCCCAGACAATCCATCCCTTGGCAAGGCTTCCTCACATCGGAAGGTCAACAACTAAGGCATATACCTGCCTCAAAACCATCATATCGTTCATAGAATGCTCATGGAAACCAATGGACACTATTGAGTATCAGTGTCCCATAATGGCCCTGCTCCTAAAGTGCTTTACCAATATAATGATGCATTTTCCAATTTCTTTTGTTGTTGTTGCTAATTCTTGCAGTCGATTTCAACCACCCAACCCGGGAATTTCATGCTTTCTTGTACCAAGCACATAATTTCTTTTAGAGTCAAAATAAATTGAAATAACTTCAAATCATACCTCATTGGTGGCCCGTCAATAAGGTATACTTGCAACTTTGTTTACTTTTCTGTCACAACAAGTCAAACTAGCATCTTTGACCAAATCATCATGTATAAACATATCACATCAAGTTAGCTGAAAAAACAACCATCATAGATCAAAATCATAAATCACATGTAACCATCATAAACCAGAATCATATATCACATGTAATCATCATAGACTAGAATCATAAATCACATGCATAATGAAACTGAAATAAAATATTGATACTTATCCTTTAATCAATCCTTAGCTTCTACCTTTGTCTTTATTCCATACGCACACCAGATCAGTTGCCACACCCGAAAAACACCCAGTTCCTTCTCTTCAACCATGTACACATACACATAGTGTACATCCCACAATACAATCACACACGACATACAACACCATATAATACATGTACGTACACCTGACATACAACTCATACACCTACACTCGGTGTACAACACAAAACAATACATACGCCTACATCTGGTGTACACCACACCACAATACATACACCTACATCCAATGTACAACACAATACATAAACGTACAAAGAGTACAACACAAAAATACACATGTCACAATACCACAACCACATAATGCGCATACATAGTACCACATGCCCGCAACACAACATATATGAGATGCACACAATACCACATGTACACCAGTACCATATGTACAACATGTACATAGTACCACCTATACACTGCACCACCTGCACAAAGTGTACACATCATCACATGTACATGACATTGTTGAAAATAGCAACAAGAAATGCTAAAAATAGCTTTGCTATAAATAGTATTTCAGGTACCAGTGTTGGACATAGCAACAAGGAATGAAAAATGGAAATGCTAAAAATAGCATTGCTATAAATAATATTTCGGGATAGATTCCAATTTTAGTTAGTCCCTGAACTAAAATTGAGAAGTAAAATTCGAATTTGATCTTAGCAGCTATTTGTAAAATAATTAGTTAATTCATCTTGAGTTAATTAGTTGTAAGAAATCAAACATGAAGTCTATGTGAAGACATGCAACAGTTTCTCCATTGATTGAGGAAGTTATCCCTTGATTAAAGGAGATCAGGATGAGTTGTAATTAGTTAGCTCAGTTAACTGAGTTAAGTCCAGTTAGATTAGTTCCAACAGTTTGTGGAATTAATTGTGAGTTCAATTAGTTAATGCATGCATGCATGTAACTGCTGCACTTCAGATAACTGAATATTCTCTCATAAATAACTCATGCATGTTAGTTCAGTCAGAGACCCAGTTGAGATCAGAGGAAGGGATAGTGTACTATCATTTGGAGGATTTTTCCTATATAGGAAACTCATCCATGCATAAGGAATTATCTCCTTTAGGATTGCACAGTTACTTATGAGTTTAGTGAGCAGTGCGAGAGGTGAATTCACATAGGTGGCAGCATTGGACCCCAAGAGAAACTGCGCTAGAAAATAGGAGGCTTGGAGGGCAGAGGAGAAGGTTTATGAGAAGCCTTTGACTGTCTATGAGCAACAGAGGGATTGTACTGAGAGCAGGATAGCTTGTGAGCTAATGCTTTGTGTAATCCGAACATATTTCCACTTGTATGATAATACAAAGATCGGGGTTTTTAGTTGAGGCTTTCCCCAAAGTATTCTTCTGTGTTCATGTGTGATTGCTTTCTCATTCTCAGTTATATGTGTTCTATTTGATCTTGCTCATAATCGATTAAGCTTCCGCAAGTTTGTTGTAGAAGTAGATCTTGTATTTTACTTTAGTATATTGCATTATTAGGTGATCTATGGTGAAGTTTTTACATGGTATCAGAGCAAAGGTGATCAAAGCGAAGAACAATATACAAAGAAGGGAGAAGTTCGAAGGTTGAAGTTCCTAATTATCGAATTCGAATTCTTATCACATCTCAAATTTCCGCAATGGCATTCAACGGGTTAAGACTCGAGTATGCCCTTGATGGCAACTCGAATTATATAGCTTGGAAGGATCACATGGAAGCAGTATTAGCAGATAATGATCTAAAGGACTTCATTGATCAAGAAGTCCCCAAGCCAGCAGCGGCTAATGCTACAGAATTGGCGGAATGGAAGAAATGTGTGGCTAGAGCGAGGAGAATCCTTCTGGAGGGAGTTTGAGACCACATAGTCTCGAGTCTCCATGGGAAGGAGACACCGTTTTCAATGTAGAAAGCATTGAAAGATCTTATCAGAACAACAGCGATCAGAGGAAGCTGGCGCTAAAAGACAAGCTTCGGAAAATCAAGTTTGAAAAGGGAAACATGATCTCTACATATCTGAACAAGATCACCACTTGCAGGGATGAGCTTGGAAGTGTATGGATCATGACAGTCGATGATGACATGGTGAGTCTTGCTCTCCTCGATCTTCCTAAGAGCTGGCATAGCTACCAAGACTCGGTAAATGGAAGAGAGAAACTGCCAGATTGGGAACGACTTTGGTTGGATCTGATGCAGGAGGAGATAAGGAGAATCACCAGAGATGGTTCTTCATCCAAGGAGGATGCAGAAAATTGTACCTTAGCGAGTAAGGCAAAGAAAGGGAAGGAGAAGGATTCTTATCCCAAATCGAGTTCTTCCTATGGTGGGAAGAAGTTTGACAAATCGAAAGTGCGATGCTTTGATTGTCATGAGGTGGGCCATTTTGCTACAAATTGTCCACTGAAGAAATCCAAGATGGGATCCAAGGAAGGATTTGAAGGTGAGGCATTGGCCTCACAGTTCGAGTTGGATTTCACCCTCTTCGCATGCATGATTTCATCCATGGTGGGATGTGGTTGGTTTCTTGACAGTGGAGCTTCATTCCACATGACCGGCGATAAGAGTTTGTTCAATACCTTGGAGGAGAAATATCTCCAGATACTCATAGCGATGGGTAATGATGAAAAGTATAGTGTCTCAGGAGTAGGCACAGTTGTTTTTCAGAGGGAGCATGAAGCTCGCATTACCTTGACAGATTTGAATTATGTGCCAGAACTGAGGAAAATCTTGGTATCGATCGCAATGCTAGAAGACAAAGGCTATGATGTAGTCTTGAGTAAGGGAAAGGTTTTCCTTAGACACGTCACCACGAGATAGGTGAAGCAAATCGGTTCACGAGTCAAGAACCTATATGCTCTTGAGGTTCAAGATGCATGCGAATCTTTGAGGAGCAAGGCAATTGTTGGAGACTTGGTGATTGAGAGGGAGAGTACATTACCTCTCAACATGCAGTGCTAGAAGAAGTCTCAGACAATTGTGGAGGAGCCACAATTGGTGAAGCAGCTTCAGGAGCTTGTGGAGCAGCCACAACTAGAGAAGTTGAGAGGAGATCGAGTGGAGGCATCCGCTCATGCAGAGGCCTCCAGTAGGGGGAAATTTCGAGCCAAGTGGGTAGAGGGATCACATGCAACCATACCTCCAGGTGTGTGGTGGTGCGATGTGAAGTGATAGTCCCAATAAGGCTAAAACAGGAGTAGGATATTTGAGGTACCCAGCCTCTTTGATTAGACCTTGCTACAGGAGCCCCGATGAGGAGTAGCAGGACTGGCTGAGTGGGTAGAGACAGATGCGGATGGAGCGGCAAAGAGAGCTACAGTGTAGGAATCCCAAGACAGTGCAGAGCTAGCAGGCTGCAACAATGCGAGAGGCACAGGAGTGTTGCACCAGTGCAGGATGGCACAGAGAGGTGTGCAACGATGCGAGATGCATGGAGTGTTGCAGCAGCTCAGAGGTCACAGAGGGAGCACTTGTCAGTGGCAAAGGAAGCTTCAGCATTAGAGGATGTTTCTAGCCCAACAGGGAGGTCAGTTGGGAGATTTTTTTGTTTCTAGAGTTGCTGGAGCAACAACACTTGGGAGAAGTGTTGCATGCAGAACATTCCAAAGGTTCAGGATCAGGTTCGAGTTGAATTCCTTTCTTGTTGAGAGGGAGTGTTGAAAATAGCAACAAGAAATGCTAAAAATAGCATTGCTATAAATAGCATTTTAGGTACCAGTGTTGGACATAGCAACAAGGAATGAAAAATGAAAATGCTAAAAATAGCATTGCTATAAAAAATATTTCGGGATAGATTCCAATTTTAGTTAGTCCCTGAACTAAAATTGAGAAGTAAAATTCGAATTTGATCTAGTAGTTGTTTGTAAAATAATTAATTAATTCATCTTGAGTTAATTAGTTGTAGGAAATCAAACATGAAGTCTATGTGAAAACATGCAATAGTTTCTCCATTGATTGAGGAAGTTATCCCTTGATTAAAGGAGATCAGGATGAGTTGTACTTTGAGTTGTAATTAGTTAGCTCAGTTAACTGAGTTAAGTCCAGTTAGATTAGTTTCAACAGTTTGTGGAAGTAATTGTGAGTTCAGTTAGTTAATGCATGCATGCATGTAACTGCTGCACTTCAAATAACTGAATATTCTCTCATAAATAACTCATGCATGTCAGTTCAGTCAAAGACCTAGTTGAGATCAAAGGAAGGGATAGTGTACTATCAGTTGGAGGATTTTTCATATATATAGGAAACTCATCCATGCAGAAGAAATTATCTCCTTCAGGATTGCGCAGTTACTTCTGAGTTTAGTGAGCAGTGTGAGAGGTGAATTCACACAGGTGGCAGCATTGGACCCCAAGAGAAACTGCGCTAGGAAATAGGAGGCTTGGAGGGCAGAGGAGAAGGTTTGTGAGAAGCCTTTGACTGTCTATGAACAACAGAGGGATTGTATTGAGAGCCGGATAGCTTGTGAGCTAATGCTTTGTGTAATCTGAACATATTTCCACTTGTATGATAATACAGAGATCGGGGTTTTTAGCTGAGGCTTTCCCCAGAGTATTCTTCTGTGTTCATGTTTGATTTCTTTCTCATTCTCAGTTATATATGTTCTATTTGATCTTGCTCATAATCGATTAAGCTTCCGCAAGTTTATTGTAGAAGTAGATCTTGTATTTTTCTTTAGTATATTTCATTATCAGGTGATCTACAGTGAAATTTCTACAAACACCACTTGCATAATGTGTACACAATGCCACATGTACACCACACCACCTGTACAACCTGTACACAATACCATATGTACACAACACCACATGCACGACATGTACATGACACCACATGTACATAGTTCCACATGCACGACATTCACATAGCACCACCTGCACACAGCACCACGTGTACAGTCACACACACAACACCATATGTATATAGTACCATATGTACAACATACACACAACACCATATGTACATAGTGTTGCATATACAACGTGTGCATAGCATCATATGTACATAACACCACATATCCAACATGCGTACAACACCATATGCACCCAACACCACATATCCAACATGTGCACAGTACGATATGTACACAACATTGCATATCCAACATGTACATAGCACCATCTATACCGAACACTGCATATGTAATAGACACACAACACCATATATACAATAGACATACAACACATTTTGTACCTAGTACTACAGATACAACATTACACATCACCATAGGTATGATCACTAAATATACAACATGCACAACATATACACAACAATAACATTGCACATCCAAAAGCACATTGTCTCTACCAAGCAACCTTGCTTCCAGTGTTTCTCTACCATCCATGTTATCCTAGCATGTCGTAAAGCGCATTGTTTTCATTTCGCTGATGTATCCTTCAGCATTACATGTCATAACATAAACATAGACATAATACAATATCAATTCATATCCACACAATACTGACCTTATATATTTATCATGACTACTCTTCCCACCTAATTCCTCATAAACCTGGAACCTATTCATGTCATTCACTTGCATAAGAAATCATTCCTCCACAAGACTGATCCCTAGTGACCCTGTCATACAACGACATACATACATACATACATATAAACATGAATATAAAATAATCATGATCCTTGATGACCCTATCAGATAAAAAAGTACATACATACATATATGCATATAAAAATTAGCATAAAACAGTCATGATCACAACATAATTACTAGATATCATAAGGCTAAGGTTAAGATAACTTCCTTTATTCATGCACAACATGCACAATATTGAGAACAACAGTTCCCAACATGGCCAAGGCATCTAAACCTCAAATCCATTTACTTTACCATTTTCATTACCTTTCTCATGATTGTCCTATCACCATCCATTTACCTCAATGGACCCAAGCAATCCAACTAGTTGTCATACGCTTGCCTTCAGCTGCCCCTGTACATGCACTAAGCTTCATCTAGGCCTTACATCACTTCTTGGGTACCACACAACTCTCCCCGAACTCCATTAACTTTCCTCTTTCCCAAACCAATTCCCAAGACTCAAAACATAAAAGTCAAGGCAGGAAATAAACAAGAAGAAAACCATGAAATCAATAACAATATGACACCGCAAACAAAGTGACATGATCATGCACTAGACTTAAAAAAACTTCAAATCAAGCACAAGAAAATCACAAATACCAAAAGAACAAAACTAGAAACAGACACCATGACTCCATCCCCATAGTTCCTAGTGCCTCCAAGTGAAATCACAACACGAGATTTCTTTAAGATTTCATGACAATCTCTTTTTGCCATGCAATCCCCTGCATCATACTTCCATAAGCACATAACTGACAGTGCATAAGTAAACATAACAACACACTAGTTACATTACCTTGTCATACTAATTCCAAGCATTTTACCCTATAACTACTCACACATGTCAACCACATGTTCCAAATATCAAGACAATCATATCTATCAATTTGAAATCAACCTTTACCAAGACTAACAATCATGTCATAATCCATAGTGAACTCATAGTCATTAGACATAATGCTACAACTGTCACCTATTACACTCAAGTACATGTCAGCTATGTCAACACATATGTGTGAGTAAAACCATCTTAAAAAAAGATCATTTCTTGATGGAATCTTATAGACACATACTCATATCATGTGATTAATCATACATTCAACAACATATAGATGACATAATAGACACTAGCACTCAAACACAAAATAGACGACATGATCAAACATTCTAAAACAAAGTAGATGACATAAGCAAGCTCATACCTTAATGTATCTCATGGGAGGTTATCTTGTCTTCACAATCAATCTAGTTAGCACGATAAAGCTTCACAACATATCAACTCAAGCATGAATAAGCTCATGATATCTATAACAATAAATAGCTAACTTGTTCACATCATAAACTCATAAACAATTGTCCTTCATGCATAACAATCACATATGCACCATTAGTCTAGATTAGTATGACATGATATCACAATATATTAACTCATACATGAATGTCATAACCATGATCATCTGCATAGATCAATCCAAATTAGAACAAAACATAACAACATCAAGATCTTAATGTAATAACCATAATCATCAAGTTACTAGCATATAACAACAAGTTATATATCATGCTCATCAACAACATATAACCTAATCATCAAGCTAACTATCATATAACAAAAAAAAATTAACCTATAACATACTCATCAATAACATATAACATAATCATCCAATTATCTAGCATAAAACAACAACAGAAATGCATTCAACCACATGTTATTATCATTCATGACTATCTGACACATGTGCATATGACTACACTAATCAACTAGCATCTATCATGTATGTAACCATAACATCAATATAATGAAAGGCATACACATAACCATAATGCATATAACAATCCTTAACCTACATACCTGCATGCCCAACATACAAACCTGTATGACGGCATGCTCTTGCCTCGAGGTCCAATGCCACAACTTCACCTTGATGGTTTGCATCTCCTGCTCTATCTCAACCAAATCATTAGCATCATAACATACCAATAAAATCATGATGACCTAATTGCATAAGCTGACCTCAAAATGCATGTCTGACCTACCATACATGCATAACCATAACCATGACAATGCATTCATAACAACATATAGACACTGACATGCATAAAAAATGCGTATACAACCATACACTCATGACGACACATCCTACAACAACACCATCAACCTTCACATGGCGACATCACTACAACCATGATCAACACAATGAAAATGTAACAATCACATGGACTACAAGAATAAGGAACACATATGCAACTGGGATGAATGCATGGCCAACACATTGCCCATCCAGTCCGAGAGGTGAACCATGCTCTGATATCAATCTGTGGTATCAGATATGACCCAAAGAGAGCACAACCTGCTCCAATACCACTCTATAACACACGTCTACCAAAGTAACTGACCAACTAGGGTAAATATGTGACGAGAATTTACTATGATATGATTCGACTCCCTATGTGTCAGTTAAGAAAGTGGACTCGACGAAAACACACCATACCGTACCTTCTGCACCTACTACAAGACTCGCATAATGCATATCAGTCATTCCCCTAAACATCCCCTGGGTCCCACTGAGTTTTTAGACCATTAAACCCCTGCACGCTCCCTTGATGTGGACAAGGGTGTGTCTGAAAACCTCTAGATGCATGCACATCATGGGTATGCATGTGTCTGGGGAATTTTCTCCTTAGAACTGTGCCTGCAACTCTGGGATTTGTTCCACTTCTCAAGAAAAGAATCCAGGTCACTACGTAGAAACCGTTGTAGCTTTCATAATCTATCATTTACATAATGACTTACAAATCAAAAACTAACTCGAGAACTAGGCCTGACCATCCCCAAACGGCATTGACATTCTGTCAAACTCTTGGCATCAATGCAATATATAGGACATGAATACAAGGCAGAGCATAAATGACTGATAAATCATATGAGACTTGACAAGAAGGATCACCACCCTCTTCCCTTAACTGTTTTGACATCAATTAGGTCTTGCATCCATTATCCTTTTAGTCACAAGTAAATACATAAAATAACCATGACTATAACTAGTCATATAACCATGCTTATAACCAACATTAAACCATGTAAATAAAAATGAGATAACAACCATTAAGGCCACATAATAATAAGTACAAAATCAAGAGAACTTAGCTTTTATGAAACATAGGCAAGAGCCAACCAGGTTCGGGACTACTACGTACCACCTGACCATAGACATGGCTAAACCAAATCTTTCTTTCAGCCAGTCACCCCTGTGCCATATTCCAAGCATGAATGTGGGATCCAATGGATAACCAATCTAAAAACAACCAAGGGAATCCAGAGGTTAAACCACCTCCACCCTCACCAAACCATGATCTCACAAAAATCGACACCGAGATCATAAAATCGAACCCGTTCTTCGAATGCCTCTAGACTCCATCACTATCCTTGAGGAAGTTTTCATCTCCTTCTCTCTCAGTATTTACCGTAATCCACACCAGATCACTAGGCCCTAAACCGAGACACCAGTCTCTGGGCTTTACCAAAATCCACACCGGGTCACTGGGCCCTAACCGAAACTCCACCCTTAGGCTTTACGTGTATCTGCCAAAACTGGTCAATGGATCCTTAGGCCTTTGGGAATTTTCCTGCGACCACCTCCACCCCGATTTTGAAACCATCCGGTAATTCCAAAGCTCAAAACCGAGAAACAATCCATCACACCATGGCTATCTAAAAAAATATAAGGAAAGGCTAAAAACCACTATCATAACTCGAAAAAACCATGCCACTGATAGGAAGAGAATCATACACGAACATGCAAAGCCATGCATGTCAAAACCAGCTAGGAAATCACACATGCAATATGTTACCTGAAAGTATTCCTGTCAAAGTTGCTTGATCCTTCCTCCTCCTAGCTTAATCTTTGCTTTGCTTTCCTTTCCTTATCCTTCCTTTCCTTTCTTTTCCCTTCCTTGCTCCAAAGTTGAGCAAAAGCTTTCCAATTGATCCTCAGAAACCTTTTTATTAATGAGGCCTCTATTTTCTTCAATTTCCATTATTTTCCTTCATTTTCCTCCTCACATGCAACCTGTGACCTTTCACCTTCCTTTTCTCCTATTTTCCTTTATTTTCATAAATAAATGTGCCAAAATACCTTTTTTCCGTTTTTAATGCCTTAGTAATTGCCTTTGCCAATTTCCCTTAGTCATAACCACATCCACTGATGCCCACTACGATATTTTTAACTAGCATTCAACTTGGAATAAGTGTCCTTTAACTATGGTCTTATTTTTCCTTTATTAACTTTTATTACATGAAGTTTTAACGAAGGGATGTTAAATTGAAGCCTTTTGTTCATGAATTGAGATGAGTGAGAAGATTCACTCAGATGGGAAAACAAGTTGTCTCGTTTGGAATCCTATGGAAGAAGGCCTTAATATGGTTATTGATGAAGGATTTTTATATGCTTTACAGGCCAAGAAAGGCCTTAATATCCTTAAAAAGGATACAGACAAAGTAATTTCCCTTTTTAAATTAAATTGGTCAAGAGGAGGCATTATTTTCCTAAAGAGGGAGGCCTACAAAAATCCCCAAATTTTGGTGCCAAAAGTTCCCTATCCCTTGGTCACATGGGAAAGCAAATTATTTGAATGAGATCCAACACATGAAGAGAAGAAAGAGGCTAAAGGGGAGGAAGTATAACAAAAAATGGATGTGTTATGAAACCAGCTCAAGAAAAGATAGAAAAGATAGATCAACGCCTTAGAATTCAGCCTCTTCGAGGGGGCAACCTCCTTTACATTACATAAATGAACAATTCTTGGATGATACAAATGACAAAACCTCCTTTCTATATACAGGAGTCTAAGGAGTCACAATATAATCCAGCTGACCTAACAATAATAATATAAAGCCACACAAATAACAATAGGGGGATTCTATGGGGCACAGAAATAACAATATGGGGGGTAATAGGGGCACAACAATATAAATAAGGGGTATAACTACAATAGTAATTGGGTAATCACTAGTATTATAGGGACCCAACATGCCCCTCTCCTTCAAAAAAGTGTTGTCCTCAACGCTTGAGTAGTTCTGGATACTTCTGCATAAAATTCTCATCCTCCCATGTGGAATCTTCAGCGGATAAGTTCTTCCACTTGATAAGATACTCTGAAATTGATCGATTTCGTAGCTGTCGAGTTCTTGTTTCTGTGACTGCTTCTGGTTCCAATATAATTTTTCCTTCCTCATCAAGTTCTGGCAATATTGTTTGAATTGGGAGCTTGTCACCTATAACCTTCTTTAAACATGAAACATGGAAGACTGGGTGCAATCGAGAAGCTGCAGGAAGCTCCAATTTGTATGCCATAGTACCAATCTTTTGCAACACCTTGTACGGACCATAATACTTTGGTGATAATTTATTATCCTTCTTAGCTTGCTTTAGGGACATTTGCTTATATGGTTGTAGCCGTAGGAATACCCAATCACCTACATCAAAACTTCTTTCACTGCGATGTTGATCTGCCTGTTGTTTCATTCTATTTTGTGCCAACACGAGGTTATCCTTTAAGAGTTGGAGGACTTGTTGTTGATGTTCGATGTGATGTTCCACTGCCTGAAACTTAGAATTTTCTCTTAAATATGATGTGATGGATGGTGGTTGATACCCATAAAGTGCCATAAATGGGGTCATTTTTGTTGCTGTATGGAAGGAAGTGTTATACCACCATTCAGCCAGAGGCAACCATTTGACCCATTGTGTCTGTTTATCAGATACAAAGCAACGAAGATATCCTTCCAAACATTTGTTTACTATCTCAGTTTGCCCATCAGATTGAGGATGATAAGATGAGCTATGAGCTAACTGAGTACCAAGACAAGAAAATAATTCTGTCCAAAAATTTCCAGTGAAAATGGGATCTCTGTCACTTACAATAATCTTTGGGTTTCCATGTAGCTTTTGAACTGTTTCCATAAATGCAGTAGAAACTGTACTGGCTTTAAATGGATGTGATAATGCACAAAAGTGTGCATACTTGGTAAGTCTGTCAACTACCACCATGATGACACTCTTTCCCTCAGACTTGGGTAAACCTGTGATAAAATCCATTGAAACTTCCTCCCAACGTTGGCTTGGAATGGATAAAGGTTGTAATAGACCCGGTGTCTTAATTGTTTCAACTTTATTTTACTGGCAAACCAAACATTCCGCCACAAACTTTTGAATATCTGATTTAAGGCCATCCCAAAAAAATTCCTTCTTAACCCTGTGGTAAGTTTTTAAAAATCCTGAGTGCCCTCCTAAGGGAGAAGTGTGCAATTCCATAAGAATCTTTTGTTTTAGCTGGGAATTCTTACAGAGGTATAAGCGATCTTTGTACCATAACGAATCATTTTGCCAGCTAAATGTATCAGAAGTACTGGAATCTTGTTGTAGCTTTCGAATAAGTGCCCACACTTCTTCGTCATTCTTCCATTCCTCCCTTGCTTCGTTAATCCAATCTGGTTGGATAATAGAAATGGCACACAACAATGCTTCCACATCCTCATCCTTTCTTGAGAGTGCATCTGCCACCACATTTTGCTTCCCTTTTTTGTAGATGATTTCAAAGTCATAACCCAACATCTTTGTGACCCACTTTTGTTGCTCTTCAGAGGATAATCTTTGTTCTAAAAAGTATTTAAGGCTATCATGATCCGTTTTTACCTTGAAGTGTCTTCCCATTAGGTAGGGTCGCCATTTCTTAAGTGCATGGAGTATTGCCAACATTTCCTTCTCATAAATAGCTTTGCTTAAAAACTTTCCCTTGATTGGACGACTTTCAAAAGCAATGGGTCTTTCATCTTGCATTAGAACAGCACCAATTCCATTTCCTGAAGCATCACATTCCACAATAAAGGTTTTTGTGAAGTCCGGTGTAGCTAAGACCGGTGCTTGGCACATTGCCTCTTTAAGATGTTCAAAGGCCTTTGTTGCTTCCGGAGTCCATGAAAATGAATCTTTCTTCAATAATGTTGTTAGAGGTGCTGCTATTCTCCCATAATTCTTAACAAACTTGCGATAATACCCTGTCAACCCAAGAAATCCTCGCAGATGCTTTATGGATGTGGGGATTTTCCATTCCTTAATGGCTTTAATTTTGCTAGGGTCTACCTTAACTCCTTCATGAGATACAATATGACCCAAATATTCCACCTCCTGGACTCCAAAGAAACATTTGGATCTTTTTGCATATAATTGTTTCTCCTCCAATAGTTGTAGCACCCTGTCAACATGTTCAACATGATCCTTCCAAGACTTGCTGTAGATTAGTATATCATCAAAAAATACTAACACAAATTTTCTAAGGAATGGTTTGAAAATTGAATTCATCAAACCTTGAAATGTTGAAGGTGCATTGGTAAGGCCAAAAGGCATGACCAAAAATTCATAATGACCCTCATGAGTTCTAAATGCCGTTTTTGGAATGTCTTCAATCTTCATTCTGATTTGATGATATCCCGAACGAAGATCCAACTTGGTGAAGTAAATTGATCCATGCAATTCATCCAGTAATTCATCAATAACAGGAATGGGGAACTTATCTTTAATAGTGAGCTTGTTGAGCTCCCTATAATCTGGACACATGCGCCATGATCCATCCTTCTTGTGCACCAATACTACTGGAGCTGAGAAAGAACTTTGACTCGGTTGAATTATACCAGCCTCTAGCATTTCTGCAACCATACGTTCAATTTCACTTTTTTGGACATAGGGATATCTGTACGGCCTGATGTTTGGAGGAACACTTCCTGGAATCAGATGAATAGCATGATCATGATCACGCATAGGTGGGAGACCCTTGGGAGTCTCAAATACCTTGGAATGATTGTCCAAGACTTTTTGGAGATCTGGAGAAATAGATGATTCCAATGTGGAAACATCTAGCGAGCATAATTGTGCAATTACACCTCTTTGCTCCTTTCTTAGAAGCTTTGTCATACCATGAGAGCTGATTATCTTTCCTGGTTTCCCTGCAATACCCCTTAATTCAACTTCCTTTCCTTCCGAAGAAAATTTGATGAAAAGTTCTTGAAAATTAAAAGCTATTGTACCCAAGGATTGTAGCCATTGGACTCCTAGTACAACATCAGCACCTCCCATTGGAATGGAAAGCATTGGGCTAGTCAATACATATTCTCCCATGGATAGCTTGATATTATGGCACTTTCCAGAGAAATTTATTGTTCCTCCATTTGCAATCATCACTTGACACTCTGGTGCTGGATATAGGAAGCAATTCAATTCTTTTGCTACCCTACAATGAATAAAATTGTGGGTGCTTCCTGAATCAATCAACACTATTACCTTTTTCTTCTTGATTTGTCCTTCTATCTTGATGGTTTGAGGAGTGGTAATTCCCGCCAATGCATTACAAGATATGGTCGGATTTATTTGTTCTTCATCTAGGCTTTGTTCCTGGAATATATCCTCTTCTTTTGACCTTTCTTGCTCCTTTTCTTCTTCCTCTTCACAATCTATGTAGAATAATTTCTTCTCAGCACACTTATGACCTTTTGTGTATTTGCTATCACAATTGTAACAAAGCCCTTTTGCTCTTTTTTCTTCCAATTGTTGTGGTGTCAACCTTGTAGGTTGTGGAAGACTATGGGCAACAACACTTCCATCTTTATAGTTGTGAATGGTATGCTTCCTAGTTGCCATAATTTTGCTTTCCATTTTTCTTGCTAACCTGAATGCCTTCTCTAATGAATCAGGTTCCCAAAGGCGCACATCATGTTGGATATTATCCTTTAAAGACCCTATGAACACATCAATCCTATGCTCCTCTGGAATATCTTTTACCCTTATGTTCAATTTTTGGAACTCCTCAATGTGCTCCATTATTGAACCCTTTTGTTTGAGACTTATCAATTGGCTAAAAAAAGTGTTGCTTTTTGTATCCTCATAATGTGCTATCAATTCTTCCGTAAAAATTGCCCAAGTGATAAATTGTTTACGAGAACAAAGCCATTGATACCATACAAACTGATTTGGTTCCAAATATAAAGTTGCCATACGTACCTTTTGTGTGTTTTGCACATTATTGAGATCGAAGAATTGCTCCATCTGTAATATCCATGTGGCGGGATCCTTGCCATCAAACTTCCTCATATCGATTTTTGGAACATGGTGAGTCTTCGATCCAACATTAGAGTCTATGGAATCATGATTAACATTTCTTTTGTTCTCATCATGAGTTTCCTTTACTACCTTTTCACCATTAGTGACCCTTTCTTGTAGCAAGTTCTTCAATTCTTCCATGTCTGTCTTCAAATCTATCTTCAAATTTACCATCGAATCCTCCATCTTAGCTTCCATGCCCTTTATCTTAGATTCCACGCCATTTATCTTAGATTCCATGCCACTTATCTTAGCTTCTGTTAGCTTTTGTGAGCGTGACATTTGTTGCACTTGTTCTTGTAATTTTGATATATCATGTAGCATTTCTTCCTCTTCTTCATGAGTCATGCTAGAGCTTTCAGGTTCCTTACTAGGTGTTTTCATTTTCTTTCCTCGGGGCATCAGTTACCGATAATAATGCTTTACTATGCCCTTTGAATTCCGTTAAACCAAGCTTACATAAAAACTTAAAAAAAAAACTACACACCTTTTTTCACTTTATAGAAGCCTGATATTGAATCTGATGTATCTCTGTAATTTCGGATCATCTAGTTCTAAAATTGCTACCTGTAGTAGCCTTCTGTGTCCTCTTTCCAATGCCACAAGTCTGAGCCAAATTGGATTTTCCAAGTAAGAGTTATGTGAAATCTCCCACAGTGACTTGCTTTTAGACTAGTTCAGTAGAGCAAAATTGTACGATGTGCCACGAGTCACTGTTTCAACCTTTGAATCTGAAACACACACACAAGAAACTACAGTCCATCCTCTTTCTGCAACTTTTTACGAAATTTCAATCCGATCCTCAGAGAGAGAGTTATGACGATTTTCCCCAGGTCACCTGTTTTGAATGTAATTCAGGAGTCTGCAAAAAGGCCAACTTCCTCAGATCATATCTCCGAAAATATCGCGCGAAAAGCTCTGAAATTCGGACCCAAGGTTCAGCGCCAATTCTTCTCAAATGGGTTTTTTTTTCGACTTCTGAAACGTCACAGAAAAAAAGTTATAGCAAAAATGCCACGATGACCTTTTTGGAGCAGCAAAACCCTAGAATCCAAAGCTCTGATACCAAATGTTATGAAACCAGCTCAAGAAAAGATAGAAAAGATAGATCAACGCCTTAGAATTCAGCCTCTTCGAGGGGGAAACCTCCTTTACATTACATAAATGAACAATTCTTGGATGATACAAATGACAAAACCTCCTTTCTATATATAGGAGTCTAAGGAGTCACAATATAATCCAGCCGACCTAACAATAATAATATAAAGCCACACAAATAACAATAGGGGGATTCTATGGGGCACAGAAATAACAATATGGGGGGTAATAGGGGCACAACAATATAAATAAGGGGTATAACTACAATAGTAATTGGGTAATCACTAGTATTATAGGGACCCAACAGGATGTCATAGATATTTGTATCTCTAGGCATCAAGGATTTTTTTAAGCACAAAAGTTCGATGGAGATTGGATGTTTAAGATATCTGAATATTTGAATATCTGAGCATCTGAAACCATATTTAAACTTTGGATTTGGAAATATTTGAATGAAAAGGGTTGGACATGAGAAACCTTGTAGGATTTGTACTTGGAATGTGAAGGAACGATAACGATAAGGTTATGTATTGGTTCATGATCACTCTTAAAAGAAGTTATTTGAACTCAAAAATAAAAACATAGACCGAAATGTTAGTTGGATAAAACATGTGGTGAATATATGGAATTAACTCAAAGAAGTGTAGGTAGATAGATGTTAGTGACATGGCTATTACTACGGAAATATGGATAAGTGTTAGTGACATGTATTTCTAGTGTGTTGTGTCAACACAACATGATGGTGCGAAGGAATTGATGTGGCAAAAAATGTGGCATTTGTCGCGATGCATGACATGGAGTATAATTACAAAATCTTGAACTTCAAGAAACTGATATTTTTTAGATATTGGATGGTATAAATATCCAAGGATTAAAATATTTATAAGTGTGTATGTTTAACCCACATTGACAATGCCTTGGTAGTATGATGACCTATCATGAATGATGTGACAACAAGAACGTGATAGCACTAAGATGGAGGTCTAGGTGGTAGCCACTGTAGAGGTGACATGGAAAAATATGGATGGCATATGTTCTAGATGTCCATGAATGTGGAAATCCAACTTTTTAATTTAAAATAATTTCTAGAAACATCAGAGATTGGAGGTTCTATATATCGAAAAATTATATATCTGGGTGTTTGAAACATTGACTAAAGCACCCTTGCCAAGGTCTAGGGATCCACAAGATTTAGATATTTGAGAATATGGAAGATTAATAAATCTACGAATCTAGAAGAATTAGAAATAGATGTGGGGAAATGATCTGGATCTGGATATGACATGGAAACCAAGGTGTCTAGTTTGTGGATGTGGCACTATGTGGCCATGACACATGGGCATAGGAATACTATGTGTCAACCATGTGTTAAATTATGTGGTACTATATGGTGGATACATGTGGGCACACAATAACCATGCATTAGTTGTGTGATTGTGATGTGGTATAACATGTTAAATCTTCTAAGGGCCACAACTTTGTTCCCAGAGCTCAAAATGAGATGAAATGTATATCCTTGGAAATATCTTGATAAGCATAAGAGAATGTTGACCTCAAGAAAGAGGTTTGAGATGGTTAAAGGAAGAGGAAATTTTGGATACCCCACCTCCATATAGTGACCTTGGGGGTTGTTCATGTGTACCTTATACCATCATAGAGGCTTAAAGGGGACTAGGTGTGTAACAGGGTCAAACCTTGCCTTATTATTACCAAGTCAAGGAATCCCATAGGGCATGAATAGTATATAGTACTTTAAGGAAACACATCCAATGGCTTCAAATTGATCTCAACCCAAGTAAAAGTTATACATGGAAACATGATACATGGTAGTATAAAAGGAAAATTATTTTGGAAAAAGATTTGACCCTAAAACAATAAATATTTGAGGGGCTAAATTCATCATTGATAGTAGGTCACTTTGGATTTCATAAAACCTATGAGGAGTTAAGCACTTATTCTTCTAAGAAGGCATGAACATAGATATCTAGTATTTTGTGCATCTTATGATTATTTCCAAAGAAATGAGAGCAACATAGTGAATATATAGGGGCATCACAACCTCTGCTAAGCCCAACACATTTGGATATGCATTTTAAAGAATTATATTGTTGGACTTCCAAAACAAGGCAATAAATCAATCATCATGATGGTGTTTTACCATATTTAGAAAATTATTTATTTTTGTGCCTTGGCTCATCTTCTCACTCCTTCCTTGATTACCGAGGTCATCATAGATCATATCTTTAAGTTAAATGTTATGGCCAATTGGAACCCCACATTTACAAGAAATGTTTTGAAAGAGCTATCTAAACTTTGAGGTACACGTCTAAATGTGAGCACTACATATCATCCTCAAACTAATGGTCAAATAGAAATGGTTAGTAAGTGTTTGGAATCCTATTTTAGATTCTTTGCTTCTAAAAACCCACACTAGTAGGCAGAATGACTTCCTCTTGTTTAATGGTGATACAATACCACTTATCATAGACATACCCAAATGACACCATATGAGGTTGTTTATGGTTAAAAACCCCAATATGTGGCATTCTATGTACCAAGCACATGTAAGGTTCATGCAATAGATGGAATGCTTCACACTAAAAAGGCATCCTTTATATCCTCAAGGACGACGTGGTCATGTCACAAAATTGAATGAAGGAACAAATAGATTAGCATAAATTTGAACATTATTTTGTCAAAGGGGATTAATTTTTCCTTCACAAGTAGTTACCCTATAAATAGACATAAATTGAAGATAGAGTTCCCCACAATCTAGCTTCTAAGTTCTATGGTTCCTATCAGGTCATATAATGCATTGGTTAGGTTAGTCTAAGATTTTTCTAGTCTTTCATGGGTCTTGTTTGAAGAAAGTTGTGGGAACAACTAGAAAAGTGCATCCAATGTACCAAAACTTGATAAAGATGGTTCCATTTGTCTCTAATCGTAAGCAATATTGGATACTATGTTGGACATTGGGTTCAACACTACCTGTGTGTTTCACGATATTAATTAACCACCTCTCATGGATCCTAACTCTGGCCATTGTAGTGGATACTAATGCATGTGGGTTTTGGTCTAATGGAAATCGTGATTCCAACATACTAGAGAGCACTAATTTCACTAAGACATAATCAAGGAAGTAATGATGCAGTGGAAACATATGCAACTAGAAGATGCCACATGGGAACCAATAATGATTCTCTAACAATTTCTTCATTTTTTGCATTGAGGATAACACTGCTTTCAAAGTGGGGGGCTAAGTTAAGGTCCTACCCCAACCCCCTTAGATACTTTATTAGTATATGAGGCCACCTTCCTTGACTAAGGCCCCTTAAATAGTTAGTTAGTAGTCAGTGATTGTAAAATGGGTCTTTTTTATTAATAAGGCCTCAGATTAGTTGGTTGGACTTCATTATAGTGGGTTCATAGGTAGATAAGATCCTCTATGGATAGGTATATATGCAAATGTAATGTTTTGTCAAGAATTGTTATTGTATTTGGAGCATTGCTCTCGAAGGTTGTCGTCTCTTAGAGGCAAGTGAAAATAACTCTCTATTTTTTATTATAAAAGATATATTTTTTAGGGTTTATATCTCTTTTCTTTTGCGTTTTTTATATTTGTACTATATTTTATGTAAATTACACTACAAGACATAAGAATATTACAACTTTATAACTCTTGTTTAAGCAAATTAAATATTGTTTTTCTTTGAAAAATATTTTATTTTTTCTAAAAACACTTGAAACAAATTTACTTTTTTTTCCTTTTAATAAAGAAACATATAAAAAAGGTTGATTAAACATTTTATTAGGTAAAGGTCTAAATGTTTCTTATGGAAACCATTTCCTTTTTAGCCTTACGAATGATTAGAGTTCACATGTTTTTATAAGGTATATCTCATTCAACATGTTCAAAAGATAAGCAATATCAAAACTTTTTGCAAACATAGCAGTTTTTTAATAGTTATAAAATCTTTTTTTGCAAATATTGCTTATTGCACTAGTATGAGGGAAATGTGTAGGCGTTAGATGTTAGATGTGTAGGTGTCAGATATATAGACATTAGATGTTAGATGTGTAGAGGTTAAACATGTAAATGTCTTTAAATGTCAACTCATAAGTATATATATGTTATGTTATGAAAACATTTTGACTTAGTCAAATTACATAAAAAATAAAATTTTAAATAAATAAAATAAAATGAAAAATAGTAATTAATAATTAAAATAAAATATTAAATTTATGAAGAGAGGTTTTCAGGCTCTAGGTTTTCACAACCAGAGGTTTTGCCTGTAATATTATCCTCTAATGGTCAAATTATATTAAAAATAAATAAATAAAATTGAAAAAAATAACAAAATAAAATAAAAATATTAATAATTAAAATTAAATTGAGATAAAATAGTTAATTTATGGATGGATGCTTTTGGGCTTCAAGTTTTCACAACACATGGTTTTTCCCATGGTATTCTTCTCTAATGTGGCTTATTTAAAGGTATTCTTCACTAATATGAGACATTCATTGCAACAAAAGATTTAAGCTATATTAAAGAAAATCCTATTCTCCACCACAAATATCAAAATCCTAAACAATTTTCATATCCGATTTGGCAAAGAAAACACTCAATGAAGGCACACTACACATATAATTTATAGCTCTATGGATGTATGTCTTCCAGGTAAAACTTGGGAAAAAAACCTTGTTCACTTTGTTACAGAGCCTTAGAAGTTATTTTGTATGTTATTCATTTTATTTTATATGTTTGAAATTTTACTCTTGAGTGTGAAGAGAAATGCAAGAACGAAAAAAATAAAATCTAGTGCATACAGTCCTACATTTTATTTATATTTTTTTGTTTGCATTAAAATTTATCGAAGTTTCTCAATTTAGACTATGCTAACTGCTGGTTGTAACCTCCACATGAAAATTCACTGGAATATGTCTCTCATATGTTCATAAAAACTTTGTTTAGATACGATTTTTATTTAGGAGATTGAATGATAACATTGAAAGTACAATTAAACTAGGGATAGCTAATATCCTTGACCCCTGCAAAGAGAGAGATATATATTCTTATTAGGTTTTATAGTATAAGAGAGGAGATTAGTGGGTTTTACAGTCTAACAACAGAGCTTCAAGTAAATTGTCTTAACTACCAATATTATTGTGCCAAGAGGCGCTCTCCAGCCTAATATGCAAGAGATGTTGTAATGTCATGTCCTGTTCTATAAACATTTTGACTTGGTCAAAATACATGTAAAAAAAAATATTAATGTAATACAAAAAATTTAACTCCGTTAAAATAAAATAAAATAACCTTTGTTAAAATAAAAATTCTATTTGAGAATGCAAACTTATGTGATTCATACTGCTTTTTCAAGATATTATTTTCCAGTAAATCACATTTCAAGTTCTTGAGTCAACGTGTTTCAAACCAATAAGTATAGTTCATCATCAGGACTTTGATAAATGTTCTGATCTAGACATGTTAATATACACTGTAGAGATGCAAAACGACTAGAAATAACAAAGAAAAAAATAATTAATTAAAAATGAATGTTGAAGAAAATATAATAATAAAATATTTAAATTGAACGTTAAAGAATTAAGAATATCACTACTAAGTTTAATAAATTAATAATAATAATAATAATAATAATAATCTTTGTTTTCAACTTAAAAAAAGAAAGAAAGCCTTCCCCTAAAATTAGGTCAAAATTAAAAATACTATTATTCTCTAGAAGAACTATTTAATAAATAAAAAAAGAACTATTTAATAAATAAAACAATAACAATTACTGTAATACTATTATAATTATTAGAATTATTAATTAGAAGGTGAAAATATATATATATATATATAGAAAAATGAAAAGTGAATAAAATTAAAAATAAAACTAAATAAATGAATCAAAAATCAAATAAATAAATAACATTAATAATAATGATAACAACAACTAACAATTTATTAATAAATATACAGAAATATAAATTACGGAAAAAATATAAAAACTAAAAAGAATAGAGGGAAGGGGGAGAGAGAACAAAACTAAAAGGGAAAGGAGAAGGAGAAGGAACAAATCTAGGAAAAAAGAGACGAGATCCAACAACTACTAATTTTCCACTCGTCATCCCTATTCAGTATATAAGACATTTTTCAAATTTCGATGGCCTCCCTAAACTTGCGATGATAGAAATGGTCAATCCTAACAATGACCCAAAACCCTTCCAAACAAATGTGGTGTTTTGTCTTCTTAACATGCTCAGTTAAGGCTGAGGATCACGCCCTACAGTGCCTAATATCAGGAGCATGCTCCTAAATCCTTTGATTTATAGAGCCGTCTATTTCTCCAATGTAGGGGGTCCCATAGGAGGAGGGGATCAAATAGACACCTTTTGTGTTGTTTGAGTCCAACAGGTCTTTAACGGATCTGAGGGAAAAATGAATGACGTTCAAAGGTATAAAGGTCAAAGAGATCTTATGCATCCTTAAAATACGAGCAATCTTATTAGTGGTACCATGGGTAAAGGGATGTTGAACATTGCTAACCAAATCACTAGGTTCTTTCATTAATTTTGGACCTTTTCTTGCATTTAAGAAAGCTTTGAGACCTTGGAGCTTACTATAACCATTATTCTCAAAGACTTTAAGGAGATGGGTTTTCTCATTTTCCAAGTGTTCATCATCTGAAACCCTGAGAGCCCAAGTGGTCAATGTGTTGAGAACACCAACCTTTTGAACCAGAAAATGATGGGAGCTAGCATGAAGATACTGCTCTGTGTGGATTTTCTTCCGAAATACTTGGTGGGAGAAAGAGCCATTTTCTTTTTTGAAGATAAAAATGTTAAGAAAAGGAATACTACCATTAATTTCAGTATCCATTGTGAACTTAATGGAGCTAGATAGATTATTTAGGTGTTGGAGGAAAATATCTAATTTTTCACAACCATGAGGGTAGTTGATGATGGTATCATCCCTGAGAGCACAAGTGGTCAATGTGTTGAGAACACCAACCTTTTGAACCTGAAAATGATGGAAGCTAGCATGAAGATACTGCTCTGTGTGGGTTTTCTTCCGAAATACTTGGTGGGAGAAAGAGCCATCTTCTTTTTTGGAGATAAAAATGTCAAGAAAAGGAATACTACCATTAATTTCAGTATCCATTGTGAACTTAATGGAGCTAGATAGATTATTTAGGTGTTGGAGGAAAATATCTAATTTTTCACAACCATGAGGGTAGTTGATGACGGTATCATCCACAAATCTCTTCCAAAGTTTAGGCTTGAAAGGAGCAGAAGCCAAGAATTTGGATTCGAAATCTTCCACGAAAAGGTTGTCAAGAATTGGGGAACCCATGACAACCCCACAGGTTTGTTGTATGTTATTATTATTTTTTTATTAATTTTTGTTGAGTAGTTAAAGTAAACTTGACTTGGTCAAGTTACCAGTGTTTTTTGAGTTCCAGGTTTATGAGAACCCATGGTATTCATGTGGAATATAGCCTATTTAAAGGGGTCAATTATACCAACCTAGAGCCATCTTAACTCTAGATCTACTGAGAGGGATCAAATCTTTGAGATGGAAATATCTTAAGATGCAAAGAGATTTGATCCCTCTTAGCGCTTGGTAGATATAGAGTTAATATGGATCTAGGCTACTATATATTAAACTAGCTTAGATCCATCTTAACTTCGAATCTATCAAGCGCCGAGAGGGATCAAATCTCTCGTGATGCAAACTTTTTTGTACCACGAGATATTTGATCCCTCTCGACTCTTGGTAGATATGAATTTTAGATGGAAAGAAACCACAATCTTGCTTATATATATATAATTGGCAAAAACATGAGTTGTCAAAACCCGAAGTCAAAAATCATGAAGAATAAATTGACTATTTTACCTCAATTTTATTTTAATTATTAATTTTATTATTTTATTTTATTTTATTTTTATTTTATGTAATTTGATCAAGTCAATATGCTTACATAAGAGGACCATACATTACAACATCTCTTCTATATTGAAGTAGATATTCCCTGTGAATGCAATGAAGACATAATATAATGATCAGATTCCCTATTAAACAATATTATATTTAGAGTTTATATTGTGGAATTTAAAATAAATGTTTTCATTACATTATATTAATCTTTATTTGTATGCAATTTGATTTAGTCACAATGTTAAAATTACATTATAAAATCTCTTCCATACTAGTTAATCTTTTTTATTTTTACTCTTGTGCAATTATAAGTATCTCTTTTTTTTTTCTTTTTCTTTTTTCAACTTCGACCAAGTCAAAAGGTTTAGGGGCATTCCAACATCTCTCCCATATGTGTAATAAAATAAATAATATATAATATATTTTGATTTTGAAATGAATTATGGTTTTTGGGCATGTGATATTAATAAGCCATGGTATTGGCCCATGGTATCGTAAAAAAATCTATTTGCAAGTTAATAATATTTATAGCAAAAATGGAGTGAATATACATTGTTAAGAATCTTGTTATATTATAAGTTTACTGTAAAAATTAAGTAATATTGGACATGATGATTATGTAGTCAGAGCCAAACTTATATATATTTATATGTTATTTTTTTAAATTCCACATTGTTGAGGCTACATCATGGTTATGTCAAACAATAATACCCAAATAAAATGGGAAATTGAATCCATAAATTAATATCTAAGAATACCTTAACATCACCCACTGGCTATCTATCCAAAAACCATATACAATATGTTATTATTTATTTAAAATAATCAGTATTAATAAAATTTCGAAATTTTAAATATATTATTATTTATTTAAAAAATCAATATTAATAAAAATTTATATTTTTCAATAATATCAAGAAGCACAAAATTTTGGCCTCTGATTTAAGTGGAATCCTGATTTCCACCAGAATTTATAACGAGGGCAAACGGATTTGTAACTGTGTTAACAAGCCCCCGGAACAATCCGGTAAACGGAATCATGATTTTTCCAAATTTTGTAAAGTGAAAAAACAGGTTTGTAGCTGGAGGAAGCCCCTCGACAATCCGCTAGGAGGCGCCTAGAACTATCTGGTGGAAGACGATTCGAACATTTTAAAGTCCTTTCAAACAATCCAGTGGAAGGCTACTAGAATATTTGAGAAGCATCTTCGTTCTTGAACATTCTACCCATCTCCCGCTGCTGTTATAAATTGTCACCTAAACTGTCCCCCAATTGTATCAACAAGAAGTGTGCAAGTCTTGAAAGATTTCGCATTCGCAGTTACAGAATCGATATCCATTGCAAATATGTCTCTCATTCCTACTTTCTTCGGCAATCGATCCAGCGTATTCGATCCATTATCGCTGGATTTATGGGACCCTTTCGAAGCAGGGAGGTCTCCATTTTCGAGGGATCTTGGCCACTTTTCAAGAGATGATGCAACAGCCATCGCAAACACTCAGTTCGACTGGAAGGAAACTTCCGATGCGCACATCTTTAAGGCTGATCTTCCAGGTAATTATCATGTTTCTTGCTACTAATTTACAGGGGTTTTGTTATTCTCGTCATTAATGGCCGATTTGTTGCTATTTTGAACCCGGGATTTATTTATTTTTTATTCACGGCAGGTCTGAAGAACGAGGAGGTAAAGATTGAGGTGGAAGACGGCCGAGTTTTACAGATCAGTGGTGAACGCAAGAAGGAAGAAGAGCAAAAGAACGACAGGTGGCACCGTATTGAGCGCTCTCACGGGAAATTTCTTCGGCGTTTCCGGCTACCGGAAAATGCGAAGGTGGAGGAGGTGAAGGCCACAATGGACAGCGGAGTGCTCACGATCACGGTCCCCAAACAGGCTCAGCCTAAGCCTGAGGTTAAAGCTATCGAAATTTCTGGTTAATTCATAGAAAAATGAGTGGATATAGTGGCAGGAGTTGTGTTTTGAGGTCTACCCTTCAATCAGTCACTGTCGAGTCTTGATTGTGTAAGGGCTTGGTTTTTCTGTGTCTTCTAGGGTTTGGTTTCTGAAAGTCAGAGTATCACTAGCATGAACCTCTGGACCTAAGGAAATGGCAGTGTTTATGTAAAGTTTTTATTTTGTATGATTGTATTTTTTTCCACAGATTTCGTATAATTGAATTTTCTTAATGTTGAAGTAGTTAACTGAATTTACTGTTTAGGCCTCCTCGATTCCCATCGGCCCTGCTGCAATATTTTTTTCTTAAATGATGATTGGGTTGTCTTCTGATTTTGCCGGGGTAGTAATAAATTGTGTTGCTTTGAACCAATGATATTTCTCCAACTGGTTCGATTGACAAAATCTCTGTGATGATGAAGAAAGAAACTAATTTTGTTTGCTCAATATTTTGTTTTTCTTTGTACATCCAATTTGTTTGAATTTCTGCAATTCAATCCAAAAGCGTATTTATGCAGTTGTAGGAGGAAATTGCATCTGATAACTTAAGAAGTTGGCAAATTAATTATATTTGTAATCGTTTTTTTGAAAAGCTACTTTAATGTGCTCAGAGTTAAAAAAGCGACAAAATTTCAGATTTTAGACTTCTTTCGATATATTTATTTTTGTTAATTTGTATTCATACTTTTCAAGTTGTTGTTATTTATTTATGGCTAATAACAATAATGTTCTTATGAAACAAGCCCTCCCGATGATGGGCCAAATCCTAAGCTCAGCGATCAAATGGTGGGTGCATCCATCATTTGGTGGTTACTCTTCAACGCAGGTTATAACAGCTCAAGCTTCATTTTAGCCTCAAGATTGTTTGGATGGTCCAAATCAGATAATTTACTGTCTGAAATGAATTTGAAAAATGAAAAAGATAACATTTGCGTGAATCAAGAAAATTTTTGACGGGTTTTGAAATTCGCACTGGAGCTGAGGACTGGCCGGGTGGAGCGGAGAACTGATAGCGACCAACCAGCCGTCTCTACAGCCATGGAAGCCTCCAATCAGCGCTGAGGAACCCACTAAATCCACTGCATGGTCGGCCCGTGTATCTCTCAAAGGTGCCTAGACATGCACGTTTACTCTCAGGCCGAATCGGATGGTTGTTCCTCTTAGCTTATTCCTATTGGCTTTTCGAAAACCACCACCTTTCTAACTAAACCACTGGTCCCGGGAGTTTTAGTCGTCCCACGGGCATGGAAGCCTCCAATCATCGCTGAGAAGCCCCATAGGAACCATTGCATGGACAGCTTGTGCCCCTTTCAGATGCGACTAGCCATGCACTAATCGTTTTCCCACTAAGCCTTTCTCTCTCCTGGCCCTCAGCATGATTGCCACCTATCAGCTTGGTCTTTTGCTTTTGTTCCCGGTGGTTTCTATATTTCAGTCAGCGAAGGTCCGGTGTATGTTTTGGCTAGTTCCCATCTTCATAATCCGCTGCGACGCTGGCTCTGGTTTTTTTCGCTGGAGGTTTTGTTGCTTTTCACTCGGCAAGTCTCTCCAGGCTTAAGGTCAGTTTCCTTTCAATTCCCTACAATTCCTGTGTATAAATATAGCATGTTTTTTTATCTTTCCTCATCTGACTTAGCTGTTTATCAATATATGGGGAGACAGAATGTGCTTTTTTTTTTTTTAATTTTCTGTTTCAACATGGTCTGGTACATAATTAACAAGTTGATACAATCTATTAGTTTATACAAGCCCTGTTCAGACTTTAGAGTTAAGGTAGGATCTTGGTGGTGCATATTTCAAATACTCTGTTGCTGTGTCGATTGCCGGGATTCTGCAACAAGTTAGGAACAGAGCAGGCTGCTACTGCTTTCTGGGCGGAACAACTCCTCCCTCTCTCCGCCTCCTGGCCTGGAATACCAGCCTTCGGCCATCTAAAACCGGTTTTTTCCTCTTCCTTGGTTTCATCTATCCAAGGGTTGTTTAGTTGCCATTAACTCAAGTAAATGATTTTGGACAGTTGGCTCCATCGTTTACTGCGCCTCTTTCTATCGACGAGCCCTCTGTCAGAGATGGAACATCATATCTCTAGCCTTTTTTCTTCCCAGGTTATATGCTCTGTGCTTCAGTCTGATTTTGTTTAGTATCTCTCCCCGATTTGGCATTCAATCCGCCTCGGGTTTTCACCTAGAAGAGGATTTTCCATATCTGTTTCATTAATACATTCTCATCCGTAGCCTCAGAATGTCCGTTTTTACCTGTCAGATGAGCTTCTTTCCATACCGGAGGTTTAAATGACCTGAGCTCTCTGCTCAGTTGCCGTTCAATCTCATTTCAAATTCTGTACCTCCCTGCCTGTATCGCTATCTCCTTAGGATTTCCTTCCTACGGTTCTCATTAAAAGTCAGTGGTAGTGACGCATGGAAGCTGAGTCTGACGTATCGGCCATGGAGGCCATGGTACGTGCCGCCATTTTAGCTGAGAAGGACTGGGAGATGGCCACGAAAACAGGCAGCTGGCAGACTACTTTGGAGGACGTGGTTATCCAGCCAGGAAAACAGGAAGTTGACAAGGATGGGGCCTGGTCTCAAAGTTTTTGCATAAATGAGCCAAATCGACACAACAAAGCTCGGAAGCCCGTCAGAACCATTCCTCCGCCTGATGCACTTAAATTGGATAGTGTCCATCTGACTGATAGAATAGAAAAGCTTCAGAAGTTTGCTTTGGTGGGTAAGTGGCATTTCCCAGAAATGGAGGAAGCTGCAATGAGGAAATGGTTGGAAGCACAGTGGAAGCCGCTGATAGGCTATTTTCCCATAGTATCAAAGCTTATGAGGGAGTGGTATAGCTTTCAGTTTCTTAGTGCGGACGACCTTGAAGCTATTCAGAAGCTTCCGTGGGTTTTTGGAAAAAGCTTCCTGGTTCTCCACCGATGGTACATAGGATACAACCCCTTGAATAACACCCCATCAAACAACTTAATCTGGGTAAAGCTCCCAAATCTCCCGCTGGAACTCTGGTCTAGGGAGACATTAATGGAGATAGGCAACTCTATTGGCAGATTTGTCTACGTCGACCCATGGGTCTTGGGGCAGAAAGACAAACGCATTGCATGGATACTCATTGAGAAGGTTTACAGGGGCGGCTTCCCTGATCATATAGAGATCACCTGGAGGAACCTAAGAATTAATCAAAGGCTTGACTTTTGGGGCATACCTTTCAGGTGCTCCGCTTGTCACAGGACTGGACATTTAATCAACAATTGCCCCCGTCGCCCTCATATCAAAAAAAAATTAGGGCCCTCGACAAACTCAGGGCGAATTCCCCTCGGTCCCCGTCAGATGTTCAGCAGACTCCATCTGCTAACTGGACTCCAACGGATCTGGAGAATGCACAAATCGGAAAGATCACTGTTGACGGATCTACCTCATCCCCCCATCTCTTTTCACATGCTCGCTCTACATGCACTGATACAAGACCGGGTCCTACTAATCTGGAATCTCTCTCATTAGAAGACTTTAGCGCCAGGAATGAGATGCAATCTTTCATCTGCCCCCCTCTGGTACCTCTCGAAGAAAACGCTATTCCCTCACCCCTCCCGATCCCCAAACCGACAAATTTCCAGGTGGGGACTCAGACTATTGTCATCTCTTCACCGTCGCCTATTTCTGATAAAGGCCTCCCCCCCTCTGTCAAAGGGAAAGAACCCATGGTCTCTGCTACGCCTCTAAACTCTCCATCCTCATCTCCCTCAAACTTATTCGATTCCGATATTGATCTCCTTCTGAGCAAGAAATCCTTAGAATTGGAGCCCTTAACTATTCACAAGCCTCCGCATCCGTCTCCTCCTTTTATCAGTCCAAATTCCGCTAGGAACATTACTGTCAGGAAGAAGAAAAACGGAGGAAGCAGACACTTCCGGGGTCGAGCCTATGATGTGGACAACGATATCAGGACCCTCTCCCTGGTGGACATTCCCATTCTTGAAGTGCCGGAGAATCAGCCTCTTAGAGCAAGTGCGGCTGACTCCCCCAAAAAATGAATCTCATCCTATCTATGAATATCCGAGGTCTGGGAGCAGATCTCAAATTTTTGGCTCTTAAAGATCTCTTTCTCTCTGCAAGGCCGAAAATTATACTCATTCAAGAAACGATGCATAACAAAAAAGCTGCCATCTCTATTTTAGGAAAATGCTTCCTCTGTGGCACATGGCAGCCTCGGACGCTGAGGGTCTCTCCGGAGGTTTGGCGGTTATGTGGGATCCTTCTTGGATCAATGCTATAGCCTATAAATGTTTTGCTGGAATTCTCATACTGGCACATATCAGAGGATTTTCTAATCCCATCAACATCCTGAATATTTACGCCCCTTATAAAAACAGGTCTGCTTTCTGGGGAAGGTTTTTTGACTCAGAAATTTTTGACATCGACTCTTTAGTGATTGCAGGTGATCTTAATGTTACTCTAAGTTCGGAAGAATGCTGGGGGAGATGCAGGAAAAGAGACCCGCTCTCGGACAAAATCAAATATGAATTCCTCCATAAGAATCTGGTTGACGTCGTTCCGTCCAATATGATGCCCACGTGGAGCAATGGACGAATCAAAGAGGCCTATATTGCCAAAAGGATTGATCGTTTTATTGTCCATGCCAGCATAATAGATAAGATGGGAATGCCCCTTTCAACTATTGAAAGTGCCTTCATATCCGACCACAGGCCTATTTGTCTCAGATGGAGGGAAAATGGTTACAGGCAGGGGTACCCCTTCAAGTTCAACAGAACTCTCTTAGATGACCCGGCTTTCATTATAGCAGTAACAAAGGCCTGGACAGACCTTTCCTCACACAATTTGGATCCTCCTTTTCTGACTTTCAGGGACAAAATGACTTCTATGAGGAAAATGGTAAAGGCATGGCAAACCAGAAAACGTCAGAAGGACAGATTAGCCCTCACAGAAATTCAAAAGGAACTGTCTGATATTTCTTCTCTCTTGATGGCCAACTCTCTTTCTTTCAACCTGAAATGTCGTATAAATGAACTAGAAAGGAGAAAACAGAAAATCTTAAAGGAGGAGGAGGCCTCATGGAGGCTGAAGAGTAGGGCGACATGGCTCATGGAAGGTGACAAGAACACCAAGTTCTTTCACAGGTTCGCTAATGCAAGGAGAGAGAGGAACGCTATCTGGAAAATCCGCGATGGTAAGGGGGATTTCCTCTATTCACAACATGATATTTCAAATGAGGCAGTGAGATACTTCAGAGACCAGTACAAAAGAAGTGAAAACAACAGTTTTCAGGACATCCTGTGGGGTATTGAACTGACCCCCCAAATGTTCGACGATACAAAAAATGATGAACTGTTCCGTCCCATATCTGAGGAGGAACTTTTAGAAGTCTTGAAGGCCTTCAAAAAGGACAAATGCCCTGGGCCTGATGGTTGGACTGTAGAATTCATCTTACGCTTCTTCGACATCATGAAAACAGACCTTCTGAAAATGGTGGAAGCCACAAGAATATCGGGCAGCGTCCATCATATCACTTCCTCTACGCTGATTGCCCTGATTCCAAAGAAATTGGATGCTGACTCCTTCAAAGACTTCCGGCCGATCTCATTATGTAACATTTCTTTCAAAGTTATATCAAAAATCATTGCAGAACGGATTAAAGCTTCTTTGGCTGAGTCATTGACAAAAGATCAACATGCTTTCTTAAAGGGCAGAAATATAATTGACGTTGTAGCAATCACACAGGAAAGCTTGTTCTCTATGTTCACCAACAGATCCGAGGCGGCTATACTGAAGATCGACTTGCAAAGAGCATATGACTGTTTGGAATGGGGCTTCATCCGGTGCCTATTAGCAAAGACTGGTCTTAAGTCAAATGTTATTAGATGGATCATGGCATGTATTGAGAACGTTAATTACGCTGTCATCATAAATGGCTTTCCTTCTCCTTTTTTCTCGGTAGAAAGGGGATTGCGCCAGGGCTGCCCTTTAGCGCCTCTGATCTTCATCCTGGCGATGAACACTCTCAGTCTCCATATCAATAGGGTTGTATCAGAGAACCACTGCAAACCCCTGAAGATATGTAGGAACAACCATATTTCTCACAATTTATTTGTTGACGACGTTCTAATTTTTGCGATGCTATGCAGGGATACTTGGAAATGTCTTTATGACATTCTATACAGGTTCCAAAGGGCCACGGGTTTACAAATTAATATATCAAAATCTACCCTATATCACAACGATGTAAACATGGAGACGGTGGCATGGATTGCTGATATGTTTGGTGTCGCCACAAAGTCAATCAGGGAGGGTATCAAGTATCTGGGATTTCACTTAAAGGCAAAAGGATACTCAAAAGAGGACTGGAAGTGGATTATTGACAAATATTACAAAAAGATTTCCTCCTGGGAGTATAAATGCCTTACTCTGGCTGGAAGAATAGTTCTTACTCGTGTTGTCCTGTTACAACTTGTTGTGTATTGGGCACACATCTTCTTCCTCCCGGCAAGCACTATTCAAAAAATGAACAGAATCACTTCAAATTTCATCTGGGGCGACAAGGCAGCTAAAGGCAAATATCATCTCACTTCTCTGGAGCAGATTTCTAAGCCGAAGTCAACAGGGGGATGGGGCTTACTTGATTTAAGAACATTTGGAAATGCTCTCCTGTGCAAATCCTTGTGGAGAGCCATCTATGGAAACGGCCCTTGGAGTAACACCATTAAAACCAAATATATGAAGGGTAAACATATGGAGCACTGGTTCCGCTTGAAAAGGATTGGTGTAAAAAGCGGTTCTGCTATCTGGCATAGCTTCCGCAAAATTGAACCATTCTTCTTGTGCAATCTAAAATGGAGCCTCCAATCAGGTAAACGAATTTTCATAGGAGTCGACCCCATCATGAGTGGACGCGCAGACATTTCAATACCTGATAGGATCCTTTCCTTTTTACACGGCAAAGGATATTTCACTTGGGACAAATTGATTACCGCCTGGCAGGGTCCCATTCCCATTTGGAAATCGGCGGATGACATTGGCCTGCCGGTCTCGTTGCTGCATTTATGGAATCCTTTCAGGAACGCGCTGAGGAACTGTGGTTTTCTCCGATCTAATTCACAGGATTTTCTTGTTTGGCATTTAACAGGTTCCAACAAACAAGTGACTGTCAAGAATATTTACTCTGAAATGATGGCTTCCAAACATACGCTCTCTCATCCACTGTTTCCTATTGTTTTCTGGAAAACTAGGTGCGCTCCCAAGCTCATTTATTTCTCATGGCTAGTTTTTTACAACAAAAACCTGTCCTGGGAGAACCTGCGAAAAAGAAATTGGCATGGCCCGAGCAGATGCCAAATGTGTGAATCGGCAGAGGAAACAAACTTTCATATGTTCTTTCAGTGCATCTCCATTCAGCGGATCTGGCAGGAACTGGCCTTTCTATATGGATTTCCCCTTGCTTCACATATTTCTACTCAAGCTGCTTTCATCTGGTGGGGCAAACAGCGTGAAACATGGAGGCCGATTGTTCTGACTGTTTTATGGTGTATCTGGAGCTGGCGAAACAACAAAATATTCAACGATGCAAGGGTGCCTCTTATGGACATTATTCAAAACATTTCTTACCACCTTGGCTCTGTCCCCAACGAGAGTCCTAAAAAGAAAAAGTCCAACAGGATTGGACTGTCTGATCCTCTCTTTAGTCCCCCAATGGCCTTTTTCGATGGAGCAGCCCAACGCAATTCTTGTGGCTGTGGGGTTTATATAATCATCAGTGAGCATATCCACTACAGACTGGCGTGGAATGCTGGTAATGGGACAAATATCTTGGCGGAGATGATGGCCCTTGCGGGCCTGCTCGCTTTCTGCATTTATTTCGACATCCACTCCATTTCCATTTTTGGGGATTCCAAGTTAATGGTAGATCATGTAAACGGTAAATGCTTCATCAGATGCCCTCACCTTGCTGGCTGGTTGGAGAGAGTCATGTTCTTTTGGAGCCTTATGGTGGGCAGCTCTATTCAGCACATCTACAGGTCTCGGAATCAGGTTGCCGACTGTCTGTCTAAGCAGGGTCTTCTCCTTGGTACAGGTATCTGGTCTCTGGAGGTATTGGCATATGGGGAGTCTTACTTCATACAGGATTTCTGTATCCCGGGCTTCTGAACTTTTCCTATGGTTTCAATGTTCATGCTTATGGTCTGTATCCTTTTTTGTTTTTCTCTCGAATATGGTCTCATATGATCGACTCCATCGCTGTTGCACGCTCCTAGCAGGATGCTGAAGATATCTCTGCCAATGTCACTCCACTTCTTATCTGAGTTTTTTGTTTAGTTTTTTGGCACTGAACATCTCCCCCGGTACATGATATACGTCAATCCATGATATGTTACTATTTTGTTACTGTATTATACAGGATCAATATAATACAATCCCGCTTTTTTCTTCCTGAAAAAACAATAATGTTCTTATGTTGAAAAAGTATGAAAACAGACAATTTTTTATAAAATTCTATAACATTTGAAAAATGAGCTTGGTTGAAAGTTGAATTTTGTTGAAAGGTAATTGAATCTGATTATTTTTAATTTATTACTCCCTGTTTCAAATGGCAATGATTTTATATTAATCCATCATATCTTTTACAAGATAAGTTAAGCTATTCGACATCCTTTTAGGTGTGTGCTTTTTTTGAATTAGAAAAAAATAAATAAATAAATAAATAGTATAATTTTCTCATTAACGGGAGAGAATTTATGGGAGTGGAGGTAAAAGATTAAAATGAAAAGGGAAAAACTGAATTATTTGGTTAGGTGAATTATTGGCACTGTGACACTGAAAGCGCTGAAATCTGACTATCTGACATGGGCGATCACTGAGTTACAGCTCGTCGCCACCTTTTTGGTCACATGCTCACCCTGGCCACCAGCTTACCAATTTTATAGATTGCAAGCAAATTCCTAAAAAATTTGAAAGGAAATTAGGAAATGATAATAAACACAAAAAATTTAAGATTCGTTCCTTAATCAGTGAAGCTATTGGTTACTCTTGATCCGTTGTTGGACTGGGCAAGAGCCTTTAGTTGGGGAGGGACAAGAGCAGGACAAGAAGAGGCCAACTAATTTGTGGAATGGAAACGAACTAGAAAGTCCCGTTCAGCCTGGCCAAAAGCAGTTGGTCAAGAGCAGCGGTTGATCCTCCATAGTTTCCAATAAATGGTTGATGCGATATGAGGTAAAATGTACCCGTTGTACTACAAAAAGTTCTTTCTTCATGATATCATCCCCTCATGACTCTTGCACCTTAGCTTTGTTTTCAACCATTTGGTTTTGCATGTTCAGGGAGTCTACTTAAATTATGAACTAGCATTTATACTAAGAGATATAAACTATTTTTTATACCAAGAGGTGCAAAGGATACCAAGAGGTGTAAAGGAATGCCTATAGGAGAAGTAAGAATATGGAGATATGTAAGACCAACATTTGAGTAAAACACCATCAAATAAATTTTTTTCATTTTTAATTGCAACACCTAAAAAATTTCGATTTTAAGTACATTGATTTGAAAATGAGATCTTAGACTAATATTAAGGTATTACAGACTTGTGCATGGATTTGCTTATATTACTTAGTGCAATGGATCGATAAGATTGCGAATAATAT
Organism: Pinus tabuliformis; assembly: GCA_031772625.1. Classification (NCBI taxonomy): domain Eukaryota; kingdom Viridiplantae; phylum Streptophyta; class Pinopsida; order Pinales; family Pinaceae; genus Pinus; species Pinus tabuliformis. The sequence continues at coordinate 1,477,662,332 of CM062818.1, forward strand.
AGACAATGAGTAGTTAAAGAAACATAATAGACAAACACACATAATACAGTAAGTTTAATTTGGAGTTCACCCAAAACTCTGGGGTTTAATTTGGAGTTCACCCAAAACTCTTGGGCTGTGTCTCCTGGTCCAACTTTTAGTGGTGACCTCTTTATTATGTCTTCAAAAGCAGAGTTTTACAAAAGTGACCTCAATTTGAATCTCAACACAACAAATACAAAACAGTAGGAGGTTACTTGAATCCCTCAAGTCTCTCTGAGTATACAGACTCTCTCTCTCGCTCTTTGTCTTTGTTTCTCTCTGTTTCAGCACTGCTTGTCTTTATCTCTGTCATTTTGTGGCTTTTAAGCCAATCGGCACTGTCTGTTTGTTCCTCTTTTGGGCTCTCTGGCTTTCAACCTTTGTTCGTTCAGATCCCCTTTGAATGTTAAGCAATCATTGCTAAATGTTTTTAGGGATGGTGGCCACTTGTTCTGCAACGGAAGGGACCATCGACGCTTTGGAAATCACTAAAACAATCATTCTTTGTTTACACAGAGAATACACAAAAACACTGTAAAAATCCACCCAAACACCTTTTCTCGAACTTGAAATATTATTAATTCCACCTTATCTTTTCGGATCTGTCTTCAGGTGCTATCGTGAGTGATTGTCGATCCAATGGTTATTATTCATTTTGGGTGGCTTATGCGCTCAGAGGTTACCTGTTCGAAAAGGGTGGTTTTATCTCTCCGACGCCTAGCCACGTGGCAGCCAGTGTATCGGCTCAGGTGGAGCCTGGCCAATACCACTTACCACCTACGGCCCATATGAAATCCTACTCGTTTCGGAACTCGAAACATATATCGTTGCGTCTAAAAACCCTTTTGGGTTCGTTATATTGCCCAATTCGCATTTCCTTTGGTTTTTGTTTATTTAACGAAAACGCGAATTTACATTTAAAAACACATTTTTATGGAACTTAAAATATATTAAATTTCATCCATAATCTCTGTCAGGTTCGGCTATCGCAAGTCACAAGTGTATCGGCCCCGCTCCTTTATATTGTTCCGATGCGATAATGCGATGCGATATATCGCAATCGCATGTCGCACGATCTTCGGTCCTCCGTAAGCCTTTCCCTTTGTGTTTTGCCCATGCGATATTGCGAGCTAACCTGGGCCATCGATTTGTGTGCTTGGTCGATGGTCCTCGTTGACTTGAGCTGATCGCTATCGCAACGTTTATAGGGTTGCCTCTGATAACCTTCGCTTGCCACCGCCGATTATGATATGCTAATCGGATTTGGACCGTTGATCGGCCAGATCCGACAGCTCCTGTGCAAATTTGTTTAAGTCGTCGATAGCTCTGTTTTCATCACTTTCTTCATGTTTTTCTCTCCCAATAGTGTTTTCTGCCATTTCTAAAAGTTCATCCTTTGCAATAGTTTTTTCTTTGAAGGCTTAGAGGGTTTTTAGGATCCATTTTGGATCACGCCTTTCCACTAAAAAAGCTTTTGGATCACCAAAAGTTGGTTTTTAAGCATCGATCAAGTGAGGATATAGCTTTCTCACTTGTCCAATCTCTATCCATCTTGCATTGCTTGGTTTTAAACGTTTGAGTCTGATTCTCAGTTACTCAACATCCTCTCTGTGCGTAGTTCTCACCTTCCTGTCCAAAACTGTCTTCCTGCAACTCATTGAGATATTCAAGGAACAGATCACCAATAGAAGGCAATTGGTTTTGCTCTTCGGGATCTTCAATCAATGAAGGTTCAAACAGTCTCAAGTTCTCTACATTAATGACTGAATAGATATGCATATAAGCTGGCAAATCAAGGCGAAAAGCGTTTTCACCAATTTTCTCAAGTATCTTGAAAGGCCCATACCTTATTGGCTTCAGCTTCTTACTTTCACCTTGCATTATGTCTTCACTGGTGTACAGCCAGACTTGATCACCAACTTGGAAGCTATGCTCAATTCGATGCTTGTCATGCCTTTCCTTGTACTTGGCTTGGCTTCTTTCCAGTTGTTTCTGCACTGTCTGGTGAATTTTTTGGATCTGTTCAATGAACTTGGTTTCTTTGTCCACATCACTGTGTCCATCCAGTGCTATGTCTTTCCCAAAGACAAAATCCAAGGGAGATTTTGGTGTAAAACCAAAACAAGTTTCAAAATGAGATCTCTGAGTAGAAGAGTGCTTGGCACGATTGTAATCATGTTGCATATAACACAAATGTTCATCCCAAAGCTTGGGATGCTTGCTGCAATAGCCTCTAAGCAACTGGATCACTGTCCTATTGACCACCTCTGTTTGGCCATCTGTTTGTGGATGAAATGTTGTGCTCTTTTTCAATTTGGTGTCTATCAACTCCCATATACTTGATCAAAACTTTCCAACAAATTGGGAATCTCGATCAGATACAATAGAAGTGGGTAACTCAAAATGAACCCATACATGCTGAAAGAACAACTTCGTTGTTTGTTCCACTGTAATCTGCTTGTTACAAGGTATTAAAATACACATTTTGCTGAACCTGTCCACAATAACATATAAATAATCATGACCTTTTCTAGATTTTGGCAATCCCCCAATAAAGTCCATGGAAACACTTTCCCAAAGACAAGAAGGAATTGGAAGTGGAGTGTACAAGCCTAATTTTCTATTACTGGGCTTGCTTGTAGCACACATGGTACACCCTTTAATATATCTAGAAACTATTTCATGCATTCTTGGCCAATAACAGAACCTTTGCAGCTGTGCAACTGTTTTACTTACACCAAAATGACTTGATATAAGGTAAGTATGTGCTTCTCGGATTATGTTAACTCTTTCAGTTTGTGGAATGCATAACTTTCCAAAATGATATAAGAGTTGGTCCTTAACATGATAATCCAATTCTTCTACTTGTTTGCCCTGACTTAAAGTTGCATATACATCTTTAAAATTTACATCTTGAGCATATTGTTCAATGTAGCTTTCATGCATTACTGAGTTATGCTTAAATATAATAGATGCATTTATGATTGGTTTTGATAGCATATCTCTAACCTTATTATGTATGCTTTTCTTATATTTGATGACAAGATGAAACCGCTGTAGAAAACCCATCCACCTCTAGTATCTTGATTGCTGCAATTTAGTTTGTGAGTGCAAATATTCAAGTAGTTGATGATCTATATGTATAATTGTTTCTTTTCCCATTAGGTAATGTTTCCACTTTTTCACACTGTACTAATGCATACAATTATTTATCATATGTAGGATAATTAACCACTGCAAAAGTAAATGTCTTAGAATGATAACATATGGGTTCACCGTGTTGCATCAACACTGCTCCCATGGCATAGTCACTGGCATCTGTTTCAATCTCAAATGGTCTTTGAAAATCTGGCAATGTTAGCACTGGTGCTGTACTGATTTTTTCTTTCAAGGTGTCGAAGGCCTGCTGCTGTTTGCCTCCCCACTAAAACACCTTGTTCAATCATGTTAAAGCATGTAAGGGAAGCTGCAATCAAGGAAAAGTTAACAATAAACTTTCTCTAATATTGTGCTACTCTTAGGAAACTCCTAACTCCTGTAGCAGATTTGGGTTTAGGCCAGTTCACAATGACTTCAACCTTAGAGGGATCTATCTTCAATTCACCACCCCCTACAATATGACCCAAATAATTTAAAGATGTTTTGCCAAATTCACATTTTGATAACTTTACATAGAGATTTTCTTTTTTCAAAACATCTAGAGTCTGTTTTACATGCTTCAAATGTTCCTCACATGTTTTACTGAAAACAAGAATGTCATCTAAATATACAATTACAAAATCATCAATAAAAGGTCGGAGTACATTTATAACTCTCATGAAAGTGGTAGGAGCATTAGTTAAACCAAAAGGCACAACTAGTCATTCATATAGCCCTTGCTTTGTTTTGAAAACAGTCTTCCATGCATCTTGTTTTGCAACTCTGACCTCATGATAGCTGCTACGAAAGTCCAACTTGGAAAAGTAAACAGCTTCTTTCAGCTGATCTAATAGATCATCAATGCGAGAAAGAGGATAACGATTCTTGATCATTATTTTATTCAATGCTCTGTAATCAACACACATCCTCCACGAACCATCTTTCTTTCTCACCAACACGATTGGAGATCTGCATGGTGATGTGCTTGGTCTTATGAACTCTTTATCGAGCAGCGCTTGTACCTGCTTCTTGATCTCTGCATCCTCTAAAGCAGATAACCTGTACATTTCGATGTTAGGCAATGGAGCATCTTGCTGCAAATGAATATCATGTACTATTTCCCTTTTGGGTGGCAGACCTTTAGGCTTTTGAAATAGGATATCATATTCTGAAACAACTTTAACTAAATCAGCTTTCTGTTTAGCATCACAACCTTCAAATACATTGGTTTTATCAGGGTTCTTTTTCTTTACAACCATTAGTAAAAATTGCTTGCATGAAATTACAATTCTTTTCATCTGCCTTGAGTTTATGAGAGTGTAGTTATTTTTGAGCTGATGAGCTCTTACAATATATTCTATTCCATTTTTTGTGAGTTGATACTTATTTTCAGTTATATAGAAAATGGCTTTTCTATCATACAAGTAAGGACTTCCTAAAACAATACCACATATATCCAAGGGAATTATATCTAACTCAACCTTATCTACAAAAGTTAACCCAATAGCAAACCTAAGTTTACATTGTCTAGTCACTTGTAGCTTTGCTTTATCACATACCCAACCTAATGGATATGGCTTCTTGTGAGGTGTTGTTAGTAAGTGATGCAGGAGCATCTAACCTAAAGGGAAATTATTGTAAATAATAGACATAGGGGTCATGCATTAGTTTCCTAAACTCCAAGTTAATTAGATATTCTCAAAATAAATAAAACTAGGAGAGCTTTTAGGCACAAAGGAGTGGATGTGGATCTTTAAGTGATAAGGATAGCTTTTCTATTTTAGAACAGAGAATAAAGATAAAAAGATGCTTTTGCCATATGTATGCATTGCATGAGCTTTAGTTGAGTGATTTTAGGATTTTCTTATCATGCTAAGTTTAATAAATTAGGGAGCTTCAAAGGCATGGAAGACATAGAGGAAGTGTGAGGAGTGTGTGTGAGAAGGGAGCAAGGATTCTCCTTGGGAGCCTTCGGGCAGTTTGTAAAAGGGCCATGGATTTGCATATCTGGCCATGAAGAAAACTCTGTGTGAATGTCTGTTTTATTGTAAATATGAATATGTTGGATTTAATAAAATTCCGAGGTGGTTCTATGCTTGATGGCAGAAATTGATGTCATATAATGTTAAGATTGCGTGGGCGCAATTGGTTCTTATTTGTTTACTCATGCGCAGATACTGTGTAATGATAATTGAATTAGCTTGCCTGTCGTTGATGGAATACTGGCTTGAAGTCGCAGTTATGCTTGGAAGCTGTCCATTATGTGCATATGCTCATCGATTTCGAAGTTACTGATAGAATAACACCGATTACAGGTTGAACGCTTGTAGGTTGAACGTTTGTATGTTGAATGCTTGTATGTTGAATGCTTGCAGGTTGAATCCTGATATATTATCTGCGCATATTTAATAGCCAGTTGGGTTTCGGTGTTTATATGCCTGCTGTATGGTAATTGTCGAGGTGTTGTATTGGCATAAAAAGATCGATATTAATTGCTGAAGATGTTGTGTGGGCCTGCGCTCTATTAAAGAGGTCCGTTTGTTTGGCGACTGCGATTTATGCGTTGACCGAAACTATACCAGCAGAGGTATATATGCGTGGTATATATGCAGAGATAGCCAATACATGTATTTCTCGGTGCATAACCAGCGGCGATATTAGAACGGAGTGTGAAAACCTACAGTGGATGGCGTAAGTGGATATCAGTATTGTCTGCATATTGTATGCGTATAACCATTGATATATATATAACAATGTATGCGCAGGGTTAATTTGAAGATTCGTTACTCATATGACTGGTGTATGTTTAAATCGCCGAGGAAGAGGTATTGTTATAAAAAAGGTTCCATAAAACTGTTATGCATGTGCCGACTTATTAACCATGACTGTTATATATAGGTATAGCCTCGGTTGCAGAAGGTTGGAGGATCGGAGATATATATCTATCCATTCCCGCGCAATATATATATATGCCTGCGGCCCATGTTAAAATTACATTTAAAATGTTGTGTTATTGGTAATTGAACTCTGGTCAAAGGCGAACAGTAAGGCGCACTCTTTGATTGAATCCAGCAAATATATATGAGATTGTTTATTGATATGGAAGGTTTTATGTGGATTGAAATGATGGTATGGCGCATCTTTTATTGAGTTATGAATTGGGGTTTTTAAATCATGAGATTACAAACCCATGAATCAAGCTTTATATGCTGGATGGAAGAAAGATCCTGGTAGGAGTGGCCTGGGAGAGGCCTGGGCTGCATCAGGTGGTATCAGAGCTAGAATAGTTCTGGTTGAAGATTCAAGTTTTTTTGTTAAGTTAATTGCATGTGATGAATGAATGTTAGCAGCACAGAGATGCAGTGCGGATGAGGAAGTGAAACAAGATCAGCAGAATCTTGAAAGGTGAGCTGACAGGTATTAATTGTCTCTGGTTTAAAGGTTATGCTTGATAATTTGATTTACAGGCATAGGGAAGAAATCTCAGCAGGAAGAAGCAGATCACAGCTAGAGTGCAGTGATAAAGGAGTCCACCAAGGGATTCTAAGTGAATGTGGCAGTGAACCTGAAGAATCCAATAAAGAATTGGATAAAAGAAGACAACTTAAGTGTTCTTAGGAGAGAGAAGGAGATTGCAGAAGCCTAGAGGGAGCAAAGGTGTTGCTCAGAAGAAGGTTCCAGACAAAGAACCGTGCTTACCAAAAGACTAAGTAAGGAGAGCTTAGTGAGGTAAGATTGCAGCCAGGAGGACTAGCTGTTGCAGAGGCTTGTTGCAAAGGAGATTCAACAGAGGTTGAAGAAAGTTGCAGATGAGAGAAGCTTACAGGATCAGTAGAGGATGCTCGAAAGGTTCCAGCAGAGGACCAATGATTACCAAAAGACCAGATCCGGAGGGAAGGATTGGTGAGGTAAGTGGCAGCAAGAGAGCTTGTTGTAGAAGCTTCATGCAACTCATAGGTGAGGAACTTATGGCGAAGGAGATGACTACTGAAGGTCATAAAGGAGAAAGCAGAGGTTCAGAAAGAGGCCACAGTAAAAAAGAGAAGAAATATGCCAAGGCGAATGGCATAAGACAACAGTTGACTCAGGAAGAGTATGAGAAAGAGAAAGCTGAGATAGCAGTTCATCTTGAGCTATTGATGGAGTTGTTACGGGAAAATGGGAAAGACCAGAGACATGGTTTACTGATGAGGAAGAGAGTGAAGTGGCAGAGGCTACAACAGAGAAGAGATTTACAAATAAGCATGCAGTTAACAGAGGAGAAGATCATTGATGATTTCTTGAGTTATTGGGAAAATCCAGATCAGATGGATAATGTAAAACCATGTATTTTTGTAGCTGACAATTGTGATGTGATTACAGGTTTTACTGAGGAGGATGTGCAACCTTGTGCAACTGTTACAGCACAAGAGGAAGTTCGTGTGGATGCAGAAGAAGTGGATCAGTCTGTAGCATGGATAAGTAAAGCAACAGTTGAGACTGTTGAACTCTGTGATTTTCAAACTGACAGCTTGTGTGTGAATGCAGGGACTGTAAGTGATGATGAGATGCTGCAACAATGCCATAGAGAAATTGCATTGTTAGAGTACTTTTTGGAAAATCCAAGATATGACAGGGAGATTTCAGCAGATGAAAGAGTTCAGTACAGTGAACGAGAGCAGAAAGATATCCTGGAGATAGATAATAAGAAGGCGAGAGTAGCTGACAGTCTCATGGTGGATATGAATCAGCATACTGATGTGCTGACAGAGAAGCTGGGAAGAAACTCAGAGCAGCATATTGAAGTGTTGCCAGCGAAAGCTGAGGAAAAAGTTGCAGATGAAATTGCAGGTGACAAGCAAACGAATGTTGCAGAGGGACAGGAAGTTTGGGAGGCAGCAACATTCATAGTGACAGCGAGAGCAACATGTAGAGCGACACTAGCAGCAGAAGAGGCACTGAGGCCTTATATTTTTTATTCTAACAATTGTTTTGTGAGTACAGGTCTTACTGAAGAAGCTGGAGAAAATCTGCTAGACAAAGAAATTGAAATGATGAGGCGGATGATGATGAAGGAATTCTGGAAGAGACCAGCAGCAGTGAAACAAAAGAGAAGCAGCAAGAGGAAGACAGCAGAAGATTGCAAGAGTACAGCTAGTGGAGCAAAGCAACATAAAGTGTGGAGACCTGGAGAAGGACAAACAGAAGCAGCGGCAAATGCAAAGCTACAGTACAAGATATGGGATCCAGGCAAACATAGAGCTGAACACATGATCAGGATATCATGAAATTTTTCTACCTTGGGAGTATGATGCAGGAGCATCTAGCCTAAAGGGAAATTATTGTAAATAATAGACATAGGGGTCATGCATTAGTTTCCTAAACTCCAAGTTAATTAGATATTCTCAAAATAAATAAAACTAGGAGAGCTTTTAGGCACAAAGGAGTGGATGTGGATCTTTAAGTGATAAGGATAGCTTTTCTATTTTAGAACAGAGAATAAAGCTAAAAAGATGCTTTTGCCATATGTATGCATTGCATGAGCTTTAGTTGAGTGATTTTAGGATTTTCTTATCATGCTAAGTTTAATAAATTAGGGAGCTTCAAAGGCATGGAAAACATAGAGGAAGTGTGAGGAGTGTGTGTGAGAAGGGAGCAAGGATTCTCCTTGGGAGCCTTCGGGCAGTTTGTAAAAGGGCCATGGATTTGCATATCTGGCCATGAAGAAAACTCTGTGTGAATGTCTGTTTTATTGTAAATATGAATATGTTGGATTTAATAAAATTCCGAGGTGGTTTTGTGCTTGATGGCAGAAATTGATGTCATATAATGTTAAGATTGCGTGGGCGCAATTGGTTCTTATTTGTTTTCTCGTGCGCATATACCATGTAATGATTATTGAAATAGTTTGCCTGTCGTTGATGGAATACTGGCTTGAAGTCGCAGTTATGCTTGGAAGCTGTCCATTATGTGCATATGTTCATCGATTTCGAAGTTACTGATAGAATAACACCGATTACAGGTTGAACGCTTGTAGGTTGAACGTTTGTATGTTGAATGCTTGTATGTTGAACGCTTGCAGGTTGAATCCTGATATATTATCTGCGCATATTTAATAGCCAGTTGGGTTTCGGTGTTTATATGCCTGTTGTATGGTAATTGCCGAGGTGCTGTATTGGCATAAAAAGATCGATATTAATTGTTGAAGATGTTGTGTGGGCCTGCGCTCTATTAAAGAGGTCCGTTTGTTTGGCGACTGCGATTTATGCGTTGACCGAAACTATACCAGCAGAGGTATATATGCGTGGTATATATGCAGAGATAGCCAATACATGTATTTCTCGGTGCATAACCAGCGGCGATATTAGAACGGAGTGTGAAAACCTACAGTGGATGGCGTAAGTGGATATCAGTATTGTCTGCATATTGTATGCATATAACCATTGATATATATATAACAATGTATGCGCAGGGTTAATTTGAAGATTCGTTACTCATATGACTGGTGTATGTTTAAATCGCCGAGGAAGAGGTATTGTTATAAAAAAGGTTCCATAAAACTGTTATGCATGTGCCGACTTATTAACCATGACTGTTATATATAGGTATAGCCTCGGTTGCAGAAGGTTGGAGGATCGGAGATATATATCTATCCATTCCTGGCGCAATATATATATATGCCTGCGGCCCATGTTAAAATTACATGTAAAATGTTGTGTTATTGGTAATTGAACTCTGGTCAAAGGCGAACAGTAAGGCACACTCTTTGATTGAATCCAGCAAATATATATGAGATTGTTTATTGATATGGAAGGTTTTATGTGGATTGAAATGATGGTATGGCGCATCTTTTGTTGAGTTATGAATTGGGGTTTTTAAATCATGAGATTACAAACCCATGAATCAAGCTTTATAAGCTGGATGGAAGAAAGATCCTGGTAGGAGTGGCTTGGGAGAGGCCTGGGCTGCATCAGGAAGCCCAACTTCTTTACAATTGTTTCAGAAATCAAGTTTACTTGTGAACCACTATAAAATAAAGTATCAATTTTTGGTGCTTGGAAATAACTCTAATATGAAAAAGCTCATGTCTTTCCTCTCATTATCTTCATTATCAATAGATTGTGCAGAATTACTTGTAGATGCTTCAGAATTTTTACCATTTATACCTGTGGTTGTGACTGTTGTTTCATCACCTGAGTTTGACCCCAAGTCTTTCTAAATAGCGACAGCAACCTTCTTCTTTTTACCACCAAACTTCTTAGGTTTCAGCTCCGGATGCAAAGACCAACAGTGTTAATCATTGTTTCCATCCTTCTTGTAGTGAGTGCACGAAGGTTTGTCTTTCTGTACAGCATTTGCCTTCTTCTCCTTCCATTTTTGCTTCTTCTTTTCTTTGTTCTTGCTTGCAAAGGGTTTTGATGATCCCCCAATCTCTAGGTTCACATTCTTGCCTCTAGCCTCAAGATGTGTAGCCTGAACTGATACATCATCTAGGCTGGTGGGGTTAAACATGAGAATGGTGTGCCTCAAACAGCTATGCAGGCCACCTATATACTTCAGCAAAGTTTCAGGTGAGTCTAGAGAAATGCCTAGAGTTAAAGATTTTTTTCTAAATTCCTGGGTATAGCTTTGTACACTTTGGCCCTTTAATTGGCGAAGAGTTTGCCAACTCATCATTGCTTGCTGCATATAAGCTAGTGGATAGAATTGTTTTTTAATGGCAGAAACAAATTCATTCCAGGTAGAAAGAATTTTACCATGTCTCTTCAGATCAACTTGTACTTTGCCTTCCCACCACACTAATGTAGTTCCTCCAAGGCGAAGGCTAGCCAGCTGAATCTTTCTCCTTTCTGAATTAATGTTCTGCACCCTGAAATATATATCAATTTGTCTAATCTAGTTATCTAGCTTTTTTGCATTTAATTCACCATCATAAATTGGCAAATCAAATTTCACATCTAATTTAATCACATCAATTTTCTTCTTTTTCTTTTCAGGGCTAGTTTTATGTGAAGAAGATGATGAGGATGGTGATGATGGAGAAGTCCTCTCTTCTTTTCCTTTGCCTTCTAGATGGGCATCTAGAAGAGGTTCCTCTGTTTCTTTGTCTTGTTTGGAGATTGAAGTACTTCCACCTCGACCTTTCTTAAATTATCGATACATCTCTTCCCACCATGGCTCTCATGGTTATGAAACTATCTATGAACTGAGGTTCTGCTCCCAAGGGAATTTCTTCTGCCATTTTCCTCCAAGGATAGACTCTTCCAATTTCTGAATTGGTCTCAACAAGTTCTCATTTTCTCTGTTTGAGCTTTGACCTAGTTAGCATTTAAAAAAATCCAGCATAAGCTTGTCTAACCTTAGCAAACCTAAAGCTCTGATACCACTTGATCTAAAAATGAGATCTTAGACTAATATTAAGGTATTACAGACTCATGTGCATGGATTTTCCTATATTACTTAGTGCAACAGATTGATAAGATTGCGAATAATATAGACAATGAGCAGTTAGAGAAACATAATAGACAAACACACATAACACAACAAGTTTAATATGGAGTTCACCCAAAACTCTTGGGCTACATCTCCTGGTCCAGCCTTCAGTGGTGACCTCTCTATTATGTCTTCAAGAGCAGAGTTTTACAAAAGTGAGCTCAATTTGAGTCTCAACACAACAAATACAAAACAACAGGAGTTTACTTGAATCCCTCAAGTCTCTCTAAGTACACAGACTCTCCCTCTCGCTCTCTATCTCTGTTTCTCTCTGTCTTAGCATTGCTTGCCTTTGTCTCTGTCATTATGTGGCTTTTAAGCCAATCGACACGGTCTGTTTGTTTCCTCTTCTGGGCTCTCTAGCTTTCAGCCTCTGTCCATTCAGATCCCCTCTGAGCATTAAGAAATCATTGCTAAACGTTTTCAGGGATGGCGGCCCCCTGTTCTGCAACAGAAGGGACCATCGGCGCTTTGGAAATCACTAAAACAATTTTCCTCTGTTTACATAGAGAATACACAAAAACACTGTAAAAATATGCCCAAACGCCTTTTCTCGGACCTGAAATATTATTAGTTCCACCTTATAATCCTTTCGGATCCGTCTTCGGGCACTATCGCGAGTGATCGTCGATCCAACGGTTATTATTGATTTTGGGTGGCTTATGCGCCTGGAGGTTACCCGCCCGAAAAGGGTGTTTTTCTCTCTCCAGCGCCTAGCCACGTGGCAACCAATGTATGGGCTTGGGCAGAGCTTGGCCAATACAACTTACCGCCTACGGCCAACCCAAAATCTCACTCATTTCGGAACTCGAAACATATATCGTTGCATCTAAAAACCCTTTCGAGTCCGTTATATCGCCCAATTCACATTTCCTTTGGTTTTCGTTTATTTAACGAAAATGCGAATTTACATTAAAAAACACCTTTTTACGGAACTCAAAATATATTAAATTTCATCCATAATCTCTGTCGGGTCCGGCGATCGTAAGTCGCAAGTGTATCGGCCTTGCTCCTTTATATTTCTCCGATGCGATAATGTGATGTGATATATCGCAATCGCATGTCGCACGGTCTTCAGTCCTCCGTAAGCCTTTCCCTTTGTGTTTTGCCAATGCGATATCGCAAGCTAACCTGGGCCGTCAATCTGCACGCTTGATCGACGGTCCTCGTTGACTTGCGCTGATCATTGTCACAACGTTCATAGGGCCGCCTCCGATAACCTTCGCTTGCCATCATCGATTGTGATATGCCGATCGGATTTGGACTGTTGATCGACCAGATCCGACGACTTCTGTGCAAAGTTGTTTAAGTCGCTGATAGCTCTGTTTTCATCACTGTCTTCATGTTTTTCTCTCCCGATAGTGGTTTCCGCCATTTTTAAAGGTTCATCCTTTGCGATAGTTTTTATTTTTATTTTTGAAGACTTAGAGAGCTTTTTGGATCATTCATAGCATGTTCTTTTAATGGAAATCTTCTAGGAAAAGGGTCTACCCTAAACATTATCCTTTGCACTATAGGCAAAGCCATGACCATAAGTAGTTCATAGCATGTTCTTTTAGTGGAAATCTTCTAGGAAAAGGGTCTACCCTAAACATTACCCTGTGCACTATAGGCAAAGACATGACCATAAGTGGTTCATAGCATGTTCTTTTAGTGGTAATCTTCTAGGAAAAGGGTCTACCCTAAACATTATCCTGTGCACTATAGGCAAAGCCATGTCTTCTGAGGAACTGGAAGCCATTGTTGTCGGAAGTAGGAATAGCCCCGAGCTCTCCTAAACCTGACATGTGTTTGTTGCATCGTATGTCAATTCGAAGTTAGATAAAAAATCCAAAGCAAAAACATTTGGAATAAAATTCCACATTAAATTTGACATGCTCTATCTATCTATATATATATATATATATATATATATATATATATTAAACTTTAGTAAATGTTAATTATCATCAACATCAGTAATATATGTAGTTTGATAAAATTCTAATTTCAACAAATAAAAAACATATATTAAATATTGCACACTAACTAAAAAGCTAAAAAAAAACTAAAACTGCTTTGCTTTTGTGTTACATTATTTCCGTAATCATTCCCTTTCATTTTAAATCAAATAAGGAATTTTTTTAAAATAGAAGCTACATTATTTCCCAACCATTCTCTTTTATTTGCATTCAGTGTCTTTTTATACAAATTTTCACTTTAAATTAAAATTAATTATATATAAAAGAGATGGGATGCGAATAAAAGGAAATGGTTGGGAAATAATGTAGCTTCTCTTTTAATTTTTTCCTTACTTGATTATAATGAAAGGGAATGATTAGGGAAATAATGTAACACAAAAGCAAAGTAGTTTTAGTTTTTTATTTTATTTTTTTAGTTAGTGTGAAATATTTAATATATGTTTTTTATTTGTTTATGCTAAACATAGCACAAAAGTGGTGAAAGTCTTCATCACAAGCTTCTAGATGTCCTTTTATGCTAAACATAGCACATCTCCAAGCTAAGGGTTCAACTTCGAAAAATTAGAAGACAACATAACTATAACTGGATTGATGCAAAGGAATGTATGCAAGGTGTAGTTTTAACATTATTACAATTGCATTATCGCCATAATGGGACTCTTGTGGTCCTAGTGTATAGAAGGAAGCTTGGAATCTGATCCAATGAGGAGGTTAGTTGAACAGAAATAAACCTAAATGTAGAATTGTTACAAGTTGAGCACTGCCATTATGTCAAAATCATCAGCCTTCACGGGCTACAACACATTCTGAGATTGGCCCAAGTTAATTATAAGTAAGTCAGTGCATTGAATCAGTGGTGTGGCATCACTATAATTTCTTTGTTTGTTCAGGATGCATCTCCTCGTCCTACTCTCACTTCTTCTATAAGTCTCAGTAGTTCTTAATGTAGATCCAGATTCGAGTTCTACTCAATTGGGGGCCAATTTTCTATATTGACAAACTGTTTCAGACAAAGTTCTCGCATCGTGATTCTTTAGATCAGGGCCCAGAGAGACTGATGTGTGAGCTTCTGGGAGCTCTGGATTCACAGGGGCTTAATAACGATCATGATGAGGGTTCCATTTCTAGAACAAGGGATTCTTTGTCTCAGAGAAAGTGTAGGTTCAAATCCGAGCAAGGCCACCAATTGCACTGTTATGCTACACTAGGATCCTCGCAGCTTCACAAAGTTATGAAATAAGCACATGCTTCTTCTCTCCACTTCTACTTCAGTTGAACTCAAGATACTCCCTTAGCCATGTGCATGCCCATATCATCTTAGTTCACCATTAGTTAACTGAAATGCATGGAAATTTAAGGTGAAGTTTTGCATGGATAATTCAACTTCCATTATTTATAAAAGGAGAAGATCTGAAATGCATGGAAATTGAAGGCGAAGTCTTGCATGGATAATTCGACTTCCATCATTTATAAAAGGAGAAGGTTAATTTGATAGCTAAGTAAGATATACATTGTGAGTTTTTATTCTATGTCGATGTAGCTTTGGGCTTAAAGTTTGACAACATTGAGTATCTTTGGTTTCAGAGAGACATATAGACTCCCCTAGTCAGAAGGGTTTGTTTCAGTGGAAGAGCTTCGGTTTGTGAGACCCTAACACGACATAATTTCTGGGATGAATTAGAGATAAAATTCAAAATACAATTTCAAATTTGTGTTCATTTCAAAAATTGATTTTCATAATTGTAATTCCTTATTTTTATAGACAAATAAAATATCAGATTCTATTGTGCTCTAGTTTTAAAAATATTGTTAGTTTTCTAGCATCTCTATTTAGAAATATTACACATTTTTCTCAACTAATCAAAATTGTAGTTGTTTATCAAATTTGTGGTTGTTTATGATCTTACTTTTCCTTCTACAACCATAATGATTACAAATATCAAAATAGTCATTAACGTTATATCATTGCAACCAGTGGTTGTCTGCCTTGTACAACAACCCATTTCAGACAAGCCATTGATCCCTAGCAGTGGAGCATGCAAAGGTAAGCATTAACACTGTAAAATTCAAAATATAGTTTCAAATTTGTGTTCATTTCAACAAGTAATTTTCAGAATTGTAATTCCTTATTTTATAGACAAATAAAATTTCAAATTTGTTGTGCTCTAGTTTTAAAAATATTGTTATTTTTCTAGTATCTCTATTTAGAAATATTACACATTTTCCTCAACTAATCAAAATTGTAGTTGTTTATCAAATTTGTGGTTGTTTATGATCTTACTTTTCCTTCTACAACTATAATGCTTACAAATATCATAATAGTCATTAACATTATATCATTGCAACCAGTGGTTGTCTGCCTTGTACTGCAACCCATTTCTTACAATCCATTGATCCCTAGCAGTGGAACATACAAAGGTAAGCATTAGCACTGTTGCATTAAATGCTATATATCCTGAGATAACAGTATATATGGAAGGACATTTTGATTGTCCATAGAGTAGATTGAAAGTCCCGATTATTAATAGTCATTTTTATTTTTTAAACAATGGATCCATTTATTATAATAATTAATCCTAATAATAATAAACAACCATAATCATATTTGTGTTAATCATTAACAAATGCCTAGCACAAACTGATCTAAACTACATTACAAAATAATTATTACAACTTTAGTTATTCTAATGATGTAATGGAATACTAGAATAACATTAGATTTTTTATTGTACCAACTAAAATGATAAAAAGACCATTGCGATGAAAACTAAATATTTAAAAAAAATGATTGTAAAAATGATTCCAATTTGCTTTGTACACTTTCATGTATTGTCCTTGAAATTTAATATTAGCACATTAACCACTGCATGGCCATAAAAAATCCAGAGATGCAAACTCTGAATGATAACAATATATATTGCAACTCTTATCAACTTTGAACAAAGCAAGATATAAACTCATATTTTGAGCCAAAGTACACTGCCATTTTGACAAAGATGATCATTGGAATAATGGTATATTTTTCTTTCCAAAATAGCTCTAAAATAGGCAAACAAGAACCTCATAGAAAGATTCTTTGATCCTTTACAACCTCTATAGGCACAAAAAATGAAGCTCAGTAAAAGCTTGAGACATATGAGCTACCTAGCAAACTATGATCAGAATCAACATCAACTTCTAAAGAATTATCATTACAATCTTCACACATGTATTCTGTTGGAACATCCTCTGAATCTGAAATACCAACACATCTGGTGTGCTTCCAAACCTCACAGTTATCACAGGTAATCATTCTCTCTCCATCATCCTCCCTTGTGCCACATAGGAAATTAATAGTCCATATGTGTGTGCCTGTCTTTGACCTGTACTTGTAAATATCACCATAGTAATGACCTTGAACAATAACAACACTCTCTGTCCCTACGAGTAGCATCAAGGTAGTCAAATCTTCTATATTTTGTAGCGCTCTTACGTTTTCTACTTGAAAACTTTTGAAACAGATATAAACATCTACCACAACAAACACTCTTATGCTCTCACTTTCTGTTGTAATCATGCGATTTTTTGCCTCATAATTTTTAATAAACTGTTTACAGTCCATTAAATTTCTCGAGGCATTTGTGAGTTGCTTTCTTAACCCATAACACCATAATTTCTCTTTTAGTCCATAATGCAATGAACCACAAATAAGCACTTGATGTAATGGAGATTAGTCAACGATAGGCGAAGGTTGTGATGGAGCATGTAACATGGCATGATAGAGTTTCTTCAGGTCTTCCAAGACATGCTCTTTCTTGAGTTGTTTTAGGATCAGTAGCACTCTTCAAGTCAATGGATACATTGTTTCTGTCTATTAGCCTGTGCTTTCATTGAAACACAAATGTTAGTATATTGAAATTGCACAGTATATTGATTAGGAAGAAGAATAAATTGGACAACGAGGAACAAATGAATGGATGCAACAAACATGTACTCAACGTTTCGTGTAAAATAATTGCACTGTCACTACACAATCGTCTTTCCAATAGTTTTTCCTTCTAAACCCATCATAGCATAGTTTAAAAGCTAAGGATCTATTTCATGGCACGTGGCTCCTCTTAAATCACGATGTTATCCACATGGTTCCATCTGTCACTTGTAGAACCTTGAGCATGGCAACTGTAATCTCATCTACCACCTTGGATTCTCTATTGATAGAATTTTTGCCCTTGTTAATCATTGTGTTCCCTAAATATTTTCTCTCAGTGTTATTATGGAATTTGTGTAACAACTGCATTATAAAACAAACCAGATATTGTACTGTTACAAGGGGATTCTTAGACAGGGAACGGTAAAATGATACAATCTGCTTGAACTGTTGGTCAAATCCGCCCACACCTGAAAGAACTAAATCCAAATGAAGCTTTGATAGACATTGAAGAGCTCTCTTGTATGTCTCATGTGTTGTTCCAAAACTTCCTCTCCCAAATTCATAGCCCCAATTACCGTACCAGGGGTGCCCTTTTTTCACAGTATGTAAAAGTCGATAATCAAGCTCGTATTTCTTTGAAACATCCATGACACTAATTTTTCTATTTAACAATGATTAGAAATATTTTGTTATCACTAATCAGGTATTAAAACAAATTGATGGTCATAATTTAACATAATCTCTATTTTGCAAAATGAAAAATGACAAGTGTTTTGTATGATTCCATAAAGATTTATATCTACATATGAGGAATAAATTCCAATTGCATGCACATCGCCTTTGTTATTTTCTGAGTTCAATATGGGAAAAAATGGTTGTCACAACAAGTGAATCGTATAGAGAAGTATACAATATTTATGAAGTCGTGACGAAATTCTTTGCAGATTTTTTTTAAGTGACAAAAAATATAAATTCATTTTTTTGGGTAATCAATTGTTGGTCTCTTTTGTAACTTTTTTGCCATCAATATTCCCAAGGTATTAGCCTCTCCTATGCACATTATAAACTAGCAAACATGATCAATCGCTGCATATTTGTAGAAGTGTAGTCACAATTTTAGTTTGTCACAGATAAGTGCATTTTCACAGACATCCATTAAGCATATGTAGACTACATCTAAACAGATTGCATAATCACAATACAACCGGCATAGTTGATAACTGATTTTGGGGGGTAAAATGCCACTTTTTCCTTCAATTCAGAAATGTACACTGAACTTTTGAACATTCCAATGAGTATATAAGAATTTTTCTCAAGTTCTTCATCATGATATAACATCTCATTGTGTTTTTTCACAGTTTTCAAAATATTATTTCACAAGACCTTCAAATGGTCTATATTTATCAGTTTGGACATAATACACATTTCCTTTTGGAAATCACATCTATAGAATTTGCAGGTACTCATAGTGTTCCTTTTCGAAATACAAAGTTCCTTTTGCTTCTACACAAGGGAAATTGATAATGGAATCTAATGTTGAATCAAAATTGAAAAATCTTGTAGTTTGCCCACATCTATAGAACTTGCAGGAACTCATAGTGTTCCTTTTCGAAATACAAAGTTCCTTTTGCTTCTACACAAGGAAAATTGATAATGGAATCTAATCTTGTATCAAAATTAAAAAATCTCTCAGTTTGTCCTTCTTCTACCACACAATTCCTTAAGGCAAGGCAAGCCTTGAGACACAAGTGGATAGATGTCCAAAATAATTTGTCTCATCAAAGTGCCCTCCTCCCACCTGGCCCTTATAGCATGAAGTTTCCAGTATACAGAACCCTAATAAGAAAGGATCATGTCATAAACAAACTCGACCATTCAAACATATCATGGCAACAATACCATAAACTAATTCAATTTCCTGGGCACAACGTGAGTTGGAGTGGATTTCAAAATTGGACGTCATTCAAATTGAGTATAAATCCATTCAAATTACCTACTTAATTGTTGTTACCACATAACCAGCCATGCAAATCCATATTAACCTGATTCAATTTCTAAGAGTATTAATTTATGTGTATTTTGTGGAAATTATAGTTCATGCATACATAACCTTCATGCATTCAAGGCTGAAATAAAATTGAAGCTTACTTGGCTTTCATCATGATAGCATATCATGTCCCATAGGCCCATAATATCATAGCCAGAAAGATACCGTGAACTACATCATGTCCCATAGGCCCATAATAACATAGCCAGAAAGATATTGTGAACCACCTTCCTCTCCATTCACACGAACAAAGTGACCAAACCCATTTACATGTATTATGCCATGTAGCAAGTGCCTTTCATCTTCCAAATCGAGCCTAGTTTCATCTTCCAAAATCAGTATCTTTGCTTATCTCCAATTCACATGCTTTGCATCTGAAACCACAACAATCTAGTTTAGGTAAAAAGTCAACAAAAACAAAATATAAAAACACCATTCATGGATCTAAAAATTAATATAAATAACACCAAGATCACTAAAATATTCATGGTAGCGTGGCGAGGATATCTAAAGGCTCTAGATCCACCACAAGGAGCTTTAAAAGCTGAAGTTGACAAGAATACAGTAGTCACTAGACATTGCGAGATTTACAATATATGAATTTATTGGGTGTATAAAACTACTGAGAGGTACACGCTGACAGTAGAATTGAAAGAGAGCATAACATAAAGCAATACAAAAGATTGCACGAGTCTCCAACTATGCATATAATATGCTTTTCTTTCGATTACGCTAGACAAGCATTGCGATAAGTAATACAAGCTTTAATACCATTTTTTTAGGAAAAACAAAGAACAAATGCAAAATACATCTTTTAAGTCACCCACAATCAGAGAAACAAATCCGCCCAAATAGAGATTCTCTTTGACTTGGATGTTTTCAAGTTTAATCATTTTCCCCGGCGTCTTTGCTTCTCAAAGAAGACATCTCAACATGAAATACAGAACCCTGATCAAAGTCTTTGCTCTACCAATCAAAGTCAATACATAACAATAGAAAAGAGCTTTGGAAACCTATAATAAATAGATGCATACATGAAAAAATTAACAACTCTCTAACTGGATTTGACCCACATTAGCTAGCAACCTGGAGACTATACAAGTCCACATACAAATTCCATCGACCTGGGTCATGTACATACAGGCATATAAAACAGGGAAAATGCACAAGATTCCGTGGGAGTATAACTTGTAGCTTGTGAATCTAATACACTAGCACAAACACATTTAAATCCAGGTTTAATATTCAAAGTGGGCCCTATGTATGACATCAACATCTGCATCCTCCAGCGTTGAAACCTTCGATCTTCATACCCAAGTTTAAATGAGTCTCTCTTGTTGTGCATATCCGATGTACCCATCACAGAGTCTATATTACATGGAACATGGGGCGCACAAACTGATGGATCCCTATAGCTAGTTCTTTAGGTGTGTTAGTTTTAAATGAAGAACGCATGGGAAATGGAAGTTCACTTGGAAAGTCCAGTCCCAGTCTTTGACGGAGGTTTGGGCGAGGCATGGATACTTGGCATCCAACACTCCTGCACAATGCACCAAGATGTGAACGGGCCCAAAAGTCTGCTCGACTATGTCGAATAGTTGGGCGACCTGGGAAGGGTTTGCGATGTCGGCCTTGCAGGAAATTGCCTTCACACCATCACCAGAAGAAGAGGAGTTATTATTAATGGTGGAGACCACCTCCTCTGTGGTCTGTTGATTAGAGGAGTAATGGACGACCACTTTGGCTCCCTTCTCTGCCAAATGGATTGTGATTTCCTTGCCGATCCCGCCGGACGCACCTGTCACGATGGCAACTCACCCTACTAAAGGCATTCCCATTATTTTCTCGTCTCGTGGGCTAAAGTCCAGCTAAAACGCCCAAATTGAAAATCTGAAAACTTGATTTACCAATAATTGTACCTTGCCCTAGGGTTTGAATTGGATCGAAATTGCAAATTTAACAATGTATTCTTAAACACTGTAAATTTGGTCAGAGTTTTTCCAAATCATTTAAATTACAAATCAATCTATTGCGCAAAAACTACAAGTCTTAGACAACACCCACTTCTTCTTGCTGCGACTTTTATTTATCAGTGCTCGCCTCTGTATTTGAAGAAACCCTTCGGCCTGATAAAAATTTATGACTGGTTTGCAGACGTCGAAATGCCTCATTGTTGGCATGGAATTCGACTATGTGTACTGCAACACAACCTGCCGGTGGTCAATATTGTCGGGTCGCCGGATGTTCGGAAGGTTCCTGTTAAAAAACAAATAATATTAGTGGATATTTTCAAAGATTAATATTCAAAACTGTATATAAATTTTCATTGGAAGTTGTAGCTGAATTAATTGAAATTCTACCTAAGATATAATGCCAAGGAGGCCTAAAGAAACCCGGGCTGCATTGAGATCTCTGTTTGTTCGAGTCAGGGTAGTGATTCTTACATAATTTTCTTCAAGGGAGGCAGGGTTTATGAGTTTTAGGGCAAAAACATATTCATGAACAACGCTGCCATTGGTGAACAGAGAGCTTCTATGGGCGCCTGTGGCGAGGAGACCGACAATGGTGACACCATCCCAGTATGGGGATTGGGGGAGTTTCAGGCCTCGTTCGACAAATGCGTCAATAATCTCTCGCAGCGTCACACTACCCTCCACAGTTATGGTCATGGCCTAGGTGTTGACAGTGACAATACGATTGAGATGCACAGTGCTTATGATTAGACCAGTTTTCGCCTGGGCACACAGGTTTAGGAATGCTCTAAGACCATCTGGTAACCACTTTCATCTTCTGCTTCCTCCGACTCGCCATGGCAACGACCTGCATCACTTCTTGTTCATTGGAAGGAAACAGAGGAGAAGCAGCCCTGCAGGGGATTCGATCCGGGAACATCCCGTAGGCATTAGAGACTGTGCAGTTTGTTAAGCCTATTGTGTCTGAGCATCTCACGGGCTCGCCCTGCGGGCTCCCCTGGACGACATGAAAAAAACAGGGGAGGAGGACGAGCTAGACTGTTAATTGCCACACCATTATTAAACTTCACCCCCCTTGCCCTCAATTTTGCATTTCTTCTTCTGTAACTAAAAGAATCCTTAAATGCCTGTGTTTGTGAAGCAATTAATTGAATAATCTTGGTGGAAAACAAAACTATTCTCAGAATCACAGGTCGTGACGGGAAGGAGAGGTCGTGACAAAGTGTAGATGCATCAATTTGAGTAAAGAAATCATATTTTTTTGGCTGAACACAAAAAAATAATGAGAAAGAGAGACATCAGGTTGAACAACTCCGGGAGTTCCAGTCAAACCTATTCTCAATCACTTGCAACAACTTTACCAAATCATAGTATCTGTAGATTACGACACCCTCCCATGGCACCTCCTCTGTTATTGAGAAGTCGCCTTCTTCTGCAACACACGACATAGGCGGTGGCCTGCATTTTGTGTATAAAGGTATCAACGCCCTTTTCCCCTCAAGCCTCGTCTTTCCACAAGAGATCCATCAGAGGCTCCTGTGTTTTTTCGTGCAATAGTGAAGATAATAGTGTTGGGGTTTGAACTCAAAGCTCTATTCTCCGCGTGGACGAATGTGAACTTAGATAGCAATGGAATACTCAGTCCCAAGTTTCAGGCTTTCAGCTCGGTCCCAAGCTGCAAGCCTACCTTCGAACTTATTCACTTCAGTCGGGCTACTATACTGAAACCCCACCTTGCCCTCCTTGCCAGTCTGCAGGAGAAATGCGGAAGGGAGAGGAGTATGGCCGGATGGTGTAGGTGGGCCTTCTGCAGAAATGTAGTTTGATATGGCAAGATGGAAGGGCAAACACATGTGATGATTGTATTGAACAGAAGGGTGAAATCCAAACATTTTGATTGGATGGGTAAACCATGTTTGCTCACCCAAGGCTAACAAAAGAAAAGTCTATCAAGATAATTAACAAAGGGAAATAGCGGAAATAAATTAACTAAAGAAAATAGTGGAAATTTAGATATGATTTTTGCCAAAATCTCACAAAAATTTTGGAAAATCTTGTTAATCTTTGAAATTTTAATTTGATCGTGTTAAATCCATTCCTACCCAAAAACAATTCAAACACTTATAATTAAAATTTTTGGAAAAAAATTCTCCTCTACAAATCTGTAGCCATAGCAAACAATGCCTTGCAACTTGGTTACTACACTCACCAACCAAGGGAATTTTCTTTCTGTCATCTTATCGAACTATATGTTTGAGAAACATATGAACCGATAGAGTTACAAAGAGAAATTAGACACTAGAAGGGAAAATCAGAAACACAGCTGAGTAATGTAACGTTCTCGTGTCATCCCTTACCCAAAAACTACAGGGTAAGTTTAATACATTTCATATTATACCCTGGGTTAATAATCATTGTTGTAATAAAGTTATTTGTAATGTAAAAGACAAAACTAACCAGTGAAAATGGAAAGTTGCGTATATTTTTTTATTATGCTTTTTTAAATAATAAATATTAATAAAAAATAATAATTTTTGAAAAAAAATTAATAATTGAGAGAACAACGGTGTATATTGTAATTGGTTTTGGTCAAAATGGATTGATATATTTTTTAAATAATAAATATTAAAAAAAAATGATAATAATTCTTCGAAAAACAAGTTAATAATTGAGAGAACAACTGTGTATATTGTAATTGGTTTTGGTCAAAATGGATTGATATATTTTTTAAATTAATTTTATTTTTTCAAAATAAGTCAATATGAATGGAGTGTAACTCTAGGTAAGAATAATTATTTTATTAATTCATTTTTTAAGAAGCCAAATTGTTTGGGGAAATGTAGTAAGAAAGAATGTCTATGAATAAGAGGAATATTATTATAGAGATAAATTTGGAGTTGTGTTAAGAAATAGGTCTAAACTATTTGTAGGAAGGGTTGTAAGATTTGGAAATGAGGGCAATAAAAATTGGTGTTGAAAGGGACCATAATTTTGTTGAAAAAGTGATTTTGTTGAAAATGTAGTTGGGACGGTGGAATAAGGAAGAACGAAGGTCTAGAGACAAAAGAAGGACGGAATATCTTGTTTTTATGCTTTATTTCTCTCACATGTGCAAATTTCTAGGGTTTCTAGTGCTGCAAAAGGAGATCCAAGTTGCAGATCCAAGTTGCAATAGGACAAAGTACAAAATCCTGTAGTTGGAAGGAAGAAAACCCTACCTTGACCTCATTGACCTTGGGAAGATCTATCTTTCTCTAGGAAGGTCTCAGGAGGAGGCTATATTTGGATTCTATAGAAGTTGCAAGGCTGAAATTGCAAGTTCGAAGTTGCAATATTGAAGTTTGGCAGGTCAAAGTTGCAGATTGAAGCTGATTGGTACAAAATCAGGGAAAGACTTTTTGGAGGGCTAACTTGTTACTTGGAGAAAGACTTGGTCTAGGATTTGGGTCTTTGTGTCTCAATTGGAGCAGATCCTAAGAAGAGAAGAGTTTTAAGAGTTTTCCCCTTAGAGGGGTTTTTCGCTGGCTGAGAGCCTAATTTATGTCCTCTGATGTTATTATTTTATTCTTGATATTTGTTTGATGAAAATATCTAAATAAAAAACAATAATTAAGTTCACAGGCAAGTATTAAGGAAAAGGAAAAATTGAATTAATAGGCTACATGTTGCACATATTTTCCAGCAAATTTGACCTAATATTCTAGAATATTTCACCACTTTAAGTAAATCCTCTCCCATGAAGTTGGAACAACCTATGAAGAATTAAATTGGGAGCCCATTAAGCCCTTGGGGATCCTAGCCGTCGGTTGGGCATCCCCTTCTTGGTCTAAAAATTTGAGGGAGAGATAAGCCACCTAGAGGATATTATTGATGATAGTGATTGATTCTTCTCTGAAGAGGTTCTTGATGTGCGAGTCATGTTTAGATACTAAGTCAGAAAATGAGGTGGCTTGGGATCCATTGGGTTTAGACATAGACCAAATTGACTTGATGGCGTTACAATAAAAGCACTGGCGCTTTAATAATAAAAATGCATCGGTTTGTACAATCTATGATACCATGCACCGGGGTGTTGAATGCAAACATCACCGGCGCCTAAAAAGTATATCGCTCTGGTGCTTATGTCTTCCAAAAACGCCCTTGGCCATACTTTTCAAGAAGGGAACTGAGACAAGCAAAAAAATCTTGCAGCCTCGGTGCTTTTATCTTCTCCAATGCACTGGGTAGTTATGTGTAACAATGCATGAGTGTTGATGAGTTGTATTAAAAACATTGATACTTCAAAAGTATAATGCCTAGTTCTTATGTGTTTGCAAAAGCGCTAGTGTTGTACTTTTCATAAAAGGCACCAGGGAAGGTAAACAAAATCTTGCAATACTAGTGCTTTTATATAATCTAACACACCACT
Source organism: Pinus tabuliformis (assembly GCA_031772625.1). NCBI lineage: Eukaryota > Viridiplantae > Streptophyta > Pinopsida > Pinales > Pinaceae > Pinus > Pinus tabuliformis. Next base: position 1,477,688,262 of record CM062818.1, read on the forward strand.
GCGTTAAAGGTAACCATGCACCGGTGTGTTAAAGGCAAATCACATCGGTGCATGAAAAGTATATCTCCCCCCGGTGCATATTTATGTGGTATTTATTTTACAAACGCGTCAAGATACTATTTTTTATTATTGTAAATGTCGTTTTTGAAAAAATCGTATTTGGAGATGTGCACATTAATATACGATGTCCTGGTATTAGTTTTCTCTTTTTTAGAAACATCAACCTGTGACAGTGTAATTATTGTGCTTTTTAAATCTGTTATTCATTGAAAAATTAGCATATTTTATAATAATATTCATATAAATTAAATTTGATTAGTGAATTTGTATATGATGTTTGGATTAATTTGTTATATCATTATAATATTTAATCATCCATATATTTAATCAGTGGTGTAACATTTCAAAACGACATTGAAAAAACAATTGAATAAATTAAAATGTATTTTATTATATATGAATAAGGGGCTCTTCTCTTTGTCATACAAAATAGAATAGTTATTGGTAACCTCTTGTCTTTCAATTGGGACACTATGTCTATTACATTAAACAAAATCCCTAATTTCATAGACAATTATTTCAAAAAATATAATTTCTTGCATTGATATCCAAATAGAACATCACTCTTCATTGGAACTCTTGTCAATGCTCGAGCTACTTCCATGACTTGGGTTATTTAGACGAATGCTTTGTTGATTTCATCAATTGTTTTCGTCTTTTTCAAGTTCCATATACAAACATAAAAATAATTTGTAATGAGTGTATTACATTGGTGAGAATAATGAGAATTGAAATAAATAATATACATCAATGTAAATAAAAAAGTAATGTACTATAACAAGAGGTGAGTCCTGATTTATACAAATTCTTTCAAAACCAAATCTCATGCCTCTTTTCAACAACTATTCTATTGGTGTAGTTCCATACTTTCTTTTCCAAGTTTTATACGCCATAATAAATCATAGATTTAATATAAATGATTTTTTTATTCCATTAATTAGAAACTTGGAGAAGTAAAACAACAAAGATACTTACAAATTCCACAATTAATTTTTGATATGCCACATATACTCACAACCCATATTTAACCCAATATCAATCAATTCTTCTTGTGACTCTTCTTTGCATGTTAGCACCTACTTGAAGACATTCAAAGATGGTTGTTGTAAAACAACTTAAAATATACAAAAATGAAATATTAAGTTGTTATAAGGAAATATTAACAATTTCTCACAAACTTTGATATCAACCCCTTGTCGTCTTGTTTTATGTATGTGCTAAATGAGTTCCATTTTGTTTTTTTTTTTCTACAAGAAACTACTTGAAAATTAATATTTAATGCTACATTATCTATTTATATGTACCTAATGGAAAAATCAATGATTACATACATTTGAAGCACATTATTGTTGAAATGACTCCTCTCATGACCTCTCATGATGTAATTATGTTATTTCTTTGACCATCTCTGTATACACTTTTTTGAACATTCCTATTGACACTTTTCAGATATCAGTGCATTGATCTTTTAAGATTTTCATAATCTTCCTCAAAAAGTAATAAACTATTTTTGTATATTATTTTTAATATCTTTTAAATCTTTCTATAACATTTACTAATGTTGCCACGTTGGATTACGCAGGTGTGCGAGTTCTTGATCATTACTTAGTGGTGGAAGTTTTCACGTTAGCATTTCCTCTAATGATTTCATGGAATATTTTAATAGTTCTTTGATGCATTCATGTAATACTACAATTGTGTTCTTCACTTTTTTATTTCATAGGTATGGTGTTAGCATTTCCTCTAATGATTTCGTGGAATATTTTAATAGTTTTTTGATGCATTCATGTAATATTATAATTGTGTTTTTCACTTTTTTATTTCATGGGTATTGTATTGTGCATTGGATTTCTTTTGACTGGGTATGACTCTTCTTTTGACTAAAAATTTTTTTAGCTTCTTCACATTTTAACATTATAGTTTAAATTTTATTATTTTTTATTAAAATTAAAATTTATTTATCTATAATATGATTGGTTTACATTTTATTATATAATTTTATTATATAATCATTATGTTGAGTACACAATGTACAACCTTTTTAACATCCTCGCCCATAAATTTTGTCATAAACTCTGCAAGGTAGGCACTATTCACGGGCAAGGTCTCCATCTCCTCTGATTCGATTCTCTTTGCTTTGACATGCGCGTAACCTTGGCTGGGTATTTTCTCATGCATACATGTTAATGCAATCTACCATTGTCGTTTCACACCTTGTTTTCCACATATTCATATAACAAATCCCTGAGATTGGTACTCATGGAGTAGTTATGTTTTCACGCAGAGAGGGTCAGAAGTGGTGGTTGACACAGAAAGTGACAGCAAATATTTCGGTGGAAAATCACCAGAAGACACCATATGCAAGTATATAGATTTCCTAGCAGCAACGTGTTTATGTTTAAATTTAAAATGGGAGGGGCTAGTTCTCTACAGAAGCATTATGGACTTTCTTTTTACATATATTAGTATAAATACGTGTCAGAACATGCTGACAACAGTCACATCGAACCAAATATCAAATTCCAGCATCGCAGTCTCCATGGAGCATAATATGCTACAACCACAACTCTGCAGGAATCAATTTGCAAACAAACCACCCCAACCGTCGCATCATACCTCACGCCCAAAACCTTATATGTTTATATGCAAACAAACCACCCCAACCGTCGCATCATACCTCACGCCCAAAACCTTATATGTTTATATATTATCTAGAGGGAATTTTCACATTGCAAAACCTTGATTAGTACCTTCCCTACAACGTTCAAAGATAAATCTTAAATACATTATGCTTTAGGTAAACCATATCAAATTTTCACATGGAAAAAGCTTGTTATGTTTAAATATAAATCATAAATATATTATAATTTAGCCAAATAAGAGACGCAAGACCCACGTCATTGTCTAAAGGACTTCAATCCAGAGCATACAGTAAGCGTCTTCATTATGGCCGTTTTGCTCTATCCCCGCTCCGCAAAGGTCGAGCCGATACAATAGGCATCGCAATGCGAAGAGCTTTACTTGGAGAAGTAGAAGGAACATGTATCACACGTGTAAAATTAGAGAACATAAAACATGAATATTCCGCGATAATAGGTATTGAAGAATCAGTACATGACATTTTGATGAATCTAAAAGAAATTGTATTTAGAAGTGACTCGTACGGAATCCGAGAAGCTTCTATTTATATTGTTGGACCCAGAAATGTAAGGCATTAATATTTTTCGGAAAAAAATGAAATTTTGTAAGTTTTTTATAAAATTTTGGTGGAAATTGTTGGACATATGAGTTAAAAGTTTAAAATTTTGTGTATCTCAGAAATTTTTGATAGTGGTGAATATATTTCTATCATTAAAAAACATGATTCAAAAAATCTTACTGACCATTTTTTTATTAAAAAAATCAAATTCTAATAATCTTCTTATCATCCCAACGAAATTAATACCTCAATAAACAACACTCTTATTTTCCATATGTATGGAACCAATACATATAGAACCTATATATGGCATCAAATTTTCCATTGCCATTTTTTATTTTGGAATATCGCTATATTTGTAATAATATACGGGAAATTAGAAGTTGTATTTGCTACATTTCTCACAGGCAAACAATGATGCTAGTTGTTTGGTTTATTTTCTTATTTATTAATATAGAATGATAATGTATATACGCTTAAAAATTTAAAAATAATATAATATTTCAACCTCTTCAAAATATTGATTTATTTTGAATTTATTATTTAAAAGTATTATATTATGTGTACAATATGTATAAATATTATTGATAATGATCTATATAAAAACTAGTTAATGGTGATAAATATTAATATCATGTTTAATTATATATATTTATAGAAAAAATACAATTAGTAAATTCACATTTAAAGTTTTGCAAAATTTGATACAACCCATCCAAGTCTTGATAATATTATTTTAATTGGGACTTTGATTATGAAACTGCAAAATTGTTGTGGCATCCCATGTAATTTCTAAAACTTAATATGTTGCATAACTAGAGTACTTCCCATGTTTCTATGGTTGTTGTATAACTGAATTTTCCTGGTAACAAATCCAATTAATTACATAACTTTCATGATTAAAAGTATAAGTTGGTAACAAATCCAATTAATTACATAACTTTCATGATTAAAAGTATAAGTTGATATTGGCTTACTGTCCCACCCAATCTAATAGTTTAACTCCAAATTCTTTTTTTTTAATATATGTTTTATAGCTTTTATTTTTGTAATTTCTTGTTTTCCAATTTTACCTCTTCTTCTTCATGATTTTTTTACTTTAATTTCGCTATATTTAATCTAAACAGTAGGTACTAGCAACTATGTAAAACTTATTTCTATATTGTTCTAAATTTCTAACAAGAAAATAATGATAATGATTTATTGTTCTTATGTTGATAAAATATATATATTCAAAGAAATAACTTAGTATCTATATTTCCTTCAGTAACATAATAAACTCTTACAATAATATGGAAATAAATTGTTATCCTTTATATGGAATCTACATGTTTATACTTTCCAATTCTTTATTCATTTATGTCTATGTATACAATGTACAATCAAGAAAATAAATATATTTACCAAAAAAAATAATTTACACACACACACACATATATATAGTTTTCCTCTTCTAAGCATTTCTTTCTTACTATAATATTCATTCAATTGTAACTAGAAATTGTTCCATTTCTGTAAACACAACTTTAAATCCTTCTTTCAAATATAACATTAAAATACATAATATCTCTAGATTTCTATTCTTCATTTTTAGAGTAAAACTATCAATAGAAATTTTCTTTCAATTGTACTTATAGAATACACAACTTCTTCTAACTATAATTTCAGATCTTTACCATTAATTTTCAAATTATCAAAATGAATATAGTAATTATAAAACTTGGGTGAAGAAGTTTGATGACCAAGTTCCTCCCAGCCTTAGTCTCAGAACAACCATCAACCAACTTACTCTGAAGACCCCCTAGCCTAGACTACGAGCTTATAGGGATGGATCAGTAGCTTTCAACTACTCCTAGAAAATTCTCTAACGCTTTCATAGTTCTCAAAATAAATATTCTCCTCTTTTCCTTCTATTTTTCTTTCTTTGCTCTCATATGGCTTGTAGACAATGAATAATAGCTTACACTTTTCCCAAAAGTTTCTTTTCTACTAACTATCCCTTCCAATTGTCTTTTTTGACACATGTACTCAACAATTAACCAAAATTACTTCCATAACATACATGTCTTTTTCCTAATTCAATTTTTTTCCTAGGACTTTTAATTTCCAATATTTGACCACCTCCAAGACTAGAACATGTGGCCCTATCTTTTTTCCATTGTGTCTCCATGTCACATTTAATTCAGGGAACGATTTATTTCGCCAATACCACTTGTCATTTTTAACTTGAGAGCAGTCAACTAATTCCTTCCCCCATAAACTCATAGTCTATCATATTTACAACTTGGTCATCCAGTTATGTTTAATTTTATTAAATAAAGAAATAATATTTAAAATATCACTTAGTTTCAAATTATCAATGTTTTTTTTGTGCACGATCTTCAAAGTTTTTTTTTTAATTTATAATAACAATTTAAAATAAATACATTAGCAAAGGTAAACTTAGGGTGCTACAAGGTTTCATAAAATTTAATTTCAATGGTGCGTCTAAAATCAATCCAAGTCTATGAGGTTTGGGAGGCGTGTTCATAGACGACAAGGGAATCATTCTCTACATTTATGTAGGCTCTTTAGGTTTCACTTTCAACAAAGTTGTATAATTCGATGTGCTTCAGAAAGGACTCCTTTTCACTAGACACAACAACTTTTCAAGCTTTTCAATGAAGGATATTTGTAGTTGATCATCTCTTCCTTTGAAACAAATATCCATGGCTCTTCTTTAGAAGAACTATCCAGTAATTGGAGGCTCGATAATCTTATAACCAGAGTCACTAAATTAATTCACTCAATCTTGGTGCTTCTTCCCTCACATGTTTGTTTCTCAAGAAATAAACTAGTAGATTGTTCAACGAATATGGGATGCAAGACTTTTGATTTGAGTCTACATCATCATCAAAATTCTATGCCCCTATCAGATCTCAAAGATGAACGTCTTACTATGGCAAAACAAGGCCTCTTCCCCCTAAATCGACTAAGGTGGGATGAAATAAAGTAGTTGTCACCCAATGTAATCAACAAGAGTGATATGTTGCATGCTATATAATAAATCTGCAATTTCTTTGAGGATTGGTTCTTATTGCTTTAGGTGGAAAGAATGAGGTATGAGACTAGGCCATAGTGTAGGGATGCAGTTTGCATGGTGGGAAGCTAGAAGGGTGTTGTATGTGGTGAATTACCCATAATTCTCGACATTGGTATGACTTGGGACATTAATTACCCTCAACCTCAATTGGAATTTGAAATCATTTAGGTCATTTATGATGTAGTATGGATGGTTTCTTCCCCCTTTGTTGTTCTTTTTGAGTTGGCTCCCTCTATATTCGTTGTCTATATGTGAGCCTCTATGTTTTACCACCTTCACTATGAGAGAGTGTGGGATATTCTATCCTTTATTCTCTTTCTTTTAACATGCCAATGGCATGTTGCACTAAGAGGAAAGCTAGTCTAGTTTCCTGGGTATGAAGGATGGTTAGGTAGAGAGTGTAGTTCTCATGCTCATTCTAGGGATGGGGCTTTCAATCGCATCTTTTGTGAACAGGTCCTTAGAGTGGATAAGGGAGAGCTTTAGGAGTTTGAGGCAGACATGGTAGTGGAACATGGATACTTTTATGATTCAGAGGAGTTAATGAACATTATTGAGTCAGTTCTTGACCTAAGGCACACCAAGGGCAAACAAAATTAGTACTTGTTGACAACTAACCTCTATTGGAGTATGAAAATGAAACTTGGAAATATTATTATGGAAATGAAAGAATCCAAAGAAGAGATTATGTTGATGCTATACAACATCTCCACCAAAAGACAAGGGGGGTCATCTTAAATGCATTGAAGTCCAACTAGCTCCTACTCTAGGTCCTAGTGGTTGCAATTAGGGGCACACCAACCCCATTGAGATGGATTTCTCCACATCTAATTAGTTTTCTAATGAATTTGGTTTTGACGTTTCTCTAGTTAGCTAATTTCAATAAATTGTAGCTTTTTGGTCTTTTTAGTACTATTAATAAACATTTTGTAGCTCTTCAGATGCACCTTTCATGGTGATTCAAGAAGTTCTGAGTCTATGAACTCTCTAAGTTTTTGGCATGTCGATATAATTTCAATGTTTATTTTTTGATTATCACTTTCTTTGCCAATGGTATAGTTTCACCCATGTGATAGGACACTAGCAGGAAAGACTATGAAGCTACTTCTTGAATTGATGGAATCTTAGCTTATATATATATATATATATATATATATATATATATCGTTAATGAAGAAACAAATTACTTAAAAACATATACAATATGATTACATTATAATAGCCCTGACGATTAGCTCAATTGGTTGAGCCCCCATCATTAAAGAACCTTTGTTGTTGATAGGTCATTGATTCAATTCTCTTGACACTCTTGCGGTCAGGCTTTGTAGTTGAGCTGGTAGGAAGTGATCCCTTCGAATGGATCTTCCTGGTACAAATATTTCATGGATGAAGTGGTCACCAATCTCTAGGATTCGTGAACCACATAGAAAAAAAAAATATGATTACATTATAATTATAACCTTTCTATTTTTGATTCATTTATTTTTTACATAAATTTACTTTCTTAAGCATTAATAATGAAGAAGAAATTCATTTTTGGAAGTAAGATCTATCTATATTACTAATATACAAAATAGGTATCTATTATAGGTAGCTGCGATGGACCCCACTAATTTTGTTTTAAGGGAGAACCAAATCCAGATCGAAATTCATGTTTAGACCATAAGTCATCTGCGGTGGACCCCAATGCAAATCATAATGAGAATTAGATTTTGAAGTTCACTCCCAAATAGATGTATAGGACAAAATATATTTGGGCCTTGCAAAGTGTGCAAAATAGTGACAATCCAAATGATTGGATATTCAGATGGAAAGAGCTAACCAGCCATATATTGGGTATTTAATGCCCTCAGAGCAGCACGCGACTTAACGCGATAACACGTGAGCGGGCAAATTCGGCATTAAATAATATTTGCCCGCTCCCGTGTTATCGGGCTAAATGGCGTGCTGCTCTGAAGGCATTAAATACCCAATATATGGCTGGTTAGCTCCAGCCTATTCAGATTACTCATTCAAGGGAAAAGGTATCCAAAGAAACTAAGAAATATGAAGATTAGTAAGAGTCATCTAGATCTTAGAACTATATGTAATTTGAAGTTCCACCTTTAGAGAATTGAGATACCAACCATAACCAAATGTCATTAAGCCTTTGAATTCTTGGTTGAAGGAGATCACCACCACATCCACACACAATTATGAATTACAAGTGAGAGGGATAAAAAATATCTCATGAAGGTCCGAAGAACATTGATCTGCTAAAACTAGAGGAAAAAGAGAATGAAGGCACCAAGAAAGATTCAGTTGAATAGGATAAAGGAAATACCTAGACCAACATCCAAAAAGGCCATGTTCCTAAGAAGAACATAAAGATGGATCCATTGGTACCTAAAATCACATTCCCACTACTACTTATCCACTACTATCCCTCAACCCAAATTTTCCTACACCTTCTCCTCTCAAAGCAATAAACAAAGAAATCTATTGTGTTAAAAATGAGGCTTCCTAAACAAAGACATAAACTAAGAAAAATAACTAAATGAATGGAAGTAATAACAAAAGAAAACGATAGTGTAAGAGATAGAGTACGTAATCATAGTTATAAGTTGATCTTGGTTGTGAAGAGGAGGACTAAGTCATGAGAGCCCCAAGGTTTCCCTTCACCTTTTCCTTGCTTCAACACCCTCTCCCCTGACTCTACAACCATAATAGCTGAAATTATCATCATTTCCATGTCATCGTTACACAAACATTCCTCCAAACAAATGTTGTAACCATAATCCCCTTCATTCTCACCTTATCCTAGCCCATATGACCTTGAACTCTACGTGCTACTAGTATATTTAACTACCCCTCCCATACAAATTTCAACCTACACCATCAAATAGAAATTATCCTTCATATGCCACCTCATTTTCATTTGACACCCTATCCAAGTAGCCATTATCTAAGTGAGTTAACTTAGAAAATTATTTACAAAGCTAATCTAGAATATCATCACTCTATGGAAGCATAATATCCTATGGTTGCAAGATTACACCTTCATTAGCTAGATGATTTTCTATTTTGTTGGCCTTCTAAAGAACGCGAGAGGGAAGGATGTTAGGGATGAGATTCAATGGCTTTGACACTCACTAAAAGTTGGCTATAGAGTACCAATTCTTAGATACAAAATCTAGATTTGTTTCACTTTGAATTTTCCTCAGAACTTGGACGATGATAAAAGAGTCTTTTTCCACAATGAGATGATTTAATTGGTATTGGTTTCCAATCTACTAACCCTTAATCAAACTCCAATACATTATTTTTGGTTTTTCCTAGGCGTGAGACAAAATGAGAATGATGTTACCATAGTCATTTATGAAGACACTACCTAACTTTGCAAAACTAAAATTGCCTTTGGAATCTCCATTAAAGTTTAGTTTGGCCATTTTTTTACAGGCCTTGACCATATCTCAAGAGATACTAGTTCAGGTCTGAGATTGAGAGGGATATCTTAAGAGAGAATGGTGTGGCTTTGGGGTAGATTGACGAAGAAAAGAGACTTTAGTTTAATATTAATTGGAGGATATGACTTTTTTTTTTACTTATGGTTGATAAACTCCATTAGTGTAGGGGAAAGAGGTGATTACTTCCCTAAAACTCTCATAAATACCCAACCAAATACCCCCATTTTCTCAAAAGGCTATTTAAAAATCCAACAAAAATGCTCCTTCATTATCCAGATTGGATCATTATTATTTTTTTCATCCATCTCAATGCTTTCAGAGTGCAAAAATTGGAGAAATCAGCTTAGAGGACCATTTTTACTAGTGGGACCCATTTTGGCAAAAAAAAGGTTTGAAACCTTTAGGGAGTGTTTAGAGGCATCAAATGACATTTTTGGGGGTTAAAATTTGTTGAGCCTTATTTTTCTTATTCTACACATAAATACCTTTCCAACGACGCAAGAATCGCGTCAATCAGATTCCGTATGCAAAAGTTATGCCACTCAAAATTTAACCTTCTTGTTTTCACCACCATAATTCAAGAGGATGTGATGTCATCCCCCATTATTCGTGAAAAAGGGGCTATCCATGTGATTATGATGAATAAGACTCTAGAAGAGTCTATATTGTAACTTTGGTTAAGATTTAATGTAGTCAAACCTAACCACTAGTAGGTTATCAGGTTGTGTTATTACTGGGTCACTGGGAGGAAAGGGGGTTCCATTCTTTCCAATGCATTTGTTCCAAAGATGAATAAAAATAACCAAGACAGTAGATAGAGCACACAAATAGGATTTGTGCGTTCTAGTAGCTCATTGGCCACAAGCCATAATTCTTTGTACTCACAACCATTTTCTATTCAAAGAAAGAGAGCAGAGTGGCCTCACCTTCTAGCTGGGTTTTTCTTCCAAAAGGGTCTCCCAAGTCATATCTTATGCCAAATGTGTTTGTGAGATTTTATTTCATTGTTCTCTATTTATTGCATAATTTCAATTCACATGTATACCTATTAACAATAAGCTACATATCCAGAATTCTAAAGGGAAATAACGTTGTAATAATGTGGAATTTAGATTTTTAAAAATAATTTTATCATATATGTTGTGACAAACTATCCAATGGAATATCCATGACAATTTACGGATCACTTCCAAACCATCCACAACATAAACCCTAGGAACACATTCTAGGATATATTGAGCACTAAATTCTAAAAAATTAAGGATCTCAAATTCTACGGATTAAGAGTGATAATGTTCCAATATCAATATGTGTGTTGATGGAGGGATTCCCTAAGATCACACATCATCTTGACGCCTGGAGACCCATTAAAAAAATATTCCTCTTTTTCCCCCTTGATCTACACATATAACATATTGAGGGTCCTTTAAAAATTCTTTTGATAAGTCTTATCCCATGAGAGGGTTTTTTGTTCTAGTTAGCAACCAGAGAGATGATGATATCTTCAACCAAAGCTCTACATTCTAGATTTTTCTACAAAATAATATATTTAGCCTCAATGTTATAGTTATATTTAACTATGAAGTTCCCACTACCATAGGAACCCTAGCAAAGGATGTCTTCTCATATATCATTGTAGATTGTATGTCTTTGAGATGATTTTCCAAAAATCTCATAGGTTCAACAATAACTCCCTCAAGACAACCCTCATACATAGCCAAGTTTGAAAGGCTCTTTGTTGATTCACGCACTTGTTTTTTGAATATTTGTTAACAAATATCCACCCCGGGCCTATGAGATAGGCTCTAGCCGCGTAAAGATCTAGTTAATCTACTATTTTGGCCTCTTTTTGCTAGGCATGGTCCTAAAGAAAGGAAATAGTGTCAGCCTTAACTTCCCAGAAGCAATGGTTTTGGACTAGAGATCTAGTGTTCCAATCATTGGTGCATCTTAGTGAACTAGGTAAACAACCCTCCATTTGTACAAGGGGACATTTTTCATCAATATTGTTTGCATACTTTATTTTCCATATTTTGCATTAAAGGTTTCTTTTTCCCTTAACTAAGCTCGTGGCAAGGATTTTACTCATAATAAGGGGGCCTTTTAGACAAAAACATCTTACCTAGGTAACTAGAAAAGGGTATCTCAAGCTATCATAATCCATTTACATTCCCTAGTGGGACAACCCAAAAGGAGGTATTTTTGGAGTGAATGAATGGCTTTAAGGATCTTGGTGGGTGATGTTAGCACAAAGAGGAGATACAAAGGCATTGACTGAAGAACATATATGATAAGAGTGATTTTGCAAGGAAAGATCAAGTTTCTAAATGTCAAAGAGTTAAGCCTTATATTTGAAACCTTTATAGTAAGAAATGCACACACAAATTCTTTATAAAGTAAAAAATGGCATTTACATATTACAAATATATTTTCTCTAGAAACCCTTAAATAGGAAAACCAACAAATGTGTAGAGCCACATATCTAACTCACATTGTATTATATTTACCATTTCTCATACAATACATAGGATACAACATTAAAACCATAATATGTTAACTCAAATTATATTACATTCTTAATGAACCATAATCAGTATTAGAAAACTATGGGCCAAAAAACCATGACTTGAAAACCCACAAAACATTGTCTTTTTTTTTTTTTTTTCCTTTGGGAGGGTGCTCCACTCTCAAACCGTAAAAAAAATGAGGGAGTGCCCTATAATTCCCTCAATATATATATATATATATATATATATATATATATAAAGTATGAGACTAATCATGCAAAGAATATAACACATACCCAACAAAAATAACTTCTAGTTTGGAAGGCAAGTCCTCTAAAGACACATTCCTAAGGTTGTTCTCAATCAAAGGGGAACCCATATATTTAAAAGGGATCGATCCATTTTTTAAACCTAGAACTCTAAGAATATAGGCTTGAACCCTTAATGGAGTATTAAAAAAAGGTTAGAGATTTGTAGTGATTAATATACATGAGGAAACCATGAAAGCATCCATTAAGAGATTAAACACCTAGGCTTCTCAGATAGTAGGAGTCCCTAAAAGCAAGGTCCCGTCGACAAATTCCAAATGAGAATGGTGGTCAACATTGGAATTTAATCAAATTCCTTTAATGAGACTTCTTAACAATGTCAAAGGCAACAAAAGAAATCATATTTTGAATATAAAATATCCACTCTTCACGGAAGTCAAAGGATCTCAATTGTGTAAAAGGAATTCCAACTTAGATGATCATAACCTTTGGGGAGGTCCAACTTAATCATCATACAATGAGTTTTGTTGAGTTTCAACAAATGAATGTTATCATGGGCTACAGTTATGCCATCCAAGATCTATCTATGTTCCTGATCTAGGTGGCTCTAGAAACATTTAGTGATCAAAGAGGGCTCAGGAAAGCCTCAAAATCAAAAGTTCTTGGATTTCCATGAAACCAAAGAGCTCATCACAAGATTTCCAATGGTGCAAACAACACATCAATCTGACATCGTATGCGAAAGTTATGGCCAATCAAAGTTTTGTTCAACTAGGTCCGTTAGCTAAAGTTAGCAGAGCACCAACTAAATTTGGAAGCTCGACTAATTCTAGCGGAACCACTAAATTTGGCGGAAATTAACAAAGGGACAATTTGGCACTTTGTGACAATGGTTTTCGGCAACCGAAATTGGCGAAATTGTCGTCTACTTAATTTTTCCGGTGAGCCCAAAATTTCAACCAATGAATTTTGTCCATATTTTTTAAAAATAAAAAATTAAAATTAAAATTGGCCAACGGCCCAACAAATTACTAGTGCCAACCATTCTGTTAGGTAGGCACACTTAAAAATTAACGTCAAGTTTTTTTATTTAAACTTATATTTTCCATTCAACCACAAGGGAGCATAGGTAGGGAACCCAATACGGAGGTGGAAGCCTGAGCGAGCATGGAAACCGAGGAGCAAAACCCTGACACAGGGAATATGAAAGGAATCTAAAAGATTCCCTTAGGGCCAAATTTTCATAGTTTCATAATTATGTCAACTTTATACTCATTTTACTCAGAACTTCAACAGGAGCCTTATGGTGTTGTCGGTTTTTTATTTGAGCAGTGGATTTTCCAAAGATAGACTAATGAAGGCAGAACCATGAAGGTGGAACCATGATGTAGGTATCTGCACATAATCTAAAAGATTCTTTTGAGGCCAATTTTTGAAGGTGACGGAACTATGACAACTTTGTATTCATTTTTCTCAGTTTTTCACAAGGAGTGTGATGGTGTAATCAATTTCCACATCTGAGCAACATAATTTCAATCAACTTGTAGAACATAATCTTTATGGAATCTTGAGGAATCTTTGAGATTTCATGGAAACCTGAAAATGACAGTGTCAGAACCAGGTCGACTTTATACTCATTCTTCTCCGTTTTTCGCAAGGAACGTGATGGTGTGATCAGATTATTGATCTGAGTAGCCGAATTCCAATCAACCCATGAGAAAGAATCTTGAGGGAAACTGTGAAATTCTCAAGGGTCCAGATTTTGACCAAAGTAGAAAGGGGTCGAGTTTACAATCATTTTTCACGACTTTTTGCTAGGAATTCAACAGTTCAGTCCATTTCTTCAACAGAGGTGTGCATTTTCTGGCCATCCCCAGAAGTAGAGATATAAGGTTTCCTTTATACATATATGTAATTTGATTTTTCTAAAGATTAATGAAAGAGGCCTCCCCACTTTGAGCAGAGCCTAGAGACATAGCCCACACTGGGTGAAATTCGTTACCAACCTGTTGTGTCTTTGCTTCTCATGGTCATCATTTATTTTCGCTTCTTTTATGTGTATGCATCTTATGGTTACATGCTATTTTAAATGAAATTTTGTATGCATCTTTGAAGTGAAAAGATCCCGATCAAGTTTGGCATCAAAATGGGTCTTTTGTTGATTTGAATTACAAGTGTATGATAACTAGGGAAAATCTCCAAAGAGGTGAAGGGAAACTTAAATCCTTCGATCCATAAGCGGGGCGTGCAACACAAAGAGGAAAAATGGTAGATGAATATGCTCGGTTGGAGGAACATTGAAACTATCACAAGACCTTCTATGCCATGGCAAGAAAAGTGGACAAATTGTTTGCAAAGTATGAAAAGGCAATGGCAAAATTAGAGAAGGAAGGAAGGACTAGATGATCATGGCTCGATGAATCATGGAGGAGGAGGAGAAGAGACTCTTGAGCCTCCCTCTCCATCTTCCAGCAAAAGTTATTCTTCTTTCTCTTCTCATCATTCTAGAGGTAGAAAAACTCATAAAAACCCCTTTTTCAAGTTGGATGTCAAGGCCTATTTTTAGTGTAGAATCTAATGCAGAAAAGCTAGATAACTAGATCAGATAGGTTGAAGTATATTGCCACATCCAACGAATCAAAGAGGATGAAGGCAAGATCCATCTAGCATCCCTTCACACCCTAAAAGAACAAGGTCGGCTGATTACGTCATCTCCCAGAAGTTCTCCACAGAAAACTACTCAGAACTGGTCAAAGTTGGACCATACAGACTGCCTAGTGCAGAGGGTGTAATGCATATCACCTACCTAGTGTAAAGGGTGCGATGCATACTAGAAAGCCCTTCTGTAGGGTGCGATGGGCGAGAGTAGACAAATGGCAGAGACAGTTTGCAAGGTGGATCGTCTTGGAATCTTCCAGAAACTTCTCCTGTGACACTTGCCTCTCTGAATTCACCCAAGGATGAGTAAGAGATCATCAATCTCCAAGTGGAATCAAGAACTATCAGAGAGAGGACACTAATCAAAATGCCAGAAGCTGACTCACCCCCCTGCAATTATCTATATATGGATCCCTCATCCCAGAGATCCAGAGGCTGGAATTTTGTATCTTGTAAGGAAGTGTTGTTGGTTTCTTGGTGGAATATCATAGTGTGGGGTGATCTAAGCTTTTCATGAGGTGAAGAAGGGCTTTCATGCTGGGAGGATGACGCTGGGTCAGAACAATTGGTTGTAATTCTCTTTGCTGTTCTTGATATTAATAAAGCTATTCAAGTTTTCCTCCACATTCTTGTATGTTTGGTGATATATGCATTTGTGTGGTCAATATATATCTGGTCCTGTATTGTTTATGATTGTAGATCTCTGCTCTTCGATAGTATTATGCTGCTTTGATTCCACAGGTGCTCTTTGAAGCTGGGTAGACGAAGGCAAAGCAGAAAGGATCTGTTAGAAGGGAGAGGAACCAAGCAAGGAACCAAGCGCAAGACTGAGGTTGGTGTCTTTTGTTCCCCTCTTATCTACTTCTCATAAAGGAAATCGAAAGTAGTTTTAGTTTGTTTGTTTCTAAGATAGCTACCAGTCTTAGTGGGACTAGCAGCTCCGAGTGGACACTAGATTTCCCGATAACACTAAGGAAGATGGATTAGAAACAACACTTGTTGAAGCTTCCATCACACTTGTAATGCATCAAAAAGTTTCACAAAGCTTCAAAAAGTTTCTCATCAAAGAAGCATCTCCCTTCTTCATCTTACACACTTAAATTTGCACACATTTAAATTCTCCTTGCACAAATACAAAACCAATATCTAATTTTTTTAGCTAACCTTGGCAAACCATCTCATGGTTAAAATGAGATAACAAGTGCTCTAATACCAACTTGATTTGAATGTTGGGAAAACTTGTTAATGCTATGCAAGCTCCCTCATCAATATTAAATAAACAAGTGTTTAGGATCGTCTCATATTAACCAAATTGTGAGGAATTGTGTGTCAAGTGTTTAGTGTCTTTTATGAGAAATTTATGAGGTTAATCAGTTGTTTAAAACAAATATAAAACAAGTAAATTGCAGAGGAATAAAACACAACAAAATCATAACACAAAGCTGATAAATGATTTCACCCCTCCTGGGATACATCTCCTTGGATCTACTTCAACGGCTAGGCCCTATCTGGATTAATGGTCAATTATCTGATTACATGCATCTACAGTGCTCCAATGGCTTTGCAACCTACTTCATTGGATTCAGAAGACCCAAAAACCCCAAAAATGACTTTCCAAGATCTGCAATTAAACTTCAGCTGATCTAGGCTTGACCTCCTCTCCTGGTGGCCCTAGGCTTCCTTAAACTTCAACGTAGCAAAATCACATACAAAAATGCATTTTTGCATCTACAACCTATTCCATTATGTTCAGAGCATCTAAAACATCTAGGAATGAATCTTTCTAAGCCAAAATTGGTCGAAAATTGAAGAAGTTATGGTCTCTTCAGTTTTCCCTAGGAAAACTCCACCAAATCTGGAGAAACTCTAGTTAACCCTGCCAAATTTGGAGTAATTACCGAATTTATCGAACCTGCCAAAACCGTCGCCAAGTTAATCTCGCTTAATTAATGGATAAACATGGTTTAATTAGAATTGAACTCCACTTAGCACTGGCGATGGCTCTTGGTTACGAGGTATGGTCACATGTGGAGAGGGCTAGCCCTCTCATTCCCCAAGCGCAAAAGTTTAACACTTTAATTACAATGTGCGCCCTATGATTGTTGAGACACATGGTTATGGTATAACGGTAAGGTGTTGTGCTTGTGTGGGTGAGGTCATGAATTCGATTCCCTGACTTGCCAAAACAATTTTACTCGACCTTTGAGAGGGCATGTGGCGACCTTCAGGCTTGCCACATGTTAGCCTCTCATTGGGCCACCTAAATGCCTTTGACCAATCCGATGCCAACACTTGTCACATTCAAATTGAGCCAACTGTGGGAATATTTTGAGAATGTTCCTTGGAATATTCTTTTTGTTGACTCAGTTGTACAGATGCCTAGTCAGCATCCTAGTCAGACCTGTACCCAAAATTTGTTTGTTTGACAAAATGATCTGAATGTGATATATTTATCATACAAGCTCCGTTTTGAGTGAAACGAGTTGCATTGGGATCATATATCCAAGACAAACGCGGTCGTTCAGGTTTTGAGTGATTTCGAGCACTTTTATTTTTTAGCAAAATTTTGCCCCTAATCTAGATTTCGATCACCTGAAACCCCAACCGCTCACATGAAAAGCTCTGCATGTGACTGAGGCCTTCTAGTTTCTCCCATAACGAGACATGCCGGTGATTGTGGACTTCTTTAGCTAGTTCTGAGCCAGCGACCCCAAATTTTGTGCCACTTTTTAACGGCCAGAACGTAGGCCATTCCCTATAACTTCATGAAAAATTTAGAAATGATAAATAACATTGAAACAATATTATTAATGAAAAGGATTGATCAATGAATTGATTGGACCCCTACTAGCCATGACAAGAATTTCGTCAAACATATCACAAATATGTCATGTACAGGTCATAACAACGGATCTAAGGATAGGGGTCTCATACTTATTTGAGATTTGTAAGGAAGCATTGATACCTTATCAAAATAGATGCAATATCATCTATTAGGTCATATATTCATTGTTCATTATTTTTCTAATCAAAACATTATGAGATCCATACATCAAGTTTGTCATAAAACATATTCATAACCAACATATAACCAACAAAAATAACAAGGATATAACAACCATAAGAATCATATATGAACAAGTACATTTACAAATGAAATACCAAGGAGAAGGAACTATTATTAATGAATGCATACGCCAACCAGGTTTGGGACTTCCACGAACCACTTGACCATAGATTGGTTGAACCAAAACTATTTTTCAGCTAATCACCCCTATGCCATAATCCAAGCATGAATGTGGGATCTCATGAAACAAATCAAACAAAACCAAACCAAGGATTATAGAGGCCAAACCACCTCAACCCTCAACCAATGAATCCACCTCATGGTCAGACATCACTAAGCATCACTAGATTGGTGTATACCCAAGTTGTCCAAGGCTCCAAAGTGTTTGTTCCAACCAAGGCTTCCAAGATTAGTAACTAAACCCACAACTGTTGATGGGCTTCCAAAGAATTTGTCCAACCATGGCTTCTAGGACTAGTAACTCAACCCACCAAGGGCTTCCAGAGCATTTTTCCAACCAAGGCTTCTAGGAATAGTAACTCAACCCCAGTTGTTACAGGGCTTCCAGAGCATTTATCCAACCAAGGCTTCAAGGAACTAGTAACTCAACCCACAACCATAAGAAACATGAGAACCAACCAGAAAACAGAAGGAAAGACACTCACAACACCATGACTATCTAGGAAATGGCAAGGCTAGGAAAAGCCATTATCAATTTAGGCAGTCCTCCATGCAAATGACAAATCATAACCAAGAAACCACATGCATGTGCCATGCATGCCAAAAGTAGCAACGAAATCATACATGCAACTCGGTATCTGCAAGAAAAACCAGTTGTAGTTGTTGATCCCGATGTCCTCTTGTGCTTTCGTACTCTTCATTTGCCTTCTTTCTCCGAACCATAAGTATGCCACACTCCTCTAAGAGTGCTCCAAGAAAACTCTAAGTGTCCAAGAGTATGAGAGAGAGACAGAGAGTAGAAAATGAGAGCTCCAAAAATGAACTGACAAAAAGCTACAAATTGATCCTCATAATCCTTTTTATTAATGAGGCCTCTATTTTGTTCATTTTCCCATTATTTTCTTTCATTTTCCTCCTCACATGCAACCTGTGACCTTTCACCTCCCTTTTCTCCTAATTTCCATTATGTCCATCAATAAAATGCCAATAAATGCCTCATGCCTTTCCAAAGCCTTTGCCATGTTTTTTGTCAATTTCCACAGCCATTAATTAATCACAAGTGATCCGCATACTTATGTTTTTTTACCAGCATTAATCTTGGAATATGTGTCCCATGACCATGGTTATTATTTTGCCTTTATTATATTTATTACATGGACTTTTTACCAAGGTTGTTATAGTAGCATATCTCAATCATAAAATTCAATTTTATGAACTATATAGAGGGGGCACATTCAAAGGTGGTAGATCATTGAGTACACTTGACAAGAGGATTGGTATGTATGGGTTTCATTCTAGATTCGTCATCTAGGAGACATCATTGCCATCATCCTCATAGGAGGAGTGAGTACTTGCTATAAGAGTTTAATAAAGTCAATCCTCCTACATTTAATTGAGAGATGAAGAATTGAGAAGATGTAGTGGCATGGTTGCTTGAGATGAAGAAATTCTTCAAATTTCATAAATATTCAGAGAACATGAATTCCAAAATAACCACCTTCAGTCTTAAAGGGATAACATATATTTGGTGGGAATATGTGAAGAATTTTAGATGAATTTTAGAAGAAGAGTTGATTTGGGATGAGTTCGAGAGACTCTTCAAGAAGAAGTACCTATCTGAAATATATTACAATGACAGATCTAAGAAGTTTTATGAGTTGTAGATGGGTTCTATGACAGATGATGAGTATACTAGCAGGTTCTTGGAGCTATTGAGATATGTGCCTTACCTCAAGGATGAAAAAAACAAAGATTCATAGGTTCATTAGTGGGTTTCCAACAGCATATAGAGACCAGATTGATTTTGAAAAACCTCGATTGCTAGAGGAATCCATTAGGAAACTAAAGCATTGTTATAAACAATCAAAGTGTAAAGTTGAGCCTAAGAGTGATTTTAAGGGGAATGAAAAATTTAAAGGGAAGTGGCCACCGAAGTGGGGCAGACCTCAGGATGCAAGTGAGAAAGAAAATGGTGCTCCTTACAAGAATTTTAATGCAGTTTAGAAGGGACATGGGCCGCAACCTGGAGAGTAGAAAAATAGAGGTTATGATAGGGGACCGTTGTAGTGTTGGATTTGTGGCAAAGATCATCACAAGAAGGATTTTCCATTGTACTAGGGTGGTAGGCCTCATATATATAGTGCTCAAGAGGCACATACAATTGGGAATGTTGGTCATATCATTCCATGGATTTATGCAGTTGTGGACAACAAACAGGCAGATCAGCAGGCATCCATTATTGAGACAAAAGGTAAGTTATGTGATCGAGTTGTTTCTATTTTGATTGAACCTAGATAAAATTATATTTATGTTAATTTTGACATGGTAAATAAGTGTGATTTGAGAAAATAAGTGCATGCAGAGTCCTTGTTCGTGCAACTAGCTATAGGTACTAAGAAGAGAGTTCATCATTGGGTAAGAGCTTGTGCATTTGAGCTTAATGGTATGCCTACATCAACACATCTAAATGTGATTCCATTGGGATTACATAATATTATTTTGGATATGGACTGGTTGTACCTCCACAGGACCAAAGTAGATTGTTATGACAATGCTATTGATTTCCTCGATGATAATGGGGAAAAATGAATCTTGCAAGGAAAGAAGAAGCCTATATCAGTGAGGATGGTTACAACTATGCAACCAAAGCGTAGTTGCAGGAAGGGGTGTGTATTGTTTCCAGTCCATATTTCTAGTGACAAGGGTAAGGATGTAGAGGATGTGGAAGTCCTCAATAAGTACCCTATATTGCAGTAGTTTCAGGATGTATTTCCAACAGAGATTTCAGAGTTTCTACCTCACAAGTGGATTTTTCTGTTGAGTTGGTACTAGGAGTAGCACCAAAATCAAAGGCACCTTACAAGATGAGCACTCTAGAGTTAGTGGAATTGAAGTTGTAGTTGAAGGAAATTCTTGATAAGGGATACATTAGGCCATATGTATCACCTTGTTGTGCACTGGTATTATTCGTGAAGAAGAAGGATGGTACTCTCAGGTTGTGCATTGATTACAGGAAGTTGAACAAGGTGACGATCAATAACAGGTATCCATTTCCGAGGATCAATGACTTGTTTGACCAGTTGAAGGGAGCATCAGTGTTCTCAAAGATCGATTTGAGATCATGTTATAATCAAGTACGCATCAAAGAAGAGGATATCTACAAGACTACTTTTTGGACCAGGTATTGACATTATGAGTTTGTTGTGGTTCCTTTCGGTTTGACTAATGCTCCAGCTACTTTCATGTGCTTGATAAATAGTGTGTTGTTGGACAAGTTTGTGATTGTATTCATTGATGATATATTGATATATTCTAAGAATGAGGAAGAGCATGCAAAACACTTAGCAGTAGTATTGAGATTGCTAAGAGAGCATCCGTTGTATTTCAAGCTTAGTAAGCACAGTTTCTTTCAAGCAAAGGTACATTACTTAGGGCATGTTGTCTCCAAGGAAGGCATAACAGTGGATGCAAAAAATATAAGAGCTATCATGGAATGGGTAGCTCCTAGGAATGTGGATGAGGTTAGACCATTCATGGGGCTAGCAGGTTACTATAGACGGTTCATCAGGAACTTCTCACATATTGAATATCCTATTACATCTTTGCAGAGGAAAGGGAAGAAATTTGAATGGACAAAGGAATGTGCAACAAGTTTTGAGTAGTTGAAGCAGTTGCTTACAGATGCTTCAGTGTTAAAGATTTCATATCCAAATATAGAGTTCATGGTGTGTACATATGCTTGCAAGGAAAAACTTGGTGGAGTCCAAATGTGGGAGGGACGGGTAGTGTGGTATGATTCAAGGAAACTGAATGAGCATGAGAAGAACTATGTGACTCATGATCTTGAGTTGGAAGCTATTATTAATGCCTTGAAGATATGGAGGCATTATCTTTTTGGCAGGAGGTTTAGTTTGATGAGTGACCATAGTGGACTGAGGTATTTTTTGACTAACCTAATTTGAATTTCAGGCAAGCTAGATGGTTGCCTACCCTTAGTGAGTTTGACATTGAGATCAGATACATTAAAGGAAAGGAGAATATGGTTGCAAATTCTCTCAGTAGGAGAGTGAAAGTAAACCATGTTGCAGCTGTGAGCTCTTATGGGACATATTTACAGGATCACATCTTACAGGCAGGACAACAGGATGATAGGTATCAAAATCTTAACCATAGGTTACAATAAGGTACATGTGAACAAGATGTGGATTATCATATCATGGCATATGACTTGGTGATATTTAGGAACCTGATCTATTTTTCAGATGATAGTGACCTCAAGAAGCTTATCTTGAGGAAGTTTCATGTCAATCCATATTTAGGTCACCCAGAATATCATAAGACATTGATAGGTGTGAAGAACTTCTACTATTGGATGAATTTGAAGAAGGAAGTGGTAGAGTTTGTTGCTATATGTGTGTACTATCAGTAGGTGAAATTTGAGTGTAAGCATATAGGTGGTTTACTGCAATCAATTCCAATTCCAGAATCAAAATGGGAGGTCATTTCCATGGATTTCATTACAAGTTTGTTGGGGAAATCTAGACAACGTGATTCTATCATGTTTGTGGTTGATAGGTTGAGCAAGGCAACTCACTTCATTCCAGTAAAGACTACTAATTCATCCAATGAGGTAGAACCTATCTTCATCAGGGGATAATGAGATTGCATGGTATTACTAAGAAGATCATATTATATAGAGATGCCAAGTTCACTTCCAAGTTTTGGAAGGAGTTGTTTGCAGGTTTGGGTACAGAGTTGGCCTTTAGTACAACTTATCATCCGCAAATAGGTGGACAGATAGAGAGGGTCAATATGATTCTAGAGGACATGTTGAGGATGTATGTTATGCACCAACAGAGGAGGTGGGAGGAGTATCTTCCACTGGTTGAGTTTTCGTACAACAATGGGTATCAGGAGTAACTAAGGAGGACTCTATATAAGGCACTTTATGGGCGGAGTTGTAATACTTCCATCAGCTGGAGTGATCCAATGAACATGGTACTTATTGGATTGCACGTGTTGGTAGAGATGGAATAGGAAATGAAGGTTATAAAAAATAATATAAATGCAACACAAGATAGACAAAAGAGATATGCAGATCAGAACATGGCATTCAAGGAGTTTCAAGTTTGGGAGCATGTGTACTTGCGCATCAAGCACAAGAGGAGATCCTTAAGGACTGGGTCATGTTCCAATTTGGTACCTCGGTATTTCGAGCCTTTTGAGATCCTTGAGAGGATTGGACCAATGGACTACAAATTTACACTGCCTCTGACATTGAAAGTCCATGATTTTTTCCATGTTTCATTGCTTAAAAGATATGTGAAATATGTTGATCATGTTATTGATTGGTTTGTATTATAGGTGGATCCAAAAGGATAATTCCAACATATTGTAGCAAAAACAATTCATTCTCCGAAACCGAGTAATCGAGTAAGTTAAAGTGCAATGGAAACACTTTGGGTTTGATGAAGCTACATGGGAGATGGTTGATTAGATGCAGACTATGTATCGTTCATTATTTGTTGGTGGAGGAAATGAGTTTTTGGTATATGTACATATTTATGTATGGTTTTTAATGTAAATATCGCAATTAGTTGTGTTATAAAGCTCCAATAAGTGGTATGGTTGTCATGTTTGTCACGATCGTTTTGATTTTGATTAGGTTGTTCATTGTAAATACTACAACGAGTTGAGTTATAAAGCTCCATGGGCTATTTTGGTTTTCGGTGGTCTTGTTGGTTATAAGTGTCATTGAACACCGAGGACAATGTTCCTCTAAAGGGGATGGGTTTGTAACAACCCCGAGTTAAAGTTAATAAAGGAAAAATAAGACCAAGAACATGGGACACATATTCCAAGTTTAATATTAGGCAAAATATCTTAATGGGAATCACTTGTTGTTTATTATGGCTAGAGAGAAATTAGAAAAGGCTTTGAAAAGGAAAAGAGACATTAATTGACATTTTATTTATGAAAATAATGGAAAATAGGAGAAAAGGAAGGTGAAAGGTCACAGGTTGCATGTAAAAAGGAAATTGAAGCAAAATAAAGGAAAAATGAAGAAATTAAAGGCATCAATAATAAAAAGGCTTCTGAGGACCAATTCACAACTTTTGGATGGTTAGCCTCTTGTTAATATTGTTTTGGAATTGGTTTCAGATAGAAGAAGAGAACCAAGAGGAGAAAGAAAGCAAGCAAGCAAAGGAAGGAAAATAAAACAAAGGAAAGCAAGGATCAAGAAACGAAGAGTTGGATTAAGCAGCTTCAGTAGGAATACTTATAGGTAGCAGGTTGCATGTGTGATTTCCTAGCTAGATTTGGCATGCATGTATGTATTTGGTTCATTTGTTGTAATTGGCATGGGTTTTGTTGAAAAACACAACAAGAAATTCTTAATTTGATTTTACCTTGATTAAATTGAGAAAATTCGAAATTCCACGTCAGTAGACAATTTGGAATTAACTAAGGTGAAATTTTAGGAGCCTAGGTTGAGTTAATTTCAATTGTAATCAATTAAAGTAGTTCTAACTGTTAATAGAACTAGTTGGTGGTCAGTTAAGTAGTGGGACATCAGTCGAACTCATAGATCATCTAGTTAACTGATCAATTAACTAATAATTATCTCATGCATGTAAAGAATATGAGTTTCCAGTTGTGGTGGAGTTTCCAAGGCAATTAACCAGCGATTGTAAACTAGTAGTGTACATGTGTTGCATGAGGTCATGTAATCAACCCTGAGGAATTTCACAAGCATTTGGGGGAAATTCCTAATTAATAGGGGCCTATTTCCTCAGGAATTACACGGGGAAATAGGGACTCATGTAGAGGCAGAAATTGACTAAGTCTAGGTCAGAGCTTCTCAGTGAGCAAAGAGATAGGTTATGCACTTGCATATTGTGCCTAGTTGAGCAAAGAAATTGTAATACATATCTATTCTTCAGATTAATGCAAGTAAGCATTGGGGTTTTTAGTAGTTTACTTTCCCTAGGAAAAATACTATTTCCATGTGTGGGATTTCTTATTTTATGTATGAGATTTTTGTTCTAAATTATGAATTAATGTCCACAGATAAGTAGAGTAGGTTTGTGTCTTGTAATTTTGATCGAAACTTCATAAGCAATTGCAAATCTACGTCATAATTTGTACATGGTATCAGAGCAAGATTTACATTAGAGCGGGAATTTCAAATTTGTTTCTCAGGAGGTTCGAATTTGGAGTTCCATGCAGTAGGATCTCTTCAAAGCTGAGAAGATGGCCTTCAATGGACTAAGGCTAGAGTATGCCCTGGAATGAACCTCTAATTTTGCTGCATGGAAGTATCACATGGAGGCAGTATTGGTTAACAATGGATTGCTAGAATACATCAAGACAAATGTTGCAAAACCACCGGATTCTGATGCCTAAAACCTTACTAAGTGGAAGAAAGATGTAGCCAAGGCGATGAGAATAAACTTGGAGGGAGTACAAGATCAAATTGTCTCAAATATCTACATAAAATAAAATTTGTTCGCAATGTGGGAAGCACTGACATAATTGTTCAAGAATAATAGTGACCACGTGAAGCTGGAAGTTAAGGATAAACTTTGAAGTATCAAGATGCAAAAGAAAGACACTATTCTGCAGTATCTGAGAAAGTTCACATAATATTGTGATGAACTTGGCAGGGTCGTTATTAATGTTCCTAAAGAAGACTTGGTAAGCCTAGCCCTTCTAGGCCTTCCCAAGAGATGGCATAACTATCAAGATTCGGTGAATGGGAGAAAGAAAATACCGAATTGGGAAAGCTTATGGTCCAATTTGGTACAGGAGGAAATAAGGTGGAATACCATAGATGGAACCTCATTCAACGAAGAGGAATATGACTTTGCTCTAGTCAACAAAGGAATGAAGTCCAAGGGAAAGAAGTCCCAAGGTGAGACTAAATCTTGCCAAGATGGAAAGAAGAAATACTTGTCCAAAATTAAATGCTTCAATTATCATGAATTCGAGCACTATGCTACTAAGTGTCCACACAAAAATTATAGCAAGAAGGAGTCTACAATAGTAGTAGCAGGTGAAGCTTTGGCTTCACAGTTTGAGCTAGATTTCACCCTTATCGCATGCATGGCCAACACTATGATGGGGAGTGTGTGGTACTTGGATTCGGGTGCCTCGTTCCACATGACTGGGTGTAGATATTTTTTCAGTGACCTAGAGGAGAAAGATCTCTAGATGAATATTGAGTTTGGAGATGACGGAAGGTACAATGCGACCAAGATTAGTACAGTCACCTCTTAGAAGGAGTTGTGATTCCCTCTCATACTCAAGGATGTCATGTTCATTCTAGGCCTAAAGAAAAATCTCATATATGTTGCATTTTTGGAAGACAGTGGCTATGATGCGATCTTCAGCAAAGGAAAATTCTTGAGACACATAGCCAGGAGACAAGTGAAGCAGATCAGGGTTTGAGTCAAGAACATGTATGCACTCAAAGTAGAAGATGCATGGACAACCTTGAGGAGCAAGGCAGAGATTAGAGATATGGTGGTTGAGAGGGAGCATGCTAGACTTCTCAAAATGGAGGCTCAAGAAGCTGTGGAGCAACCACAAATGAAGAGGAAGAGAGGAGGCATAGTGGGGACATCCACTCAAGAAGAGACCTTCAATAAGGGGATATTTTGAGCCAAATGGGAAGAGGGAGAACATGAAACTATACCTCCAAGAGTGAGGTGGAGTGATGTAGATCCTTCGTCCAAGAGTTACAAAAATTTGGGTTGGGTCCATTGAGACATTATCCTCATGGATCATTACCTTGCTACCAAGGTCCATAATATTCAGTAGCAGGAGGATTAGTGTTAGTTAGATACTGAGGAGTGTAAAGGAGTGTTGACAACAAAGAAAGAAGCTTAGTAGTAGAGTCAGCAGTAGCACAATTTTCCCAGCAGACAATTGCTGACACAATTGATTTAGTTTTTGAATTCGTCTTAGTTGTAGATATTTTAGTAGTAGCAACAAAAGTGAGAGGTATTTCTAGAGTACATTCCACATATGCATGATTGTGGTAGTTGATAATCCCTCTCTTGCTGAGAGGGAGTGTTGAAAAATGCAACAATAAATTCTCAATTTGATTTTACCTTGATTGAAATGAGAAAATTCAAAATTCCACATCAGTAGACAACTTGGAAGAGTTAGCTGAGGTGACTTGGCTCTTGTCACTCAGTTAGCTAAGTTGATTCGAGTTAAGGGCATGGAATTTAGTTGTATGTAGTGATTCCTAAATTTTAGGAGTCTAGGTTGAATTAATTTCAGTTGTAATCAGTTAAACTAGTTCTAACTATTAATAGAACTAGTTGGTGGTCAGTTAAGTAGTGGGACATCAGTCTAACTTAGATATCATCTAGTTAACTGATCAATCAACTAATAATTAGCTCATGTGTGCAAAGAATATGAGTTGCCCAGTTGTGGTGGATTTTCCAGGACAGTTAACCAACAGTTGTAAACTAGTTGAGTGTACATGTGTTGCATGAGACCAGGTGATAAACTCTGAGGAATTGTGAAAGAATTTTGGAGGAAATTCCTAATTATTATGGGCCTATTTCCTTAGGAATTGCACAAGTATATAGGGGCTTAAGCAAAGGTAGAAATTGACTAAGCCTGGTTCAGAGCTTCTCAGTGAGTAGAGAGATAGGTTATGCACTTGCAGGTTGTGCTTAATTGAGAAAAGAAATTGTAATACATATATATTCATCATATTAATGCAAGCAAACATTGAGGTTTTTAGCAGTTTCTTTCCCCCGGGAAAAATACTATTGACATGTGTGTGATTTCTTATTGCATGTCTAAGATTTTTGTTTTAAATTGTCAATTAATGTCCACAAATCAGTAGAGTAGGTTCGTGTCTTGTGCTTTTGATTAAAACTTCATAAGAAGTTGCAAATCTACATCATAATTTCTACAGGTTTTGCCTAGTTTTACAATGGTTTCAACCTTTCCTTGCCATTTTTGGATAGACTTGGTGTGATGGGATTCATTTTTTGTTGATCTTTGGGTTACCGGAAAGAATTGGATCTAGGTGAGGTGGTCTCAAGAAAATCCCAAGGGTTGGGGGTGGAGATGTTTTTCTCCTGGAAGCCCTCAACAGATAGGTGGGGAAAGGAAAATTCCTCAAGGGATGGTGAAGGGATTCTGGGTCATCCAAGCCTGGTTTGGTTTTGTGATCTCGAGACTGGTTTAGGTGAGTTCACGGTAGTGTGAGGGTGGAGGTGTCTTAACCTCTATATTTCCTTAGTTGTTCATGTATTGGTTTATCCCACGACATTCCACATTCATGCTTGGAATATGGCATGAGGGTGATTGGCTGAAAGAGAGATTTGGCTTAGCCCAATCTATGGTCAGGTGGTATGTGGAAGTCTCTGACTTGGTTGGCTTTTTCATATGTTAATAAGAGCTTTGATGGTTGTTCTATCATTGTTATTATCCTGGTTATATGCTAGTTATAAGCATGGTTTTATGATAGATTCTAATTATGCATGTTATCATGTATTTATTGGTGAATGAATGTTTATTGAATGCATGACCTAATAGATGTTATTGCAGTTACAATGAGAGGGCATTAGACCTTCTTGATTATTATTAGATAAGTTTCAAATCTCTATGTTCATATGTGAATTCACGACCTCTAGATTTCATGTCCACCATGTGTTTTACGAAATGATTTTCATGATTAGGCCTGGTTAGGTCAAGTTGTTGTCTAAGTTTTGTGTTAATGACTTTTTCCTAGTGTGATTTATCGTTTTGGAAAGTTCTATCAAGTTTTGGGCAGAGGTTTATATCCTAGCCTTGAAAAAGTGGCTCAGATTCTGGGGTCACATGCATAGAAATGGGAATTCTAGACTACGGTCAATGGGAGGAAGGGTTATCCATGTGATTATAGGGTTACTGTTGTTGGCTTTCCTTGTTATGCAAGTGGTTGGGAGTCCAGATCACTCAAAAAGCAAGTTGGCTCAGGGTTTGGGCACCCATAGTGGTTATTTAAATATTGTGGGTCATGTAGCTCTCGAGGAAGGTCAGTAATGTTTTGGTTGGTCAATTACACTTCCTTAACTATAATTAGTAGGTTGATTCATGTCATAGTAGCCCTCAATTCATGTATACCCCGATAAGACGGTGAAAGTGGGTAAATGTGGGAGGAGACGTTACAGAGACATTGTAAAAATCCCTCTTAGTTGACTCTTCTTCCAGAAAATGTTGGGATCTATCAATGTTGTACTACATCATTTTGTTTCTCATCCTTTATTCTCTTGTTGTTCCTTAGTGTCTTCTTATTTTTTGTCACACACAAAAAACTGTTAATCGAATCAAAATACAAATAAACATATTTATCCATGATGTTAGCATGTTTTAAATAAGCATGTTGATGTAAAACTATCTAAAACATCAAATATATTATTAGTATGCAAGTTAAGATATAAAATAACCTATCAATAATATGACAAGTCAACAATTATATGAGATATAAACTTAAAATCAATACGCATCTATATAAAATAATGAAACTAGCAGATTAAATGTTTACCATGTATGTGTATGAGCCTTTTTAGGTCCAGTATTGAACCTTAGCTCTGATACCACTTTGTAACAATCCCTCCCACCCCCTTATGTTATTCATAGGCTATGGGAGGCGTTATTTTAAAATTAACCCAATCTTTAAGGTTTATTATGAATACATGGGGTTACAAAAGTTAGATTTTTAAAATTTTCTAAAATGAAAAATTGTTACCACCATTGTTTTTACCTCTTCAATAGCTTTTTGATGATATAAATTTTATCTCAATCTGATTCTCATATTAAAAGTTATGCCCATCTGAATTTCAACCCATTAAACCTTGCCACCTTGATAAGGCACTACCACGTTGCTCTACCACATTGCACATGGTCCAACATGGCACCCACATGACTAATCAAGCGGTCATGGCATCTACCACCTCATCTCACACCAACAAGACCCACAAGGTCTATCCCACCATGTATTTCCACAACTCCTCGATATATTTGGGCAAAGTGAAAATCTGGGGGCTCCCTAATATCATAATGGCACAACCCTCAGTTCCTTGAAGTATCGAATACAAACCTCATTTGCAAGGTAGTAATAATCATCCAAATGGGCTCACCCTGGATGAATACATGTCTCATACCACCTCATCCTAGTGGTGGACCCCGCTAGACCAACCCAACTGTGCATATTAACGAAATCGCATGATATCTCGTCTTGGAGAAAATCTAGTGTGCACAAAATTTCTTGTGGAACCCTCCCTAAACCCCCGAAGGACCCGGATACAAACCTCATTTGCAAGGTAATCCGATCTCATGCCAATAATCCTTGAAATGACCCCACCCCGAATAAAATCTATCTAAATTCTTTTATATCTAGGCCTTTATTGAAAGTGTACACAATCCCAAATACAAAGCTCAAGTTTCTATCAAACTTGTAAGGAAATAATTTAAGGAATCCCATAATTGCCAAATTTTACGGGTAAAAATCAAGTTCTAAAAATTATCCCTTAATAGCGATATACCATGACCATAACAAATTTCGTTGGCATCATCAAACTTAACTTACATTATATCTTGACGATAAAAGAAAGAAATGGCATCGAGGGTCATTTAACCAAAACACTATAGACCAAGCTTACTCATTGTATGTCAAGATATCATTAAAAAATGTGGAGGTGTGCATAATCATAGACTAACCACACCGCTCTTAAACGAAAAGACCACAACTCTAACAAAGTCTTCATTTAACACACCCAACACAAAATTCACCCTCTTCATATGTGAAATCGTCTGCAATGTTAAGCAGTAAGCCATTAAGTTCGTAAGCATGTAAACAAATAGAACATTGGTAATAGAAGTTAGTTGTGTGACCTCATGGAACTAGTCACCTCTTTATGTTGAGATTGCAACAAGATGATGGAGCTTAGTGAAAAGAGTCGCCTTCACTAAGTGGGCCCGCAGGCAAATTATGGCGCAAGTTCTATTTTTGGATCACAGCAGGGATGATCACAGCAGGAGTGACCACAACAGGGATGATCACAGTAGGAGTGATCACAGCAGGAGTGATCACAGCAGGAGTGATCAAAGTCTATTTTTAGACTGGCTGTCAAAAATAGAAAAGTCAAATATTATTGTCTCATAATAATATTTGGACTATAAACTTGATCTTATTCTCTTGGAGCACTTCAGTTTGAGCTACATATGTGGCACATGGAGCTGTCAGAAGGAAGTACACTTTCTTTGTGGGTCAGTTGAGTTGTTGCATGCATGACTTCCGTTAGAACTCAATCAGTTGAGTTTGGTGGAGTTGATTGTGGAGTTGATGGAGTTGTGTTTAGTTTGACTTGGTTAAACTAGTTGTAATTAGTCTAACTGCAAATATACTAATGATGAGTTGTTAACTAATTATTAACTCATAATGCAACTATAGAATACATCAGTTAACTCAGTTGCATGTCAGTGCATGTTCAGTTCAGCAGGGATAGGTGTTAGAGGATCAGATTGCTATCAATTGTGACTATATTTGTGCATGAGGATTTGCACAATCAAGGGATTGAGTATGCCAATGAGTATTGCCCAGTATTATAGCCTCTACTCACGTCTTTCCCAGTGTGAGTGATTCTTTGGAGGTAAATACGAGTTTGGTTAATCCATTCTCATTCATTCTTGAGCAGGTATTGAGCAGTGGAGGCAGGCAAGCAGTGGAATAGATTTGGAGATCAGATCTGAGTTGTATTGTGTGTAACAAGTGGAGCTGGTACTGGATTTCTTGTGATAAGCATTGTACTTTGTAATGTTACATGTTCTCAATCATTAATATACAGATAGTGTGGGGTTTTCAGCTGTAAGCTTTCCCCGGGTTACATACTGTGTTAATGTGTGAATGCTCTTGATGTTTTATTGTTATTGATGCTGCTAAATTGATGATCAACGTAGAGGAGCTTATGTATTGTGTATGTATTCCGCAATAGTACATGATCAGGATAATCTCCATTGAATATGTGTTAAATTATTCAAAATTTCTACATGGTATCGGAGCTGTTGATCATCAGATCTACTATTCAGGAAGTGTTTACATTCTATTTCTTCAAGCAGAGTCTGTAATCGGGCCAGGTAGCCTTTGGATTCATCCTTCCTTTGGAAGGTGAGATATCCGGTGAATGCCCATACAGTCAATCTCTGTACGAGAAATATTGTGTTCTCACAAATCTTAGATTCGAGGCGGTTGAGTTGGAGCTAGTGGAATTCGAATTTGCAGCAGTGTTTTCTTGGTTGCAACGCAACAATGTCTTTCAACGGATTGTGATTGGAGTATGCTCTTGAGGGTAGCTCAAACTATATTGCATGGAAGGACAGGATGGAGGCAGTATTGGATGATAATGGGCTGAAGGAGTTCATAGAGACGGATGTCCCAAAGCCTACTGATGCTACTCAAGCTGATGCTTGGCAAAAGAAGACCGCAAAATGTCGAAGGATTCTGTTGGAGGGCGTGAAGGATCACATTGTGTCCAGCCTGCATGGAAAGACTTCCCCATATCTGATGTGGAAGGCTTTAACAGATCTATTCCAAAGCAAGAGCGATCAGAGGAAGCTGGCGCTCAAAGATAAACTCAGAAACATCAAATGTGAGAAGGGTGACAGTATGCCCAAGTATCTCATGAAGTTCACTCAGTGTCGAGATGAGCTGGGAAGTGTGGGGGTTATTGTCGATGATGAGGCCTTGGTGAGCTTGGCTCTCCTTGGTCTTCCGAAGAGTTGGCATTCCTATCAGGACTCTGTCAATGGTCGGGAGAAATTGCTAGGATGTGAAAGACTGTGGTCAGATCTTGTGCAGGAGGAGATCAGGCGGAGTACTAGGGACGGATCTTTGTCAAAGGGAGCTGATGAAGAAAATTGCGATTTGGCTGCCAAAGCAAAGAAAGGGAAGAGCAAGAAAGCTTCTTAGTCTAGTGCGAAAGGCAAGAAGCAGGACATGGCTAAGGTGAAGTGTTTTCACTGTCACCAGCACGGACACTATGCCACTAATTGTCTGCAGAAGAAGAAGAACAAGTAGGCTAGTGGATCTGTAGCAGGAGAGGCTCTAGCCTCGCAGTTTGATCTTGATTTTTCATTGATCGCATGCTTGGTTTCAAGTGTGATGGGATCGGTGTGGTTCTTGGACAGTGGTGCGTCTTTTCACATGACGGGAGATAGAGATTTGTTTTCTAATCTGGACGACAAAGATCTTGGAGTGCACATCGAGATGGGCGATGATGGTAGATATAGTGCGACTGGTATCGGTACCATTTCCTTTGAGAGGGAGTCTGGTAAACCCTTTGTATTGAAGGAAGTCATGCATGTTCCAAGATTGAAGAAGAATCTTATCTTTGTGGCGATGTTAGAAGACAAGGGGTATGATGTTGTTTTCAGTGAGGGAAAGGCTTTCTTGCACAGCAAGACAACTGGTAAGACCCGGAAGATAGGGGTTCAAGTGAGGAACCTCTATCAGTTGCATGTAGATGGATGCGCTGCAATGGCAGGCAAGGCAGAAGGATTGGTGAGCCGGGATGATGGCGAGTTGTGGCACAGGAGATTGGGTCACCTTCACCATGGAGCCTTGAAGATACTGCAGCAGATCACTACAGGTCTTCCTAAAGGCACTCTTGCGCAGTCAGATCAGTGTAAGGGGTGTACTTTGGGGAATTTTGTGAAAGCCACCTTTCACAAGAAGGATAGTCACGCCACGACAATCCTTGAGAGAATTCACACAGACATGTGTGGACCTTTCTCAGTTGCTTCGACAGCAAAACACAGGTATTATGTGATTTTTGTTGATGATTTCTCTCGTAAGTGTTGGATCTTCTTCATGCAGAAGAAGAGCGAGACATATTCAAAGTTCTGTGAATTCAAAGCACTGGTCGAGAAGGATTCGGGGAAGAAGGTGAAGGCTCTTAGGAGCGATAATGGTGGTGAATACATTTCGGACGAGTTCAAGGATTTTTGCAAGGCAGAAGGGATTTGAAGAGAGCTCATAGCTCCCATAGCCCACAATAGAATGGGGTAGCTGAGCGGAAGAACAAAACGATTGTGGGTGCTGCACGGGCAATGTTGCATGATCAGGGCCTACCCCCTCACTTGTGGGCGAAAGCATGCAATACAACAGTTTATGTGCAGAACAGTTGTCCTCATAGGATACTTGGCATGAGTACACCCGAGGAGGCTTATTTTGGTAAGAAGCCTGATCTTTCTCATTCGAGGATTTTTGGTGCTAACGTTTACATGCATGTGACGAAGGATGCCAGGAAGAAGTTGGAGCCGACCGCAGAGGTTGGGATATTTGTGGGGTACACTGATATGCCTCACAACTATCGTGTGTATTTGCCAGACAGTGGTAAAACTTTTGTGCGACGAGATATAAAATTTCAGGAGGAGAAAGCCATGAAGTGTTCGCTTGAGAGGGAGCTACACTTGCATGCAAATGAGGAGCTATTAGTTCCTAAGGATGAGCTTCAGGACGTGGATCAGCCACAGGACGAGGTTCATGGAGTGGAAGAGACCACTCATGCAGCGCCAACCATCAGAGGGCGAAAGCGCTTGACAGAAGCTGAGCGACTGGCTCAAGATGCAGAGAAAGTTGTAGGACCACCTACAGCCCAACGCAGGAAGAGACAGTCACCTGATCAGTACACTGGATACATGGCTCTTATGAGCAAGTGTGTTGTGATTGAGCCATCCTCTTTCGAGGAAGCTGTGGAGGATCCCGCATGGGTAGACGCCATGGTGGAAGAGTATGATTCTATTGTCAAAAACAATGCATGGGAGATTGTTCCTAGACCGGAAGGGAAATTAGTGGTGGGTTCGAGATGGATCTACAAAGTCAAGCAGGCAGCTGACGGGAGTGTGGAGAAGTACAAGGCAAGATTTGTTGCCCGAGGCTTTTCAAAGATAGAGGGGATCGATTATGAGGAGACCTTTGCACCTGTCGCAAGGTATTCTTCCATACGGACGATTCTTTCTCTCTCAGCGCAGATGGGATGGCACATTCATCAGATGGATGTGAAGACTGTGTTCCTCAACGGAGTCATTGAGGAGGAGGTGTACATTGAGCAGCCCAAAGGCTTTGAGGTCTTCAGCAGCGAGTCGCATGTGTGCAGGCTCAAGAGAGCGCTGTATGGGTTGAAGCAAGCACCACGTGCTTGGTACACACGGATACACAACTATTTCACAGGACTTGGATTCTCCAAGAGCGAGGCGGATCCTAACCTATAACAGATTGTGGTGGAGGGTAAGTTGCTTATCATTGTACTGTATGTTGATGATTTGATTCTAACGGGTGATGAGTTGTTGATACATTCATGCAAGGATGATCTTGCTAAGGAGTTTGAGATGAAGGACTTGGGCCTCCTTCACTATTTCCTAGGATTGGAAATATGGCAGCGCAGTGGTGGACTGTTTGTTTCTCAGGGCAAGTATGCTCGGGAGATACTGGAGAAGTTCAACATGCATGGATGCAAGCATGTTGATACTCCTCTTCCTGGAGGTTGGAGGAAGGAGGATGCCACTTCGGGAGAAGTGGATGCCACTGTTTATCGATAGTTGGTGGGGTTGCTGATGTATTTGGTCAATACACGACTCGATATATGCTATGCAGTTAACCAGCTTTCACAAGCTATGGTTAAGCCTACCAAGCTCTTCTGGTAGGCGGGCAAGCATGTATTGCGTTATTTGAGAGGCACATCGAGATATGGATTGTGGTACAGATAGGAGGATGAGATGAAGCTATGTGGCTTCACGGATGCAGATTGGGCAGGGAGCCCAACGGATAGAAAGAGCAGATCAGGAGGCATCTTCAGTATTGAATCGACAGCAGTTTCTTGGTACAACAGGAAGCAGAGATCCGTGGCACTCAGTTCAGCGGAGGCCGAGTATATGGCAGCAAGTTTGGCTGCATGCGAGGCTATATGGATGAGGAAGATCCTGGTTGGTTTGTTCGGTTCTCATTTGGATACTACTGTGATTTACTGTGATAACTAGAGTTGCATTAAACTCTCAGCTAATCCTGTATTTCATGATAGATCTAAGCATATTGACATCAAGTACCATCATATCAGAGATTGTGTGCAGCAGAGGATCATGTTGCTTTCATACATTCCAACGGAGGATCAGGATGCTGATATTCTGATGAAGGCTCTCACTAGGAGAAAATTCGAATACCACCGAGGCAGGATAGGGGTTGCTG
Organism: Pinus tabuliformis; assembly: GCA_031772625.1. Taxonomy (NCBI): domain Eukaryota; kingdom Viridiplantae; phylum Streptophyta; class Pinopsida; order Pinales; family Pinaceae; genus Pinus; species Pinus tabuliformis. The sequence continues at coordinate 1,477,724,983 of CM062818.1, forward strand.
ATAATACATATCTTGTCGAGAGGGAGTGTTGAGATTGCAACAAGATGATGGAGCTTAGTAAAAAGAGTCGTCTTCACTAAGTGGGCCCGCAGGAAAATTATGGCACAAGTTCTCTTTTTGGATCACAGCAGGGATGATCACAGCGGGAGTGACCACAACAGGGATGATCACAGTAGGAGTGATCACAGCAGGAGTGATCAAAGTCTATTTTTAGACTGGCTGTCAAAAATAGAAAAGTCAAATATTATTGTCTCATAATAATATTTGGACTATAAACTTGATCTTATTCTCTTGGAACACTTCAATTTGAGCTACAGATGTGGCACATGCAACTGTCAGAAGGAAGTACGCTTTCTTTGTGGGTCAGTTGAGTTGTTGCATGCATGACTTCAATTAGAACTTAATCAGTTGAGTTTGGTGGAGTTGATTGTGGAGTTGATGGAGTTGTGTTCAGTTTGACTTGGTTAAACTAGTTGTAATTAGTCTAACTGCAAATAGAATAATGATGAGTTGTTAACTAATTATTAACTCATAATGCAACTATAGAATACATCAGTTAACTCAGTTGCATGTCAGTGCATGTTCAGTTCAGCAGGGACATGTGTTAGAGGATCAGATTGCTATCAGTTGTGATTATAGTTGTGCATGAGGATTTGCACAATCAAGGGATTGAGTATGCCAATGAGTATTGCCCAGTAATTTCCTAATATTATAGTCTCTGCTCACGTCTTTCCCAGTGTGAGTGATTCTTTGGAGGTAAATACGAGTTTGGTTAATCCATTCTCATTCATTCTTGAGCAGGTATTGAGCAGTGGAGGCAGGCAAGCAGTGGAATAGATTTGGAGATCAGATCTGAGCTGTATTGTGTGTAACAGGTGGAGCTGGTACTAGATTGCTTGTGATAAGCATTGTACTTTGTAATGTTACATGTTCTCAATCATTAATATACAGATAGTGTGGGTTTTTCAGTTGTAAGCTTTCCCCGGGTTACATACTGTGTTAATGTGTGAATGCTCTTGATGTTTTATTGTTATTGATGCTGCTAAATTGATGATCAACGTAGAGGAGCTTATGTGTTGTGTATGTATTCCGCAATAGTACATGATCAGGATAATATCCATTGAATATGTGTTAAATTATTCAAAATTTCTACACTTTACCTATATTCCTATATTTCATGAAAGATTCATTACATTCACATAATGTTGGTATTTCAACTTAGCCATATAAAACACTAGTCCACCAAGGACATGGAACAATTTTCCATGACCATTTAGGAATAATGTTGATCCGTATATTAGTCATTAATATACCACTCAAGTTATCCATTCACATTCAAATATATACAAGTCATTACACATATCTAAATGGTTGGAGATGGTTGGTAACTAAAAGAGGGACTTCAACTCTCCACCCAACCATAGGAATATGCTTGAAGCTCTCATCTCCCTCTTTGACACAACTCATGTTTGGTCACAACTTCCAAATTTTACACTACATCTTTGGGGTTTATCCTTTCTTCAGACCATTAGGTCCACTCTTGGAAATTTCCATTTTTTCTTGTGAAACTCAAAAGTGAGTATTACAACATATGCCAAAATTTGTGGAAATGTACCTTAGATTAGGCTCCCTAGCTCAAATCATTTTCACTAGAAAAGAATTTTCTTGGACTTAAAAATTAGACTATGAGTGAATCTCCCTATAAGCTAGGACTTATTTTGAAACGGGCCATATAGTTGCCCAATGTCCAAATGAATTTTAAAAAATGGTAGCAACAAAAAAAAATCTCCACGAGTTGTTCCTCCACCGAAATAAACTACAATTTTCCAAACAAATTAACAAGCACAGAGTTCCTAAAGCCCAATGTTGGTATTTCAACTTAGCCATATAAAACACTAGTCCACCAAGGACATGGAACAATTTTCAATGACCATTTAGGAATAATGTTGATCCATATATTAGTCATTAATATACCACTCAAGTTAGCCATTCACATTCAAATATATACAAGTCATTACACATATCTAAATTGCTGGAGATGGTTGGTAACTAAAGGAAGGACTTCAACTCTCCACCCAACCATAGGAATATGCTTGAAGCTCTCATCTCCCTCTTTGACACAACTAATATTTGGTCACAACTTCCAAATTTTACACTACATCTTTGGGGTTTATCCTTTCTTCAGACCATTAGGTCCACTCTTGGAAATTTCCATTTTTTCTTGTGAAACTCAAAAGTGGGTATTACAACATATACCAAAATTTGTGGAAATGTATTGTAGATTAGGCTCCCTAACTCAAATCATTTTTACTAGAAAAGAATTTTCTTGGACTTAAAAATTAGACTATGAGTGAATCTCCCTATAAGCTAGGACTTATTTTGAAACAGGCCATATAGTTGCCCAATGTCCAAATGGATTTAAAAAAAATGGTAGCAACAAAAAAAAAAAAATTCTCCACGAGTTGTTCCTCCACCAAAAGAAACTACAATTTTCCAAACAAATTAACAAGAACATTGTTCCTAAAGCCCAATGATAAAAGATCCCATCCTATATGACTCAAGATAAAAATGTCATGGTAAGTCAAATCCTCAACCAATAGAAATTTGGGTAGGTCAAGTTGATCAAGTTGAATCTTTAGATCAAGAAGAATCCCAAGTTAAAGATCCTCCAAGTCTTAAAAAATCAAGTGCTCCACCTACATCAAAAGAAGTTTGAACAAATGTAGTGAAAAAGAAGAAGATAACTCATGTTGAATCCCAATCAACAATGACAAAAAATCAAACCCAAAACCCATTTAATCATATATTGTTTTTTTGTACTACAATATAATCAATTTGTGAGAATCTTTTCATATAACAAATGTTGAAGTGTGATTCTTTTAAATATTTAACAAATTAAAGATCAATGTACTTAGTTGTGTGTTCCAATTACATATTTTGCTTAATATAAATTTCTCAATTACTCATCAATTGGGGTTATATTGAGTGGTTGGGTAGAATGGTTGTTATCTCCCCTACTTAAATTCAATTCCCTACGAGACATAATGGTGAGAAATATTGTTGTAATGGCTACATGTCTATGAATTTTGTTGTATTAACCTTCACTCTTGCCCCTCGATTGAGAGAGAGGATGATTTCCATGAAAAAAAGAATCCCAATTATAACTAAAATATTGCCATATCATTTTATTTTTTAAATTAAGTTCACTTATTTAAACAATAACAATGAAAAATTAAAGTAACTTTTATTTTCAAAATTACACTGCTATATATTACATATGCAAAATATACATATACATATTCCATCTATTACATCAAAGTTTGTCATAGCATTTAGAGTGAATTGAATCTAAATGAGGAAAATTTCATCCCTTCCTCTCAACCTTCCAAGATAATCTCAATTGACTAAAAATTTAAAATACATTATTATTAATATATCCTCTATTTATATTAAATTTTTACATCATTCTATTTATTACAGTTTTTTGCATTTTTTATCTCCTCCGCACTTTAAATTTTATATATAATATAACTTCTTATTTATGTCTATTTTAAATTTTTTACGTTGTTTTAGTTTTTCACGCTTTAATTTTTATCTTAACGAGTATTACCACAAATTACTATTTAAAAATATTACGCAAACAATATTTTACCTTTATGTCACACCATCGAGGAGATTTCTCGCATAAAGTCTCTTTCCTAACCAGGTCCGTTGGGGAAAGGCATTATCACGATTTCGAAAAGAAATTTCATGCCTGATAAAGATCTGAGAAATATTCCCCATCATCTTAATCAAATTGTCCTTGCTTACGTGGCATGGTGTTATATTTTAAATAAAAATATATCGATCACACTGCGAAGTTGAACTTTTAACATTACCCGATGTGTCATATACAGTCATACAAATATAACTAAGTTTTTATACAAATATGATAGCTAAGTTTTTATGGACAAATCAAATTTATTTTTGATTTTTTTTAAGAGTGGGATGCAAGTTAATGTTAGTAAAAATAATGGTTCTTTAATTGTTGTTGGAAAACATTTTATATTTGTCCAAATAGGTGTACGGTTATGGACACTAGAAAACCATTCAAACTCTTTCTATGGTTATGAATTGTGGGCCAGCACTCAAACTTTTTTTGGGCTTCTAGTGATTCTCTATGGTTATGAATTGTCTCAAACTCTTTTTGGGCTTCTGGTGATTCTCTATGGTTATGTACATCTCCAATGATTCTCTATCGTTATGAACTATGGGCTTATGGTTATGGGCTTCCGATGATTCTCTATGGTTATGAGCCATGCCAATACATCTCTAATGATTCTCTATGGTTATGAACTTGGGCCAGAAGTACATCCATGGTTATGAACCGTGTGGGCCACATCCATGGTTATGAACTGTGTGGGCCAGCAGTACATGGTTATGAACCGTGTGGGCCACATCCATGGTTATGAACCATGTGGGCCAGCAGTACATCCATGGTTATGAATCGTGTGGGCCACATCCATGGTCCATGGTTATGAATCGTGTGGGCCACATCCATGTTCCATGGTTATGAACCGTGTGGGCAAGCAATACATCCATCCATGGTTATGAATCGTGTGGGCCACATCCATGTTCCATGGTTATGAACGGTGTGGGCAAGCAATACATCCATGGTTATGAACGGTGAGCCAATACATTTCTAATGATTCTCTATATACATCCATGGTTATGAACGGTGAGCCAATACATTTCTAATGATTCTCTATGGTTATGAACTGTGTGCTAGCAATACCAAATTGAGAAAATTCAAAAGCGTTTGATTACAAACAAATTCAAAATTAAAAGTGCAATTCCTTATGCTATCTTGTGAAGTGAAACTATCTTGTTAAGTGGTCCTATTGAAACAATGATGCCAATTTAAGCAATTGCTATGGCGCCAGTCATAAGGTATTGGTATTTAAAAAAAAAATGGTACTTTAAAAAAAATGAGTTGATCCAAGCAATTGCTATGGTAAAATTAAAAAAAATTGAACAAATGGAAAAAATTGATATGATATGAGTTCCACAAGTGTATTTGGGATAAGGAGCTAGGGAGAAAAAAAAAAGTACTATTTTGAAGTGTTTAATCCCACTCATATCAAAATTCTTATTCTCATCAACCTGTCAATATCAAAATTCTTATATTCTTATTCTCATCAACCCGTCAATATTTCTTGGAGAGTCAAAATTCTTATTGCTCAATTAAGAACTAAGAACTAATCTTATTGCTCAATTAAGAGCTCAAAACTAATTCTTCTTGGAGAGTCAATTCTTATTACTCAATTAAAAACTAAGAACTAATCTTATTACTCAATTAAGAACTAAGAACTAATTCTCAATATTTCTTGGAGAGTCAAAATTCTTATTGCTTAATTAAGAACTAAGAATTAATCTTATTGCTCAATTAAGAACTAAGAACTAATTCTCAATATTTCTTGGAGAGTAAAATTCTTATTGCTCAATTCAAGACTAATTCTCATCATTCTTGGAGAGTCAAAATTCTTATTGCTCAATTAAAGACTAATTCTCATCATTCTTGAAGAGTCAAAATTCTTATTGCTCAATTAAGGACTAATTCTCATGAACCGCCAATATTCTTGGAGAGTCAAAATTCTTATTGATCAATTAAGGACTAATTCTCATTGCTCAATTAAGGACTAATTCTCATCATTCTTGGAGAGTCAAAATTCTTATTGATCAATTAAGGACTAATTCTCATTGCTCAATTAAGGACTAATTCTCATCATTCTTGGAGAGTCAAAATTTTTATTGCTCAATTAAGGACTAATTCTCATGAACGGACAATATTCTTTGAGAGTCAAAATTCTTATTGCTCAATTAAAGACTAATTCTCATCAATTTGTGAAAACATTCTTGGAGAATCAAAATTCTTATTGCTCTGTTGTGAAAACATTCTTGGAGAGTCAAAATTCTTATTGCTCAATTGAGAACTAATTCTCATCAAGAGTCAAAATTCTTATTGCTCAATTAAGGACTAATTCTCATCAAAAGTCAAAATTCAATTCTTATTGCTCATTTAAGGACTAATTCTCATCAAGAGCTAAAATTCTTATTGCTCAATTAAGGACTAATTCTCATCAAGAGTCAAAATTCTTATTGCTCAATTAAGTAAAGAGTTCTTATTTTTTGTTATTTTGGAAAAGTGGAAATAAAAAAAACATTTCATTTTAGATTGTGAGGCAATAACAGACCAAAAGAAATGTAAAATGAAAGAGTATTTATTTTTTGTTCTTCTAAAAAAGTGGAAATACAAAAACATTTCATTTTAAAATGTAAGGAGAAGTAGAAACAAAAACATTTCATTTTAAAACGTGAAAAATATATTTATAATATTAGTGATGTTTATAATTAGTTACTAAATATTATATTAAAATTAAAATTAAAATTTTAAATAATTTATAATTTATTAAAAATAAAAAAACATTATTTACTTTTCTAAATTCATAATTAATTTGTTTCGAAAATAGAATTTTTTACAATACAGATATAGAGTTGTTTGTATATAATCTCCTTAACATGGAGTTCTTCATAAATTTTCCCTTTTTTATATAATCTCCTTAACATGTTGTTCTTCATACATTTTTTTTGGGTATAAAATTTCCTTAACATGGAGTTCTTCATGAATTTTCATTTAATGAAGCATGATTGGCACATTCACTGCTTTATGATTTTTTTTTTTGATATGATTGGTTAATCAAATAGTCAATCAAATTTGTAATGCGTTCCCCAATTTATCATCTTTAAAATCTTAAAATGTCATGTAAATATATGAATGTGAATGATATCAACTATGTCATAATTCAGTCACCAACTTCTCATCCTCATGCCATGTAAATACGAACCATTTTTTTTGTAACCATACATGATTAGAAGTAAGCATAATTATAAAGTTGTTAATATTATTTCCTTTTGCACACATGACGTGCATGATGTAATGGTTGGGGCGGATGGCTTTCACACCGCCCAGCCAAGTGAGGTTGTAAAATGAGAGGTTGTAGTTGTAAAATGAGAGGTTGTAGAATGAGAGGGTCCCACCGAAGCTTACAAAAAAAAAAATATTATTTCCTTTTGCACTTGAGACAAATAAATAGAATAGCAATTTCCTTTCGAAGAAATTGGATAGCAATCTAATTTGTATAAAATTTTATATACAAGTTTTTTTTACCCCTGCACTCAATTTTGCATGAGATTTATATAAAATTTTAGAATGTTTTTAAATTTAAATAATATTTTGAGTTTTTTTATGTAATTTTTAAAACTAAATATTAATCTTAATCACATATTTATCTATTTTTAATCTTCTATCCACCACATCTATTTTCACAACTTTATATTATATTATATTAAATATATATATATACTTTTTATATATATATATATATATATTTTACAATTATTTGATTAAAAATAAATTTTATATTATAACCATATTTATTTTTATAAAATATTATATTATTTTTTATTTAATTAAAAAAATAAAAAATTCATAAATTCCTATAAGTTTTTAAACATTATAGACCAATGTTATATATATATATATATATAACAATTATTTGATTAAGAATAAATCTTAAATTATAACCATATTTATTTTTTTAAAATATTATATTATTTTTTATTTAATTAAAAAATAAAAAATTCACAAGTTCCTATAAGTTTTTAAACCTTACAGACCAATGTTTTTATGTTTGCGTAAGATAATGTTTACCAATATACTTGTTTCTCAGATTAAAAAATGTCAAATCTCATGTCTATATATGGGATGAAATTTAAAATATTTTTATATTATAATGTCATGTTACATATAAACTAAAAATAAAATTAGAACTAAATAAAATTTTAATTATAGCCTAAAAAATATTTATAATTAAAAATAAAACTATAATTAAAAAAAATTATAATAGAGAATAATAGAATTAAATAGAAAAATGTTTAATATCATGATATACCTAAACTAAAAATAAAAATAAATTATAATTATAATTATAATAAATAAATAAAATTATATCTATAATTACAATTAATAATAAATAAAATTATATCCAAATTGATGCAAAATTATGATAAAATTGAGCTAAATATATATTGACCCAAAATTATGATAAAATTGAGCTAATTTCTATTAAAATGCTTATATAGATAATTTTAAAAAATCATAAATTAGGATAAAATAGAGCTAATTTCTATTAAAATGCTTATATATATATAATTTTAAAAAATCATAAATACATTGTGATTGTGATTGATTGTTCGGGAGGACATTATATTCCTCCAAAAAATAAATACATTGTGATTGTGATTGATTCTTCAGAAACCAAATACATTGTATTCCTCGAAAACAAAAAACAAAAATTAACTTATGATTTTTAAAAACCAAACACACTCCGAGAAATATTTGAATCAATCGGCATATTCTCATGTTATGTTAAACTTTCTAAACTGCTAGCCAAATTTGATGTCATCAGAATTCCGTTATAGATAGAAAACGAAAGAATTTTAAGAATAGCTCCTTCCATGAAAATAGACTCAGACATCCACAAGAACAAGAAGCTGTGTCTAGCATTCAGCTTAAAGATGTCAATTTATTATATTTCTTTCAACTTTATGAAAATGAAGACACATTTATCAGCAACAAGAACTTGCTCGAACGGCTTTCAATGAACCGGGAATTTACATCCAGACCCTCACAAACACATCTAATTGAAAAAACCAAACCCTTACCCGCACCGAATCCAGAACCTCACAAACGCATGGAAGCACAACCCAAGACGCCAAATCCCCACTAAATTTTCTTTCGGTTAACCAGAGATTTCGATGGCTTTAACCTGAGGTTTAGGGTGAGGCTGTTTGGGGACCGTAACAGTGAGTACTCCATTTTCTATTGTCGCCTTCACCTCCTCCACCTTGGCATTTTCCGGCAGGCGGAAACGCCGAAGAAATTTCCCGTGAGAGCGCTCAATGCGGTGCCACTTCTTTCTTGCGCTCGCCACTTATATGCAGAACTCGGCCGTCTTCCACCTCAATCTTTACCTCCTCTTTCTTCAAACCTGTCAAGAAAGAAAAGTAAATACCAATTCCGACCTCAGAAACAAAAGAAACATGAACTCTTTAAAAGACGTGATTAAATTAATACCAGGAAGATCGGCTTTGAAGATGTGAGCGTCGGAAGTTTCCTTCCAGTCAATCTGAGTGTTGGCTATGGCTGTCGCCTCATCCCTTGCAGGATGCCCAATGTCCCTGGAAAAGGGAGAAGCCCCTCCTTCAAAAGGATCCCATAAATCGAGTGAAAAGGGATCGAAAACACTGGATCTCCTGCCAAAGAAGCGAGGAACGAGAGACATGCTTGCAATGAATATCGACTCTTAACGAAATCAAGAATTGGAAAACTTATACTGCAAATATCAGATTGTGCAGCGCCTGAACGGTTTCTTCTTTGTTCCGATTTGTTCCGATCAAAGAAGTGATACCAAATGAGCATTTATAGCAGTATAGGGAGTTATAGAACCTTCAAGAATGAAGGTTCTCAAACCTTCTAATGCTGCTCCACACGGGATTGTTCTAGCGGCTTCTTTGAGACGGTAACGGACTAGTTTTATGTAGGTCTTTTTTAACTTGGAAAGGTTATTAATAATTACCATGCCACATAAGAGTAAGTATACATCAAGCGATTCCAATTCCACGGTTCTATATAGCATTTAATGAACGATCGATCACTCTAAACAATGGTATTTTTTAAATAGGAAATCGCACTATCATATTCATGAGAAACTTTGTAACTCTACTAAACTTCCTTAAGGAAAGTTCTCTTAAATCTATCCCAACCATATGTGGAAACTTAGTGGAAACTAATAAATGTAATTTTGTTTAAAAAAAAAACCTTAATTTCAATGGCTTTTTTTAATAATTATGATAGGATTTTTAATGGATGGTTGGGATCAAAATTTTAATTGCTAAAATTGTAATATAGAGTTGTTTAAACGATAATGAGTTTGTGGATTTATTTATAAGGTTAGAATTGGTAGAAATGTAAAATTTGTGAAATTATAAAATTTTATTATTTGGATGAAAGTAGAAAAGCATGAAGAACTTGTTTGTATTGAGAAACAATTCTGTAACAAACTAAATTATGCACCCCAATCAATTCACCTATTCTAGACACGATTGGTAATTCCATATTCTCTTTATACTTTCAGTTAACTCCTAGTTTTTCTACTTCATTTATAATTTACCAATATTGTCAAATAACTTGCGAAAATGGAAGTTTGCTCCAAGATTAGATGGCCTCATAGAAAATAAGTTTTGACCCATCAATTCAAAGATCAAACAAAGCTTGACACCGGTCAAAATCAATGTGCAATTTTGGAGTTAAAGGTAGAAGAACAAGTACCCAACACATATGCATTGATGCACGTTTCGTCTAAAGAGTTCCCAACCCCACATCTAGATCAACAAAGTCCTACCAAAATTTGGAGCAATGAAAGGAGCTACAAGAATTTCTACCCTATGATCTCAGGATCCAAACAAATCCAAATATTGCTTTGCAAGAAGTGGGTATCCCAAACACTAAAGGACTAAGAAGAACAAGTCCCTCTTATGTAGAAGCGTTTCGGAAACATGCAATGGCATCCCTTAGCTCACCCCTCCTTACCCAATGAAGAAATATAATTAGTAGATTGGGTGGACCTTTGCATTTGTTTTTGGCAGTTTTCGAGAAGTAGTTTTTTATTTTGGTGGTTTTTTGGCACAAGGTGGTTCAACCCGTGGTTTTCTAATTCCAATTAAGGAATTAAAGTTTTAACCTAATAAGGGTTAATGGGATAGGGGTTTTGGATACCACATGATCCTATATATTGTATTGTAAACAATGAACTTAATTGATGATAAAATTTATAGGCGTGGCCCTAAACAATTTGTTGGTTTCCCTATTTTCTCTTTATATGAGGTAGATATTGAAATATATTAGTTAACATGGATATTCACATAGTTTATTTAATTACTATATAATTTTATTTTATTTTTAAGTATAAGAATTACACTTTTTCTTACTTCTTCTTTTTTGAAGTATAGGAAACTTTTCTCACCATTTTTTTTCTAACTTTTAATTATTTTATCTCTCTATTCTCTTATATAAAATTATGTTACTTAATATGGACATCAAAATCTTTTATTTATAGCTAAGTGACTGAAATATTTTATCACTTCTTTGTGCTAGATTGTAATATCAATGACAATCAATCAAGAAAACAAAGTGAGAGTGGTACTATTAATGTTTTATAATGTTTTTAATTAAAAACTTACCAAATGTGTATATTCATTTTTGTTTTTTATTATGGCCTACATTGTTTTCTATTTATAAAATATTTGTATTTTATTATAACTCAAATATTTTTTTATTTAAAGAATATTTTATTTTTACTTTAAAGGGGAGACATGTCAACTCCACATTAAGCGTGCACAAAATCACACATTGCCCTCATACTAGGTTGTAGAACGCTCCTCTTGGTGCAATAAGGTTTAAAATTTACATTTTGTACCAAAGCAATTATTGGCTTCAAGGGGACACTTTTGTGGCTAAGGGTTTGGTTATATTCAATATGTATGCTTGTGCTGAAAAGGAATGACAAACAATTTAAAAATAAAGATTGAAAAATTTAGTGGGCAAAGTTTTGAGTTGTGGAAGCTCAAGGTAAAAGATCTTTTTGGTGGAAAAAGATCAAAGGGTCATTGTCGATCCAAAGAGTGCGCCTACGAGAATGTCAATAGAATATTAGACTAAGTTGGATCAAAAGGAAAAGAACACAATCGAGTCATTTCTCTTAAATTCAGTATTATTGAATGTTTCAAGCAAAGCTACAACCAAAGAATTATGGAATAATTTATGGGCTTTGTATCAATCAAAGTCCTTGGTAAACAAATTTTTCTTATAAAATAAGTTGTACAACTTGAGAATGAATGATGAAGACTCGATGGAAGAGCATCTAAATGCCTTCAATATTGTGGCAACTTAGTTAGTTCATGTTGATATTAAAATTTTTAATGAAGATAAGTGTATCAATTTACTCTACTCTTTACAAAACTGATGGGATAGTATGTGTTGGGTCATTTAATTTTTGTCCAATAAGCCCTTTACTTGTCAATCTGGTTCTTAAACTTATGAGTAGTAAACAAAATATATGCGATAAGAATGAAGTCTAAGCTACCCTACCTACTTGTAAAGAAAAGAAACCATTCTATGATCTAATCAAATATCAAAGAATTACTTCAAGAAATAAATCTTTAACAGACCCTTTCATTCACAAAATTGATTCTAAGTGCAACCAATATTTAATGGCTTTTCATATTGTGTCACAAATTACTTAACCTATACATGAATATGATTACAATCTAGTCTGACCTTTAATGATAGTGAGTGAATGCTTAAGCTATATATGCATGAAGGAAACTAAGATGTTGATGAACACACCAATTTCCAAATCCAACGACTAGTCCTCTGTTTCAAATCTCCTTATGGGGTTCCAAATGTAATCTTTCACTTCATGATTTGACTATCTTGCTATCATAAATGAGTTTAGGTTTCAGGGCATGAGGATTTTAGTTACTATTTGCAATCAAATGAAAACATAGCACTATAATATGAAACATAATATTTTTTAGACAAAGTATTAAAAAATCCACAATGAAACCAATTGTTAGTCTCTTTGGACCTAACCTCGCAAATGGCTCGAAGTACAAGCTTTCAACTTGGACATTTTTGTATTTATGGAAATTGATCAATTCATATCTCAAATGACAAACTTCTAACAATTCCAATTCGCACTAAATCACAATGGATAGGAAGGAAATTAGAAGGAGAACATATCAAACTATGTAAAGATTGTAAATAATTGATTGAATGTGTGTACTAAAAGAACAGAATAAATGAGTACTCTAAGCAATTTGAATACCAAAACATTCAAAACCAGAACTAGTTATCAGACTAGTCCACCTTTCAGACCAGTTTTCAAACTGAAATTAGAAAAACCAGACCGGTCAGATCTCAATGAACCTGTCTTTAAAAAAATACATGAAATAATTAATTTTTAATGAGAAAAACTATTTTTAAGATTTAAAACCATGATTCCAAACCAATAGAGACAAAATATGCAATGTTGTCTCATCTATATACCATGTAAAGGTGAATATATCAAAATGGCACGAAGTTCAATACATAACAACGAAAAAATATATAATCAATGAGCCTCTAAATTGCTTTCAAATTCCAAAACAAATGTTACAAGATATGGGGTCATTGGCCTCTTATAATTCTAAATTTTAGGGACTAACATGATCACTTCTCATCATGATGAAAATCAGTTGGTTGAGTCTCAAACTTCTCAACCAGTTGAGTCATAAACTTCTCAACTAGTTGAGTCTCAAATTTTTCAAGGTATTAAGCCCTATTACTTCATTTGGTGCTCTACATGGCTTTAGATGGTCTCTTATCCTAGCCAAGTGTTGTTTCAACTTGTTAATACCCCCTCCTTGAATAGATTTTTGGTAATATTTGCAGATCATTTTTCCATCAATCATATCATAATGAGCCCATGCAGTATCCTTGGATTTTAGAGGCATGTTGACTAATAATCAACCCAAACTCTCAGTTGTTACACTACTCCAGCAAAAAATCAACACTCTCCAACCTCAAAATGAAGCTCACAAAAAATCCAAATGAGATGTGTGAAGCAAGTGAGAGGGGAGACATCATTTTAAAGGCTTAGAGGGGGTGTTTTTGGAGGGAAGAACCCCTAGTTTTCCTCAAAATTGCTCTAGAACACCCAAAAACCACTTGTGTGGGGTCTAGCACTGACTTAACAATAAACCGACCAGTTTATGATGAAATTGGTTGGTTTGTGGAAAAATTGGCCGGTTCCTTTGTAAATCGGCCAATTTATGGCCAATTAATGAAAACCCTAGGTTGTGTGCATAGAAAAATCAATTTTTCTATTGGTGAGGTCCCTCCAAGTAATGAACTTGTTAGTTTGATTGATTTCTAGTTTGAACCAATCAGTTCTAAATACTATGTTGAATACACATCTATGGTACAAAAGTGAATGATATAATGATATAATATAAATACTATAGTAAAAACCCCACATTAAAATTGCAACTAAACTAAATAGAATACATATTAGCTTCGTGTTCCAAATTGGTGGGAAATTATCAACTAGGAAATGAGTTATTTACTTACAATCACAAGAGGAAAATCACAATAATGTCATTAACTAAAACTTTGATTTTTATTATAAATGTTATGTGCAATTTGCAATAATATAATCAACCAATACATAAAGCACTATAACAAAGAGTATTAATAAATCACACAATTTTCTTATAATATTGTACACAACAACCAATGACCCTTCTCACCTTTCTTCTCCCTCATTATATATTACATATTGAATACAAATGTAGAAAATATCAGTGTCAGAGATAAATTTGATTCCCCTCGTTCCTATAAAGTAGATCATTAAGAATAGGCAAGGTAAAGAATTGGATTGATCTTCCCTAATATTGTATAATCATTTGGACAAACTTAGAGTGACACTAGAAACAACTAGATTTCACATGTTATTATTTCCACCATTACTGGACGCATCAGACATTGTAGAACAAATAACACCAATAGAGCTAAACCCATACTACATGGAACATGCCACAACTGATCGGATCATGGACATGATGATCAAGAACACTCATCATCAGAATATCCAACTGTATTGGGTTGTCAAACTTGACCAACTCCTGCACTAAGGCAAGTGGCTCACCATGGACCAGGTTCAACAAAATTTTCCCCCTCATGGAGGCACTCAACGTAATAGGGACCATTGCTTCCTAAGGGGGGTGGAATGATCTAGGTGGATATTGGTGGCCACCCACTTATTCCACTTGGACCCCCACCATTGTTTCTTTTAGTTTCCTTAATTATAACATAATTTACTATTTTTGGCAGTTTTTCGGGTCCTGAACTTCTGTAGTCGTTTTGAGGCCCTAAACGACATTTTTTTTTAAACGAGCAAACCCAATAAACGAGGTAGGAGATTGCAGTCGAAAGTTCTATTCCTCATATAGATATTTATAATGAGGTATCGTATAAGTCAAACAGATATTATATGCCAAAGTTACGACCCTCAGAAATTTGATGTACCAATTTACCCCAACAAGGCCCATAGATTTTTGGTGCTCCATCTCTTAGGGTTAGGTTTTTGGATTTTTAGGGTTTTCCATTGTTTCTCAATAATAGATAGACCTTCGAGCCTCATAGTAATACAACTCAGAAGGCATGTAGTCACCGCATCTCTTCTCAGAGATAAGCTACCATCGCCTGAGCTAGTTTATTTATATTTTGCATGTAAACATTTTTCAGTAATTTGTTATTAATGAATTGCAGTTATGTTTTTTATATATCTTTGTGTTTATGTTTATATATGTATTTCGTTTCTTTCCTTCAAAAATTTGGATCATTAGCCCAATCTTTAAGGTCTATTATGAAGACATGGGGTTACAAAAAATTTCTTTTTCTAAATTTTCTAAAACTCAAAACTATTACCACCATTGTGTTCAACTCGTCAATATATTTCTGGTGATATAAATTTTATCTCAATTTGATTCCCAAATTGAAAGTTATGCCCATCTGAAGTTTAGCTCATTAAATTGTGTCACCTCAACAAGGTGATACCACGTCGCATGTGGTCTAGCATGGCACCCACATGGCCACATCAAGTCGTCATGGCATCTGCCACATCATCTCACACCAGCGGGAGCCATAAGGCCTACCGCGATATGTATTTCGCAACTCCTCGTTATATTTGGACCAAGGAAAAATTTGGGCAATCACTAATATCCTAATGACACAACCCCCAATTCCCTAGAGTACTGAATACAAACCTAATTTTCAAGGTAATATAGCTCATTCTAATAATCGTCCAAATGGGCCCACCCTGGATGCATACATGTATCTTACCACCTCATCCTAGTGGTGGACCCCACTGGACCAACCCCACCATGCATATTAATGAAATCACGTGATATTCAGTCTTGGGAAAAATCCATTGCACACCTCAAACCCCTGAATGACCCAAATAAAAACCTCATTTGCAAGGTAATCCAACCTCATGAAAATAATCCTTCAAACGACCCCACCTCAAATAAACTCTATCTGGATTCTTTTATACCTAGGCCTTTATCGAAAGTGTACATGGTCCTGAATACAAGGCTCAAGTTTCTATCAAACTTGCAAGGACGAAAGAATTTAAGGAATCCTAATCAGAGCTTCTTAAGGAAAATTATTTTCCCATAGTTGCCAAAGTTTAGGGGTAAAAACCAAGTTCTGAAAAGTATCCCTTAATAGTGTTACACCATGACCATAACAGATTTTGATGGCACCATTAGACCTAACTTACATTATATCCTGACCATAAAAGAAAGAAATGGCACCAAGGGCTAGATTTAACCAAAACACTATAGACCATGCTTACTCAATAAATCTCAAGATATCATAAAAATGTGCAGGTGTGCATAATCATAGACTAACCACACCACTCTAAAAGTAAGAGATAAACAACTCTAACACAATCTTCATTCAACACACATAGCACATAATTCACCCTCTTCATATGTGAAATATTCTACAGTGTTAATTAAAGTAGTAAGCCATCAAGTTCATAAGCATGTAAACAAATAGAAGACTGGTAATAACAATTAGTTGTGTGACCTCATGCAACTAGTCACATTTGCATCTATATTCCTATAGTTCATGAAATATGCATTGCGTTCACATAATGCTAGTATTTCAGCTTAGCCATAAGAACATATAAAACACTAGTCCACAAAGGACATATACCACTTAAGTTATTCATTCACATTCAAATATATAGAAGTCATTACACTTATTTGAATGGCTGGAAATGGTTCAAAACTAAAGGATGGACTTCAAATCTCCACCCAACCATAGGCATGTGCTTGAAGCTCTCATCTCCCTCTTTCAATCCTTGTGACAAAGATTCAGATCACAACTCATGTTTAGTTGCAGCTTCCAAATTTCACACTACATCTTTAGTATTTATCCTCTCTTCGAACCATTGGGTCCACTCTCGGAAAATTTTGTTTTTTCTTGTGAAACTCAAAAGTGATTATTACAAAATATGTCAAAATTTGTGGAAATATATTTCAAATTATGGTTCCTAGCTCAAACCATTTGTACTAGAAAATAATTTTCCCGGACTTAAAAATTAGACTATGAGTGAGTCTACAATCTAGGACTTAATTTGAAACATGCCATATATTTGCTCAATGTCCAAATGGGTTTTAAAAAAAGGGAAGCGACAAAAAAAATCAACTTGGTAGATCAATTCTTCAAAGGATCACCAACAAGCATGGTGGGATAAATATCCACGAGTTGCTCCTCCACCTAAAGAAACTACAATTTTCAAAACAAATTAACAAGAACAATATAGAAGATACCATCCCATATGACTCAAGACAAAAATATCATGGTAAGTCAAACCCTCAGCCAATAGAAAGTTAGGTAGATCTTGTTGATCAAGGTGAATCTTTAGATCAAGAAGAATCCCAAGCTAAAGATCCTCGTCTAAAAGAACTTGCAAGTGCTCCACCTACATCAAAAGAAGTTTGAATGAATGTAGTGAAAAAGAAGAAGAAAATTCATGTTGAATCCCAATCAACAATGAAAAAAATCAAACCCAAAACCCATTTAATTATATATTGCTTTTTCTACTACAATATAATCTATTTGTGGGAATCTATTCATATAACAAATGTTGAAGTGTAAGCCTTTTAAATATGTAACAAATTAAAGGTTAATGTACTTAGTTGTGTGTTCCAATTGCATATTTTTCTTAATATAAATTTTTCAATTACTTATCAATTGAGGTTATGTCGAGTAGTTGGGTAGAATGGTTGTTATCTCCCCCACCTAGGTTCAATTCCTTGGACGATGAGGAATATTGTCAAGGAAAATTTTAAGGATGGAAGTTTATCTTGAAGTTTAAAAACCTTGGTGAATCTTACTAGTCCCTAATATGCAAATTGTAAAATGTTTGGAAATCTTTTTGTAGAAATATTTATAATTCTAATGATTTTATATTAGTCTGTATAAAATTTTGGCAATTTTTAAGGTAAAATAATTTTATACTATAAAATGTGGGTGAATCATTTTTAGAAAAAATGGAAATTGACGATTTTGTTTTTGAAAAAAGGTGGAAAATTAGCCCCTTGAACATTGTTGTAATGGCGACATGCCTATGAATATTGTTGTATTTGAAAAAAATAAATCCCAATTAAAAGTAAAAAATTACCATAACATTTTTTTAAAATTAAATTCACTTATTTAAACAATAATAATGAGAAATTAAAATAACTTTTATTTTCAAAGATAAAACACTATAGATTACATATAAGGAATATATAAATTCTAGCTATTACATCAAAGTTTTTCATATCACAAGAGGAATTGAAGCTAATAAGAAGATTTTATTCCTTCCTCCCAAAATAATCCCAATTAACTAAAAATTTAAAATAACTTGTTAAGAATATATCCTCTATTTATTTCAAAATTTTACATCATTCTATTTATTACAGATTTTTGCATTGTTTTATCTCTTTGACGCTTTACATTTTATATATAAAATGACTTGTTATTTATATCTATTTTAAATTTTTACAATGTTTCAGTTTTTCACGCTTTAAAGATAGATAAGGTTTGGAGGTTCTCAAAACTGTTTGCAAGGCCGTTCATATATCTGCACACATTGGTAAAGGGACATCCGCTCAGTGTCTTTCTCCATTTTCATTAAGGATTTGAGCGTAATAGTATTGCTGGTGGTTTATTCCTGGGTATGTCTCCTTTCTTCCACTATGCATCCTCTTGTTGGATTGTAAGTGTTCTTTCCTGAGTGCAGACCCTTGCTGGGTAGTACGTGTTGATTTTGGGTTGTCGTTTTATAGTTGTTTGGATACTTGGTGTGGGATAGTATCCTGGCTGTTCTGGTTGGAGAGGGATTGTTTTTCTCTTAGATAGCTCTGTCCTTCATAGCAAATGTGTCCATACCCACTGATTGAGGTGCTTCACATCACCCTATTGTTTCTCTGTGCTTTCTTCATACTATTCCTCATCTGGGTGGAACACTCTAGCCCCCGTGTCAAAAAACAAATGCCTCTCGAGAAAGAGACTCTACGTGGGGATCTGGTTGAGACTGCACCAGGGTCTAAGGGACAATTGGAACAGAAGGATCTCAGAATATTGTGGAACAAGTGGTTAAACTCATTTATTATTTCTCGACCTTTCAAAGACATTGGATGTAAATGTTTTTTTAGATGGTGGAGGGTCTTTGGCTGCTGGTGTTGTTGTTGTTGCGAGCTCTGAGAGAGGATACTTGGTTGAGGGACATCACTGATTTTTTCATGGACTTCAGACTCTAGTACAGGAGCTGGGTTTCAATGTTAGGATGAGGATTTCTGGGTGGAGGTTCCCGGGACCTTTTTCCAACATTCACCTACTACTTTCCGGTCGACTTCTTACATTTATGGTGGTTGTTGCTTCAGCGTTGGCTCTATATCTCGGGTGTTGTCTTTTGACAGTGACCCTTTATTGATCTGAAATTCTCACTCCTCCCTTTGTTCTCGGCCACTCAGAATTAGACGAGATATTTCCCTATGTTTCAGTCTTGGGGTCT
Organism: Pinus tabuliformis; assembly: GCA_031772625.1. Classification (NCBI taxonomy): domain Eukaryota; kingdom Viridiplantae; phylum Streptophyta; class Pinopsida; order Pinales; family Pinaceae; genus Pinus; species Pinus tabuliformis. The sequence goes on from CM062818.1 coordinate 1,477,744,755, forward strand.
TGGGCATTTCTAGAAATTATCGGGATTATCTCGCATCCTGATGTACCATTGTCCACCCCAGGGTTTTTATTCTCTTGGTTGTCCCTCCATGGTTCTTACACAACTCCAGGATCATTCATATCATGCAAAAAGATCTGTTATGTTGACATCCTTGTTGTACTCATTATGCATCCTGATTTACATTTATTTCCCTTTTGGGTCACCTGTTGAGGTTTGGGTGATTGACATTCCTCCATGTATGGACATTCTTGTTATGCAAGGAGGCTCGCACTGAGGTGGCACCAATTGCACTGTTGGCTATCATTGGATATTATCGTGGCCTGCAGAACAAGGCTCTAGTTGGTCACTGGTTATTTGCAGGTGCTAGGGATATGGAATTGATGGAGTGGGTTTCAACACAATGGACCACCATTCTGGGATATACGCCCAAGGTCAGCAAACTCTTAAAATCAGTGGTTCAACTTCCATTTCTTGCATAAGGAGGATGCATATCAGATTCTCGCCATGTTGTGGGTTCAAGGTCATAGTTTCTTGCAACTTAATCAGTGGTATGTTGGGTTTAACCCTCTCCTAGATACCCCTCAAAATAAACTCATTTGGGTCAAGATTCTTGAACTTCTGCTTGAATACTAGAACAAGCGTGCATTGATGGAGATTGGGAATGTGGTTGGATGCTTCATTTACATTGATCCTCGTATCCTAGGGGCTCATGACAAGAGGGTTGCATGGATTCTTGTGGAGGTGAATTACTCTGGGGGCCTGCTAGGTTGCATTGAGATTGAATGGGACTTGCTTCATACCAGCTATGAGATTGATTATTGGGGGATCCCCTTCCTTACTATGCCATCATACGGGCCATCTAATGGAGAGATTCCAACGACACTTCCCTGGAGAACAGGAGCCTCGGCGCCATGGAGATCAGGGGTGACCAACGCGGAACTTATATAATACTCTCACTCTACCCAGGTCAAATAGAGTTAACCTTTCATCCTTTGATGGTCCTAATTATGATGATGTTTTAAATTTTTCAATCCATGTCGTTACTAAATCTTTGGTTCCGAGCATCTCGTCAGGTGGAACTTATATAATACTCTCACTCTACCCAGGTCGAATAGAGTTAACCTTTCATCCTTTGATGATCCTAATTCTGATGATGTTTTAAATTTTTCAATCCATGTCGTTACTAAATCTTTGGTTCCAAGCATCTCGTTAGATGGGGGGGGATGGAAACCCTGTACAAGCTTACCCCCATCATACTGTCACTTTTCCCCCTAAACCCTCGAATAATTTGGCTTCTGTGTCGAGCCCCACTATATTGAACTCTATACAGGTCCCTCTCGACCCTATTCGCTCCTCATCATCTCCACCCCTTTCCCCACAACCCCCACTTGTTTCCCTCACTCCCTCATCTCCTCACAATTCGGTGGATAGTGACCTGGGTTTCCTAATGCTCAACCCATCGATGGACCTCTCTACACTTATTGTCCATAATGCCAAACCTCAGGCTGCCTCTTCGGTCATTAGCCCAAATTCAGCTAGAAACATCACCACCTGACATCGTGGGGGGAAGGGCAGTAGACATTTATGCGATAGATCATTGGGGAAACACCTGTTTCATGATTCTGATGCCTCGTTTGTCATTTCGATACTGTATATCTCTCCACCTGGGACACTTAGAGCATAGAGGCCCCCTGTGACTAACAAATGACCTCCATTATCTCATTGAATTTGTGCGGACTGGAGGACACCGCCAAAATGTTTTCCCTGCGACATCTTATAAAAACTATTCGCCCTTTCATACTACTTATCCAAGAGACCATGGTTGACACTGACCGATCCCTCGCATATTTTCGCTCCGTCTACCCACACTGGTGCATGGTGGCCATTGACTCCATGGGCCTATCAGGGGGATACGTTGCTCTATGGGACCCATACTGGGCCAACCTGAAATCCCATCATTTTTTTGCAGGGATATTACTCTCGGGTCACCTTCGCGGCATGACTGAGAAGATTCATATCTGGAATTTATATGCTCCTTATGATGGCAGACTCTGCTTTTGGAATCAGGTGGAGACTTCAGACATACTTAAGATCGACTCGATGATTATTGCAGGTGATTACAATGTTGTCCTATCCCAGGATGAATGTTGGGGGCCAAATTGTTGTCTCGATCCTCTATCTAAGCACCTTTGCACACTATTTGATGACAACCACCTTGTGGACATTCAACCCACACCCATCGTGCCTACATGGCATAATGGTAGATGTGGTGAGGCGTATATTGGAAAGATATTGGATCAATTCATGATACACCAAAATTTATTTGAGGTCATGGGGAACCTGCACTCCAAAGTGGAGCAGGTATATATATCATACCACTGCCCTATTGTACTCCAATGGAGGATGGAATCGGTGAGAAAGGGTATTCCTTTCAAGTTCAATCGAACATGGCTGGAAGACAATGACTTTAATGAAATGGTTAAGACAATATAGAAATCCTTCTCGACCCATTTGAGCACCATTTCTATGAGACATATTAGTGTGAAATTAAAGGACTTAAAGAGCCAGGTCAGGGTATGGGAGCACAAAAAAAAGGTGGAGCTATACCGGGAGTTGAAGATGGTGATGGAATAAATCCGGGAGATTGGAGAAAGCATAGCCATAACACCTCCCACTGTATGCACCATTGAAAGACTGAAACATTTGGAGGGAAGAAAAAAACACATCTTACTAATGCAGGAGAAAACATGGAGACTTAAAAGTCGAGCCATCTGGATATGGGAGGGTGACCGCAACACAAAGTTTTTCCATCATTATGCATGTCATAGGCAAAACATCAATGCAATATGGCGCATTAGAGGAGCTGATGGAAATTACAAGATAACAGATGCAAAGATACAAAGGGAGGTTGTATATTATTTTAGAAACATATTCTCAGATAGAGGGGGTCACCATATTGAAGATCAACTCTGGGCGGCCGAGGGATACCTGAGAATGTTTGATAGAGAGGAAAATGAATTACTTTATAAGCAGGTTACCATGGATGAGATACACTTTGTATTGAAATCCTTCGCCAAGGAAAAATGCCCTGGCACGGACGGGTGGATGGTTGAGTTGTTCCTACATTTCTTTGAATTGATGGGACAAGAACTCTTAGATATGGTTGAAGAATCTCGTTGCAGGAGATATATTTATGGAGCTATAAAATCAACCTTTATCGCTCTCATACCAAAGGTATCAACACCTGACACTTTCTCTGACTTCAGGTCGATTTCCTTATGCAACATCATTTACAAGCTCATATCCAAGGTCATTGCTGGGAGAATAAAGGATATATTGTCAGCTCATATCTCCAGAGAATAGTTTGGCTTTCTACATGACAGGTCAATTCATGATGCTATTGCTATTTCTCAAGAATGCATTCACACTATACACAATGAAAAATTAGAAGCAGTTGTGATGAAGATTGATTTAATGAGGGCATATGACTATGTGGACTGGGATTTTCTTTAGATTATCCTCCTGAAGATTGGATTGGAGATATACAATGTGGAATGGATCATGGCATGCGTTAAAGATGTATGGCTTGTTGTCCTGATAAACGGTTTCCCAACTGATTTCTTCAGTGCAGGAAGAGGATTAAGACAAGGATGCTCATTATCACCACTTCTTTTCATCCTGATTATGGATGGTATCAGCAGGAAGATTATCCAGGCAAAGCAATTGGGGAATTTCAGGGGAGTGTAGATGACTCTTGAGGTTAGTATCACTCACCTTTTCTTTGTTGATGATATACTTACATTTGGAATTATCTCTAGGACACAGTGGGAGGCCCTCCACAATATATTCATCCAATTCGGTGAGGCTTTTGGGCTCAATGCGAATGGTATGAAATCCTTCCTTATTTATTCAACTGGTGACATGGGCGAGATACAACACTTCGCCACCATTTACGGGGTGGGAACAAGGTGGTTACAAGATGCCTTTTCCTATTTAGGCTTTATACTAAAGCCCTCCGGGTATTGATTGGAGTACTGGGCATGGTTGATACATAAATTTGACAGAAAGCGCAGAGGGTGGACCTATCGTTGGCTTACTTTGGGTGGATGATACATCCTTAACTAATCTATTCTATAACAACTTACCACATATTGCATGCATATATTTATTAGTCTCGCTTATATCTTGTCCAAGGTTAGATCTATTATGGATTGTTTATTATGTTATAGTGTAAGGAGTGAAAATAAATACCACTTGATCGCCTAAGATACCATTGCAAAGCCAAAAGAGCTTGGAGGCTGGGGGATATTGCACACTGCGACTTTTGGCAGATCTCTACTTATTAAATCACTGTGGCATGCCTTATTTGGATAGGGTATCTGGGCACATATTATCTCAGCAAAATACCATTTACACAAACCGATTTATCAATGGATTAAGTTACAGGAAATAGGCATTAAAAGGGGCTCATACATATGGAGAGGCTTCCAAAAAGTAAAGGAATGGTTCATGCACATAATTCAATGGTCTTTTGGAAATGGTCAAGCACTTACAATTGGGAAGGAATTGATTGCTGGCGTACCAGATTCAATTGCACTAACAACATAAACAATTGAGGCTTTACACCGGAGGGGACTTCTAATGATATATCAGGCCATTGAGGGGTGGAATGGAGTTCATCCTATCTGGAGATCCGCATCACAAATTGGATTGACGGGACCACATTCACAGAAATGGTATTTATAAATTAATTCCCTCAAAGGAGCAAGCCTTTGTTGGAATGAGAGAGGATACTACCCGACTTGGAATGGACCACTTAAAAAGGGATCTATTGTGGTTGCTGAAAATTATTTTCAGATTATGAGCGACGCACAGGAATCCACATTGGCAAGTTGGTCCATGGCATTGTGGAAATTGAAGGCCCCACTAAAAATTACATTGTTTTGTTGGCTGGCATGGAAGAATAGTTCTGACTTGGGACAATTTATGTAGGAGAGGCTTGCAATAGTCTAGGGAGGTGTTCTCTCTGTGGTGAGGAGCAAGAAATAGTTTCACATCTCTTATTCCTTTGCAAGTTTGCATCTGGTATATGGGACGCCATATTTTCTTACTTTAAAATTGGTATCAGACATTTCACCACATTGGAACAATGCCTTTGATGGGGGCTGGGTAGGAGGGGCATACACTGTTATATCCCCTTATTTTTCATTTGGGAAATATGGAAGGCCAGGAACCATCTTATTTTCAAAGGGAAACATCTTAATGCTCCTAACATTTTCTCCAAGATCATTGCTTGGACAGAGTGTATTGAACCTGGAGAGAAGATTCACAAAGATATTATGGGGAGGCATTTGAGCACACAAGTCATACTGTCCGCTGGATTTTTTATGGTGCAAAACAAAGGGGGTGATGTGACTGTGGTGCCGCTAAAAATTATTGAACAAGATGTATTGGTATGGAGGCTTGGAATCCAATACCAGTGTGGAATTGGTGGCACTATGCAACCTGGTATGGTTTGCCACGAAAAAACAAATTCAAAGCATCCATGTATATGGGGATTCCATGATTGTCATACATGGCATCTCAGGTACTACATCATTTGATCCCCCAGATCTCAGGGGCTGGTGGGAGAGGGTGGATGCACTCATTCAATCCTTCACTAATTTCAACATCCAACACATCTACAGGGAAAAAAATGTCATAGCTAACAGCTTATCCAAACAAGGGCTAGAAGATATGGAAGGCTTCATACATTTCAATCTTTTCTCTAATGGTACACCCAATGTGGAGGGTCGTATCACTCTTCCTTAATTTGCTGATACTTGTTCTATTTTCAATATACTATTGAGGCACATGTTTTTTTTCCCTAAGGAAAAATCGTAATTTTCATTAATAAGTTGAAAATTACATGTTGTAGATGCTTGAAGCATATGTTGTAAGTGTGGTCATGCCACTGTTTTTCTTGAGCTTTAAAAAATGATACTATCCCAAGTTGGGAGATTATTAATATTTACATATGATATATCTCTCGAATAAATATGAACATAAATAAACAGTGCAAAATCATAAAATACAATCATATTTCATGATAAAACATACAACCAAGGTCTGTCAGCCTCATTCTATTTTTGGTCTTCATATGGTCAATGATAATATCTGTAGAAGTCTTGTTCTATCTACTCCTAGATCATCCAGAGCCCCTGTGGCTGGTGCATGGCTTCCTTGGATAATCTGTCAGAAACTTGATTGTGTTCCTTGTATATATGATGACAAGAGATATAATCAAATTGTGTTTTTAGCAGCATAGTCTCATCCAATATATTCTAGAGTGTGTGCACGTGACATGCAGATTGTTGGTTAAACCAATTTATGATAAGTTTGGAGTCACCAAAAATCTAAATGCGATGACATCCCTTCTCAAGTGAAAAATATAATAAATGATGGAGTGTAATGAGTTCAACAAAATTATTAGTTCCATCCCCTAGTCCCATCTCTATCTTATAGAAATGATTATCAATGATGTGTAATAGAATACCCCCACCACAACCATGTAGTTGTGCAGAACCATCAAAACATGCCCATGGATAATTTCTGTCAATAATCTCAACAGTTATTTACGGACTGTGTGGGGACGATCTTTCTTCGGGATATTGTGATAAATAGAGATGAGGTGTATTGTGGCATGAGGCCAGCGAGGTTTGATACCAGAGAAGATGTGTTTGTTTCATTGTAGCCAAATACTCTAGCAAATCAAAATGGGGAGATTTCGAATCCTAGGAGTGTGTGTTGCAGACCACCACAATTGCCATGCTTCCAAAATATTTGCACCTTGCCATCTATATTGAAGTTGTAGATTTGTGAGTACATCATGCCAAAATGAAATAGTAATAGGACATGTGAGAAAAAGATGATCAATAGATTCTAATGCCTGTTTGCAGAGTATACACCAGGTTGGTCCATGATAAGTTCTCTTTTGGATATTATCCCTTGTGGGTGCTTTGTTGCGGAGAATGCACCACATAAATAGCTTAGCTCTGGGTGGCGCCTTCAATTTCCAGAGTACACTCCACCACCAATCAGATACAGGGGGTTTATGACCAGAGTAGATAAGTAGATAACCATTCTTTGGGGAGTAATTACCATTCTGTGAGTGTGCCCAATTTAGCTCATCCTCCCCCTCAGTGATCCAAACATGAGATTCAGTAAGAGAATTAATATAAGATTTCCAATTATTATGCCAGATGGGAGGAATACCCAAATGGTCTGCAAATTTCCAGGCTTGGTTGAAGATAGTAGAATTCTCCTAGTCAACAATATGGGCAAGTCTAGTGATACCAGCATTAGTGAGGAAGTGAAGTAACTCCTATGGTAACTGATAAGCATTCCCACATCCAAACCAGGGATCCAAACCAATTCGAACCATGTTTCCATTCCCAATCCTCCAGGTTAATCCATCTCGGATGAATGCAAGTGAGTTGAGTACCGCCCTCCAAACCGTGGATATATTTGTTCTGTTCCAATTTGGTTTCTTGATCTAATAAAGAGTATGGAGTGGGTAAATGTACTTTTGAGTGACCACCTATGACCACAGGTTCCTGGAAGTGAGATAATTCCATCCCATTTTGGTTGCTAAAGAACTTGCAAAGGCTTCTAATTTTTTCATGCCCCATCCACCCCATTTCTTGGAAGTGCTATTATGTCCCATCTGGCCCAAGCAAAGGTGTGACCTTCTTGTTTTCCCTTCCACAAAATCTACAACACAATTGTTGTATTCTGTGTAGTATGCCCCTCAGAATCCAAGCTAGAGACATCCAATACACCAGAGTAGCTTCCAATACTGATTTGATGAGAATGAGTCGGCCTGCCCTGGAAAGCCATCTATGATGCTAGATATTCAGACACCTTTTGATTGTTTCCACTAGCTAAACCCAATTAGTTATCTTGTACTTAATAGGCTTGAGTATAAATCCTAGATATTTAAACCCATCATCAAAGGGGAGGATAGTATAAGGAAAACTCTGGTGTGATGTGTGGATTTAATTCAAAGAGAAGCCAACAATTGTCCGTGTTGATTTAAGTTGGTTGCATTCCATGCTGGTAGCGAAACAAAATGATCTGAGAATAGAGGAAAATGTTTTAGTGTCTCCAATCGATCCATTAAGAAATATGAGAACATCATCAACAAAAAGGAGGTGGGTAAGGATGCAACTGTTGGTAATCTTAATACCCATCAAACTGCCCAATTCTTTTCCTCGGATGTGTACCGACTCAACCCTTTCATGACCAACAAGAAAATAAGTGGTGAGAGTGGACATACTTGTCTAATGCCTCGTTCAACAGGAAAGAAAAGTTAGGCAGAGCCATTAATAAGAACACTATATGAAACATTAGAAATACAACACATAATCCATTGAATGAAACTTAAAGGAAAGCCCAAGTGAGTCAATAGCATTCTCAAGTAGAGCCAACTGGTTTGGTCAAAAGCCTTAGCCAAATCTATCTTGGGAATCATACCTTTTAACCTCTTGATGTTGATGGAGTGAAGGACCTCTTTTGCAGTACCAACTGCTTCATGAATTTGTTGGTGGTTGAGGAAAGAAAACTATTCTGGAGATATATGCTCAGATAAGATAGGTTTAAGGCGGTTGGCAGTAATCTTTGCAATGATCTTATATATGAAATTGTAGAGTGAGATAGGCCGGAAATCATTGAAGGTCTAGGGGTCATCTGATTTGGGTATGAGAGCAATGAAGGTAGAATTAAATGCATCATCCATTCAGCCACTAACCCAACATTCTTCAATAACCTGAAGAAGATCATTACCCAAAAATTTGAATTGGGAAAGATAAAATTCAATTGTCCAACAATCCGGTCCAGGGATCTTATCTTTCTTGAACCATTTGAGAGTGCCTTCCATTTATCCCAGAGTAACAGGTAGTACAAGATCCTCTACTGCTTCGTGATTTCCAAATATAAGGAACAACCCTACCACCTTGATGATCTCTGCAAGGGTAGCATCCTATGGATATTTGTAAAGATGACTGGAATGTGATGTATTGAGGGTATCTAGTTGATTAAAAGTCTTTACCTAGAGGCCAATGTCATCCTCCAAGTGCCAGATGGTATTTATGGCCCGTTGACCATTTTCATACCAATGATAAAACTTTGTATTGTCATCCCCAGACTAAAGCCAAATAGCACAACTCCAGAGTCTCCAAGTTTCATCTCTATCCTTTAGTATTTTGTTCTGGTCTGCTTCAATTTTAATTAGTCGATCTTTAGCTTCTGATGTTTCAAACCCATGTCCACCCTTATCCACCACATTTGCAAGTTCAGCTTCGATGTCTTTAAGAATATGGTCATCCTTAGCTCTTTTTTCTTTGGCCCATTCAATAGATTTGTGTTTAAGACAACACATCTTTTTAGCAAATTGTTCGGAAATAGACTGACCAGGAACAGGTGGGTGAGCTTTCCAATAATTAGTGACCATGTTAGTGTACCCCTCATCCTTGAGCCAGGTTGAGTTGAATTTATAGGGGGATTTTGGCTTACGATTAACACTAGCAAATTCAAGGTAAATATGGGAGTGATTAGAAAAGCCACCTAAGGCCACCCATTTCCTATACACAGATAAATGGTCCAAAAGGGGTTTCTTAACAAGGAATCAGTCCAACCTTCTGGCAAGCATGGACTCTCCATTCCTCCGTTTATGCCAGGTAGGTTGGATCCGAACCATAGGAATATCAATAAGGTGATGATCCTCCAACAATGAACTGATATGATCAGTTAGTGGGTCAATCTGCGCATTGTGTCCCCAAGATTCTGCATGGCCAATAGAGAAATTAAGATCACCTCCAAGAATGGTATTGTCAGCTTGCATGTATGAGTGATTAAGGAGATTTTCCCAAAAATAATCTTGGTTGATGCAAAGTCCATAAACATTGATCAGTCTCAATTCCTTCCCAAGATCAGAGGTAAATATATCTGCTCCAATAATACCCTCCCCCCCAGATATTAAGTAGCTTTACAATCAAAGGATTATAACCAAATTCCATGCCACCAGATCATCCTCAAACATCAAGTGCATAAAAGTGCCAAATGGATACAAGAGCTTCTAAAGGGTGGCTGATCTGGTCAATAAGTGCAAGAGTTTCATGTATGTATATAATGTCCACCTTTTCAAGCTCAAGTAGTCTTCTGAAGGTTAGTTTTTTGGTAGGACTAGCCATCCCATGACAATTGAAGGATAACCACTTCATGGAGAACTAGGGGGGAGAGGTCAATGCTCTAAGGACCTTGTCAATTGGGAGTTATTGACCATGTGCTACCTCTGATCCATCTTGGAATATAGCCTTGGCCATATTGGAGTGTCTGCCTCTAGGGGATTTTGTAGATGTTGACTGTGCTGGACCTGCCAACATGTCAGGGGATCTCCCGGGTAAGAAGTCCCAACTATACCTCAGACCATTTGGTGTAGGAGTTCCAATAGTGGGTCATACGGTATCGCCTTGACCACGATTGCTCGCAGAGGCAAGTAAGATGTCCCTAGTTGTAGCAAGGGTGTGACATGTGCAGCAAGCCAAGGAAGGTGCATGAATGCTCCTAACACACTGAAGGTGGAATGAGTGCGCCTCTTGGAAACCTATGTGAAAATGCAACTTAGAAGGGGACAAACGAGCAAAGATGAATCACAAGCTGGAAGGAAGGTGAACCAAGAATCCAAAGTCATGGTTAAACCCACAACACATTTCAGTAAGATTCATATATACATATACAGAAACAGTATATACATACATGCGTAAGAAAATGGATACATATATCGTTAGAGTAAACAAGTCAACTGAAATACAATAACAACATATGCATGAAACATGTTGGCTCTGTTATATTAAGACATGAAAGTTCCAATCATACAGTACAAGCATGACCATCCACTAGTCTCAATAATGGAACGTTCAAGTCACTGCCGCCTGCTCCTCCAAAGAGATGTACTAGCTCTGCACAGTGGAGATGCCAAGGCTCGTTATAATACTCTCCAAGATTTCTCTAAGATACTCCTATTGGAAGCTTGGCTGACCAAAAGCCTATACAATGATTTATGAGGGACTATATATAGCAAATGGTGGGGTAACCCTTGATAATCCCCTTTGTGATTGTTCATCTACCCTCATGACTCTTCAACTACTCTATGACTGTTACATTCAACTATTAACACTTGAAATTCCACTTGACAAGACGTTACATACAATCTGCACATGTACCTATGTGAGACAAAATAGGCTTGAGCAAGCCATGCAAGACATCACTATGACTTGGACAATTGTGGGAAGACCAACTCTTCAACATCCTCATGATGGTCGAAAGTAGCGAACTGATGTCAAGCTCGGTAGTTCGTGATGGTGTCCCTGTACTCTGTGGTAACATCTTTATGGAAACAAACTCCTTCCTCTATTACATCCAGGTACACTACTCTATCTCCTTTGTCCAACTCGTCTAATAGCACGTGCATCATTGCCTTAAGTGCGACCGAACCAGTGACATACTGATGCATGATGTTTGCACTAATCTCCAAGTCTGTGTTGGTGGCTATGCACATCAGTGCGTCAAAGTACAAGTCAAGCTCCAGTTGGACTTGTGCCTTTGTCTTTGCCTCAGTGAGTGTCCCAATAGATGGGATCGCATGTGCGTGCACAACAACATCCATGCTTCTGAATGCTCGTGCATGGGAACCCTGCAAACTAGTGATGAGCTGCGGGAGTTCTTCATAGTTCTGGATATGAATCTGGATACGTGCCTTCAGCTCGACCACTCTAGGCTTCATCATCTTGGGAAAGTGTAATGAGGCTCCCTTGTATCTCATTATCCATGTTTGAATGTGGTCAACATCAGTATGCAAGTTTGACAACATATGTGCTCTCTTAGCACATCACTATTGTAAATCGTTGAGATGAAAAACTGCCTTATGCACGGTACCAAATCTGGAGTACAACGCCCACATCACTGTTTCAAGGGATGATACTTCATCCAGTGTCGCCTTTTTCAACTCTACTTGGGAAAATGTTGTAACCAGTTCTCCTCCCTTCTTGGTCATTTGTAACTTCTTAGCCATTCGCTCGTTCTCTACTATCAAGAAGCGAACACTCAAGCTAGTGGTTTCAACATATGCTCTGGTAACATCGTTCAATGTTGTTGGATGCTTGCACACATCAGATATGATCACTCGTTCCTCAAACTACGCAGGAGATGTGTGGTCATCTAGAGTAGACACTCTGCATGATTGCACAACTTTATGCTGCGACTCGTCTAGTGATATGTTGTGCATCTCTTCTTCCAGATTGCCTCCAAGGATCTTAGTGTCTCCTTAGTTGGGAATTGCTCTACTTCTAGATTGGTGAAACCGGTGGGTCAACCTCTTGGTGGTAAGGCATGAGGTTGATGTCTTTCTCTAATTCTGGCTGCTCCATCTCTTTATCCATCTTCTCAAGTGCTCGTTTGATATCTTGAGCAACGTCTCACTCCTGCGACTACTCACCCTGCCTGCTTGGTGCCAACTGTTCAGATGAGTCGACTACATGTACGGGCACAGTTTCATATGTCTATACATGTTGTGCCCCCTACTATATCTGTCCTTGCCGTGCTTCCTTCTCCGGTCTGCACAGCTCCTGTTCCTTCCGAAGTTGCTCCTTTAATTCATGCAAGTCCTTCACTATTTCCTCCATCCATTGTTTTTCTCTCTGCCTTTGTGCATTCCTCTTGTCACGTTGTTGCCTCTTTGCCTGTATTGACAAAGCTTCTTTATGCACAAGTGGGTATGCGCTGAACTTGCAGCTTTGTTCTGCCTCCACACTGTCGACAATCTTTCTCTTTCCTTTGTCATGCGCCGATATGTTTACCTCTGCTGCTGCTGCTGGTGCTCTCCTAGATGTTGCTTCACACTGCTTCGCTAACCATTCCACAACGATGTAGACCGGTTCATTGGGCGTGGAGAAGCTATGAAAATATCTCCATGGGTCTTCCTCCGCCCAATGACACGACCCGTGGCTCCACAGAAGTTGTACTCTGGCGTAGTGATCCTTCACCAAATAATGCGGGTCATACGGATTGTAGCTTCGGGTGTTAAAAGGATATTTCTTGCACTCTTTTGCTTCGGCATCCACATGCTTGAGATTTCGTATCTCATAAAATCCGATCTGCAAAGGAAGAGTGGACCAAGGTGCCTTCTTCTTCCGGTGCAGCCTAGCTGACGGTCCTACCGAGATGTGGTACAATACTTCTTGCATGACGAGCTTGTCTATGGAAAACTTCGGCAAAACATGCAGAGGCTTCTCCGTGTTGTACATCTGTATGAAGGTGTCGGACGGTGAGGCATACCAATCCGCTATGTCGATCAGTGCCTCCATCGCTTCCTTCGACATGTAAGGTGGACCCTGCTCAAATATCATCTTGTGCACTAGGGTGACACAATGATCCAACAGCTATGTGATAACCCCTCTTAAACTGCATTCGGAAAAAAGTTTACAATAAGTATTGACAGAGGTTTCCACTGATGTCCATGCCTACTTCAAGACCGAGAACTCCTGATGGACACAAATTGCATCCAAGATGTAGGCAGACATGTAGATTTCTGCTTGTTGACCTTTGGGCGGCTGCTGAGCTCCTGTTACTTGTTTCTTGAGCCTGTGAGCCAACATGTTGGACCAGTTACATGCTTTGACTTCAATAGCCAGTTGGTCCAATGCGATCACCCAACTCTGTGAGAAGGTCTCCATGCTCTCTTGGTCGTACATGCGGCATGCAAAGATGACCAAGTATTGATACGCCTTCCGCAATATCTTTGGCCTATAAATCTAGTTGGGTGTCATCTTGAATTTGGCTAGCTCTTTCACCCAGTTCTTAAAGACATCCCTGGAGTTGGCATTGTTGTTGGGTATGTTTGAAGGGTGTCTCGATGGTGATCAATAGATTCAGAAAGTGGTACATCTGCTGATAATCCTGTGCCCTGAAAGTAGCAATCTATGTCCCATTGACACTGCTCAATGTCATCGTCTTAGGATCAATGGGTGAGACAATCCATTGTATCATGTTTGCACATAGGAACGTAGGATACTTGCATGCAATCCAGTACAAACCAGACTTGTGAATGTTCACATAGACTTGGTGGTCTTCAATATTTTCCCCAAATGTGCCTGAGAATGCATCATTGACCTCTTGCCATTTCATCTTGATGTCTTTGTCTACGATCAACTTGGTGTCTTCTTATATTGGAAAACTCATAGACACTCGCTCCACTGTTGCTCCAGTTGCGCTTCTGTTGGTGTCCTTTCATGCTACTCTCTTAGAGGCCATTGATCTTGAACTGCTGAGAGACAGATAGACACCTGCTATATCTGGAGACTTGGTGACATGCATGGGGAACTACTGGCAAGGATTGCACAATTTTAACTGGGAGGCTGGGAGAGTGACTGTCGGAACTGCAGAAAATGCAGTCTGGACTGTCGGGAGTCTAGTTGACTGCTGGAATTGCATAATGCACAATCAAGGCTGGCTTGCTAGGTGTTGAGATTGCGCAATGCGCAATTTCAGCTGGCAAGTGATGCATGCCCAGGGACTGCATTGCGCAATATTCTGGGCCAGCAGTCACTGCATCTCAGAATTGGGCAAAGCCAGACTAAAGGGAAGTGACTGGCTAGATTTGCGCATTTTCTGGGATGAAGGAAGAGCCTTCCCTCTCAGAATTGCGCAATGATGTTCGGGTAAGGCAGAGTCCAGGCCAAGGCTGCCCAGACCTGTCGACGGGAAACTGAAACCATATGAAGGCGTGAATGCATGGCGATGCTGAGTGTAAGTAGGAGTGAATGATCATGCATGCAAATAATGAATATAGGATTCAAAAAATGAAACAACATGCATGTCTGTGAAATGAGTCGCCAAATCGACGACCGTTCATGCAAATTAATTTCATGCATGCAACACAGTGAGATGCTAACGAACACTGAAACGATGCTTATATAGGCTAACAAGCATGCAAACGAAAACAAGCGTTCACAGAAATCAAGCAGACAACACTCACACAAGCCAAAACACAAAAGCGATAAACATGTTGCAAAAGACAAGTTAAGCGGACTTACCCAGAAATAGTTGAGTTGGATGTGTCAAAGACTTTGGGATGTGCTATTGGATGTCAGAGCTTCAAGATCGATGTGAAGAATGAGCTCTGAAGCGTCAAATAAATAAGTTTGAGGCTCATGACACGAATGCCACAAATCTAGGAAAAAGCGACACTCGGAGGAAAGTTTCTAAAATGATCTTTGCATGTAACCTCCAGCTACTAAAAATAGATCCCTAAAATCTATGGATGCTTTTTGCATGTTGCTTTTTTCTATTTTAGGAAAAAGCAGCCCATGCATGCAAGTAAATTTTTCTTAGTCCTGGAGGGAACCGGTCAACTTGAAGGAACATGCAACAACCTGCTTGACTGAGAGGGATTTTTGCACAATTTATGGGAGGAAGCTGAGTTGGTTGTCCAAAGGGATTGCACGATTTATGGGAGGAACAACTGACTGTTTCCCAAAATTGCACAATTTCTGGGTTGAGCTACATTGTTGGGCTAGATTGTGTAGTTTTCACTAGGAAGACTGTTTGACAGAATTGTGCAGTTTCTGGGCCCAACAGGCCGTCAATCAGATTTGCAAAATTTCTGGAGAGAAAGCTGGTTCCCCTCCAGAATTACGCAATTTCTTGAGGGAGTTGCTCAGCCAGAAGCTAGCCCAAGTACGGAGTGTCAACCTGTGAGGGAAGTGAAGCAAGCTATCATGCACAGGTTAGCAAGCTATTAAAAAACCAATGAAGCTCATGTACTTGATAGTGTAAGACATGTCGTTGAGGATGGTTGGTAGGGAGGCTCCAAACGAAGCTAAGGCAAAATTTTGGAGGGTGCTTATATCCACTACAACACTTGACGACACACTGGTAGAACTCCATCTCTCTAAATGAACCTTGTTCATGAAAAGCAAGTCTAACACCTCCAGAAGTATTGTTTAGTTCTCTGTTCATCTTGGTTTCTGCACTTGCTTGATTGTAAGATGTAGCATCTACCAAGCCCTTGGTCGATTGACACACATTCCAAGCCAATCCAACATAGTTGTTTTGAATGGGTGATGATGGGTATATTAGTGCACACACATTATGGTCGTTAGAGTCTTAGTTTCATCTCTGTTGCTCCGCTGCCAGCGAGCCTGTTCAGTACCCGGCGGAGTTACTTGCATCACCTCTCTGTGCAGGAAGCCTTTCTCTTCTTTCGTCTTATTCATTTTTCATTTTTTTTTTTTTTTTTCACTTTTCCTTTTTTTATTTTCATAACTATGCATAACACTTATTCATTTCAGAGGCGGAAGAGGGATCCCAACTTATTGAGAGCAGAAGAGGTTTTTCCTGTAGAGGAGCATTTTATGTATATAAATCTGACATGCTTGTTAAGGTTTTCCCCCTCACCTTAATCTACTTGGCTGAGCTAACAAGGATTAACCCAAAAACAACCGACTAGAGTAAGTGACACTAGTTAGCGTGCAAGCGTTGTGTTTTCACCAAGGTTCACTTCAAATAGTACGTAGTTTCCATTGGCGTATCATGGACTGAAGATAACGAGTTCTTCATACAAAGGCAAGGCGATAGATAACCAAGTATTGATAACTGCACAAATCCTTTTGTACTTTACCCATATTGTTTCAAGAGTCGCACATGGTTTCATGTGAAATTAACCTATGAATGTAAAACAAGCAAACAAACAATAAAACAAAGCAAGAGCAGAAGTAAATGCGTAAGCAAAGTGAGTGAGCAAACAAGAATGCAAGCAAACAAACATGCAAGCTAAGAGGCAAACATACATGCAAGCAAAAAAACCAAAAGCAAACACTACCCCTACTCCTAAGCTAACGGTGCATGGGTCTGATCACATGAAGTGATACTTCCAATGCAGCCACCAGCGCATTGGTTGACCCATGTTGGTGAAGGCATAGTTCGCGAATAACACATTTGTGCAAACTAGAAAACCTGAAAGATATAACAATGAAGACCAACACACTCCGAGTTTATATGTGTCCACATAACTTAAGTGAGTGCAAGTGCGTGACATGAAATCCATGGACTTTCCATGATGTTTTGCGACATTGCGTGCAACTGTTAAGCATACGCATACTCTTGACTGTGACATGCAAGAAAACGAAAGAAACAAAGACAAATTGCGTCGTGCACATGTGCTTGCTATGTAAGATTCCTCCAATGCATGAGTGATGGGATCGTGTAGTTCGAGTGGAGGAAATATAATTTGTGTGTGAGATTGATCTTCGATGCATACACATGAGTGATGAGGAACCTCAAGTGTTTCAACAATTTCCTGATCGGAAGTGAAACCAACTTCAAGACAACGAGGGCTTGACATAACTATCAGCTCAAGCTGAAGTGCCTCGATAGTCTGTGTGGTTTCGACTTTGTCGACAGATAGATCATCATAAAGAGGTGGCTTGGAAAAATCAACTGTGATAGAATCATCATCATGATTGAATACGTGAGTAAATAGATCACGACAGCTATGATCAGCAAAATCAATGATTTCATCGACATCCTCATGATCTGATGAATCAAACAAAGGGGTAGATGAGAAGCGAAAAAATTCACCCTTTGTGTTTCCGAAAAAAAAAGATGAAAAATCAAGTGGGTTTTCAATGAATATTTTTTCCTCTCTGTTGTCAGATGATGGACTGACATCCTATGTGTTTTGGGAATGATCAACAATGGGTGCATCCTTAGATGGAGATACACATGCAGAATCATGGATGGCAGGGTCACCAAAGATGTCAGGAAAGAACGAAGGAGGCTCGGACAAAAGGGAGTCATCCTTAGCCGAGGGTTGATGCTCAAGCTCCCAGTCATACTCTTCATGAATGACAACGTAGGTTGGTTGTGCAACACCAACTCCATCGATAGCTTGATCCTCGTTCAAAACAAGTGTAGAGTCCGGAATGGAAGAACATAAGACAGTGCAATCAATAGGATCATCAGAACACAAAGATGGAGGTTGAGTTAAAACAGGCATGTGAGAACCCATGGATTTCGCAACCAAATCTGCGCGAAAATTGAGTGAAGTGATGTTGGGAGGATGTGACTGTTGAACAAATGTGTGTGCCTATTCTCCCACATCTCTCTGCAGTGGTGGAGCTATTTGATGAGGGGACTACAGACAGTCACTTGTGACAACAACCGTGTCCGTTTGTGATTGTGCATCTCCATCACCCAAGTATGTTAAGCAGGGTTTGGGATTGATTTTTTTTTTTTAATTTATTTATTTATTTTATTTTTATTTTATTTTATTTTATTTATTTTTATTTATTTATTTTTTATTTTTATTTTTATTTTTTATTTTATTTTATTTCTTTATTTATTTATTTTTATTTTATTTTTTTCGGATTAATAGATTTGGTAAGATAGTACTCAAATCTATCCATGAGATACTGGAATTTCATCTAGCTTTTCGGAGCTTGAAACTGCAACACACGGAAGTGGTGGTAAAATTCCATAGGTGCTTCATGCGGGGCCTTCCGTTGTTGTAATAGTTTTTTGTCAAGAGGTTCTGAATCAAAATGATAGAAAGTAGATTCAATGAGATCACAGAACTGCTCAAGTCAGTGCACGCTGCTGGGAGGTAGACTCCAACACCACCATTGTGGAGATTTGCGAAGTGTGTATGCAAGAAGTAGACTAACCTCTTCTGCATAGAACTCGTTAGCATCATCAAGGAATGCATAGAAGTCTTCTGAGTACTCAGGCTAGGCTACTTCACCGTCACCATCATACGTGAATTCAAACAAGAGATCAAAAGAATCCCTCGTGATGTTGAGAGGCCCGCATGCGAAACACATGGCGAAGGGATGAGTCTGATAGAATCCATGATAGATGTACAAAGGTTCAAAACAGGATGAGAGGACACAACCTATCATTTGGCCCTCCTTCTAGTGCCATAAATGTTGACAGTGCTGGGCCTGCCAACATGTCAGGGGATCTCCCCGATAAGAAGTCCCAACGAGACCTCAAACCATTTGGTGTAGGAGTCTCAGCAGTGGGTTGTACGGTATCACCTTGACTGCGGTTGCATGCAAAGGAAAGTAAGATGTCCCTGTTTGTAGCAAGGGTGTGATATGCACAACAAGCCAAGGAAGGTGCATGAATGGTCCTAACACACTGAAGGTGGAATGACTGCACCCCTTGGAAACTTTGTGAACACACAACTTAAAAGGGAACACACGAGAAAAGATGCATCACAAGCTGGAAGGAAGGTGAACCAACAATCCAAAGTGATGGTTAAACCCACAACACATTTCAGTAAGATTCATACATACATATACATAAAGAGTCTATACATACATGCGTAAGAAAACGGATACATGTATCATTAGAGTAAACAAGTCAATTGAAATACAATAACAACATATGCATGAAACGTGATGGCTCTGTTATATTAAGAAGTGAAACTTCTGATCATACAGTACAAGCATGACCAACCACTAGTCTCGATAACGGAACGTTACAGTCATTGTTGCCTGCTCCTCCAAAGAGATGTACTAGCTCTGCATAGTGGAGAAGCCAAGGCTCGTTACAATACTCTCCAACCCTTCTCTAAGATACTCCTATCCGAAGCTTGGCTGACCAAAATCCTATACAATGAGTTATGAGGGATTATATATAGCAAAGGGTGGGGTAACACTTGACATTCCCCTTTGTGACTGTTCATCTACCCTCATGACTCTTCAACTACTCTAGGACTGTTACATTCAGCTATTGAAAATTGAACTTCCACTTGACAAGACATTACATACAATCTGCACATGTACCCATGTGAGACAAAATAGGCTTGAACAAGCTATGCAAGGCATCACTATGACTTAGACAACTGTGTAAAGACCAACTCTTTGAAATCCTCACGATGGTCAACAGTAGCGAATTGATGCCAAGCTCGGTAGTCCATGATGGTGTATGTGTACTTTGTGGTGACATCTTTTTGGAAACGAACTCTTGCCTCTGTTACATCCGAGTACAATGCTCTAGCTCCTCTTTCCAACTCGTCTAATAGCATGTGCATCATTGTCTTGAGTGCAGCCGAACAAGCGACACACTGATGCATGATGTCTGCAGTGATCGCCAAGTCTGCACCGGTAGCTATGCGCATCAGCTCGTCAAAGTACGAGTCAAGCTCCAGTCAAACTTGTGCCTTTGTCTTTGCCTCAGTGAGTGTCCCAATAGATGGGATCGCATGTGTGTGCACAACAACATCCATGCTTCTGAATACCCATGCATGGGAAGCTTGAAAACTAGTGATGAGCTGCGGGAGTTCTTCATAGTTCTGGATCTAACTCCAGATATGTTCCTTCAGCTCGACCGCTCTAGGCTTCATCATCCTGGGCAAGTGTAACAGGGCTCCCTTGTATCTCATTGTCCATGTTTGCATGTGGTCAACATCAGTATGCAAGTTTGACAAGATATATTCTCTCCTAGCACATCGCTGCTACCAACTGTTGAGATGGACAACTACCTTATGCACAATACCAAACCTAGAGTACAACACCCGCATGACTGTCTCAAGGGACAATACTTCATTCAGTATCTCCTTCTTCAACTCTGCTCGAGCAGGATATTGTAACTAGTTCTCCTCCCTAATTGGCCATCTGTAACTCATCCATTCGCTCATTCTCCGCTATCAAGAAGTGAACACTCGAGCTAGTGGCTTCGACATGTGCTCTAGTAGTGTTGACCAATGCTGCTGGATGCTTTCGCATGTCAGATACGATCACTCGTTCCTCAAAATGCACAGGAGATGTGTGGTCATCCGGAGTAGACACTCTACGTGATTGCGCAACTCTATGCTACGACTCATCGAATGATATGTTGTGCATATCTTCTTCTGGATTGTCTCCAAGGATCTCAATGTCTCCTTGGTCGCTTGGGACTTTCTTTGCTTCCGAACCCGGTGACGCTGGTGGGTCGACCTCTTGGTGGTAAGGAATGAGGTCAATGTCTTTCTCTAACTCTAGCTGCTCCATCTACGTATCCATCTGCTCAAGTGCTCATTCAATCTCTTGACCAAAGTCCCACGCTTGTGACTGCTCACCTGACCTGCTTGGTGCTAGTTGTTTGGATGAGTCGAATACCTGTACGGACACAGTTTCACTTGTCTAGACATGTTGTGCCCCCTGATGTATCTGTCCTTGTTGCGCTTCCTTCTCTGATCTGCGTAGCTCCTGTTCCTTCCGGAGTTGCTCCTTCAACCTTCACTATTTCCTCCATCCTCTGTTTTTCTCTCTGCGTTTGCGCATTCCTCCTATCGCGTTGTTGCCTCTTCGCTTGTATTGCCAAAGTTAATTTCTGCACAAGTGGGTCTGCTCTGAACTTGCAGCTTTGTTCTGTATCTGCGTTGTCGACAATATTTCTCTTGCCTTTGTTGCACCCCAGTATGTTTACCTCTGTTGTTGTTGTTGTTGGTGCTCTCCTGAATGCTGCTTCATGTTGTATCACTAACCATTCCAAAAAAATGTCGACCGGTTCACCGGGCCTGGAGAAGTTGTGAAATATGTCCATTGGTCTTCCTTCGCCCAATGACACGCCCCGTGGATCCACAGAATCTGTACTCTCGCATAGTGATCCTTCTCCAAACAATGCTGGTCATACATATTGTAGCTTCGAGTGTCGAAAGGATATTTCTTGCACTCTTCTGCTTCGGCATCCACATGTTTGAGATTCTGTATCTCGTACAACCTGATCTGCAATGGAAGAGTGGGCCAAGGTGCCTTCTTCTTCTAGTGCAGTGTAGCTGACAGTCCTTCTGAAATGTGGTACAATACTTCTTGCATGACGAGCTTGTCTATGGAAAACTTTGGAAAAACATGTAGAGGCTTCTCCGCGTTGTACATCCATATGAAGGTGCCGGACGATGAGGCATACCAATCCGCTATGTCGATCAGTACTTCCATCGCTGCCTTTGACATGCAAGGTGGATCCTACTCAAATATCATCTTGTACACCGGGGTGACAAAATGATCTGACAGTTGTGTGATAACCCCTCTAAAGTTTCATTTGGAAAACAGTTTACAATAAGTATTAACAGAGGTTTCCGCTGATGTCCATGCCCACTTCAAGCTCGGGAACTCTTGACGGGCACAGATTGCATCCAAGATGTAGACGAACATGTAGATTTATGCTTGGTGACCTTTGGGCGGCTGCCGAGCTCCTGTCACCTGTTCCTTGAGCCTGTGAGCCAACATGTCGGACCAGTTTCATGCTTTGCCTTCACTAGCCAGTTAGTCCAAAGCGATCACCCAACTTTGGGGGAAGGTCTTCGTACTCTCTTGGTCGTACAAGCAACATGCAAAGATGACCAAGTATTGATACGCCTTCTGGAGTATCTTCATCTTTTAAATTTGGTTGGGTGTCATCCTGAATTTGGTTGGCTCCTTCACCCAATTCTTCAAGATATCCCTAGAGTTGGCATTGCTGCTGGGTATGTGGAAGGGTGTCTCCATGGTGATCACTGGCTTCGGCAAGTTGTACATCTGCTGATAATCCTGTGACCTGAAGGTAGCAGTATTTGTCCCGCTGACACTCCTTAATGTCATCGTCTCAGGATCAGTGCCCGAGATGATCCAATGTATCATGTCCATGCATAGGAACACGAGATACCTGCATGAAATTTGGTACAAGCCAAACTTGTGAATGTTTATATAGACTTGACAGTCTTCAAGATTTTCCCCAAATGTGCCTTAGAATGCATCATTGACCTCTTTCCATTTCAGCTTGATGTCTTTGTCTACGATCATCTTGGTGTATTCGAATATCGGCAAACTCATAGACACTCGCTCAACTGTTGTTCCAATTGTGCTTCTGTCGGTGTCCTTTGACCTTGCTCTCTTGGAGGCCATTGATCCTGAACTTTTGACAGACAGACGAACACCTTCTATATCTGGAGACATGGCAACATGCATGGCAAGAAATCTGTCATCTAAAACCAAAGAAAACTTGAAAGATGACATGCAACATACCAAGGGAACTGCTCGCAAAGATTCCGCAATTTTCACTGGGAGGTTGGGAGGCTGGTTGACTGCTAGAATTTTGCAATACACAATTCAGACTAGCATGTTGGGTGCTGAGATTGTGCAATGCGCAGTTTCAGCTGACAAGTGATGCAAGCCGAGGCACTGCATTGCCTAATTTTCTAGGCTAGCAGTCACTGCCTCTTAGAATTGTGCAAAGCTAGAGTAGAGGGCAGTGACTGGCTAGATTTACACATTTTCTGGGAGGAAGAAAGAGCCTTCCCTCTCAAAATTGCACAATGTTGTCCGGGTAAGGCAGAGTCTAGGCCAAGGTTGCCCAGACCCGTCGACGGGCAACTGAAAGCATATGAATATGTGAATGCATGGCGATGCTGAGTGTAAGTAGGAGCGAATGATCATGCATGCAAACACTGAATGAAAGATTCAGAAAAGGGAACAACATGCATGTGTGTGAAACAAGTCACTAAATCAGCGACCATTCGTGCAAAACAGTGTCATGCATGCGACAACAGTGAGATGCTAATGAAAACTGAAACAGTGCTTGTATAGGCTAACATGCATGCAAACAACATCAAGTGTTCACAGAAATCAAGAAGACAAGACTCACACAAGCCAAAACACAAAAAGCGACAAAAATATTGCAAAAGACAAGTTAAGCGAACTTACCCAGAAATAGTTGAGCTGGATGTTTCGAAGACTCCTCGATGTGTTGTGGGATGACAAAGGTCCAAGATGATGTGAAGAATGAGCTCTGAAGCGTTGAATAAATAAATTTGAGGCTGATGATGTTCATGCCACAAATATAGGAAAAAGCGACACTTAGAGGAAAGTTTCTAAAATGATCTTTGCATGTAATCTCCAAATGCTAAAAATAGATCCCTAAAATCGAGGGATATTTTTTGCATGTTGCTTTTTACTATTTCGGGAAAAAGTAGCCTGTGCATGCAAGTTAAGTTTTCTCAATCCTAGAGGGAACCAGTCAACCTGAAGGCACATGCAACAACCTGCTTGACTAAGAGCGATTTTTGCGCAATTTCTAGGAGGAAGTTGGGCTGTCTGTCCAGAGGGATTGCGAAATTTCTGGGAGGAACAACTGACTGCTGCCCAGAATTGCGCAATTTCTGGGCTGAGCTGCACTGCTAGGCCAGATTGCGTAGTTTTCACTGCATAGGTTGTTTGACAGGATTTTGCAGTTTTTGGGCCCAGCAAGCTGTCAGTTAGATTTGCACAATTTCTGGAGAGAAGGATGGTTCCCCTCCAGAATTGCGCAATTTCTTGAGGGAGCTGCTTAGCTAGCACCTGACCCAAGTCCGGAGTGGTAGGCTATGAGGGAAGTGAAGCAAACTATCATGCACAGGTTGGCAAGTTGCTAAAAAACCAATGAAGCTCATGTACTTGACAGTGCAAGACATGCCACTGAGAATGGTTGGTAGGGAGGCTCCAAAACGAAGCTAAGACAAAATTTTAGAGGGTGTTTGTAGCTGCTACAATAGTAGGCGAGGAGGGGGTAATAATACCAATGCCACAAAAATCTCTGGATGAGGACTTGGATAAAGAATGGATATTGTAAGGATGACTTCGACCAGAATGGTAAGAAGGCTCAGGGGAGGGGTCAGATTAAGGGGCATTGGGGATAAAGGAGGAGTGATGGAAAAAGTGGGAGGAGAGGGAACCAGAGGGCACAAAATAGAGGGGTGGACAAATGCAGGTGCAGAGATGCATTGTGAAATGGATGCACTGAGATGAAAATCATATATAGATGCATTTAAAAGAGGATGATCAAAGAAATAATTACCCGCATTGATGGCAGCTGCAGCGTCAGCCGCACGGGATCTGGTAATGCGAGGAGATGGTGGACGAACAACTTCCTTGCTTGGTCCTTGAATTGGCTAGGTGGTCTTCGGTGGGTGCCCAATAGCCTTTGCAGGTCTCTGACCCAACGAACTAGTCAGGTTATCCTCTACAATATGTTCTGGTTGAGCTACTGATGCAGAGCTGGAAGAAAGTAAAGGGCAATCCTTGTACAAGTGCCCAATTTTGTGGCATCGGCGACATCTGTAGGGTACCCCCTCGTAATCAAGTATCTGGATGTGACATGGGTTCCTCTATTGAATCTACAAATTCTCCTCTAAACCTTCTCGCGTATCTAAGTGCACCAAGATGCGGGCCATTGCCATATTCTTGGTGATGATGTATGATTTATCATAGTCCAGGAAAGTCCTCAAAGCGTTACCAATTCTCGTAAAGACATCCTCAGACCAGGAATGATGTTGGGTTGTGTTATATTCTTTCCACGTAGTTAATAGGGGGTTTGAGGGGCACCTGTAACCCCACTTTATGGGGTCCGGGGCAACGCCCCGGAAAATTTTGGTTTTGGACCCTATGTTAGGTTGGGCGGACCCACCTATGGTTTTGTGCATGATTTTCACACATGTTTTTTTGGATGCGATGGTTTTTTGGTCCATGGTATTGGACGCGATGGTTTTCTGTCCATGGTATTGGACGCGATGGTTTTCGTCCATGGTATTGGATGCTTCGACATGTATAAATATGTATTATAACATTGAAAGGAACATAATGAAAAATCAAGCGGGTAGTCCCAGTTTTCTCGCATTGTTTATTTTCTGTGTTTTAGAATTTGTATGCAGGTAATTTTTGTACGGGGTTAAAACCTACATTTGGTATCAAAGCAAATTTGGCTTCAAGGGGACGCCTTTGTTGCTGAGGGGTTTCACTCGGGCCTGTGGTAGACCCTGTTCAGTGGGAGATCTGCGAGATCGATTCTGGTGGTGAAAGAAGATGGCGAGCAGTGGAAAGATAGAGATCAAGAAATTTAATGGTCAGAGTTTTGAGTTGTGGAAACTCAAGATGGAGGATCTGTTGGTGGATAAAGATCAGTGGATCACGGTAGATTTGGGTACTAAACCAACGGAAGTGTCCGATGAAGAATGGAAGAAGTTGGATCGGAAGGCAAAGAGCACAATACGATTGTGTGTCTCAGATTTAGTATTGTTGAATGTATCAGGGGAAGCTACGGCGAAGGCTTTGTGGGACAAGTTAGGGACTTTGTACCAATCTAAGTCTCTGGTGAATAAACTGTTCCTGCGGAAAAAGCTGTATAACCTGAGGATGAAAGATAGAGACTTGGTGACAGAGCATCTGAACGCATTTAATACTGTGGTAATTCAGTTAGCATATGTTGATATTAAAATTTCAGATGAAGATAAGTGCATCAGTTTTTTGTGTTCTCTACCAGATTCGTGGGATAGTCTGGTTATTGCAATAGGTAGCAATGCAATTGCCTTGCAGTTTGATGAAATAGTCTCAACTTTGCTGATGGAGGAGATGAGACGGAAAAATACGGAGAGCCAGAATAGTGATGCCTTGTTTGTACGAGGACGATCCCAAAATAGAAACAAAAATAAGTCATCGAGTGGGAGATCTAAATCTAAAGGGATATCTAAATCTCCAGGAAAACCTATAAAGGTGGTGTGCTGGAAATGTGGAAAGGAAGGGCACTACAAAAGGGTCTGTCAATCTAAAGCTCCTGACAAAGGAAAGGGATTTGATGAGGTTCCTTCTGTAGAGGCGAAAACCACCTTAGATGAAGGTGGAGATGTGTACTTGGCTTCTTCAAGTACACATGTAGATCATGAGGCATGGTTGATTGACTCAGGTGCATCCTTTCACTTCACTCCCCATAGAGAGTGGTTTTGCGAGTATGAGAAATATGATGGTGGTGATGTCTTCTTGGGGGATGACAGGAAGGCTAGAATCATTGGTTGCAGAAAAGTAAAGTTGAAGTTGCAAGGTGGAAGGGTTAGAACACTTCCGGGTGTTCTGCATATTCCTGCATTGGCCAGAAATCTGATTTCTGTAAGCAAGTTGGATGATGCAGGTGTAAAAATAGTGTTCGAGAAGGATACCTGCAAGATGGTTTGGGGAGCACTGGTATTGATGCAGTGAGTTCGGATTGGAACTCTGTACAAGCTGCAAGGTAGCACTATTATTGATGGGTGCAATAGTTCTGTAGTTCCTGAAAGTGGAGCAGAAAATCTAGTGGTCTCTGGAGAGAAGACCATTCTGTAGCATCAAAGGCTTGGACATATTGGAGAAAAGGGCCTTCGGATACTTCATGGTAAAGGTATGGTAGAAGGTATGAGTAATAGCTCTCTAGATTTTGATTTCTGTGAAAATTGTGTATGTGGGAAACAGAATCGGGTGAGTTTCCCCTCTGGTGGTAAGAGGGCGAAACAGATATTAGAGCTTGTGCACAGTGATGTGTTCAGACCTGTGAAGGTTCCATCACTGGGTAAGTCTGTGTACTATGTATCATTTATCGATGACTTCTCAAGGAATACATGGATATATTTCATTAAGAAGAAATTTAAAGTCTTTGACAAGTTTAAAGAATTTAAGGCTCTAGTGGAAAACCAGACAGAGAAGAAGATAAAGGTGCTGAGGACAGATAATGGTGGAGAGTTTTGCAACAAGGAATTTGAAGAATTATGTAAGAAGTGTAGTATATCACGACAGAAGAGTACTCCATATACACCTCAGCAAAATGGAGTTGTAGAAAGAATGAACAAGACGTTGATGGAAAGGGCAAGAAGCATGTTCAGTGGTGCCGAGTTAGGACAGGAATTCTGGGCAAAGGCGGTGGATACTGCATGTTACCTGGTCAATAGGTCACCTTCATCAGCGTTGGAGGATAAGACTCCACAAGAGGTATGGACTGGTAAGAAACCCGCTCTTTCACATCTAAGGGTATTTGGATGTGATGCATATGTACATGTTCCAAAGGATAAACGAACCAAGTTGGATAGCAAATCTAAAAAGTGCATCTTTATTGGGTATAAGGATGGTTTAAAGGGTTATAAGCTTTGGAACCCAATAACAAGGAAATTTGTGTACAACCGAGATGTGATGTTTAGAGAGGTGAAAGATGTTATTAAATATGAAGTCCAACCAAAGGAACTTGAGAAGATAGAGTTTGAGCTAAAGGAGGAAGAATCAGACTCTACAACAGAGGAGGAATCAGAAGATGAAGAGCCACAAACTCTGGCTGTGAGAAGATCAGTTCGAAAAAGAAAGCAGCCAGAAAGGTATAGTCCATCTGCTTTTTGTTCAAACTTTGCTTTGTCTGTTACTGATGATGATCCCAGAACTGTGAAGGAAGCAGTGGATTTAGAGGATGGAAAACTCTAGAAAGAGGCCATGGTTGATGAAATGGCATCTTTGCACAAAAATGAGGCTTGGAATCTGGTGGAGTTGTCGGCTGGAAGGAAACCTATTGGCAGCAAACAAGTGTTCAAGAAGAAGACAAATGCAGAAGGAAAGGTGGAGAAATACAAAGCTCGGTTGGTAGCAAAATGTGATTCCCACGTGCCGGGAATTGATTTTAGTGATATTTTCTCTCCTGTTGCCAAGGTAACTTCTATTAGATTACTTTTATTTGTTGCTGCTGCTTTTGATTTTGAAGTAGAACAGATGGATGTGAAGACAACATTTCTTCATGGGGATCTAGAAGAGGAAATATACATGAAGCAACCTGAAGGCTTTGCGGTGAAGGGTAAGAAAGAACTGGTATGCAAGTTAAAGAAGTCTTTGTATGGGTTAAAACAATCACCAAGGATGTGGTATCAGAAATTTGATACATTTATACGGGGACTTGGCTTCACCAGAAGCAAAGCAGATCACTGTGTGTATTTTAAATTAATTTGTGACCATGTTATTTATCTGGTCTTGTATGTGGATGATATGTTACTGGTTGGAAATGACAAAGAAATTATCCAGTATTTGAAGACCCAATTGTCCTCCAAATTCGACATGAAAGATCTTGGTGCTACAAACTATATTTTGGGAATGGAAATTAAAAGAGATCGTACAAAGAGGAACCTCTGGTTAAACTAGAGGAAGTATGTCGAGACAATACTGCAGAAGTTTAATATGCAGGATAGTAAACCGGTGAAGGTTCCTATTCCTGTAGGTGTGAAGTTATCTGTTGAACAGTGTCCCAAGACACAAGAAGAGGAAAAGGACATGTCTTGTGTTCCATATGCAAGTGCAGTCAGTAGCCTGATGTATGTAATGGTCTGTACTAGACCAGACATTGCACATGCAGTGGGAGTATTGAGCAGGTTTATGTCAAAACCAGGGAAGGAGCACTGGACAACAGTGAAGCGGGTTTTCAGGTATTTGCGTGGCACTAATGATTATGGTTTGTGCTACCAAGGAAGACCAGGATTGGAAAAAGTGTTGGATATTCATGGCTTTGTTGATGCAGACTGGGATGGAGATTTGGATCAGAGAAGATCTACAAGTGGGTATGTGTTTAACCTATTTGGAGGTGCAGTTAGTTGGATGAGTAAGAAACAATCTATGGCAGCCACTCATGCAAGCAAGGAAGCAATTTGGTTGTAGAGATTGTGTTCAAGTATGGGGTTAGTACATGAAGCTATAAGGATAGACTGTGACAGCCAAAGTGCAATTTTCTTGGCAAAGAACCCCGCATATCATTCAAAGACAAATCACATTGATGTTCAATATCACTTTGTGAGGGATATGATAGAAGACAAAAGGTGTTGCTGGTAAAGGTGGACACTTTGAAGAATACTGCAGATGCATTGACAAAATCTGTGAGCTTTGAGAAGTTCTCTTGGTGTAGAGAGACAATGGGCATTTCAGGGCTATAAAAATGACTAAGCTCTCTTGTGGCCCCCTGTGGAAAGAAAAAAACAAGTGGGAGAAATGAAGCGGAAGTCCTCACAGACGAACCCAGATTGGGCCAGCCCCCAAATGTTCACGCTCAGGGTCAAAGAGAGGGCTCCATCGCTTAAGTAATACCATGTGAGCTCAATGGACCAATACTTAGATGGGACCCAAGGAATGAATTCAAGGAGTTGAAAGTGAAGAGAAAAGCAGCCACGGGAAAGTGTGACCATCGAAGGAAGTTCATCAAGCATTTAACCCCAAATTTCTAATATCCATTGTCGCAATCGAGCAACAGTATAAGTTCCTCCCTAGACCCATCCAATTAGTACCCTATCTGCAGTATCGAGCACATCACCCATCTAGGGATCTTCACCAAAGGTAAGTGATATCTTCCTGCTCCCAGCCTTAACACCTTTATACTTCTTTACGGGCATGGCTAATTTTCCCAAGGGAGGGTTTGCAGAGGGATTGGGAGGAATACCAAATCCAATACTTGCCCTAGGTCCCCTACCCAAATCAGGAAGCAGAAGAGTGGTTCCTTCGAAAAACCCCGAAGTGGGAGGGTTTGAAATGAGAGGAGGCGGGAAGGGGGAGGATATATTAGATGAAAGAGGATAATGGGGGCCCAGGTCTGAGGGAAAGGTAGGGATAGGGTTCACAAAGGAGGGAAAATCTGGGGGATCTGGTGAACAAGAGGCAAAGGGCAGGTCCAAATAGGATGCAAGGAACTGGAGCGAAGCCAAAGAGGGTTGAGAATAGTCAGAGCCTGACACAAAGAAGTAGTCATCCGGTGAGTCAAAAACCCGCAGTGAAGAAGATGATGGACTGACCGACGACACAAATGGTTAGGCCAAAGGGCAAGAGTGAGAAAAAATCGGGGCCCAAAAAACCCTAGGGTCACCTGCCAACATTGTAGGAAGCTGCAAGGAGATGTTAGTGGATGTGACTGACAACTGTGGAGGAGAAACTGTCTAGATGGGCACATAATCATAAGGATCCTCAGAATAATCAACCATATCCTTCTCCATCATAGCTGATAGACAATGAGAGGAGGTCTACCCAAAAATCGCACTTACCGATCGTTGCCCAGAGAAAACATGATGTGTGCCCCAAGTGCCAAAATAATGGAAAGAAGACAGTGACAACGGATAGTTGTAGTCAACAAAGATATTATAGGTGCCTAGCCCCAATCACAAGTAGTAGGAGCCTTAATAGAGTGCGCTCAAGAACCAGGACCAAGTGGTCATAGAAACTCCATTGCTTGTATCATTAAGGCACATGTTAATTTTGTCATTTTGATTATCATCAACTAGACTTTATATTACTAATTCGCAGTATGTCTAGATTACATGGGAAAACAAGACAATTAGACTTAATATTACTACTTGGGAGTATGTCTATATTATCCAAATACATATCAGTATGCATATACGTATGCATATACATATGTAACTGATCCAATCCCTTTTTTTTCATCCAAAAAACTAGCATTACCACTTAATATTTTAATTAAATTAATTTAGTTGTACAATGTTATTTAAAAATATTAAATTTTGAATAACGCAACACCATCCGGGAGATATCTCCTCCTCCTTGCACAAAGTCTGCTTCCTAAATAGAAAAGGTATTATCACAGTTTCAAATGAAATTTCGTGATTGATAAAAATTTGAGAAATATTCTCCATCATGTCAAAAATGCATAAAGGTTTAATTATATTATTCTGGATTATGTAGCATGTTAACATATTTTTTAATAAAAATATATCGATCACGTGAACTCTCAACATTACCTAACAACAAGGTCTCATTTTTAATTATTCAAACCTAATAACTAAGTCAATCAAATGATTTTTTCTTAAGAAAATGAAAATCACTTTCTTAAAATGCTATATGTAATATAAATTTAAAGATATTTATAACATTAATGACATTTATAATTAGTTATTATATATTATATTAGAATTTCAAATTCAATTTTTAAATATTATATAATTTATTATAAAATAAAAATAAAATATTTCATGATTAGTTGGCTAACCTCCCCACCACTTGGTTCTTCATGACTTTAATTTACTAACCCCCGCATGACTTGGTTCTTCATGACTTTAATTTGCTAACCTCCCCACGGCTTAGTTCTTCATGATTTTAATTTGATCCAGCGTGATGGGCATATCAAACTATATGAAGTGGTTTATGATTTTTATTGGATAGGATTGGAACATGTGGTTTTTCATCAATTTATGATTGGAACATCATTTCAAATTTTTAATTTCTCATTAAGTATTCATTAATTTTGAGATGACATGTAATAGTTTTTTATCAATTTATGATTGCAACATTAATTTTTAATTTTTAATTTCTATCAATTTATGATTGAAATATGAATTTTTAATATCTTATGAGTATTCATGCTCTTCAAAATCTTGAGATGTCATGTAGATTTGAATCATCCTTGGTTTTTTCTTTTGTACTTGACCAAGCATAATTGGGTTATGATTAATCAAATAGCATAATCAGCATAGCAACAACAATAAAGTTACCAACCACAATTTCTTTTGAACTAAAAACAAGAATGGAATAACAAAGGAATGGAATAGCAAGACAAATGAATAAAATGACAACAACCTCACACCATCACTAACTACTAACTCAACTTTGGAATTCAATTTTTGCTACATCCATTCAATGTTGGGTACTAATGTCTCTTTACAAAACTTTTCATTTCATATATAATAGAGTATCAATGTCATTAAGTTTCCAGCAGCTTTTCATATATATATATATATATATATTTTTTTTTCTTTTAATTAATTTTATTATCTATATATATATATATATATATATATATATTATTTTATTTTATTTTTTCGTACGAAAAAAGCTATATTATATTCATTTAATTTAGAGATATTTATACATCATCAAACTGATATGATAAAACTAATAGTGAAACCATACGCGGCATGCAAGCCTATGATGAGAGATATCATAATGAGAGATATCATAACATAATCTATTCACAAACATATATAGAACCTCACACAAAATTTACAATATATAATAGTGCGGTGAATGGAAACAACTATAGTAAGCCAGATGCGAAAAACTTCAAGTGCTGAGCAAAATAGGAAAAATATAACGGGGTGCATGATACATACCAGAGATATAGAAAATTGATAAATAGATTAAGTACCTGGCAGGATGAATTCCTAAATATGGTGCCAAACATCTCCCGTCGATATGCACATCTTCCAAAATTCGTTTGGAGAAGAAATGCCTTCTTTTGAAAAAGCGCCAACCACTTTGTTTTTTCCTCTATCTATATGGTGAATAGAATAGTCGTTTCGTGATTTCCAGAGAGAGTCTATCTTGCTTAGCCATCCCAAAAGATTATGATTTTTTATGGAATGAGCGAACTTTACATGATCAATAATGACCTTGGAGTCCCCAAATATATGCAATCCCATGATGTTTAGATAGTCACAAAACTTTAAAAGTTCTGCCAATGCCAGCCATTGCCTCTGCTTTGTTGTTTGTCCCTTTACCTCCATGCCAAAAAATTTCGATATGCTAATTCTCCCATGGAATAATAAAGACCCCACATGCACACACTCCATTTTGTGTTGCTCCATTGAAGTATGTACGTGGAATATTTGTGGGATCCATATTGCATGCCTGCGGCTTTCGAACTCTTTGATGAATAATGGGAGATTTGCAGGAAGAGAACAATGATAAAATCTATTCAAAAACAGAAAGATAATTTTCCTTCTTGTTTTGGAAAAGGGCCCTGTTCCTCCATTTCCATATAACCCATATAGTAAGCAGTAGAATAGGCCTCCATTTAGATTTCATATTGCACCACCATTCAAAAGCTTCTTTAAGCGAGAGAAAAGAAATCCTGTTGAATCCAAAATGGTCAGCTAGGCACTTCCATATCCCTAGAGAATGTGGACAACAAAGGAAAATGTGATAGTTGGTTTCTTCATTCGATTTATAGATAGGACATATAGCAGGCCCGCTCCAATTCCTTTTTTGACTTTTTTCCCACATTAGAATCTTATTGTGGAAAAAAATCCACGCGAAGATAATAATCTTGTTAGGGCAACCCGATTTCCAGAATATGTTTGGGAAAATGATATCCTGACAATTGGAACATTCCTATTAGAGCTGGAGATCCACCACTTCAGATATGAAAATACCTCTATTTCTCATAGACCAAGTGATCTGATTCCATTGGAGAGCCAGGGCTTCATTGAGGTTTTCATCGTGGCCGATTTCCATATAGGAAGAGAACCTTCCCACCTTTCAATGGCTTGGTCCCAAAAGAAGATTCCTTTTTGCTGAAATTCCCAAAGTAATTGCGGAGAAAAGGTTGTTTCCTCGTCTTCACCCGCTATGGGATCAAGTCCGATAATGATATTTTTCCCTGATTGAAAGCTCCATACCAAATTTTGAAGAAAAAATGCTTAATTTTTCGGAAACCTCTCCATATTGCTAATCCCTATGAAGACCCAATAGTTTCTTTTCTATACCAGAATAATAAGTCCCTGTTGTCCATATATTTTTCTATAGAGAAGTGCTATGCAAAACATATTAAGTCCCATGATACCCCAACCCCTAAATTTTTTTGAACGGGACAATTTTAAGAGTTTTGTAATAAGAATCAATGTCATTAAGTTTCTAAAAGTTTTTGCCAAAGTCCTCACGCTTGCATGAGATCTCAACCCAACTTTGGGATTCAATTTTTGCTACATCCATTAAATGTTGGGTACTAATGCAAGATCTCAACCCAACTTTGGGATTCAATTTTTGCTACATTCATTCAATGTTGAGTACTAATGCAAGATCTCAGCCCAAATTTGGGATTCAACTTTTGCTACATCCATTCAATGTTGGGTATGTTGGGTACTAATGCCTATGTACAAAATTTTTCATATATATTAAGTATCAATATCATTAAGTTTCCAAAAGTTTTTACCAAAGTCCTTTTCATATATAATAAGTATCAATGTCATTAAGTTTACAAATTTTTTACCAAAGTCCTCAGGCTTGCATGAAATCTCAACCCAATTTTGAGGTTCAATTTTTGTTATATCTATTCAATGTTGATCTCAACCCAACTTTGGGATTCAATTTTTGCACATCTATTCGATGTTGGGTACTAATGCCTCTCTACATATCTCTTTTTTCAGAAGAAAAATCACGATGTATTTATATCAAGGAAATATAAAAAGCAGAAATACATGAAGGGACGTGTGGGAACATAACAGAACAGCCCGGAAACTGTTCCCGGTAGTCCAGTGCAGAGCCTATGAGCCTGATAATAAAATAAAAGAAGAAGAAACAGATAGCCTGGAGCGAAACAGAGGTCTTAGCAGAAAAAACAGAATATCCTTCCGGAATTTGTACCAAAAAAAGAGATCCTCATAGCAGAGAGTGAAGTCCATAAATGAAGAGAAAAACGTATCAGCCCAGAGCCATCAGAGAAGTTATGGAGTTCATCACCGAATCTATAGGAACGTTTGAATCCTGGAAAATACGAGCGTTCCTCCACTTCCAGAGAAGCCAGCAAGTAAGGATAAAAATTGATCGCCAAGATGGTTTCTGTTCACTCCACCACCTGAATGCATCCTGTACAGAGGAGAAAGATTGGTAAGGAAAACCGTGAGTTAAAGAAAGATCATACCATATTTTGGCCGATGCCGAGCATTGAAAAAACATGTGGGTGTTTGTTTCCAGTGCTTGACCACACATAACGCATCTGCCAGGACCCCTCCAGCCTTTCTTTTGCAAAACTTCCCATGTAAGATTCCTGTTGGCAAAAACCAGCCAGGAAAATAATGTTGCTTTGAGCGGGCATGCTGTTTTCCAGAACTTCATGGGGAACAAGGGCAGCTGGAGCGGCTGAAGAGGCAATGCAGCGGCATATAGGTCTTGGACAGAGACAGGCAAAGTGGATTTAGACTTCGACCAAACCAGTATATCATTTGTTCCTGCCTGTTTAATTCCTTTGCCTTCGAGACACTTGACCGCCGATGCCCAAAGTTGACAGAGAGAAGGAGGCATATGAAGATCATCAGCGGACATCCAAGTGGGAGTCGATGAGGACCAATGGAGAATGAGCTTGTTCCATGTGAATAGCCCCTGTGAGTGCAGGAAAGAAATGAGAAGAGGGGGGAGGGATTCTTCCAGTCCAAGAACAGTCGGTTCCAGGCCAATCAGAATATTAGAGCCAGAGTTAAAGCGCCATCGAAGGAAATAAAAAAAAAGCAGCTGTATCTTTCTGAATCCACGCCAAATAGCTGAACCCCCTGCAGATCCGAGAGACTTTCTCCGATACCAGT
This sequence comes from Pinus tabuliformis, assembly GCA_031772625.1. Lineage (NCBI taxonomy): Eukaryota > Viridiplantae > Streptophyta > Pinopsida > Pinales > Pinaceae > Pinus > Pinus tabuliformis. The sequence continues at coordinate 1,477,780,906 of CM062818.1, forward strand.
AAAACAGAGGCTTTCCTTTCAGGTATTTTTGGTGGATGATGGAACTCCATTTTCCCTTGCCGAAGATGCCACGCTGCAATGAATTACACAGGAGAGCTTTACGGAATGATCTCATGTGAAGCAGTCCCCATCCGCCAGATCGCTTTGGACGAGAAATTGTATCCATGTTGACTAAATGCATCTTGGAAAATTGTGATCTGCCGCCCCATAGGAAATTGGCAGATATTGAAACCATGGAGTTGATAATAGAAGTGGGGAGGAAATAAAGGTGTGCCCAAAAAACTGCAAGCTGCGATAAAACTGTTTGTAGAAGGATGAATCTGCCACCTAATGACAAGAACCGTAACTCCCACCGAGAATTTTTTTTGTAATAGCGGTCTATTAGCCATGTCCAGTCCAACCTGCGATTTCCTTTTGGTTTTAGAAAAAACCCCAAATACCTGAAACCGTCTTTAATTGGAGCGGGTTGAATGCCAAAGAGCGCTGCAATCCACAAGGTCAATTCCTCATTTGTGTGGTTATGATATAGCAGGGATTTAGCTTTGTTGATGATCAAACCTGTTGCAGATTGAAACAAATGGAATATTCCGTGGAGGCATGACCAGCTCGATTTGCGGAGCATGGCAAAGAGAAGAATATCGTCGACGAACAAATTGTGTGACAAAGAGATGTTCTTGCAAATCTTGATGGGGGCGCATCGATTTTCTGCAACAGCTTGGTTTATGTGAGTGCTGAGTGAATTCATAACCAAGATAAAGAGAAGAGGAGCAAGCGGACATCCCTGACGAAGTCCTCTTTCCGCCTGGAAGAACGCTGAGGGAGAGCCATTGATGATGACAGAGTATTTAATGTTCTCAACGCAAGCCATGACCCAGTTTATACCCTGAGTTTTCAGCCCAATTTTTGCGAGGAGAAGACGGAGAAAACCCCAATCAACACAGTCGTATGCCTTTTGTAAATCGATTTTAAGAATGGCAGCGTCTGTATTTTTCTTAAGAACAGAGAATAAACATTCCTGAGTGGATGCGACAGCATCAATAATATTCCTGTCCTTTAAGAACGCATGCTGATCCGAGGTGATGAAGGAGTTTAAGGTCGGTTTCAATCTCTCAGCAATGATCTTAGAAGTGATTTTGAACAGAGTGTTACACAAAGCTATTGGCCTGAAATCCGCAAAATTGTCGGGCTGGACCTTTTTAGGGATGAGCGCTATGAAAGTGGCAGTAAGGGCGCTGTGCACATTTCCTGACATTCGAGATGCATCAATCATCCCAAGCAGATCATCCTTGAAGAGTTCATAGAAATGTTGGAAAAATTCGATGGGCCATCCATCCGGCCCAGGACTTTTGTCCTTTTTAAAAATCTTGATGACCTTCTGTAATTCTGTTTCCGAAATGGGCTTGAAGAATTCCACATTTGCTGCTTCATCAAACATGACAGGGACATGTTCTATCATTCGAAATGCATCCTCACACTGAAAATCCCGCCGCATGTATTGTTCCCGGAAATGCCTGAAAGCTTCAGAGGAGATTTCATGCTGTGACTGGAGGAAACCTCCATTGCCGTCCTGAATCTTCCAGATGGAATTTGCCCGCCTTCTTGCGTTAGCAAAATTGTGGAAAAATTTTGAGTTGCGGTCGCCTTCCTTTAGCCAAACCGCCCTGCTTTTGAGTCTCCATGCTGCTTCTTCCCTTTGCAGAAGCTCTTGCTTTCTCTTCTCTAGAGATCTAAGACGGATTTTTTGTTCGAAAGACATGCCATCAGAAGGAAATGATGCAGATAAGTTGCGTATTTCTTTTTTAATATCCTCAAGCTCCGCTTTATCCCGCTTTTTCTTTTTGGTAACCCATTCTTTTGCCGCCACCCTCAGAGACTGTATGTTTTCACGGAAAGTCATGAATGGGGCGTTTTCTGAGCGCTTAAGTTCATCCCATTTTTTAGTTATAAGATCAGTGAATGAGCGATCAGACAGGTATGACCTATTAAACTTGAAGGAATAACCAAGTCTAGTGTCCGCGTGCCTCCAGCATAGATGAATTGGCCGATGATCAGAGGTAGTTTCGAAACCGGTGCTCGCAAGAGGCATACCCCATGCTTCAATAACACTGGCGTTAATAATAAAACGATCCAGCCTTTTTGCGATATAAGCGGCGCCCGTCCTGCAGTTGTCCCAAGTTGGAGACAGCTTTTGGGGGATGACATCAATTAAATTTCTGTTAAGAAACTCCATGCGTAATCTGTCAGCCATACTGTCATGATTCCTGCGCAGACCCCAGCATTCATTGGAATTCAGGGTGATATTGAAATCCCCAACTATCAACAAGGATTCAATGTCAAGAATATTAGATGCAAGTAACCAGTCCCAAAATGAGGATTTATTCCTGGAAGGCGCATATAAATTTAGAATATGTAAAACCTTAGTTCGACCCCTAATTGAGGCTGATATAAGAATTCCTGCGTTACATTTGTAAGCTCGTGCTTTTACCCATGACGGGTCCCATAGGACTGCCAGACCCCCCGATAACCCATCTGCATCTGATGCAACCATGTACCAAGTCGGGTACATTCTTCTGAAAAAGGCTAAGGCAGCCTTACTGGGGTGCATGGTTTCCTGGATAAAAATAATGTGAGACTGTGCTGTTTGAAAAATCTCTTTGAGCGCCAAGAATTTTGGGGATGCGCCCAAGCCCCTGATATTCATAGAGGTTAAAAAGGTCATGTTGATGGCTGACCAGCCATACAAGCTCTAAGAGGCTGGGGGGCAGGAGATTCAGTAATTGGAACTTCAACCAAAGAGAGATTTGTAATGCCACAATCAGATACGATTGTTCTGCCCCTAAAATGACGGGACCCCCCTCTTTGTTTTTTCCGGACAGTGATATTTTTTGCTGAGTTAGGACTGATGGTGGGAAAAGAGGGCTTATGAATGGTTAATGGTTCAAGAATAGAAGGGTTTCTCTGAAGAAGAATTTCGATATCACTGTCGATTTTATTCACCGGGGAGTCAGTTGGTGAATTGTAAGGAGTAGGTGAAGGCATGGGGTCCTTACCTCTGCGCTGACTAACAGGAGCGAGGGGCGATGATAGCGGAGAGGAGCTTAACAGAATGGGGTGAGTCCCAACCACAAAATCACCTTGCTTCATAGGTGAAGGGGAGGGAACCGGGACATCATCTTTAGGCTCTGGAATAGGAGGACAGTCAATGACCGGGGATAGGGGCTCATTTGTTTGGTCGAAGGAAAAAAACTGAGAGTGGCAGGAGGCTTTTTCCTGGTTGAGAGGTTGCTTATGAAAGATTGCTGTATCTTCCGATGAGGTATCCGCGACAGTCGATCTTCCCCTGTAGATAGATGGACGCTTAGCTTTCCGGTTAAAGCGCATCCTGCAGTTTTTAATGAGGTGGCCAGTTCGATGGCAGAGAGAGCATCTGAAAGGGATGCCCCAGAAATCCAGTCTTTGACAAATGGTGGATCCTTCCCACGAGATCTCAATGTGCTCTGGGTAACCACCTTTGAAAGGCCTTTCTATCAGAATCCAAGCGATCCTTTTATCTTTCTCTCCCCTGACCCATGGATCAACATAAATAGCTTTGCCCACAGCATTACCAATGTCCATAAGGGTTTCGGCAGACCATAACTCCAGCGGCAGGTTAGGTAACTTGACCCAGATCATGCAATTTGATGGAGTGTTTTTGAGTGGGTCAAATCCCATATACCATCGAGATAAGAATAAGAAGCTCCTACCAGAGACCCAAGGCTTATTGAGGATCATTTCGAGGTCAGAAGCTTTCAAGAAATGGAAAGAGAACCAGTCTTTCATCAGGCGGGAAATGACTGGAACGTATCCAATCAAAGGAGTCCACTTTGTTGACAACCACGATCGCATGTCCTCCTCATTCATCTCCGGGAATTGCCATTTTCCTATGAGCGCAAGTCTTTGAAGACTGTCAATGCGGTCGGACAAGGTCACACTTGAAACAGAAACCGCTTTTGGAGGAGGAGTAATTTTGACAGGGTTCGGGGATTTTTTAATTCTTCTGTCAGCTAACAGAGACGGGTCGATCTGTTGAAGATTGGGCTGAATCATCTCTTCCACCGAGGCATGCCAGCTCATGTCCGGGGTGGCGGTTTCACGTGCCCTTTCTGCCTCTATGGTAGCTTTGAAGAGGGCCACCGTGGCAGGAGAGTCATTGTCGGTCGACATGTGAAAACCACCAAACTGACAAGGAGAGAAGGACGATCAGGGAATGAAGTGATAGGCAATTTGAACGTTCTGCAAAAAAGACCTGGATGACAAGATACCCAAATAGAAAAAAGTACAGCAAGAGGGATCCCAAATAGATATTGTCAGGAACCTGGATGTGGGCTTTAAGAAAGTCGGGGATGAAAGTACAGAAGACCCGATAAAGAAATGTTTTAGAGACTTCCAGAATTTAATGAGATGGCAGTAACCACCGCCAGAAGATCCATTTTGCCTCGGATCGAGAGGCTTCTGAGCTGGAGAGATATGGCAGTTTGAAATGGCAGATATTAGAATTTAATGACTGAAACAGTCCCGGAAAACTGATTTGAAAAGAGGTCCAGCAGGAATTCCGGGCAAAAATTCCGACCAACAGTCAAAAAACTCAAACCAGAGAGCAGGGGCACCTATCAGGAATCGAAACTGTGTCTGCTATAGGCCTGTTGAAGTGGGTTCGTTTTCACAGTCAATGCAGCAGCAGTAAAAACGACATATACACCACCTTCTCCTTATGCGGAACCTGATATCTGTACAGGGACTGTATACAAAAATAGACAGCTTAATTCTGTTTATGATGGCCTTCAGCATCATATAGATAAACTACCAAAGGATATGCCTCCCTATATCTGTCAGTAAAATGATATTAAAACTAAATAAACAGAGGAGACGGGCAAAAGTAGGAATAAACTGACCCGGAGAGAGGAGCCAAGAACGCATCGAGAAACCACAATGCCATGTCAGAGAGAGCTGAAAGCGCAGAATCCCCGCATCGTGTTCAGTCTGAAGAAAGCAGATGAAAGAGGAGAGGCCTATTGTTAGGCTCTCCTCCTGCAGGCCAAAAGCGCCCAGAAGGAGGAGAAAAGGAAAAACGATCCAGTTTATAAGGAGTTGCTGTGGTCAATGAGTGGAGAGAGCATGTTCGCTATATGACAGGGAAAAATGAACGTGGCCTGCATGTGTTGAGGGAGCGAAGAGAAATAGGAGTTAGACGATTGGTTGTGAACATGGTAAAGACAGAGTAGGTGGCTCCGTCCTCAGTAGGCACAATGAATGGCTGCTTTTGATAAGAGAGTGCGCAGGGGATAGCAGAAAAACGATTGGCTGTGCAGATGGCAGTCGCGTCCCGACGCGCTCTGGCTCAACCCAACTTTGGGATTCAATTTTTGCACATCTATTCGATGTTGGGTACTAATGCCTCTCTACATAACTTTTCATATATAATAAATATCAATGTCATTAAGATTCTAAAAGTTTTTAGCAAATTCCTCAGGCTTGCATGAGATCTCAACCTAGCTTTGGGATTCAATTTTTGCTATATCCATTCAATGTTGAGTACTAGTGCCTCTATCAAAACTTTTCATATATAATTAATATCAATGTCATTAAGTTTCCAAAAGTTTTTACCAAAGTCGTATCAATGTCTTACCTAAAATCTCAACCCAACCTTAGGATTCAATTTTTGCCAAAGTCCTTTTTGTATATAATAAGTATCAATGTCTTACATAAAATCTCAACCCAACCTTAGGATTCAATTTTTGCTACATCCATTCCATGTTGATCTCAACCCTGGGATTCAATTTTTGCTACATCCATTCCATGTTGATCTCAACCCAACTTTGGGATTCAATTTCAATTTTTGCTAGATCAATTTTTGCTAGATCATTCAATGTTGATCTCAACCCAACTTGGTACTAATGCCTCTATACAAAACTTACTTTATACCAAAGTCCTCAGGCTTGCATGAGATCTTTAACGATTTAATAAGAATTTCTTTAACTTTATAATAATTTAAATAATATTTTAAACATTTTTTTTATATAATTTTCATATATAATAAGTATCCATTTTTTTGTCCTTAGGCTTGGATGAGATCTCAACCCCAACTTTAAGATTCAATTTTTGATACATCCAAATGTTGGGTACTAATGTCTCTATACAAACCTTTTCATACCTTTTCATATATAAGAAGATAAGTTGTTACCAAGGTGATCAAACCTTTTCATACCTTTTCATATATAAGAAGATAAGTTGTTACCAAAGTGATCTTTGAGATTCAATTTTTAATACATCGATTCAATGTTAGATACTAATGCTTCTTTACGAAACAACTTTTCATATATAAGAAGTTGGGTTGATTCAATTTTTGATACATCAATTCAATGTTAGATACTAAATGCTTCTTTATAAAACTTTTCATATATAATAAGTTGTTACCAAAGTGATCTCAACCCAACCCAACTTTGGAATTCGCTTTTTGCGACATCTATTCACTATGGGGTACTAATGCCTCTATGGGTGCTAATGCCTCTGTACACAAATTTTCAATGATCGGGTACTAATGCCTCTAAAATATAATACGTATCAATGTCATTAAGTTTCCAAAAAAATTTCCCAAAAAAAATTCATTCCAATCAAAATATTTTGATTCCACATTGAAAAGTATATAATACATTTTCATTAAAAAAAACCCAATTCAAACTAAACCATGATTTAAAAAAATAAAAGTAAAATCAAATTGAAAGTATATAGTATGTTTTCAATGAAAAAAAAAACTCAATTCAAACTGAATCATGATTTTAATTTTAATTAAATCATCAAAGTATATAAAATTTTAATTAAATCAATCAAAGTATAGATTTAATTAAATCAACCCCCTCGTTTAGTGATCCATTTAATTCATTTCATACTTTATTATCATTTATTATTTTTAATATTTTAATAAAAATAAAATAAAATTTAAATCATTATTGCTTTCATTCAATATTTTATATTATATTGAGCGCGTTGTTATTTGGTCCAATCCTCTGTAGGAAAAATAAACCTTTGATTTATAACTACTTCTGAAATATTTGAATCAATCAGCATATTCTCACGTTGAATCAATTTTTAAATGAAGGAATTTTAAGACTCGGACATCCACAAGAACAAGAAGCTGTGTCCGGCATTCAGGATAAAAATGTCAATTTATAATATTTATTTCAAGAACTTGCTCGAACCGCTTTCAATGAACCGGGAATTTACATCGACTCGCTATGTTTTCTTAAATCCAGACGCTCACAAACGCATATAATTGAAAATACCTGTTTTCTTAAATCCAAACCCTCACAAACACATCTAATTGAAAAAACCAAACCCTTACCCACACCGAATCCAGACCCTCACAACTTCGGAATCCCCTAACTGTAGGAGGCGGAATCTTGAACGCACAACAGAAGACGCCATATCCCCAGTAATTTTTGTTTCAGTTAACCAGAGATTTGGATGGCTCTAACCTCAGGTTTAGGCTGAGGCTGTTTGGGGACCGTAACAGTGAGCACTCCATTTTCTATGGTCGCCTTCACCTCCTCCACCTTGGCATTTTCCGGCAGACGGAAACGCCGTAGAAATTTCCCGTGAGAGCGCTCAATGCGGTGCCACTTGTCGTTCTTCTGTTCTACTTCTTTTTTGCGCTCGCCACTTATATGCAGAACTCGGCCGTCTTCCACCTCAATCTTTACCTCCTCTTTCTTCAAACCTGTCAAGAAAGAAAAGTTAATACCACGCAGTAAATACAAATCCAGCCCTCGGAAACAAAAGAAACATGAATTCTTTAAAACAGGTGATTGAATTAATACCTGGAAGATCGGCTTTGAAGATGTGAGCGAAGACAAAAGAAACATGAATTCTTTAAAAGACGTGATTGAATTAATACCTGGAAGATCGGCTTTGAAGATGTGAGCGTCGGAGGTTTCCTTCCAGTCAATCTGAGTGTTGGCTATGGCTGTCGCCTCATCCCTTGCAGGGTGCCCAATGTCCCTGGAAAAGGGAGAAGCCCCTCCTTCAAAAGGATCCCATAAATCGAGTGAGAAGGGATCGAAAACACTGGATCTCCTGCCAATGAAGCGAGGAACGAGAGACATGCTTGCAACGAATATCGACTCAACGAAATCAAGAATTGGAAAATTGATACTGCAAATATCAGATAGTCTAACGCCTGAACGGTTTCTTCTTTGTTCCGATGAAAGAAGGGATACCAAAGGAGCATTTATAGCATTAGAGGGAGTTAGTAGAACTTTCAAGAATGAAGGTTCTCAAACCTTCCAATGCGTGTCCATACGGGATTGTTCTAGCGACTTTCTTTTGAAACGTTTACGGACACGTATCTTACTGTAGGTCCCTTTTAACTTTGAAAGGTTATTAATAATTACCTGGCGATATAGCATTTAATGAACTATCGATCACTCGAAACAATGTGATTTCCAAAATGGAGTTGTCTATAATGCGACTTTTTGAGATTCCGGTGACGGAATCCGGCGGAAGAAATTGACATGAAATCATGATTTGTTGCAGTTAAAATGGTTTTTTAACTGCATATTCGGATTCAGCACCCTGAAAAACCCCTGGGACGGTTTCATTGTGCAGAAATTAGCTATCAAACTTGGATTCCAATAAATTACTGCCGGATTTTCACCGGAAAAAATCACCGGAAAAGCTTTCAAAAAGTCGCGTTAAAGACTACTTCTAAAATAGGAAAGCGTACTATCACATTCATCACATGTCAATAGCTAACGACCCTGCCATAGGGTATTAAATGTTTGTTTAGCTGCATGCTTCATAACGCGATAACATCGTTATTATTTTTTATTTATTTATCAACTCACTCCATGTGTTATCGTGTTATAGAGCATGCAGCGAAGCGAGCATTCAATGCCCTATGGCAGGCTCGTTAGCTCTTTGCCTTCATCACACACTCTCTAACTTCACTAAACTTCGAAGTTATCTTTTCTTTTTGGAGAAAGGTGGATTTAAATCTATCTCAAGCATATGTGGAAACGAATTAAGGTAATTTTCTTGAAAATGTTCTTAATTTCAATGGATTTTTTAATAATTATGGAAGGATTTTTAATAGAGGGTCAAGATCACAAGTTTTAATTAATAAATTGTAATATAGAGTTGTTTTAATGGTAACCGGGTTTACAAATTTATTTTTAATGTTAGGATTTTCATAATTGCATGATTTGTGAAGTCACAATTGTATTACTTCGTTAGAGGTGAAAGAATATGAAAAACTGGCTTGCATTGAGGAATAGTTCCATAACAAACTAAATCATGCATTTCTAGTCAATCCACTAATTATGTGCACCATTGATATTTCAACATTTTCTTGATGGTTTCAATTGACTTATGGTTTTTCTACTTCACTTGGAATTTACTAGTATTGTGGTATAATGTCTTGCATAGTGAATTCTTGGTCATTAGACCTTTTTGCACGTATTTTGTTAGTATATGGATATTTGGAACCAAAAAATCAACTTTTGCCATTGCTCTAGTTTCCAATTTGGAGAACCACAACAAAAGGAATTCGATATTATGTAATATGAGATTAGTTTAATAGAAAAAATCCTATTTACATATAAAAAAATGGCTTTGAAGGAAATAAGGTTTGGCTCATCAACTCAAAGATCAAGCAAAGCTTGACACCAATCAAAATCAATGTGCAGTTTTCAATATAAATGAAGAAGAAGTCCCCAACAAATATGCATTGATGAACCCTTCCTCTAAGGAATTTCCAACCCCACCTACAGATCAACAAAGTCCTAACAAATTTTGGAGCAGTGAAAGGAGCTATGGGAATTTCTATCATATGCTCCCAAGACCAAAACCAATCCAGATCTTGCTTTGGAAGAGGTGGGAGATCCCAAACACTAAAGGATGAAGAAGAGCAAGTCCCTCTTATGTAGAAGCTTTTAGGAAACATGTAATGGAATTCTTTAGCTCATTGCTCTTTATCTCTTGAAGAAAATCTAATCAAGAACACAAAGAAAGAGAAATAAAACATAAGAAAGTGTTGTATTATTAATACTCACTTCAGTAAAGGGACAACTTGATATGAGATGAACTGCTAATCTATTCAACCATGTAACTAATTTGTAAGGAAATGTGATGCAAGAGACTCGATAAGTGATCTGGATTGGGTCATCATACTATTTGTCATATAGCTCAATACTTTCTAGATGGAAAAATTGGAGGAATTGGTTTGTAGGGCTCATTTTAGTGGCAAGTCTAATTTTGGAAATGTGTGGTCTGGAACTTTCTAAAACCATTTTTGTTTGATATGTGTTATATTCTTTGGATGACTAATCCCATGTACAATTCTTGGTGTTGAGCATAGTGGGTTGCAGAGTTTTTTGCATTTGGTTTTGGTAGTTTTCACCATGTGTTTTTTTGCTTTCGATGGTTTTGTGGTGCGTGGTGGTTCAACCCCTAGTTTTCTAATTCCAATTAAGGAATTGAGGTTTTAATATAATACAGGTTAATGGATTAGGGGTTTTGGATACCACATTATAGGCTATATATTGTATTGTAAAGAATGAAGTTAATTGATGATAAAAAGTATAGGTGGGGTCTAAACAATTTGTTGGTTTCCCTGGTTTAGGTTTCCAAGGTAAATATCTATATTTATGTGATTTCCCTTATTATATTTTTTATTTATTTTCATTATTTCACTTGTATATTTTATTAAGAATTCATGTATGCCTTGCATTATTGTACCAATATAGATCCATCTTAACCATGAATCTACCAAGCATCGAGAGGAATCAAATCTCTTGAAGTGTAAACTTCTTTTGGAGTGTAAAATTTGAAAAAAGGTTTACCTCAAGAGTTTTGATCCTTCTTGTGGCTTGGTAGATCCATGGTTAAGATGGATTTATATTGGTTACATATATGCACCACACACCATGTGTAATTTTCAGTTTTTAATGCATAAATGGATTATTTCTTAAATTGATTTTTTTAATACATAAATGGATTCAATGCCTTGAAAATCTCTTTTGACACTTGGATTTTGCAGACTACACAACTTAAATTTGCAATTTCACCTAATATTTATTATATTTTAGACAAAATTCACTAGAAAATATGCCAAAAAGGGACCAAATTGTAGAATAGCAAGAGTGCTTGAAATGTTTTATCCATAATTTTTTTTAATTAATTTACGTGGATCTATATATCAATATTATTTAACCCATTATATCAAAAATATTTTATTTATTACTTACATGAAATATTTTTATTATTATTGTCATATATTAATTTATTTTAAAAATTGAATAGATTGCGCATCTCCTTCCTATTAAAAAAGTATTTGATTTTTTTGTAATTTCAAATACTTCTTTTTTTTTACATTAAAATATTTTATTATGTTCAACATTAAAGTAATTCCTTCTTAGTTTTTCTCTCTCTTTATATATATGAGGTTGATATTGAAATACATTAGTTAACATGGATATTCAAATAGTTTATTTAAGTACTATGTTGAAATATTTTTAAAAAGTATAGGAATTATAGATTTTTTCATGCTCAAAAGTGAAAATATAAGATTATAATTTTTGTTTTTCAATTAGTTTATCTCTCTCTAATGTTTGATATAAAATTATGTTACTTAATATGGACATCAAAATATTTTATTTATGACTAAGTGAAATATTTTATCACATCCCATGCTATGTTGTAATATCAACATCTAATCGAGAAAACAGAGTGAGAATGGTACTATTTTTTTTTATTGGCAAATGATTATCATTATATTAACGAAAATGCAAAACATAGAGTATGTGTAAATAAACATGGAGATCCACAACCCGTAGGTGCCATAAAGGGATGTGCAAGGGATAACATCTACCCCAAGAGGGGGAAACCAGATGGTCTGCCCATGCAGTAGAAGACTAGTGCCATTGTCATAGTTAAAAGAGGTTGAAGAGACTAAAACAAGAGAGTTGGGCAACGCAGTTGATAGAGAGCCTTTGTCACTGATCTAATAGAAACATACTGACAAAACATGCCAACAAAATTAGTGACAAAGCATATCAACAACACCACATAAGCCAGAGAGAGTGTGGATGTTCTACTATTGTGCATGTTTGTCATTGGATGGAATAGCAACCTTTGCATTGACGGGCCAGAGGAGGCGACTTCAGGTAGTTCCTCCATGATGTAGTAGCTGAATGGATTGGGGCAAGAGGAGAGACTATATTTCTAGGAAGTTGCATGTCCATGGGATGAAAAGAGGTGTATGTTGAATCACGAGTCGGGGAATTACACTGAGCAACATAGATGGTGGATGGCGAGGAAGAGTAGGGAGAGATGGTAATTGAAGCAGAGTGATCAGGAGAGGATGAGGAGGGAATATTCAGAGGGAAAGTAATCCCAAACTCACGAGAGAGATGGTGGAGGGAGGAGTAGAGATGGTTGGAGGGGGTGTTGTTGTCGACAATCCTTCTGGCAACACTAGATTGATCTCATTCCTAAGTGAGGAGGTTGCACGCGAGGAGATTGTGAAGAGTCGAGAGGGCACTCCCCCCATAACAAAACTCCTCTGCTTCTAATTCAATCACCCTTTGACAGATTTGGGCAGGGATGTTGATTTCAAAGAAAGTTGATTATGCTTCCACAATAGGGGTCAACGGGAGGACGTCCTCGCCCCCATCCATGACCACCACACCAAACCCAACCCTATTTATGAACCATGGGAGCAAATTGGAAGGTAATGTGGTTTGCAGGAGTCACAGGGGTTGCGGAGGTCATGGGAGCTAGACAGGTAAGAATGCAATATTAAGCACAGAGAAATACAACCAAAGAAGAGGTAGGGATACTCCACATCATTGGCATGGTTTGCAAAATTAATGTATACAGGGTGGAGAACAAGAGTTCGATGGGTCAAAGCATGCAAGGACGCGGAAAATTATGGGAGTTAAAGAAGAGAAAAAGTATGTAGGATCATGCTAAGGGGAGAGAATTCTAGGTGGAGGGTGAATTCACTCTGAATGTGGGCAAGTGGATAGGTTATTATGAGCACCCAAATTCAGTAGTGAGAGTGGTATTATTAATGTTTTATAATGTTTTTAATTAAACTAACCAAATATTTATATTCATTTTTGTTTTTTAATATGGCTTACATTGTTTTTTATTTAGAAATTATTTTTATTTTATTATAGCCAATATGTTTTTCTATTTAGGGAATATTTTATTTTACTTTAAAAGGGACACATAACAACTCCGTGTTGAGAATGGACAGAATCACACATCGACCTCATTATAGGTTGTAGAATGATCCTCTTGGTGCAATAAATTTTAATACTTAAATTTGGTACCATAATAGTGATTGGCTTCAAGGGGACACCTTTGTGGCTAAAGGTTTGGTTATCCTTAATTTTTATTCTTGTGCTAAAAAGAATGACAAGCAATTCAAAAATAAATATTGAAAAATTTAATGGGGAAAGTTTTGAGTTGTGGAATCTCAAGTTAAAAGATATTTTTGGTGGAAAAAGATCAATGGGTCATTGTGGATCAAAAGAGTGCACCTAGGAGAATGTCAATAGAATATTGGACCAAGTTGGATAGAAAGGAAAAGAACACAACCTAGTGGTTTCTCTTAGATTCAATATTAATGATTGTTGCAATAGAATATACAACCAAGGAATTATGGAATAAGTTATGTGTTGGATAAGGTTGTCATTGATGTCAATAAGTTGTCAAGCCCTAACATTGTTGAAGCCCTAATATGGATGAATAAGTATATGTTAAGTGCATGTTGAAGAAAGCCCTAATATGACCTAAGAATTATAAGCATTAAGTGAAAATGGAAAAAGTTAGTATGAGCATAGTATGTTTGCATATGTTTATGTTTTTTATGCTTCAATGAAAGAAAATATTTCTAAGCCTGTACATCAAGTACTCAAGTATGGTTGTGTGCATAATAGGCAAGCAATGTTCAAGAAGTTTTTATAAAAAACCTTAGGAATGACTCTAGCTATTTCATAGAAGATATCGTTTCCAATGGAGAAATTGAAGCAACCAATTGAAGAAAATTTTCAAGAAAAGATTGTTGTAAATTTATGTTATGAAGCTCTATGTTGACTTGCACTAGAAGAGACTATTAGCTAGAAGTATAAGGTCGTTGAACTTGTTATAGTTGCCTTCAAATAAGCTTATGCCCATAAGTCAAATACCACAATGCTAAAATAGAGTGTTCAAATCCTCATTCAATAGTTGGTACTTGAACAAATTGTTGGAAAGCTTGGCTTTCATGCTTGCAAATTAAATTTTATGATTCATACTAAGGCCGGCTCCAATTATAGTCATGTTGGCCCTCCTAAAAGACATGACCCTTAAGATATGCTCGAACAAGTATAAATATAAACCATGACTCCTCAGTTTGGAAGATAATCTGGTCAAGTACATAGAATGGATTTGAACCTGAAGAAAGGAAAGTCTAAAAGAGAACAAAGTTTGCATTGGATGGTTTTTGGGCTATATCTCCCATTTGGCAAAGAGAAGATTATGGACGTGTGAAAGACTTATATGTTTTACACCAAAAATCAGATATGTGGTTCATAACTGGAATTTTGGATCTGTGAAATAGTATTGTGGTATCTCAGATCTCGGACCTATGTGCTAACCTGTGACACTGAATTTAGACATGCAACATATTTTAATCCTCTGTGACTGTATTCGACCTATAATATAGCTACATAGCTTGGCCTACTACTGCTTCTTGGTCTTGGATTATACATTAGGCCAATGTAGCTTGGACTTGGACAATATTCTACAATTGTGACTTGGAAAGGGATAGAAGCTCAAATACTTAGTTAATTATTTTCGAACAAGACTTGAAGATTTATATAGCAACATATGAAGCATTTTTGGAGGAGTTGATAAAATGATATCTTGGAGTAGTTATTAAATATTTTTGAAGGAATCTTTCGGCCAGAACTTGTAAACATATTTGTATAAGATCCTTAACTTTATGTTGATGAAGCATAATTGAAGCACCATTTAGAACAAACTTTGGAATACAATCTTGAAGCAGCTTTTGGAGACTTGGAAAGGACCTTGAAGACTTGTTTGAAGATGATCATTTGTGTTTGAAGACCTGTCCAGAGAGAAACCTTGAGAACTATTTGGAAAGGACCTAATGAACCCTCTTGAAGCAACATTCTTGAAAACCACTTGAAGCAGCTATCTATGGAGTCTTTGTGAAGAAGTTTCCGAGACTGGAGCAACATTGTTGAAGTTGATGATTTGGAGACACTTTCACAGAGCCAGATTAAAAGGACTTGAGGAGAAACACAATGAAGACATCTTAGAAACCCTTTGAAGTTGAATTTGAAGAACACATTTGAGACATTCTTTGAAGACCTTGTGAAATTTTATTTAAGACTTGTTGAAGAGATATTTTGGAAGTCTTGAGAAACAACCTTGAAGAATTGAACCAGATTGAGAGGATTGGAGCCCTAAAAGATTGGATTCCTCCCACAAGGTTGGAGCCTTGTGAAAACCAGGTTGGAACCTAAACTTGTTGATAGGATTGGATTTGCTCAAGAAGATCAAGTTGGATCTTGGTGGTATATTATAGGTTATATCCTATTTGATTTGAAGATGGAGTCTTCATCTATTGTTGGAGCCCTAAAGTACCATTGTACCTTATCTGTTGTAAAGAGGATTAGCGTCCTCATTGCTTTTATTAATAAAATTATTATATTTTTGTACGTTTTTGTGTTTTGGTTTATTGAGTGATGTTAACTGACATAAAATAAAAATTGTAAAAGAAATATCGATTCACCCCGCCCCCCACCAATATTTCCAATAATTAGAATCAAAGTCAGTACCTTCAAGCACAACCTAATAGTTGGAAGGTAGATACAAGGAACACAAATGGCAAAGTCAAGAAGGAAAGGCAAAGGCTCCTAATATTCCGAAGATATCTCCTCCTCAGTCATGAAATCAGAAGGCAATCAAATGTGTAAAGCCCCCATGTTCAATGGAACAACTTTTGAGGTATGGAAAAGAAGAATGAAGACCTTTTCATGACCCCAGGATGTGAAGTATGGGAAGAAATTGTTACTGAAGACACATCTACAAGAGAATCTGATATAAAAGAAATGAGTACCATTCTAAGTGGCTTACCAGGTCCTATAAAAGTTAAGGTGGAGAAATGCTCATAAAGAAAAGAGCATTGGGAGAATCTTCAAGATTTCACTCAAAAGGACTTTTTCTCATGACCTCAAATGTAGAATATGGTGGACAAGAGAACAAAGAAAATCAAGAGTCAAAGGAAATAGATGAAGGCACCAATTGCATAAAAGAGGATGATGATAAAGAAAACCCTTAAATAGTATTTGAAGTAGACCTCAATTCAAAACTTATGGTTGCTCTTGAAGAGATAAGTATACAGAAAAATCAAGAAGAAGATACAAATCGTTGATCATGATCATGACAAAACAAAGGAAGAAATTATTCTTTTCAAGCATCAAGTAAAAGAAATAGATGAGGAACTCAACAAGCTTACGGAGGAAATGCATCAGAATGAGAAAATACATAATGAATAAGTCATCTCCATGACAACTCAATTAGAAGAAGCAAAAGGAAAGGAAGATATTTTGACAAGTAATCTCAACCAAAGATCTGAGGATATAAGTAAATTTGACGCAGAAATTGGTGAATACGAAGAAAGGGTCAACTCGTGGTGAGCGCTAGTATTGCAGCAAGAATGCTGCAACTTCTGGGCTTCCATCTTTACTTTTATCAACCCAGTAGTTCGTAACAAACTTGGAAGTGTCGGTGTTATATGCACAAGTACTAGTTCTCACTGTAGGTTGTCACTTGGTCAGCCGACGCAAGATCACTAGGAGCTCAAGCCAACTTCTATAGATTTCATAAGAAGCTCTATGTGTGATGAAAGGAAAGAAAGATTACTCTACAGATGCTATTCTAATTGCAGAAAGGAGAAAGACTGGAATGTAAAGCAAAACCTAGTAAAGCCTAATTAACAAGCCAATTCTACTTCTGCCAAAAACACTATGAAAACCATGAAAGAAATGCCATTACCTACTCAAGGAAGTAAACAACATCTAACCATGCTATTTCTAGAAGTAAATAAGTAGAAAAACATATTTTTGGATTTTTATGTGTTTTTATGTGAATTTGATCATGCATCTAATTTATTGTGTGTGAGTGTGGCAGTGAACAGGTGGCGTTAGAGAGCGATTTTGGAGCTTGGGAGGATGTAGGATGGTGTGGACGGGTCTTAGGAGGTCTTAGGTGGCCTTTTGAAGGCTTTTACCACACTCGGCCTTCAAAAGAAAGCCTACAGGAAAAACTACAGGAGGTCACAGGGAGACTACAGGAGGAAAACAAGAAAACTACAAGAGGCCCACAGGAGGAGGCTGAGAGAAAATTTCATTGTTTTGAGGGTGTGAGAGGGTGGAAAAGGTGGATGAAAGTTGGGATTAGGTGTTAGGGCGCCTAAGGTCTACCATGAACCACCGGGAGAGAGAAAGATGATTGGATTTGCTCAAGGAGAGAGGAAGAAATTCTATGGAAAATAAAGGAAACTAGGGCAAAATTGAGGTGAGGTTTGGGAGACCTATAGGGCATGGATCACATGGAGGGTGTGATTGTTGGTAAGCTGGCCTACTGCTGGAAGAGATTTGCTGCATAGAAATTGACAGTCAACCAAGAAAATCGAGCAACAAATGAAATGAGTGCGTCCTAGGAAAAACAGAGTTTTGCATAAAAATGGTCTAAACTATGACGTATGAAAGGAAACGCTGAGGGATGTTGCAAGAAAGGAAAGCATGAAAGAGGACTATTGCAAATTAGGAAGTGAACATGACAAAGGAGATCTAAAGCAAAGCAAAACTGGACTATCAACCTACTAAAGAGCTGCAAACACTAGAAGTCCTATGAATGAGGAAAATCTGTGTTTTTGAGGTAGCAAGAGAGTCTTTGCCTCAAATCATGATCCCAAAGGGAGGAAGAGAGGCCAAGGCACTATTTCTAGCCTTTTGAATCTTTTCTGATCACTGCTTAACCTGCTACAGAAAGCACAAATGGAAGCAAACTACTAAATCATCAAAAGCAACCTATTCTTAACCATAAGGAAAATACATCTAACAACAAATTAATCTACAAACTGAAGTAAAACATAAAAATACAAGTAAAGAGAAGCTTGGTTGATTGGATTGGTCCCTAACCCAAGAGCTTCAGCCCTCTGAGGTAACTCAGTGCTAGCTCAAAAAGGATTCCATCTTCATTATCAAAACAATAGCAAGATTACATGAAACTGTCACAAAATAATAAGCTTGAAATTTGAGCAGAGTTTACATAAGCAAAAAAAGTTCCGACCCTAGTGAGGCCCTAGGCCTCTCTACTTATACATATGAAGCTACCAACAACTTCCTTAAAATCAGGGGGGGGCTTGGCTCCCAAAACTTGAGATAACTCTCAATCATCTTCCACTTGCTCCACTGCCTTTTAGTGCATGATTCGGCTGCTTGTACTCCGAGCTGAATGAAGGGGAATTCAAAGTGAGGAGCAATAAATGAGGGGGATTCCCTCCTATAAGTCCTCTCTTATGTCTACTTCAAGTTATTGCTGCAGTTTGGCCACTAGATCCTTGACTTTGGCCTCAAAATCTATCAATAATCTGCATTAAATACATGTTACACCACATGGCATAATAACTAACTCAAATCACCCTATAAGCATAAATATAATTAGAAAATCATAAAATAGGCTAAGAGAATGGTTGATTTGACTAGGTTAGGATTTAAAATGAGCCCATATAATTACCCATTTATGAGGCTCATCATCACCCCCTACTGAAGGTGTTTCTCATCCTCTAAGCAACCTAGTCAATCTCTTCATCTTTTATGGCCTTGGTGGCCTCCCTAGAATTCCAGGCTTCTGATGTGGTCTACTCATGTTCTCCATAAAATCTTGTTGTTCTGTCTATGTCCTTCCACTGCTCCTCTTCTTCTTTTCTGCCTTCCAGCATGCCTAATAGGAGTGGAGGACTCAATTTGAGGCCAATTCAGTGGACCTTTAGCCTTTGCATGGAGTGCTTGTACATTGGCACTCTTTTCAATGCCTCCCTCAGCCTCATTGGGGAATGGTATTCTCTGATCTGCAAGTTGTGGGGTAGGGTGTTCCATCTTCTCATGCATGCATGCACATAGTCATCCCCAAGTAGCCTTTGCATATCTTCAAAGTGTGCAATGGCTTGTGCCTGATTGGCTAGATATTTAGGGGCAATCTGAGGGTCATTGGCAAGTAGGTTGTGTGTGCTGATGAGTGCCATAGGATCTGATGGCTCAGCTCTTATCATTAATGGTTCATTCTACTCTTTTATCAACAATCTTTTCATTTCTGCTGCCCTCAATTCTTCATGGTTCATCCATGAGGCCATGGCCATTAATTGTAGATCCCCTAGCTTGGCATTGGGGTCCCACACATTCATGTCTGTGAGGGCCATGTTGTGTAGGTAGAACTCTGCCATCTTTGCTTTATCCTTTGAAGTGCTTTGGTCACACAAATCCATGAACTTCTTGTAATCTTGGAAAGGCATGGTGCCTCTTTGTACCAAAGTTTTTATTTGGAATTGGAGCCATTGATCCTTTAGATAGAGGCCATAAGACTTGGTTGGTGTTCTACATTGTAATGCTTCCATGGATAAGCTAGCCATGTATGCCAAATGAGTCTCTTTCTCCTGCAACTGCCTCCTTAGTATTTCATTCTCATTCTCAAGGTGGCTTCTTGTGATGGCTTCTCTATCTCTGAGAGCACTCAATTCTCTGCCCATTTCCCTGAGTTTGTTTTCCATGTGGCCAATATCCTCAACTCCTTTGGACTTGGCTATCTGCATCCACCTATGTGTTCTCACTCTCTCTTTCTCCAATTCGAAAAACAGTGGAATTGCAAATTTCTGTGGGATTATCTTGCCTCCCTCAAGTAGATTGTAATAGGAGGCAAGACTAGGCTAGGGGTCAAGTTCTTGTAGCTCTTGTGCTTCCTCTTTCATCTCTGGATGTCCCCCTATATTTTTCTCAAGCTTGGGTCTCCTGTAGTTGGGACAATGTCTCTTGTAGGACTATTTCAGCGTCCTGTAGGTTTGGTTTGGGGTCCTGTAGAACTGCCTTTCCCTTCCATGTAGAAGATCTTGGAGTCCCTCTTTCATAGGTTATAGGTGTCTTAGAAGGAGATTCTTTTACCTTGGCAGATAGTGAATCTTCAATGGTAATGGGAATCTTTGAGGAGAGCCGAGATTTGCCTATTTTAATTCTTGTGCTCTTCCTTGCTTTGAAATACATGGAGGTTTTTCTTTTCCTCTTCTACTTTGGCTTGACTAGTGTAGAGATGGCAGTTGTTGCTTCTCTTTCCAAAGTTTCAAGGGACTCTTGCTATGTCACCACTAGCTTCATCTTCTCCTCCTTGTTGTTCTTCCTCCTCACTGATTGACATCATAGGTTAATGCCTTTATGTCATCCTCAGCTATCATATTTCGGAAAACTTCCCATGCTATAGGGAGTATAGGGAGTGTAAGTGTATGGAGGGCTTCTTCTACTAAGATTTTGATTAAGCCATGGTGAGCTAGCTGCTGTGAATTTCCTGCTTGTACCTTGGTACTGGAGTCAATGGAATTTCCTGCTTGTACCTTGGTACTGGAGTCAATGAGAGAATGAAAGAGAAAGTAAGAGATATTGAGCTTTTGAGGTGTTGGGGTATCCAGTCATGGAGGATTCTAAAATGATATGCATACACAATGTTGTCCCTCCCCTAAAAAAACTCATTCCAATCAAAATATTAATATTTTGATTTCACATGGAAAAGTATATAATACATTTTCATTAAAAAAAACCAATTCAAACTAAACCATGATTTAAAAAAATAAAAATAAACATAAAAAACCCCATCCCATTCCATTCAAATCAAATTGAAAGTATATAATATGTTTTCAATGAAAAAAAAACTCAATTCAAACTGAATCATGATTTTAATTTTAATTAAATCATCAAAGTACATTAAATTTTAATTAAATCAATCAAAGTATAGATTTTAATTAAATCAAACCCCTCGTTTAGTGATCCATTTAATTCATTTCATACTTTATTATCATTTATTAAATTTATTATTTTAAAATTTTAATAAAAATAAAATAAAATTTAAATCATTATTACTTTAATTCAATATTTAAAATTATATTCAGCCCGTTGTTATTTGGTCCAATCGCCTGTAGAAAAAATAAACTTTTAATTTATAACTACTTTTTGAAATATTTGAATCAATCAAGCATATTCTCACGTTGAATCAATCTTTAAATGAACGAATTTTAAGAATAGCTCCAGCCTCCTCCCAAGAGACTAGGACATCCACAAGAACAAGAAGCTGTGTCCAGCATTCAGATAAAAATGTCGATTTATTATATTTCTTTCAACATTTTTTTTTTGAAAAACACATTTATCAGCAACAAGAACTTGCTCGAACGGCTTTCAATGAACCGGGAATTTACATCCAGACCCTCACAAACACATCTAATTGAAAAAACCAAACCCTTAGCCACACCGAATCCAGACCCTCACAAACGAATGGAATCCCCTATGACTGTAGGAGGCGTAAACTTGGACGCACAACAGAAGACGCCATATCCCCAGTAATTTTTGTTTCAGTTAACCAGAGATTTGGATGGCTCTAACCTCAGGTTTAGGCTGAGGCTGTTTGGGGACCGTAACAGTGAGCACTCCATTTTCTATCGTCGCCTTCACCTCCTCCACCTTGGCATTTTCCGGCAGACGGAAACGCCGTAGAAATTTCCCGTGAGAGCGCTCAATGCGGTGCCACTTGTCGTTCTTCTGTTCTACTTCTTTTTTGCGCTCGCCACTTATATGCAGAACTCGGCCGTCTTCCACCTCAATCTTTACCTCCTCTTTCTTCAAACCTGTCAAGAAAGAAAAGTAAATACCACGCAGTAAATACAAATCCCGCCCTCGGAAACCAAAGAAACATGAATTCTTTAAAAGAGGTGATTGAATTAATACCTGGAAGATCGGCTTTGAAGATGTGAGCGAAGACAAAAGAAACATGAATTCTTTAAAAGACGTGATTGAATTAATACCTGGAAGATCGGCTTTGAAGATGTGAGCGTCGGAGGTTTCCTTCCAGTCAATCTGAGTGTTGGCTATGGCTGTCGCCTCATCCCTTGCAGGGTGCCCAATGTCCCTGGAAAAGGGAGAAGCCCCTCCTTCAAAAGGATCCCATAAATCGAGTGAGAAGGGATCGAAAACACTGGATCTCCTGCCAATGAAGCGAGGAACGAGAGACATGCTTGCAACGAATATCGACTCAACGAAATCAAGAATTGGAAAATTGATACTGCAAATATCAGATAGTCTAACGCCTGAACGGTTTCTTCTTTGTTCCGATCAAAGAAGGGATACCGAAGGAGCATTTATAGCATTAGAGGGAGTTAGTAGAACTTTCAAGAATGAAGGTTCTCAAACCTTCCAATGCGTGGCCATACGGGATTGTTCTAGCGACTTTCTTTTGAAACGTTTACGGACACGTATCTTACTGTAGGCCCCTTTTAACTTTGAAAGGTTATTAATAATTACCTGGCCATATAGCATTTAATGAACTATCGATCCCTCGAAACAATGTGATTTCTAAAATAGGAAATCGCACTATCACATTCATCACACACTCTCTAACTTCACTAAACTTCGACAAGGAAAGTTATCTCTTTTTTGGAGAAAGATGGATATAAATCTATCTCAAGCATATGTGGAAACGAATGAAGGTAATTTTGTTGAAAATGTTCTTAATTTCAATGGATTTTTTTAATAATTATGGAAGGATTTTTAATAGGGGGTCCCAATCACAAGTTTTAATTAATAAATTGTAATATAGAGTTGTTTCAATGGTAACTGTGTTTACAAATTCATTTTTAATGTTAGGATTTGCATAATTGTATGATTTGTGAAGTCACAATTGTATTACTTCGTTAGACGTGAAAGAATATGAAAAACTAGTTTGCATTGAGGAATAGTTCCATAACAAACTAAATCATGTATTTATAGTCAATCCACTCATTCTGCGCACCATTGATATTTCAACATTTTCTTGATGGTTTCAATTGACTTATGGTTTCTCTACTTCACTTGGAATTTACTAGTATTGTGGTATAATGTTTTGCATAGTGAAGTCTTGGTCATTAGACCTTTTTGCATGTATTTTGTTAGTATATGGATATTTGGGACCAAAAAATCAACTTTTTCCATTGCTCTAGTTTCCAATTTGGAGAACCACAATAAAAGGAATTCGATATTATGTAATATGAGATTAGTTTAATAGAAAGAATCTTATTTACATATGAAAAAATGGCTTTGAAGGAAATAAGGTTTGGCTTATCAACTCAAAGATCAAGCAAAGCTTGACACCAATCAAATTCAATGTGCAGTTTTGAAGATAAATCAAGAAGAAGTCCCCAACAAATATGCATTGATGAACCCTTCCTCTAAGGAATTCCCAACCCCACCTACAGAACAACAAAGTCCTAACAAATTTTGGAGCAGTGAAAGGAGCTACGGGAATTTCTATCATATGCTCCCAAGACCCAAACCAATCCAGATCTTGCTTTGGAAGAGGTGGGAGATCCCAAACACTAAAGGATGAAGAAGAGCAAGTCCCTCTTATGTACAAGCTTTTAGGAAACATGTAATGGCATTCTTTAGCTCATCGCTCTTTATCTCTTGAAGAAAATCTAATCAAGAACACAAAGAAAGAGAAATAAAACATATGAAAGTGTTGTATTATTAATATTCACTTCAGTAAAGGGACAACTTGATATGAGATGAAGTGCTAATCTATTCAATCATGTAACTAATTTGTAAGGAAATGTGATGCAAGAGACTAGATAAGTGATCTGGATTGGGTCATCATACTATTTATCATATAGGTCAATACTTTCTAGATGGAAAAATTGGAGGAATTGGCTTGTAGGGCTCATTTTAGTGGCAAGTCTAATTTTAGAAATGTGTGGTCTGGAACTTTCTAAAACCATTTTTGTTTGATATGTGTTATATTCTTTGCATGATTAATCCCATGTACAATTCTTGGTGTTGAGCACAGTGGGTTGGGTAGTTTTTTGCATTTGGTTTTGGTAGTTTTCAACATGTGTTTTTTTGCTTTCGATGGTTTTGTGGTGCGTGGTGGTTCAACCCCTGGTTTTCTAATTCCAATTAAGGAATTGAGGTTTTAATATAATACGGGTTAATGGATTAGGGGTTTTGGATACCACATTATCCTATATATTGTATTGTAAAGAATGAAGTTAATTGATGATAAAAAGTATAGGTGGGGTCTAAACAATTTATTGGTTTCCCTGGTTTAGGTTTCCAAGGTAAATATCTATATTATATGTGATTTCCCTTATTATATTTTTATTTATTTTCATTATTTCACTTGTATATTTTATTAAGAATTTATGTATGCATTGCATTATTGTACCAATATAGATCCATCTTAACCATGAATCTACCAAGCATCGAGAGGAATCAAATCTCTTGAAGTGTAAACTTCTTTTGGAGTGTAAAATTTGAGAAAAGGTTTACCTCAAGAGTTTTGATCCTTCTCGTCGCTTGGTAGATCCATGGTTAAGATGGATTTATATTGGTTACATATATGCACCACACACCATGTGTAATTTTTCAGTTTTTAATGCATAAATGGGTTATTTCTTAAATTGATTTTTTTAATACATAAATGGATTCAATGCCTTGAAAATCTCTTTTGACACTTGGATTTTGTAGACTACACAGCTTAAATTTGCAATTTCACCAAATATTTATTAGATTTTAGACAAAATTCGCTGGAAAATATGCCAAAAAGGGACCAAATTGTAGAATAGCAAGATTGCTTGAAATGTTTTATCCATAATTTTTTTTTAATTAATTTACATGGATCCATATGTCAATATTATTTAACCCATTATATCAAAAATATTTTATTTATTACTTACATTAAATATTTTTATTATTATTGTCATATATTAATTTATTTTAAAAATTGAATAGATTGCGCATCTCCTTCTTATTAGAAAAGTATTTGATTTTTTTGTGCTTTCAATTACTTCTTTTTTTTACATTAAAATATTTTACTATGTTCAACATTAAAGTAATTCCTTCTTAGTTTTTCCCTCTCTTTATATATATGAGGTTCACATTGAAATACATTAGTTAACATGGATATTCAAATAGTTTATTTAAGTACTATGTTGAAATATTTTCAAAAAGTATAGGAATTATACATTTTCTCACACTCAAAAGTGAAAATATAAGATTATAAATTTTTTTTTTTCAATTAGTTTATCTCTCTCTAATGTTTGATATAAAATTATGTTACTTAATATGGACATCAAAATATTTTATTTATGACTGAGTGAAATATTTTATCAGATCCCATGCTATGTTGTAATATCAACATCTAATCGAGCAAACAGAGTGAGAGTGGTACTATTTTTTTTGTTGGCAAATGATTATCATTATATTAACGAAAATGAAAAACATAGAGTATGTGCAAATAAACATGGAGATCCACGGCTCGTAGTTGCCATAAAGAGATGCACAAGGGAGAACATCTACCCCAAGAGGGGGAAACCAGATGGTTTGCCCATGCAGTAGAAGACTAGTTCCATTGTCATAGTTAAAAGAGGTTGAAGAGACCAAACCAAGAGAGCTGGGCAGCACAGTTGATAGAGAGCCATTGTCGCTGATCTAATAGAAACATATTGACAAAACATGCCAACAAAATTAGTGACAAAGCATATTAACAACACCATGTAAGCCAGAGAGAGTGTGGATGTTCTACTGTTGTGCATGTTTGTCATTGGATGGAATAGCAACCTTTGCATTAACAAGGCCAGAGGGGGTGACTTCAGGTAGTTCCTCCATGATGTAGTAGCTGAATCGATTGGGGCAAGAGGAGAGATTCTATTTCCAGGAAGTTGCATGTCCATGGGATGAAAAGAGGTGAATGTTGAATCACGAGCCGGGGAATTACACTGAGCAACATAGATGGTGGATGGCGAGGACGAGTTGGGAGAGACGGTAATTGAAGTAGAGTGATTAGGAGAGGATGAGGAGGGAATATTCAGAGGGAAAGTAATCCCAATCTCGCGAGAGAGATTGTGGAGGGAGGAGTAGAGATGGTTGGAGTGGGCGTTGTTGTCGACAATCCTACTGGCAACACTAGAGTGATCTCATTCCTAAGTGAGGAGGTTGCATGCGAGGAGATTATGAAGAGTCGAGAGGGCACTCCCCCCATAACAAAACTCCTCTTCTTTTAATTCAGTCACCCTTCGACAAATGTGGGCAGGGATGTTGATTTCAAAGAAATTTGATTATGCTTCCACAATAGGGGTCAACGGGAGGACGTCCTCGCCCCCATCCATGACCACCACACCAAGCCCAACCTTGTTCATGAACCATGGGAGTGAATTCGAAGGTAATGTGGTTTGCAAGAGTCACAGGGGTTGCGGAGGTCATGGGAGCCAGACAGGTAAGAATGCAATATTAAGCATGAAGAAAGACAACCAAAGAAGAGGTAGGGATACTCCACGTCGTTGGCATGGTTTGCAAAATCAATGTATACAAGGTGGAGAACAAGAGATCGATGGGTCGAAGCATGCAAGGACGCAGAAAATTATGGGAGTTAAAGAAGAGAAAAATCATGTAAGATCATGCTAAGGGGAGAGAATTCTAGGTGGAGGGTAAATTCACTCTGAGTGTGGGCAAGTTGATAGGTTATTATGAGCACCTGCATTCAGTAGTGAAAGTGGTATTATTAATGTTTTATAATGTTTTTAATTAAACTAGCCAAATATGTATATTCATTTTTGTTTTTTAATATGGCTGACATTGTTTTTTATTTAGAAATTATTTTTATTTTATTATAGCCAATATTTTTTTCTATTTAGGGAATATTTTATTTTACTTTAAAAGGGACACATAACAACTCTGTGTTGAGAATGGACAGAATCACACATCGACCTCATACTAGGTTGTAGAACGATCCTCTTGGCGCAATAAGTTTTAATACTTAAATTTGGTACCATAATAGTGATTGGCTTCAAGGGGAAACCTTTGTGGCTAAAGGTCTGGTTATCCTTAATTTTTATTCTTGTGCTAAAAAATAATGACAAGCAATTCAAAAATAAATATTGAAAAATTTAACAGGGAAAGTTTTGAGTTGTGGAATCTCAAGATAAAAGATCTTTTTGGTGGAAAAAGATCAATGGGTCATTGTGGATCAAAAGAGTGCACATAGGAGAATGTCAATAGAATATTGGACCAAGTTGGATAGAAAGGAAAAGAACACAATCTAGTGATTTCTCTTAGATTCAATATTAATGATCGTTGCAAGAGAATATACAACCAAGGAATTATGGAATAAGTTATGTGTTGGATAAGGTTGTCATTGATGTCAATAAGTTGTCAAGCCCTAACATTGTTTAAGCCCTAATATGGATGAATAAGTATATGTTAAGTGCATGTTGAAGAAAGCCCTAATATGACCTAAGCTGTTATGAAACCAGCTCAAGAAAAGATAGAAAAGATAGATCAACGCCTTAGAATTCAGCCTCTTCGAGGGGGCAACCTCCTTTACATTACATAAATGAACAATTCTTGGATGATACAAATGAAAATACCTCCTTTCTATATATAGGAGTCTAAGGGGTTATAACATAATCAGAGCCGACATAACTATAATAATGTAAGGGCACAATAATAACAATAGTGGGCTTCTATGGGGCACAATAGTCACAATATGGGCACTACATGGGTACATCAATATAATAAGTGGGTTATACTAATAACAATAAGGGGTTACACTAGTAGTATAGGGGCCTAACATGCCCCTCTCCTTCAAAAAGCGTTGTCCTCAACGCTTGAGTAGTTCTTGATGCTTCTATATAAAATTCTTGTCCTCGCATGTGGAATATTCAGCGGGTAAGTTCTTCCACTTGATGAGATACTCTGAAATTGATCGATTTCGTAGCTGTCGGGTTCTTGTTTCTGTGACTGCTCCAGGTTCCAATATGATTTTTCCTTCCTCTTCAATTTCTGGCAATATTGCTTGAATTTGGATCTTTTGCAACTTTTGAATAAGTGGCCATACTTCTTCGTCCTTCTTCCATTCATCCCTTGCTTCGTTTATCCAATCTGGTTGGATAATATAAATAGCACAATACAATTCTCCCACATCCTCATCCTTGAAGAGTCTTCCCATTCGGTAAGGTTGCCATTTTTTAAGTGCATGTAGTATTGCCAACATTTCCTTCTCATAAATAGCTTGCTTGAGATGTAGCAGTAAAAATACCCAATCACCTACATCAAAACATTTTTCAATACGATGTTGATCTACCTGTTGTTTCATTTGATTTTGCACCGAAGTGGCGTTATCCTTTAAAAGTTGGGGAACTTGTTGTTGATGCTCAATGTGATCTTTCTCTGCTTGAACCTTTTTCTTCTTGATATGTCCTTCTATCTTTTGAGGAGTGGTAATTTCTTCCAGTCCTTTACAAGATATGGTCGGATTCATTTCTTGATGCTCGATGTGATCTTTCACTTCTTGAACATTTTTCCTATTGATGTGTCCTTCTATCTTGATAGTTTCAGGAGTGGTAATTCTTGCCAATGCTTTACAAGATATAGTCTGATTCATTTCTTCTTTCTCTAGGGTGGTGTCCTGGCGTATATCCTCTTTTTTTGATGTTTCTTGATCCTTTTCTTCCTCCTCTTCATATTCTGTAAAATAATTTCTTCTCAGCACACCTATGACCTTTAGTGCATTTGCTATCACAATTGTAACAAAGCCCTTTTTGTCTTTTTTCTTCCAATTGTTGTGGTGTAACCCTTGTAGGTTGTGGAAGGCTGGGAGAAACAACACTTCCATCTTTATAGTTGTGAGGGGTATGCTTCTTGGTTTCCATAATTTTGCTTTCCATTATGTCACAAAGCCCTTTTACTCTTTCCAATTGTTGTGGTGTTGCTCTAAAGAAGGTGTTGCTCTTTGTATCCTCATAATGTGCTATCATTTCCTCCGTGAAAATTGACCACGTAACAAGTTTTTTACGAGAACAAAGCCCTTCATACCATAAAAATTGATCTGGTTCTAAATATGAAGATGCAATACCTACATTTTGTAACATTTGTACACCATGTAGATCAAAATATTGCTCCATCTGAAGTATCCAATTTACCGGATCCTTGCCATCAAACTTCCTCATCTTGCTTTTTCTTGATTTTAGGAGCTTGACCTTGAAACAGCTGTAACTCTGTAATTTTCGATCTTTAAGTTCTGAAATTGCAACTTGTAGTAGCCTTCTGTGTCCTCTTTCCAATGCCACTAGTCTGATCCAAATTGGATTCTCCAAGAAAGAGTTATGCACAATCTCCCGCAGTGACCTGATCGTAGGCTAGTTCAGTAGATCGAACTTGTATGAAGTTCCACGTGTCACTGTTTCAAGATTTGACTCTAAAAATATATATATAAGAAAACTACAGCCCGTCTTCTTTCTGTACCTTCTTGCGAAATTTCAATCCGATACTCAGAAAGAAAGTTATGACGATTTTCCCCAGGTCACCTGTTTGTAATGTAATTCAGGAGTCTGAAAAAAGACCAACTTCCTCAGATCATATCTCTGCAAATATCGCGTGAAAAGATCTGAAATTCGGACCCAAGGTTCAGCGCGATTTCTTCTCAAATGGGTTTTTTTTGTGACTTCTGAAACGTCACAGAAAAAAAGTTATAGTGAAAATTCCATGATGACCTGTTTGGAGCAGCGAAACCCTAGAATCCAAAGCTCTGATACCAAATGTTATGAAACCAGCTCAAGAAAAGATAGAAAAGATAGATCAACGCCTTAGAATTCAGCCTCTTCGAGGGGGCAACCTCC
Source organism: Pinus tabuliformis (assembly GCA_031772625.1). Classification (NCBI taxonomy): domain Eukaryota; kingdom Viridiplantae; phylum Streptophyta; class Pinopsida; order Pinales; family Pinaceae; genus Pinus; species Pinus tabuliformis. The sequence goes on from CM062818.1 coordinate 1,477,810,916, forward strand.
TTTACATTACATAAATGAACAATTCTTGGATGATACAAATGAAAATACCTCCTTTCTATATATAGGAGTCTAAGGGGTTATAACATAATGAGAGCCGACATAACTATAATAATGTAAGGGCACAATAATAACAATAGTGGGCTTCTATGGGGCACAATAGTAACAATATGGGCACTACATGGGTACATCAATATAATAAGTGGGTTATACTAATAACAATAAGGGGTTACACTAGTAGTATAGGGGCCTAACATAAGCATTATAAGCATTAAGTGAAAATGGAAAAGGTTATTATGAGCATAGTATGTTTGCATATGTTTATGTTGTTTATGCTTCAATGAAAGAAAATATTTCTAAGCCTGTACATCAAGTACTCAAGTATGGTTGTGTGCATAATAGGCAAGCAATCTTGAAGAAGTTTTTATAAAAAACCTTAAGAATGACTCTAGCTATTTCAGAGAAGAGATCACTTCCAATGGAGAAATTGAAGCAACCAATTGAAGAAAATTTTCAAGAAAAGACTGTTGGAAATTTATGTTGTGAAGCTCTATGTTGACTTGCACTAGAAGAGACAATTAGCTAGAATTCTAAGGTCGTTGAGCTTGTTATAGTTACCTTCAAATAAGCTTATGCCCATAAGTCAAATACCACAATGCTAAAATAGAGTGTTCAAATCCTCATTCAATAGTTGGTACTTGAACAAAATGTTGGAAAGCTCAGCTTTCATGCTTGCAAATTAAATTTTATGATTCATACTAAGGTCGACTCTAATTATAGTCATGTCGGCCCTCCTAAAATACATGACTCTTAAGATATGCTCGAACAAGTATAAATATAAACCATGACTCCTCAGTTTGGAAGATAATCTGGTCAAGTACATAGAAAGGATTTGAACCTGAAGAAAGGAAAGTCTAAAAGAGAACAAAGTTTGCAGTGGATGGTTTTTGGGCTATATCTCAATTTGGCAAACAGAAGATTATGGACGTGTGAAAGACTTATATGCTTTACACCAAAAATTAGATATGTGGTTCATACTTGGAATTTTATATCTGTGAAATAGTATTGTGGTATCTCAGATCTCGGACCCGTGTGCTAACTTGTGACACTGAATTCAGACCTGCAACATATTTTAATCCTCTGTGATTGTATTCAACCTATAATATAGCTACATACCTTGGCCTACTACTGTTTCTTGGTCTTGGATTATACATTAGGCCAATGTAGCTTGGACTTGGACAATATTCTACAATTGTGACTTGGAAAGGGATATAAGCTCAAATACTTAGTCAATTATTTTCGAACAAGGCTTGAAGATTTATATAGCAACATATGAAGCATTTTTGGAGGAGATGATAAAATGATATCTTGGAGTAGTCATTAAATATTTTTGAAGGAATCTTTGGACCAGAACTTATAAGCATCTTTGTATCAAATCCTTAACTTTATGCTGATGAAGCATAATTGAAGCACCATTTAGAGCAAACATTGGGAGACAATCTTGAAGCAGCTTTTGGAGACTTGGAAAGGACCTTGAAGACTTCTTTGAAGAAGATCATTTGTGTTTGAAGACCTGTCCAGAGAGAAACCTTGAGAACTATTTGGAAAGGACCTATTGAACCCTCTTGAAGCAACATTCTTGAAAACCACTTGAAGCAGTTATCTATGGAGTCTTTGTGAAGAAGTTTCTGAGACTGGAGCAACATTGTTGAAGTTGATGATACGGTGGACTTGGAGACACTTTCATAGAGCCAGATTAAAAGGAATTGAGGAGAAACATAATGAAGACATCTTAGAAACCATTTGAAGTTGAATTTGAAGAATGCATTTGAGACATTCTTTGAAGACCTTATGAAATTTTATTCAAGACTTGTTGAAGAGATATTTTGGAAGTATTGAGAAACCACCTTGAAGAATTGAAATAGATTGAGAGGACTGGAGCCATAAAGGATTGGATTCCTCACACAAGGTTGGAGCCTTGTGAAAACCAAGTTGGAGCCTAAACTTGTTGATAGGATTGGATTTGCTCAAGAAGATCAATTTGGATCTTGGTGGTATATTATAGGTTAGATCCTATTTGATTTGACGATGGAGTCTTCATCTATGGTTGGAGCCCTAAAGTACCATTGTACCTTATTTGTTGTAAAGAGGATTAGAGTCCTCATTGTTTTTATTAATAAAATTATTATTTTTTTGTACATTTTTGAGTTTTGGTTTATTAAGTGATGTTATCTGACATAAAATAACAATCATAAAAGAAATACCGATTCACCCCCCCCGCCCCCCCCCCCCCCCCCCCCCCCCCAATATTTCTAATAATTAGAATCAGAGCCAGTACCTTCAAGCACAACCTAATAGTTGGAAGGTAGATACAAGGAACACAAATGGCAAAGTCAAGAACGAAAAGCTCCCAATATTTTGAAGATATCTCCTCCTCAGTCATGAAATCAGAAGACAATCAAATGTGTAAAGCCCCCATGTTCAATGGAACAACTTTTGAGGTATGGAAAAGAAGAATGAAGACCTTTTCAATGACCCTAGGATGTGAAGTATGGGAAGAAATTGTTACTGAAGACACGTCTATAGGAGAATCTGATACAAAAGAAATGAGTACCATTCTAAGTGGCTTACCAGGTCCTATAAAAGTTAAAGTGGAGAAATGCTCATAAACAAAAGAGCATTGGGAGAATCTTCAAGATCTTCACTCAAAAGGACTTTTGCTCATGACCTCGGATGTAGAATATGGTGGACAAGAGAACAAAGAAAATCAAGAGTCAAAGGAATAGATGAAGGCACCAATTGCATAAAAGAGGATGATGATGAAGAAAACCCTAAAATGGTATTTGAGGTAGACCTCAATTCAAAACTTATGGTTGCTCTTGAAAAGATAAGAATACAAAAAAATGAAAATGAGGAAGTCAAGAAGAAGATACAAAATGTTGATCATGATCATGACAAAACAAAGGAAGAAATTATTCTTTTCAAGCATCAAGTAAAAGAAAGAGATGAGGAACTCAACAAGCTTAAGAAGGAAATGCATCAGAATGAGAAAAGACATAATGAATAATTCATCTCCATGATAACTCAATTAGAAGAAGCAAAAGGAAAGGAAGATATTTTGACAAGTAATCTCAACCAAAGATTTGAGGATATAAGTAAATTTGAGGAAGAAATTGGTGAATATGAAGAAAGGGTGAACTCCCTAAATGTTCAGTTAGAGGAAGTGATCGGAATCTGGATTAGGGGCAAAAATTTGCTCAAAAATCAAATTTCTCAGAATTTCTCAAAACCTAAACGACCGCATCCATCTCGACGATATGATCCTAACACAACTCGTTTAACTCAAAACATATTTCGTATGAGAAAGTAGAGCATGTTGTTCATTTGGTCAAACATGCGAATTTTGGTACAAGTTGACCAGGATGCTGACCAGGCATCCATACAGCCCAGTCAGAAAAAAGAATATTCTAGGGAATATTCCAACAAGTGGGCTAATTGCATTGTGACAAGGGTTTGCACAGTATTCGTCAAGGGAGATTGAGGTGGACCAATGAGATGGTGACATGTGGCAAGCCCGAAGGCTGCCATGTGCCCTCTCAAAGGTCATGAAAAGTTTTGTTTGGCAAGTCGGGGAGTCGAACCCATGACTTGCACTACACAAGCAACAAGCATTACCACTACACCATAACCGCGCCACTTAAAAATCAATGGTTACATGTTGTATTTAAGTTTTATTACATGGCGGTTTTGAGATAACCGCTAAGCTAACCACCACATGTGACCATAACCCGAAATTGGCAGCCAGCGTTTTATGTTAACCACTAGTGGTTAGGTAACCACCAGGTGACACTAACTGCCAGCATGTGACCAACCCCAATGCTAACCACTAGCATTTTATGATAACTGCCATATTAATGCGCTAAGAGAGATTAGTGCTAATTAATCTGTGTTTATCAGTTAATTAATTTCGGATTAGTTTGGCAGAGCTTTTGGTGGGTTTGCTAAATCAGAACTAACTCCAAATTTGGCATAGTTAACTAGGGTTTCTCCAGATTTGGTTGAGATTTCCTAGGAGAAATTGAAGAAGCCATAACTTTGGTAGTTTTCGACCAATTTTGGCTCAGAAATAGTCATTCCTAGATGATTTGGATGCTCTAAACACAATGGAGTAGGTTGCATAGGTAGACAAGCACTTATGTACGTGATTTTTCTACGTTGAATTTTAAGGAAGCCCAGGGCCACCAGGAGAGGAGGTCAGGCCTAGATTAGTTGAAGTCCAATTGCAAAGCTTGGAAAGTCATTTTTGGGGTTTATGGGTCTTCTGGATACAATGGAGTGGGTTGCAAAGCCATTGGAGCACTGCAAGTGCATGTAATCATAGAATTGACCATTAATCCAAAGAGGGCCTAGCCCTTGAAGTAGGTCCAAGGAGATGTAGCCCATGAGGGGTGAACTCCTTTATCAACTTGGTGTTATGAGTTTGCTGTGTTTTATTTCTCTATAATTTACTTGTTGTATATGTGTTTTTAAATAGCAAATTAATTTCACAATTTGCTCATAAAAGACACTTAATACTTGACATGTAATCCTTCACAATTTGGTTAATTTGAGACAATCCTAAAAACATTTTTAATACTAATGAGGGAGCTTGCGTAGCATTAACAAGTTTGCCCAAAATTTTAGATCAAGTTGGTATCAGAGCCAAGTTTAGCTCACTTTAACCCTGATATGGTTTGCCAAGGTTAGCTACAAAATTAACTATTGGTTTTGTATTTGTGCAAGGAAAATTTAACTGTGTGCAAGTTTATGTGTGTAAGCTGAAGAAGGGAGATGCTTATTTGTTGAGAAACTTTTTGAAGCTTTGTGAAGCTTTTTGATGCATTACAAGTGTGATGGCATCTTCAACAAGTGATGTTTCTAATCCATCTTCCTTAGGAAGACTCTTTGATGAAGAGATGTTGCAAGAGCTTATCATCATGAGAGATATGGTGCAAGAGCTATATGAAGATAGGAAGGAGAACACTATACTTAAAGAGCAGTTGATGGCCATCAAGGAGGAGAAGAAAGAGTTTCTTGAAAAGATGCATGAGATGGAGAGTCAACTCCATGATGCCAAGGAAACCCTAGCCAAGTATGTGCATGAAAATGAGGTATGCAATTCAATTTTATCTTCAATTTCCTCTCAAAATGAATGTTTTGGTGCTTTTTAAAGACGCACTAGAGGAATAGGGTCCAAATTATTGATGAATATGGGCTATGAAGGTAAAGGGTTAGGAAAACATGCACAAGGCATAGTTGAACTAATTGTTGTTGAGGAAAGGCCTATGTATTTGGGTCTTGGTTATGGACAACATGATGGAGAATGCTCCAAAGCCAAGGAGGCATATGAAGGTGTTCCAAGAAGGACTTTTATTACATGTTCATTACCTCAAGCTTGTGAAGTTTGTGTTCATGAGGAATGAAAAAGGTTTATGCCCACTTTGCAAGAAGATGCTCGTAAGCATGCAACTAGTGGAAGTGGAAAACAAGAGGACGTTGAAAGCTCTAAGATCATTGAAACCATTGTTGGCATTCCGAAGAGAGCCACTACCTCATCAAATTCACCTCCTGAAGAAGGTGACAAAGGTGAATGTGCAAGGCATAAATATAACTTTAATCAAGTTTCTTTTGATTATGATAAACATGGTAAATCTTCACATAAGATTTGGAGAAAATTTATATGTCCCTTTTGTGGTTTGAATAACCATATTGTTTCGAGGTGTTGGAATAGGATAGCCATACACAGGAAACTTTAAAAAAAAAAGAGACAGAAAGCCAAAGGTCGATTGGATAATGGAAACCATGTTGAAAAGAAGATGCAATTATTTTGCACTCATTGCCATAAGAAGTGTCATCTTGTAGACAAGTGTTGGACTTTGCATCCAACAAGTCATCTAAAAAATTTGAAGAAGGTGGAGACAGACTTTGGAAAGAATGGAAAAGAGGATTCCATAATTGATGTGGATCGGGATTGTTGGAAATAATACTGAGAGGGGGGGGGTGAATTAGTATTATCAGATCAATCAAACTTTTCAATTTCATACTCAGAAACATATACGCTACTTCAATTAAGTGAACCCGCGTGTACACGCTACTGTGTCTAATGAAACTCGCGTATATCCAGAGATCTTATAATTCAGTTAGCTTAATCTTCAGTAAATGCATCAGATCATTATTAAGCATATTAACAGTAAACAGGTGCAGAATAACAGAACAGAACATCACACAAGAGCCACACACATGAACACAAAGATATAAGGTGGAAACCCAATGTGGGTGAAAACCACCTGCTGCAAGTCATCTCAATCTTCTTCTTAATAAGAAAATCCTTTTACAATATTTGTACTGGTGCAGTCTTATACCAGTACGGGAGCTACAACCCCCTTTGCTCTTGTACTAGCCGATCCATTTACTAGTACGCAGGCTGCTACCTGCTACAATGCTCCAAAGATCTACTTGGCTTTTGTACTAGCTTAGATACTAGTACGTAGGTGCTTGCCTACAATCTTCTCACCTCCAGGTACCACGTTTCATCAATTTTCAGACTGGATACACTAAAGCACAACACATAATTTGTAAGGCCACTTTTCATCCAATTTTCATACTGGACCCATAACTATCATTGAAGCTCAAAACAATCATCAAACTCTGAATCATTGAAACCCTGTTAACAACAGTCACCAGAACACAGAGCAGACACAGAACTCTGTAATAACCATCAGATCCATCAGCAAATTCAAATATCAAGCTTTACAATGTATACGCTACTTCGATGAATCAAACCCGCGTGTATACGCGCTTTTACCAAAGACAACCCGCGTACAGATCTAAAAATAATTTCTCATAACTTGCAGCTGTACCAGACATCAGTCATACTCATAACACTTATAGAACAATACATGCGACAGTATGTAGATCTAGAATAAGCATCATAAAGATAGTTCATTTCAAACCATTTGATCCCGATCTCTCCTTAGATCTTGCTCTCCATCAACCGATGAGATCTCTCCTTAGCTCAGATCAAGCAATGCATCATCAACCCATAACCTGCATACTGGATCTAATGCTTCATCAGATATTCAAGACATTTCAGATGCACTTGCCTAATGATTTCCTTCCCTTTATATAGCCTTAGGCCTTGTTCAATACCAAGAGCCAAAACCATAGAAATCCAATACCATCAACTTCAAAACTAGGGATCGACACGCCCGTCGAGACACAATGGTCCGAAACCATAGGCACAACTTCCAAGGAATAACCGCCATGGACCAAAGGTACTTTTCCACATACACGCGCTTTTGCTGAAGCCAACCTGCGTGTACACGCGACTTGGGCTTAACGAACCTGCGTGTATGAACTTTCTCTTCTTCTTATAGTCTGATCATCAATTCCTTGCTGCTGACCTTCTGTACTATGATTTGTCATCAGTGAGGTTTGCCATCAAGGACAACACTTATCTCATAATGCCAACAGGGATGATACACATGATGACGTGCAACTGAAAGAAGATCCATTTAAATGGTTTGGAAAGAGATGGTTAGATTTCTTAACCAATTAAGGCCTTGAATTTCTTTTGATAATTGATGCAAATCTTGCCTTATTGATGCATTTCCTTGTTATTTGGATGCATTTCTTTTCTCTTGAAAGTATGTTGCATATTGCATGCAGAAATATGTTGGAAAAGTGGAGTTATGTTGACTCACTTAGATGCAGCAAAGATGGAAATTTGCAACTACAAATTTGCATGCATGTTGCATTCTTGAACTTGCATGTTTACGCCAGGAAAGTATTCGAAAGTGGAGTATGTTGACTCACTTTATTGCAGCAAATTTGGTCATTTCATCTCTTTAAGTACTCGTACATACCAATGGGATTCTTGTACTTGTGATTGTACTTTTGAGAGAGTTGAGAATTGTTAGACATGCATGAGAATTTGTGTGTGTGAACAATGTAATTTTTGATAGTTTCATTTTTCTTGAACATGCATGAGTGATTGACCTATGTTGGTTCATTGCTTTGTTAACATGCATGTTTCAACTTAAGAATGTTGATCATTTGCATATGCATGAGTGTCGGCTTGTGTGGTCGATTGATGTTACATGTATGTTATATTGACTTGGAAGAGTTGATTTTGTCTCCAAAGATGAAAGGGAGATGTGACGAATTGTTTCATGAGAATGTGGAATTCTTGTTGTAAATCGTCAAGTTGTTGTACATGCTTTTGCTTGATTTGAAAGTCAGTTGCTTTGAAGAAGCATGTTTTGTCGACTTGTGTTTAGTAAACCATCGACTAAACACCAAGATGGTTTATACACTTGGATGTAAGAGTACATGGCAATGTTCACATGATGTGACATTTGTTTTTTTGAAGAAGCAAAAGGAAGAGGTCGTCAAGTTATATTCTTGCACGAGTGTTTTTCAAGGTTAATGGTGTTTCTTGTGACAAGATGTCACAGGATTTTGGAAGGTCCATGCTTGAGCAAGAGTCTCATGATTAGCCTTCATTCTCAAATCATGACATGAGCAGCATGTTAATACTGGAGGATGATGGAATCAAGAAGCGAAAGTGGACAAAAATGCCAAAAAATTTTGCAACCCTTGTAAAATATCAAATGGTCTATAATGCGATTTGATGTGTTGGTGCCAAGTGAAAGAGATGGTGAATGAATTCTTCTAGATGTGGAATTTGGAATCGTGGAGGTAAAAGAATGGTCATTTCTTTACTTGCTATTATTGATATTGGAACTCATTGTTGTAGTTCACTAAGTGGGCTTAACTTGGAAAAGTGGTTTCCAAGGAGAAGCTTACATCAAATGCACATGTTGCAAAGGAGGAACATGATTCTCAGTGGGAAGGCCATCAGTCAGCTTTCCAAGCACCAAGGGATCGCTTTGGTACAACAGGGTGTTTAATCAACAAATAGCCAACAAGCGTTGGATTGGGTCAGCAACAAAAGGAGAACATTGGTTGAAGTGCCAAGCCATTTGCAAGGCAAGGCATGTCAGTGAACCCAAGTGGTTTTTCATGGATATTTTTCAAGTAGAATTAATTGATAGAACTTTGGAAGGAGAAGAGTATTCATCTCTCATCAAATAACCAGTTTTTGTGGGTCCAAAATCCTGTCAGTGGGAAGGAGTGATCGGAATTTGGATTAGGGGCAAAAAAATTGCTAAAAAATCAAAGTGCTCAGAATGCTCAAAACCTGAACGAACATGTCCATCTCAATGATACGATCCCAACGCAACTTGTTTCACTCAAAATGAAGTTCAAATGAGATAGTTAGTGCCCGCTATTCATTTGGTCAAATAGGAGAATTTTGGTACAGGTTGACTAGGACGCCGATTAGGCATCTGTACAACCCAATCAACAAAAATAATATTCTAGGGAAATTCCCTAGAATACTCCCACAGGTGGCCTAATCGCATTGCGACAAGTGTCTGCACGATATTCGTCAAGGGGCATTGAGGTGGACCAATGAGAGGATGACACGTGGCAAGCCCAGAGACCACCATGTGCCCTCTCAAAGGTCATGCAAATTTTGTTTGGAAGACCAAGAAGTCGAACCCATGACCTACACTACACAAGCACCAGGCATTACTGCTACATCACAACTGCGCCAATTAACAATCAATGGTTACAAGTTGTATCTAAAGTTTATTACATGGTGGTTTGGAGATAACCGCTAAGTTAACCACCACATGTGACCATAAACTGAAACTGGAAGCCAACATTTTATGTTAACCACTAGTGATTACCTAACCTCCAGGTAACACTAACTGCCAGCATGTGACCAACGCCGATGCTAACCGCTAGCATTTTATGCTAACTGACAGATTAATGCGCTAAGAGGGATTAGTGCTAATTAATATGTGTTTATTAGTTAATTAATTTTGGATTAGTTTGGCGAAGATTTTTGCAGGTCCACTAAATCCGGAACTAACTCCAAATTTGGCGGAGTTAATTGGAGTTTCTTGAGATTTGGTAGTTTTCAACCAATTTTGGCTCAGAAAGAGTCATTACTAGATGATTTGGATGCTCTGAACATAATGGAATAGGTTGCAGAGGCAAAATGGCACTTCTGTATGCGATTTTTCTACGTTGAAGTTTAAGGAATCCTAAGGCCACCAGGAGAGGAGTTCAAGCCTAGATCAGATGAAGTCCAATTGCAGAGCTTGGAAAGTCATTTTTGGGGTTTTTGGGTCTTCTGAATCCAATGGAGTAGGTTGAAAATCCATTGGAGAACTATAGGTGCATGTAATTAGATAATTGACCATTAATCCAAAGAGGGCCTAGCCATTGAAGGAGGTCCAAGGAGATGTAGCCCAAGAGGGGTGAACTCCTTTATCAACTTGTGTTATGAGTTTACTGTGTTTTATTTCTATGTAATTTACTTGTTGTATATGTGTTTTTAAACAGCTAATTAATTTCATAATTTGCTCATAAAAGACACTTAATACTTGACAAATAATCCTTCACAATTTGGATAATTTGAGACAATCCTAAACACATGTTTAATATTGATGAAGTTTAGATCAGGAAGAAAAGAGAGCAGAACAATTAATGAAGAACTAGTTGACAAATAAAGAAGAATATTGTAAGATATTTGAAGAAGAAATTATATTTATTGAGAGATGAAGTGGACAGACTGTCTAAGAGTCTAAACAGTTATCAAGCCTTGGATGACATCATATGTCATCAACGACCACCTCTTGTCAAATCTGGTCTTGGATATGCAGGTGAGCCTTCTAAAAAAAGTGATGCAAACCCTAAAGCATAAAGAACAAGAATGTGGAGAAGCTTTAAAGTTGTGCTAATGCTCCCAACTCCAACAGAAGAAAGGAAAAGAGTCAAAATAAGATTGGAAGAACCTATGCTCCAAGAATATATGTTGCTATTGCAGGTAACAATAAATATCATCAAAGAACCTCAATGCAAAATAATCTCAGAAGTGCACCAAGACAATCCTCATATTCCAAGCATCAAACGCTATTTTTTGGTCATTGTTATACTTGTACAAATTTTGGGCGTATGTCTAAAGATTGTAGGGCTTACTGCAAAATTCATTAAGACCCTAGAAGGAAACTTACTAATAGACAAAAGGGAACTCCAAATAGATCTTACAATCCAATTTCATCATCATTTAAACTCAATGTGGAATGTTATTAATGTCACAACGTTGGACACATGACTCTAGGCTACAAAAGTAATATGAAGTGGGTTCCTAAACAAAAAAGATGTTGTGAGTTATCCAATCAAGTTTGGAGAAAGGAACATGAGGAGCCAAAAGTACCATAACAATACTTTTTGCTAAATTTTTAATCTACCCCTCAAAAATGAATATTCCAAAAGCAGGTGTTACGAGGAATCATCTTACAATTATCTTCATTCAAAGATTGTTGCTGATGGTGTTGGTAGATGGTCCAATAAAGGCATAGAAAGGGAAAATAGTTCAATCAATCATGTTGATCCTCAAATTTGACCACAAGGGCATCGAGTTTATGAGGTAGGAAGAAGGATACAAGTATCTTACAAGAAGAATGACATTCATCACACCTTGTTGTATCTACCATTATACAGTCTCTTCTTTACAAATTTCTATACATAGTACAAGTATAGTAGGGCCTCGAGCATTATTAAGCTATAGTAGGCACGAAGACAGTAAATGGGCATGTCTTATGGTTGGTTCATTGGGTAACTTGATCATATTTCAACTTGGATATTGTAAGTATTGGTTATAGTCGTTGGTCCATTGGCATAATAGAGAGAACTAAGGGGAGAAGGCATCTATCTTCATAGACGGGAACCCACACTCAATACCTACGCAATCGATAGGCCCATAAGACATACATATTAATCAATAAACTAATGATTGAGACTTAATATGTTACAAAAAATGTTTTACATGGGTAAAGGTATCTTTGCTATGTGTATATCTTCCATTGAATAATTATTTGATCAATAATCTCCAACAAGTATCGAGAAGTGTTGATAATACAAGAGTATTCAAGTTCGTTTGGAGATAAAGAATTTGACTAGACATCATATTTAGCGATGGAGGATTTTTGACATATGTATTAATTGATATTGTGCAGAGATGGATTTGGAGGTTGCACAATTTTTTTTTGGTTAGCAAAGGTGTCATATAAAGTACATGTGTTTTCATGGCTAGTTATATATCAAGGCCCTAGTTACTCTAAGAAGAAAGAATAAATCCAAGTGATAATTATGTTGAAAATTATAACTAGGTTCGGTCTTCATTATGATGTAATTGTAATCATGACATCATATATTTATTTATAAAGAAAGAAAAATAAATTATATTTTATTTTTGGAGTATGGGTTTCATACTCAAGTTTGAGTCAAAATCATGTTCTTCATGCTTTTAGGTATTCTAGGTCTTTCTAGGATAAAGAATAATATTGGTCATGTGTCATAGACCCATTTGGACTCATTTAATGAAGGAAAATATTTATTTTATCAAGAAAATCCATGTATAAGCCCAAGAACAAGTCAACCCAAGAGCAAGATCAAGTCGGCCTAAAGGAGGGTTATTCGACCCTCAAGAAAAGTTATAAATACAAGGGAGATCGACCTCATTTAGACACTCAACTCAATCAAGTTTGATCTACAATAGCAAGGGAGAAGAAGAGTAGCTGGGAGTACGAAGAAGGGAAACGAAAGTAAAAATTGTCAAAAAAGTATTTCTCTTGTATCGCTGGGGTTTGTGAAGTTGTTGGCTATAGGAGGACAAAATTCTGGAGTAGTTGCAGGGGGGCTGAAATTGCAGGGCCGAAATTCTGTTGCAAGGGTCAAAGTTGTAATAACATTGTAGCAGTATTATTTTTTTGGAAGTTGTCTCAAGGAAGGTCTTGATGGGGCTGGCTTGGGGCTTGAAGGGTTTTATTGGCTTAAGTCTTGTTAAAGTATGCAACTATGGTCAAATTCCAATTTAGAAATTTCATTTTATGGAGATGATGATTTCATTGAATTACTCTTTTCGAAAGGACCAAAATCAACCTGAATATCACTCAAATCGGATAAGGGAAAGTGTACTTATGAGGGAAAGCCCTCATATGCACATTTGGACAAGGTCAGCCCCAAAGAAAATTGGACTCCCATGGAAGCCTATAAATACAAGTGACCTTAAGATAATTTTATCATCACCAAGCATCTTCTTCTTCTCCTCTTCATTTATTGGTTCGCACAGGTATGATGCTAGGATGACAAAAAATGTTCGCAAAGGTCTGAAATTACAGGGTCTGAGACTCGCATCTGTTTTAGGGTTTTGGGTTACAATCATTGGCTTGCCGCAGGGTAGATTTTCCCATAGTCGCATGCATCACAAGCTCAAGGGAGTGAATGGAAACCTTCATTTGCACACACAACGCCTCATCCATGCAACTAGGAAGTTTGACTGAGTTTTTTCCATTGACCGCAGTTGACTACAAACTGGAAAAGTTGTCTCTGATATATTTTGATGTTGGAAACATATTTATTAATATTATTGGTTTTTTTCTGGATGATATTGTTTGGGGTCATTGTACTCTACGCTGAACATTTTATGACAATCTAATAAAAGAATATTTTTGAACTATTTTTCGCCCTAGTGGGGTTTTTCCCTAGTATTTGACCAAATATGGTGTCTCTTGTTGATTTAATGATTGTCTCCTTTGTCATTGCATTTATTGTTCTATATTAAATTACTATTGATGAATGGAAAAAATAATTGTATTTGGAAATATTTCTAATTGAAGTTTTTAAATGGGCTAAGGTAATTGATTCAACATAGAACAATCTGAAAAAATAACATGGTATCAAAGATACAATCCTACATTATGAGGATATATCACCTTAGAGATCAATTGCAAAGGTTTGGGTAAATTGTGTTCGACAGGGAATTGGTGATCGTAACTCTAAGAGGTCTCCCTCCTATTTAGGAAACCTTCATCACTACCATAAGAAACAACAATTTCCTCTCGTCATTTGATGATTTTTTTGGAAATATTACTCAAGAAGAATCAAGGAAATATTACTGCATTTATTAATGACAGCCATTCTGGGGAAAATTTAGTACTATCGGGCTTGCCAAACATCCTACATAGCATGGCTGCTGCAAAACTATGGGGAGGAGAAATAGATGCAGTAGAGTACATACCCGCTTATTCCTTTTTGATCTATCCCTCATTATTCAACCAGATCCTTGTTCTCTTTAGAAAACTTCTCCAGAAACTGTTCGTTGTAGATGGCTTGTGGCTCTGGTAGGTGGTACATAAGTCGTAGGTTGTCTAGTGAAAAAGATCCCATAACCTCTTGGCTTCTGCTCTTAAATTCTCTATCTGAGATGTCAGCCTAATCGATAATCCACTTGACCATATCAGTGTAAGGGATTATCTTTGGGCGCACGACTATGCGATATAGAAATGAGAATGTTGTCTAAAAAATGGTGGCATCTGAGGAAGTACAACCATCAGCTGTGACCTTTGTTTCCAAAGGTCTTGGATTCTCTTCTTCCAAGAAATCATACATGGTTTCCCACATAGAGGTCCCTCCTTCTCTGCTGCATGTAGTACCTGAGAATAAAGGAGTCATTTCTAATTTCTCAGATGCAACTGCCTTGCCCTTCTTTGCCATCGCTCCCAAAGACTCCTTCTGTGGATTTTCCCTGAAAAATGGAGAAAAAGAGCAGTTGTCATATACATAGAGATACGAATGAACGTAAGCTGGGATAATACAGATAACTTGAAAAGTTGATAAGAAAATATTTTTATTTGAACGTAAGTGAGAAGATATCATATCACCTTGGATGGATTTTCACACATAAATGCCATTAATTTTCACTAAATGCCCATTAATGGTTCGTTATCTCTTAGCTTTAATGCTCTTTAATGTCCGCATCATAAGTCAGGAAGAAAGACTCTAGAGTGACGAGCCTTTAAATCACGAAAATGGCGATTTTGCGATTTGCAAAGCAATCTCACAGATCACATTATTGTGTTATGTATGTATGTTTTCCTTATTGTTTCGGCAATATGCAAGATGCGGGCTGCTTATAGTTGTTTCTAGGGCATAACCTATTGGTCATGTTTTCTTGTGTAAAGTGTTTTTCATTAAGCAACAAACCTAAATACTTGCTTATGACATATCCGAGAGTGGGTCCAAGTTTCTATCGCATTTCGCAATTTCGACGGGTGGTAAGTTTTACGGTGTTCCATTAAATGTCTGAAATGCAATGCAATAAAGGAATTGTTCTTATCGCAATTTTGCATCTTGCACATTTTATTTTAAGGTGCACCTTCTGAGAATAGCGATATGCGATGTGGGCCTTAGTTTTAATAAAATGCCTTAGGACTTAGTTTATATAAGAAACGTACTAATTTCAAAATATTAAAGCATGGAGTCCTCTTTTGATCGATTTTTGCTAGATTTGGTGGATTAGAAAGGCTTTCAACCATGCTTTATTGTGCGATATGTGGGAAAGGGAGGCATTTAAAAGTTTTTTGAAAAGGTGTTTGATTGATATCTTGTTTTATTCAAAATTAATAAAGAAAATGCCTAAATGCTAAACTTATTTTTGGAAATTTTTTTAAAGGGTCCCCATTTATTAATGTAATATTGACTACTACTATTAACAAATGGGGGGTTGTTGAATAGCATAGCAATTGGCAATTCACTTGGAAGAACCAGTTATCTCTGAGATTTTTTTGAAATTTCTAAAACTTCCAAAATAAAGATGATTTAGAAAATAAAATTTACATGAAATATAAGATAAGTCATACTGCTCTTTGAATATTTAAACAATATCTACTTAATTATCATCCTTTATATAAGATAAGTCATACTGCTCTTTGAATATTTAGACAATATCTACTTAATTATCATCCTTTTGATTATCCTCGGCTCATAAGAAAGTTACTTTGTCTACATCAGTCATTACTTGGTTTTAAAGATAAAGACAGGGAGGCTCTTCTGAAATCAGTTTTTGATATACTTTGTTGTCATGGGTAGAGCCTTTGCTGCTAGCAGGCGTTCATAGATTCAGTATCCCACCAAGGTCAGAATACAAATTTTAAAGATAAGCTCAAAGTGTACACTTATTTTCTTTTATTTTCTGAAATAATTCTTTTTTTCTTCAAAGTTTCATTTTTTTATCGCTTAAAGGAAAATGTCTTGGTTTGGTGGCAAAAAATTGACAATGTCATTCACTTGATTATAACTTTAAATGAACAAGCTGGCTCTTGATGAGACCCCTTGTCTTTTGATACAATCTCAAGCCATTACCTTGTTTTGATATGCAGTATTGGTAATGTCAGCTAGTCACAACCTTATGATCATGGAAGCTGACTCTTGATGAGACCTCTTATCCTTTAAGTTTTAAGTATATTTTAGAATTACACTCTAAAAGATGTAAACTGAATTGATGGGGAGAATCATTGGCTCGCTAAGAGCATCTGGATGACAATTGTAGAGTTTTTAAAGATGATTTTCTGTAGAGAGACTCTGTTTTGTTATTGATAATTTTCTTGATTAATGTAGAGGCAAGGTTCCTTTCTAAAGTTATTTTTTTATCAAAGATCAAATAATTTTGGCAGAGAACAAGAAATTTGAGAGTAACATGACTTAATTCTATATTTTATGTGTGAAAGTTAGTTTCATAATAATATTTACTTATACAAGCAAAAAATAAAAAAATAAAAAGAGAGTATCATTTGTAAAGCCAAAAGTAAATGTTTTTCAACTTGCATTATTCTTTCTAGAAAAATAAAATAAAGGCAATAATATACAATGAATAGAAGAGATCATCTTCTATGGAAAATATTTCTGTAGGATTTTCCCATTAACGGGTAGAGATTCTCTCTTTCCTGATAAATCCTGCAATAAAAAGGTTGATGGGCCTATTTGTTCGACAATCTAAAATGAGCCAAGCCACATTTGTTGGAACTTGATATGCTTACCTTTTTCCTCATGGGCTTTATCCCATTTCAATACTAGGTCTCCGAGTTGAAATCATTTTGAACTTACATAATGTGAATCAAAGGAAGCTTTGACTGACTATTGATGTTGTGCGTGTGAGATTCTGGCTTTTTCCCTTTCCTCTTTGAGCTTAAGGATTTGTAACTGCCTAACTTGCATAGAAGAGGATGGAGTTTATTCAATGAACTGAACTAGGGCTAAAGAGGGAATAGCAACATTTGTAGGTAGGACGACTTCTTTCACACCTATTATGTCCAATCCCCATTGCTCAAAAAGTTGTTCAATATGGACTGGTTGTAACGGTAATGCGGGTTTTCTTTGTCTCTCATCATCTGTCTGACAAAATTTACATCTCTTTACATAACTGTGTGCATCCTTGAATAATGTTGGCTAGTAATAGCCAGCATGCAGGATTTTATGTGCAGTGGTATCTCCTCCGAAATGTCCACCAGCTGATCCATCGTGTAGTTCTTGCAACACCTTTTCTGCCTTAGATTTTCAAGACATCTAAGTAAAACATAATCATAATTTATTCTAAACAGCGCATCATCAACGATTTGATATTGTCTAGCTTTTAGCCTCAAGGCCCTTCTCTTCTTATAGTTTAAGTGCGTTGGGGCATATCCATTTCTTAAGTAAAATATGATATGAGCATAACTTGACTCAGTGTCGTTAAGGCTTACCTCATAGACTTGTACATCATAACTGGAGTCTTGTAGTGTTGATAAATCAGATGCTCTTGCTAGCATCCTGCAAAAACCTTGACCTTTTACAATTTTTGCTGGTCTGATTTCAATGTCATATTCTTGCAGAGTTGTTACCCAATTTTCTCTCTTCTTACCTACATCCCTTTGTATTAATAGATTTCTCACTGCTGAGAATGACACTATTCCTTTAGTGTGGGTTCTGAGGAGAAAAGGTCTGAAGTGTTTTATTGATTTGAAAACAACAAAATCTTGTTTTTCAACATTTGAATAATTCAATTCAGCCCCCTGCAAATTGGAGCTAAAGAAAGAGATTGGGGATTCAACTTTTTCTTCATTGACTTGTGTTAATATGGCTGCATATGATTTCTTGGAAGTGAAAGTATATAGAATGAAATGATTTGAAAAATTCGGAGTTGCTAAGGAGGGAGAATTAATGATTGCTTGTTTGAACAAATTAAGAGCCTCATGTTTTGTGTCCCCATTTAAAAAGGGTTTTTTTCTTTATCATAGATTAAAGAGGTAAAACAATCTGTGAGAAGTCAGAGACAAAAATTTTAACAAAATTAATCTGACCTAGGAAAGATTGCATTGATTTTTTCTAATGAGGTAAAGGAATTTCAGAGATTTCTCTTATTCTATTAGGGTCAATGTGAATCCCTACTTTGGGTACAATGAATCCAAGTATTTTTCCTTCACTTAAAGAAAAGAAATATTTCTTAGGATTAAGAGAAATTCCATACCTTTGACAACGCTCAAAGATTTGTTTTAAATCTCTCAGATGATTATTGCGTTTTTTCGAATATACAATTATATCATCCGTGTAGAATACTATTGATTTGTTTACGAAACCTTTGAAGGCTATGTCCATGGATATTTGGAAAGTAGCACCAACATTGATTAATCCAAATGGAATATTTTGATAAGCATGAGTGCCCCATTTTGCCCTGAATGTAGTTTTGAGCTGGTCATCTGGATGTACTAAGATTTGATTATAACCTGAGAATCCATCTAGGAAAGACATTAGTTTTGAGCCTGCAACTGATTGCGATATCTGTTCCATAGGAGGCAATGGAAAGTTATCCTTTTGACATGCTTTGTTTAGATTGTGGAAGTCTATGCATATCCGAATATCGCCACTCTTTTTCGTGACTGGGACAAGATTGGAGACCCACCTGGAATGTCTGACAGGGAAAATAATCTTGGCTTTCAACAGTTTTTTTAATTCAGATTTAATCTGGTTTTCTAAATTAGGATGGATTTTCCTTAATTTCTGCTGAACAGGCTTCTCATCAGATGTCATGGGGATAATATGTTGAATAATAGAAGTGTCGTACGTTTTAAGATCTTCATAGTTACATGCGAATACGTTCTTATATTTTTTTAACAAACGTATAAAGGATGATTTCTCATCTGACGCAAGTTCGAGGCCTAGATTGATATTTTTAGGTTTCAAGTCAGTTCCAAGATTAACCAATTCGAACTTCAAGGTTGAACTCTAAATTTTTTAATTGATGGGTTGTTTGAATCTGTCCTTAAGGTCATATAAATCTTCCAACTTAACCACTGACTTTGGTACAACATTAATTGGTTGTTTCTTGCTTAAGTTGGCTGTCATGTTGGTCTTCGTCAACTATCTAGTCATTATAGGAGCCTTTTGTTGTAAAAAATATTATGATATTTAGATCACTATTAAAGACTCTCTAGTTGGTGATATTGTTGGGAATAGAAGGCCTAAAAATCAATTCGATAGAAAACCGGTCGGACTATAATCTCCTGGTGGAATAAGTTTGGAAGCCACATTAGCTAAGAGATCAGCACTTGCATTTTAGAGTCTTAGAATAAGGGAAATATTAAACATTGTAAAGCGGGAAGTCAAGTCTTGGACTAACGACTGGTAGTGTTTCAAATGTCCCGACAGACAGTGTAATTAGTATTTCTTACCTATTTTATCACAATTTCTGAATCTCCAAACACTTGAAGGTGTTTGATATTAAGGCCAATGGCCTTACACAAACCTTGAACTAATGCTTCATATTCTGCAGTGTTATTTGTGCAATCAAATTCAAGTCGGCATGCTAACATAGTCTTTTCCCCTTATGGGCTAACTAATATGCATCCTTCTCCTGCTCCATCATTGGATTTAGATCCATCAAAAAATAGTTTCCAAAATAAAGAGCTAACTATAGGTTTATCTACAAAATTTACACACTTCGAAGTATCTGTTTGGGAAAAAGTTTCAACTTGAGATACTACAGAGTTTTCCAAGAAAGGTGAAGTATAAGCATTAAAATTTCCTAGAAATGATTCCACTGAGTAGTTTGCGATGATATTGTTGCTATATGCCACTGGTTCAATTTCTCCTTCTAGCTCTGTGACTATGTACTTTTGATGTTTTCCGCAATCAACCCTTATATTATTTGGCTTGCCATTATAGGTAAGCCACATGTGAGACCAGTCAGTGGCAAAATATCCATGAAGCTTTTTTGACCAGTCTGTACTAAGGATTAAGCCATAGAACTCGGGAATATTAGCTACAAGAATGTCAATGACTTGACAAACTTTGGGATTTGACAAGAGTCTGCTAATTACTTGATTAAGTTCCCCAACAACTTCAACTTGAGACCGATCTAGTTGCACAATGCATACAACAATTTTTTGAGGCTGAACATTCAACTTTGCACAAACTGTTCTACGTAAGATGTTAGATGAAGCTCCTGAATCAACTAAATAGTTGTGTGAATTATTATTAAAAACTTAAAAATTAAGGAGGAATGGAGGAGTATGAGATTTAGATCTTCCTCCAATCAGAGCAATGTCGGTTGGATCAATTTTGTTTAAAGAGGTGCTAGGGGGTTTTCCCGTTTCTTGAGCAGCTTGTGAGATCACAACAGTAGGAAGAGGTGAAGTAGGTACTGCTTTGAGTTCTTTAAGGAGTAGCTTCTGCTGATGTTTTAATTTTCTAAGCTCATGAAAGGTGATGTTTGCCCTAGTCTTTTTCATATCATCAACAATATTATATTCCATTTCATCTGATACTATCAGGGTTTTAGTTGAAGATGAAGAGTTCAACTGAGGAGGAGTAGTTTGAGTGGATTTTGGTGAAGATTTCTTAATTGTTGTTTTGTCCTTGGGAGGTGGCGTTGAAGCCTTCTGCTTTGGATTTGTTTGCGGCAAATCAACAGGGTTTTTACTTCGTGTGGCAACAGGTAGTGCTTCTTGTGTTTCTTCGTTGGGAAGTATAAAATCCCACATTCCTTGTAACTCTGCCACTTCTTCGTCATCTGTTTTCTCTTCATTTGTTGAAACTTAATCTTCATATCCATCTGATTCAACATTTGATATAGCATTTGGAGGTTTAGGATCAGCAGGGGAATTCTTTTTAAATGGTCTAAAAGATTTCTTAGAGGAAGTTTCTGCTACCTGTTGTTTAATATCAACCATTTTATTAGACATGGTCTTGAGGACTTTCCGCAGACCTTCAAGATCAAATGGATCTTTTGGTGGTTTCTTCTTAGATTCATCCCTAAAAGTCACTTTCTTGGATTTTCATTCTTCTAATGCATTTTTCTTATCTACAACTAGAATATGTTTTTCTACAGCTATCGCCTCTTTCATATTTTCTGACAGAGTTGGTTTGGCAGCTCTATCGACTAAAATAGATATGTTTGAAAGGAGAGAAGAAATATACCACTCATTTTGGACCTCATCGCTGGGCTTAGATGCTGTTGATATCTTATTCAGTAATTTATTAAAGAGAGAGTTGAAGTATTTTATTGGTTCTTTAGGTTCATCTTTCAAATTTGAGGGTCATTAATTAGGGTAGCTGTGGATCTATCATCTCCAAATTTAGTTAAGAATTTCTCTTTAAAAGCATCCCAACTATTGATAGAACCTGATGGTAACGAGAAGTACCATGATCCTGCGGCTCCTTGCAAGGTATGTGGGAATAATATTACAACTGCATCTTCTTATACTACTTCATTCAAGTTAATGGACAACATGAAATTGTTTATATGTTCCTCAACCAATAGGCCACTATTAGGATTGGACTTTGGTAACCATTTCTCTAGATGAGCTGGCAACGGATGTAAAGGTGTAGCCATCCTAACAACTCTTGGATTTGTCCATGGCCTTTGAGGAGGTTGAGCCATTGTTGGTCTTGGAGAAAAGGAAGATGTGGTAGTGGTTGAAGGTGATTGGGTAGAGGAAGATAGAGTTCCAGTACCTATGTGAATCACGATCTGGAGTGGTGAGGTGGATGATTGTTCTTGTGATGATATGGATGGAATGAATGAAGATAATGATTGTGTTGACGAAAGAACCTTGCTGTGAGATTTAGATGGTGTCTTCTTAGCTTTCTTACGACTTGGTAGAGGGAACTCGAATGGTGGGATTCCAAGTTTTTATCTCTATGCTCTAGTTAACCATTGAGATGGGGTAAACTGAGAGGTAACACTATCTTGGGATAACTCAGATTCTTCTTGAGATATCGAAATCCCCTGTAAGTTGTAAATCAAATATTGGACTTCAGGGGCTTCGGTAGAAGAAGAATGATCTGGGTTCTTTGGGATTTCAACACTGGGCTCTGTTGTTGTTTTTACAACTTATCTCTTAGGATTAGGATATTTTGAATGTGGTCGAGAAGTTGGAGGTGATGGTGAGGGAGTTTCACTCTTAGAATGGCCTGTCAATTTGGATTTACTTGCCATTCACAGTCAGGCCCTCCTTCTAGCGCCAAAAATGTTGAAGCCTCGAAAATCATTGCTTACAACATTGGGGAAAAACCACCCGGTTTGGACCTTGGTTGGCAACTCCTTTTCCATTTGGTGTAGTGGCTTGAACTGGGAGTAATGGGACTAGTTTCCCAATATAAATTATGATAATTCCGATGGGGTGATATATGATAGTTTGGGGAAATTTTTAAGCTAAAAGTAATCTAATCTAAACTAATAATCACATGCATATATCCTAATTGAAACATTATCTAGCTATGACTAGACCCAGGAATAAAATTGACACATACAATCTACAATAATGTCCTAAAGCAATTGGTAATAAAGATCATTCAACTGCAATAGGAAGTGAAATAATTTTAAAAATAGTCTTTTCGGATAAATAGTTAGCAAAAACGATATATCGCATAAGAAATTATTCATATATTTAGCATAAAATTTAGGTCATCACCATACAAAAGTCCAATAATGTTAACCAAGCTTTAAGCTTTCATACATAAACAATTTGAAGAAAAATTATTGCTTAATACATAAACAAAACAAAATCATGAGATAAAAGTACCATTTGTAATAAGTTCTACTCATGTGTTTCAACAATATCAACCTACTTCCAATCAATCCAACACCATCTAAGAGTACAAAAGTGCAATTTCAGTAGAAGATGTCAGATTAGATAAAACTAAATCTTGTTCCATTCATTTCACCAAAACTTCCTCAAAGGGACAGAAGTGCATGTTTTGAAGATTGTTTCTGATAAGATTTCTGGACCCCTCTCTAAATGCATGAGAGGGGTTTAAATACTAAACTATAAATCCTAATAATAGATTATTACAAAAATAGTTGAGGAGGTTTAAATGACCTTCCTCAAATTGTGCAAAACAAAACAAAAATTGAACTTGAAATATGGTGACTAACTCCTTTGCGTTCAATCTTTAAGATCGCAGATGTCCGTCATGAGTTTGAGTTGTGTCGGTGGGCTGATCATAGATTTCAACTGCCCAGTGAATATGGCATCGTTCAATGCTGGAACCATTTTCTGCGTGGAAGAGGTTAGGCATCGCAGGGTCATCCATTGGTTGTAAGGTTTAACTAAATATTACCAGTACGCTTCCTAGTTTAACCTGGTCATTTGCCTAACTGCTTCCTCCTTTTATCATGTTGCATGTCTCCACTGTTGTTCGAGATGTTTGGTATTTGGAAGAAAACTTGGTATAGACTCTACCTCCAGGTTTGCGCTATGTAGATTTTCGTTGATGTTTTGAACAACACAGTTTGTTGTTGCTGCTACGACCGCTGTTTCCTTTTCTTCTTGCCTAATTTGAGAATCCCAATCTGCAAATAAAATTTCTTTGTGTTATTCCTCTAGTATAGGCAAATCGGTCTTCCTCCCATCCTCTTAATTCTACCAGGTGATGAAGTCAGAAACTCTTTTCAAGACTTCATCATATTCGAGTCTCATGTCAACGACTTGACTTGACATGACTCGTTAATTTGTCGCTAGTCTCGCAATAAGGAGTCAACTGCAAGACCTTCTATCATAGAATTTCTTTTTGGTGCATTAGCTGGCAGTTTAGGCTGAGCGTTTCCATTATAAACTAATAAATATTTGGGATGTCCTTATACTTATATATTAATGTTTGTATCTGTGCTTCCTTTTATGCTAAACAGGCTTGATGTTTTATTTACATTTGCTCGAATTCTTGTTGGAGCTTGGCTATTTACAATTCCACTTGTTGGTTAGATTTTTCTTGGTCTAACTGTTGCTCCAACAACATAATTTTCTTTTCCTTTTCTCTAACATTTGTACTTCTGTTTCTTTGTTAATGGTCATTGTAGCGTAGGCTCCTACAAACTGAGATAGTCTAGTAAGGTTGTGAGATGGGTCGATGGGTGAGTCTTTCCAGACAATATCCATTGGTTCATTCTCAGGGGTAGTGGCAGTTGTAGCATCTAACTTCCTTTTTTTCCTCTGCCTTTTGACAACAACTTTGTGCGTTGGGCTATAGAACACATCTAGATGAGGGATCTCCTCAATTCTTAAAACAATTTCAGAGGTAGGAGTGGTAGGAATGTGCTCTACCTCTTGAGTACTTACAATTTTCTCTACTATAATTTCTTGAGTTGTTTTGTGTTGCGGAGTCTAAGGCTCAGGTGCTTGTTTCTCTGTATGGAGATTTTTATTAAAATGCTCCCATTCTTTCTCCAAATCAATCACCAGGGGTTTTGTTGACTGGGTGGAGGTGGAATGAATTTTAGCCTGTTTTCTAGCTGAGGTTTGCTCAACTGTATTTTCTGTAGATTGGGTTGTATCCTTTTCTAACTCTTTGCTTTTGCTTCCCCCATTCTATGATTGTTGCTCTGATTTCTCTCACTCCTTGGTAGATTTCTCTTGGGACTTTTCTTGGGAATCATCTGTAGAGTTTCCTCTAGAACTTCCTTCTAGGCTTACGCTGTGGGTCGGCTCCCTTATTGGTTCAATCAATAATTGGTCCAATGGGACCTTTAACAATCTCCTTTCTCTGTATTGATGAAAGGCCTCAAGCTCTTCTTGGTCAAAAAGTAGTGATGACATGTGCTTCACTTTTGTGAATGTCTCTTTCTGTAGGAAGATGTCATCAAATGCATCTTCCTCGTGACTGAATACCTTCACTTTTACCATGGTAGTGAAGTCTTTGGCAGTGCCATTTAGGTCATACTGGTGACCTGAGAATTTAGGTAATTTCATAAATTGCATGACCTCCGCCTCTTTGAATGCATGACCTAGATCGTGTAGTGCAAATGCTCCACACTATAATGGAAATGTAGGCCAAATGGCCTTTTTTGCTTCCTTTAGTCCTTTTCTTAGCCCACCCTCACTAGCTATTTGATAGGCTATCTCTCTAGCCATCAACTTATCTAGAACATAGTATGGGTGAGGTGATGCTCCTAAAAACCCTGATATATGTGAATGTTTCCTCCCCAAACCATCTGGCCACTGAGAGGATATCTACCTCGGCTTCCTTTGAAAATCTAGGGGCGTCTCGGTTGTAAGCCTGTTTGTGGATAGGGAGCATGACCCCATGAAATTTTTTGTAAAAATGCGGGTAAAACTGAGACTCCCACATGTCCTTATGATATATATGGATGGGAAGTGGATCTTTCACAGTCCACTTGCATCTCATGATAGGAAATCTTGAACCAAAACAAATTGCATCCATCACATAGGCACTCATAAAAAATGGAGGGTAAACCCTCGTTGAGACACTCCTTTTCCTCCTATAATCAATTATTTCCTTCGCTAAATTATCATACAAAATTTGGGCCCAATTCATTATGGTTTCATTTACGACTACATCTATTAATGGCAGCCATTCTAGGGAAAATTTAGTGCTATCGGGCTTGCCAAACATCCTACATAGCATGGCTGCTGCAAAACTATGGAGAGGAGAAATAGATGTAGTAGAGTACATACCCGCTTTGTCCTTTTTGATCTTTCCCTCATTGTTCGACCAAGTCCAAGTGACACCTGTTGGGTCCTTGTTCTCTTTGGCAAACTTCTCTAGACATTTTTTGTTGTAGATGGCTTGTGGCTCTGGTAGGTGGTACATAAGCCGTAGGTTGCCTGGTGAAAAAGTTCCCATAACCTCTTGGCTTCTATTCTTAAATTCTCTGTTTGAGATATCGGCCTGATCGATAATCCACCTGACCATATCAGTGTAAGGGATTATCTTTGGGCGCATGGCTATGCGATGCAGAAATGAGCATGCTATCTAAAAAATGGTGGCATCTGAGGAAGTACGACCATTAGCTGTGACCTTTGTTTCCAGAGGTCTTGATTGCTCTTCTTCCAACAAATCATATATGGTTTCCCACATAGAGGTCCCTCCTTCTCTGTTGCATGTAATATTTGAGAATAAAGGAGTCATTTCTGATTTCTTAGACGCAACTACCTTTCCCTTCTTTGCCATCGCTCCCAAAGAATCCTTCTGTGGATTTTCCCTGCAAAATGGAGAAAAAGAGCAGCTATTAGATAAATAGAGATAAGAATGAACGTAAGCTGGGATAATACAGATAACTTGAAAAGTTGATAAGAAAGGAGTTTTATTTGAATGTAAGTGAGGAGATATCATATCACTTTGGATGGCTTTTCACACATAAATGCCATTAATTTTTACTAAATGCCCACTAATGGTTTGTTATCTCTTAGCTTTAATTAATGCTCTTTAATGTCCGCATTGTAAGTCAGGAAGAAAGCCTCTAGGGTGACAAGCCTTTAAATCATGAAAATATTGATTTTGCAATTTGCGAAGAAATCTCGCATATCACATTATCACGTTATGTATGTATGTTTTCCTTATTGTTTCTGCGATATGTGAGATGCAAGTTGCTTACTATTGTTTCCAGGGCATAACCTATTGGTCAGGTTTTCTTATGTAAAGTGTTTTTCATTAAGAAGCGGACCTAAATACTTGTTTGTGATGTATCCGGGAGTGGGTCTAGGTTTCTATTGCATTTCGTAATTTCGATGGGCGGTAAGTTTTATGGTGTTCCTTTAAATGTCCGAAATGCGATGCGGTAAAGGAATTACTGTTATCGCAATTTCACATCTCGCACATTTTAAGGTAATTCGTTTAAGGTGTGCCTTCTGAGAATAGTGATATGCGATGTGGGCCTTAGATTCAATAAAATTCCTTAGGACTTAGTTTATATAAGAAGCATACTAGTTTCAAAATATTAAAGTGTGGAGTCCTCTTTTGATTGATTTTCGCTAGATTTGGTGGGTTAGAAAGGATTTCAACCACGCTTGATCATGCGATATGCGGGAAAGGGAGGCATTTAATAGTTTTTTGAAAAGGTGTTTGACTGATATCTTGTTTTATTAAAAAATTAATAAAGAAAATGCCTAAATGCTAAACTTATTTTTGGAAATATTTTTTAAAGGGTCCCCATTTATTAATGTAATATTGAGTACTACTATTAACGAATGGGGGGTTGTTGAATAGCACAAAATTTTTGTAGATACGAAAACCACCTCAGATGAAGGTGGGGATGTGTACTTGGCTTCTTCAAGTACGCATGTAGATCATGAGACATGGTTGATTGACTCGGACACATCCTTTCACTTCACTCCCCATAGAGAGTGGTTCTGCGAGTATGAGAAATATGATGGTGGTGTTGTCTTCTTTGGAGATGACAGGAAGGCTAAAATCGTTGGTCACAGAAAAGTTAAGTTGAATTTACAAGGTGGAAGGATTAGAACACTTCTGAGTGTTCTGCATATTCCTGCATTGACCAAAAATCTAATTCCTATAAGCAAGCTGGATGATGCAGGTGTAAAAACAGTGTTCAAGGAGGATCCCTGCAAGATGGTTTTGGGAGCACTGGTATTGATGCGGGGAGTTCAGATTGGAACTCTGTACAAGCCACAAGGTAGCACTGTTGTTGATGGGTGCAACAGTTCTGTGGTTCCTGAAAGTGTAACCGAAAATCTAGTCGTCTCTGGAGAAAAGTCCATGCTATGGCATCAAAGGCTTGGACATATTGGAGAGAGGGGCCTTCGAATACTTCATGGTAAAGGTATGGTAGAAGGTATGACTAATAGCTTTCTGGATTTTGATTTCTTGTAAAATTGTGTATATGGGAAGCAGAATCGAGTGAGTTTCCCATCTGGTGGTAAGAGGGCGAAACAAATATTAGAGCTTGTGGTGATGTTTTTGGACCTGTGAAAGTTCCATCACAGGGCAAGTCTGTGTACTATGTATCATTTATAGATGATTTCTTAAGGAATACATGGATATATTTCCTTAAGAAGAAATTTGAAGTCTTTGATAGGTTTAAAGAATTTTAGTCACTGGTGGAAAACCAGGCAGAGAAGAAAATAAAGGTGTTGAGGACAGATAATGGTGGAGAGTTTTGAAAGAAGGAATTTGAAGAATTCACTAAGAAGTGTGGTATAGCATGGAAAAATACTACTCCATACACACTTGAGAAAAATGGAGTTGCAGAAAGAATGAACAAGGCATTGATGGAAAGGGCAAGAAGCATGCTCAGTGGTGTCGGGTTAGGACAATAATTTTGGGCAGAGGTGCTGGAGAATGCATGTTACCTGGTCAACAGATCATCTTCATCAACGTTGGAGGATAAGACTCCACAAGAGGTATGGACTAGTAAGAAATCCTCTCTTTCACATCTGAGGGTATTTGGATGTGATGCATATGTACATGTTCCAAAGGAGAAAAGAACAAAGTTGGATAGTAAATCTGAAAAGTGCATCTTTATTGGGTATAAGGATAGTTTAAAGGGTTATAAACTTTGGAACCCAGTAACAAGGAAGGATATGTACAACCGAGATGTGGTGTTCAAAGAGGTGAAATATGTTATTAAACATGAATTCCAACCAAAGGAACCTCAGAAGATAGAGTTTGAGCTAAAGGAGGAAGAATCAGTCTCTACAGCAGAAGAGGAATCAGAAGATAAACATCCACAAACTCTGGTTGTGAGAAGATCAGTTCGAGAATGAAGGAAGCCAGAAAGGTATAGTCCATCTGTTTTCTGTTCAAAATTTTCTTTATCTATTACTGATGACGATCCCAGAACTATGAAGGAAGTAATAGATTCAGAGGATGGAAAACTCTGGAAAGAGGCCATGGTTGATGAAATGGCATCTTTGCACAAAAATGAGGCTTGGGATCTGGTGGAGTTGTCGGCTGGAAGGAAACACATTGGAAGAAATTGGGTGTTCAAGAAGAAGACAAATGTAGAAGGAAAGGTGGAGAAACATAAAGCTCAGTTGGTATTAAAAGGTTATTCCCAGGTGTTGGGAATTGATTTTGGTGATATTTTTTCTCCTGTTGCCAAGGTAGCTTCTATTAGACTACTTTTATCTGTTGTTGCTGCTTTTGATTTTGAGGTAGAATAGATGGATTTGAAGACAACATTTCTTCATGGGGATCTGGAAGAGGAGATCTACATGAAGCAACCTGAAGGCTTTGTTGTGAAGGGTAAGAAATAACTGGTATGCAAGTCAAAAAAGTCTCTGTATGGGTTAAAACAATCACCAAGGATGTGGTATCAAAAATTTGACACAATTATACGGGGACTTGGCTTCACCAGAAGAAAAGAATATCAATGTGTGTATTTAAATTAATTGGTGACCGTGTTATTTATATGGTATTGTATGTGGATGATATGTTGCTGGTTGGAAATGACAAAGAAATTATCCAAGATTTGAAGACCCAATTGTCCTCCAAATTCGACATGAAAGATCTTTGTGCTGCAAACTATATTTTGGGCATGGAAATTAAAAGAGACCAGGCAAAGAGGAAGCTCTGGTTAAACCAGAGGAAGTATGTCGAGACAATACTGCAGAGGTTTAATATGTAGGATAGTAAACCAGTGAAGGTTCCTATTCCTGTAGGTGTGAAGTTATCTACTGAACAGTGTCCCAAGGCACAAGAAGAGGAAGAGGACATGTCTTGTGTTCCATATGCAAGTGTAGTCGGTAGCTTGATGTATGTGATGGTCTGTACTAGACCAGACATTGCACATGCAGTGGGAGTATCAAGCAACTTTATGTCAAAACCAGGGAAGGAGCATTGGACAACAATGAAACGGTTTTTCAGGTATTTGCGTGGCACTAGTGATTATGGTTTGTGCTACCAAGGAAGACCATGATTGGACAAAGTTTTGGATATCTATGGCTTTATTTATGCAGACTGGGTTGGAGATCTATATCAAAAAAGATCTACAAGTGGGTATGTGTTTAACCTATTTGGAGGTGAAGTCAGTTGGATGAGTAAGAAACAATTTGTAGTGGCACTATCAACTACAAAGGTAGAATACATGGCAGCCACTCATGCAAGCAAGGAAGTAGTTTGGTTGCAGAGATTGTGTTCAAGTATGGGGTTAGTATAGGGAGCTATAAGGATAGAATGTGATAGCCAAAGTGCAATTTTCTTGGCAACGAACCTTGATTACCATTCAAAGACAAAGCACATTGATGTTCAGTATCACTTTGTGAGGGATATGATAGAAGACAAAAAGGTGTTGCTAGTAAAGGTGGACACTTTGAAGAATACTGCAGATGCATTGAAAAATCTGTGAGCTCTGAGAAGTTCTCTTGGTGTAGAGAAACAATGGGTGTTGCAGGGCTGGATAAATGACTAAGCTCTCCTATGGCCCCTTATGGAAAGAAAACAACAAGTGGGAGAATGTTGGGTTGTATTATATTCTTTTCGTAACTAGCTGCCCAAGTTAACCAGGGGGTTAGAGGGGGGGCAGTGCCCCCCCTTTATTGCGGCGATGGCATAGCGGGGGGGTCATAGGGGGTTAGAGGGGGGCAGTTAGCCCCCCTCTACAGGGTTCGGGGCACCACCATGGGGAAATTCTTTTTGGACACTATATTAGGTGGCAGACCTACTTATGGTTTTGTGCATGGCTTTTGCACATGGTTTTGGGCGCGATGGTTTTCGTTCCATGGTATTGAATGCTTTGGCATGTATATATATGTATTGTAACATTGAAAGGAACATAATGAAAAATCAATCTGGTAGTCCCAGTTTTGGGATCTAGGGGAAAATCTCTATGTATATTTGTTTTATGTGTTATGCTCTTGCTATTGTTTATTTTCTGTGTTTAGAATTCGTATGCAGGTAATTTCTATATGGGGTTAAAACCTATGCCTCTCGCCAGGAAGAGGCCACTTTGGCTTCGAGACACATTACAGGATGATGAGAGACAAGCTCTCGTTCGAAGATCATTTAGAGAAAGGAAGAAGCCATGCAGGTATCAGGGACATGTTGCAGCCATGAGCACTATGATTCAAGTAGAACCTCCAACATTTGAAGAAGTTGTAAAATAACAAGTTTGGAATGATGCCATGGCCAAAGAATATGAACCAATTATTAAGAATGATGTATGGGATGTTTTGTCGAGACCAAAGAGGAAATATGTGGTTACTTTGAAGTGGCTATTCAAGACCAGAAATGGAGTTGATGGTAGCATTGAGAAATATAAGGCAAGGTTCGTGGCTCAAGGATTCTCCCAAAAAGTGGGAGAAGATTATGATGATATATTTGCACCTATGGCTTGATATACAACCATTTATTCAATAGTTTCCCTTGCCACAAGTTAAGGACATACTCTTCATTAGATGGACATAAAGACAAAACCAAATATGGAAACGTGCTAAGTGACACCATAAAGCCTTCCTAAGTGGAATCGTTCTATGATGCAAGCGTTGTGGTAATGGCTCAGCCGCAAGGATTTTAAGTAGAGGACTGAAGGACACATGTTTGTAGATTGAAGAATGAATTGTATGGTTTGAAGCAAGCCCCCAGAGCATGGTATGCACACATATAAAGTGATTTGGTAAAGATGGGATTCATAAGAAGTAATGTTGATCCCAACCTTTACTTCAAGGTATTCCCAAGGTATGTTGTTGATTTTGATTGTATATGTTGAAGACCTATGCTAAATAGGTAGTGAGCCCCTAGTTATTGAGTGTAAGAGGGAGCTAACCTATGAATTATATATGAAGGACCTTGGTCTCATGCACTACTTTCTAGGCCTTGAGGTGTGGCAAAGGCCCGATGATATTTTCCTTTCAAAAGGAAAATATATTGTGAAGTTGTTGGAAATATTTGGAATGACAGAATGCAAGTCACTACCCGCACTAATATAAATTAACTTCAAGAAGTTATGTGGAGAATATGTATGAACCAATTTGGCGAATCCATTCGAGTATAGATAGTTGATTGGGGCTCTGGTGTTCCTAGTAAACACCCGTCTGGACATATGATATGCAGTGATTACATTGAGTCAATTCATGACTAAGCCTCTCCATGCACAATGGATTGTTGCCAAACAAATTTTGAGATATTTGAATGGGACTATCATACTTGGTATGAGATATTTTGTCGAATATGTTTGAGTTCATGGATACACCGATGCTGACTGGGTAGGAAATGTTATCGATGGGAAGAGTACGTCTGGATGTTGTTTCAGCCTTGGATATACCATGATATCATGGATGAGCAGGAAGCATAAGTCCATAGCATTGAGAACCACCGAGGCAGAGTATATTGGGACTAGCATGTCTAGCTGCGAAGTAGTTTGGTTGGGGAAACTCTTTGGAGAGCTATTTGAGTAGGTCCTAAATACTACAATGATATATTGTGACAATAAGAGTGGGATTCGTCTAGAATATAATCCTATATTTCATGACAATTCCAAGCACATATAGATTTGATAACACTTCATTCGAGACATGGTGTAGAGAGGATCAGTTTGACTCCATCACATATCGACAGATGAGAAGATTACATATATTCTCACCAAGGCTTTTTCGAAAGGGAAGTTCTTGGTTTTCAGAGAGAAACTTGGACTAATGGATGTGACCCCTCTTGAGAAGGTACATCACTGATCAAGAACACTAAGCCTGCTCTTCCCCCCTGTCTGAGCTCCCAGGGTGAGGAATTGAGATAGAGGGTTCCTAGGGTTGAGGGATCTCTGGACAATAGGGTCATAGATGTTTCTCCCCTGTCTATTACCCATAGGATTGGAGATGTTTCTCCCCTATATTTTTCTTTTCAGAGTATACCCAAGTTAGCATCATACCCACAAGTTCGACTTGTTGGGATTATCGCTCCCCGTCTGGCCAACGGGTTGAGAGTGTACTTGGGGTTATACAACCCAAGCTGATTATGATGCAGGTGTTCTACCAGATAACTCTTAAGGGTCATCATTGGGAAGATTAGTGAGAAATAGGATGGGTTGAGATGTGCTCCCCTATATCACCTATTTCTCTATATGGGGTTGTATATGTTTAGCTCCCCCATGAGATTCTGGGTTGAGATGTGCTCCTCGATGTAGATTCAGGTTGAGATGTGCTCCTTGATATTTTTCTCAAATTGAGATGTGCTCTCCAACATTATAGGGGGTAGAAATAATGCTTCCCAATACTTCTTCTTTATATTTTATAATGTTTCAGCAGATAAAGTTCAATAGAGATGGGACATGATATGCCGACATGATATACATGACAGGATGTTTGATGATCAGATATTGACAGGTGGAATTCTCCCTAGTTGAGAGGGAGTGTTAAATTATGAAACTATGGTAAAATTACACTTTAGATAGATCATTTGATGGAGATTATTATTGCATTGAATTACTCTTTTCGAAAGGACCAAAATTGACCTAAAGATCACTCAAATCAAATAAGGGAAAGTGTACTTATGAAGGAAATCCCTCGTATGCACATTTGGAGAAGGTCGGCCCTAAAACAAATTGAACACCCATGTAAGCCTATAAATACAAGTGACCTCAAGCTCATTTGATAATCACTATTCATCTTTTTCTTCTCCTCTTCATTGATTTTTTTGCACAGGTCTGAGGCTCGAACAACAAAAGAAGTTCCCAAAGGTCTGAAATTACAAGGTGTGAGACTCACATTTATTTTAGGGTTTTGGGTTACAGTCGTTGGATTTTGCCATGGTAGATTCGGCCATAGTCGCAGGAATCATAGGCTCAAGGGAGCCACTGGAAACCTTCAATCACACGCACAACTCCTCATCCATGTGGCCGGAAAGTTTGACTGAGTTTTGACCACTGACCATAGTTGACCGCAAATGGGAAAAATTGTCTTTGATATATTATGATTTGGAAACATATTTCTTTATATTGTTTGTTTTTTTTGTTGGATAATATTGTATTGGGCTCATTGTACTCCTTACTGACCATTTTATGACAATCTAATAGAAGAATATTTTTCAAAGGGTTTTTCCCTGGTCTTTGACCAAATCTGGTGTCTCTTATTGATGTATTGATTGTCTCCTTTGTCATTGAATTTATTTTTCTATCTTCAATTACTATTGATGAATGGAAAGACTAATTGTATTTGGAGATATTTTTAATTGAATTATTGAATTGGGATAAAGTAATTGATTCAACATAGAACAATATAAAAAGTTAACAGGTCGTTGGGTCTTAGAAGTCCCTTTTGTAAGCAAATTATAAAGAAGAAGAGAGGCATTTTTCTGGGTTTTCCCCTAGCTTGGAGCCTATATATTATGTACTAATTCTCTTTGTGATCTTCACTGTATTTCATAATTTCCTTATGAACAAATTGAAATAAGTAATAAAAGGCCAATTAACATCACAAGTAAATATCAAGATAAGGAAAATAATTTATAATCATCAAGTCTCCACATTTTCCAACATGGTATCAGAGCTAAGGTTCAAGAAAGGGACTGAATATCATAGTTTAGTTGGAACAATGATAAGGGTTATGAATAAGGGTTTCAAGTTTCTTAAGAACCCTGCTACATCCATCAAGGGTTTCTTGTTGAAAATGGTCTCCAAGCTAGCAATGGAAGCAACAAAAGGAAGTTTTTTCTCCACTCTATCTGGTACTTTTAAAAATGAGAATGTTTGGGCCATTAATAGTGGAGCCTTCAAGTATATGATAGGAGACTACAACCAAATTCAGACTTTGTCAAAAGGAAATTCATCTCATTCTATCGAACTTGGAGACAAAAAAATATATCCAGTAAAAGGCATTACATCTACATCATTGGAGCTCGAGTCAAGTGGCAGCATTCACCTCAACAACATCTTGTATGTTCCAGGTTTGGAGAAAAAATACTTTCTATTTATTTTATAGAGGATAAGAGTGATAGAGTTTCTTTTGTTGATGACAAGGTTTTGGCTTGGGGTAAGGGCTCTAGTATTAATGAAGTAAGGGTAATTGTAGTTCATGAGGGGACATTGTACAGACTCCATACAACTCTAGCTGAAACCCTAGTTCACTTGGAAGTGAGTCCTTCCAAACTATGGCATAGAAGGTATGGACACCTTCATTCTAATATTTTCCATCTCTAATTCAAATGGTCAATGTCTTCCTTGAAATAAAGGAATATCATGAAGGGCCCTGTAAGGGATGTTATTTAGGCAAGAATGTAAAAAAACCATTTGTAGGTAGTGACACCATATATAAGGAAATTTTAGATCTTGTACACTTAGATGTATGTGGCCTATGGAAGTAAATTCTCTTGGTGGGCATCAGTATTATGTGACCTTCATTGATGATTACTCAAGAAAAACTTGGTTATACCTTCTCAAGAACAAGGATGAAGTTTCAAGAGTTCAAGAATGAAGTGGAAAACCTAACTCAGAGAAAGATTAAAACTCTGAGGTTTGATAATGGTGGCAAATACACCTCCAAAGAATTAATAGCTTTCTGCAAGGAAGCAAGAATCAAGAGGAAGCTCATTATTCCCTATAATCATGAATAAAATGGTGTGGATGAAAGGAAGAATTGTACTATTGAATAATGTGTCAAAACTATGCTACATGATTAGGATATCCCTCAATTCCTATGGGGATAGGCATGTGTGATAGTTGCTTACTTGCATAACTGAAGTCCTCATAGAATCCTCAACAACATGACTTTGGAAGAAGCATTTACATGGAATAAGCCAAGTGTGGATCATCTTCGTATATTTGGTTGTCATGTGTATATTGATGTACCCAAGGATAAAAGAAAGAAGTTAGATCCTACCAGTCTAAGTGACATCTTTGTTGGGTACAATGCTTCATCTAAAGCATACCTAATCTATATCATGGAGGATCGGTGAATTGAGGTAAGCAGAGATGTCATATTTGGTGAAAGTATAACTTACAAGAAATCAAAGGATGTTCTAGTTTCACTCTAATGAAGAAGAGATACTCATTTTTGAGGATATCTCTAGGGACAATGATGGTCAAGAAACGAGACCTACTCAAGAAGATGTTGAAGGTACTTGCAAGCCTATACAAAAGTAATTGTTCTAGAAAATTGAAAGAGGCTTGTTTGGTTAAAAACCACTCTTCAAGAGGTAGAAAGACATAAAAAAATCAGGATCATCTAGGGTAAGTAAGAGACCAAAGAGGCATTCAGGATATGTTGCATATATAACGAATCTTATTGAAGTAGAACCTTCCTCCTTTGAGGATGCAGCTAAAATCAAGAGTGGAGGGATGCTATGTTAGAAGAATACTAGTCCATAATGAAGAGCTATGTATGGGAGATTGTCCCTAGACCAAGTGACAAAATCGATAGTCACTTCAAAATGGATTTATAAGATAAAGCACGTTGCAGATGGGAGCATCAATAAATAAAAAGCAAGGTTTGTAGCAAGGGGCTTCTCAAAGAAAGAAAGGATTGATTATGAGAAAAACTTTTTCTCACACAACTAGATATACAACAATAAGATTGCTTGTTTCGTTTTTTTCTTCTATGAGATGGAACATCCATCAAATGGATGTCAAGAAAGCCTTCTTGAATGGGACTATTGATGAAGAGGTTTATAATGAGAAGCCTCAAGGATTTGAAATAAATTAGAGGGAGACTCATGTATGTAGGTTGAAGAAAGCTCTATATGGCTTAAAGCAAGCACCTAGAACTTGGTATGCTAGAATGGATGCATGCCTACTAAGACTTTGTTTTAGCAAGGGTTATGTAGATCAAAACCTATACATCAAGGTGTTCCATGTAGATCCAATTATTATACTCTTGTATGTTGATGATCTACTAGTCACAGGTGTAGAACATCAGATCTAGGAATGCAAGAGGCAATTATATTGAGTTGAGCAGCAAAAGCATAACCTACAAATAAATTTTTATTGCATAAAATGATGGCAAATAAACAAAATAGCATAACAATCAAACACAAAAGTTGACACAATGTTTTACATGGTAAAACCATTATTGTGAGGGGAACATCCATGGAGCAATGATAATCGATATTCTTATTATTTAGTAGATATTTACAACAACCAACTCATAGACATACATTATCCAACTATTCAACCCACTCTCCATTTTTTTTTTGTGTTCTTATTGCCTCTACAAGCTTA
Source organism: Pinus tabuliformis (assembly GCA_031772625.1). Taxonomy (NCBI): domain Eukaryota; kingdom Viridiplantae; phylum Streptophyta; class Pinopsida; order Pinales; family Pinaceae; genus Pinus; species Pinus tabuliformis. Next base: position 1,477,848,240 of record CM062818.1, read on the forward strand.
CACGGATAAATAAAAACCTATCAGTTTTTTTCTAAATTATAAAACAAAAAAATTCCTTTTATATGTTTTTTTTCAAAAATTAGATTAGAAAAAACAACCCAAATCAAAGGAACCAATTTTAGCTATTATCCCAAAATATAGGGAAATAGTTGGCAACTTCTAACAATCTCCACCTTTACAATAATTTACCTGATATATCATGCCCAAATTATTCATCACCTTTCATTCAAGCCAAGAGAGGCTAGCCACCATTTCAACTTCTTTAACAAAACTAGTTTTGTGAGCATGTTTGCACAATTTTGCTTTGTATGGACTTTTTCCATAGCCATTGCTCCACTTTGATCAATAAACTATCTTACAAAATGGTACTTGGCATATGTTTTATCTTAATATGATAAGTTGGATTCCTCACCAAATGAATAGTACTTTGACTATGACAAAATACTTTCACCTTGTCTTGCATCCTTCCAAACTCACCTAGCAAACCTTTTAACCAAATGGTCTCTTTGCAAGCATGTGAGATAGTTATGTATTCTTCCTCAGTAGTGGATAAAGAAACTATGTTTTGAAGCTTTGATATCCAACTAATAGTGCCACCTGCAAGAGTAAAAACATATCCAGAAGTGGATCTCCTCTTGTCCAAGTCACCTGCAAAATATGAATCAACATAACCACAAACTAAATCACTACTACCATTATAGGTGATATAATAATTACTTGTGCCCCTAAGATATCGAAGCACCCATTTCATTGTTTCCCAATACTCTTTACCTGGATTTTTCATGTATCTACTGACAACACTAATTGCATGTGAAATATTGAGCCTTGTATTAAGCATCCTACTGCATTAGCATATGGTACACTAGACATATACTCCTTTTCTTCATCATTACTAGGACATAAAATTGAACAAAACTTGAAATGGGAAGCTAAAGGGATTTGAACAGGTTTCACATTATTCATACCAAATCTTAGAAGTATTTTCTCCACATACTTCTGTTGTGATAACCACAACTTACCATTTTTCCTGTCTCTATGTGCCTCCATGCCCAAGATTTGTTTCGATGCTCCAATATTCTTCAGTTCGAAAGTCCTAGCCAGCTGAGCCTTTAACCTATTGATAAAAAACATGCTTTTTCTTGTTATAAGAATATCATCAACATATAACACCAAAATATGAATATGCCATTTTCCAACTTCTTAAAGTAAACATAATGACCATACTCACTTTTGGTAAAATTGTAGCGCACTATGAAGGAATCAAAATTCTTCTATCATTTCCTGGGAGACTGCTTCAGGCCATGCAATGAATTATTGATTTTTCACACGAACCTCTTGTTGCGATTTTGAACAAACCCTTTTGGTTGTTCCATATATATATCCTCATCCAAATCTCATGTAAGAACGATGTTTTAACATCTAGCTACTCTAACTATAGATCAAGTAATGCAACTAATGCTAACACAATTAGAATTGAAACAATCTTAACAACTGGTGAAAAAATCTCATGAAAATCAATACCTTCCTTCTGAGAATATTCTTTTGCAACTAGTCTTGTTTTGTACTTTTGAACAATATCATCAACTGCTTTCTTCAATTTGTAAACTCACTTGCAATCGAAAACTTTCTCGTCCTTAGGAAGTTCCACTAGATCCCATGTCTTATTTCTTTGTAAGGAATCCATTTCATCTTTCATTTCTACTTTCCATTTATCACTATCAGATACTTCCATTGATTCCTGATAAGAACTAGGTTCTCTATCATTAGAAACCAAAGAAACAGTTGTAGCAAAATCACCATACCTTTTAGGAAAATATTTGACCTGTGTAGATATTTGTAGAAGTTGTTATGATATTTCCTCAGTTTCTTGAGAATTTTTTGCATCCTCATTTTATTATGTAGGAGTTTCTTCATGAACATCTTCATGATACTCCTCCCTTGAAGATGATCGAGTTTCCAATTGAACTTGATGAATCTATGGTACTTTTTGTTATTTCATTTCACCATCTAAATCTGATTTTATGAGCGATGATTCATCAAATATGAAATTTTTGTTAATGATGATTTTGTGGGTAGTAGGATCCCACAATATATACCCCTTAACTCCATCACCATATCCAACACAGATTAATAATTTTTATTCTCGATCTAATTTATAAAATTGATTCTTTAGAATAAGAGCCTAGGAATCACAACCAAAAACTTTAAGATTTGAATAATCACAAGGTTGAATTGTCCATACCTCTTCTGGAATCTTACAATTAATTTTAGTTGATGGTGAATGATTTACCAGATAGTACGCTATAAGAACTGCTTCTGCCCACAATTCTTGTTGCAACTTGGCATTACTGAGCATACTCCTTGCTCTCTCTAGAAGAGTCTTATTTATGTGTTCAACAACACCATTTTTATGAGGAGTATAACTTGTGCCTTTATGTCTTTTGATCCTAGCTTCCTTGCAATGTTTTTCAAATTCCTTTGAAGTAAACTTAGATCCATTTCCAGTTCTTAAACATTTAATTGACCTATCAGTGCTCTTTTCAACCAAAGCTCTATACTTCTTAAAAGCATCAAATACATTAGCTTTTATTTTCAGTAAATAGATCCACACCTTTCTATAGTAATCATTTGTAGATGTTTCAAAATATGAAGACCCTCCAAAAGGTACTTTAGGAGATGGTCCGCAAATATCTGAATGGATGTAATCAAGGATACCTTTACTAACATGTTTTCCTATTTTAATTTTTTGTCTAGATTTCTTTCCATAAATATAATGGTCACATAAATTCAAATTCAGAGATTTCAAGCTTAGAAGTAACTTACGATCAACCAATATTTTCATCTTTTTCTCACTAATATGACCCAAGCATTGATGCCATAAATGAGTAAAGCCACTTGCACCTTCAAATGTTACTATTGCATGAATTTTTTTTGTCCTTCCTTCAAGCTTATAAAGGTTCCAAGCCTTTTATCCTTCATGACTACCAAGATGTATTTCATCACCTTCATAACTCCACCTTGAACTATACATTTATAACCAACAAAATATAACACTCCCAAAGATATTAAGCTCCTTCTAATCTTAGGAATGTGCCTCACCTCTATTAACGTTCTAATAGTACCATCATACATTTTAATCTTGATACTATCAATCCCATCAGTTTTTCATGTAACATCATTACCCATGAAAACCACGCTACCATCAATAGATTGGTATGAAGACACATGTGATGGGAAGCACCAGAATCTAGCAACCAATTATGATGATGTTGAGAAATAGTAGAAGTGGAAAATACCTCATCAAAAATACCTGCACTTGTTTCAGCTGAATTAGCTTCCTTTGTAGAGTCCTTTTTTTATTTTCCACCAATCCTTCTTAAGAAGCCCCGATTTGTTACAATACCAATGCTTTAACTTACTCTTCTTACCTTTTGACTTTGATGTTGATGTGTCTCTCAAATTTTCATATTTTTCTTTGGATTGACCTCTGGCCACCATTGCTTCTGATGTTGAGGTTTCAAAGTTAGATTTCCACCTAGTTTCCTTAGACAAAAAAGCTCCCACATCAACATCAAAATTAATGTTATCAGTAAAAGTAAAACTAATAGGGGTTAAAAAATGTTCCCAAGACTCAGGAAGAGAACACAATAGTGTAACCTCCTTGTCTTCTCCTTCAATATTTAAATCTATGCTAGATAACTGACATAAAAGAATATTGAAAGAATTCAAATGATCAAAGATATTTGTACCTTTCTTCATCCATAAACTGTATAAATTCCACTTCAAGTAGATTATGCTTGTCAAGGACTTTGTCATATAAAGGATTTCTTAGTCCATAACCCTGATGTTGTTTTATCTCCAACAATGTTAAACAACACATCACTTTCCAAACACAGGCGAATAGCACTTAGGTATTTTACATCCATGTCCTCCTAGTCTTCATCATCCATCTCCATGGGTTTCTTTGCCCTACACAACATCGTCTTTTGCACTCCTTATTGTATGAGAATATCCCGCATCTTAATCTTCCATAGCTCTGTTGTGCCTCCAAAATGTCTTCAAAATGACATCCACTTTCACCTTTATCGCCATCATTTCACTCACATGTCACAACTCCATAACCATATAACTTTTCATTAGCCACCATTTTCATAAATATATGGGTTAGGATCCTTATTTACCAAAGTTATTTATTTTATGTGTTTAAAGTGAACTTATGATTAAAAACTAGGAAATTAACATGGTTTCATGTATCTATATATGTGGCTTGAGTTTCATGACATGTAGGTCATTTGGAAGCTTCCAAGGCACCCTTAAGTGGCCTCCAATGCTCAAATTCGAAATCCCTTCAAAGGATATTTGGATGAAGGTCAAAGAAGGATATGTGTCCTATTTGGATTGTAACTCTATGAGGTGTGTCATCATTTCTTATTTGGATTAGAATTTTATGAGACACTTAGGGGATATGTGTCTCATTATGAGCTATTTGGTTGTAACTATATGAGATTTTAGTGGATCTTCATTAAATAGGGTAAATTCTTATGTTTTTGTATAAATCAAAGAGCCTTCTCCTTTGAAAGACATGTGTAAAGTTGGAGAAATTCTCATGTTTTTAATAGAGAATTTGGAGCTTATACTTGGAGATTTGAAGATTTTTTTTTTCTTACACATGGAGCTTGTTCACTTGCCATCCTCATACACCAGTGGAATGGCCATCTAATGATTATGACATTTAATTGCTTTTATAGATTAAAGTTTATTTGCTTTCTTAGTATTAGTTTTAGAATGACTGTGTAATCTTTGCTTTTCTAAAAACATTTCAATAGGGAAGATTTATGTATTTTCTAATTGGATTAAGTTTGAGGCAAGGGCTCATAGTTATTTAGTTTCCTTTCATGTTCTTTTATTTACTTTCTTGGATTAAACCATCAATTCATTGTATAATTGAATAAAGGATCAGGCCAATAAGGTGACTTCAAATTGGGTGATTGAATGTTCAACCTATGCAATCATTGAGCTTTACTTTTTTGTGCTTTTATATTTGATTTTAAGATCCTCATTTAATTTCATTAACTGATATTATTAAAGATCATTCTAAGAAATTGATTTAATCATATTTCAAAATTAAATGGTTGAATATTTGATACATGCAATTACTGAGTTATTTTCTACGCACTTTACTTGCTTTTCTAGGACATTAGAAGTTAGAGTATAAATAGTTTCTTACACATCATCTCAAGAAGATAACACTTCATAATTGAATGCTAGAGTAACTAAGCATACATTAGTTGTTTTTGATTTCACAGGTTAGTTGAATTTCATTTTCATTATTTGATTTCATAAATTGGATGAATTGGTTTTCGTTATTTTGTAGTTAGATTGATCTAAACTGAAAGACAATTTCTAGCACATACAATGCACGCATGCTTCACAAGTTTACGAAACCCCGGGTTGACAAATTAAATGACATGCAATCACTTTGCCCCAACATTTTGGTGCCGTTGCTGGGGAAGTGTGCATAGGAACTAACTTCCAGTTTAGAGTGTATTTTATTTATTTTTGTTTTTACTAACCATTTATGGACAAAGGATATAGAATGCAGCCCAAAGACTACATTGAGGAATGGTATCAAGAAGCGGTTACACCACAATATTCATCAATTCTTCAAGAGATCCTTGCGGAAAATCTAAAGGTTAAAACGATTTCTCATGTCCTCATGCACAATCAGGTACATTTTGCAAATTTGGATATGAACATTTTAGAAAGTTTAATCCGTAAATGGCTCCATTCGAAACATTCATATACTTAAAAAAAAAAAAAAAAAACAAACAAACAAACAAACAAACAACTTTTAAGTAAGATAAACTAGGAAATAAAATCAAGCTTGAATGCATTTTTTTTTTAAAGTTTTTAGACTTTAAAATCTTCTAGAATTTTATTTATTTTCTTGCATTTCTTCATTAAACTCACAAAAATATTTTCAATAAAAAAATCATGTTTTGATAATAAAAAAAATCATGTTGGATTTTCAATAAAAAAATAATAATAATAAAACATTAAAAAATAAACAATTAAAAACAAACAAAAAGAATGCATAGAGAACAAAAAATAAATAAACAATAAAATACAAACATATAAAATAAAACAATAAAAAATGCATAAAACCAAACCAACGTAACTTACCACAAAACATTTAAAATGAAATACAAAATCAAGTATAGTCGTTAAAAATTCATTGAGTACAAAACGAAGGCCAAATCAAACAAAAACCCCACCATTAACTCGTGAATTCAATAAGACAAGGTTAGTTACTAGTATGACAAAGAGGTACAAACACGCAATTATGAATGGCGAAATCTGGTTTTTTTTACCTGCCATAAATTATGGTTTGCATACTTATTAAAAAATTGTAAAAGGATTTCCGTCAAGGCTCTGAATTTAGGCGCAACGACTGATTTGTATAAAAATGATAGCGACTTGGTTAAAGCGAGGGCAACGATGGTGAAAATACATCCTTTAAATCCATTGTTCGAAGTGGTCTCCTGCAAAAATAAAAACAATCTGATTGTGCAATCGCTTAATAACTAAAATCATAAATGGTGGACGTAATGTTTGAACAATTGGAAAATTAAAGGAAATCTGAAGAAATTTAACAGAAATTTCGAAACCAATGTGCTTGTTATTTTGTCGCCCTACATTTTCCAGGTTATGTAAAAAAAAAAAAAAACCTGTTTTTACTTGCGGCCTTCTGCAAGAATTTAACAAGACAATCATGAACCAGTAGGCATAACCAACAGACCAGCAAATAAAAAAAATTCAGCCACAACGATCGATTTTTGTTGCCAGAGCATCATAAAAAAAGTAAACTGTTTTGACACATTATTTTAAAATGAGTTTTCTGAGCAAACTAAGGAAAATTTCAAACAACTGAGACACGGGTTTTTCTCAGAATAGGCCAAATTAAATAACCCAGAAATGGTTTCATCAATTTTGCAATCGTTTGAGAGAAATCTGAAATTCTGCGGGACCCTGTTTCGCTGACTGCGTGAGGAAAAACGATTTCTACTTAATACATGGTGAATTTTTTAAACATGGCACATTGGAGAAGGAAGAATTCAAATTAAAAACAAACTCTGCTGGTTGGAATATCTTTGTCGGTTACAATAAATTCGATAATAGAAACTCCCTGGTGTTGTTCATTGTATTTTGAACTCCCGCAAATATCTCAAGCAATCCCTTATCTGTTTTGGTTAAATACAATCCTGTGAAAGCTAGATGATCGTCATGGTATATGCTAGTATATCAAATGCACTCAAAATTGTTCATTGTTGAATTGGCTTTGAATTACGTGGTGTATCTTTTCAAGCATTCAAACCATGTATATGCATTGAACTATTATATTCAAGAGCGTGAGTTTGGTTGAATAATTTTATATGTGTTGGTTCATGCATTTGGTTTCATTCAAGGCTACTGTGGTTTTTAATGCTGGAGTGAATTCGTACCCATGAGGCATTGCAATTATCACTAGATTTTGGCTCCAGTAAACCACAACATTGTTTTTTGCTCTTTGAATTCATTTTTGGTTATTTACAAACTTGGGTTGTTTGTTTAGGATTTAGCTATAGAAACTATGCACATTCTGTAGTTGAACAATGATTCTGCAACTAATCGACAATTTTGCAGCTGAATAGCAATTCTGCAACTAATCAACAATTCTACAGCTATGCATTTAACTCAATGATTTATTTGTCAAACAATGCATTCTAACCAGAAATTCATGATCAACATGCCATTTCATCTGCTTACATCATCTTTCACTGTAGCATCATGTTCCCATGCCACATTTTACATGACAATTTTCACCGTTACATAAAAATTTCAAAACAGTCTAGCATTCTCATACAACATCGGAATTCGATGATTCAAGCATCGTTGGAAATATCTTGACAAGATCTAAAAAATGAGGAAGCTATTATTAGATTTTGAAACAGTACAGAATGAAAAAATTTCTGAAAAGAAACAACAGGTAACTTAAGGCACTACTTTCGACACAAGTATAAACTCTTTTGGTTTTCTTTCATGAACTTGTTTAATAGTACCGATTCTTATTTTTTTATGTAAGTCATTAACAGAGAGATTGATCACCTCTCTATTTGATAACCTTACAATCCATTGTAGAAGAGGTAATAGTTTTTTTGCAGGTTCCAAGAGGAAGAACAGATGACCATAAGCAAATAGTGTCTCTCAAAGACCACATTTATTTCACAAGAAAATGATCAGAGCAGCAACAGAGATGAAACATCAATGCATGAGCACATGTCACTGCATATCAGATCCAGCAGTTGCAAGCCTTTCAGATGCTAGTGTTTCCATTGCATCCATACTCCTTCAGTCAATAAAACCTTCATCTCATTTCCTTGGCAGTCGCATTGCATTTCACTTAGTCAGTCATTAAAATTCTCATCTCATTTTCCTTCACTCCTCATTTTTATTCATAGAAACTATATTTTCTTACCTTGCTTTCACTAACCCATAATCCATTTTCATAAAGACATTCAACTCGCTTACATGCTGATTTGTCCTTTTACTTTTCATTCACTTGTCATTTTCTTTTTCGTTAAATAAACCTTGATCCGCTGCAAAATTTTCCATTCATAGTCTTTCAAAATCATTGTTTCATGCTCGTGTTAGATGATGGAGGATTCCTTAAGGCCTTCCTTCTAACAAGCCTTGGCCTATCGACATCGACACATTATCTAGGTCCAAGGCTAGAGTCCTCATTAGTACCTTGAGGCTTGTATGCCTTAATGACAGGCTCTCTCGCCAAAAATAATGGTAATACATCAATGTTCCTTGATCGTTGGATCTTGCAAGTGGCTCAACATTAGCTCATTTATTCGCCCTTCACAAGATGTACTTAGGTACCTTGGCACTTGTTGACATTAATGGTGAGTTTGCCTCGCATTGGTTAACGAAATTCATTAATGGTCGGTAATCCAATGACCTATCTTCATGCTCGACACTGACACATTTATTCGCATGACTAGAGTTGTACCATCAGTTTTATAGCGATTGAAGACTATATCATTTCAACATTTTGCAGCAGATACAACAAATTTAGCAGCAGAAATAAAGAATCCACTTCACAACCTCATCCACCATTTATGCAACCAAGAAGTAGATGAATTCTACATTTCATTCCATGATCCAGAAGCAGCCACACTCTTCAATTTCCATAACTCATGCACATTGAAGGTAAGTGAAGGTATGTGGTTTTCTAATTTTTAGTCATGCAATTCCTTAAATACTAAAATTGTAACTTTGGGAAATTCCTCACTTCCTCTTTCACATTGTCATATCTTTAGTTGGGGGGAAGGGACATCATTTCATATTCATATATCATACACCATCACACATTTTCATTTCATCCTAACATACTTGTCCTAATCAATTATGATTGCATTATGGTTCAAAAAGTTATATGATTTGCAAATAATGCCTAAATTATGAGCACACTGTATGGCTGATTTTAAAGATGCATTCTTAAATATGTTCAATGAATCTTGCTGCAACAAAAAGAAACAAGGTATTGAAACACAAGAACCAATACCAATTAGAATTTTGTTGAAACACAAGAACCAACCAAACATGCTGCAATTCAATGTAAGACAAGGAATACTTTGCAAAAATAAATAAAATTGTCAAATTCAAAGTTTAAGGACATACGATATAAGCCAAGCTCATTCAAAAGAAAAGACGTTGCAAGTAAATCAAAGGAATTAATGCAATATTCGCATGAGGACATGCAATTACTCTAGTTGGGGGGTATGTTGTGCCTCCAAAATGTATTCAAAACGACATCCACTTTCACCTTTATCGCCACCATTTCACTCACATGTCACAACCCCATAACCATATAACCTTTCATTAGCCACCATTTTCATAAATATATGGGTTAGGATCCTTATTTACCAAAGTTATTTATTTTATGTGTTTAAAGTGAATTTATGATTAAAAACTAGGGAATTAACATGGTTTCATGTATCTATATATGTGGCTTGAGTTTCATGACATGTGTAGGTCATTTGGAAACTTCCAAGGCACCCTTATGTGGCCTCCAATGCTCAAATTCGAATTCCCTTCAAAGGATATTTGGATAAAGGTCAAAGAAGGATATGTGTCCTATTTGGATTGTAACTCTATGAGGTGTCTCATCATTTCTTATTTGGATTAGAACTCTATGAGACACTTAGGGGATATGTGTTTCATTATGAGCTATTTGGTTGTAACTATATGAGATTTTAATGGATCTTCATTAAATAGGGTAGCTTCTTATGTTTTTGTATAAATAGGAGAGTCTTCTCCTTTGAAAGGCATGTGTAAAAGTTGGGAAAATGCTCATGTTTTTAATAGAGAATTTAGAGCTTATACTTGGAGATTTGAAGATTTAGTTTTGTCTGCATATGGAGCTTTTTCACTTGCCATCCTCATACACCATTGGAATGGCCATCTAATGATTGTGAGATTTAATTGCTTTTATAGATTAAAGTTCATTTGCTTTCTTAGTATTAGTTTTAGAATGACTGTGTAATCTTTGCTTTTCTAAAAACATTTCAATATGGAATATATATGTATTTTCTAATTGGATTAAGTTTGAGGCAATGGCTCACAGTTATTTAGTTTCCTTTCATGTTCTGTTATTTACTTTCTTAGATCAAACCATCAATTCATTGTATAATTGAATAAAGGATCAGGCCAAGAAGGTGACTTCAAATTGGGTGATTGAATGTTCAACCTATGAAATCATTGAGCTTTACTTTTTCGTGCTTTTATATTTGCTTTTAAGATCCTCATTTACTTTCATTAACTCATATTCCTAAAGATCATTCTAAGAAATTGATTTAATCATATTTCAAGATTGAATGGTTGAATATTTGATACATGCAATTACTGAGTTATTTTCTACACACTTTACTTGTTTCTCTAGGACATTAGAAGTTAAAGTATAAATAGTTGCTTACACATCATCTCAAGAAGGTAACACTTCATAATTGAATGCTGGAGTAACTAAGCATACATTAGTTGTTTTTTATTTCACAGGTTAGTTGAATATCATTTTCGTTATTTGATTTCATAGATTAGATGAATTGGTTTTCGTTATTTTGTAGTTAGATTGATCTAAACCGAAAGACAATTTCTAGCACATATAGTGCACGCATGTTTCACAAGTTTATGAAACCCCCGGGTTGACAAATTAAATGATAGGCAATCACTTTGCCCCAACAAGCTCAAAGCTATTACTCCCATTAAACTTTTCGACTTCAAACTTTGCACCCTACATCTTCGCCATTTACACATATTTTCCCAAAAGCTCTGATACAACTTGTTGAGTTGAGAAGTGAAATAGTAACCTATAAAAAAAATTTAATTGCATAAAATAATGGCAAAAAAATAAATAAATAGTAGAATAATTAAACACATGAATTGACACAATGTTTTACATTGTAAAACCCTCCTTTTGAGGGAAACATCCACGGGGCAATGCTAATCAATATTCTTATTATTCAAGGGAGATTTACAACATCCAACTCACAGACATACATTATCCAACCATTCAATCCACTCTTCATTCATTTTTTATTTTCTTATTGCCTCTACAGGCTTACATGGATAAATAACAACCTATCAGATTTTTTATAAATATGTCCATGACTTTTAACGTAGTTACATAAGAAAAATTTTACATAAAAGAAGAGAATTAATTTTATATGTTTTTTTTCAAAACTTGGGTTAGAAAAAACAGCCCAAACCAAATAACCAATTTTAGCTATTATCCCAAAAATATAGGGAAATAGTTGGCAAGTTCTAACAAGTTAGCAGTGGAGTTCGATATTTAGGATCTTGTAATTATACATTATTACTTGGCACTAGAAGTGTGGTAGAAGTCATGAGAGATATATCTTGGTCAAGGTAAATATGTGATCAATATGTTTCAGAAGTTCGACATGATGGATTGAAAAGCCTATGATGAATCCTATGATTACAAATATGAAGAAGTTGAGGAGTTCAGATTCTAGTCAGGTAGACCCTACTTACTACAGATAATTGAGTGGGTCCTTGATGTATCTGGTACACACTAGAACGAACATTTGTTTCTCAATAAATGTCCTTAGTTAGTTTTAGGTAGAAAACAAGATACAATTGCTTTGAGCAGTGTTAAAGTTGCATATGTTGTTGCAAGCAAAGTCTGTCGGGAAGTAGTTTGGCTTAGGAAGTTGCTATCACAATTGTTTGAAGGACTACTCATCCCTACATGGATACATTGTGATAGTGAGAGATTCATAACATTGATAGAAGACCTGGTGCTTCATGCTGAGACTAAGCATATAAACAACAAGTACCATGTTGAAATGTGGCAATAAGAATATTCCAATTTAATTTTTCCTTGAATTAAATTGATTTTAGTCTTAATAGCTACTTGGAAACAATTAATTAATTTTATTTAAATTAATTAGTTGGAGAACTTCAATTTAGAAGTCTTTCTGAAGTCATGCAAGAGTTATCCCTTAAATTAAGGAGATAAGATTGAGTTATATTTGAGTTTTAATTAGTTAACTCAATTTACTGAATTAAGTCCAATTAAATTAGTTCCAAACTGTTTGAGGAACTAATGGTGAGTTAACAATTAGTTGATGCATGCATGCAATCAACTAGTGCTACTCCAATTAACTGAATATTCCCTCATCAGTAACTCATGCATGTCTATTATGAGAAAGACCCAATTGAGATTAAAGTCAAGGACAATGTACTATCAGTTGCATGTGTTTTCTCAAAGAGAAAACTCATGCATGCAATCAAGGATAAATCCTTGAGGATTGCACAGTTTTGAAGTGAGTGAGATCAGTTTTCCACTTGGTAACAGGGAATCATCCACAAGGAACAATGCAAGGAAATAGGAGCTTGAAGGGTATAGAGGAAGGTTGGAGAGAAGCTAAGATTTCCTGTGAGCATATGTGAGGATTGTACTGAGAGCTGGCTAGCTGTGAGAGCTAAGGCTTTGTATAATTACTATGTATTTCCACCTTGTATGATAATACAGATAGTGGGGTTTTTAACTGAGGCTTTCCCCAAATTATTTTCAAGTGTATTGTGCATTGATTCTTCTTCTTCTGGTTATATTGTTCAGCTTGATCTTTAAGCTTCCGCAAATTGATAGTAGAAGTAGGTTATAGCATTCTGCTTTGATTTATATTGCATTATCGGGTTAACCTACATCAGATTTTCTACATACCACTACATTAGAATCTTGGTACGAGATAGGGTCATGGAGCTGCACTATCTATCTACATATGAACATGTAGCAAAGATATTGAATAAATCATTACCAAATAAGAATCTTGATTACCTGAGAGGTAAGCTTGGTTAGGTGGATATCTCCTCCCTAATTGAGAGGGAGTGATATCAGATAGTTCTTGTCTTTATGGGTCAAGCACTAGACTAGGACTAACATTTGTAACTCTCAGTGAAGGCCATAAAGAAAGAATTAATTCTAGAGGATTGGATAAGAATCTAGATTAAACTTCTCATGGATTGGAGAATCCAAGGAAAGAAGTTGATGAATGTGTTGTAGCGGCTACAACCACCCTCCAAAATTTTTCCTTAGCTTCGTTTTGGAGCCTCCCTTCCAACCTTCACAGCAGCTTGCCTTGCTTCATCAAGATCACAAGCTTCAATGTTTTGCTTGCAAAAAGGTAGCCTGTCGATCATAGCTCGATGCATTCCCCTCATAGGCTGATCACTCGAACTTGTTCCAGCTGTAGGCTGAGCAACTCCCTCAAGGAATTGCACAATTCTGGAGGGCAACCAACCTTCCCTCTAGAAATTGTGCAATCCTAACTGGTAGCCTGCTGGGCTCTAGAAGTGTGCAATTCTGCCAGTCAACCCTCACAGAGAAAATTGCACAATTTTCCCCAGCAGGGCTACTTAGCCCAAAATTTTCACAAATCTGGGAAGCAGTCAGATGCACTGCCTAGAATTTGCACAAATATCCTAGGTAGTCATCCCAACTCCCAGCGAGAAATGTTCATTTCCTTCAAGCAATCGAAAAACCTCTTGCATTTGCAGCTGAGTTGACCAGGTCCCTCTAGGATCAAGCAAAACAGACTTGCATGCATGGGCTGCTTCTCCCAAGGCAGCATGCAAAGGCATCCCTTGTTTCAGGGATCTATGTTTAGCATTTGGAGGTTACATGCAAGGATCATTTCAAAAACCTCCCACTAAGTGTCGCTTTCCCTAGATTTGTGGCATGCACATCACAACCTCGATGTTATCAAAACTCATCAACCGGACGCTGTAGAGCTCATTCTTCACATCAACCTTGCAGATCTGACATCCCACACCACATCTAGGAGCAGTCGGCACATTCAGCTCAATTGTTTTGGGGTAAGCTCGCTTTCCATTCCTTGTGCTGCATTTCTGTCACTTTTTGTATTTTCTCTTATGTGAGTACTGTTTGTTAGATTTCTTTGAACACTTGCTATTGTTTACATGTATACTAGCTTGTCCTGGAATTGTTTCAGTTTTTGTTGCTATCTCACTATTGTCGCATGCATGAAACTTTTTTTCACGAACGATCGTTGATTCGGCGACTCACCTCACCCACATACATGTTGTTCCATTTTCTGAATCTGTCATTCGCCATTTGCATGCATGGTCATTCACTTATTCTTACACTGAGTATCACCATGCATTCACACTCACATTCACTTTCAGTTGCCCGTCGGTGAGTCTAGGCAGCCTTGGCCTAGACTTTGCCCCACCAAGAGCCTCACCAAGACAACATTCCGCAATCATGAGAGGGAAGGCTCTATATTCCTCTCAGGAAATGTGCATTTCTGCCCAGGCACTGTCTTCCAGGACTGTTTTGAGCATTTTTTAGGGACAGTGATTACTGGCCCAGAAAATTTCACAATGCAGTGACTGACCCTGCAGCCATTTCCAACTGAGATTATGTTATAGACATATTTGGGCACTGCAACTCCAATCACATATGTCCATAAACCAAGGGCTTCTAAAACCCTAAAAGTGTTGTTTCATACCCTAAATGAACAAGGTCAGCTGATTACATCATCTCCCAAAATTTCTCCATGAAAAACTACTCGTAACTGGTCAAAACTGGACCATACAGATTGCTCCATGCATAGGGTGCGATGCATCTCACCTATTACACACGGGAGGTGCGATGCATATTGGAAAGCCCTTCTGTAGGGTGCGATGAGCGAGAGAAAACAAATGGCAGAAGCATTTTTCTAGGTGGAAACCCGGAGAATCTTCTAGAAACTGCTCATATGACACATGCCTCTCTGAATTCGCCTAGGGATGAGAAAGAGATTTGAAATCTCCAAGTGGAACCAAGAACTATCAGTGAAATGACACTAATCAAAATCCCATAAGCTGACTCACTCTCCTGTAAACATCTATATATGGATCCCACATCCAAGAGATCCAGAGGGCTGGAGTTTTGTAATTTGCAAGGAAGTGTTGTTGGTTTCTCTTTGAAGACATTGTTGGGTGATCTTGCTTTGTATGAGGTGAAGAGGGCTTTCATGCTGGGAGGATGATACTGGATCAGACAGCCTGGTTGTAATCCTCTCTTCTATTACTTATATCAATAAAGCTATTTGATTTTTCCTCCATATGCTTGTATATCTTTGAATCTTGTATTTGTATATGCATCTATATGGTTAATGTATATCTGATCCTACATTATTTATGGTTATAGATCTCTATGCTTTGATGGTATTTTGCTGCCTTGACTCCACAGGTGTTCTTTGAAGCGGGACAAGTTAGAAAGGAGTGGCGAAAGCTCTATCAAAGGAGAGAGGAAACAAGCAAGGAGACTAGCAAAAGACCGAGGTTGGTACTCTCTGCTTCTCTCTCATCTATCTCTCATAAAGGAAAACACAAGTAACTTTAGTTTGTTTGTTTCTAAGATAGCTACCTATCTTAGTGGGACCAGCAGCTCTGAATGGACACTATTTTTCCCGATAACAGATTGCGCATTGTGCAATTCCAGCAGTCAACAGCCAGACTGGAATGTCCATTGTACAGTTCCAGTACTTAGTCAGTCTCCCAGCAGCCCAGACTATGCCTTGTGCGGTCTTGGCAGTCAGACTCCCGACCTCCTGGCTGAAATTGCGCAACCTTCATGATCAGTCACACAAGTATGTTGCAAGTCAGTTCTCAAGTTCATTTTTGTTTCCGACTAACAGGTTTCTTATCATGAGTGATTCCATGTCTCCAGGTATTGCAGATGTTCATCTGCCTCTCAGCAGTGCAGGTACAATGGTTTCCAAGACAGCAGAGTCGAAGACACCATTCAGAGCACACCTGGAGATGTAGTCAATCAAATGTCTATGAGATTGCCTACTCACAAAGATATCAAGTTGTTCGTAGACAAGAACATCAAGATATCACATCGAGCAACATCATGAACAACAGTTGAAGGCAACATACCGAATGCAACAAATGCATCGAACACAACGAATGCAGCGAATACAACGAATGCAGCGAATGCAGCGAACACAAGAGGAAGGTTGTTGATAACACAGATGCAGAACAAAGTTGCAAGCTCAAGTAGATCCACTGATGATGAAAGCAACTTTGGAGACTCATCCTATGAGGTGACGATGTGAAATGAAGATCGTGCGAAGACAGACAAATGAGTTTCAACAGGAACAGGAACAAAAATCGACGCAACATGCACTTACGGATGAAACTGCGCTCGTACAAGTTAAGGATCCATCCCAGTAGCTAGCACAAAGAAGACATGGTGAGCATTGTTGCTAATCACATGCAAGGGATTCAACAACATGCATGTCATTGTGCGCACGCATGCGATCCAACCCATTCATCACACTCACCAAGGCGAAGACAAGAAGTAAGTCCAACTAGAGCTGAACATGTACTTCGGCAAGTTGATGCGCATGACCACCAGCGCACACTTGAAGATCAACACAGACATTATGCATCAGTGTGTTGTCAATTCAGTCGCACCAAGAAGACCATGCATGTGTTAGTAGACGAGTTGGATGAAGGAGTTGATCCAGTGCACCAATTGCAATGGAGGCAAGAGTTTGCTTCAACAAGATGTCACCATGGGGTGCATGCACACCATCACAGACAACCAAGCTTGGCATCAACTCACCACCTTCGCCATCACAAGCATGTCAAAGAGTTGGTCTCACCACAACGGACTGAGTGTCAGTGATATCTTGCATGGTTTTCTCAAGCCATTTTGTCTCACATGGGAACATGTGCATTGTAATGTTAAGTCATGTCAAGCGTAAGTCAAGTGTAAATAGTTGGATGTAACAATCATAGAGTAGATGAAGAGTCATGAGGGTAGTTGAACTATCAGAAAGGGGAATGTCAAGGGTCACCCCACCCTTTGCTATAAATAGTCCCTCATAATTCATTGTATAGTATTTTGGTCAGCCAAGCTTATGATAAGACTATCTTGGAGAAAGCTTGGACAGTATTGTAACGCAGCTCGGCTTCTCCACTGCATGAAGCTAGTACATATCTTTGGAGGAGCATGTGGATGTGGCTATAACATTCCATTGTTGGGGCTAGTGGGTTTACATGGATGTATTGTATGATTGGAACTTACACTTCTTTATATAATAAGATCCATCACGTTTTCATGCATATGTTGTTATTGTAGTTGGATTGTTCCGATTGCTTTAGCAATGTATGTTGTTTAACTTACGTAGTTGTGTATGAACTACTTTGTATGCAATTATATGAATCTTGTTGCAGACGTGTTGTTGGTTTAACCATCACTTTGCATTGTTGGTTGACCTGCTTTCCATCTTGTGATGCATCTTCTCTTGTGTGTTCCCTTCCCAACTGAGTATTGTTATAGGTTGCTAAGGGGCACACTCATCTCAACCCCCCTTGTGTTAGAACCTCTCATACACCTTCCTTGATTCACTTCAGCAGTCACACCCTTGCTACCGACAAAGTTATCTTACTTGCCTCTGTGCGACATCGCAGTCAAGGCATTGCTTTACAACCCATTGCTGAGACTCCTACACCAAACGATCTGAGGTCTAATTGTGACTTCTTATCGGGGAGATCCCCTTACATGTTGGGGGATCAAGCACCACCAACATTTTGGCACTAGAAGGAGGGATAGATGATAAGTTGATTCCTCAAATCTGTTTTGAATTTCTACACATCTATCATGACTCACTACCGAGCTGCTCTTCCGAAATGTATGTCTTATGGAAATGATTTCATCATCCTGAAAAATCTCTCAGATAACTTGTCGCATAAAAAATTTGATGGTGGAGGCTACGTAGCCTTGGTAAGGCACGCGATCGGCATTGTAGGCTCATGTGAAATACATGGATTCTTTGAAGAATACATGAGCTACACGTTTTTCATCTACACGCTTTGAGGGCACCCAATGCACTGGTGGGCCACGCTGCCCGAAAAATCTATTCATTCTCTTGCTCATCTGGTTATAGAGATAGACCATACTTTCAATTACTTTAACTATAAAGCACTCAACAAATAAATTCTGGAATTACGAAAGGCACCCGATGAATCTGTTGAACAATTTCACACACGCTTTTGTAATCTTGCATACCAATTCCCGGAAGATGATATTGATTGGGAATTTCTTGATGAGAGATTTGAGTATCTTCTTCACATAACTGAACCTCGCTTAACACACTTCGATGATGGAGCTCCGCAATCATAGGAAGGAACAATCATTGTCACAAGTAACTATCCTCCTTCACCTCATCAAACAGCCCCACCACGACAGAGTGATGTGGGAGATCATGCACATGCCTCTATTGAACTGTCGCACTCTCCCACCCCACCTACTCCCGAGATTTGTGCAGATTTGACTTGCAAGCCTATTGGTTATCACGTGGACTCATTCCCTCGACCTCCGTCCTCGCGTTCTGTTGATCCTCCGGATTGTACTGTCTTGTGTTCTCCCATTTCGGACTCCTCACTTGCTGTGAACAAGGATCAAGTTGTCGACGGAGTTGGTGTTATGAAACCAACTTGTGCCATCATTCATGATGAGTGTGTGTGGGAATCTAATTAAAATCCCGCGGTGAAGGATGACTCCCTTCTAGTCGTGCCTCATCCGCTTCATCTTGACATCCCTTGTGATTCTTCCACTGTTGATTTCTCTTGTGAAAATTCATTTTTGAATGCTTATACTTTTGATCATTCACAGGACACCTTAGATGTCAGTTTGTCATTACAGTGTGGAGAGGAAACATCTTCCTCAAAAAATCCATTCAATATGTCATTTATATTTCTTGAAAACATAGAGGGTGAACATCCTTGCTTATCATCTATCCCTCTGCCCGATTAATCAAATCATGAGGATGTCGACGAACATCTCGAATTTTCTGATCTTGGTTGTCGTGACCTATTTACTTCCTCATACGATCATGATTTCGATTCAACCGTTGTTAATCTATCCAAGACACTGGTCTAAGATGATCTATCTGTCAGTGAGGTTGAAACCCCCTAGACTATTGAGGAACTTTAGCCTGAGCTGATGGTTATGTCAGGGCCTCACTGTCCTGAGGTTGGTTTCACTTCCAGTCAGGAAATTGTTGAAACCATTAAGGCTCCTCATCACTCTCTACTTTGCATTGAAGATCAACCAAACAACCAAATTTTTCTTCCTCCACTCGAACTACACGATCCCATCGCTCATGCGTTGGAGGAATCTTACACAGCAAACACACATGCACAACACAAGTGGTCTACCTTTCTCATGTTTGCTTGCATGTCACAGTCAAGAGAATGCATACACTCAACATCTGCATGCAGTGTAGCACAACATCATTGCAGCACCACAGAATGCATGTCATGCACTTTCATTCATCTTTGTTCTGTGGTCACTTGTAAGCAAGGAGTGTGTTTGTCTTCACGATTATATCTTTCTTGTTTGCTGGTTCGCACAACTGTCTTGTTCGCAAACCATGCCTTCACCAACATGGGTAGACCAATGCGCCGGTGGCTGCATTGGAAGTATCACTTCATGTGAGATGACCCATGCACTGTTAGGATAGGAGTAGGAGCAGTGTTTTCTTTTGAGTTGTTTGCTTGCATGCTTGTTTGCTTACTTTCTTTCTTTGTTTGTTTATCTGCTTGCTTGTTTGCTTACTTTCTTTTCTTTTTCTTTTGCTTTGCTTTGTTGTTTGTTAGTTCACTTGTTTTGTTTCATAGGATAGTTTCGCATGAAACCATGTATGACTCTTGAAGCAATCTAGGTAAAGCACAAGAGGCCTTGTGTTGCTATCACTACTTGGTTATCTGTCATCCTACCTCATGCAAAAAAATTTACTCAGTCCATGATACATCATTGGAAAATACGTACTGTTCGAAGTGAACCTTGGTGAAAACACAATGCTTGCGCGCTAACTAGTGTCACCTACTCTAATCGGTTGTTTTTGGGTTAACCCTTGTCAGCTCAGTAAAGTAGAGTAAGGTGAGGGGGAAAACCTTAATAATCACGTCAGAGGTATAATAAACTACTTCTCTATTGGAACAACCTCTTCTGCTCTCAATAAGTCAGGATCCCTCTTCCGCCTCTGAAATGAATAAGTGTTATGCACAGTTATGAAGATGAAAAATAAAAATAAAAAATGAAAAAGTGGAAAAAGTTTGAAAAAATGAAAATAAATAGGGCGAAAGAAGAGAAAGGCTTCTTATACAGAGAGGTGATGCAAGTAAATCCATTGGGGTACTGACTAGGCTCGCTGGCAGCAGTGTCATGCTTGTGTTCCTATGTGACTCCTCCGGGGTACTGTCTAGGCCTACTGGCAGCGGAGCAACACCAAAGATAAAACTAAGACTCTGATGACTATACCACTTGTACACCAATATACTACTCAACCCTAATCGAAACAACTATGTTGCCTTGGCTTGGAATGTGTGTCAATCGACCAAGAGCTTGGCAGATACTACATCTTACAATCAATCTAGTGTGGAAATCAAGAGGAGTTGAGAACTGAACAATATTTCTGAAGGTGTTAGACTTTCTTTTAATGAACAAGGTCCATTCAGAGAGATGGAGTTCTACCAATGTGTCACCAAGTGTTGTAATAGCTACAACCACCCTCCAAAATTTTTCCTTAGCTTCATTTTGGAGCCTTCCTTCCAACCTTCACAGCAGCTTGCCTTGCTTCATCAATATCACAAACTTCAGTGTTTTTCTTGCACAAAGGCAACCTGTCAATCACAACTAGATGAATTCCCCTCATAGGTAGATCACCCAAACTTGGTCCAGCTGTAGGCTGAGCAACTCCCTCATGAAATTGCGCAATTATGGAGGGAAACCAACCTTCCCTCCAGAAACTGCACAATCCTGAGTGGTAGTTTGCTGGGATCCAGAATTGCGCAATTCTTCCAGTCAACGCTCACAGAGAAAATTGCCCAATTTTCCCCAGCAGGGCTGCTCAGCCCAGAATTTGCAAAAATCTAGGCAGCAGTTAACTGCTCTACCCAGAAATTGCACAAATCTCCTCGGTAGTCATCCCAGCTCCCAACCATAAATGCACATTTACTTCAAGCAGACGAACAACCCATTGCATGTGCAACTGAGTTGATCGGTACCCTTCAGGACTGAGCAAAACAGACTTGCATGCATGGGCTGCTTCTCCCAAGGTAGCATGCAAAGGCATCCCTTGTTTCAGGGATCTATGTTTAGCAGTTGGAGGTTACATGCAAGGATCATTTCAGAAACCTCCCACCAAGTGTCTCTTTCCCTAGATTTGTGGCATGCACGTCACAACCTTGATGTTATCAAAACTCATCAACCGGATGCTGCAAAGCTCATTCTTCACATCATCCTTGAAGCTCTGACATCCCACATCACATCTAGGAGCATTCGGCACATTCAACTCAGTGATTTTGGGGTAAGCCTTCTTTCCATACCTTGTGCAAAATTTCTGTCGCTTTTTGTGTTTTCACTTGTGTGAGTATTGTTTGGTTGATTTCTTTGAATGCTTGTTGTCATTTACATGTATACTAGCTTGTCCTAGCACTGTTTCAGTTTTCGTTGCTATCTCACTGTTGTCGCATGCATGAAACTATTTTTCATGAACATTCGCCGATTCAATGACTCACCTCACCCACATACATGTTGTTTCATTTTCTGAATCTGTCATTCACCGTTTACATGCATGATCATTCACTTATTCTTACACTCAGTATCACCATTCATTCGCACTCACATTCATTTTTAGTTGCCCGTCGGCAAGTCTGGGCAGCCTTGGCCCAGACTCTTCCCCACCAAGAGCCTCACCAAGACAACATTGCACAATCCGGAGAGGGAAGACTCTATCTTCCTCTCAGGAAATTCGCATTTCTACCCAGGAACTATCCTCCAAAACTATTTTGTGCATTTTTGAGGGATAGTGACTGCTGGCCCAGAAAATTGTCCAATGAAGTCATTAAGCCTCCAACCATTACCGGCTGAGATTGCGCATTACACAATTCTAGCAGTCAACAACTAGATTGGACTGTGCATTGCACAGTTTCAGCAGTCATTCAGTCTCCCAACAACCTATACTATGCTTGCGCAGTCTTGGCAGTCAGTCTCCCGACCTCCTGGCCAAAATTGTGCAACCTTCATGATCAGTCACACAGGGATGTTGCAAGTTAGTTCTCAAGTTCATTTTGGTTTTTGATTGACAGATTTCTTGCCATGAGTGTTTCCATGTCTCCAGGTATTGTAGATGTTCATCTGCCTCTTAGTAGTGCAGGGACAATGGTTTCCAAGAGAGCAGTGTCGAAGACACTGTTAAGAACACACCTGGAGATGTAGTCGATCAAATGTCTATGAGCTTGCCTACTCATGAAGATATCAAGTTGTTCGTAGACAAGAAATTCAAGATATCACAATGAGCAGCATCATGAAAAACATCTGAAGGCAACATACCGAACGTAGCAAATGCAACGAATGTAGCAAACACAACGAATGTAGTGAATACAACAAACACAACGAATGCAACGAACACAAGAGGAAGGTTGTTGACAACACATGGCGGAACAAAGTTGCAAGCTCAAGCAGATCCACTGATGATGAAAGAAAATTTGGAGACTCAGGCTATGAGGTGATGGTGTGACATGAAGATCGTGCGAAGAAAAACGAATGAGTTGCAGTAGAAACAAGAATAATAGTGGGCACAACATGCAATCATGGATGGAACTGTGCCCGTACAAGTTAAATATCCATCCCAGTAGCTGGCACAAAGCAGACATGATGAGAACTGTTGTATATCACATGCAACGGATTCAGCAACATGCATGTCATTGTGTGCACGCATGCGATCCAACCCATTCATCACACTCACCAAGGCGAAGACAAGAAGCAAGTCCAACTGGAGCTGAACATGTACTTTGGCAAGTTGATGCGCATGACCACCAGTGCACACTTGAAGATTAACACAAACACTATGCATCAGTTTGTTGTCGGTTCAGCCGCACCAAGAAGACCATGTACGTGTTAGTAGACGAGTTGGGTGAAGGAGTCGATCCAATGCACCAGTTGCAATGGAGGCAAGAGTTCGCTTCAGTAATATGTCACCATGGGGTGCATGCACACCATCGCAGACGACCAAGCTTGTCATCAACTCACCACCTTCGCCATCACAAGCATGTCAAACAGTTGGTCTCATCACAACGGACCGAGTGTCAGTGATGTCTTGCATGGATTTCTCAAGCCATTTTGTCTCACATGGGAACATCTGCATTATAATGTTAAGTCATGTCAAGTGTAATTCAAGTCTCAATAGTTGGATGTAACAGTCATAGAGTAGATGAAGGGTCATGAGGGTAGTTGAACTGTCACAAAGGGGAATTTCAAGGGTCACCCCACCCTTTGCTATAAATAGTCCCTCATAACTTATTGTATAGTATTTTGGTCAGCCAAGATTCTGATAAGACTATCTTGGAGAAAGCTTGGACAGTATTTTAATGTGCCTTGGCTTCTCCACTGCACAGAGCTAGTACATCTCTTTGGAGGAGCAGGCGGATGTGGTTGTACTGTTCCACTGTTGGGGCTAGCGTGTTTACATCGATGTATTGTATGATTGGAACTTACACTTCTTTATATAATAAGAGACAACATGTTTTCATGCATATGTTGTTATTGTAGTTGGATTGTTCAAGTTGCTTTAGCGATGTATGTTGTTTAACTTACGTAGTTGTGTATGAACTGCTTTGTATGCAATTATATGAATCTTGTTGTAGACGTGCTTTTGGTTTAACCATCACTTTGGATTTCCAACTGACCTGCTTTCCATCTTGTGATGCATCTTCGCTCGTGTGTTCCCTTCCCAACTGAGTATTGTTATAGGTTGCCAAAGGGCGCACTCATCCCAACCCCCCTTGTGTTAGAACCTCTCATATACCTTACTTGATTCACTGCAACGGTCATACACTTGCTACTAACATAGTTATCTTACTTGTCTCTGTGCGACATCATGGTCAAGGAATTGTTTTACAACCCACTTCTGGGACTCCTACACAAAATGGTCTGAGGTCTAATTTGGACTTCTTACCGGGGAGATCCCCTTACATGTTGTCGGATCTAGCACCATCAACAAAACAATATTCTTTGAGGATGAGGTAGGGCATCCAAGGTAAGAGTAGTAGAATGGGATCAATATTCCTTGAGGATACAGATTTGGGAATAGAAGATTAGAATAGACCTAAAATGACATACCTTGTATACATCCGGATGGGGTGTGTACTCTGAGAGATAGTGTGGAAACTCACTTAAAGCCTCCCAACATAATGCTCATAAATAAATTTGAGCATGTCCATTTAACAACTTCAGGGACAATGTTGGTTATATCATATATAAAAATACTTGACAAAGATGGCTTATCAATATTACTCCTCTTATGGGAATGCTTCAAGATTGAGATTCCTTGTACCATGAAAACCTCCCTAGTTAAGAAGGAGCATTAAAAATTGTAACTAGGTTTGATCTTCATTATGATGTAATTGTAATCATGATATTGTATATTCTTTATAAAGAAAGAAAAAAAATGAAAGAAAAAGAAATTATATTTTAATTTTGGAGTATGGATTTCATACTCAATTTTGGGTCAAAATCATGCTCTTCGTGCTTTTAGGTCTTCTAGTTCTTTCTATGTTTTTCTAAGATAAATAATAATATTGGTCATGTGTTATAGTCCCATTTGGACTCATTGCAATGAAGGAAAATATTTATTTTATCAAGAAAAATCCATGGATAAGCCCAAGAGCAACATCAATTCGGCCTAAAGGAGGGTTATTTGACCCTCAAGAAAGACTATAAATACAAGGGAGCTTGACCTCATTTGGACACTCAACTCAAGAAAGTTCGATCTGCAATAATGAGGGAGAAAAAAGTAGATGGGAGGATGAAGAAGAGAATCAGAAGTCAAAATTTTCAAAGAATCCTTTCTCTTGTCTCGCTAGGTTTTGTGAAGTTGTCAGTTGCAGGAGGAAAAAATTATGTAGCAGTTGCAAGGGGGCCAAAATTACAAGATAGAAATTCTGTTGCAGGGGTCAAAGTTGCAATAGCAATATCAAAGTTCCAGAAGTTTTTGTTGGCATTATGATACAAGTGTTGTCCTTGATGGCAACTCACTCAGAAGCAGGTACAAGTGATGGCAACTTAATCAGAGGACAGATCTTAGTACAGCAGGACAAGAAAGAGATATACGCATGTTCATTAAGGCAAATCAGTGTATACACGCAGGTTGGCTTCAGTAAAAGCGCGTACATGACAAGAAAGAGATATACGCATGTTCATTAAGGAAAATCAGCGTATACACGCAGGTTGGCTTCAGTAAAAGCGCGTACATGTGAAAACGTACCTTTGGTCCGTGGCGGTTAGTCCTTGGAAGTTGTGCCTATGGTTTTGGACCATGATGTCTCGACGGACGTGTCGATCCCTAGTTTTGTACCTTTGGTCCGTGGCAGTTAGTCCTTGGAAGTTGTGCCTATGGTTTTGGACCATGATGTCTCGACGGACGTGTCGATCCCTAGTTTTGAAGTTGATGGTATTGTGTTACTATGGTTTTGGCCCGTGGTATTGTGAAGGGCCTAAGGCTATATAAGTAGAAGATCATTAGGCAAAGTTGTATGCATTTGTGTGTCTGACGAAGTGAGAAGATCTGGTATTGCTGGTTATCTGTTCGGGACGCTTGGCAAGGGTCGGATCTGACAGCGAAGGTATAAGTAATTATTTCTAGATCTGCACGTGGGTTGCCTTTGGAGAAAGCGCGTATACACGCGGTTTTGGTACAGTGAAGTAGCGTATGCATAATAAGATTTGATATTTCAGGTTGCTGTTGGTTCTGGTGGTTGTTGCAGAGTTCTAGGCTCTGGTTTGGGTTCTGTGTTCTTGATGACAGGGTTTCAGTGGTTCAGTGATTCAAAGATTGATGATGCTAGTATTGGTTGTTTTGTGCTTCAATGATCTGTTATGAAAATTGATGAATTGTGGTCTTCAGCTTGTAATGTTGTGCTTCAGGAATATCCAGTCTGAAAATGTATGAAAAGTGGTACCTGAAGGAAAGAAGATTGTAGGCCAGCACCTACGTACTAGTATCTTGGCTAGTACAATAGCAAAGGGGGTTGGAGCTCCCTTCTAGGAGTGTCTGGAAAACGAGAGAAGGTTGTAGCCTTCTGCAGGTTGTAGCCTGCGTACTGGTATAAGGCTTCACCAGTACAAAAGATTGTAAACTGAAGTTTCTTATTAAAGAAAGATAGAGACGACTTGCAGCAGGTGGTTTTCACCCACATTGGGTTTCCACCTTATATCATGGTGTTCATGTGTGTGGCTTTTGTGTGATGATCTGTTCTGTTATACTGCACCTGTTTACTGTTAATATGGTTAATAACGTTCTGATGCATTTACTGAAGATAAACTAACTGAATCATAAGATCTCTGGATATACGCTAGTTGCATTAGACACAGTAGCGTGTACACGCGGGTTCACCTAACTGAAGTAGCGTATATGTTTCTGAGTATGAAATTTGAAAGGTTTTACTGATCTGATAATACTGATTCACACCCCCCCCCCCCCTCTCAGTATTATTTCCAACAGTTTTCTCAAGGAAGATCTTGTTGGGGGTTGGTTTGGGGCTTGAAGGGTTTTGTTGGATTGGGTCTTTGGGTCTTGGAAGTCTCTTTTGTAAGCACATTATAAAGCATAAGAGAAGCATATTTTTGGGTTTTCCCATTAGAGGGGCTTTTCCCTGGCTTGGAGCTTATATCCTATGTACTTTGCCTCTTTGTGCTCTTCATTGTATTTGGTAATTTCTTGATGAACAAATTGAAAGAAGTAATAAAGTAAAACTCACATCACAATTAATTATCAAGATAAGGAAAATAAGTTATAATCATCAAGTCTCCACATTTTCAAAAAAATTATGGATAGCCTAGACTCTAGCCTTGTCACTGCCTCTTCATTTGTGTTGGTGAATTTATAGCCACAAAGAAGTATCTTTTTTTATCACTATCTATTGTATTTTTTGCTTAGATATGTGCATGACATCTTGAAAGAAATCAAAATGCTAATGTTTTCTCAAATGCCCTGAAAACACCCAAGAATAGGGAGTAACTTGTAGAAAATTATTTGTCATGAGGGTGGTTGAGCATACTAATCTTCATTGAGACTCTTGGTGATTTCTCCTTTGATGATATGATTAGTTTTATTATGATAATATAGTTCTTCTAAGAAGAATATCTTAGCATGGAATATGTCTAATATATACTTAATCAAATAATGATTACCTTCTGTAAGGATGGGGTAATATGACTTGTGGTTATACTAAATAATGTGAATGAATTATGAAGAAACAACATGAAAGTGTTAGCTACAACATACACGAAACATATCACTGCCATAAGTTGGAGAAAAATGGTTTTCAATAGCTTCTCCTATGGATGTTGGATTCATATATGTGGAAATGGTGAGGATAAAACATAAAAATATGGAAATTGGGACCATAACACCGAGAATGGAGAGCATGATGACAAAGAAGAGTAGCACTGTTAAATTTGGAAACTAGGGCCAAAAATCACTTTGGACAACTCTTATGAGGCAGCTGATATTTTTCTTGGATTCCTCCTTTCGAGAGGTGTAGGGTTGATCTAAATATCATCCCATTCTGACATGTACAAATGAAGTTATGAATTTATTTGATTATGGACAAATTGTCAAGGTTGTCCAACCATCAAATTAGCCTCCTCCAGCCTTCATCGTTGCATATAAATACAAGGTGCCTCCTCCTTATTTTGGCATCTCATTTCATTCAAATTTCTCTCTCTCATCTTGATTGGGTAAGGATTTATGGGTCTCTCTCTCTCCACACGTGCGAAAGGAAGATTCTCTTTTGTAGTTGTTGCGTGGACTAGATTTGACCAAAATTTTAGGAGGCTAAGTTTGACCAACATTTACCTTGTTTGACTTCGGTTTTGTGAGAGAGACTTTTTTTTGGGAAGGTCGTTGTTCTGGGCACAAAAATCGAGGCAATTTGACCCTTGCGTTGAGTGCCCTAATTCAAGTTGTTGCATTGACTTGTTGACCAGATTTGACTGGTTATTTTCGGATTGTTTTGTGATGCATTATCTTGTTGTTGGAGGCCGATTTGACCAAGGTTGGCCGAGCTATTTTGGAGGTCAATTTCAGCCCTGTTGACTAACATTGACTTTTCACTTAGGGCTTTTTGTTTCTTCTATTTTGACTGATCAGTTTGGGAAATTGAATATTGTAAATTGTACTCTCTCTCTCTCTGCTAAACTTTTGAAGAATTACAAGAATAATTGATCAAGGTTTTCCCCACATTGGGGTTTGTCCCTGGCTGCTACCATATATTGTGTCCTCTTGTGTTGTCTTGTCTTCTACTGTTATTTTTTATGTTCTATTTGCATTTTACTATCATGTTGATGTGATTGCTATACTAGATATGATATTAGGCTAATAAGGGAAATTGAAGTAAAATTTCTCAAAGCATAGAACATACCATTGTTATCCTAAAATTAACATGGTATCAAAGCTGAGGTGAAGACAAAGCCCAAGAAAGAGTGAAGAGAAATCACTAAGAGGAGCAATCATTGATCAAGAACAAGTCTTAATGGCCTCCACATCCTACTTCAAGTCTAATGATAAGCTTCATGATAAGTTTGATTATCATGCATGGAAGATGTCTCTTGATTTGACTTTAGAAGAGCAAGATGTCATGGATTATGTGTAGGGAAAGATTCTAGAACCTCCTTCAAATGCATCGACTGATGCTAAGACAAAGTACAAGAAGGGTGAATTCAAAGCCAAGAATAACATTAGGTATTATATTCATAAGCACTTAGTTGCTTACATCTTCGATTTGAATACATGAAAGGAGATATATGAAAGGTTGGTTGGCATGTTCAAATCTAGCAATGCAAATCAAATTCTTTTCCTCAAGAACAAGATGAAGGATATAAAGAATGGAAAAGAATTCCAGGTTTTGAAGAATTTCTCACTAGATGTTCTCAAGAAGAAACAAGGATGATGGAATTGGATATGCCTTCGAATAGGAATAATCCTACCGCATTCTCTGCTTATGCCAAGAGGAAGAACAATGCAGGTTCAAAGAAGCAAAGTCAAGGAAGAACGAGATTCAAAAATGGAAGGAATGGAAGATGCTTCGTTTGCAACAAGTTTGGTCATTATGTCAGGGAGTGTCCAAATAGAAGGGACACATCTCATGATGATGACCACAATCATTCCAAGGGAAACAACAATAATCAAAGGAATGGTAGGTTCAACAACAAAGGGAAAAGGAATGCTTCCTCTACTCAAATTGGAAATGATTGAGCTTCTACTAGAACAAGAAACTCTAGGTATGATGAGTCTAATGTTGTAAATTATAAGAAAAATGAATTATATCTTATGTCTAGTCTCTATACTGCCTCTCCTCCGGATACTTTGGGAAATTAGTTTATTGATAGTGGTGCCTCAAGGCACTTCATCGAGTACAAGGAATATCTTTCAAATTTGATAGAGAATGATACTAATTTGGAAATTATCCTTGGAGACATTACCACCTATCCCGTGAAGGGAGTTGAGAATGTTACCCTTCAATTGAATCAAGGTAACATTGTTCATCTTCAAGAAGTATTATATGTACCTGATCTAAAGAATAATCTAGTGTCTATCTCGGTGATGGAAGACAAAGGATTCAAGGTGGCATTCATCGATGGAAAGGTATGTTTGTGGAAAAGAAATTTCAAAGAAGCATTTACTCTTGGATTCAGGGTTGACAATTTATATCAAATTGGAGGAAGTCTACTGGGAGCCATGTCTTATGACACATCTCTTCAATTCAAACTATGGCACCGAAGGTTTTCTCATCTTCACTATAAGGCTCTACCCGATGCAAGGAAGATGGTTACAACTATGCCTGAATTTAAAATAGAGCATGAAGGTGTATGTGTTGGAAATAATACTGAGAGGGGGGGTGAATCAGTATTAGCAACTTAACAATATTTCATTTCCATAAACAGATTTATATACGCTACTTCAGTTAATGCAACTTTATTATGTACGCAACTGTGTTTAGAGCAACCAGTGTACACTTTGTAAACTTATTATTTAGTTAGTTGATTTTTAATCTGTGTATCATAACCATATAAGCAGTAATAGGTACAGTAAAAACAGAGTAGACAATCACACACAAGAACACAAGATATAAGGTGGAAACCCAATGTGGGTGAAAACCACCTACTGTAATTCATCTTTATCTTCTTTTAATAAGAAACTTATTTTTACAATATTTCTGTACTGGTGCAGTCTTATACCAGTACGCAGGCTTCTACCTGAAGAAGGCCAACCTTCTCTCATTCTCCAGCTTCCCCTAGAAGGGAGCTACAACCCCCTTAGCTCTTGTACTAGCTGATGTACTAGTACGTAGGTGCTGACCTACAGAAGGCTACAACCTTCTCTTTTCTTCCAGGGACCACGTTTCATAAATTTTTAGACTGGATCCATTAATAGCATCAATCAAACATCAAAATATATCTACATCAATCAATCTCCCTTGCATTAACCAAATCTAAATCAAACAATCACTTCTCTTAATGTTGTAACCAGAATACAATAACAGTACCAGAACCCAGAACACTGCAATCAGTAAACAGAAGTAGCTAAAACATATTTTATGAGACATACGCTACTTCGATATGTATAACCTGTGTGCATACACTACTATATGAAGGAAAACCTATGTATATGATGTTTTGAGAACCAACGTGTATACGCACCTTTGCTATACTCAACCTGCGTACAGATCTATAAAAGATGTTTTACCCTTTTCAACTATTCATACATTAGTTATACCCAGATCATTAGATTTACAGATCAAGACAAGCGCCAAATATAAAAGATCAAAATCACACAAAGATACTTCATTCAAGCCTTAAGATCTTGACCCATCAATAGAACTTATCCTTCTTCTAGTGCTCAGGTTCCTCCTTGATTCAGATCCAGCCATGCACCATAACCCAATCACCAGTATTCTAGATCTTGATCTTCATTAGATATTCAATACTTGAGTGCCTTTGCCTAATGATCTCATCCTCCATGGTCCAAACCACTTAGAAGCAATACCTTGGACCAAATACCTGGGGTCAACACTTTGGTCAAGATACCTTGGATCAATACCACGGGTCAAAATAACAAGGACCAAATACCACGGACCAAAACCAATTTTTCCAATATGTACGTGCTTTTCTTTGCGTGAAAGTGTGTGTATATGCATACGCGCCTTCTGGACTGCGAACCTGTGTGTATACGCGGCTTGGTCAAGGGGAACCTGCGTATATCTCTTTTCTTTCATTCTGAGAGCCTGAACTATGATCTTGTCATCTGAGTGAGTTTCCATCAAGGACAACACCTGTGTCATAGTGCCAAACCTGTGTCATAATGCCAACTATCTCCCCCTTTGGACTTGATGGCAACAACCACACCAAATCACTCTCCCCCTTTGACATCATGGGCAAAGGGCAAACCAAGATATTTTCTCCCTTGATATACATTCTTTTGTCCATACTCCCCCTGAGTACATGCTGAAATCTCTGATTGAGCTCCCCCTTTGTATATGCCGAGATGTACTAATCCATCCATGCTCCCCCTGAGCACATACAGAGTCTGCAAAGATATTAAAGAATAAAATGATTCTACAACTCAATTGAGTATGACCTTCCTATCACCAACGACTCATACATACATCCATCTCCCAACCAAGTGGGGATATACCAAGATTGACTCATCCACCCAACCAAGTGGGGATACATCGAAAGGTTATATAAGATAAGAACATTACATCATCCATCCCAGGAATAGTGGGGAAAAAATAGGTCGTTAAATGACCTTGATAATAAAATATATACATGACATAGAGACAAATATCGAAAACAAGACTCTGATAGTCATCAACAACTATCATCAGTAGCATCTGTCAATCACATCCAGACCAGCAACCATGATCTCCCTCTGCACCTGTTCCATATGAACCAAAAATAGTTGTGAAATTTGTACCAAAATCTTCTAAGATAATGCCAACAATGTATTATTAGAAGTATATGCTCCCCCTGAACCTATGCCAGATGATCACTGTTAGACCCATATCAGACTTTGTCCCACTGATATTCTTCAAATCAACATATACGCGATTGTATCCACTGCAACCATCGTATGTACGCGAATACGCTTCATGAAGCTCACGTACACCCACTTTTCTATGAAATAGATAAGAATTAATGGCAAGAAGATGAATCAACTACTTCCAGCTTCTGTCTGAGGTATTCAAATGTCTTTTTGGGTAGTGGTTTGGTGAATATATCAACAACCTGTTCTTTGGAGGGAACATACTCCAATTTTACCTTTTGTTCAATCACTTGTTCTAGGAGAAAATGATATTTGATAGGTATGTGCTTGGTCTTGGAATGCATGACAGGATTATTTGAAATACTAATTGCACTTGTATTATCACATAGAATGGAGATGGGTGGAGTACAAGTGATTTGAATGTCTTGCAACGTTTGCATCATCCAAAGAAGTTGTGTGCAACAATATGCAACAACCACATATTCTGCTTCAACTGTAGATAATGCAATTGAACTTTGTTTCTTGCTGAACCAAGACACTAATCTGGAACCCATGAAGAATGCACCACCACTAGTGCTTTTTCTGTCATCCACGCTTCTTGCCCAATCTGCATCTGTATATGCATGAAGTGTAAGATCTGTATCTCTGGGATACCATAAACCAAAGTTTTGTGTCCCTTGAAGATATTTAAAAATCCTTTTGACTGCCTGAAGGTGTGCTTCCTTTGGATTTGCTTGGAATCTTCCAACTATTCCCACTGCATGCATGATGTCTGGTCGGGTACCTGTTAGATAGAGCAGACTACCAATCATAGATCTATAGGTTGGTTGATGCACTGCTGCTGATTCATCATTTGCGCTGAGGCTGCATCCTATTACCATAGGGGTACATACTGGTTTAGCATCTTCCATTCCATATTTCTTCAAGATCTGCTTGAGGTACTTGGTTTGTGATAGAAAAATACCATCTTTATTTTGTTGAACTTGTAAACCAAGAAAATATGTGAGTTCACCAAGGAGGGACATTTCAAATTCTTTCTGCATTACCAAAGCAAAGTTCTGACTCATGGCTTCTTCATTACTACCAAAAATGATATCATCAACATACACAACAAGTATTAGCAATTTATCATTGTCAATTTTTATATATAGATTGCTATCAACTGATCCTTTTGAAAAACCTTGTTGGTGAAGGTATTTGTCAAGACGATAATACCAGGACCTTGGAGCTTGTTTTAGACCATAGAGAGCCTTTCTAAGTCTGCATACAAGTTTTGGATCATTTCCAAGGATGAATCCATTTGGTTGCTCAATATATACTTCTTCTTCTAGATCTCCATTAAGAAAGGCAGATTTCACATCCATTTGATATACTTTTAACTTCTGAAAGCTAGAAAGAGCAAGGAACATTCTTATGTCTTCAAGTCTAGCAACAGGTGAAAATTTTTCTTCAAAGCCTATACCTTCTTGTTGAGCATATCCTTTACAAACAAGTCTAGCCTTGTTTCTAACTACTTTCCCATTTTCATTCAACTTGTTTTTGAATATCCATTTGGTTCCAATGACATTCTTATCATGAGGTCTAGGAACTAATTCCCAAGTATTATTCTTTTCAATTTGCTCAAGCTCTTCATTCATGGCCTTGACCCAACATTCATCTTTGCATGCTTCATGTAAATTTTGTGGTTTGATGGAGGAAAGCAATGCTAGATAGCTTGAAGTTTCTGTAATAGTTCTTCTTGTCTGTACACCTGCCTCTTTTTGTCCCAAAATTTGAGTCTCTGGATGATTTTTTTGAACATATCTGGATGGAGTTTTTTCTTCTGCTGTTATCTGCTCTTCTGGTGCTTCATTGGTTTCTTCTTCTTCAACATTAGTCTGATTTGATGTGGAAGGATAATCCTCATCTTCTTCCCACTCTTCTGTTTTTACCTGCTTTGGAATTTTGCTTGCTTCATCAACCACAACATCAATACTTTCAACAATTTTCCCTAGCCTTTTATTATAACACTTGTACCCTTTACTTTGGGAAGAGTGACCAAGGAGAATGCCTTCATCTGCTCTAGGTTCAAACTTGCCAAGTTTTTCATCATTCCTTTTGATGCAACATTTGCTTCCAAAAACTTTGAAGTATTTTACAGTAGGGGTCTTACCATACCAAAGTTCATGAGGAGTTTGAGTGCTGTTTACTCGAACATTTGTTTTGTTGAGAATAGTGATGACAGCAAATGCAGCTTCACCCCAGAAAGTTGCAAGAATTCTAGACTCATCTAGCATAGCACAAGCCATTTTTTGAACAATTATGTTCATCCTTTCTACCACTCCATTTTGCTGAGGAGTCCTTGCGGTAGAGAATTCCCTTCTTATTCCATGTTCTTCACATAAGTTGAAGAATTCATCTGAGGTAAATTCCCCTCCTCGATCAGACCTGAGGCATTTGATTTTGCGATCTGATTAATTTTCAACCAAATCTTTGAATGCTTTGAACTTTTCAAATGCTTCATCTTTATGCTTCAGAAGTCCTATCCAACACATTCTGGAAAATTCGTCAATGAACATATAGTATTCTTCTCCACGAGGTGACTTTTTCCTTGATGGACCACATAAATCAATATGGACAAGTTCAAGTGGCTTACTAGCTGGTCCTTCCTTCTCCGATAAATGTGTTCTGGTTTGCTTACCAAATTGACATGATTTGCATATTGTATTTTCTGGAATTCTGATGTCAGGAAGATCACGAACAACGTGGTATTTGCATGCTTTCCTTATCTAAGGGAAGCTTAGATGCCCCAATCTTTTGTTCCATAGCTAGTGTTCATCATTTTTACTTAGATAGCATTGTTGCTGTCCTCCCTTGAGTATGTATAAATTATTTGGAGTTCTTATGCCTTTGATCACTATTTCTCCTATATCAAGCTCATGAACAACACATCCATTTGATCGAAATACTACCTCATTTCCTTGATCACACATTTGACTAACACTCAATAGATTATGCTTTAAGCCATCAACATACATAACATTCCCAGCTTTGACCTTTTCTTTTAAGAGAATAGAGCCTTTACCTTTTATGACTGCAGGGGTGTTATTTCCAAATGAGACCTTCCTTTCCTTCTCTAAGGCACTATATGATTGAATTTTTTCTTTATCACCTGTCATGTGTTTCGAGCATCCACTGTTGATGTACCATTGATTTTCTTGTCCTTCTGCATATAAGGCTATACCACATCTTTCGGTTTGCGGTTCTTTCTTTTTCCATGTTTTGGGACCCAGTGGAGCTTGCTCCTTCTGAGATGTTTGTCAAAATTTACTCCTACATTTAGAGTCTTCATGACCGAAGTTGTTACAGATAGAGCATTCTATTTCATTTTCAAGAGCAAAAAAGTTATTGTAGGTCCTTTTCATTATACCAGTCACATTCCTTTGATTTCGTGCTTCTCTAGTCATGATGGTCTTGTAAGCAACACTTTGAGCAGCTTTGTGTCCAAAGTTATGACATGAAAAACATTTGCCATTAACGAAATTCCTGCGATTATCAAATCTACTGACCTGATGATTGCAGTTTCCATTGACATTCATTCTTGAAGCAAATTGAGAATGATTTACCTGTGGTTGGTTATAGCTTCTGTTCATCCTTGAAGTAGATTGAACTCGATTTACCTGGTGATCTGCTTTAAGCCTCTGCTGACGATTGTCAACCTGTTCATTTCTCCTTGCTGCATCAAGATAGCTTTTGGAGGTTGATGGCTTCTGTGCTTGAGATGGTTCTTCAGTATATCCAAGACCTGTCTTTATCAGAGGAGAACACTGCACTTTGATAATTTCATCTAAAGTTTCTGATCCCTTAGCAAACTTAATATTAAGAGATTTTGTTTTCTCAATTTCTTTTCTTAGACCCACAATTTCACATTCTAACTTTTCATTGTGTTTTTCCCTTTCAGCAAGTTGGAATGTAAGAGTATCTATAATCATACTCTTTTCTTCTAAACAGATTTTAAGTTTAGAAATTTCTTCATAGAGACCATCTTCATCTAAAGCATCCAAGAAATCATCATCTTCAAAAGCCATCAGAAGTCTATAATCATTACTATTTTAATCTTCATCACTATTTGATAAACCATCACTATCTTCATGCGTATAGTAGCTCTTCTTATTTACACTTTGTTTTTTATTCCATTTTGCTGATTCCTTACCTTTATCAAGCTTATCTTTCTGAGGACATTTGGCAGCATAATGACCTACTCTTCCACAAGCATAACATTTGAAAGGTAGTTTACATCTGAATCTTCCAGAACCCCGTCGAAGGTTCTTAACAAAGTTTGATTCTTCCTCTCCTTCTGACGTATGTCCTGACTCATTGAGTTCTCCTTTTCCTGAAGCTTTGAATGCGGCTTCTCTCATATCTGATGGACCCCCTTTTCTCATTTCAAAAGCAGTTAGGATTCCGTGCAACTGTGACATAGTAATACTCTGAAGATCCTACTTTTCTTCTATGGCAGAAACTTTTGATTCAAATTTATAAGACAAGGATCTTAGAACCTTTTCAACTAAAGTAACTTATTTTATCTCTTCACCCAAGTTTTTCATGCGATTAACAATCTCATCTATACGTAAGAAATAATTAGCTACACTTTCATCATTGTGCATTCTAAGAGTTTCATATTGAATTCTGAGAGATTGTAGTTTTGCACGTTTTACCTTATCGTCTCCTTCATAGCTTAGAATGATCTTGTCCCATATTTCTTTAGCGGTTTTGAGCTGCATAACCTTGACGAATTCTAATTGGGATAGACTCCCCAATAGAGTATTGACAGCCTTTGCATTTGTTTCATACTGCTTTTTACCTGCTGTATTTGTAGGAGTTGCTGATGGAAATGTGTATCCTCCTTCTACGATATCCAAAACTTCTGTTCCAAGAGATTAGAGATAGGTTGTGGTTCTTACCTTCCAATAGATGAAGTTGCTCCCATCAAAGATTGGTGGTCTGATGGATGCCTCTTTTTCGTAGTTGCTCATGATGATAGATCTTCCGTCAAGTGATCAAACTTCTTCTGAAGGACCTGCTCTGGTACCAATTGTTGGAAATAATACTGGGGGGGGTGAATTAGTATTAGCAACTTAACAATATTTCATTTCCATAAACAGATTTATATACGCTACTTTAGTTAATGCAACTTGCGTATGTACACAACTGTGTTTAGAGCAACCAGCATACACTTTGTGAAATTATTATTTAGTCAGTTGATCTTTAATCTGTGTATCAGAACCATATAAGCAATAACAGGTACAGTAAAAACAGAGCAGACAATCACACACAAGAACACAAGATATAAGGTGGAAACCCAATGTGGGTGAAAACCACTTGCTGCAATTCATCTCTATCTTCTTTTAATAAGAAACTTCTTTTTACAATATTTATGTACTGGTGCAGTCTTATACCAGTATGCAGGCTTCTACCTACAGAAGGCTACAACCTTCTCTCATTCTCCAACTTCTCCTGGAAGGGAGATACAACCCCCTTAGCTCTTGTACTAGCTGATGTACTAGTACATAGACGCTGACCTACAGAAGGCTACAACCTTCTCTTTTCTTCCAGGGACCACGTTTCATAAATTTTCAGACTTGATCCATCAATAGCATCAATAAAACATCAAAATATATCTACATCAATCAATCCCCCTTGCACTAACCAAATTTGAATCAAACAATCACTTCTCTGAATGCTGTAACCAGAATACAGTAACAGTACCAGAACCCAGAACACTGCAATCAGTAAACAGAAGTAGCTAAAACATATTTTATGAGACATACGGTACTTCGATATGTAGAACCTACGTGCATACACTACTATATGAAGGAAAAAATGCGTATACGCTGTTTTGAGAACCAACATGTATACGTGCCTTTTCTATACTCAACCTGCGTACAGATCTGTAAAAGATGTTTTACCCTTTTCAACTATCCAGACATCAATTATACCTAGATCATCAGATTTACAAATCAAGACAAGAACCAAATATAAAAGATCAAAATCACACAAAGATACTTCTCTTCAAGCCTTAGGATCTTGACCCATCAATAGAACTTATACTTCTTCTAGCGCTCAGGTTCCTCCTTGATTCAGATCCAGCTATGCACCATAACCCAATCACCAATATTATAGATCTTTCTCTTCATTAGATATTCAATACTTGAGTGCCTTTTCCTAATTATCTCGTCCTCCTTTTGTAGTCTTAGGCCTTACTCAATACCATGGTCCAAAACCACTTAGAAGCAATACCTTGGACCAAATACCTGGGGTCAACACTTCGGTCAAGATACCTTGGATCAATACCACGGGTCAAAATACCAGGGACCAAAACCAAGTTTTCCAATATGTGCGTGCTTTTCTTTGCGTAAAAGTGCGTGTATATGCATAGGCACCTTCTGGACTGCGAACTTGCGTGTATACATGGCTTGGTCAAGGGGAACCTGCGTATATCTCTTTTCCTTCATTTTGAGAGCCTGAACTGTGATCTGTCATCTGAGTGAGTTGCCATCAAGGACAACACCTGTGTCATAGCGCCAAACCTGTGTCATAATGACAACAGTATGTCAGGGATGTGCCAAGGGAAAACATACAAGGGGACCATTCCCCTCAAGTGATAGCAAGACCACAAACATTTTGTAATTGGTTCATTCTGATCTATTTGGTATGTTGCTGGTATGTTTCCTGTGACATCATTAGGAGGATATTTATGTTATGATGTCTTTGTGGATGACTTCTCTCACAAAACTTGGATATACTTCTTGAAGAAGGACAAAATATTCTCATGGTTCTGTGCCTTCAAAGCTTTGGTGGAAAATCAAACTGGGAAGAAGATCAAGATATTGAGGACCAATAATGGAACTGAGTATGAGTAAAATGAATTCAATGACTATTGCAGGGAAGTTGGCATTAAGATGGAGACTACTACTGCATATACTCCTGAGAAAAATGGTTTTTTCTGAAAGGAAAAATCTTTCCATTATAGAAGCCACTCGTTCCATGCTTCATGATCAAGGACTTCAAAAGTTACTATGGGGAGAAGTTGCCAAGACTGTTGTGTACGTTCAAAATCGATGACCTCATCAAGCATTGGACTCCAAAACTCATGAAGAAGTTTTCACTGGTAAGAAACCTGATGTTTCTCATTCTAGAATTTTTGGTAGTCTCGTATACTTTCATGTGCCGAAAGAAAATAGAGGTAAATTGGAGGCATCTGGGAAGAAAGGAACTTTTGTGGCCTACAATGAAACTTCTAAGGCATATAGAATCTATGTGCATGGTCGAAGAGAGGTAGAGTTGAGTCATGATGTCACCTTCGATGAGGATGCCACCACAAGGAAGATTAGCAACCTTCCTATTCCAAGGAAGGACAAAGAAGCAGATGTAGGAAATCAGGGAGATTCATAGGATGAATCGATGCTCGATGTTGAAGAACCGATGGATCCCATTGATCCTCCTCCTCATGAGCCCTCCTCAACCAAAAGGATACCCTCAGGGCTGAGGGAAACTCTCGAAAATGCCGAGAGACATGTTGCACCAAGGGGGACATTTCGTGAAAGAAAGAAACCTATTAGGTGCCAAGGGTGCTTAACTTCTATGAGCACCATTATTCAGTCCGAACCTTGCTCATTCGAAGAAGCAGTGAAGAAACAAGTATGGAAGGATGATATGAACAAAGAGTATGAGTCAATTATGAAGAATGATGTATGGGATGTGGTCCCTAGACCGCAGGACAAATCTGTTGTCACCTCTAAATGGCTCTACAAGATCAAGCATGGTGTTGATGGAAGTTTTGAGAAGTTCAAGGCCAAATTTGTTGCTCGAGGCTTCTTTCAAAAGGAAGGTGTAGATTATGATGAGATATTTTCACCTGTTGCTCACTACACCACCATCTATTTGATTATAGCCCTTGCTACCTGGAAAGTATGGAATCTACACCAGATGGATGTCAAGACTACCTTCTTGCATGGTTCACTTAAGGAGGAAGTCTACGTGGAACAACCTGAGGGGTTTGAAGTTCAAGATAGTCAGACACCTGTATCCACGTTGAAGAAACCCCTCTATGGGTTGAAGAAAGCACCCCAGGCTTAGTATGATAGAATCGATAGTTATCTGATGAAGCTAGGATTTATAAGAAGTGAAGTTGATCTGAACCTTTACTTTAAGGTTGAGAATGATAAACCTCTCATCTTGTTACTCTATGTGGATGATCTCTTTTTGACAGGTGTAGACCCTCTTATTCATCAATGTAAGAGAGAGTTGGCTTCTGAATTTGATATGTCGAAAGACCTAGGACTGAGGCATTACTTCCTAGGGTTGGAGGTCCGATAAAAGACAGGGGAGATTTTCCTTTCTCAAGGAAAATATGTTGTGAAGCTACTTGAAAGATTTGGGATGGTGGACTTCAAGTCCGTGACTACTCCGATGGAACTTATCTTCAAGAAGTTATGCAGAAGTGTTGCCAGGCTTGATTTGGGAAATCCTTCTGAGTATCGTCAACTCAAAGGGGCCCTGATGTTCTTGGTGAACTCCCGTCCAGACATATGCTTTCCAGTGAACACATTGAGTCAGTTTATCGTTGAGCATCATCATATACATTGGATTGCTGCCAAGAATCTCTTAAGATATCTACGAGGCACAATCGCTTATGGACTGAGATACACTGTCGAGAATGTGAGGCTCCATGGTTACTCTGATGCAGACTGGGCTGGTAGTGTGGTGGATCGCAAAAGCACATCAGGATGTTGCTTTTCTCTAGGTTCTGCTTCAATATCATGGATGAGCAGGGAGCAGAAGTCGGTTACTATAAGCATTGTTGAGGCTGAATACATTGTTGCTAGTTTGGCCTCCTGTGAAGTTGTCTAGTTGAGCAAGCTCTTTAGTGAGCTATTTGGACATGTGTTGGATACCACCATGATCTTTTGCGACAACTAGAGTGGGATTCGTCTTTC
Source organism: Pinus tabuliformis (assembly GCA_031772625.1). Classification (NCBI taxonomy): domain Eukaryota; kingdom Viridiplantae; phylum Streptophyta; class Pinopsida; order Pinales; family Pinaceae; genus Pinus; species Pinus tabuliformis. The sequence goes on from CM062818.1 coordinate 1,477,889,914, forward strand.
TGATAATCCCATGTTTCATGATTGACCCAAGCATATTGATATTAGATACCACTTTATCTGGGATATAGTACAATGGGGAGCAATAAGGCTCCATCATATTGGGACCGATGAGCAGGTCGTTGATATTCTTACGAAGCCCCTTGGGAAGGTAAAATTCTTAACCTTCCATGAACGACTTGGAGTTGTGGAGAGACCCTCTTATGAGGGTCCTATATGAGATGGATAGAGAGCTCTGGGAGCTTCGAGGGACTTGGGGTACTTCTTAAAGCGATGAGTGACCATAGGGTGACTCACCCTCCCCTAGTGGTGTGCTGTGTACAAGGTGAATGGTTCACCTTCCCCTGTGATACCCCATGGTGGCATATGCATAGGCTAAGTGGTTCACCCTCCCTTATGGCATATGAGCAGGATGAATGGTTCACCTTCTCCTATCGACGCATCCTACCCATGTAGTCTGGGACTCATGGGAAGTACCTGTCATCTTTCCAATGAGTAGTGAAATGAGGATAGGGACCATAGTACTACCGATGGGCGCATTGTGTATTACCGTACTCCCTATGCTAGGATGTTGATATTAATATGGGATCAATGGAAACTGACTATAGGTCAGTTTAGAGTGGTATGACACACTCTCTGTTGTTGGAGACTGACTTCAGGTCAATGGAGAATGGTATGATACATTCTCGATCATTTATTCTTTATTCATGGTTCAACAGAGTAGAGTAGAGAAATGCAGTGACAATGATGGTACAAATTGTCAGACAGTTTGGCAGGTGATGTTCTCCCTAGTTGAGAGGGAGTGTTAAATTTGGCAACTAGGGCCAAACATCACTTTGGACATCTCTTATGAGGTAGCTGATATTTTTCTTGGATTCATATTTCTGAGAGGTTTAGGATTCATCTAAAGATCATCCCATTCTGACATGTACAAATGAAGTTATGAATTTATTTTGATTATGGACAAATTGTCAAGGTCGGCCAGTCATCAAATTAGCCTCCTCCAGCCTTCAACATTGCATATAAATACAAGGTGCCTCCTCCTCATTTTGGCATCTCATCTCATTCATCTTTATCTCTCTCATCTTGATTGGATAAGGATTTTTGCGCTTCTCTCTCTCCACAGGTGCGAAAGGAAGATTGTCTTTTCTAGTTGTCGTGTTGAACAAATTTTATTGAAATTTCAGGAGGCTGACTTTGACCAGTGTTGACCCTGTTTGACTTCGATTTTGTGAGGGAGACTTCTGTTTGGGTAGGATGTTGTTCTAGGAACAAAATCTGAGGTAGTTCGACCCCTGCATTGATCAGCGCTGATTGCCCTAATTCAAGTTGTTGCGTTGACTTTTGTTGACTAGATTTGACTGGTTATTTTCAGATTGTTTTGGGTTGCATTATATTGCTTTTGGAGGCCAAGTTGACCAAGGTTGACCGAGATGTTTTGGAGGTCAATTTCAGCACTATTGACCAACGTTGAATTTTTTGTAAGGGCTTTCTATTTCTGCTATTTTGACTGGTCAGTTTGGGTAAGTGAATATTGTAAATTGTACTCTCTCTCTCCGCGGAACTTTTAAAGAATTATAAGAAGAATTGATCAAGGGTTTCCCCAAATTGGGTTTTGTCCCTGGCTGGTTCCATATCTTGTGTCCTCTTGTGTTAGCTTGTTTTTTACTATTATTTTTTATGTTATATTTGCATTTTACTATCATGTTGATGTGATTGCTATACTGGATATGCTATTGGGCTAATAAAGAAAATTGAAGTAAAATTGCTCTAAGCATAGAACATACCATTGTTATCCTAAAATTATCACAATGACAGGGGGATTTGTCCTTGATCAAGATAGGGGGAGTATATGAGAAGGGGAGCTCTTGATGGGAAAAGACTATTAAGAGAAGTACCCCAATTTCCATTGATGTCAAAGGGGGAGAGAATACTAAAAAGAGGAGAGTATTGCCATCAATGACAAAAGGGGAGATTGTTGGATAAGGTTGGCACTTATGTCAATAAGATGTCAAGTGTTAACATTTTCGAAGCCATAATATGGATAAATAAGTATATGTTAAGTGTATGTTGAAGCAATCCCTAATATGACCTAAGCATTGGAAGCATTAAGCGAAAATGGAAAAGGATATTATGAGGATAGTATGTTTAAATTTGTTTATATTAATGATGCTTCAACGAAAGAAAATCTTTGTAAGCCTCTACATCAAGTACTCAAGTATGGTTGTGTGCATAATAGGCAAGAAAAACTAAATATTTTTTTATAAAAAATGTTAGGAATTGTTCTAGTTATTTTAGTGAAGAAATCATTTCCAGTGGAGAAATTGAAGCAACTAATTGAAAAAAAAAATCAAGAAAAGATTGTTGGAAATTTATGTTATGAGGCTCTATGTTGACCTGCACTAGAAGAGACTATGATTTGAAAGTCCAAGGGCGTTGAACTTGTTATAGCTTCCTTCTAATAATCTTCTTCCCATAAGTAGAATACCACAATGTTAAAACGGAGTGTTCAAATCCTCATTCAACCACTGGTACTTGAACAAAACGTTGGAAAGCTTGGATTTCATGCTTGCAAATTAAATTTTGTGATTCATACTAACGTCGACTCCAATTATAGTCATATCGGACCTCCTAAAATACATGATTGTTTAGATATGCTTGAACAAGGATAAATATAAACCCTAACTCCTCAATTTGGAAGATAATTCGCTCAAGTACAAAGAAAGGATCCAGACCTGTAGAAAAAAAAGGAGAGTTTAAAAGAGAATGGAGTTTGAAGTGGATGGTTTTTGGGCTATATCTCACATCTAGAAAAGAGAATATTTTGGACCTGCGAAATACTTTTGGGCTTTACTCCACAAATCAGATCTGTGGTTTAGAAATGGAATTTCATATCTGTGAAATAGTACTGTGGTATCTTAGATCTCAGACCTGTGTGCTAACCTATGTCACTAAATTCATACCTGTAACATATTTCGTCCCTCTATGACTGTATTTGACCTATAATATAGCTACAAACCTTGACCTACTAATGCTACTTGGTATTGAATTATACATTGGGCCAACATAGCTTGGACTAGGGAAATATTATAAAACTGTGGCTTGGAAATATGGTTGAAGCTCAAATACTTAGTCACTTATTTTGGAACAAGTCTTGAAGACTTCTACAACATCATATGAAGTGTTTTTGGAGGAGATGTTACACTAAAAAATGTCACCTTGACTACTTACAGTTAGTATGGCTCAAATCAACAGTCATGCTACCCTCTTAGGCAAGTCTCATGCCTCTGTTATCCATCTCAAACTCAAAGAAGAGAGAAAGTCTTGTAAAAACTATGTTTATCTCTGGGGTCGCAGGTTCTCTCTAGCCTTACCTGCGGGGACGCTGACCATGTTCACAAAATCTGCGTCCATGGACGCTCTGTATGTTAAGGGACAGGTGCGTCCCGCTGTAAAAGGCAAAATGCGCGAGTTTTATCTTGAAAAAGTTACTTGTGGTTACTTCTAGAACATTCTAAAGGTCGGTTTGATGAAATGGATGCGCCTCCAGTTGGTTCATGTATCTCTATTAAGGGGGAACTTATCCCATCAATAAGGGAACTATCCCACCCAAAGAGGGGGATGATCCCATTGATAGTGGACCTGAATAACCTCTTTACAGCACTATAAATAAAGACATTGAGCCAGAGGGAGAGGAGGTTGGAGCTATACATTTTCTTTGGGTAAATGCTGCAGGATTTAGGTCTTCCATTAGAGCCTTTGTGAGGAGAGATTGTCTTCACTTGATTCTACTTGGGAGAGGGTGAGCTTTGTCAAAGTAGAGGAAAACCCTTGATGGACCCTGGGAGGAACTTGCACAACACCAAGGCCAGGTTGTAAGAGTTTCTTTGTTTCGTTATTAATACAAACTGGTTTATTTTTCTCAATAACTTGTGTTAATGAGTTATTTCATGTGTTCCTTGGTCTGCATGTTGAATATATGTTTTATTATATGAAATGCAAGTGCTTGGTAATTGTTTGATTGTTTGTGGTTGCAGGAATTGACTTGAAGGAGGAGCTCATCCGGATCGTCAAGAACGGACTTCAACAACAGCGTTTTGGAATAAGGTAAGCCTAAACACTTGTAGTTTTCATGTTGTAAAAGGTGTATTTAGAGAAAGATCACTCCATTTTGTCTTGTTTGTCATTAGAATGTCTTAGACTTCTAGGAAGGTCAATCGTGTCCGCACCCTTGACAGATTCCGTGTGACAGGAGATGATAAAATGATATCTTGGAGCAGTCATTAAAGATAATTGAAGCAATATTTGGAGAAGAACTTGTAAACATATTTGTAGCAGATCCTTAACTTTCTATTGATGACATTTTTAGAGACCATTTGAAGCATGATTGAAGCACCATCTGGAGTGGAATTTGAAATACAATATTGAATCAACATTTGGAGACTTGGAAAGGACCTTGAAGACTTGTTTGAAAAAGACCAGTTGTGTTTGAAGACTTGTCTGGAGAGAAACCTTGAGAAGTGTTTGTAAAGGACTTATTGAGCCCTACTGGAGTAGCATTCCTGAATATCAATTGATGCAGTCATCTAAGTCTTTGTGAATAAGTTTTTGAGATTGGAGAAACATTGTTGAAGCTGACGATAAGGAAGATTTGGAGACACTTTCGCAGATCCATATTAAAAATGAATTGAGTAGAAACACATTGAAGACAACTTAGAAACCCTTTGAAGTTGAATTTGAAAAACACATTCGAGACATTCTTTGAAGACCTTGTGAGAAGTTATGTAGGTCTTGTTGAAGAAATTTCCTAGAACTTTTGAGAAGTCATCTTGAAGAATTGAACCAGATTGAGAGGGTTGGATTCCTCACACAAGGTTGGAGCCTTGTGAAAGCCAAGTTGGAGCCTAAATTTGTTGAGAGGATTGGAGTTCTCAAGAATATCAAGTTGAAGCTTGGTGGTATGGTATAGGTTGGTGCCTATTTGATTTGAATATTGGAGTCTTCATCTAGAGTTGGAGCCTTGAAGTATCAATGTACATTATTTGTTGTAAAAAGGATTGGAGTCCTCATTATTTTTATTAATAAAATTATTCTTTTGTTGTACATTTATGTGTTCTGGTTTATTAAGTGATCTTAACATGCATAGAATAACAATGGTAAAATAAATACTAATTCACCCCTGTTACACTAAAATTTTTCACCATGACTATCTACAGTTAGTATGGCTCTATCAACTGTCATACTATCCTCCTTGGCAAATCTCATACCTCTGCTCCTCATGTCAAACTCCAAGAAAGAGAGAAAGTCCTTAAAAAGTCAATTAACTCTGGTTACGCAGTTTCTCTTAGCCTTACCTGCGTGTACGCACCTCCAGTTCATAAAACCTGCGTACTTGTATGCTCTGTATATAAAGGGGTGGGTGCGTACTCCTGTAAAGGTCAAAAAGCGCAAGTTTCACTTCAAAAAAGTTACTTGTGGTCATTTCTAGAGCATTCTAGAAGATGGTTTGACGTGGATTGAGCGCCTCCAGATGGTTCATGCATCCCAATGAAAGAGGAACTTATCCCATGAAGAGGGGAGCTATCCCATTGAAAGAGGGGCTTATCCCATTCATGGTGGACCTGATTAACTTCCTCCAAAGCACTATAAATACAGGAATTGGGCCAGAGGGAGGGGAGGTTGAAAGCTGAACATTCCTAAGGGTAGATGCTGTTGAAATTAGGACTCCCTTTTAGAGCTTGAGAGGAGAGATTCCAATCCTTTCTTAGCTTCATTTGGAAGTGGGTGAGCTGATCAAAGTCAAGGAGAACTCTTGCTGGACCCTGGGAGGGACCTGCACAACACCAAGGCGCTGGTTGTAATGGTTTCTTTTGTTTCCACTTAATACAATTAAGCTCATTTTTCTCAACAAGTTGTTATACATAATTTGTTTCATATACTCCTTGGTCTTTATGATGAATATGTTTTATTTTATGAGTTATTCAGGTGCTATGTAATCGTTTTCTTGTTAGTGTATGCAGGTTTCGAAGAGAAGGAGGAGCTCATCCGGATCGGAGAGGCTGGACTGCTACAAACAGCGTGGGACTAAAGGTATGTTTTAAACACCTGACTACTTGTATTCTAAATGCATATTTAGGGAAAGATAGTGTTTAATTGTCTTGTTTGTCACTAGAAAGCCTTAGCTTCTAGGGAGGTCGGTTTTGTCCGCAAAATTGACTCTTTCCGCATGACAAAATGGCGACTCCGCTGGGGAACTCCATGATTTGAATGATTTCTCCTTTGTATGAAACTTTGATTTGAGAAAAGTCGTTTTCTTTCTGGTTTTTGGCTGTTTGACTGTGCATTTGGGTGGAATAGCTTAGGGTTAAGTTAGATTTTAGTTTTTCTTGGTTTTGCTAGAAGTACGCAGCCTCTGCGTTAAGCACAGTGCGTACCTGTACGCACTGCAGCTTTGTACACAGAGCGTACACGCACCTGTGCAAACAGGTTGCCTGCGTACCCTGTCAAAATTGAGAAAATTTCAATTTTTTCCTTTTTGCCTTTTAGATTTTGTTTATAATTTGTTTTTACTACCCAGATCCACTGGTTACCTGCCAGAAGTCTTCATCGAAACTTGTTTCATCAGTGTCAAGAGTTTTAGTGAAATTCATAGAGGTTCTAGCCCTAGGGTTTGATTTTTGTATTGGTCTTGTAGTGACTTTGGCTTTAGAAGTTGTAAAACCTTGGATATCCCTGGTCTTTTCAGTCTTCTTAGGAGTCAGACCTTTCATAGAATCCACCTTTGTGAGAAACCTACCTTTGTGTTGTCTCTTTGCGGAATCTCGAAAAAGTTTGTTGATTAAACTGTGAATTTCATTCTTAAGAAAAAGAACAAAAGATTTTGATTTTTGTTTTTGATTAGTTTATGATTATGCATGAACTAGTCCTTGGTTGCATCATGACTGAGTAAAACATCCTGGAATCTTACTTTGTAGGTTTTGGCCTCATTAGATTTTCTTATTAGGTGAATTTCGCTTCGATTTGCTTTTGAGTAAAATTGATTTGATTGTCTTAGATTTTTAAAATTTGATTTTTGTTAAGTAGGAAAAAATCCAAAAATCTCTTTTGAAGAAAAGTTTGTTTTAGTAGCATTTGAGTCTTTGAAAAGAAAAGGAATTTTCGTGAAATAATTAGTGGTCATGTGTTGTATGCTTTGGAAAAGATAAAGAGATGTTTCTTTGATTTTCATTGCCAAGAAAGTTTTCTTTATATCAATTTTGCATTCTCCAACTCTCTTAGCTAGGGAATTCATTGAAAAATAAAATTAGTATAAATCATCTTAGGTGCATCTTTTTAGTGGATTTGAGTCGAGTCTACACACCATCAGTTTCATCTCCGCTACCTTTTGTCCTAAAGAAAAGCCATAAAAATTAACGCTTAAAGTAAAATCAACTTAGTAACTTTTTATTTACTAGGGCTCTGAAACACCAATATAGATTAGGCTAGTGTCTTGGAGTAGGAGAGTAATTAACTCTCCAAGACAGTAAAACCAAACAAGTAGCTTATCTTGTGGTAGGATAAATCCAACTGTTTCATTTGTAATCTGGGAAAGCTCCTCTTAAAGGAGAAGCACGAGACCGTGTCCGAACCAGTGAGGGGATCAATCCTCCTTCATTGGGAAAGACGCTAGATACACACATACTACAAACGGTAAACCTCGGATTATTGTCGAGGAGCCTGGGGTCACTTGTCGGTAAACCTTGGATTATTGTCAAGGAGCCGGCAAGGGGATTGAGCTTGTTACTTTGCCCTTGCGTGCTATCGGGTCGTAGACTGTTCCCCCAGGTATATTTGTTGCTGTTGGTAACCTTAGTGACCATTATCTTTAGGATTCTACCCAAGGTGACGGTGGAGGGAAGATCCCACTGTACCTGGAGCAGACGTCGGCTAGACTCACTTGGATTTTCTGGGGGGTTCACTTCACTCGAGACAGTTAAAGTGGAGGAACTTGGTCCAGTCTATTCATTAAGCAGGTTGTCGGGGTAACTGTTCCACCCACCACTTCTGTACTGAATCCGGCGATGTTGGATTTCATCACCAACTAGTGCTTTCGGTCCGGAAGGTTACTGTTTGTGTTTGGTTTGACGCCCTAGATTCTTTAGGCGTGTGATTCGAATTTGTTTGATTCTTTAGAGACTTTAGGCGGTTTGCTTTGAGATTTTACTTTGTTTGTGTGTGCAGTAGTTAAAAGTTTTAACTGTGGCTGAATTACCGAGACAGTCCCGTAGACTTCGGGGCCAGTCTCCTGAGATTGTAACCGTGGCCGATTTGTTGAGGAAGTCCCGTAGACTTCGGGGCCAACCTCCTGAAGACGTCCCGGGTCATTACGAAGGTTTGAAGGTCCTTGTAACTCCTAGTGGCAGTAAAGTAGGTTCACCTGAAGAAGGAGAGTCTTCATTGGTAGTTCATCCTGATTACCAAAGTCTAGAAACAGGTTATAATCCTGAAGCTATTGCAGTTTCTGAGCTTGCTGGTAGTTTTTCATCTACTAGTGATATAGGCGAAGAACCTGAAATATCTGAACCTGTTACTCCAACTTCTAGTGTTCCCGATTCACCTAGGATAGAAAGAGTCATCACCGAAAATCTTCCTTCTGGTTTGATAGCTATTGAAGAACTTGCTCCAGAAGAAGATATAAGCGTCCCTATCCCTGAAGATCAACCTACTATTGATCTAAGGGAGCGTGAATCCATTTTTTACAGTCCACCTAGAAGTACTACTTGGTATCTTTCGTTAACTAATTACTTGGACAACTCAGGGTCAAGTTTTTCTCCACCTCGTACTCCTTATCCATTAGAAGGTATTTATACTCCTGTAAATATGTCTGGTCAGTCGTCTATGTTTACTCAATCTCCTGAATCTTTCTTGTACGGCGGTCCTTCTGTTCCTGCTGGGTATCAGTCACTTTCTGGTACTTTTGCGGGAGCATCTCCTCAACCCATTGAACATGGGTTATTAACTGGAAACAATGGTAATAAACCGTTGGGCGTAGGAGACATTTACATGATGTCAGGTTCAATTCCCAGTTCTCAACCTCAAGGTGGCCAGTAACCGCCTGGGGGGCAGCCTCAATTAACGCCTGGGGGGAAACCTCAAGGTACACAAATTGGGTCTGGGGGGCAACCTCAAGGACAGTATGTACCCGTGGTACAGTACATTCCTCAAGGTCAACCCCAACCTCAATATGTACCCCAAGGTCAACCTCAGTATCAATTTATGCTTCAAGGTCAACCCCAGTACCAGTACTTACCTCAAGGGTATCTACCCCAAGGTCAGTACTCGAGTCAAGGTTATCAACCACCCCAAGGTCAATTTTATGTTCAAGGTACGGGAAATGTACCTTTCAATTATCAATCATATCCTCAATCCGGTTATGGATCTCAATATCCTCAACCTGTCATGGGTCAATACCCCGGAATGAACATAGTGTGGGATCCATCGCAAATTCAACAGGTATTGCAGCCAAGTGTACAGTTGTCATCCCAAACTGGACAACCTTTAGTTTCTGGTTCACCCCAGCAACCAGTCCAGTCTAATGTTCAAACTTCTGTACCTTCGGTAGTTTCTCAGTCTAGGCCTATTGCACCTAGTACTCCATCTCAACCGACTACTGCGACTACCGCAACATCTGTTCCATCCACCACACTTACTTCTGGAGTATCGACAGCTCCGGTTTCTACTATCTCTACCACTACTCCTCAGACATCTTTACCATTGTCTGGATCCACGATTCAAACTACGGTTCAGATGCCTGTAGGATAGCCTGGTTTAAGTACGGTTGTCACTAGTCAACCACAATTCGCTTATCAACCGTACCAGGGGCAGTACCAATTCGGGCCTGCTGTCCAGCAGCCAGTTTACCAGTATCAACCGTATCCTGGGTACACTTATCAACAACCACAGCAACCCCAGTACGGTCCGGTTAATCCTGGTTTTTCGGGAGGATACAATATCCCGAATGCAATCCCTATTCCAAGTTATCCTGGATATCCTCCTCCTGGGACTGGTCTTGTGACCCAGAGTTTTAGGGATCCTAATCGGCAATTACCGTTTATCGCAACTTTGGATTTACCAGACTTGACGCGCCTAACGAACGATCCGATCAATTATCTTCCGTTTTGGCCGCCAATGCCGAATAAGTTGCCCAGTGACATTCCCAAGTTCGAGGGTAAGTCTGGAGAGGACCCGTCGAATCATGTGATGACTTACCACCTCTGGTGTGCCTCAAATTCCATCTCAGATGATTCGATCCGCTTACGTCTCTTCTAACGTACTCTCATTGGTCTCGCGGCCAAGTGGTACATTGAGTTACCACGGGCCTCTTTTTATAATTTTAGCCAGTTAGCTACCTCGTTCCTAACTCATTTTCAGTTGCCGGTCAGATATGATAATGGCACGGAGTTACTAACTTCATTAAAACAATCGACGTCCACTTATATTTCCGATCATATTCATGAATGGAGACGTCGAAGGCGATTAGTGAAAGTTTTTATCCCGGACCAAATCTTAGCTGAATGGTTTGTTAAATACCAAAGATTACTGAAGACGTAGCTAAGGCCGGAGTAGTTACTGAGGAGCAAGTGATTGCTCAAACGTAGTACCTTGACTTAGTTTACACTCAGTCGGGTACGTTACACGAAAAGATCCCAGATCTTCCAAAGTCAAATCAAATCGTTGCTGCTCCTTCGGGATCTCATGCTGCTGATGGCATGATTGGTGCGGTGAATACTAAAAGCAAGAAGAAATCTTCAAAGAATTCTTCTCCTATTATAACCTTACCTGACTCCCTGACAGGATATTCTTCTGCAGAACTTTCCGCCGACATTCACGTTGTAGAGTCATCTACGGCTAAATCAAAAACTGGTGGAAAGAAGAAAGGCAAGAAGAAGAATACTGCAGACAAAACTCCAAAGGAGAAAAATGAAAAAGCAGAATCCAATGATGAAAAACGCAAGCCTCGTTATCCGTGTCTTATTTGTGAAGAAGAAAACTTTACAAGAGACTGCCCTCATCGAGCCGAGGTTGCGAAAATCGTCAAGGGTTCCCAAATTCCTGCTATCTTGAAGGACCCATTTCCGAAAGATAGCAAAATGATAGGTTCTTCCTCGAGTGCCACTGAAGTGTTGGGTGTGGAGCCTGATTATCTTCTATATTCAAAGGTATCGCCACATAGGACCCCAGATCGAAATGGGGGCGGCAACACCGCCCGTAAAATGTTCGCTGCAGGGGGGGTCCAGGGGGGCTCGGGGACAGCGCCGCCGAAGCTAAAAACAAATGTAAAATTGCCTTGTAAAAGTATAGTAATTTCTAGTCAATCTGGGCCATTCATTAGGCGGATGATCTGACGGTAGAACTTATGTTTAGTTTAGGGTTTTTTTCCCTAGAAGGCAATCCCTCTCTTTGTATGAGGGTATTGTATTTGAGGCTGTGAGATAGATGTGTATTCTGTGAGCGAGAAACAGAGAGGTGAGACTGTGAGAGAAAACAGAGGATATTACAGCAGATTTGCTGTAGGTTGTGTCTCTTCATTTTGCTGGATAATAGAAAGGAAGGACTGGCTGTTCGAGGTGGACGTAGCCCAAACTGGGTGAACCACCTACATCTGTGTCTCTCTTGTTTTGTGCGTTTTCTGTGTTTATATTTCTGCAATATTTTATGTGTTCCATTGCTCCGTAATATATAATTTTCTAACATGAAGAACCCATATTGATGATGTCTCATGTAAGGATTGCGACTCGGTCACACGATTATGGTAGTAAAAGTCCTGTTGATGGATCGAAAGAAGCAGAATCTTCCCAGTCAAATCCATCAACCTCAGCTCCCGGTTCCGATCCACTACAGATCGAGAAACCTAACCCTGACTTAGTGATCAAACCGCCCGCCAAGGGTGTACTTCGAAGGTCTGCTTTCAATCCACATGCGAGAGCGGCCCAGAATTACAACATTGTTGAGGATTTAGCTGTTTCACCCTCAGCAATGTCGGCTTTGGAAGTGTTGCAATCATGCCCAACACAACGAAAATTACTTTTGTCGGCTATAGGAGCTGTTGATGTTCAGGACCCAAACCTAATAATCTTTGATCTAGAAAATAGTACACCGTGTTTGCCTCATCAGATGGCTTTCCAGATCCCAGTGATAGTCAAAAATAGGCCTATTCATCGAACTGTAATTGATGAGGGAGCTTCCACGTGTATTATGTCGATACAGTGCTGGAGATCGCTTGGTTCTCCTTCACTAAATCAATCCCCGACAATTCTTAAGGCCTTTGATGGCCGTGGGTTTCATCCGTTTGGCATTCTACAGGATTTGCCTATAGGGGTTGAAGGAAAAACCGTTAGTCTAGATGTGGAGGTGGTTGATGCCCCTCTAGACTACAACCTTCTCTTGGGTCGAAGTTGGTCTTACGCTATGACAACGGTCGTTTCATCGGTCTTCAGAGTAATAAAATTTCCACATAATGGCAAGATCGTAACCATAGACCAGCTGGCTTACTTTTCATCCGACCCAGCCTCTTCAGAAAGTATCCAGCATGTCGGTAAAACGACTATCCCTTATAAGGATGTTGGCATAGGATTAGTTAAAGATGTCGGTTTACTGGGAACTTTTCCTTTTCCTCCAATCAACGTCGTGTCTTCGTTTGCATCCATTCATATAATTACATCAGATACCATTGTTTACGACGATCCTTGGATCGTTCCTTCTAAATCTGAAATAGACTGATTTGGTAATGCTATGCCTTTGAGTCCATATGAAATTGCCTATGAAGCCGTGCAGTCTTTTACCGACCCACGTTCAACCAAAATCGACCAAATGAATGTGGTCCGTGAGGAATCACTTTTCACCTCAACCTCGGAATTAATAACGTTTCCCGAAGTTGTGTCATCTGACGAACAACTTTGTGAAGTCCTGTGTGTAGACGATTTACCATGGGAAGATCTCCATCATAGATCTTCGTTTTTACCTGAGGATGATCATTTTGAAAACGATTTCTCATCAATCTTTACAGCTGAATATGTCAAGGAAGCTCAGAGTCCAATGAAACATCCTGATTCAGAGCTGAATTTGGGAAACATCTCTCGCACTGTTCCCATTGACATTTCAGTCAAGCCCGGAATTGTTGAGCACATTCATATAGGTGCCTTGTGTTCAGATGACGAAATTCAGATCTACAAGGCCCTATTTCAAGAATTCCGCGACGTGTTTGCCTGGTCCTATGAGGAAATGCCAGGAATTGATCCCGCAATTGTTGTCCATGAGATTAAGACTTACCCGGACGCTAAACCCGTCCGGCAACGTTTGCGTCAGATTCACCCACGAAAAGCGGCTGCAATTAAAGCAGAAGTTGAGAAGCTGTTGAAAGCAGGTTTCATTTATCCGATCCCGTTAACGGATTGGGTATCGAATATTGTTCCGGTTAACAAAAAACAGGGAACAATAAGAATATGCATCGACTATAGGGATATCAATCGTGCTTGTCCCAAGGACAACTATCCAACACCCTATATCGATCAAAAAATTGATGATTGTGCCGACAGTGAAATATTTTCCTTTATGGACGGTTTTTTCGGTTACAATCAAATCAATATTCTACCTGCCGATCAACCAAAAATGGCTTTCATTTGTCCATGGGGGACATTTGCTTATTGCAAATTACCTTTTGGGCTTAAGAATGCCAGAGCCACTTTTCAAAGGGCGATGTCTTATGCGTTTCATGACATCAAACACATTGTGCAACCATATCTCGATGATTTGCCCACTCATTCATTACATTGAGCTGATCACCTTGTCCATTTACGAGCAATTTTCATGAGGTGTAGGCATTATCGTATACGGTTGAACCCACACAAATGTGTCTTCTGTATAGAAGTGGGACGATTGCTGGGATTTGTAGTTTCAAAAGCCGGCATTCGCATCGATCCCTCGAAGGTAGAAGCTATCATCAAATTGCCTCCTCCTTCGAGTCTTCGCCAACTCCAAAGTTTGCAGGGGAAAGCAAACTTTTTACGATGATTCATTCCTAACTACGCCGAGGTTACAAAAGGTTTTACACGGTTGTTGAAACAGAACACTCAATTCTCTTGGGATGAGATAGCTCAGAAATCTTTTGATGCACTTAAACACGCGTTGACCCATGCACCGTTGTTGCATCCTCCCAACTACAACCAAGATTACTTTTTGTACCTCGCCGCCTCCCATTCCACTATTGGAATGGTGTTAGTTCAGGAAGATGAATTCGGAACGGAACATGTGATATATTATCTTAGTAGGACGTTAAATCCCACTGAGCTAAAATATTCACATGTGGAGAAATTGGCATTGGCAGCCGTTCAAGCTGTCCAACGTTTTCGTCACTACATTTTACTCCGTAAAACTACAGTCATTTCGGATTGCAACCCTATGATCTACATTTTAACTAAACAATTGCTAGGGGGCAAGTACTCTAAATGGATCGTTATCCTGCAAGAGTTCGACTTGGAGTTTGAAAAATCTAAGTCTAAGAAATCTTTAGTTTTTGCAGAGTTGATGTGTGATTTCCCGCGTGCTGACACGGAAACTGTGGCAGAGGAACCCATTGCGAATGAATCTTTGTTTCTTATCAGCACTTTAGATCCGTGGTTTGGAGATATCATCATCTATCTCCAGACCCAATCCTTTCGGCCCGAAGCTTCAAAGTCGGAACGTCGGAAAATTCGATTCCAGTCCCAACAGTACAAAATTATTGGAGATACTCTTTATCGCCGTGGGGCAGACTTGGTTTTCCGACGTTGCTTAACTCACGAAGAAGCTGAAAGGGTTTTGAATGACTGTCACTCTGGAGTGTGTGGCGGTCATATGTCTGGGTATGCCACAGCCCAAAAAATTTTGCGCGCTGGATACTTCTGGCTGTCCTTGTTTAAAGACTGTATTATTGCGGTCCGGAAATGCCACAACTGTCAAGTGTTTGATCGCAAGATGCGCGCACCACCTGCTCCTCTCCACCCTATAATTTCCGTTGGTCCTTTTGCCAAATGGGGTATCGATTTTATTACATGTAACCCTCACTCGGTCGGGGGGCATGCGTATATCATCCTTGCGGTTGATTATTTTACTAAGTGGGCCGAGGCGATGCCTACGTTCGAGGCTGACGGCAAGACAGCTGCAATTTTCATATTCAATCACATTATTGCTAGGTTTGGTGTCCCACAAGCGATAATTACTGACCATGGGCGCCATTTTTGAAACATTATGATGACAGAACTTACAGGCCAGCTTGGTTTGTGTCACGATAGTTCAACTCCTTATTATCCACAAGCCAATGGTCTAGTTGAGTCCATCAACAAAGTTTTAGTTATCATGATCTGACGAATCATTGGTATTCATCGGTCGAATTGGCACAACATGTTATTTTCAGCACTTTGGGCATACCAAACCTCAGTGAAAACATCTACAGGGTTCACTCCTTTCCAACTAGTTTATGGTTTGGAAGCTGTGCTGCCCATTGAATGTGAAATCCCGTCACTTCAAATGGCTGTCGAATTACTTCCAGCTACTTCCGAAGAGGAGAAGCGTTTATTATACTTAGCTCAATTAGATGAGACTCGATGTGATGCTGCATTGGCGATCGAGACTCATGCAAAACATATGAAAGCTCAGTATGATCGAAATGTGACCCCTCGAAATTTTTTGGAAGGAGACCTAGTGCTATTATATGATCAAGCTAATGATAAATTAGGTGCTGGAAAATTCGTTCCTATGTGGCATGGGCCCTACATTGTCAAGCGCAAGCTAGCAAAAGGGGCCTATGAGCTGGTTGACTTTGACGGGGACTCTTTGGGTAAACCCAGAAATGGACTTTACCTAAAGAGGTATTATGCTTAAATGATGGGTGTGGAGATTTTAGTTAGGTTAGTTTTTCTTTCTAGCTGGTGTGTTTGTTAGTTTAGACAGTGTGCTTAGCTTAGAAAGTGTGTTTTTCGTCATTATTCTGCTTATCTTGGTTTTACGCTTGATGTTTGCAGATGTCGATGCCTCTCCAAACATACATTGGATTTGCTGACGGTGCTTGTCGTAGTACACGGAATATCTCTTCCGCAGCTTGGGTTATCTATTCGCCCTCTGACGAGTTAGTTTCTATGCATGGGGTGAGCCTCGGTCAAACAACAAACAACATTGCAGAATACAGTGCAGTGATTGAGTTATTGTCTGAATCTATTTCATTTGGGATTCGGAGTTTGATAGTGAGGTTAGATTCTGAACTCGTTGTATTACAGCTTAATAGAGTGTATGCCATTAGAAATCCAGTGTTATTAAGGTTATTTTTGAGAGTGCGTCTCTTGGAACGTGAGTTTGATTACATTGAATATCAACATATTCCAAGGTCTTTAAATACATTAGCAGATGCAATTGCTTCTCGAATGTTAAATAGACATTTGCAATAATCATACATGTAAATTTAAAAACATTTTATCATACATGTTTAACAAGATAAGCCGGTAGTAATGATATATATATATATATATATATATATATATATATATAGATAGGAGTGTGTCAAAAATACATCGTCTTCGACCATAGGTTGCAAAACACCTTATGATCGGCAAAAATGATAAGTACAAAAAACCAAAATGTCACATGTGTCTACAAAAATGACCATCTAAATCACTGGTGATGATCTCTATACGACACCACTGCACGAGCCACCCTACACAAGAACCTTCTAAAAGGTCCTGGGACTCCGACTACATAGCGCTGAAGCCTGATAGGAATATCATCTATAGTAGTCTCTGGTATATCTGCTGTTAGACGCTCTAGGTCTTGTTCCAACTCAGCTAAGGTCTTTGTAGCCTCGTCCTGTGGGACCAGCGCCGGTGCAACTGGTTGTCTCCTCTCGAAAGGCCGGAGATTGGCTGGACGCCGTGGGCCTACATCTGCATTTTGAAAATTGTCACTGTCAGTTTTGAGACGATATAAAAACAAAAAAAAATAGATAATTTAAAAACTTGTGAAAAATGAAGTACCTGTGTCATCCCACTGTTCTCCCGGTGGAAGAATCATGTCCGGATCTCCACGAAAATCAACTCCGGCATAAGGAAAATCCTGTATCGAAAAGACCTGGTCCTCTAACCAGTGAAAGTACTCCAGAGTAAATCGAACAATCTCCGTTCCCTCATCAGGATGACGGGCCAGTACCGCAACCCATCGCATCAATTTAGGCTCTCGGGGAGGCCCAACCTCAACAGTGAGCTGTTGTGGGATCAGCATCGGAACCCTCTCTAGGGAAAAACTCACAACTAAAGGCCCATAACCAAAAGTCTTTAACTGTCCATTTTTTGTCCTAGTTAGTTGGCCCTTTAAATTGGCCAACACAGCATCACACCAGTTGAAAATGGTGCCCTGATAGCAATCAATCGCCATCCGCATTTGGGACCCGGTGGCAATGTGCAAAGCGGCAGCTCCGCAAAGTCTGGTAACTGTAAAGGCAATTACCATAAGTTCAGGTCAGGATATCTTTTTAATCTCTATCCCCCTCTCCTGGTTTTGATTATTACACCACTCTAGACGGAGACTAGCGATGGACTGGCCACCCGGCCTAGTCCCAAACAGAGTCAAGTGTTCGCCTCTCTTGGGAAAACCAGTGAGAAAGTAAATATCTGAGGGCTTTATCTCGAGCTGGTGCCCTCCAATGTAAAAGCACTGATCCTAAACGTTCCACCTTTCAACCAGCCACTCTAGAAATCTCACCTGGGCCCTCATGCCAGGTATGGCCCAGTATTTGTAAAGACCGCATGCCTTCAAAGCATCAATGGAAGGTTGGTGATTAATGGCGGCTAAATCAACATCTTCGTGTTCTCTTTCGCACCAATCAAGCATGGTGGGCAATCTACACACCATAAAACATCTGTTAGAGTCCATAAAATTAAAAATTTTTGGTCCATTTTGGAGAAATGGGGGTTTGAAAATCCTCTCCGCGGTGTACGCAGCCCGCCTTTAGAGACAGAGCGTGTGTACGCAGGTCCTCTTAAGGCAAGCTGCGTACGCCCGGCATTTTCTCAACTGAGAAAATGTCGGGGTACGCAGGTCACCAGTGGAGCACCTGCGTACCCCGAAAAGCGGACCTTGAAACCCCAAAGCCTCCAAAAAATGAAACTAGGGCCTAAAAATAAATTCTAAACGGATGAAAATGCAAGGGAGGATGTTGTAGAATACCTGATGAGACGACGTTCGATTTCGACGGTCGGATTCTCCGCAATGTCCACGGGAAGTTTCTTGCCAAAAGCCCTTTTTCTCTCCTCAACAGTAAAATGGTAAAAATGAAATGGTAAAAGCCCTTTTTATAGGTTTTTTGAGTAAATAAATGTTAAATTTGTTTATTTTCCAGCGTGAAAAGGTATTTTTCAAAGTATTTTTATCTATCTTAAACAGGTATGAGTAATTTGTTGGTTTTTGTGCAGGATAAAAGGATTTTCAGGGAAAATTGTCATTTTTTCACAAACAAAAACATCAGAGTCATCTTTTAAGCCCTTTTCTAAATCCTAAAACATGAAAAGATTGCCGAGCGTTTCTTTTACACTCGTTAAAACGGAATTAAAAGACGGTCCCCTTATAGCCCTTTTCTGACCGTAAAAACAGGAAAAGATTGCCGGGTTTTTGTCGTTTCAAACTCGATATTGGAAATAAAACGACATGTCCTTGATCGCTTTTTACTTTTCAGGTCAAAGACACTAACTATGAAAGTACTCCTTGGTCGTAAAAGATCAAGCGGTTCTCTCAAGTATTATTTTATACTTTTTCGGGCTTGGGAGACACAAATTTACGAAAAAGTTCAACCCTGGAGTCTTCTTAAGTTTTTCAGACTCTCTAAAATTGAAAAACGCCGAGTTTCTCCTATACTGGACTCGTTAAAATTTCACAGTAAAGGACCTCTTCGATTACAAACAGGAACGAACCATTCCTTCTTAGGGTTCGAATCTAAACTAAGTTGGACTCATCCGAAGGATGAGCTTATAATCAGGCATATGTTATCCTCCTCAAGCTTGTAAAAAATAAAGAGGTACTTGCCAGAAATGGTGGGGGAAAAGAGAGAAAAATGAGCCTATTTGTTATCCTTTGTCTCAGAAGAAACCTTATCACCACTCTTGAACATGACACTTTTCATTCACCTGGGTTGGGAAATCCTTTGCCTCACAGTTGATTGAACCACATTGAAAGTCTTCAACCGGGTATTAACTTTGGGTCAAATGTCACCAAGCCATCTATTGTGTCGTTATGTGTTCAAGAGGTCGCTGCAAATAAACCATTCATCTGCAAAATACCCGTCATCCATCTCGACCATCCCTGAGTCAGTCCTTACAACTACATTTCTTCAACTTGATCTATGATTTCGTGTTGTGGGCTTGCCTGCAACGGGTCGCTTTCTATCGACATCAGCACATTATCTAGAAAGATGACCTATAAATCGTCAGTACCTTGAAATCTGCATGCATCAATGGCAGGTTTCTCGCCTTTGACGACGGTTTACATCATTGACTTTAGATCGAAGGATTCCGTGAAATGTTCGACATCAACACATTCATTCACATCTCATGGATTGTACTAGGTACTTTGAGAACCATTGACATCACTGGTGGTCTCTCTCACACTTGTTAACAGTTTACATCATTGAATGGTAATCAAGTGGTTTCTACCATGCTCGACATCAACTCATTTATTCGCATGGATAGAATCGTACCATTTCGCGAAATAGAAATGAAGACCCTGGATCTAGTTTCCGCCATCCAGGCTGCGAGGAGTTTTGTATTCATTATACAGTAGACTAATCATAAACAGATGGCTGCGTCCATACTGTTTCTACATGAGTCTATGATTATGATGTATTGCGAAATCATTCCTGTATCAGAGCAGTAGTTAGTTTGTTAGTTAAAGTTTTTGATCGGAGTATGGGAATGCCTACCTCAGCGATGACATGATCTCATACATGTATTTTGTGTTGAATACTTGCAGGTTCCAACCGGGCTCTTCACAAGATAATCCTTGGAATGATAAAGTACTTCACCCTTCCTAGATGATATGAAACCCTAATCTACTACAGGCTTCGCACTTTAGGGGGCAATCTGTTACACTAAAATTTGTCACCATGACTATCTACAGTTAGTATGGCTCTATCAACTGTCATACTATCCTCCTTGGCAAGTCTCATACCTCTGCTCCTCATGTCAAACTCCAAGAAAGAGAGAAAGTCCTTAAAAAGTCAATTAACTCTGGTTACGCAGTTTCTCTTAGCCTTACCTGCGTGTACGCACCTCCAATTCATAAAACCTGCGTACTTGTATGCTCTGTATATAAAGGGGTGGGTGTGTACTCCTGTAAAGGTCAAAAGGCGCAAGTTTCACTTCAAAAAAGTTACTTGTGGTCATTTCTAGAGCATTCTAGAAGATGGTTTGACGTGGATTGAGCGCCTCCAGATGGTTCATGCATCCCAATGAAAGAGGAACTTATCCCATGAAGAGGGGAGCTATCGCATTGAAAGAGGGGCTTATCCCATTCATGGTGGACCTGATTAACTTCCTCCAAAGCACTATAAATATAGGCATTGGGCCAGAGGGAGGGGAGGTTGAAAGCTGAACATTCCTAAGGGTAGATGCTATTGAAATTAGGACTCCCTTTTAGAGCTTGAGAGGAGAGATTCCAATCCTTTCTTAGCTTCATTTGGAAGTGGGTGAGCTGATCAAAGTCAAGGAGAACTCTTGCTGGACCCTGGGAGGGACCTGCACAACACCAAGGCGCTGGTTGTAATGGTTTCTTTTGTTTCCACTTAATACAATTAAGCTCATTTTTCTCAACAAGTTGTTATACATAATTTGTTTCATATACTCCTTGGTCTTTATGATGAATATGTTTTATTTTATGAGTTATTCAGGTGCTATGTAATCGTTTGCTTGTTAGTGAATGCAGGTTTCGAAGAGAAGGAGGAGCTCATTCGGATCAGAGAGGCTGGACTGCTACAAACAGCGTGGGACTAAAGGTATGTTTTAAACACCTGACTACTTGTATTCTAAATGCATATTTAGGGAAAGATAGTGTTTAATTATCTTGTTTGTCACTAGAAAGCCTTAGCTTCTAGGGAGGTCGGTTTTGTCCGCAAAATTGACTCTTTCCGCATGACAACCCCCTTAGTGTTTCCAACAATATGGGTTTTGTATCAATCGAAGTCCTTGGTAGAGAAATTTTCTTGTGAAATAAGTTGTACAACTTGATGATGAATGATGAAGACTCAATGAAAAAAATCTAAATACCTTCAATATTGTGGTAACTCAGTTACTTCCTATTGATATTAAATTTAATTTATGATGAAGGTAAGTGTATTGATTTACTCTACTATTTTCCAAACTCATGGGATAGTATGTATTGGGTCATTTAATTATTGTTAAATATACCCTTTACTTGTCAATCTGCTTCTTAAACTTATGATTTGTAAACATAATGTATCCGAGAAATATAATGAAGTCTAAGCTACCCTACGTACATGTAAAGGAAATAAACCATTATATGATATAATCAAATATCAAAGAACTACTTCAAGAAAGATATCTAAGGCATATTCTTTCATTGAAAAAACTAACACTAAGTGCAACTAGGATTCAATGGATTTTCATATTGTGTTTCAAATTACTTAACTTATACATGAATATGACTACAATATATTCTTATTTTGAATGATAGTCAATGAATGTTTAAGCTATATGTGCATGAAGGAAACTAAGATGCTAATGAACACACCAATTTCCAAAGCTAATGACTAGTTCTCTATTTCAGATCTCCTTATGGGGCCCCAGATGTAATCTGTCACTTAATGATTTGAATGTTCTTGTTATTAGAAATCAATTTAGATTTAAATGTCAGAGAATTCTAGGTATTGTTTACAATCAAATGAAAACATAGAATTGCAATAAAAAAACATAATACTATTTAGACAAAGCATTCAAAAACCACAATGGAACCAATTGACAGTCTCTTTCGACTTGACCTCAATAAGGGCTCAAAGTGAAGGCTTTCACCTTGCTTATTTCTATATTTGTAGAAAGAGATTGATTCATATCTCAAATAGCGACTATAAAAATTCCAATTCACACTAAATCATAATGGATACAAAGGAAATCAAAAGGAGAGCATATCAAACTATATAAAGACTGTAAATAAATTATTGAATGGGTGTACCTAAAGAAGTGAACAAGAAAGTATTCTAATCCATCTAAATACACAATTTTAGTATGAAAGTGAATGCTATAGTGAGATAATCTAAATACTATATTAAAAAAACAAAATCAAAATTGCAACTAAACTAAATAGAATATAGATTAGATTCATGTTCCAAGTTGGTGGACCCTTATCAATTGGGTAGTGAGATATTTACTTACAATTGCAAGAGGAAAATCACAATAATACCAATAACCAAAACTTTGATTTGTATTATAAATAGTACATTAAATTTACAACAATATCATTAGTCACTACATAGCGCACTATGACAAAGAGCACTAATAAATCACACGGGTTGCTTACCAACAACCCATCTCTCCTATATTCTCCCTCATTATATATTATAGAGTGGATAAAAATGTAGAAGAGATTGGTTATAGAGGTAAACATGATTCCCCTCATTCCTGTAAAGTAGATCATTAAGAATAAGTAGGGTAAAGAATCATATTAACCTTCTCTAATCTTATATAATCATTTGGACAGACTTAGAGTGGGACTAGAAACAACCATATTTTACATACTATTCATATGACATGAAATACATACGAATAGTATCTCTATTATAATAGAGAGAAATCTTGCTAAAAACTTGTACACAAGAAGCTTTAACCAAATGGATGATTGAAGCTTACTCTTTCCTGAAGAATCCTAGGAACAATTTGAGGGACAAACACCATACTATCAATTTGACCTTCACAACCCATATGATCATTTCTCATTTGGGCGAGTGCATATATGTTAATCAATGAAATCAGGTACCAAAAGTAACCTCATGCTACAAGATTTAAACTAAACAATTAATCATTATCAAGGTTAGCTTAAGAACCCACTTTAATCTACTAAGGAATTATAAAATGTATTAAAATAAGCAAAATTTACATCTAAATGCTTGTTGAAGGGTTTTGGGTTTAGAAACATATAAATATAGGGTAATATGGGTAAGTTCCAAGTATAAAGGTAGGGTAATAATGGAAATAGGGGAAAAATATTATGTCAAAATGGGAGGCCAACATCTCCCCCACACTTGTTTACTTGCATGTCCTCATACAAATGAATTCAAAAAACTATTCAAGGTAAAACTGAAGTTATCTCACAAACCGTTAGGAGAGCCCAAATACATTAATCAAAATACTAAGACCTTATTTTTTTTCTACTTGTATTCTCGCTTCATTTCTTATTTTGTGATGGTTGAATGGATTCAATGAACCTCTCATACAATTTCCTATTCTCAAAATGTAGCTCTTTAGTCTCTTTTTGAAACTTTTTCTACTTCAATATCTTAATTTTCTTGCTTTTACCCTTCATTTTGTCAACCCATTTCTCTAGTGGGTTGAACATTCATTCAAATGGTGAGGGAAAAAGCTCAAATTTCCCAATATATTCATTGATAGTTAGTTTGGAGGGTTAAAATATTTTGACAACCTATCTAACATCTTCGCTAGCAAATGGTTTGGAGGGTTTGAAGCTTTTTTTGACTTGTCTAACATATTTAATGAGAGGTGATTCGAGAGGTAACTCCCTTGGTGGATTTGGTACATGGGACTTTTCTTTATTTTTAATTATGAAGAAATATCCAATTGTTCTGGCATCCTCCCCTTCACTATCTCAATAAACTGGGGCTTTTCTAGTTACATGTTGATGGGTATGGGTTGCCACTTGAGTGTTTTGATATTCTTCTATTTTATCATATTCTTGGTAATCCTTTGAGGTGGAAGCCTAACTTTTGGAATACTTTTCCTTGGAGTTTCAATGTTCCTTTTTTTGCAATTTTCTCTAAGAAAAGATGAAGACCTCAGTTCTAGGGGAGTTAGGGTCTTCAACCAGACCATCATTAATATCATCGCTCCCTTATTCTCCATATTACTCTGACACTACTTCATCATGTTGTGGTTTAAACTTATTTTGACTTGAGAATTACCCATGTATCATTTCTACTAGATATTTCTATAGTCATCAACATTTTCAGCATGCCATGATGGTATAAACTCATGTCAGATTCTTTTTATTTCATTTTATCAGGGTGGCCACCTTGCCCACACTCTTCCAAAAATAGTATGGGAAATTTATCTGTGTATTAGATTTGAAATGTAATAGGATTGTAATGTGACACTAAAGAGTAAGAACATATCGACCTTCACATTTTAAAATAGTATAGGAAATTTATTTGTGCATTAGATTTGGAATGTAATAGGAGTGTAATGCGACACTAAGGAGTAAGATCATATCGACCTTCACATGTTAGATACTTTTGCAAGATTACCAAGGGATTCAACCACTCTTCCTTGATACAAGCGGGAGGTAGTCCTTTTAGCCCAATCAAAATTCTGATACGTCAACTTTGCAAAATTGATTGCAGGTGTCATGATCCAAACACTTGTTTTTAAACCACTTCTCCCTTCTCCTTGGAGACTAGTGTCATGAGTCAATGTTTCCTATGCTATACTCATTACGAAATTACCCACTTGAGCTAACCCTTAACAAACTTGAGTGTAATCTGATAGTTAAAACCCTAAAATATATCACATAATTTATGCCACCCTGCTACTCTAAACATGGTGAAACATGCATTGTATTCTTGAAGAGCTTTGAGGACCTGCACGGATGTTGTCTCATAGCGATTAACCACCATGTTCGACCACATTCATTGAACAGAGAGAAAATTGTGCGATTTTGATCATAATTATGATAAATAAGGTCGAATGGGACATGACTTTGAATGGTCAATGGTTTACAGGCCCGAATGACTATGCGTGAAGCTCATTTGGAATCCATTCGGTGATTCTAATGAGTTCTA
Organism: Pinus tabuliformis; assembly: GCA_031772625.1. NCBI lineage: Eukaryota > Viridiplantae > Streptophyta > Pinopsida > Pinales > Pinaceae > Pinus > Pinus tabuliformis. Next base: position 1,477,914,983 of record CM062818.1, read on the forward strand.
GCTACCCAATCCACAATTGATTGCATGTAGGTCCATGGGTAATGATGAAATGGTAAATCTTGTTCATATATCAAGGTGATAATCATACTTATACATGGAGGGTTCAACGAGCCATAATATAAACATCGTTCTTGGAATATCATTATGAAGAGAAGTGAAAGCATATGAGAGGTTAATGGGAAATATGAATATTATTAGATGCAAGTGAGATAATATCAAATGTTAGTGTAGTGGCAAAGAAAGTATGGCACATGGCTATATGATATTAAAATAAAGGTATTGAGATGAAAATAAAGGTATGGAAAGCTCAAGTATAAGCAATAATCCAAGAGTGAGAGTAAATGATAGAAATATAACGTAAAGGTACAAATAAAGTATAAAATTATACGATAATATGACAAGTATAGGTGAGTTGCATTACAAATTCCTTTTTCTTTAATAGATCAAAATAGATCTAACAAGATGCTTACTTCATAAAATTGCGTAGCTATCGATACTTACAAGTATGCATGTTGAGTCTAATTTTTAAGCTGAAACATTTGGATTAAGATATTATTGAATGGTTGTATCAATAAACCCCTAAACTACTTGAAAATAAAGAAAAGACAAATAGGTTTTTATTCACCCTTTGAACATTTCCTATACCATATTGGGAAAAAACCTCTGAAAACTCCACTAATGTTGTGGAGTAAAGCACACAAGAACCAATAAAGTCAATGTTATTGCTAATAGGGATTTCTTGGTGATGTTTAGAATAGAATGAACTAAGTCTAGCATGTAAGCATACTCAAGGTTTTGAAAATTCATGTAATTTTGAACTCATCCATTGTGAAAATGTTGAAACTAATTTAAAACCCAAGAATGATGAATTGATACTGGAAATCAATGCTTCCATGAGGACACCTTTTGTTGCTAGAAGAAGTTTGACCATGGTGCACATTCTATAAAACAAATAACATGTAGTTGCAGCAAGAATAATAAAACAAGGAGGTGGATATACAAAAAAAAATAAAAAAAAAATGATGGCTATTAAAACCAAAATTACTAATTCCATATTTATTCATTGCAAAAATAAATATGTTGGATTGGATTATGGGTCTGACTTCTTGTCATTATTTTTTTTCTTCATCTTTAGGTGGTTTTTACTCTTTACTACTATTGTCTATGCCTCAATTTTTTATTATGTTTTTACTACTTCAGTCATCTCATCTTGAACTAGAGGATACTCTACCCTACTTATCGATGAAAAAAGTTGGAAATTTCCTTTATACACCCGCAAAATCATATGGAAGTGGATCGCCAAATTTCATATTAGATTTTTTGGTTTCTATATCCCTGAGATGTTTTGTTTCAACATTTAATTCATTTGAAAGAGGATCCAAAATAGTGGATACCTCCTTGAAAGGTGTTTCATTAGCTTCCAATGGTACTTCTTAGGGCTAATCTTTTGGAGAGCCCATTTCAAGAAAAACTTCATTTTCATTAACTTGATGTTTAGGCTTAGAGATAACCCACCAGGTTGATCTATGCCTGGGTTTGTTTCCCTTATTTAGATTTTTTGGGTACTGAACTTCAAGATGACTTGTATTATAGCAATATCTACATTGAAAACTAATTATTTTAGTCCAGTTTTTACGTCCATATTAATCTTTCTCAGTCGCAGTTATTTTTGGTGAAAATCCTTTATTGAAATCCATTTTTACACAAATTCATACATAAGTACAAATACTACAATCTTTCGTTTCAGGATTGCTATAATGAAATTCTCCTATAACATTTCCAATGGCATAAAGAGAGTGTAAATCCTACATTTTCAAGAGTGGATTTGGGGGTTTGGCCCAAAGAAGGGCCAAAGAAAAAGAATCAACATAGGGATTAGAGGTTGATATCAAATTCATCAACCTTAAAACCAAACTGACACAAAACCAAGGACCAAAATTGAATATCTTATCCCTATTTTCAAAGAGATTAAAATCATTTATAAAAAACCTTTGAATAGAAGGGTGAATAAATGCCTGCAATTTCATATTTAGAAATCAAGGTATAGAGATCCAACCATGAAGAGCAAGAAGGAAAGGCTAAAAACTATTGAAACAAAAAATTAATTCCAAGAAATGGAGGTGAGAAGTCTTAGAAAGGGCATCCTTATCAATGGGAATGGATGGGGCCAGGGCTTCCTACACTAAGTAGAGGTGAGAAGAAGCATCAATAATGACACTATCACTCAAAGAGATACCCTGGATGCCAAGGGAAAAGGGAATCCTAGAGAGGACATGCACATGACCTAGGAAAGGGCTTAAATGAGAACCAAAGAATGGAGATCAAAACCACATGGAAGAATGACTTGCCATTGTAATCTCATAAGAGAGATTGCTAAGGAGAACCAATGCAAGCCTAAAAGGACCAACACAAGCTATTAGAGCTAAATTCTAGCCACCTCTACAATGATTATCATGGATATGAGCAAATAAGTGTCATTCTTATGCTATTCACTAAAAACATTATGTATTAAAAGGTTCCTAACTAAACATTGCTTACCTAAAATTGATCTATTTAAAGCATAATTAATGCAAAAATAAAATTACTTAAATACATATACACTATAATTACATTATAATTCTATTTTATTCCCTCCAACCACCGAATACTCTCGTAGCCATGGACGGCTATGGCGCCTTTCATATTTTTCTTCCAAGACTTCTAGATGTATTAACATGTGGTTGTTTTTTTCCATCTCATGAAACTTTGTTGGGCCCACAACCTTCTTAGGACCACTACCTCCTCTAGCTCTCCCTCACACACTCAGCTAGTTCCCAAACTCATCATTGGTCCTTCAAGTGGAATTTCCTTTAGGAATACAATTATTCAACATCCTTCTCTTCACTTGTCTATTTTGGTGTGCAAAGCCCCCTCCATCTCCATCCCCATTAGCACTTAAATGAATGAGGAAGTTGTTTTTTTTTTCAATTTGGTAGTTTGATTTTCCATTTATTTTGGTTTTGGATCCAACTTGTTGATCTTCACACTCAAATAGTAAAATATTGGATCCCTATGATCAAGCATGACATTTGCATCCAACCCTTTGTAAAGGGATTTTTTGTTGTTGAATTTGTCAATGGCCAAAATAGAGATATGATCTTAAACTCTTTATCCTTGGTATTGGGACAATGCATACCTATGCTTGAAACCCTAAACTCTCTCACTCAATCATTTGAGGAGGTTCTGACCACAACTCATTGTGGGTGCAATTCCTAAATTTGTCACTACATCTTTGGGGTTTATCCTCTCTTCAAGCCATTAGGTCCAATCTAGGAAAATTCCATTCTTTTCATGAAAATCAAAAGCAAGTATTACATCATATGCTAGAATCTATGTGTAAATGGATTTCAGGTTAGGGTTCCTAGCTAAAACCATTTTGACAGGAAAATACTTTTCCTAAACTCAAGTATTGATTTTTACAATCCATATAGTTTCTCAATGTCCAAATGTGTTAAAAAAAAAAGAAATAACAGCAAAAATAAACTTGTTGGATTGATTCTTCAAAGAATCACCAGTTGGCCTTGCGGAATAAATCTCCACTAGTTGCTTCACTCCTCCACCTCGGGAAACTACATTCCCAATAAATCTCCACTAATTGCTTCACTCCTCCACCTCAAGAAACTACATTCCCCCAAAAATAACAAGAACAAGGTACCCAAATCCCAATGATAAAAGGTCCAATTCCACATGATTCAAGACAAAAATTCCATGGCAAGTCAAGCCCATAACTAGCAACAAGTTGGAAGGATCAAGTTGATCAAGCCAAATATTTAAATCGAGAATAATCCACAATTAAAGATCCTCTAGACTGACTAAAAAGAACCTGAAAGTACAACACCTACATCAAAGGTAGTGGAAAAAAAAATCATGTTGAATCCCTACATCAAAGGTAGTGGAAAAAAAAATCATGTTAAATCCCAATCAATGGTAGTGAAAAGAAATGGAACCAAAAAACCAATAAAAAATCAACCAAAAATGTGACCAAAAAACCAATAAAAAATTAAAACCAAAAATTAGTTTAATTATAATATATTACTTTTGTCTACTACCATATAACCAATGTATAAAAATCTATTCATACAATTTTTTTTTGAAACATAACACTTTTAAATATTTAACAAACTAAATCAAATCACATTCTTCTTGAAAAAATTAAAAAATTTCAATGTCCTTAATTGTGTCCAACTACATATTTTGCTTAATACAAATTTCGCAAATACTCTTTAGAAAAATCACTTCAACCATAATGATGAAAATTACAATAATTTGTTATTAATATCTCTTTCATTTATTTTGATTTTTTACATGATTTGTTTTCAAAATTTTACACTATTTTCATAATTTAAAATTTTATTTATTATTATTAATATCTCTTTTTATTTATTTTATATATTTAAATTATTTTATTTATTTCAATCTTTTATATTGTTTTAGCTTTTTACTCTTAACTTACATTTATAAATCTTAGCGTCCATTATCACTTACTTTCATTAAATTAATTTAGCCCTACAACAACAAGATGGATGAGGATATTGCAAATCGATTCCAAACACCAAAACTCCAAAGGCCAGAATTGATGATGGGACTTACTTTCAGATTGTTTGTATCCTCCTACAGTACGGACGTATGGGTGACGCCTCCAAAGATTTGAACACGTACCAAAATTCTAGAGGCTAATATTGGTGAAGGGACTTGCTTTCATATTGTTTATATCCTCTTACAATACAGGTATATGGATGACACTTCCAAAAATTTAAACACATTACTATTTAAAAATAAAAATTTTAAAACAACATTTTAGCATTATGTCACACCATCTAGGAGATTTCTCCTCACAGAGTGTATCTTTCCTAAATAGGCTTGGTGGGGAAAGGCGTTATCACGAATTCAAATAGGCCCGATGGGGAAAGGCGTTATCATGAATTCGAAAAGACAATTCTCGCAATGGATAAAATTTTGAGTAGCCAATTACTATAGTTAAAAGTTTTGAGTAATATTCTCATCATTTTGAGAATGGATAAAGGTTTAATCATATTGTCCTTCCTTCCGTGGCAGGTAATCATTTACATTTTAATAGAAGATATGGATCACACAGCGAAGTTGAACTCTCAACATTACGCAACAGAGTAGTGTCATTTACACCGAACATGATTTCTAATCTGTGTTGCATGGGTACCCGCACCCGGGGGTGGGGTTCTTGAACCCGTCCCAGGTTCCCGCACCCAAGTACTGGGTTCGGGTACGAGTTCTTCCCAGATGAACCCAGAAGAACCGGGTTCTTCCATGAAGAACTTGGTTCTTCAAAAAAAAATTGGGTTCTTTTCCTTTAACGGGTTCTTGGGTTCTTCGGGTGCTTGGGTTCTTGGGTTCTTCGGGTTCTTCGGGTTCTTCAGGTTCTTCGGGTTGGGTTCTTTGGGTTCTTCATAAAAAACTATATTAAAAATATAATTAATAATATATAGTTGGATTGAGGTTAAGAACAAAGTGCATACATTTGTCGTAGGAGATAGATCACACCCACAGACAGAGGAGATCTATGCAGAATTGCAGTGACTGACAGTGTTGATGAAGCAGGGGATGTACCTGATGTGCACTTTATGCTGCATGATAAGAAACAAGAGCAGGCGGTAGTGATCATCACATGATGTGCAATAGGAGTGGTGGGAATCTGCATTGTTTTACAAGAGGAAGAAGCTTATATTTTGTTTGTGCTTTTCAGCAAGTTGTAAAGACCACTGAAGTCTCATCAAAAGCACAAGAAGTGCATATGTCGTAATTGCCACTATTCTGCCAAGTTCATAAATGAGGTCACCATGCAGGAAACCGTCCTGAGTGATTTAATCCACTTCATTATTTCCTCAACTCTGTTTTTTTGGGATTTATATTGAGGCTTAAGTAAAATAAGTTAGCTGGAAGTGCTATATTATTCTGTTGGTGTCTCTACAAAGGGAGTGGAGGTTTGAGGACTGTTTACTGTTTTCATGTATCATGCCAAAGGCTATATCTCCCTAGGGCATTTCTCAAGGACAAGAGCCCATACAACAAGTTTGAAGTAGCATGGGTATTTTCAAAATTTTTAGGTTGAAGTTACATCAAGATATTCAAGTGAACAAAAGATGTGAGTGGACTGTCGACCTCCTTGGATATATGATTGCAGAGAGCTTGTCTGGGCAGAATAGGGATCGGGCTTCAGTTAGAGACCTTTTTTTTTCCTTGGAGCTTCAGGTAATGACTTATAAATAGCAGTAAAGGCATTTTCAGAGACACTCTTGTTCTATTTTTGCTCATGATGAGAAGTGTTGAAATTCAAATCTCACATAAATACATATAAGATGTAGATGTATGCACACAAATCGATCCATACACATAGACAGACATTAATGGACATAGAGAGAACAGACATTAATGGACATAGAGAGATGCACACAAGAATTATAGTTTATAGCTGTAATGTATTATTCCATATGTTGGCTTGACAAAAGACGCTTGCCAGCAAGCTGTATAATTGACTTTGTACTAATTTCATGTGTTTCATTTTTGGATGAAAATATGGTGCAGCTCTAAATTGAATAAGTTAATTGCATCAAGCAACAGATGTTATGCTTGTCTGTATAAAACAATAGTTAATATCTTCACTCTTTTTTATGGTAGCTAATACTGGGGACTTGTGTTTGAGGGTCAAACAGGTAACATAACAATTGAGAAAGGTCTGAAATTCTATTGGATTTGGAAAATAAAATGAAAGATAAGCATAGGAAGAGAAATTGGAAGCATGGAAAAGGATGGACATTATAGCAGTGTGATCAGACAAACAATGATGCCTGCAATGTTAATATGGCAATATAGAGTTAGGGAACAAGTTTGACCTGCAAAACTGTATTTGATAGGATGCTTGCGTGGTATGCGGTTTCGTGGAACTCAATGACAGCAGGATATGCTGACCACAACTGTTGCATGGATGCTTTCCAATTTGTGGCAGAATGCTTTGGTTTGGCATAAATCCAAACCAGGTGATCTTCACTATTATTCTGAAGGCATGTGCCAGACTGCCATCAGATGAAAATGGTAAGCAGGTCCATTTATGCATTATCAGAATGGGTTTGGAAAAAATATACAAATTCAAATTTCATATATATTATTAATTATATTTTTTCAACTTTAATATATTTCATATATATTCTTAGTTATATATATATGAAATATTAATTAATAATATGCATGTTTAAATGATTATCATTAAAGTTTTCTGGTTTAAAATTTAAAGTTGAAAAAATATACAAATTCAAATTTCATATATATTATTAATTATAAATTATAAATTATAAATTTATAAAATATAATTATTAAAATTTACTATTATTATATTACCCGACGAACCCACACACCCTGTTTCCAAAAATTCCGTCCCCGTTCCCGTCCCCGTCCCCGTCCTCGCACCCACTTTTCCTGGCAACATAGTTTCTAATCAAATTGATCCTTCAACATGAAACTATTTCATTCTATTAGAACTTTAAAACAAAATGAAAATCGCTTTTATAATATGTTATAAGCCATATAACTTTTAAAAATTCATAATATTAATATTATAAAAAAATACTAGTTTTTTGTCATTTAGTTTAAATACAATTATATTGAAGTAAAAAATAATGAAGATATAATATTTTATCAATAATTTATATTAATTTGATTGTACATTATATCTAATATAACATACTACGTAAATCCTATATACTTAAATTCATAAAGAGTGAAGGGATCTTTACTTGAATGGTTCATGAGGCACAATACTTGCTAAGGTTTTGTAAATGGAGTAGTAAGCTAAGTGGGCTTGATTGTGGGGAAAACTCCATAGTTAAGCGCGCTTAAGCCAGAGGCGATCTGGGATGGGTGACCTTCCGGGGAGTCCTGGTTACCGGGTGCAAGCCCCGAAAGTGATGATTGACGCTATGTGATTTATTTCACCAGTTTCAATCCCACTTCTTCACCCCTGTGAGCATCACCTGATGCAATGACTGTTAAGTGAACTATTCAAATCATGAGAAATTAGTCACTTACGACTACCTCTCATGGAACGTGAATGACTTACTTAACGCAGTTGAATCCCAAAAATGATATTTAATATAATGCACTGTGTAAACCTCATATACTTAAACTCAAAAAGAGTGAAGGGATCTCTATTTGAATGGTTCATGAGGCATAATACTTGCTAAGGTTTTGCAAATGGGGTAGCAAGCTAAGTGGGCTTGATTGTGGGGAAAACTCCATAGTGAAGCGCGCTTGAGCCAGAGGCGATTTGGGATGGGTGACCTTTCGGGAAGTCCTGGTTATCAGGTGCAAGCCCTGGAAGTGATGATTGACGCTATGTGATTTATTTCACTAGTTTCAATCCCACTTCTTCACTCCTGTGAGCATCACTCGATGCAATGAGTGCTAAGTGAACTATTTACTATTTAAATCATGAGAAATTAGTCACTTACGACTACCTCCCATGGAAATAGCTATACGTGAATGACTTACTTAACGCAGTTGAATTCCAAAAATGAGGAAATAGTTATACGTGAATGACTTACTTAACGCAGTTGAATTCCAAAAATGATATTACTTCTTCACTCCTGTGAGCATCACCCGATGCAATGAGTGCTAAATGAACTATTCAAATCATGAGAAATTAGTTGCTTACGACTACCTCTCATGGAAATGGTTATACGTGAATGACGTGATGATTGACACTATGTGATTTATTTCACTAGTTTCAATCCCACTTCTTCACCCCCTGTGAGCATCACTCGATGCAATGAATGCTAAGTGAACTATTTAAATCATGAGAAATTAGTCACTTACGACTACCTCCCATGGAAATGGTTATACGTGAATGACTTACTTAACGCAGTTGAATTCCAAAAATGATGTTACTTCTTCACTCTTGTGAGTATCACCCGATGCAATGAGTCCTAAGTGAACTATTCAAATCATGAGAAATTAGTTGCTTACGACTACCTCTCATGGAAATGGTTATACGTGAATGACGTGATGATTGACGCTATGTGATTTATTTCACTAGTTTCAATCCCACTTCTTCACCCCTGTGAGCATCACTCGATGCATTGTGCTAAGTGAACTATTTACTATTTAAATCATGAGAAATTAGTCACTTACGACTACCTCCCATGGAAATAGTTATACGTGAATGACTTACTTAACGCAGTTGAATTCCAAAAATGATATTACTTCTTCACTCCTGTGAGCATCACCCGATGCAATGAGTGCTAAGTGAACTATTCAAATCATGAGAAATTAGTTGCTTACGACTACCTCTCATGGAAATGGTTATACGTGAATGACGTGATGATTGACGCTATGTGATTTATTTCACTAGTTTCAATTCCACTTCTTCACCCCCTGTGAGCATCACTCAATGCAATGAGTGCTAAGTGAACTATTTAAATCATGAGAAATTAGTCACTTACGACTACCTCCCATGGAAATGGTTATACGTGAATGACTTACTTAACGCAGTTGAATTCCAAAAATGATATTACTTCTTCACTCCTGTGAGCATCACCCGATGCAATGAGTGCTAAGTGAACTATTCAAATCATGAGAAATTAGTTTCTTACGACTACCTCTCATGGAAATGGTTATACGTGAATGACGTGATGATTGACGCTATGTGATTTATTTCACTAGTTTCAATCCCACTTCTTCACCCCTGTGAGCATCACTCGATGCAATGAGTGCTAAGTGAACTATTTAAATCATGAGAAATTAGTCACTTACGACTACCTCCCATGGAAATGGTTATACGTGAATGACTTACTTAACGCAGTTGAATTCCAAAAATGATATTACTTCTTCACTCCCGTGAGCATCACCCGATGCAATGAGTGCTAAGTGAACTATTCAAATCATGAGAAATTAGTCGCTTACGACTACCTCTCATGGAAATGATTATACGTGAATGACTTACTTAACGCAGTTGAATCCCAAAAATGATATCTAATATAATACATTGCCTAGAACCCGTATACTTGTATTTTCTTTTCTTGTACAATAGATGATAACGGTTCATGTATATGGAAAGATACTTTTAATGTCCATGGATATGATGGAATGCCCAGGTAAAATTTTTATTATGATATAAAATGACTTTAATCATCGGACAAAATGCTAATTAAGCCCGCTCATGTATTTATTAATTGATCTCCCAAGTGCCGTGAGATATTATAAAATAGCAACACAGATTTTAGTCATGGTAGAAAATCTAGTTAAGCATGTACAATTAAAAGTTCCAAACCAATATAATTGTAAATAAAGATACATTTTTTTTTATTAATTTTAAATCTCACACATATTGTTGGGGGTATTTATTGAATTCACTAAAATGAAATGTATCAAGATTATGCACATAATGATATGGGTAAATAAATAAATAAAATATGAAACACACATTTTTTAATATTTTATTTTTGGATGGCTGTTAAGAATCTCAGGTGGTCAATATACCTGGTTTCTCTTCGGGGCGGGTTGAGATCGGCCCATATGTTTATGTTTATGTACCTTAGTTTACAGTAATAGAAATGAAGAATCTCGCCTTTGCTTACAAAAAAAAACAATATGGAATTAATAATAACAATTATTAGAATCTTAAGAGCAAATTAAAACACATCATCAATTCAAAATTAAGGTTGAAGCTTCTTAAGGCCCTCAATGGAGAAGGGATGTTGAAGATAAAAGTGAAGTGGTTAAACCAACATATATCATTATTACTATTTTTCCACGAGCACAAATTAGATTTCTTTAAAAATTTTAAAAGTATATTATAAAAGGATTAATTAATAGTGGAATTTATAAAAGATTATAAAAAAAAAGTCAAAGTGTACATGACTTGTAGACCCTAGACCCTATTCAATATCGTTTGGAATTGAATAGGAGAACTTTCATTTCTGGAGGCCATAATAACGCTTCAGCTATTAATGTATGGGCTAAAAAGTTGCATGACCTTCACCTATAGGTGACGACGATGGCACAAAAGTTACTACAATTTCTTTGGAGTTTGGAGCGCGAACTGTCAGTGGTGAGGATTTTGTGTATTGAATATGGTTTAAAAAACGTAATTGTTGGACTACAGTTTTTTATTATCTTGCAGTGATTGTCATATTTTCCTTAATGCGATAGTCTAATAATTATGTTTTTTTGGTTTAATAATTATGTTTTTTTGTTTAATAATTATGTTTTTTTGTTTTTTGGTGTGAAAGTTATGGAAAATTCTGGTTATATTTTGAAAAATTTTAGCAGAAATTTTTGTAAATCTAAGTAAAAGCTGTCAAATTTCATAAATTTAGATGACCTAAAAGTTTTTGATGGTGCTGAATTTATTTCCACCATCAAAAACATGATTCAAACACTGTGTCTACAAGATTTTTTGGAATTTGTTTACCCAAATTTCGACCACTTTTGACCATCCAAGCAATTCCTCTACCTCCATAAACTACTCTTCATAAAATCTGACCACATCAACTAGTCTACAGAAGCCACAATTTAGCCTGAAAACCATGTTCGGCGTTGGAAAACTTATGCTGCCCGTCAACGTAGAATGTCGATGTCCTTTTCACTTCGCTGAGTGCCTAAGGATCACCGCATACATCCACGTTGTCAGACCTAGGAGGCGGAAACCAGTTAATACTTGGGGTGGCAGGGAGGTGGGTGACCATTACTCACCACCCTGTCGCTCCTCGCTCCAAAATGGTTACGTCGTGCATGCCCCGTGCCCCAATCCTTTGAAACAGAATAGGCACTGCAGAGGACTATTGCGTGGGAATTGCACAACTCGACGTATGATAGAACAGAGGAGCATAACAGAACAGAGGATTGCAAAAGACTATTCTGTGGCCATTGCACAACTTGACATAGAACATAACAAAGGATTGCAGGATGCACTTGAGTGCATGTTGCAACGGTCGGGGCGGATGGTTTGCACGATCGATTTCGCAGAGCTGTGCATGCTGCAGCATATTTAGACTCATGGTTAATTATAAAAAAATGATTTGACAGTTATCAACCGAGTTCTGACACTATTTGTAATAAAAAAAAGCCATGATGCTTCTCCAAAGAACTACCCATTTTTAAAAAAAACAAAGGATTGCAGGCTCCGTAGGTAGTCCTTCAAAAACGCTTTCACGCGCCTAGCATGTCCTCGACTGTGATTGTATTTTCCAGTTTTGTTTGATTTTAAAGCGTGAGGATATAACACTGGAATGATTTGCCTTAGTGAATTGAGATTTTTAGTGTATGCATGTGATAAGTCCACAGCGTTTGGGTGCATGATCATTTCTAGGCAAACGCCACCTTCCAACCTTCCCCTGCTTTGTCCCATTGTAATGCAATTTATAAGCAGCGAGAGTTCGAAATTTCCAACAGCAATGTCAATGTGAGTGCATAATGTTTTAATTAAGAAAAAAAAAACATAAATCTGGCTAGCCATCAGAAATATGGTCATGCTAAACAAAACTAAAATTGAATAGTGTTGGAGCAGTGCTCGATTTCTTCAAAACAAAGCAAGTCAAAACCATCAATGTTGAATTTGGAAAGAAACAGTACAACACCCACTCCGGGCCAAGCTTATCTCGATTGCAGATTATTTAGACTGTTTGACGTCGTCTGCGGGCCCTTTATTTACATTAGATTATATGTAAATTAAAAAAATAAAAATAAATCTTTTCACTAAAATTTATTTAATATTTATTAAATTATCTTATTCAAACAATTAAATTTATATATATTTATTTATTTATTTAAGAGCACTTAATATATATCATGGGCAGTGAATGTACAATCCAGATAATTATAACAATTTATTATTCACGTACAGTGATGTGTGGTTTAACGGTAAGTCAAACGGGCGAAGCCTGGGAGACCAAAGTTCAAATCTCATTGAGTACAGTGACCTGCTGTGGTGGCGGCTAGAGGGGCGGACCCCCCTGACCGTGGGTCTGCTCTTGCTAAAATCATAGGATCTTAGCATACCCGACTTGCAGGTGGTTGGTTATGCTCTTGGTGTTATAGTAGTAGCTATGAGGTTTGAGGTGGTTGGTTATGCTCTTGGTGTTATAGTGGCAGCTATGAGGTTTGATCCTGGGTCTCCCGTGGATTAAACTTGATAGTTACCGATTCACCATGTGGTTAAAAAAAAAAAAAACAATTTATTATTCACACATTGTATAAAAATAAATTCAAATAATCATTTTTCCTTTATTAAAAGTTTTTTTATAAATTGAAATCGTAATCAAAATCTTAAGAATTAAGAGTTATTTATCACCATCATTTCATAAATGTTATTTTTTTGGGTCAAAATTTGAATAATAAATAATGGTAAAGACCAAAACATAAATCATATAATAAGTTTTTCCCAAAAAGGAAAGAGCCCATTATACCAAAATTCACCATAGAGCTACTTTTCATTTTTATTTTATAGTTGGGAATATCTTTTTGTAATTTATTCCATGTCTACCATAGACATTGCCACCCCTTCTACATTTTTATTCTCTCTAGTTTCTATATTTGTTATTGGACAACCATAAACTCTTACTTTTTGAAGTGTCTTAAAATCCATATAATTGATTGGTAATATATTTAATGTTGCACATGCCATTATAGTAAATATCTTAAGTGAAGCCATTGCACCTTCCTCTGTTAGAGGCACCTCCTCTAATATAAGTAGCCAAGCAACAAAAAAAGTTTATAGGAGAGGAAATGCTCCTTTGTGACCAAATTTTGTTGGAAACTTACTTACTCTAGGGCTGTCAATGATTTCTAATTACCTCAAACCCTTGAGTTTATGTAAATGTGAAAGTTCTTCAAAAAATGACAACCAACAAATTTAAGGTAGTCCAAATACTGAGAGTCATAAAATTATAATCTATTTTAACCAAGTGATATCATTCTAATAATATCAATCTTCTCAATTTTGACATATTGTTAAAGTCATTGGGTAAATTTTCCATCTTTGTGAGTGACAATGTGAGGGGGTTCATTTGACTCATCTTTCCCAATGTCCCAGCACAAATAATCCCCCACAAATAATTCCCCCTATTTTGTAGCTAACATCTTTTAAGTTGGGTTAAACTTGCCAATTGTTAATAGAAGTTGTTTTTCCCATCTTATATACTTATATGTATTCCAAAGAGATTTGCAACCATAAGTTTCCAAATGCTCCAAAGGCGTAAGCTCCTAGATACTAGGAGGTGGATATTGCTTATCACACTTTTCCATAGCTTTATTATTGGGCTATCTTTTAATTTTATAATGTTTGTATAAAAATAAAATAATTTATGTATATATTTATATAATTCAGAGATATTATAATTATGGTTATATATATATATATATATATATATATATATATATATATATAAAATTTAATATTATTAATAATTTGGTATAGATAAATTTATATAAGAAAAGGAAAGTAATATTCATAAATAATTTATAATTGGACTATTTATGCAATTATTCGAGTATCAAATATCAAATTTTATGGTGGTGGAGGTGTAAATTCTACCTCCATGTTCTCTTTTTAAAATTTTCCACATAAGATCCTTATGAAATTTTTAGAAACCCATTTAAATCCAGGGCATGTATTTCCTTCATTAATGTGCATTTTCTCCATTCCCCCTTTTTAGAGCAAGATGAAACCTTATTATGCATTGTTATGATTTTAGTATCTTTCTTTTAATGCTAAAGTGATTTTGTACACAATGGAATGGATCAAAAGTGTCCAAAGGGTCACTATAGATAGTCTCCTACTTTGGTGTAAATTTTCGCAGTCTTGATTGGGCTTGACATTTTGTCTTTTTGGTAAAAACTTTTGAATGTGACGCAGGGGGTTGACGAAATAGGCTAAAGTCTAACAATAGATTTATGGTTATTTTATAACCAATCAACTGCGTTAAATGGATTCTATACGTGGCTTTCTTTTTACCTTGAGGATCCCGCTTTTCCACTAAACACCATCAGTCCCACTATGCCTGTACCTTTTAAAAAGCGTTTCACTCTACACTGTTGATCTCCTCTCTCTAGATCTAATGGCTATCGCTCTTCTCAATCATTAACTAGCCCGTTGATTTTCCACCATTGATCTGCTCCGTTCGATCCAACGGTCATCGCGTGATATGCGCGAACTCTAACATGATCTTTATTACTTCGAAGGCATGTGAAATAAGTTGTTTTCTCTCTCCTTCGCCTGCTACATGTCAAGCGCAAAGGCTAATCGCGCGGTCTTGGGTTATTACCACTTACCACTTGAAAGGCACGTGATATACCACTTCTTGCTCATAAAATACAACCCACGTACTTTAAACCAAAACTTTAATAAAGCGCATAATGAAGGTTTGGCGCTTAACCACGAGCTTAACCTTTAAACGCTAAATGACCGCGATTAAAGACAAAAAACATAAACGCTGAGATTTATAATGTGAGTGTTAAAAAAGAGGAAATACCCGTTTAGGTCCAGAACATCGATACATAGATGTAAATGAGATTTTGCACCAGGATTACCACACAACTGCACACTTAATCAATTTATTCGATAAAATAGATGTTACAGAGTCTTGGCCCTCTCGGCTCAATTACAACAATTTATTTGACCTCTGTCTCAATCTCAAAACCCTATCTATCACTCAAACTCTCGCTTACTCACTCAATTCTCAATCATCTCAAGTAATCCTTCTCCATTACATTCTTTTCTCTTTTATGAGTCAAATCCTAGACTAACCGTATTGACAACTTGATCCCTATTTTAATTAATCTAACAATTAAATCCCTATTATCAATCTCTGTTACACACCTATGCTAACAACTTATCCCTTAGTCTAAAAATGATAGAATATTCCAATTATTACAATAATTGAATACTAAGACAATTCAAGAGATCCAACCCTCTCTACTAGAACTGATTTTTGACCCTTCAGGGCAATGAAATTCATCTCCTTTAGCCACAACATGTGAACAAACAATCACATTGCTGGCTAACTCCAAATGCTCCTGCATTAGAATGAAATGTTGTAAGGACTCTCTTGTGTATATTTCTACCCATGGAATATAATATTATTTTTTCCTCTTTATCTAAAAAAAGAAAGAAAACTATGGATAAGTTTTAAAATATTTTTTTCCTTCATATATTGTTAAATCCAACATAGTCTAGAGGAGACTCTCATAGATAAATAACTTATGCTTTTATTATTTTCCTTGGTTGAGCATTGTGGAAAACCTTGATTCATATTTTGATAGGAGGAAGTGGAGGGAAGAGTGGTTTTAGATTCTAGTTTAGATGTTTGAGGAAGAGAAATAGAGGGTTTAAGAAAGGAGAGGATGAGGGACTGTCATGGGGGTGTGAAGGATTCCATCCCACTAAAAATAGTTGCTTCTGTGTAGCTATGCTGCAAGTGTTTATTATCATTTTTTTTCATTGAACATCATTATGGCCAATGTATTAAAAGGAGAATGCAGGTTGAGTTTGCTAAGAATAAGCCTATAGGTTCTTATTACAAAAATGCTAACCAAGTGTTTGATGGAATGTTTGACTAGAAATTTTTTGACAAAATAATTGTCTACCAATTATTTGATGAAATCCTCTTCAACAAATTTTGGTTATATCCATTGATTTAAAGGAAACCTTCTAGATTATAGTTAGGTCCCTTTCTATGGAACATCCTAGGTTTGTAGGTGCATTCCATGTATTATGTGTTGGTTATAAAACAAAATTTGAAGCTAACACAAAGGGATTTTGGTGGATCGACAATCCTTAATCTATGAGGGTGAACAACTTGAGGATAAGAATCCCTTATAATATGCCACATTGGTAAGAATTCAATCCACTCCTTGATGTTGCATTTGGGTGGAGGGATGGTTGGTTTAGGGGAATACTCATATTCCAAACCTTGTCATTCAGGAATGCAATAGAACAACATATATTTGAATTAAAAATCTTCTATTATTCCTAGTTCCTATATAGTTTAGCACATTGATGATGTGTCAACAGTGGATATCACAATGTTGGAAGTAATTCATGTACATGCACTATAAAAATAATATATGTTTATTCTTAGATTTAAGGGGTACTGACATCCTACATTCATTTTATACCAATGGATTCATTCAACATGGACAAAGAAATATGAGATTTCTTTATGCAGTGTAATTCACATGAAATATAGTGAAAAAAGAAGGAAATCAAGAAAATGAAGAGGTAAACCCCAAGACATATATCTTTGATAACAAAAAATAGAGTGTTATGTTCACTTGCCTCTTCATGGGGGAAGCCTTTGAGAAAAATCCTCTAAATACAATCACAATTGTTAATGAAACATTACATAACCTTCTACCCAATATATACTATCTTTATAAAATATGAACTACATACGGGCCCACTTATAACGAGATCCTACTAACTAATTTAGGCTTTATTAATAAATATGACCCTTTTTACAATGAGTGACTATTAACTAACTATTTAATGGGAGACATACATTAATAATTATGCAATTAAGGGGGTTAGGGTAGGAACATGACATGTCATCCCCCTCAAAGTTGAAGGTGAGGAAATTGTTAGAGAATCACCAAGAGTTCGCATGTGGCACATTCTAGTTACATATCTTTCCAACTAGATCAATGTTTTCTTGATGATGTGTTAATGAAAATTACATTCTCTAATATTGAATACTACTTCTAGCTAGAGAAAATGGAACTTTCTTCATTAATTTATGGTAGGTTGGTCTGCATTTTACAGTTTAATCTCATAACCTTCTTCAAACAAGACACATGAACTACTTGATGAATCATGGAATGGTATGGAGAGCCACTTTGAAGTAAACTTCACCAATGTATTGTATACCTTGATAGGGCGCATAGAACTTAGGAGCCAACTTTTGGGGAAATTTATCTTTGAGTGGTATCTATTTATAAGACTATAGTCAAAGTAACATGTTATCCCCTTCAATGAAAGAAAAATTAGATCTATGGTAATCAACTTCTTGTTTCATCCAATTTTTCTCCAAAACCAAGTTGTCCTTGAGGATATAGATAATAATTTTTTTAGTTTGAACCATTTTATCTACTACATGAACCTTAGACATGCCTAGTTGATCACGTGCTCAAAAAATAGCTCGAAATTCAAGGTTGTCGGATCACTGTGGAACTTGAACAACCGCGTATTGCTCATCATCCTAAATTTGCTAAAACTTGTTTCACGCGAAATAGATTATGTATGCTCCCAAAATCATGTTATGTTTGTTTTCCCAAACAGACGAATTTTTGCAAAATGGGATAGCCCAGTTAGCAGTCTGTACTACTGATGTGGCACTGATTGTGTAGGTGACGTGGTAGGGTTGACTGGTCAACAGGCCTTCGACGAATCATGTGGTGCTAAGTGGCACGATGTTATTGGGTGCATTTGGCGAAATTCTATTGGATGGGTGGTGGCCAACCATAGGCTGCCACATGGCCCAGCCAAGGGCTGCCATGTGGCAACTCGAGGGCCACCAAAATTTTGGTTAAGGTCTAGGAAGCAGTGGCAGGGGCCAAACCTGTGACCTCCAAGCACAAGTCCAAAGCTCCTACCAAGGTACCACACTAATAGTTCTTAACAACTATAGTGTTTGGCATATATTTAAAAATGAAGATCTGGCCATTCAGAGGAAAGGGCCAGCCCTTGGGCACGTGCCATCCACAGGACCACGGTGGAGCATATTAGGGGCCCGGCTAGTGGGGGCAAGCCATTGGCCTTAGCCCCAGGCACATAGCCCCATGTGGCCCAAAAATTGCGGATTTTAGGCATTAGAGAACATTTAAAGCGTTCAACAATTTCACCTTGAAATCGATGGAAATGACGCCTAGTTAGCGAAATATGGGCAAAATTGTAGGTTGGTGCCAGGTTTTAGGGAAATTTCGGTGCGATTAGCATAAAGACTTGGGGAAGCCATAATTTCTTCTGTTTTTTACCAAATCAGGAGCAGAAAGAGGCTAAACATGCATTTTTGGGCATTATGGAGCCATTGGAATAGGTTTCAGAGCTATCTGAGCATTTTACACTGATGTATTCATTGTTTTGAGCATAATAGATAGGGCCAAGCCATTGGAAGCTAGACCAAGGAGACGTAGCCCAGGCAAGGTGAACTCCTTCATCATGTGTTGTTGTGAAAATGCTTTGGTGATGTTCATGTTTGTAATATGTTGTTGTTCAGTCATTTGTTTATGTTAATTTGTACATGAAATTTACATAAAATTGCTCAAAAAATCATGTTTAAACATGCAATTAACCTCATGAATCCTTAAGCACTTTTAACATATTCTTAAAAGGAATTTAGCACAGAAAAACTAATTCTCCCATTCAGATCACTAGTACATAGGATGCTACATATAGGGATTTTATGCCATAAACCACTTTATATTGTGTCTTTTAAGTAACTCCATGATAAGTGGTATTGTACCACCATTTAGTAAGGGGAAGCCACTGTTCCCACCGATGCAGTTTTTAGATGTAAAGAATCTCAAACTTGGTTTTCAAGCAATTATTGATCGCCTTTATTTGTCCATAGTTTTGAGGATGATATGCAGTGGACAAATTCAACCATGTACCTTAGAGTTTAAATAACTCCTACTAAAAATTCTTGTGAATGTGGGGTCACAATCTAAAACAATGGAAGTGGGCATATCATGTAGCTTAAAGATATGATCCATGAAGCCCTAAGAAACCAAGGAAGAAGTGAAAAGATAAGCTAGGGCATACAAATGAATGAATTTTGAAAAACAAATCTACCACCATCATAATCACTATTTTTTTTCTTGTATTTGGAATTTTCACAATAAAATCCATTGAAATTTCTATCCTAATTTATGTTGGTATTGGTAGAGGTTGCAATGCCCTTAGTAACTTTACTATATATCCCTTGTTTCTTTGGAAAACATCACAAGATCCTATAAAATACTAGATATTTATTTTCATGCCTTCCTAGAAGAATGAATGCTTAGTAATTTCATAGGTCTTATGAAAATCCAGAGTGATCTACTATTGGTGATGAATGTAGCTCCTCTAAAACCCATTGTTTTAGGCTTGAGTCTTTTTCCAAAACAATGTGCCATTTATACCACAATGTATCTTATTTTCATGCATAATTGTTGAGGTTTGGGATCCATTTGAAGTTGTTGGACGAGCTATCTTAAAGTATTTTTTTCTTTTCATTCCCTATTGGCTTCTTCAAACCATCTTTGACTTGGTAATGATAAGGCAAGGAGTGATGCATTCTCTTCAAGTTGTCTAGATAAGGCATCAGTCACAACATTTTTACCTTTCTTATTTTTGATCTGATAATTATATCCTCGCATCTTGGTGACCCATTTATGTTTCTCTGTTGAAGAAAATTGTTATTAGAGAAAGTAATTTATACTATCATGGTCAATCTTGATTTGAAAATGCCTTGCTATGAGATATGGATGTCAAGACTCCACTATGTGAAATATAGCCATCATTTTCCTATCATATATGGATTCTCCCAAGTTGTGGTCACACAATTTCTTACTAGTGAATGCCAATGGGCATCATTCTTGTATAAATATTGTTCCTAGACCTCTTATTGAGGAATCACATTTCAATATATATATATATATATATATATATATATATATATATATATATATATATTAAAGTAAGACACTACTAATACTTGAGTAGTGGACATGGATTTCTTTAAATTAGTGAATTCCTGTGTGGCTTCCTCACCCCAAATAACTCATTCTTTTTAAGGAATGAAGTTAGAGGAGCTACAATCTTGTTTTTTAAGAAATTTCATGTAGGACTCTATAAGCCCTAAAAATCCTCTCAATATCTTCAGTTTCTTAGAATGTAGTCAATCTTGGATAACCTCCACTTTCTTGGGATTAAATCGTACTTCTTTCTAACTAACAATATGAACCAAATATACAACTTCAAGAACCCCAAAAAGCACATTCAAAGTGCTTCATAAATAATTGATTGTCTCTCAAGAGTTGTCAATACTTATTGACATGTTCTATGTGTGATTCCCATGCTTTATTATATATCTAGATATCATTGAAGAAGACCATCACAAACTTGTGTAGCAGGGGTTTGAAATTTTTTTTCATGAGGCCTTGGAAAGTGGATGGAGCATTACAAATACCAAATTGCATCACTATAAACTCATAATGAATTTTATGTTCCGAATATGTCTTTGGGATGTCTACCTCCTTCATCCTCATTTGGTGGTATCATGAACAAAGATAAAGGTTAGTGTAAAACTTCTCCCTATGATGTTAATCCATGACATCGTCAATAACTAACTAAAACCAATAAATGGTAGCCATTTTCTACTTAAAAGTTAAATATATGATTTAAAAGTCCTATGTTGTGTTTAAATTCATCTCTCCAAATATGAACTTACATAACAAAATCTTTATTTTATGATATGACAAATTACTCAACCAAATGCCAACAATTATCTTTAATTGAGGTGGATTCTTGAAGATGTGGGAGAAGAACATAAAATGACAACAATTATTAAATCGGATTATATCAAAGCTCCATTAAAATAGCTAAAAATTCTATGTACCATACAAGATTGAAGCACATTGAGACTCATTATCATTTTGTTAAGAAAAACATGCAATCTAGGAAATTGATTTAGTTTATTGTAATACTAATAAACATGTGGCTCACATATTTACTAAGCCTCTTGGAAAGGTATTGTTTAAAATGTTTAGGAATCAATTAAGTTTGGTAGAGAAAAACTTTCTTCATTAAGGGGGAGTATTAGTAGAATAATGGAGAAAATTCTAGAAATAAGTACTATTAGACTTTGTTATTCATTGTTAAAGTTTAGTTAAGATTGTATATCTTACATAGTATTCAAATCCTATTTTTTTAAGAATCTTTTCAAATTTTTGATCTGCATTATATTTCTTATAAATGTATTAGTATATTGGATTCATGAATGTCTGAGAGAATGTGAGTAGTATCCAATGTGATTTTTGCCTCACCCGAGAGTTGCATATCACCATCTCCAATTCTTTGTCTTCTATAGTTTATATCTATAAACCATATAAAACATTTTAAAAGTTATAATTTATTTAAGATTATGATAATTATTCATAATCTATTCACATATTTTCATCTATTTTTTAATATAAACTTTTTATATATAAATGCTTATAATTATTTACTTTATTTTACACTGAAAGCAACATAATTCTTAACAAATTAACATGCAAGTTGAGTAAAAAACAAATTACATTCCTAAACCTAAAATAAACAAAATATTTGATTTGGTGTGACCATTAATGGAAGTACAAAACTATGTTACAAATGGCTTGAATGTTATCCACAATGCTTTTGTTAGAGTAAGTACCATTCAATGAGTTGTGTATGAACTTAACATTTGATGGATGTTTTAACCTGACATTAGAATAATTTAAATAAATAAAATAAGAGGAAAGATATTTTAAAGTTTATGGTATGTTGTCTATAACAATACTCAAAATAATGGATGAAAGTTACTTCTCAATGATTTTTAACTAGTTTAACTAGTATTCAACCAAAACCTTCAAATCTTACAAACATGTAAGCCATTTTCATTGTAGGTAACTTTAGCCAAAATAGATGAATATCAACAATTGAGTGAATTATGCTAGCTAAATATGAACAGGAACATAGAAATGAATGATAATGGAAAGAATATTAAGGGAGATATGTATGTACATACCTTGGTTCTCTAGACAATACAAATTGAATGGAAAAAACAAAAATAAAATTCTCCCTTTAAAGACAATTCAATGAAAGAGCCTACCCATGGTAGCATGTGGTCCATTTTTTATGGGAGGATTTTGCTTATATAGGGATTCATCACATTGTTGTTGGTGTGCAAACACGAAGATGATTAGTGAAGGGTAAAATTGCTTGAATGAAAGAGCCTACTCGTGGTAGCATCTAGTCCATTTGTTATGGGAGGATTTTTTTATATAGGAAGTCATCACATTGTTGTTGGTGTGCAAACACCAATATGATTAGTGAAGTGTAAAATTTATCATATAAATCACCTTGGAAACATCAAAGATAATTAGTGAAGGGTAAAATCATTCATCTAAATATGCTTGTAAACATCAAGATGATTAGTGAAGACTAAAATCTCTATTTGCTCAACAAGCACAAGTTAGACAACTACCATTCATAGTTATTATAAACTTAACCATATTAAGAATCAAAATCCAAGAAGAACATTTATAATTGAAAAGGAAAACTTATTATACAAAACTAAATTTGAAATTAATTTATAACTATTTTCAAAGTTCCACATACCTCCAACATTAGATATCTTTTATATATTTTCCCAAGATTTTCTCTTGATTCTATTTTTAATGAAATATTTAATAATTATAAATATGTAAAATAATTATTAAAAAAACCATTTAAATTTTACATTATTTTTAATTCAACTTAGGGTGCACTTTGACAACTAAACAAGTTCAAATAATTACATGGAGACTCGTTCTTTGTCCTCTAAAGAAGATCTCATAGATCAATTTAATGTCTAACTTAACTATAACTTTAAAATTAAATAAATTATTTTTAATATTATTATTGAATATAATTAATATGAAAACAATATATTTATTAATCTCTAAAAAAATTTAGATCATTCTTTTCTAAGTGAAGTACATAATTCAATACAAAGTTATGAGTAAAGAACCTCTTCAGCATAATACTTCATTTCGTGCTGGTCTTAAGCAGGCTGTTACGGGCCAGCTCAAACATGAAAAACCAGCGGGAATGCCGGTCTCAAGGTATTCATGAAACCCGGCGTTTTGAAACTTGAAAAATTGAAATGTCTAAGAAGATTGTTAGGGGCTAGCTCAAACATGAGCAAACAGCATGAATGTCGGTCTTGTGGGATCCACGAAGCCAGAGCTTTTTGAAAATTCAAAAGCAAAATGAGAGGGAATGCATCTAATCAGCAAAATTCAAAATTCAAATGAACGGATGCCATCAAATAGTAGTGCGTCTTGAAAGCCATAGGTAAATGGATGACTATGTGATGGTCATCTGGCAGGACCATGGTAGCAAGATCCTCCATGGATACTTAAGTTGATGATCATCAGGCATAACCGTGGCTGTTGGATGCTCCATGTATGGATGGCATCCGGCCTGCAAATCTGCAGCCGTATGGATAGCGCTCACTCAGACACTGAGTTTCAGTAAAGTGAAAAGACGTCTAGGAGTCGTCGATTGCGGATTCCTCAACGTTTTTCCGATTCCAAACAGCACATCTTTCTGTCAACGCAAACGAAGCCAGAAACGGAAATAGAGGAGCCTGCAGACCACGTCAACCAGTCTAAGTAATCTGCAATCGACATAAGCTCGGTCCGTTCTTCATGCTCCTTAGGTGTTTGAGTTCCAAATTGGGGGATGAGGGAAATCCATCTTTTTAATTTCTAATAATGGACTTCGTCCTCCATATTTTTGATTCATGAAATATTCTTGATTCCATAATTGATCCTGGTTGAGTTTTGAGTCCCCTTCCAAGTTTAAGCTTCTACTTTCAAATTTATGGGCGCTTTTGTTCCCTATTGGCTACCACAACATCGACATAATTCCTGGCGGGTTAGCCTATATTTCCCTTGGAAGCATAGAATGGTTCTTCTGTGTGATTTCTAATTACAAACCCAAAACCTCCATTGCCAAGGCAACCTCTTGAAGAACCTTGAAAATGGACATTTTCTTTGGAATTCTGGATTTTACAGCGTGAAATGTAATTTTTCGATCCAAATTGGTTTTAGAGAAGCACTTCACTTATCATCAAGGCTAACGATGGAGGAGTAGACAACAGTTTCACAGATGTTTGGCTCAACGATATTACGTGCATTGAAAACCAAAAATCCAATTTCAAAATTGCTTTTGTTTAGCTTGAAAGAAGGGAAAGACAAAAGTTCCGAATTTTCATGTCTATTTTCCCATCGAGTTTGGATGAGGTTCAAAGTGTCATTTGCCTTTGCCTAAAATGAGTTAAGAAATCCTATGTTTGTGGAGGAAATGCACAAACAAAGCAACCATAATTCCTAGTTCTAAAAGGAGCCATTGGCAACTATTTTGAACAGTGCAACAGAGACCGAGACCAATGGGTGACTTGTGATGAAGAGGACTTGGTCATGTTGTTGTTTTAATTGTACTATGTAGTTTCAAGTTTTAGTTGTTGTAACAACAACAAACCATGGAGGTTGCAAGCAATGTAAATCCCATTACCCAGACAAGTAATAAAAAGGAAAACCAACCATGTTGTGTCTATTTATTTAGATGGTTGAGTACATGCTTGAGTTTTTTTCTGTTTGAACTTCCCAGTGAACTGTGCGTGACGTTGTAGGAAGGGGGTGGTATTTGTCCAATCACCCTTGAACCAAATAGAGTCAATAAACCTCATAATCATACAGCATCTTCAAAATGAACTTCACATTCCTATCATTTAGGGTTAATTTTTCCTTAGATTTATTGATTTACTAAGTTATTATTTTCTACTAATGCATTCAAAATATACAATGTGGAAAATAGAAAATAGTTTAAAACAATAATTCACCAAACCATAATAACACCAAGATATGAACTTGCAATAATTCTTAAGCTTCACAAAAATATGATAAAAAATGGGATTTAAACCTTTAATCTCATGGTTTATATAATACTTCATAACATGGAAATAACCAATTAAGTTGACCTCCATGGGTGTGCCCTTGAGAATTTCATCCAAGTGTGGGAAAATCAAATTTCTCAAGCCATTTTTTTCTTTAGTTAATGGGGATGCCTAGAATTCAATTTTGAGCCTCTTTTTGAAGCCCTTGAAACCCGGTCTGGGTATGGTGTCTAGATTCAATTCCAATGGGTGCGGTCATTTGAGTTAGCATCATGACTATCTTGGGCAACAACCAATGAACCCCAAGACACTACCACTTGAGACATAGGAAGAATTATAGAACCACGAGAGGAAAGCATTGTCAAGGAGATTGTTGCATTACATGTGCTATCCATTGTCTTCCATTATATATATAGTTGCAATAGATGTGCTATACATTATCTTCCATTATATATATAACCTTTGTCATGGATGCTTGACCTATGGAGATTGGTTTTTAACTATTGTATGACCATTGTCCATTCACATGTTTTCTTTCATCAATTTCTTTTGTTGTTTTGCTTTAGAATGGGTAGATTTGTTGCTACATGTTTTTGCATGGGTTATTTCTCTAATGTGTTTACATATTTTCTAACAAGAATGATTCAAAATGGGCAAAAGAGAAAAATGAGAGCATATAATGGATCTTGAGGTGCAAAACCTCAAAGACAAGATGACTTTTTCTAGTAAAGACTTATCTTGGACTAAAATAAATTGAAATAACAATAGTATTGATTGGGTTGCTTTAATCCCTTCAAAAAGAGTTTATGACTTTATTAACGGGTAAGAAGTGAATCCTATTACTCCATGTAAGCTCATACGTAGACATAACAAAGAACCAAGACAAAGAGTTACTGCTGCATCATGATATGAAGTGTAAGTATTTCAAAAATGCATTGTCTAGGTCTTTTAAAACTACATTATCATTCTTTGTATGTATTAACATCTTAAAATTTTTGGTGTAGATATTATTTTTCATTTGGCCCAGAGGAGAAAAAAAGTGAGCTTTCAACTAAACGAAGGACCTCATTTGTGCAAAAGAGGGGTTGTCAATGTCATTTTATTGTGAAGGTTATGAATGAAAGTCGTGATATAGAAATACTAACTTTGAATATATATGAACATAAATATGGAGAAGGTTGCCCTTGTCATGGACAACATGACAATTTAGGTGAAGCTAGGACCTTGCATAGGCCAAGGCTTTCAAGGTACAATGTTGCTTATATTGAGAGTTGTTTATTTTTGGGAGTGCTTATTGATATGGTGTATAGAACCCACATTAAGAGACATGTTGACATGGATGCGGCAACTCGGGATAGAGACTTCTTATTATGCAAGAAAGATATTGTAAACATATATAATAGGTTGGTGAAGGGAAATTATCAACTCCACAAAAAGGATGAAATGACTGTAAACCTTTGGTATCAAAAACACTCGGAAGATTTTTTCTTTTACCAAAAGCTCGTGGTGTGGAGGTCCCTTTTATAATAAGGATTCAAACAAAGTGGATGTCAGAGACAATGGTCAAGCTATCACACAACATCTTAATAACCATGGATTCAACATTTTATACAAATAAATATGGGGTAAGTCAGTTGCCAATGATTAATTGAATACACTAAGTTATTTAAGTTGTAGATATTAAATATGATTAATAACTTGTATATGTCTTTATGTAACATTGAATATGACAATATCAGTTGTATACGCTTGTGACATTCGATGAATAAAAAATTGGGGTACCAATTGCATGGGTCATGGCATCACGAAACACATCAGATGGTATTGCACTATGGTTGGAGCATCTCATGCATAGATGTTTCCAAATCTGTCGTGATTGGAAAGTCAATGCATTCATGGTAGATGATGGATTGGATGAAATCACTACCTTGAGGTAACTTTAATATTGTCATGATATAATCCAAATTTCATTCATTCTAAATTTTTTTCACTAAAATGCATTGAATATGGCAGGAGGATCACAGGTTGTGATGTGATCTTATGTGTTTGGCATGTACGGAGGGTTTGGTTAAAAAATGTGAACTGATTGGCCACTAATTCCATAAAATCTAATGATATATTCAGTGAGTTAGGTTTCATCGTGAAACACACTCTCAATACTGAAGTGGGCGATGTAATCAATCATTTTTTAACAAATTTGCAAATGAAGAGAAGTTCTTAAACTATTTCCACAATAATTGGGTTACTAGTAATAAGATTCGTAAGTAAACAAACTCTTTGTATTATATCTATGTTTTTCTTCTATACAAGCTATATATTTAGACTAACTTAATTCTCTTTGCACTTAGGGATGTGGGTGAGAGGTTTTCAAGAGTTTCCTCATGCAAATCAGGAAACCAACAATGTTTTTGAGTCATACCATTGTTACCTAAAAATAAAATTTGTTGTATATGTTACTAACAACCGTTGAACCTTGTTATCGATTCAAGGAAATATTGAAAGAAGAAGGATTTCTAAACAACTACAAGAAAGAGAAATAACTTGAATTGTCAGTGGAAAGAGCAAGACATTAGGGGAATTCTGAGATTTAAAATGGGCTTCCTAAAGAAATTATAAAATAATAGTGGAAATAATAAACTAATATCAGATTACATCATCAAATTTTAGAGGGAAAAATAAAAAAATACTTTTTCAACTTATATCCCTATGGGTTTACTCAAATTTTGAGCAAAAACTCTTGTTGGATGTAGAAATTGATTCCTCATCCAAGTATTACATATGTTGCATACTTTTGATGGCCCCTGCTACACGAAAAATGAGAAATACATGAAAAACGTGATTGCAATCACGTTTTTTCATGTATTTCTCATTTTTCGTGTAGCAGGGGCCATCAAAAGTATGCAACATAGGTGCTCCTTGGATGAGGAATTAAATTTTGCATCCAAAGAGTAATCATGCTCGAAATTTGAGTAAAACATTAAGGAGATAAGTTCAAAATACAAGTTGAAAAAATAGTTTTATTATTTTATTATTTTTTAATCTTCTTACATTTTTACCCCAAAAATGGTGAATCATTCCCCATGGTTGACATCATCATCTTGAATCTTACTAGTTCTTATAAAGTTTATTTTGGTTGTACATTTTTCTTAGAAGGCCCATTTTAGACCTCAAAAGTTTTCTAATGAAAATTCTCGATAGTGATTATTCTCCTCATGAGAGCATAACCAATGCTTACTGGGTGAGAAGTCAAACAAATTGAGATAAGAAGTACCTTGTCACCTGGTATCGCATGGATTTTATAACGTGTGAATGTCCATGGTCTACTCGTGGCAACATTTAAAAGCATGCCATAAAGGTTAATTGGTTGTATTTCCAATCGGATAATTCAGGTTCATTACTTCATCAACATGCAATGGATAACATATTGAATGACCCTCCTGAGACCAATATAGAGACCCGGAGCCATGATGTAGATGTTGATGCCACTCCTATGGCCACATATATTGTTGATGCAGATGTTGGAGCACTTCATTCGGAACGAGAGGAGTTGTTTATACATGTAAATTTGATTCTAGATAACCCTCCTATTACTTTGACAAAGACAAACCAATTTCTTAGTCTAGTTAAAAAAAAGTTGGATGAAGCCAACAATATGCACATTATGGATTTTGACTTCATAACTGGGTTGGGTTCTCTTGATTCATCTTTGAAGAGGAAGAAGATTTTCCTTATCCCTACAAAGAAACACAGAAGGAGAACAAAAAATTGGTTTGGGAATTGATTTAAATGTCCATCCATCAAAATATGAACTATTTGAGTTTCAATACCTCAATAAGAGAAGTTATCCTCGATCAAATAATTCATTGTCTATGGTTCCATGTTTGTTTCATGTAATGAATATAGTGATGGTTTTAGATTTGTGTTTATAGTCATCATCATTATTTAACATGTGATATGTTTATTTTTACAGCGATACAACAATCCACAATTATGGCGATAAACCAAGACCAAAGGGAGATTCAAGGCCATCCAAACTTTCTTGCCATGCCAGGTACATTTGAATTAATGTGCATCTAAGTAAATCCTAAATAAATGAGAAACAAGTGAGATGTGGTAATGAAAATGACAAAAATGGTAACTATAATATGGAAAGACCATCCACTCAACACTTAGGCCTTCCCTGTAGTTGTCCCCTCCCATCCACTCAATATAATTACATTTGCACATATACCTTGATGCTTTAACAAATTTCATTGTGCTAAGACGTGAAATTTTGTTAGGTAGCTATGGAATAGGTGGAGAAGCATCATCTTCTACAATGGTTGATCATCCATGGAAGGGCTTCAACTCTAGTGGGAATCAATGAGCTAGGCGCAAACAATAGGTACGTACTTTCCAAAGAGTGTATGCATGTACTTTCTGAAGTGATGACCCAATTAAATGCATAGGTAACTTGGATAGGGTTCTTTCATTTATTTGGTTTGAGAGGTAAAATATTCTTAATATGGTCACAATTTTGGTGTAGTTTGACTAATTATCAAAGTTCATGGTATTTGTAGCATCTCTGTTTTATCTTTTGTTTTGTGTTCTAAATTGTATACTTTGTGTAATTCCTACAACGATTTTGTAGGTTTTTTGTTTTGGGCAATGGGTGTGATCTTTTTTTCATTTCATCTTCTGGTTAGAAACTTACTAACTTGAGTAATTGCTATTCTCTACTCTGCACCATTCTTTTCCCAAAAGATTACTTTTTTTAAGCATATCTTGACTTCTTTTGTTGCTTCTCAACATCCGTATGGGTTACAATGTGTTTTATTGTGCGGGAATGGTAGAAGAAAATTTTATGTTGTAGAAATTTTTTCTTAATGGATAAGGTAGCTTCTCTATGCTGAATTAATTTGCGTATCATCACATTATCAGAGTCCTTAGGGTCTGATTTTGGTACTACAAAAATCTAAGAATTTTCTAAGAATTTTGACTGTAATTGTGATTTCATTATGGAACAAGTTTGACACTTCCAAACACATGAAATACATCTTGAAACATAGACCCTGTAAATATGTGTCCACTGTAATCTGTTGGTGGAGATGCTCTTGGAAAATCCCGTTGGGAGACACAAGGGATGCTTCTCAGCATTTGTGCATGACATCCCTTATAAACCCATTGATGTAGACCAATAATCATAATCTAGGGGATTAAACTAGTTAGCTGCTTGTACCATCCAAATGCCCAACAAGTGACAACTGGTTGAGCTAACCCCTTGGGCTTTTGGTGGAGCTACTTGTAATCAGTAGTGCTACAATTTGTAGCAGATTAAACGAACTGGGCTTGGATTGGTTCCTTCAAAGTGAAAAATGTTTTACATACTTTTCCATGAAAACAAGTCTGGCACTTGCAGCCTCACTAGATAAACATCTAGAGATAGACCATAGTAATAATTCATCTCTTTTTAAGTCATTGCATGCACACTCAAGATAGATCCTTAATGCTACTAATCTGTTGCAACTCGAGTCTGAAGTTGTTTCAGTATTATCATTATTTCAATCCAGTGGAGTCTTTGCATGCAAACACAATATTAATTGCAATGCCAATGTGGAATTTATAAAAGGGTAACTATATAAGCTGGAAATTATAGTTGAGTAGGATGTTTTACTTATAATCATGGAGGAAGCTTGGCTTACTATAGTTGATAACTTGATAGTTTCCTTTCACTCAGGAATGATTGTCATATAATGTTGTGGAGTCATTGAATCAAATTGTATCCATGAAGATGAATAAGGCTGGAATCATGTTTGAAATTGAGATTTACACGGTTCATTTCTTTTAAACATCCTGATAAATGGAAAATGGTGAACTTGAACATGCTAAGAAATGAGATCTTTCTGTGCTAATCATGTCTAGTGTCCATTGTACATGTCCAATGTGAATGAAATTCCCTTGTCTATTGTACAATTGTCTTGAAAGAGGGACCTCAATTACAATATGAGGCCCAAATTCAACACAAACTATATATAATTGTCCCTATGAGCAAGGATCCTATGATGGGTCAAATAGAATTTTCCTTTGTGAAGGGTGACTAACTGTGGATTCAATATTTCATAGGGATTTTAATGTTTATTGTCCATTCATTAGTGATGGTTCTATTTCTAGTAGATTGGAGGATTGTATATCTGTCTGTGGGCATTTAGTCTTACGTTTAAAGCATTATGTAGAGGGATCAATGTTTGAATTAATATCTTGAATTCATTCTTATTATGATTGAATTATTTTCTCAAAGGTAACTTGATATCAGAAAAGAGTAGTTTCACAATATGCTAGATATCTTTTGTTCTAATCCTTGTCTTATTGTCTATACATGGCAGGGCTTGTGGCTAAAGATATGTTTCATTGGAAAGCAACAATTATGGGTCCTAGTGATAGATCCCAATGGAAGATATTATTCAGGTAAACAATTTGTGGATTTTGAAAGCTTTTAATGGTTATTGAAATTGTTGTAACAATAGCTAGAGCACGCTATTACAATGTAGATGTGATGGTTGCAGTAATTCTTGGGACAAAAACCAATGCATGTTATGTAGAGCGATCAGATGCAATAACTAAATGCCAACAACAAACAAAATAAAGAGAACAATTATTGCCATATTTACTATAATTTAGCTTATGGGGCCTCATTTCAAAGTGTAGATATATACTTAGTAATTGTAATTGAAACCCCGCCTACAGTTGTATCTCCTCTTGTATTGTTATTTTATTCAAGTAGCATAATTTGTGTATGGTTTTTCCTGGAGATGGTGAATGAGTTCATGTTATTTTCTGTTACTGTTTCCATTATAATGTAGTTCATTACATACTTGATCCTAGGGATCCATTGATCCTTCTATATACAAGCAATGCATGTAAGCTTAGTTCTTTTACTTGGCTTTTCAAGTTACATAACTGCACGAACCATTCAATATCTCATGTATTATTACATAACACTATTTTTGTGAGAATGAGAGGAGACCACCTGATCTATCTATTTTTTCTCTATTTTTCTTTGCTTTTACACATGAATGATGGGATCCTGTAAATTCCAAGATACCAAAATTACCATTAAACATTAGCAAAACCAAAATGTTTAGAAAACTCTATAGCTAATTTAAAGGAACAACCAATAATGCCAAAATTACATTTTGACTGTAATAAATGCAACACTCTACAATTACCTTGAATGCCTCGGTAATTGTCTCACATCCTGCATCCACATTGACTTGACACATGATAACATTCTCTATTAATAAAAGTGCACTAAAATTTTATTGGATCTAAATATTCTAACCTATGTTGCATGTGTACAGTTGAGTGAGATGTGGGTACAAGAATGAAAACCTTTTGAACTATGGGTATGGGTATGTTGATTTCCTTTGTAAAGGATGACAACATCAATATGTGGTACATGTACAATACAATACCCTTAATTTGACTACATATTAGAAAATCCCTTTAAAAATATTATCATTTAACCCCCTACCAACATTAACCCAATACAACTTCCCAATTTTAAAAGCCCCTACTTTCACTAGAAATTGTAGGAATCCATTTTTTTTATGAACATTTTTTATACCCCTTTATAATTTTTCATTAACTTTAAGCTCCATTTTTTATATTTTCCAATATAAAAACCCTTTACCCCTATATATCCCCCAATATATTATATCATTTTCCCCTCAATATATATTCCCCAATATGAACCCACGTGCTATGATATTGCTCCCCCAGTGAAGCCCACGTGGATGGGAGTACCCATGCAACAATGCTTCTAAATTATCCAGCACTCAAATTTAGTTCCTTTCAAAATAATACATGCAGTGACTCAAATCTCTGTTCACTTTAACTTCATAGTTCTCCTCTAGGATGAACTTTGCATCTTCAAAGAATACTCCTGTGTTATCATCTTCAAGAGTTGTCATATATATATCTATGCCAAATATATCATCAATATTACTTTTTCCACTCGAAATACTCTATTTCTCTATGACATGACATAAACACATAAATAACACCAAAATTGTTGAGGGAGAAGTCATGTCAACTCTTCAAATCTAATGTGAGTTAGTGGAAGCCACTTTGATCCAGATATGGAGTTCTAGATACTGAATGAACTTGCTAGTTCTTCAGAGAGATAGAGAGATCAACTGAAAGCTATTTTATGGACTAGATAGGCCAAACTATTTCACATAGACAATGAACTTATCCAAAATTTGACTAATATGGAGGGAATGGACAATTTCACATAAACAATGAATTTATCCAAATTTGACAAACAAGGAAGGAATGAGAATTTTTAACCTCCAAACAGAACTATCTCTTGCCATTATTGAATCAATAACATGATATTTTAGAGAAATGACTGGAGTTAACATGACATTATTTTTCTTTTTAAGCAAATTTAACCCATGGGAGAAAATTTTGAGGGAGGGAGATTAGATGGGTATTTTGAACATAGTATGAAACTCTATCTCATAAAAGTCATTTCCCAAAGCCATCAAATTTGTGATACAAACACATATTGCAACTTTGTTGGGAAAGTTATCTTGTTATGTAGCTTACACTTTTGAAACAATGCAACATTCACACTTGTTGGAATCGAAGACACCCTACCTAAGAGAGAGGATGGGACATAATCAAGGCTATTGACAAGAGTATACAAGAAAATGATAGCAAGGCAAGATGAAATGATATATACCCATGTATTATGCAAACAGGTAACAAAGAAAGAGGCCAAGGACAACTTACCCACAATGGATGATTTGTAAATAATCATTCCATCTTTCTCACTCTTGTGGCATGTTGTAGAGAGTTGAACAACTAAGATCTCACCCGTTGTTGTGATCTAACTGATATTTCTTTCTTAGCCATTGAAACATCAACATATATATTTCATCTCTTAAGATGGAATCCTACAACTTGGACACATAAAGAGGTTTGACTATGTTAGGAGATGATTGTCCTTTTGCACAAGAGCTTGAACTTACTGACTGTAACATAAATAATATATGTTTTGTACATTTTTTAGATATGAAAAGAATATTGACAATAATTATGTGAATAGTAATTAGTACTTTTTATTAGTTTTTAGATATTATTTTTTTTCTCGTCTATGCCTTTGTATTTATCGTAGTTGTTCATGTAGAATTGAAATCCCTATCTAAGTGTTTGGAATTGGTCACATTGAAACTAGGATTCTGCCCAAATATATCCAATGAAGGGATTGCCCATATAGGGGCCCATTATTCATATGTAGATACCATTATTTAAGTGAGCTCGTGCATTTCTAGCAAAATTTTATTAGAAATGAAAATTTAAAATTTGTTTATCAAAATGATGTTTTCTGAAGATGTTTGTAGCTTAGTAATGGAAACTATGTCCAGATCTATAGGAGTTGGAGAGATTTGATTAGTATAAATTACGAATGGTTTCCCAAATTTCAAGAGTATTAATGTTTCATGCTACATACATGTGTTAGGAGTTGGAGAGATTTGATTAGTAAAAATTGCCATTGGTTTCACAAATTTCAAAAGTATTAATGTTTCCTACTACATACATGTGTTAACAATGGTCTGACATCTCTTCCTCAATTGCAAAAACTTCACTAGCTTGAAATTCAAGGTTGTTCTAAAATTTTCTTTGTTGTTTTTTCTACAATTTCTTTAGGATGTAAATGTATCTATGAATTAGATATAAAAAGGTGCTACGGTGTGGAGGATGTTGAAATATTGGTTGTATCCAAGTCCTGTCAAAATTTGCAAGAGTTGAGTCAGATTTAAATTTCAATTCATCCTCCCATGTATATCTGTTGAATGGAAGAAAACCTTTTAACATTGAAATCTTGTGGTATTTGTGCAGATGGATGTCTCATATTGTCCAATATTAGATGTTGGGTTGTTAGCCACTTAGCATTGGCAAGTCTTAGAAGCTTACATAACATAAAGCTAGTTTATTTAAGGAATGTAATGGGAAATGGTTTCATGCCTACAAAAGTTTGGAGAAACTTAAGCTTCTTCAATCCTTCATTTAGTTTACCACAAGTTCTAAATGAGATGTTGGTTGGGTGTAATATTCGATGGATGGAAAAGATTTTTGTAATATAATATGCTCTAAGTGTACATTTTCTTTTGTTCATAACAATTAGTTGCATGCCATTCATAGAATATTTAATTTATTAATAGAAGAAATTATAGGCAATCCTTTGGGAAAATAAAAAATTCCAATACATGACATGTTGGTAACTTGCCAAGAGTAAATTTACTCAATGCTCACAATTAAGTTCCTCTCATAAATCAGATTTGCTTTTCTAACTAGTCAATTTAAATTATGGACACAATACAAAGGAGCCAAATTGAGCATAACTTGTGTTTTCTCATTCTTCTCTTGAAAGAATGTTTCACAAGAATTCCACTTGACAGTGCCACGGAAGGCCATGTCTTAATCACACCATGGCCACCTGTGTTAATCTTGACTATTTAATAGTTCCATAATTCATAATTAAGAATTTATGCTAATTAATATGAATTTTCACTTCTGTATATTCTAGAATCACTTCATTTGCAAAATCACCTTTGCATTACTTAACTTATCTCTCAAAAAAATGGGAACTAAACGAATTCAACCCTTTAATTTATCATATATCAAGTTAGAGGGTCTAATCCAATGAGTTCCATGGTGCTTGAACTAAGTGTACACAATAACATTCAATCAAAATAGTTATTCGTTCCAATATAAACCCATAGGGAGAAATTTACTGCTCCTTTACAACATTCATCCTAGTTATAAGAAGAATTTTGGCGTAAATCACATATAGAAAGACCTTTGTCGACGTGTTTCGAACCAACTAGTGTGGTTCATCGTCAGGACAAGTTGAAGAAACAGTCTAGCATGTTAAATAGCCTAAGCAGAGACTCCAACGACTAACGGCTAATTTTTGACTCTAGGACCTAGGTCAAATTTTCATATATTAATTTAATATTATTATTATTAATTTTCATATATTAATTTAATATTATTATTATTATTATTTAACGCACATGTAGTGGATAAAATTTAAGTGTTGAAATAAAAACATAAATAACTCAATGGTAGTAACAGATATTAGAATTATATTGAAATATGCTATTTTACAATAAAGAGCTAGATGTTTGAGTACATGGAGGATGAGATTCAATATCCATATAACTTGCATAAACAGGGTATATGATTCACCTTACAGAGATCATACCAATAAATGAACTTATATATGAATTTTATATGTAGTGGTATGGTTACAAGAGCCATACATATAATCTAAGTAATATATGAGATATTCATATAATCCCTACCAGTCATACAATAACTTTCTAGCATAGTTGATGTCATACAATAACTTTCTAGCATAGTTGATGCCATTAGTAAAGGATATTGGAGTTTCTTCCAATGATCTAAATAATAAAAACTAAACATTTCATGTTGTTCAACTTTATTGATATATTCATGACTGATCATCTCTAATGGGTGTTCCTTGGACTGCGGATAACTTGAGACTATCAAGCAATGTATTCCCTTCCACTCAAAATAACATGGAAGAAGTCATTAACTTGTTTAGAGAGAGTATCTAACCCCTGCGAAAGCAATCATACAATTTGTTATAATTCCTGTATAATTCCACTTTCTCTGTATCCAACAATTCTAGCTCTTTCAAAACTCAAACTCGGGCATTGGAAAAACATCTCTTGATTTCACCATTAATCCCTTGCTGCAAACTCATGAATGTTATGTACCATGAAAATTGATTAGGAATATGCAATTCAATCAATGAGCCCAATGACTTCAGAAGCCACCACATTACAAAGAAATATGGTTGTTGCTTTCACACCATACATTGCTCTCATGAAAACACTACTTGTTGATGATGAATTTACCTTCCCAACGTGAAGGATTTTGCTCATACGCAATATTATCATAATGCAATTTTCAATCCTACTATTCCTTTGGGTGTGTGTACCATTTTTCCCCTTGGGGTCCATTTTTCCCTTCAACTCTGGGAGAGAACCTTTAACACAAAAGAGCTTGTCATCAGAGCAAACACCATCTGAAAAGTATAGCAAATGCAAAGCATAATGAAGTACAACAAATGCAAAGCATAATAAACTAGAAGCTAGAAGCTATGAAATTTAAAAACTTAATGCAAGACAAATGTATAAAATCTTTACAATGTCATCTAGGTATTCGTCCATCCATTTTTCATTCCATTATGTTGTAGGGAATTGGAGATATGTAATAAGAGTCTTGAGGTCCGTGTGTGTGGCAGATAAAACCCCATGGCTTGTTGCATCCACGACAGATTTATCAACATGTCCTTTAGAATCTTTGGCTTGAGTTGCTTTATTCTTCTTGTTAAGGAAATCTCATAAACATTGTAGATTGATCATACATACGATCGATTAGAAGCAACCATTCTGAAAGGATTTGCAAAACCTACATGCCACCCGAAGTATTAACTGGCAGATAAAACCCCATGGCTTGTTGCATCCACGAAAGGATTTGCAAAACCTACATGCCACCCGAAGTATTAACTGGCAGATAAAACCCCATGGCTTGTTGCATCCACGACAGATTTATCAACATGTCCTTTAGAATCTTTGGCTTGAGTTGCTTTATTCTTCTTGTTAAGGAAATCTCATAAACATTGTAGATTGATCATACATACGATCGATTAGAAGCAACCATTCTGAAAGGATTTGCAAAACCTACATGCCACCCGAAGTATTAACTGGTCGATGCCTGTGAAGTGAAAAGGACATCAACATTCTACTCCATTGATCACATGTGATACAAGGGATTATGTGCCATTGACATTCTACTCCATTGATCACATGTGATATGAGACATTCTACTCCATTG
The DNA here is from genome assembly GCA_031772625.1 of Pinus tabuliformis. NCBI lineage: Eukaryota > Viridiplantae > Streptophyta > Pinopsida > Pinales > Pinaceae > Pinus > Pinus tabuliformis. Next base: position 1,477,953,619 of record CM062818.1, read on the forward strand.
ATCACATGTGATACGAGGGATTGTGTGCAAGATCAGATATAGGGATTGTGTGCAAGATCAGATATCTCTGTACTCCATTGATCACATGTGACCATTGATCACATGTGATATGAGGGATTGTGTGCAAGATTTCTACTCCATTGATCACATGTGATACAAGGGATTGGGATATGAGGGATCCATTGATCACATGTGACCATTGATCACATGTGATATGAGGGATTGTGTGCAAGATTTCTACTCCATTGATCACATGTGATACAAGGGATTGTGTGCAAGATTCCTACTCCATTGATCACATGTGATACGAGGGAAGATCTCTAGATATCTGTGTACAATACGGGCATTTAAATGGATTAATGCATAGAATCATCCATAGAACATAGTATTAACACTTAATTTACAACATAAAATTTAGAGAGGTTATTAAGTGGCAAAGTGTTGGCAATGAAAGCCAATAACAGAAAGGAACAATGGATTAATGCATAGAATCATCCATAGAACATAGTATTAACACTTCATTTACAACATAAAATTTAGAGAGGTTATTAGGTGGCAAAGGAAGTGTTGACAATGAAAGCCAATAACAGAAAGGAACCGCCTGCCAATAAGGAAGGAATCGACAGTTACGAGGAGTTCTGCATTAATAACAAGTAACGATTCCAAAATAAGATGATAGCAAGCATAAATCTTGAGAAACAATTTTGTTTGTACTTGCATTGATTGCAAAATAAGATGATAGCTAATAAAAGTGAAGAAAAATAAAATAAATTATTTTAAAAGATATATAATTTTTATTTTGTAAGATTAAGTTTAAGTAATGTTTTTAATTTTAAATCAAATAACAAACTAATAAATAGTCAATAAGATATAACTTTTACAATTTTATAAGACTATATTAATATTAATAAATCATATATATATATAATAAAAATTTAAATACAATATCTTTTAAATAATATATAATTTATTTAAAAATTGAAAATGGAGTTCGCTTTAATCAAAGCATGATTAGCACATTAACTATCAACTGGATGTTCTCTATAAATTTTTCCTGGAGCATCAACTAGTTCATCAATTTATGATTAGAACAACATACATTTACAATTACTATTAATATATTGTGATTTGCGATTGAAAATCCAAAAATAATTGATGAAATGAATTATATATCTCGAAAAAAAAAACAAATTTATAAATAACATTTAATATATTACCATCATTTAAAAACCAAAACATTCTTATTTACCAATTCTTGATTACCGTGGAGTCAAATTACATAAAGGATTTGAAATCAACCTTCAGCGAACCATTTGACTCATTTCGTATTCATAATAAAATAAATTTTAAGTTACTTAAATCTACTTAGCCTGTTCCATATATTTAGCCTACTGTTCTGGAGAAACAAATAAATTTTTAATATTTTCGATAATTACTTTGTTACGAGAAATATTTGAATCAACCGGCTTAGCCTCATGTTAAACTTTCTAAAACTGTTATCCAACTTCAAATTCATGGGACTTTGTGATAAGAAGATTGAAGACACAGGAATTTAAGAATAGCTCGTTAATAGAAAATAGACTCGAATATCCAAAAGAAACTGTGTCCAGTATTCACCAACAAGACGAGTAATTTTTCTAAGGCTTCTAATTAACCCAGGAAACTTCACAGGACAGTCAATTGGAACTCAGAGACGATAAAGATTTCAACTTACTGTATTTATTTCAACTTTATGAAAAATGAAAATACATTTATAAGCCACCAAGACTAGCTCGAACGATAACCTTCGATGTAACGAGAATTTACCTCGCCTCTACTATATTTCCAAAAAATTTTGTTTCAGTTAACCAGAGATTTCAATGGCTTTAACCTCAGGTTTCGGGTGAGCCTGTTTGGGGATGGTAACAGTAAGCACTCCATTTTCTATTGTCGCCTTCACCTCCTCCACCTTGGCATTTTGCGGCAAACGGAACCGCCGAAGAAATTTCCCGCGAGAACGCTCAATACGGTGCCACTTATCATTCTTTTCTTCTTCTTCTTTGTTGCGCTCGCCACTTATATGCAGAACACGGCCGTCTTCCACCTCAATCTTTACCTCCTCTTTCTTCAGACCTGTCAAGAAAGAAAAGTAAATACTACTCCCCAGCCACGCCCGCCCTCAGAAACAAAAGAAACATAAACTCTTTAAAAGACGTGATTGAATTAATACCTGGAAGATCGGCTTTGAAGATGTGAGCGTCGGAAGTTTCCTTCCAGTCAATCTGAGTGCTGGCTATGGCTGTCGCATCATCCCTTGCAGTGTGCCCACCGTCCCTGAAAAACGAAGAAGCCCCTCCTTCAAAAGGATCCCATAATTCCAGTGAGAAGGGATCGAAAACACTGGATCTCCCGCCAAAGATGCGAGGAACGAGAGACATGCTTACAGTGAATACCGACTCTACCGTAATCAAGAATCGGAAAATTTATAATGCGACTACCGGATCGCGCTGCGCTTGAACGGTTTCTTCTTTGTTGCGATCGATGAACGGACACCAGAGGAGCTTTTATAGCAGTAGCGGGAGTTTGGTATAACGTTTCAAGAAGGTCGTCTTTCTCAAACCTTCCAATGCCCGTCCACGCGGGATTGTTCTAATGGCTTCTATTGAAACGGTTACGGACTCGTATGTGCCTACAGTTTACGGGGGCATTTTAGGTTTATCTTTCAAGTGTCGGGGCATTAATAATTATCCCACGACATAGCATTAAATGTTTCATATCTCAAACATATGAAGAGACAGAGTAAGTTAACGTTGAGATAATGTTTCTTCATTTCAATGAACTTTCCGAATAATTATGGCAAGGAATTTAATGAACTGTGGAATTTTAATGGGTTATTGGCATCATAGTTTTTGATAATTTCAATCTTAATACGGAGCAGTAGATAGGGGAGAAATGTTTAAACGTTTAATGTTGTGCAGGGACCAGTGATTGATATAGTATTAGTCCCGCTAAACTACCAAATTGAGGCTTTTGCAACCAATATTTAAACAAAAATAAATAACATTAAGTGCAAATAAGTATTAATTTATGTCCAAAATTTCCCAAAACATTAACTAGGCCCACAACTGTTCATAAATAGTATCTTAATACTTAAAAGTGCAAACCATATTAACCCAACTAGAACATAGATAAAATCATAAATCCTTCCAAAATAGTTTATTCCAGAAGTACAAAGTAGCAATCATTTCAACCCCCACTCATCAGAACTGAAGCTATGTATCCCAAATAAATATCCATACCTGCACATAATAAAAGTGAATGTATGTCACCCATAACTGTTGTGTTTTTCAATATTTAAACCCCTTGTGTTCAATAAATGACATCCAACCCAATAACATTTAAACCCACTTTATTCAATAAATGACATCCAACCCAATAACTTCAATAAATGATACCCAACCCATTCTATTTCTCATTAAAACAAATCAAAGCACATGGATCAACAAATAACAAATTCCCAACCATTGAATCACATCAAATTAAATCCAAATCACAAATTCAAAATGAAGCCATTGCAATCCATGTCCATTCTTACCACTAATTAAATTCAAGTGCCAAAACTATAAAAGAAGTTCAATCGCTGCTGAAGTTGCATGTTATGCTTTCAGACTATTCACCAACCTTGGAGACAAAACATCACAGAACAATTCCCAATATATCCAGGTTAGTTATTTCAATTACAACACATTTTTCTTACAGTTCTCTTTTCATTTCTCATAGTTCTTACAGTTTCAGTTTCAATTCTTACAATTTCAGTCTCAATTCTTATAGTTCCATTTTCATGAAAATATATATTTTTTCTATTTTTCTATATTCTGAAAAATAATAGAATCTATGAGAAAATATTAAATCTTGTGTTGAATATTTGAATGAAATGTTATGTCTTCCTCAAAAAATTCTGAAGTGTTACAATTAGATTGAACTTGGTCAATTAATGTGCTCATCATTCCCTTCAATATGTTCTCAGGTTGGTTATGGTAACTCAAACCATTACTGTTGGTAGAGGCTAGAATATATGAAAACACCAAGATAAGCCTACAATACTGACACTAGCAATCCTGTATCAAATCTTGCAGGAGAAACTTCTACGCTAAGGCACTGAGTCATCCCTCGCACAAAAGATTTTATATAGACTCTAGGAAACTAAGGTATCTAACGAAAGTCTTTTCCTCATGTATATTCGCACTCCTTCAATCTATGTCTTCGAACAACTCATCTTTGCAAGCCATTTCTCAGTCAATTGAAAATCATATATCCCCATCACATATTTACAATAATCGACAATACCCATAGGACCTCTATCATCCACTTATGCACTAAAAGCATCCTCATTAGAAGAAGCATTCAAACCTCTCACTCTGACATCACACTGTTGGTGAAGACACTTAGTTGCCATAACTGAATCTTATGGATAGAAGCTCCCTTGGGAAATACAGGCTCTATTGAAAGCGAGATCGAGAGCTAGTCACTATTACACCCATTAATGAGGATCCAATATAAAATCCAGACGTTGAAGCATTAGAAACATGTTGTTAATCAAAACACTCTTATAACTGGCAATTAGAACTTCCTTGTAAACAAACCTAGTACAGCTAGAGACCCGAGAAAATTGATTCAATTACATGGCAGGCATGTTACAATGTTCTTACCTTTCTACCTTACTGATAGCATTTGGTGATCCAGGTGGGTATTGGTGGCCACCCACCAATTCCACTTGGACCCCCACCATTGTTTCTTTCAGCTTTTCAGTTTCCTTAATTGTAGCACAATTTATTATTTTTAGCAGTTTTCTAGGTCCTTAACTTCCAGAGCCGTTTTGAGGCCTTAAATGACATTTTTTTGGAAAACTGGGAGCAACATGGGTCGATGGACCGATGTTGTTCTTTCGAAAGTTGTAGTTCTTGGATAGATCTTTCTAACAAGATATTGTATGCATAAAACAAATATCGTATGCCAAAGTTACGACCCCGGGAAGTTGATGTACAAATTTACCCAAACGGGGCCCATAGTTTGGTGTTTCATCTTCTAGGGTTAGGTTTTTGGATGTTTAGGGTTTTCCCATGTTTCTCAATGATAAATAGGCCTTCGAGCCTCATTGTAACACAGTTGAGAGGCATGTAGCCACCACCTCTTCTCAGAGATCAGCTACCATCACTCTAGTCGGTTTATTTCCATTACTGTTTGTAAGCATATTTTAGTATTTTACATTGATGAAATGAAGTATTATTTCTACTGCATCTCTGCGTTTATGGTTATCTCTGTAATTTATTGTGTTCCTGTTTAAATCTGGATCATTTGAGGACTCACTAAAACTCCACATTATTTTCATAAAAAAGCTCAAGAATGCCCCTAAATGAATAGGAACAACCCGTAAGGGATTGATAAAAAAATAGCCTAATCTTCTGAAAAGAAGTCTTGCTTTGGCTTCATTTCTTCAAAAATCATAAGCATTCCTAGGACCAAGCTCCTTGAGACATTAAATCAAATACTGGGCATGAAAGCCGAAATCCTAATCAAGGAGAAGTCCTACTTTGGCTTCATTTCTTCAAAAATCATAAGCATTCCTAGGACCAAGCTCCTTGAGACATTAAATCAAATGTGGGGCATGAAAGTCGAAATCCTAATCAAGGAGAAGTCCTGCTTTGGCTTCATTTCTTCAAAAATCATAAGCATTCCCAGGACCAAGCTCCTTGAGACATTAAATCAAATGTTGAGCATGAAAGTCGAAATCCTAATCAAGGAGAAGTCCTCCTTTGGCTTCATTTCTTCAAAAATCATAAGCATTCCTAGGACGAAGCTCCTTAAGACATTAAATCAAATGATGTGCATGAAAGCCGAAATCCTAGTCAAGGAGTTCGTAACATAAAAGAGTCTCTCTGTGTATTTTGTGAACCAGCAAAGAGTCTTCTTGAAGATCGAAGAACAGACCTAGAAGGCATTATGAAAGTCAACTTGGTGAGACAACGAGGGTCGTGAATGAATTCAATTGCGATAACAAATAGGAGTCTAAACAAATTAATTCAAACAACAGTAACTACCAGATCTTCTCATGGTATTTTAAGTGTAAAGACAAGTTCTCAAAACAAAAAAATGATATTTTAAGTAGTAAAACCGAACAAGAGGCGCTATTGGGAAATGCATAACAAAACCAATTAAATCATTTAAATAAAATTTCTTGAAGGTAATTGGAATGTGGATAACTTGAATATCCTTCAATTGGAAGGAGTTGTCAAAACGATCCTTTGAATCCATGGACTCTGCTATCCTAGAAACTACTTGCTCCTCTTGTCTTGTCAACCCAAAGCTTGGTCAGATTGAAAATTTTTGTGACACACAGGACATTTGTGCACCCTAACTTCTTAATCTCAGGGCAGAAAATCTGCATTTAAGTCTCAATAGAAGGCCTATAGAAAGAGAAATGCACTGCTTCTTTTTAACCCTCAGCATTCTGGTTGTTAGTGTTTAGTATGGAGTCAGATTTGAACTTTTGGTGGAGGTTTGTTGTAATTTATGAACTGGGTATCAAACACCTTAAGCATCTAGATCTCTTACCCTTCGTGGCAGAATAAATGATGGTGATTAAATGTGAAGGCTCCATGTCTGGAGACCAAAATTCGAACAGAGAATCTCCTCCTGCAACAAATAGGGAAGTTGCCATGCTTACTGTCACTGCAACTACACTTGAGCTTTAGGTGGATAGATGGGTGACACTGGAAGCATAGATAAATAGGTAGTAGCGTAAGGTTAATCCTGTGCCAAAGTTTATGGGAATTGCAGAGGCTTTTGTTAGAAATATTAGATAAGCATTCCACTCTTTGACAGAGACTTTGTGAAGCTTAACGCAGAGAGTTCCTGAATTTGCAGAGAGAAATAGGTTCTTCAAATCCATGCCCTACCTAAAGATTTGCATGACCCTGGAAATCCGATATCTGAGTCATTACCTCGCATGAGTAGTTGCCATTTACCATTGCCAGGGTTTCCGTCAACCAACCAGCTGTACATACAGACCAGGTTGGAGACGAAATTTTGTAAGGCAACCCCTCCATCAAAGAAATGCATTCAGCGTACCGATGCCTTTTGGTGGAGATTACACAAGAGTTGACCAGTGCTGGTTGAATATTTACAGAGAGATGTCCATTGTGCATGCTTGTCATAAGATGCAGTTATAGGGTGATTGTGTTTGCTAAATGCCCCACACATCCTATGTTGTCCTTTGTGAGAGGGCTACTGTCTTTAATTTATTTTCTATTATTGAATCTTGATTATATAACCTAACATTTAACCGTAATTTACTATCATGGTATTTTAAGTGTAAAGACAAGTTATAAATACAGTCATGGTATTTTAAGTGTAAAGACAAGCTATCAAAACAACAATCACTGATAATTTTGAAGACATACAACAAAATGATTTTGTATATTTGATTTTTTAAGGATACTAACATACATGTTGATAATTTCCTGTAATAAAGCATAAGTATTTTTGCCTTGTATGAAAGCATAATTTACAAATATTCTTATCTAAATGCATGCAATAATTCTACAAGTTGTTGCATCTATGGAAAAAGTTAGTTATGTTTCTCGTACAAGGAGAAGTGGCAGGAGAGTGACAAAGGCTACGAAATTGCGATTCCCATCGTCAGATGAGGATAGGACAAGTGATGTCAAAGTCAACAATGCCCCAAGGAAAGTTGTTGAGGATGACCACACAACTGAATTTGATGTTCTCATAGCATCACCCATAGAATCACCATCAACAACAGTCCAAGGGGAAAGTTCAACTAAAAAGATCATCGCTATAAGAGGATGGGAAAAAGAAGAAATTTTAGTTGCAATTGACAACATAGAGTTTAATGGATACTCAGTTCGAGCATCTGCAAAAAAACATGGTATTCCTCCCTCATCAATACATTATTGGATAAATGGACTGACTCATACAAAACATAGAGGGCCTCTTACAGTTATCACTGATGAGGAGGAGGTTGAGGTGGTTGAGTGGTGTAAAGAGATGGACAATTGGGACATGGGCTAGAGTTGATACAACTCAAATCCACAGTTGCTCAAATCTGTCAAGGGAGGAAAAACCCATTCAAAGATGGGTTTCCTAGTAAATCATAGTGGTTTGGGTTTTAAAAAAGGCATCCAGACCTTGTTGTGTACTGTTGAGGGCCTTGATAGAGACAGAGCATTAAATTTGCGCCCCACAGTTGTGCAGAAGTTCTATGACACACTTTCTAGTGCTTACAATAAACATTCTTAAGGAGTAGACCATATATGGAACTGTGATGAAATAGGTTTACAGGCAAGGAGGAATTGTGGCATGTGGGTAATTTCCAAGAGAGGGAGTTGAAATGTGCCAAATATTTTGCCTAAGAGTAGGGAGTGGATAACTATTTTATGTTGTGTCAATGTAATTGGTACTTCAATCCCAGGATTTTATCTATTCAAAGGTAAAAATCAACTGAAAAACTATATACAGAACTATGAACCAGGTGCATGCATGGTTGCACATCCCCATGCATGGATGACTACATAACTGTTTTTAAGTTGGATTTTTCACTTTGTTGCATCAGTACCAGGTGGCGTCTCACCTAATAACAGACACCTATTGATATTAGATGGCCATGGGAGCCACATGGTTGTACAAACAATTGAGGAAGAAAAAAATTTAGGCGTCGACCTATTGACATTTCCCGCTCATACCAATCACAGACTACAACCCCTTGATGTTAGTTTGTTTGGCCCTTTCAAGAACTATTTCAGGTTGGAGCGTGCTGCATGGATGGCAAAGAACCCAGGGGTTGAAGTGAAAAGGTTCAAGCTAGCAAAGCTTGCAAGTAAAGCTTTTAAAAGGGCTCTGACACCATCAAATATCAAGCCTAGCTTTAGGAGGACAAGAAATCTGGCCACTAAATTATGATGCTATTATGCATGATACTGGTTGTAGCTAGGCGTTTCATGTGGATGGTTAGGAAGAAGAAAATGCCTAAACAGGTGTTGAAGCGCAAGAAGTAGATGACCAAGATGATGTGGTTGCAGCTGGTAATATGATTTCCCTCTCTCAATGACACTTATATGATGAAGATGATGAAATTGTATGTGAAACATAGTATAATCATGAACAAATTCGTAGTAACATGGAGATCGTTCCACCAACTCAAGAACATGAAACTCCTATTGTTGATATTGTTAATGACATTGTTGAACATGCAGTTGACAATGACCAATTGACATTGCCAAGCCAAGTAAACCCACTGTCATGGCTAGCAGAAGCAATGATTAATATGAATGAACATAGTGTCTCAACAACCAATGAACAAAGCATGAACATGCCCTCACAACCAGCATAATTGAATAGTGAAATTGTTCATTTTTTTGTGGACAACAGATCAATGGAAGAAGATGAAGCACATAATGAGGCATCAAATGAAGATAATGATATAGTTCAATCAGTTGTCTCAGATACTGAAAGGGAAGTACCAAGCAATGACATGTAGGTGGGAGGGGTGGAGAAGATACTTGGCTAGTTCCTAAAGCTACCAGTAGAGAGAGTATCAATGAAAAAAAAGCAAGGTACACCAGGTACTCTTTGTTTGGGCCGAAGTTCACAGTTACTCACCTTAGAAGACTATATAAACCTGTTAGTTGAGTCTAAAAAAAATAAATTTGAAATGCAAGAATTAAAACATAAAAAGAAGGATCTAGTCAAGCAGAAGAAGGCAGCAAGGATTGTTGCAGCACAACGTCGAGAAGATGAAAGGCTTGAAAGAGATAAAACAAGGCAAGTTAAGGACCAACAAAAAAAATGGCAAGACAGGAAAAGGAATCAAGAAAGACACAACAAATGCTTGAAAAGGAACAAGAGATGATCAATATGGTTGACAACGATTCAAGCATAGTTGATGAAACCAAGATTATTTCAAACTCATTGGACCATATTGCAGATAATACACCATTGTTCCAAGACCTCATAAACATTCAAGTGCTTCACTATCAAACTGAGGGTTTAGCCACTTTCCTTATTCCTACCAGAGGAGGTGTCAATTCTATGTATGCTCATTACACACCTCCACTTAATGCAGGGGTTAGTAGTGCAAATGTGAGTTATGGGTACTCAATTCCTCCATGATTAGAAGGTGCAAATTGGACTCAATCATATGGCAACAATCAACCATTTCCTAATCAACCCTTTTTAGGTAGGCACCCCTACTTGGCTCAAAAAGGTAACTCGGGGAGTTTTGGCACTCAAGATTCTCAGGGCCATAAAGAATAGGGGTGTCATATGCTTTTGGTTGTAACCACATTATGATGTGGATTTTAGATGGATTACATCTTTTTCTTGTCATAGAAAGATTTTGGCTTACAACCTAGGTTGTTTTATTTCATACTGTTTGCGGCATTGTAACCAAAATCCATTTTAGAAGGAACATCTATAGTCTATTATAATGTAGAAATCTTACCTGAGAATGCAAATGGGATTTTTTGTTATGCATCTACACACCAAATGATTCACAAAACATTTATAACGGAGTTGTAAATATGATGACAAACGAGTGAATAATCAAATCTTGAACAAGTCACTTATTTTAATATGAAAATTCCATAAAACAGTGAACCATATTTCTATGAGCATCAGTTTACCTTTTTAAATCAATGCACTTCCAACAAAAACACAATACAAATGGGCAATGCACTCTGGGCATTGAATTTCCCTTATAAACCAACATTCAATACATCAAAAAATATGGAGACAGTGCAATAAAGAAGCTCCTCAAGATGACAATTTACAAGGGGACAACTTAGATCCATCTGATATCAACTCAATAAGACACCAGACTAAATCTCACCAGAACCAAAACCATTTCCAAAATGACATAAAATCCATATTTCTCCACAAACCAGATGCCACAAAGGAATGAAACAACAATACACAAGTGAAACCTCTGAATGTGAAATCTTTGCAATGTGAAATCTCTGCATATTATCATAGACTCACACCTTGTAACAATGTATTATACCTAGCGCTACAATTACATATAACATCATTCCCAACCATAAACAAACAATGACAACATTTTTAGTTTACATTTCATGAGATTGTAGCAATACTTCATGATGAAACAACACATAATGCACATAATACCTATAATTAAAACATAATACAAATGGGTAATGCACTCTCAACATTGAATTTCCCTTATAACCCAATTTACTTCGAATCCAAACACAATGCAAAGTTGCTCTTACAAATCAATTTCCCTCCAATCCCGCCAACTATGGACGTTGAATGACTCTTATAAATGAATATACAATGCAAATGGGTTGGTATGCCAGCCCACTATGAGCATCAATTTACCTTTTTAAATAAATTCACTGCCAATTAAAACACAATACAAATGGGCAATGCACTCCAGGCATTGAATTTCCCTTATAAATCAACATTCAATACATCAACAAATATGGCAACAGTGCAATAAAGAAGCTCCTCAAGATGACAATTTACAAGAGGACAACTTAGATCCATCTGATATCAACTCAATAAGACACCAGACTAAATCTCACCAGAACCAAAACCATTTCCAAAATGACATAAAATCCAGATTTCTCCACAAACCAGATGCCACAAAGGAATGAAACAACAATACACAAGTGAAACCTCTGAATGTGAAATCTCTGCAATGTGAAATCTCTGCATATTATCACAGACTCACACCTTGTAACAATGTATTATGCCTAGCGCTACAATTACATATAACATCATGCCCAACCATAAACAAACAATGACAACATTTTTAGTTTACATTTCATGAGATTGTAGCAATACTTCATGATGAAAAAACACATAATGCACATAATACCTATAATTAAAAAATAATACAAATGGGTAATGCAGTCTCGACATTGAATTTCCCTTATAACCCAATTTACTTCGAATCCAAACACAATGCAAAGTTTCTCTTACAAATCAATTTACCTCCAATTCTGCCAACTATGGACATTGAATGACTCTTATAAATGAATATACAATGCAGATGGGCTGGCAGGCCAGCCCACTATGAGCATTAGTTTACCTTTTTAAATCAATGCACTTCCAACAAAAACACAATACAAATGGGCAATGCACTCCGGGCATTGAATTTCCCTTATAAACCAACATTTAATACATCAACAAATATGGAGACAGTGCAATAAAGAAGCTCCTCAAGATGACAATTTACAAAAGGACAACTTAGATCCATTTGATATCAACTCAATAAGACACCAGACTAAATCTGACCAGAACCAAAACCATTTCCAAAATGACATAAAATCTAGATTTCTCCACAAACCAGATGCCACAAAGGAATGAAACAACAATACACAAGTGAAACCTCTGAATGTGTAATGAGAATTTGGATTTGCAATAGAAATTTCATCAACAAGCAAACACAATCATATTCCTCGTGGATGAACTCTAGTCTCTCAAAGCTAAGGCCAATTGTCAAGATGATGAAATTGATGCTTTGCGTAGGCAACTAACTAAGTTACAAAGGTAGATGGAGGCAAATGAATATCAAAGTTCTACAACTAATGCACCAAGAAAACCTCTCATAAATATATTGATTGATTAACTAAGTTACAAATGCAGATGGAAGCAAATGAATATTAGAGTTCTACAACTAATGCACCTAGCCAACCTCTCAGAAATCTATTGATTGATCTAAATCAGCATACAACAATCACTGATATTATTTCATTGAACGAAAAGACAATTTTCCCCTAAATTAAACAAGCACAAACAAAATCAATCTCCATAAATTATGACCTAACAACATTAACATGACACTTGAAAAAACTATAAGATCTCTCCAATTATGACCTAACAAAAAATCTCTCCAAGAAATTGACTTAACAACAGAACTATAAGATCTCTCCAATTATGATGAAATTGATGCTTTGCGTAGGCAATTAACTAAGTTACAAATGCAGATGGAAGAAAATGAATATTAGAGTTCTACAACTAATGCACCCAGCCAACCTCTGAGAAATATATTAATTGATTAACTAAGTTACAAATGCATATGGAAGCAAATGAATATCATAGTTCTACAACTAAACCCAACCAACCTCTCAGAAATCTATTGATTGATCTAAATCGGAATAAAACAATCAGTGATATTATTTAATTGAACGAAAAGACAATTTTCCCCTAAATTCAAACAAACATAAACAAAATCACTCTCCATAAATTATGACCTAACAACATTAACACGACACTTGAAAAAAATATAAGATCTCTCCAATTATGACCTAACAATAGATCTCTCCAAGAAATTGACCTAACAATAGATCTATAAGATCTCTCCAATTATGATGAAATTGATGCTTTGCATAGGCAATTAACTAAGTTACAAATGCAGATGGAAGCAAATGAATATCAGAGTTCTACAACTAATGCACCCAGCCAACCTCTGAGAAATCTATTGATTGATTAACTAAGTTACAAATGCAGATGGAAGCAAATGAATATCAGAGTTCTACAACTAATGCACCCAACCAACCTCTCAGAAATATATTGATTGATCTAAATTGGCATACAACAATCACTCATATTATTTCATTGAATGAAAAGACAATTTTCCCCTAAATTCAAATAAACACAAACAAAATCACTCTCAATAAATTATGATCTAACAACATTAACACGACACTTGAAAAAACTATAAGATCTCTCTAATTATGACCTAACAAAAGACCTCTCCAAGAAATTGACCTAACAACAGATCTATAAGATCTCTCCAATTATGATGAAATTGATGCTTTTCGTAGGCAATTAACTAAGTTACAAATGCAGATGGAAGCAAATGAATATCAAAGTTCTATAACTAATGCACCCAACCAACCTCTTAGAAATATATTGATTGATCTAAATCTGCATACAACAATCACTGATATTATTTCATTGAACAAAAAGACAATTTTCCCCTAAATTCAAACAAACACAAACAAAATCACTCTCCATAAATTATGACCTAACAACATTAACACGACACTTGAAAAACCTATAAAGATATTAAATGAGAAAACACATTTTTTCCATAAATAATTTTGTTGATATTGTGACAACAAATGTTAGCAGAGAGAACAGGGAACAAGAAATGACAATGACTGATATTGTTGTATTTTAAAGACTAGAGTTAAGGTGCACTAATGGGCCAATGAAGAAAATAAACATATGGCTAAGCATGGGCACCAAGCCGTGCAGGAAAAATATGCCCCAACATCCTTGGAAAACACTCTCAGTACGTTGAAAACCAGTTTGAATCGCCTCAAAGGCTTTTCCTCCATCACGGGGATTTCATTACCAACAGAAGATTCAATGAAAGTATTTGCTGAAAACTTACATTTAAGCGGTCACTCAAATCTGTCTTTGAACTATTCACAGAACCAAATGCAATGCTTGGCATAGACGATAGCTCAATGCTATGAAGATCAACTGGACAGGAGCATGCAAGGAGCTAAACCCCACTAATAAACCCTAAACTTACCTAAATTCAACCACACAAGGGTTTTATAGTTCAAATTTCATGGGAAATTGTGCTAAACTCTACAGAAAATGGAAATTGTGCTAAAACTACAAAACCCTAAACCTGCAAAACCCTCCAATGCAATGGGAGACTGACTGAATGCAAAGCGACTGAAACTCCAAGAGCAAAAATAACAAAAATCCCAACAGCAAGTTCAAGTGTTGAAAAACACAGAAGTTCAGGTGTTGAAAAACACAGTGGCAGTGGCTGGTAGGAAAATCCTACCAGATAGACGCAGAAGCCATGTCCAAGCGTCCTCCATGTCCAAACGTCCTCCAAACCTTGCCAGACCTGCAACCAAACTTGTAAAACATGAAAAAATTAGCAAATTAGCCAATGGAAAAAATATACAAACACAATTCGAAAAAAAAACCATAAAAACCTATAAATTTACCTTCGACCTCGAACTGGCTAGAATTTGGTACTGGCTCCTTCCCAAACAATAGGTCGCGCAAATGAAACAATGACCAAGGTATCTGTAAACCCTTGGCGGTCCAGAACGAACAACAACAACGACATTTGTAAACCCCCAACCCCGCAGAGTGTTTAAAAACAACAGCAGAGTTAAACCCCCCTCGAAACAGGTGACACAACAAAACCCTAAACCCTGAACAACACTAGCAGGTGGAATGAAACAACCACAGCAAAAACCTGGTTCCATTTAGGAACGCATGCAAGCAAGCTAGCCGGGTTAGCAGGTTAAGAATGGCGGACAAGGCACACAGGTAATGGAGCCATCCCGTGCCATCGTCGGCGGAGCGCTTCGCCCACACATTGGACCCGAACAAAACAACACAGAGCAGAACACACATCGCAGCAAACAGGCGGAAACAAACCCTAAAACATGTTTAACTGTGGATTTTAACTGCGGCCACCCACCACAACATGTGGCAGGCTCCTTTGGGCAGGTTTCGTACACCGGGGAAAGCTGTCCACATGCCCAATGTTGAGGTGGAGGGGAGGGCGCACAGGTAATGGTGTCCCTCCCCTATTGGGAAATTTTAGGGGCGAAATTTTTCTAAGGGGCTACTTTTTTGGACATTTGATGAAAAAAATATTTGTTTATTTGGTTAAAAATTCACTTATTTTTTTACATATATATGATTAAGTGGATAATATTCGCCAAAATTTTACTAATTTTAATAGTAAATTAATTAATTAATTTATTGAATATTCGCTTCCATTCTTAATGTATGATTTTTCAAACAAAAAATTGGCCTATTTTTTACATATATATGACTAAGTGGGTAATATTCACCAAAATTTAACCAATTTTAATAGTAAATTATATGTTTTTTATTGAATATTTTCCTACATTCTATATGAAGGATTTTTCAACCCATAATACTCACTTATAAAACTATAAATAGTAATAATATTTGAATCCTTAAAAAATACCTTGATGGATTATGGGCATCATAAGTTTTGATCATTTCAATTATAATATGGAGTTGTTTTAATGAGAATGGGTTTATAAATTTATTTAAAATCGGGTTTTAAATAATTTGTCAATTTTCATGATTTATGTTTTGAAGGTAAACTTTTATGTAATATGTGATTTCTATTGTTTTATTTTTCTATTTAATTAAGAATCTATGTACGCATTGCATTATTATGTAAGATTTAGAATTTACATTTGGTACAAGAGAACTTATTGGCTTCAAGGGGGCACTTTTGTGGTTAAGGGTTTTATTATCTTGGGTTTTTGATAAACCTTGTTACAATTGGAGCTGTGTATTGACAATTCTTGTGCTAGAAAAGAATGACAAACAATTCGATATAGAGATTGAAAAAATTAATGGCAAAGTTTTGAACAATAAGAGCTTGAGATAAAAAATAAATAATTTGGTTGACAAAGGTCAATGGTTGTTGTGGGTCCAAGGAATGCACCTGTTGGAATGTCAATAGAAGATTGGACAAAGTTGGATTGTAAGGCAAAGAGTACAATCCAATTGTGTCTCTCAAATTCAGTGTTACTAATTTTCTTAGGAAAATTTACAACCAAGGCATTAAGGAATAAGTAATGGGATTTGTATCACTTTTAGTCTTTAGTAAACAATTTTTTCTTAGAAAGGAAGTTGTACGACCTAAGGATGAAGACTTGGGGATGGAGCATCTTAAGGTAGGTGCTTCAGAAAGTTTTTGTTTTAATGAATCAAAAGCTAATTGACATGAATAATCCCAATAAAATTCACAATCTTTAGTAAGCAAATTGAAAAGTGGCACAACTATTTTTGTGACTTTTTTTTATAATTTTATAATACCCTATAAATCCAAGGAAACTTCTTACATCCTTTTGAAATTTGGGTATCGAAATTTTGGTAATGGCTCAATCTTTGTTGAGTCAACTTTAATTCTGAGACCTAAAATGTGATGCCCAAGAAAATACCTTCATTAAACATCATAACAGATTTTTAATTACTCAAAGAAAGGTTAGTTTCTTAACATTTAATAAGGACATTTTCAAGTTCCTCTAATTTTCCTTCAAAACAATTTCCATGTGCTATAAAATCGTCCATATATCCTCAACACAATCACGAATCAAGTCAAGGAAAATACCTAGTACATCTCTTTGGAATGTAATGGAGGCATTACATAATCCAAAAGGTAGTTCTCTATAAGAATATGTTTCACTATGACATGTGAATATAATATTATCTTGATCCTCTAGTGGTATTTCAATTTGATTATAACCATTGAAACCATTAAAAAAAGAAAAATACTTTTTCCCTGCTAATGTGTCTAAAACTTGATCAATAAGAGGAAGTGGAAAATGACTTTTTAAATTAGCTTTATTTAATTCCCTATAATATATGTAGACTTTCCACTCACCATTCTTTTTTGGCACAATAACCAATGGTGAAACCCATTCGCTATGAAAAATTGGATAGATAAATTTTACATTGAGCGATTTTGCAATTCTTTCTTCACAATTTCCCTCAAATTAGGATTCATCCTTCTTTAAGGTTGTCTAATGGGTCTAACACACACACACACACACAGATATATATATATATATATATATATATATATATATATATATATATGTATGAAAACTTCCAGGTTATTATTAATGTTTAAGGCTTTTGCCAGACTAATTTCTACAAGAGTATTGCCATATTTCTCCGTGGGATTTAGTGATAGCATAGAATGATGTGATGAAAATTATTCAATATTACAATTTTCTTGGAAACATTTTGCTAACATATTCACACAATAACTTTGTTTTTCAAGATATTGAGAAAAATCAGAACTAGCAATTGCACCAAATGTTGCAAAGGAAACGTCATAAGTCGATAACATATAGAGGAAGAACATAGTAGATGTGATACCTAGTTGTGAAAATCAACAATATGCCTAGCTATGAAGTATATTTGTGCTCTTATGTGAAATAAGAATTTAGTTTGCAGGATATGATCAAAGTATGTTTTAGGTTTTAGAAGTTAAAAATATTTTTTTGTACATTTCAACCTAGAAGTATATATGTGTGTGTGGGTGCTCTTATTTGAAATAAGAATTTAGTTTGCAGAACATGATCAAGTTTGTTTTAGGCTTTAAAAGTTAATAATACTTTTATGTACATTTCAACCTAGATGGTTTTCAGATCCATGTACCTCCTTTTCCTTTGGTTTAAGTTTATTGAATTTTTAAGTTCAGAAAAAATTAGTGTCAAGTTTATAGCATAATTATCTTGATAGAGAAAGGTGTGTTCAATGCAACATATGTGATAATTAGATTTTTAACTAGTAATCTCTAGCTTGATGATTATAATCATTTTGAGGTGAGGAGGAGATTGCACTCCTTCAATGGTATTTCATAGAAATCCTTATTTTTTCATCCACCTTCCTTGATTTGATGGTGTTCTGATAGATTTTTTGTAGATAGTGTTAATGCATTTTCCAAGTTTTGACCACCATTTCCACCTTTACTCTCTCTGTCTTCACCTAATTGTTGGTTACTTTTCACTTGCGAATCAATAAAATAGGAAGACCTAAATTTGGTCACTCTCACATATCAGCTTGTGTTTGTACATGATCTAAACAACAGTTACTCTAGATGGATGTCATCTGAAAATATATTTGCTGAGGGCTTGAATAACTTTGGTTTTTGTCTCGGATTATTGAAAACTCTAGAGTGAGTGAAGAAAACTATTGACTTGTAATAAGTGTTATTGTAACAAACAACAAGTAAAGTCCACCTGTAATTTTCAATGGTTCTATGTTGCTAACCATTTTAAACTAAATTTCTTCAGTCAATTTAACTATGGATCATCATTCAACTAATAAACATGAAGAGAGATTTTATTTTTCTTGGGAAATAAACATTACGATAAATTTATTACAAATGCACAACTCCTATGAGTGCAACAATCAAACTTGCATGCTCTACTTCCACTTAAGCATATAAGGGCAAAGCAAAGTTTTCTACACCATAATTTGGAAAAATATTTTGATTGTATGTAGACAAAAATCGATCAATGAAACCATTATTTACAACATAACCAATGAAATCATTGTTAACAACAAACTCCACCAATCATTCAACACATATTAATTTTTTTGAGAACTCATTGTTGAGAGCAAGTTAAGTCTTAGTGAACTTAAATTAATTGTCCCACGACATTGTTAACTGTTCATTATTTATATATATATTATTGTACCACTTTGGTATCTCTTGTTTGCCTTCCCAATTAGAGAAGAGTGGTATTTTCTCATCTACATCATATCTATTAATCATAATTGTCTTTGTAGCAAGGACATCTAGTAGTCAATAAACTTTAAGCTTTCACTATAGCAGCCAAACATATACTCCTTTGTTTTTTCATCAAAATTACCTCTCTTTTTAGGAAATTTACAAGGAAATTACTTCTTTCTTTACAAGGAAATTTGTTATGAATGTAGGCCACAATATTTGCTTCTCCTTACAAAGTATTGATATGGTATGTTCTACTTGTGGGACATTCACCTTTCTATCTCCATAATTATCCTATTCCTCCTTTCCATGCCTCCATTTTGTTATTGAGTGAAAGGAGTGGTATATTTCTTATTTGCAACATGTGGTGCAATTGCTAGTGATAACAATCGATAACTCAAGATTATGGATGCCATCCATTGAGTTGTAAAGGTATTTTCTTCATGGCATTTCCTTTGCAACATGTGGTGCAATTGCTAGTGATAACCATGTAGGATCAATCGATAACTCAAGATTATGGATGACATCCATTGAGTTGTAAAGGTGTAAGGGCATTGACGATAATGATATTGTTTGGTGGTGAGTGGTTTGAGCTTACAAATAGAAATTTAGTGA
The DNA here is from genome assembly GCA_031772625.1 of Pinus tabuliformis. Classification (NCBI taxonomy): domain Eukaryota; kingdom Viridiplantae; phylum Streptophyta; class Pinopsida; order Pinales; family Pinaceae; genus Pinus; species Pinus tabuliformis. Next base: position 1,477,973,531 of record CM062818.1, read on the forward strand.
AGAGGCATTGTAATCATTGAAGATGAAATACTGTTATTTGTCTTGATGATGGATTTGTATAATTTTAGTTTGTTTATTTTGTTTTTATGATAATGGTATATTTAAAATTCTATTCAATGAAACCATTTTTTACAACATAACCACCAATGAAATCATTGTTAACAACAAACTCCACCAATCATACAACACGTATTCAATTTTTTGAAAACTCATTATTGAAAGCAAGTTAACTAGCATTTGCACCAAATGTTGCAAAGGGAACGCCGTAAGGCATAAATTGAATTATGCAAATACAAAAAAAAAAAAAAATACTTTGATAAAGAATAAAAATATATTGAATGCTCACATCAATGTCCCATTAACTGGAACCACTTAGTAGACATATCTATGAACATTAGAATTACACACAATGATCAGGAAATTTCTCATATAGAAACAACACCTTCCACAACAACCTTTTCTCACATCCACATTTTAAAGTAGACATATCTATCAACATTAGGATTACATACCATGATCAGGAAATTTCCCATATACAAACAACACCTTCCACAACAACCTTTTCTCACATCCACATTTTAAAAAATGGCTTGGAACATGATTGGAATATCCCATATTGCCTTTTTCATTATGTAGATAAATCATTCCCATATACAAACAACACCTTCCACAACAACCTTTTCTCAAATCCACATTTTAAAAAATGCCTTGGAACGTGATCGGAATATCCCATATTGCCTTTTTCATTATGTAAATAAATTTTCCACATTACTATTTTCATCATGAAGATTGTTAGTTCATTGTTGTAAAGTGTCAGTGTGTTAAATTCAATACTACAAGTTCAACAGGTGAAAAACATTCCTTAATTAGCGTAATATGCATTTTTCTCTCACCGTGTATTTTTCAGTCATTCATTACAAAACTTGCATCAAATAACACAAGTAACAAATTAACATGTATTTTCTCTTCATTATTTTCATCACGGAGCCAAGAAACACGAAATCCTAGAGTGGGTGTTCGTTATATCCAAATTGTTGCAATGGATGTGACCTGCCATCAAAAAGAGCATTCCCATCCTTAGATGAACCCCATTCTTCTTCAGTTGACCACTTGATTTTATTCAATCCCCATCTTTTTTTCTCCATTCATTTGCCCCATCTTACCCCATTCTTCTTCAGTTGACCACTTGATTTTATTCAATTCCCATCATTTTTTCTCCATTCATTTGCCCCATCTTCTTATCTATCAAAGGACTGCCCTGGTCCTTTGAAGCATTACCACTAGTAACAAGGAGATCATCAGAAAACACACTTTACAACTTTGAATAGGGCTGAGACATATCACATACAAGAGTCTTCAAGCTGCAATATTTTGTTCAAATAATGCATGCTAAGATCATTTTTCTTAAATTTCAATTTATAGTAGGTTGTAATTTAATATTTAAAATAATTATTTTAAAAAAATGTAGTAAACTAACAAAAAAAATGTATGCAATAATGTGCCAAATTATATAGAGTAAGTTATGTATGAGTGTGTAAGTTATGTATGAGTGTTTCTCACAAGTTTGGAAATTATAATAATTGTTATTTTATTTTTAATTATTAATAATTATAATACATTTAATATATATGAAATATTATTAATTAAACAGAAATCGAAATAAACAACTTCTAAAAACACCATTTTGCACTTTCAATTATATTTTAAATTATCCCACATGGATGTCAACGATATGTCATGTACTTGTTCACTATTTTTTTTATTGATATCATTAATAAACAACTTTTAAGAACACCATTTAGCACTTTCAATTATATTTTAAATTATCCCACATGGATGTCAACGATATTTCATGTAATTGTTTTGTTTTATTAATGATAATGACCATAAAAGTACATCGAAGCATATTCAATGCACCTTAGTTGCAACTTGCAAATTGTGATAGTTGTCCACACACGCAATTGCAAAACTTGACAAACAAGACGCCAAGATAAGATTATCGCATACACAGTTCTGGTATTGATATTAAAATTGCTCCCATGAATGTCATTGCTCTCCGACAGGATGACCTCTCCCCGCATCAATCGTGATGTAATACAAGACTATGTGTATCTTGAAAGTCAATAAATTATTCCTTACACGGCTGGAATTCCTCAATTCAAATCAACAAGTAACATCCCTAAAATCTATCTGGAACGTCCCTAAAATATAATGGATTGGAAAAATGATCATAGTGTTCAATCATAAATGTCCATGATTGTCAAAATTGAAGATATAAGCTTGGGTTATCCCTGAAATCTACCCAAAAAATCCCTCAAATCTGGCAAAAACATCCCTAAAATCTATCTGGAACATCCTTAAAATCTTCCCAAAACATCTTGAGGATGGCCAGCGAATCCCCAAGTCCCCAACAGTTTGGGACATTTCCGAAGGTTCCACAAGACCCTGGAATGCAAGGTACATGGGTTTTTTTTTTGGGGGGGGGGGGGGGGGGGGGAATGGTCCAGTGGACCATAGCCTACATATTATATTAGCAAAAAGACACCAAGCCATGCACGAATATAAGCATTCCACAAAACACAAAAGATAAAAAAAGAAGTACACTAGCAAAGAAAGATGCACTAAATGTTCTTAATGTAATGACACATTCAAACTTGTTATTTTAGAGATGTTCACACTAGTTACAAACTTTCAAGAGATAATTCCAAAAGAGTGGAGACTTAAGATTGAATCACAATGCAATCTATTGCAAACCTTCAAGCACTCCATCACACTTAAACACCACTACACACCTTAACAATAAGACCAAATTGTATATCCGAGAAACATCTACCTGGGTCAATCTTATCATGCCAACTAGATTTCTAGTTTGGTTAAAGTCATGGAATTGCATTGTTTACCTTCAATCGATAGGAGAAAAACATCATCCCCGCATAAAGATAAGATAAGATAATTTTATTATTGTCTAACAAATGACCACAAAATTAGGTCAATAGGACTAAAGAAGAAGTTGAGTATGTTGTCATTGATGTCAAGCAACAGATGCAGCAAGAGCAAGATGAGGTTCAAGAAGCAGGTGCAGGATGTCGTCATTGATGTCCTCGACACACTGCATAGATGGATGAGTGGATGCAGAGGATGTAGTGGTGAAACCCTAGCCTAGGGTTTGGTTTCCTGGACGATGGACACACCCCGCAATTGTTGAAGTTTTTGATGATGCAGATCAAATAGTTTGTCTTGGATACTCTCGTCATCAAATTCTCCTCGTCATGTTGATTCCAATGGTATGTGGAGCATCCTGTGGGCCTTCATGGTTTGAGAGGAATGCTTAGTCAAAGTTGAAGACCTAGTCTATGGCTCAAAACCCCATGATGCTGAGGTGGCATCATATCATTGGTTGAACAATGTGGCAAAGATGATAAAATTAATAATCAAATTAATTAATGGTCCCAATTTGAAATGTTAGAAGGGTAAGATTAATTATCAAATTTATTTAGAATATATGGTCCAAATTTGAAGTCGACTTTAAATATTATGGCTCCAACATTGAGTGTTAAATAAAATATTTTTCTCTCCAATTAATTTAACTCAAAAATACTGTCCCTCCTCGAGTCATGTCGGCTACATTTTGTGAAGTAGCCCGTCAAGTATTCAAGAACGCACTCGGTCCCTATAAAAGGATAGCATCTCTACCCAGTGAATCAAGTCATTTGATCCTCTCAGACCCGTGGAGGAGGACTGTAATAGTCCTGCAGCCTTGAAGTAATTCGAGAAGGATTTTATGTTTTTGTTTTTGGTAAGGGGTTCGTTGGGTTGTGAATGATTTCTACATGGTTTTGTTGGGGTACAGTTTGATATCTGCAGGTAGTGTTGGAGAATATTAACACCATGAGTTTTGTCTACAATGAAACTACTCGGCCCTATCCTACTAAAAATTTGGCCTCAGTTAAATCACCAATTTCTAATTTATGCCACGTTTTGCTAGAATTCTTCTGCAATCTGGTGCAGCGTATTGAGATCAAGATATTCGCTCTAAAATATAATATTTTTGGCTCTCTACTCTCAGCCTGAGCACATCCTATAGAGAGGGCTCCTATGTATGGGGTTTCCAGGAACAGTGGGCATGTATGATTTCACCGATTGCAACTTATTTAGAGCGCATGTATAACTACAACGTGTTTCTTCCTTGTAGTTATACAATGATTGGTGACATTTAATTTTGGAAGTGTGTGTCACTGCTGTGGATTTGCTAACAGCCTTGATTTCTTTTTGAGCACATTTAACTCTGTAGTTCGGTGAAAATACCCTGAAATAGCACAATCTGAAGATTTGTTGCAGTGATCCAAAAATAAAATACTCAATTATATGTGAGCCTGCATCCTCAGCAAAAGATTTAAGCAAACTCAGTGAAGTTTACATAACATTGGACATCAAATAAGTTCAGCCTTGACATTATTCATCAAGGATTGTATATTGATCACCTGTGGCTAATGATAAACCCCTATGGAAAATTCGATTCATCTGTGGAATATTTGAAAATCTGGAGATTGATACAAGGTGAAGTTCAAATTAGTTCAAGTTGGTAATTCTCTGGAACAATATCTGAAACTCTGAGTTTGTTGGTATACTTGTGTGCCTTAAATTTGTAGCGTATGTTCTAAAGGTGTCATTAGTCCAGACCTAGATCTACACAGAGATAAGGCAGAGATCCAAACTGTTGAAGGTAGCTAAAGTATTTTTGATGTTATGAATTTCTCTGTCTTTATATCTTGGCATCAATTTTTGGTATGCTTTGAATTGGTCCTACTCTGGTTTACGGAAGACACATATCCACTGAAGCAGCCACAACAGTTGTACAGGGTTCCTGTTAAGAACAGCTCGTACCCTTGTTTATTCACTACATTTATGAGTATGGCCTAGGGTTCACATTATTTAGAAACAGAATCATGATGCAGCAACATGAAATGCGTATGATTACTAATGTGTCGTAGGCTTGTTGTTAGTAATCATAGCAATCATCTTTAATTTGGCTTTTGTCATATATCATAAAGTAACCCTGTGACCTTAATACTATAGAAGCAAAGTTCCACAGTGTGTAGTGCCTTTTGTGTAATGCAACGTGTATGTCTGCTCATCAAACATCTGAAAAGAGACAGATCCTTGAAGAGAGAATTCTGAAGTATGAGGACTGAAGTCTGAACTACTTCCTGTAGCAGTAACCTTGTGGCAATAACTTCTAAGCGCTGATGTAAGGGGACTTGATATAGTGACCTTGTGACAATGGCTTGATGACTGTTTTTATAACAGTTCTTTGTTGACAAAGAAAGCCCAGCACTTGATGAGGGAGCAGTAAGCTTGTTAGTGACTATACAGAACTGTTGATAACAGTGATATCAGTGAATTTGAGGCTTGCACTTGAATTTACAACATTGACACTTATATTAGTTTGTAGATCATGAGACAATGATCTTTCATGAAACTCAATGCCTGATACATAATGATGACAGAGCCTTCAATGCAGATAGTGACCCTGCTTGATGATGGTAACCTTGGCATTGACAGCAGTATTCTAGACGTGATGGTGACAGTGATAGTGGCAGTATATAAACAGGGATGTGTGGCAGACCATTTGACAGTTCATACAGAGTTCCTGTTACACCAGTATTATTCTTGTGACAACAGTACTATTCTTGTTCCAACAGTATTATTCTTGTGATGTGTTTGACTTGGCATTTCTTGTGGAAGATTGTTGTTGATGAATTCAGAGGCAGTGTTAGCAGCAGCAGTAACAGTGAGAATGGACAGCAGCAACAGAGGCAGCAGTGAATGACCCCAGCAGAGCAGTTTGCAGCAGTAGCATTAGAGGGACGAGGCAGCAGTGAATGACACCAGCAGAGCAGTGTGCAGCAGTAGCATTAGAGGGACGCGTTGAGCAGCAGTGGTTGCAACAGTGGGCAGCGGTAGCAGTAGTGATTGCAGGAGTGGGCAGCGGTAGCAGCAGTGACTGCGGTAATGGGCAACAGTTGTGGAGCAGCAGTGATTGGTTGACTTGTTGATTGTAAGGGGGACTAAAGACTCCTTCGATCTAGGTCTGCAAATATCTTCAAAAATTGGGAAGCATTATCTTCTTTGGGGAGTATTTTACTTCCTTCCAGCTTGACTGGTAAATTGTGCATGTAAACATACATAATGCAAAGCTTGTTTGGACGACATATTTAGTGCACTGATCATTGATGTGATTTTGTTTTTCTGTTAATGCTATTAATGCTTAAGTAATAAACTAATCAATTGTGAAAAGAATAAGAAATACTGATTCACACCCCTCTCAATATTTCCAACCGAAGAGTACAATCAGTATGAATCCAATGTGGGAGTGCAAGTGCAAGTGCAGATCCAGAAAATGCTAAAAATAACATAAAGAAAGAAATAAATAAGTTGTAATGCTGTCGTGACACATATATAAAAGACCATGGCACAATAAAAAATAATCAATTGTCTTTCACGAAAGAATGAGTGAGATAGGAAGATCTAGCAATGGAGCTAATAATATGAAAGGCTCCTGAGTCTGATGGCCGATGGCAAGGGAGACGAAGTGGGCACTGACTTGTTTTCGAAGTCCCTTGGAACCAATGATGGGTTCGACTGTGTTATACATTCCATTTTTTGCCACAGTCAGAAGTTTGAATAAAATCTACGCTGATTAGAGTAAAAAATTGTACCAAAATCACATACGCATCTAGAGCAGGGAAGATTTACACAATCAGGACATTATTGACTGTATGGGCATACATACATGTGTATGTTTGTGTGCATGAATGTGTGTCTACATAGTCCGATTTCCAAAAGATAAATGATCTTAAAAATCAGCAACGTTTGGAAAAATAGGTAAAAATATCCAGTACATTTTACAACCAGAAAAATAAAATCAGAAACACAAGACCTAAAATAATTATACTCACATGTTGTTTCTGCAGCAAGAACAAGAGGGTCTTCGTTTGCAGGTGATTGCTTAACAGTCTTAGTCTTGGATCCAACACAGCCCATAACAAAATGTGTTGCATAATCCAACAGTGCAACTGCCACAAACTTTCCTCCGAGTTCAGAATCTCTCAATCACTGCGCGTGACAAAACTTTATTTACATTATGTAATGTACTTTTAACCAGTTCTTCCAATAGTCCTCCAAAGCTATGCAACTAAACTTCTACAGAAAACGAATCATGTAGGAGTCATTTTATAACAGATGCATTAAAGAAATTGCAAGTTTTGATAAATAACATCAATATTAAAAAGGGGAACCATTGCAGTGTAACGGAAGCTGCCATGTCACCCACAAACCAATCTCAAGATTTCAATTGCAGACCTTCCTTCTTGGTTTTTATTTTACGGAAATCACGAAAAATGGGAGCAATCCTAAGGCATACTCAAGAAGCAATTAAAGTTCAGTTCCCCAGTTTATACCAGGTATACAGTCTCCTATTGGCATTGGAACCCAGATTATCACTGTTCGATTTTTTAAAAGTTAACCCCTCTTTTGAAAAAAAGAAAGAAAGCCGAATCTCTGCCAGCATGCGAAGGCAGCAGAAGAGTCTCATCGCAGAGTCTCTTTGCCAGCATGCGAAGGCAGCAGAAGAGTCTTATCGCAGAGTCTATATTTGCCAGCAGGCAGTCTATGCGAAGGCAGCAGAAGAGTCTCATCGCCAGCAAGCGAGGTTTGGCTTTTCATGGCCTATTAGTGGGAAAATACTAATTTTTTTATAAATAAAACAAATTAAACGAACGGTCCAAAACACTCCAATCATCTAACACACAAAATCAATGGTTCACGATCGCACACGTCACATTTCAGGGATGTCTCTCTCAGAGGGAACGCCTTACGGCGTAAATATTAGTGAAGATAAATTAATTGTACCATGACATTATTAACTATTCATTATATATAACAACTCATGCATATTATTTTTATTTGTTTGACAATTTTTTAGAATTATTTCACCAAGGGTTCACGTTATTTGAAAACATAAAAGTACCACCGATTGTGTTTATTGATCAACTTATTTATCACAATATTTTCTATTTCTCTTTTGTTTATATGAAATCATGGCATTGACCCATCTAATTATATCAAGTAATTATAATTTATTATGTTTATTTATCAAAATGATGACGAGTTTATGTTAGGGATATTTAACCTTGGTATTGTGTTTAATTTAGAGAGACTTCATGAGGTGATGGTCATCTATTAATAAATCATTGTGGATAATTGACTAATATGTTATTGAATTAAATAAGAATTAGAATAAACCTCTAGTCTAAGTATATGATTCAACTCCATGCACTTTCACACCAGTACCAAAAATTGATGCGTTGGGTCAAAAGAACCTCTCTCCCATGTGGGAAATCAGTGGCTCTTTGTGAAGGCATATCACCCACCCACCCACTTTCTTGATGAGAACAACCTAACATGCATGGATTCTATTTCAAATCAAGATTGTATGGTGAAAACAACATAGCCTAACTTAATGTGTATATGCTCATAAGTCAGCAACATGGTGGATGTAACCAAGCTCCAACCAATGTCTCTTATGGTTTCACCAATGGGGTAGCACTTATTTTCTTCTCCTTCCTCTCGGCTTCAGATTGCATTATTCATAGCCCCACACACAAAGAGTGATCCATATATCGAGTTAAACATCCCGCTACAAGAATCAGATAAAAGAGACTTGAATATATCTACACCAACCACCACTCAAACTACTTTTATGAATTGTCGCGTCTATTTCTCTTTGATTTGCAAATGAATGAGAGGGAACTTATTTGAAGGAGGAGGTATAATGAATAAAATCTAAAAAATAAATGTTGTTTTGCAATTTAACGATGTTTCTTGATTTCTTGATATCTGTCGATAGTATCCTTAATAAATTGGTGAGATTTATCAAAATTGTGACACAAAAATATACCCAAGTTATATAATGCAAGAAATGAATTGAACATAATCATTCTGACAAGCCCATGGTTTGTTGTGCATTTTGGAAGCTATGCATTTTGGAAATTTGAGAGATGCGTATGAAATTAAGAGATGGGAACTAAATTGGCTAATGTATCATTATATGCAAAATGGAAATACGTAATCTAGAGCTACAAGTGAAACCCGCATTAAAAAGGTTTTGTAAACATAGTTATGCTGGTGGTGCATGTAACAACCCCGAATTAACAACACGTAATTAATTAGATTAAATAATCGATTTATAATCAATACGCAATTTATCAACTAATTAACATCAATTTCAAAAATATCTGGGTAGAGACAACTTACTTGACGATGATGTTTCTTACTTGTGATTCAGGGTTGAACGCTAGTTGAATTCTACTAACTGCAACAAAGTTTTGGGGACGACTCTCCACCCAACTGTAGGCTCAGTTGCACAAAATCTTGCTACAACTGGCCACCCCCGAGCCCTCAATCAATGTACTACTGCCAGTGAATCCTTTGTCTCAAAACACTATTCTCCCAAGAGAATGGATGATGGAATCATGGAATGATGCAATGCCTCTCATCTTCCTCCTCATCTATTAAATAGAGCAAACATTGGAAGGGGAACCTCATGCACACACTCCATGCGTTAACATGCAACTTTACTGCTTTCTTGTTTTATTCTTTTCTTTTTACTTTTTGATAGCTTTATTGATTTTTACTGCTTTCTTGTTTTATTCTTATTTATAGCATTTATAGCATTAATTTATTAATTTATTATTATTTATTTACTATTACTATTTTTTTATTGTTTATTATTTATTTAATATTATATTATATTATTTATTATTTATTATTTATTATTAAGGGACATTACATTTATTTTGTTATTTATTACTTCATGTAACAGTCCCAACACCCTCTGCTGAACTAGTATAACCAGCAGGCATCAAAAGTTTCACAACACCCGGGAAATCCCAAGGAATCTCTGTCCTTTTTCCCACTTTCGGAATCAGGCATAAGCCTCCTTGGTCTGTATCCTAGTCCAAGGCTAGCCCCAAGGCTCGTGCCTGACTCAGACCTCATCTGCCCCCAAGGCCCCAAGGCAGGCATCCGGTACAGTGCTCAATGTCTCCGGGCATCTCGCAAGGTTGGCCCACTCCCTCCACAACTCACTAAGGTGCACAACCCCAAGCATCGAAGTACTTACAGCCCCACCAAACTTCAGCATCCCATTACAATTTTAGGCACCTAGCCTTGAACATTAGGCACTTGGCCTTCTCAAGATGGTCCCATAGCCCTTCAAGAGCTATCCATCAAGAGCTATACAAGACAAAGGAACCACTGGCATATGTAGTGTTGATTGAGTTTGTCCCCAGCCCATATGGTGTTACTTATTCTCCCTCGTGCATATGGGCTCGCACGAGATCATCAAATAAACCGGCCCTCTCAGCCCATTTGTGGAGTCCTGTCAATCATCACACCTCAACATGCAACCAATGCATTAGCTATACCATCATAGTATCATAGAAAATAATCCACATGCCAAGTCTTACATGTCATCATGTAACATTCATCATTGTTAATCGCAACATTATGAATAATAACGAATTGCATGCTCATGCATGTCATAAATTTGTATGCAACTATCACATGCTTCACCTCATGAAATACCATCATAAGTTATAACATCAACATATTTGCATCAAAGACATATCATGACTTCACATAATAAATGAACCACATGTTAATAAACCTCATATTATAGCATCATAATTCCTATGCCACGTTATGCATATCATATCCATCATGAGTATTCAACATTAAATACCTATCATCACGTAGTAAATGAATATGTCAATATACCTTGACATAACATCATAATGCCTATGCATATCATCATCATCATAAGGATACATCATCACTATTGTAACAACTATATAAATATGAACCACATGTGCATGATCACCCTCATACCATCATATCATGAAACATCATCAATATGAGAAACATCTCAATACTTATCAAATATAGAATAATACTCTATAAGCATTCTTATCATGATTCCTCAGAAAAATCAATTTCATTTACTTTACAAACATTCAACTATGAACTAAGATTATTCAACATCGATCTAGGATCTATGTTATCTTATCAGTGTTATTAGTGTTATGTTTTCATCAAGATACCAATTACTTTTTCAATAATCATTTCCACTTCTTTCAACTAGGAAGTTGACCATTTACACCATAGGTATAATCATCTAAGTACATCATTAAATTTCACATGAGCCACATCATATTGAGTCTTAATCTCTCGTCATATATTCTTCCTTCCCCAAGGAAATTTTGGTGAAATTCATTGTTAAGATATTACTAGTTATACACTCATTTTTTTAGATCATCTATCTCAAAATTAAAATCCCTTGGTTTTACCTCCATTTACCCTTTGGATTAACGATTCCAATACCGCTATAGGCAATTGCATATAAACACTAGGTCATCATGATTTAATTTTATATCATGCTTAATTTACTTGCATGAGGGTTTGTTGATCCATGCTGACTTATACATACATCATTTAACAATTATCAAAAATATTTTCTTATCTCGTCAAGTTCCTATCTCAATACCACTTGATTGCTTTATCGTAAATTCACCCTTCTTCAAGTTGGACAAGAGATCCTTGCTCATTAAATAGTATCTTTATTTTAGATTTTGAAACAGTTGGAAACACTACTACCATCATTGTCCATGAAAAATTTAAATGTATGGTGTTCTGTGGAAACAACCTCTTTTAACGCTATGGGAAAAAACTTGGTAAGTTTCTCTATGTGAAGTTCTACTCATGAAACAATGAGCGCAAATTAGTCAAGTACAACCTCTATTAATTGACTCTCACTTCTTTTGTCAATATGTACACAATCCTTCTCAAGGTATCCTTATAAAATTTCTAGCAACATTCCTTCCTATACTTCAACTATTATTTTATTTTTTTATACCATTTTTAAACATCTTCCTCATTTATCATCACTGGTCATTAGGAAAATTCTCAACTTCATATATTCACACTTTTAAACTATGTAGATTATCTCTATGACCATTACCAATCATGTTTCTCGGTCCACTCATCAATACTCTTAAAAGAACTTTCTTCTTGATAGAACATCCCTTCATTTCCTCCTACCAGATATTCATAGATATATTTTTATTTTTCTCCTAGTCTTAATTTCCTAATATTCCATGTCTACTAGCTTCAAAAATGGAAACTTCTTCACTTCATTCTATTTTATTAAATTGACTTTAATTTCTCACCTCCAATCATTGTGGTTTCTTTTCCTCCTCTCTTAAAAGCATAGCATTGATACACTTTGGAAATGTTGTTACTATTCCCCAACTTGGGTAATACCCTATAAATAAATTCATTAAGATGGCTACCAAATGTAATCTGCTTATCATTTCCTATTTTAAGACATCAACATAATAAAATTGCCTGATCATACATCTTGTTATCCATAATTCATGCATATAGTTAGTCACCTATGGAAAACTTTACAATGTGGCTCTCCCATTAGAGGGAAAACTATTATAGATGTTGTCATGCACACAAATTATCTCCTCCAATTGATCAATTTTTTTATGTCATCATACCTTCCAGGTTCCTTCAAAATGACCTTCATTATTACCATGATTATTCAACTTCATTAGTTGATTGTCAATATTTTCTTCTTTATGTGCATCATCCTTAGATACACCTTATAGTGATACCTTAAGAGTACCAAGTTATGATTATACCAAACACTTCCATTATGTTCTAAAATAGGTTGCCTCTTCTTATTGATTTCTTACCCTTGTTGTGACACTTCCTCTCAACCACCTTAAGTATCTATCTAGCACCTTTTTTTTTTTTTTTTTTTTTTTTTTTTTTTTTCCATCTGATCCAAGTTGGCCATAATCACATGAGCTATCATTAGTTATCATCATTAGAAAATTTGCAAGTTTCTCCTTTCCCTTTCTCGTTAGACAACTTTATCCACTATATGCAATTAACTTTGAATTACGAAACCTCATGTAACATTAAACTAAACTGAAATCATAGTGTACAATTTAGATGTATCATAAAGTTTAAACAATAAAACATGCTTTAGATGCTCCATAAAAGTATCTGTCTTAGCTAAGTAAGCAATCAATCTACTCATTAAAATCCATCAATGTAAATTTTGAAGAATATGATCTACCAGGCATAAGGTAAAGTAGTGTAGAGGCTAAATTAAAAGTAATGTAAAAATCATGAACATATTTCTATGATTGACCATTTCCAATTAAAAAAGTAACAAAATTCTGAACATGCAATAGTCACAAAAACAAAAGACAACATATTAAAGAAAATAGACAGGGATATTAAAGATATTAAAGAAAACTTAATAGTTTCCATAATAAACCCATACTATAATGACAAATCTCGTGCAGCTCCAAGCATCCCTTATTAAACTTCAATTTATGTCCACCTTAATTAAACTCCAATTTGAGCCATTGTACACTGAGTAGATAATGATCAGACAAGATTTTATTGAGTGACCACAACATGCTAGAATTGAACCCTTTGACATAAAATGACTATATGCGATGAATGAAACAAAAGTATAGAACTTCAAATGCTAATTACAAGAACATTCAATGACAACAATGTGAGCAACCAAACCTACGAATGTGACAAGGCATTGGAGGTTTTAGATAGCACGGAAGAGCTTGGTTCGGATAAAATCAATCCTTGATTGTATAATTCTCTTCTCGTAGCTTTGCTTAAGAATGACCAAGTCCATATGGCCTTATCCTTATTTAATACCATGTTAAAAGCAAATATTCATCCCTATACCAGTGCATCGAATCGACTTTTGGTTGCTCTCAGGAAAGCGAATATGATGGTGGAATTCGAGAAATCCTTTTTAGATTTGAGAACTGCACGTTGTGATTTTGATAGTTGGAGTTATAATATTCGTATTCATGCTTTTGGGATAGTTGGGAAAGTGGATGTCGTTGAGAAACTGTTTGAAGAAATGAAAGACAGAGGATGTGCTTCAGATTTGTGCACATACAATTGTTTGATTGTTGTTCGATGCAAGGCAGGAAGGTTGAACAAGGCAATGAAAATATTTGAAGGAATGAAGGAAGACGACCCAGATCCTAATGCAGTCACGTATGGAAATTTAATCTGCGGATTTTGCAAAGTTAATAAAATCAGTGAAGCCCATAAAATTAGCAGATGCATGCCAATTTTTGAAAAAAATGGTACAGGAGGGCGTGGTACCAAATTCTTGTTCTTGTAATATATTGATTGATGGCCTAATAAAAAAAAGGTAGAGCAGCAGCTGTCTATAAGCTATTTGATGATTTGAAGAAGAAAAAACAATGTGTAGATGTTGTCACATATAGCATTATGATCTTGTATTTCTGCAAGGTGGGGAGAGTTGAGGACTCACTAGGATTGTTAGAGGAAATGGAATCTAGAGGCCTGGTACCTGACATGGTAACAATAACATCCCTGTTGATTGCACTTCGTAAGTCTTACAAACGGGATTGGGCACATCAGCTTATGAAATGCATAGGAGATAGCACTGTTATTCCTAACATTGTTAGATGGACTGCTGAAATGGAGGAAATAACGAAAACTAGGAATGAGGAAGCAAGAAACCAAACTTCAATATTTGTAAATAATAACAATAATTTTGATAGTCTTTATTCTCAACAATTTGTGCCAAAAGACAAGAAGAAAGAAAATAAAAATTTCCTTCTTATTGTTTAGATGTTTGGTACCAAGACACAAATGAGCGATCATGTTGTTGAAAACAGTACACTCAAAGATTTAGGTGTTGGAACAGCAACAGATGAGGATAATCAAGAGGTGACTAACAAAAGAGAGTTTTCTATCAGATTTTCTTCAGATATGTCGCTTAGCAATATAAACGGTATTGATGCAGAAGAAGGTTCGCAGAATAGCAATGAGAATACATTCACTTATTACATTTCAAGAGGCACTACAGATTATGTTGTTAAACAAGATATTTCAGAAAAAAATTGCAATTTTGAAGCTTATCCTAGCTTCTTGGTATTCAAGGGAAGAAGAATACAAGGTAGAGGAATAGATTCTTTCAACAATGATATGTTTAACACTTACATGTCTTTCTTTTCAAAACAAGGGAAGATAAACATAGCTTTCAAGTTATTTCAGTACATGATTGAAAAAGGCAGTGATCCACGGACCTACACCTATAACACATTACTAAGTGGGTTTATTGAGAAAGGCTATTTTGATGAGGACATTTATTTTGCCTCTAGTTTTGTCATGATTTCAACCATTCATTAACCTTTTTACTACTCACAACCAACCCTTGAAACCACATATTGCCTATCTTCTTGTGCATGGTTGTTGGGTTGTTGGTTTAAAGCCCCACTTACTATCTCAACTCTAAAATCATCATGCAGCTAAAAATTTTCATTCATACATTTTATCAGATAGTCTGTATGCATCCATCTTGACAGGATAGTCACAGTGATTTCACTAATCTGAAATAATGTCCAAATATAATCCAAATGAAGATATGCCCAGGGATTTGTTATGATTTTTCAATGTTAATGCCCATACCAAGACTCATGCTACAACTGGCATATTCTTCAGATTTATTAAAATACTCTAAGAAATTCAAAAACTGTTGTGACACATAGTTATGGAACTATAAACTTTTAGGCACAGAAAATAGGCATTCCAGCTTACAAATTTGAGTCTAAACCTGCATATAAAGTGGGCATTCCAGCCTACAAATTTGAGCCTAGCTGTTGAGCAGATGCAAAGTTTTCAAGAACACATTTCATCAAACGGTTAGCATGCAACATCAAAATCAGTAATTCTTCCAATTCACGATCAATTGATGTATGAATACAAGATCAAAATTAAGTGAAAGAGGAGATGTCCGCCAGAGAAACCTACAATTTTCCAATTCAATAGTCCCATATTAAGATGGATTTCTGCAATGAGTGAGTTTGAATACACAGTGAAGCTATCTCCTTGATTTCAAATTTCCCAATACGATGAAGAATCACTAGAATTAGAATGAGAGGGACCCTTTAGAAAGAAAAAGAGCACTTCACACTAAAGAAGCTTGTTGAATATGGACTGGTCAACAACTTTTTTCTCGAGCTACAGGAGATCAATGAGGTAATAGATATTGCTGGACAACTTGAACGTAAAACTCCCCAAACAACTTTACTTTAAACCTTTAGATGCCTCAAATATTTGACAAATATACTCTCAGAAATGCTCACGAATTTGATAACAATGTCTCAAAAAATTTCTCACGGATTGGAGGAGAAAGGAGGCCTAGACACCCATGACCTTGATGAAATGGATTTTAGCTAAATGATGAAATGGTGTGGAAGGAATTAAAACTGAAAATTATCTTCTTTTAACAATGAGCAAAAATCTATCAAATATATCAAAAATGAATGTGTATCGTTATGCAGATAATTAACAAATAGATAACAAAAACAAAACATTTCTGAAATGACAGGAATCCAATACCTTTAACAACTTATATGCATCCTACTTGCAACGAGACTATGACAACACTTTACTTCATTGCAATTTTGTTATTTAGAATTCAAAAAAAACAAAAACACTTAAGCTGGAAAGCAATCCACCCAATGCAATTAAAAAATTAATGGATGCATTACAAAAATAACTTGACCTTAATTGCTATTAAATAGTTATTAATAAATGACCAGTACAAAAACTTTCCTGCAATGTTGATCCGTGCATTTTTCCAAATATAAATTCCAAAGTTACGAAAAACACCAAATAAGCTATGATCTCTAAACAAAGCCAGCAACCAACCCACCGGATACAATTAAAAAAACATGGTTGTGTCCAGAACATAGTTTTCCCTGTTGAATAGAGTTATTCTCCTCCAAAAAAAATAAATTCCAAATATCGTGAGCGAAGAACAAATAAATTATGTCAGCAGAGCTATTCTCTATTCTCCTAAGCTATGCAATTTTCTAAAGAATAAACCCAAAATGTTGTGCAAAAAGATCAAAATAATTTAACTGCCATTAAACCCTAATGGTGGCTATTTCATTCAATCCCGTTATCGGTAAAAAAAACCATCCGACTTTGTTCTTGGTATTGAATTGGATTAAATCAAATGAAATGAAAAAAAAAACTGTCAAAGAAATTTTATTTCATTCTGTTCCGTTCTTGGTATTTTCTTATTGTTGAATAAAAAGATTATAGACAGAGCAAGGTTGGATTCCAATCAAATGAAGGAAAAAACAATTATTAGACAGAGTAGGACTTGCATTTAAATCAAATGAGTAAATATTAGGATTCAAACCAAATAAAAAAACTTAACATACTACATCCATGATAATATTCAGCATGCCGACCTAATCTTTCTGATCGACCCTCCATAGATATGGTGTCTGTCTGTCTTTCTTGTCTCAACAAAATAAAGTTCAACAATAAAAAATGCAAGTGTCAAAGAAAAGAAAGGAAAGAGCGCTCAAAAATCCAAAACCAAAAATATATGCAGAGCTTGGTTGAAAACCCAGTGGTGATGACCAATTGTGTGAATCAACGGTTAGATTTGTATTTATTTCTCTCAATATTGTGAGTGAAGAACAAATAAATTATGTCAGTAGAGCTATTCTCTATTCTGCTAAGCTATGCAATTTTCTAAAGAATAAACCCAAAATGTTGTGCAGAAAGATCAAAATAATTTAACTGTCATTAAACCCTAATGGTGGCTATTTCATTCAATCCCGTTATCGGTAAAAAAAAACCATCCAGCTTCGTTCTTGGTATTGAATTGGATTAAATCAAATGAAATGAAAAAAAAATTGTCAAAGAAATTTTATTTCATTATGTTCCATTCTTGGTATTTTCTTATTGTTGAATAAAAAGATTATAGACGGAGCAAGGCTGGATTCCAATCAAATGAAGGAAAAAGCAATTATTAAACAGAGTAGGACTTGCATTCAAATCAAATGAGTAAATATTAGGATTCAAACCAAATAAAAAAACTTAACATACTACATCCATGATAATATTCATCATGCCGACCTAATCTTTTTGATCGGTCCTCCATAGATATGGTGTCTATCTGTCTTTCTTGTCTCAACAAAATAAAGGTCAATAATAAAAAAATGCAAGTGTCAAAGAAAAGAAAGGAATGAGCGCTCAAAAATCCAAAACCAAAAATATATGCAGAGCTTGGTTGAAAACCCAGTGGTGATGACCAATTGTGTGAATCAACGGTTAGATTTGTATTTATTTCTCTCAAATTTAGTTTTGACTAGATTTTTCTTGATCGTCACAAACGAAATAATTGGAAAAAAAATAACTTAGTATTTTTCTCAAAAAAAATTTCTTAGAGGTCACACAGAGTTGAAACCCGCTATGATACCATATCTAACAGCCCTGAATTAACAACACGTAATTAATGATATTAATCAAGTGATTTATAATCAATACACAATTTATCAACTAATTAACATCAATTTCAAAAATATATGGGTAGAGACAACTTACCTGGCGATGATGTTTCTCACTTGTGATTAAGGGTTGAACGTTAGTTGAATTCTGCTAATTGCAACAAAGTTTTGGGGACGACTCTCCACCCAACCGTAGGCTCAGTTGCACAAAATCTTGCTACAACTAGCCACCCCCGAGCCCTCAATCAACGTACTACTGCTAGGGAATCCTTTGTGCAACTGAGCCTATGCTTTCCCTTTCCAAGTTATATAATGCAAGAAATGAATTGAACATAATCATTCTGACAAGCCCATGGTTTGTTGTGCATTTTGGAAGCTATGCATTTTGGAAATTTGAGAGATGCGTATGAAATTAAGAGATGGGAACTAAATTGGCTAATGTATCATTATATGCAAAATGGAAATACGTAATCTAGAGCTACAAGTGAAACCCACATTAAAAAGGTTTTGTAAACATAGTTATGTTGGTGGTGCATGTAACAGCCCCGAATTAACAACACGTAATTAATTAGATTAAACAAGCGATTTATAATCAATACGCAGTTTATCAACTAATTAACATCAATTTCAAAAAAATCTGGGTAGAGACAACTTACTTGACGATGATGTTTCTTACTTGTGATTCAGGGTTTAACACTAGTTGAATTATACTAACTGCAACAAAGTTTTGGGGACGACTCTCCACCCAACTGTAGGCTCAGTTGCACAAAATCTTGCTACAACTGGCCACCCCCGAGCCCTCAATCAATGTACTACTGCCAGGGAATCCTTTGTCTCAAAACACTATTCTCCCAAGAGAATGGATGATAGAATCATGGAATGATGGAATGCCTCTCATCTTCCTCCTCATCTATTAAATAGAGCAAACATTGGAAGGGGAACCTCATGCACACACTCCATGTGTCAACATGCAACTTTATTTCTTTCTTGTTTTATTCTTATTTATATTTATTTAGAGCATTAATTTATTATTATTTATTATTTATTTACTATTACTATTTTTTTATTGTTTATTATTTATTTTATATTATATTATATTATTTATTATTTATTATTAAGGGACATTACAGTGCAAATCAAGTCCCAGTTTAAATGGATTTGTTAATCTCAAGCCACTATACCTCTACGACGTCAAACTCCATGTTAGACGTGGATTTTTGGATTTGGTGTATTGGAATCAGGAAAAAATACCCAGGTTTAGATTAAGATAAATTAGTGCAGACATTAAGCCTCAATTGCTTAGGGGCCTAGTTATGAGATTTGTCAGATGAGTGCATCCATAAAACTTGGCTAAGAAAATAGTGGCATTCTCTTGCGACTCTGTTGTCCTTATCCAGTGAAGGCAGGGCCTGAGAACACAGAATTCCCTGCAACCCTTGTGCAAGACTTGGCAGCCATTGCAGCTAATCCTCATTATTATATGAATATCTGACAAAAGAAAACAATCAGAGACAATAGTACCAAATACATTATACATTCAAATTTCAATCACTTTCTCATACCATGGAGAAACCATTGACAAATGAAAAGAAATATGAATATTAACTTGAAAAGAAATATGAATATTAACATGCACATATAAAAGATTGGAGAAATATTTCTACAACTCTTTTCATTGTCACAACCAAGGTTTACATTAGACAAGTGCAAAGATTTTTCAAATATCAACATAATATGAATTATCAATACCAAATTTTGTGAGTAAATTCCAATTATAACAATGACATGGAGTATAATTTTTATCTAACCATATTCCTACATTTAAAAATGACAAAATATTACCGAATTATATTATTTTTTAAACCAATTCAGCCAAACTTGGTAACTATGATCTATAAGTGAATTACTTCATAATTAGTTAGCAAGCAAGTAATTAGTTAGCAAGCAAGTGGGAAGTTTTTTCGGGCCTCCCTGAATCTAGGAGTGAATTACAAATATTCCCATTGCAGTTCTCCCCATTTTAACATATTTTCACAACTGAATTTTTCTTCTTTACTTGGTAACTATGATCTATAAGTGAATTAATTAGTTAGCAAGAAAGTGGTAGGTTTTTTCAGATATATTAAATATTAATAATATTATTCTATATAAATATTTTTTTTTACAAAATAAATTAATTTTTTTTTTTTTTTTTTAAATATAAAACTTTAGGATAATAATAGATATTAATAACATTTTTTATATAATTTTATTATCAATCTGACTATATTCACAAATAACATCTAACGAATCAAGATAAATAATAGCGTTATATAATCATGTCACAGTATGACATTCGATTCTAATTGCATGTTTCTTCATGTGAAAAATTTAGTAACGGATGTAAATAGTCAACGAAAACGTGTAAACATGTGTTTTTTTACTTGGAATAAATTACAATAACTTCATATACGCTTTTCAACAAAATAAATAAATTATAGTAGTGTATCAACCTGGGCAGGTATACCATTTGATTGTAGAATTGTTTAAAAAAATAACATTGAATACGATAATTTTCCTATAAATTATGAATCATAAAATCCTTATTCTCTATACATCATCAAATCTAATTTGCCTATAACAAATAGCAAAAATTAAAATCATTTTAGTGGAACTTAAATCAGGCTGGAACTTAAATGGGGAATTTTCCCATCTCCACCCTCAGGCTTTATTGTGTATCTTATCATTACCGGTCAAGGGATTTCTAGGCCCTTGGGAATTTTCCTAAGACCACTTCACCCAGTTCCAAAATCATTTGGCAATCCAAAGCTAAACCAAATGAAAGAACCCCATCACACCATGGCTATCCAAAAATGGCAAGTCAAGGTTGAAACCATTGTCATGCCTGGAAAAACCCATGTAAATAACACCAAGAGAACCATATACACACATGTGTGTACCATGGCATGCCAAAACTAGCAAGGAAATCATACATGAAAGTTGATACCTGCAAGTAATCTCGTTGTAGCCACTTGATCCAACTCTGCCTTGCTTGATCTTTGCTTCCTTTTATTATCTTATCCTTCCTTTGCCTTCCTTTCTCCAATTCTTGAGTTATCCAAGAATGCTCTAAATGTGCAAGAGTATGAGAGAGAGAGATAATAGAGAGAGAGCTCCAAAAATGAAACTGACAAAAGTTTTTGAATTGATCTTCATAAACCTTTTTATTAATGAGGCCTCTATTTTCTTCAATTTCCACTAATTTCCTTCAATTTCCTCCTCAGGTACAACCTGTGACCTTTCACCTTCCTTTTCTCCTTTTTTCATTATTTTCATAAATAAATGTCAATTAATGCCTCCTTTTCTTTTTAAAGCCTTTGTCATTACCTTTTCCGAATTCCCCTTAGCCATAATAAATCAAATGAACACCCACTAGGATGTTTTTCCCAACCTCCGGCTTGGAATATGTGTCCCATGACCTTGATCTTATTTTTCCTTTGTTAACCTTTATTACATGAACTTTTAACCCGGGGTTGTTACAAAGAAAAGGAAGGTGAAAGGTCACAGGATTCATGTGAGGAGGAAATTGAAGGAAATTAGTGTAAATTGAAGAAAATAGAGGCCTCATTAATAAAAAGGATTCTGAGAATTAGTTCATAACCTATTATCAGTTTCAGTTTTGGAGATCTCTCTCTATTCTCTCTCTCTCTCATATTCTTGCACACTTAGAGCATTCTTGGATCGCTCTAGAATTGGAGAAAGGAAGGCAAAGGAAAGACAAGGAAAAAAGAGAATCAAAGATCAAGCAAGGAAGAGTTGGATCAAGCAGCTAAAACGAGATTACTCGCTGGTATCAAGTTGCATGTATGATTTCCTTGCTAGTTTTGGCATGCATGGTACATGCATGTGTGTATTTGGTTATCTTGCTATCATTAACATGGGTTTTTCTAGGTATGACAATGGTTTCAACCTTGCCTTTCCATTTCTGGATAACCATGGTACATTACTTGGGACATGTTATCTCCAAGGAAGGCATAACAGTGGATCCAAAAAAGATAAGAGTTATCATGGAATGGGCAACTCCTAGGAATGTGGATGAGGTCAGATCATTCATGAGGTTAGTAGGTTACTACAGGATGTTCACCAGGAATTTCTCACGGATTTCCTACCCTATTACATCATTTCAGAGGAAAAGAAATAAATTTGAATGGACAAAAGGAATGTGCAGCAACTTTTGAGCAGTTGAAGCAGATGTTGACAAATGCTCTAGTTCTAAAGATTGTAGATCTGGATAAAGAGTTTGTGGTGTGTATAGATGCTTACAAAAGAGGACTTGGTGGAGTCCTGATGTAGGAGGGAAATGTGGTATTTTATGAGTCAATGAAACTGAATGAACACGAGAAGAACTATGTGACATATGATTTTGAGTTGGAAGTGATCATCTATGCATCGAAAATGTGGAAGAACTATCTTATTTGAAAGAGGTTTGTATTGATCAGTGATCATAATGGGTTGAGATATTTATTTGACCAACCTAATCTAAGTGTTAGGTAGGCTAGGTGGTGAACTGATAATAGAGATATGTCAGGGTTGAGATAATAGAGAGAGAGCTCTAAAACTAAACTGACAAAAGGTTGTGAACTGATTCTCAAAAGCCTTTTTATTAATGAGGCATCTGTTTTCTTCAATTTCCACTAATTTCCTTCAATTTCCTCCTCAGATGCAACCTGTGACCTTTCACCTTCCTTTTCTCCTATTTCCATTATTTTCATAAATAAAATGCCAATTAATGCCTCTTTTCCTTTTCAAAGCCTTTGCCATTACCTTTGCCAATTTCTCCTTAGCCATAATAAACCAAATGAACACCCACTAGGATGTTTTTCCCAACATTCATCTTGGAAAACGTGTCGTCTGACCTTGGTATTATTGTGCCTTTATTAACTTCATTACATGAACTTTTAACTTGGGGTTGTTAAAGACCCATCCCCTAAGGGGAACACTGTGATCGGTGTTATATGACACCTATGACTAGCAAGATTGCTGAAAACCAAAACATATTTCCCATGGAGCTTTATAATTTAGCTCAATATAGTATTTACAATATCAACCTGTTGAAAATAAAACCAACCTGACAAGCATAACAACATGACACCCATACCACTTATTGGAGCTTTATAAAACAAATCGTTGTGATATTTATAATAAAACCCATTCATAAATATGTAAATATACTAAACTCATTTTCCTTCACCAGAAAATAATGAAGGATGCATAGTCCACATCTGATTATCCATCTCCCATGTAGCTTCATCGGGCCCAAAGTGATCCCACTGCACTTTAACTTGATCAATTGCTCAGTTTTGGAGCATGAGCATCTTTCGTTGCAATATGCACTGAGGTTCTGATTGGAATTCTCCTTCTAGTTCCACCTGCGATACAAACCAATCAATCACATGATCAACATCCTTTACATATATCTTAAGCAATGAAATAGGGAAAACATCATGGACTTTCATTGTTGAAGGTAGTGCAAATCTTTAGGCCACTGGTCCAATCCTCTCAAGGATCTTGAAAGGTCTACATACCGAGGTGCCAACTTTGCACATGACCCAATCATCAAAGAGCTCTTCTTGGGATTGATGTGCAAGTACACATGTTCCCCAACCTAAAACTCCTTAAATTCCCTATGTTGGTCTGCATAACTCTTTTGTCTATCCAGTGTTTCCTTTAGATTCTGCTTGATAACTTGCATTTCTTGTTCCATCTCTACCAACATATCTGGTTCTATCAACGCCATGTTCATTCGTTCACTCCAGCTGATAGGAGTATTACAACTCTGCCCATAAAGTGCCTCAAACGAACTCATCCTTAATGAATCTCGATACCCATTATTATAAGCAAACTCAACCAGTGGAAGGTAATCTTTCCACTTTCGGTGTTGATGCATAACATACATTCTCAACATGTCCTCCAAAATCCTATTGACACTCTTTGTCTATCCATTTTTCTGTGGATGATAAGTTGCATTGAAGGTCAACTATGTCCCCAAACTTATGAATAACACCTTCCAAAACCTAGAAGTGAACTTAGCATCTCTGTCTGGCATAATCTTCTTCGGAACACCATGAAACCTCACTATCTCCCTAATGAATACTTGTGTTACATCACTAGCTAAATAAGTAGACTTCACTGGAATGAAGAGTTATACCTTCCTCAACCTGTCAACCACAACCATAATAAAGTCATGTTGTCTAGATGTCCTCAACAAACCTATAATGAAATCCATGGAAATGCCTCCCATTTCCACTCTGGAATTGGAATTGGATGTAGTATAACATCTAGATTCTTGTAATCTGCTTTTACCTATTGAAAATACAAACATCGAGCCACCAACTCTCCAACTACCTTCTTCAGATTCGGCCAATAGTAGAACTTCTTCACTGTTGTCAATATATTATGATATCCCGGATGACCTGAATATGAATTAACATGAAATTCCATAAATATAAGCTTCTAGAGTTCACCGTTGTCTAACACATAAATATCGTCCCTAAATTTGAACAAACCATCCACTGTGAGACGATAGTCCACATCCTAATCACATGTACCCTATTGTTGTAACCTATGCCTAAACTCCCTAGACCTATCATACTTTTGTCCTGCCTGTAAGATTTGATCTTGTAAATTTGTCACATATGAACTCATAGCTTCTATGTGACTCTTCTTTTAAGAGCATCTACAACCATGCTCTCTTTACCCTTAATGTACCTGATCTCAACTTCAAACTCACTAATCGTGGCAAATCACCTAGCTTGCCTAGCATTCAAATTAGGTTGGTCAAATAAATATCTCAACACAGTCTGATCACTCATCAATACAAACCTCCTACCAAGAAGATAGTGCCTCCACATGTTGAATGCATGGGTGATCACTGCCAACTCAAGATCATGTGTCACATAGTTCTGCTCGTGCTCATTCAGTTTCCTTGACTCGTAACATACCATTTATCCATCATGCATGAGGACTCAACCAAGTCCTCTCTTGCATGCATTTTTATACACCACAAACTCTTTATCCAGATCTGTTATCTTTATAACTAGAGTATTTTTCAAAATCTGCTTCAACTACTCAAAACTTGCTTCACATTCCTTTTGTCCATTCAAATTTCTTTCCTTTCCTTTGTAATGATGTAATAAGAAAGGAAATTTGTGATAAATTTCTCATGAACCTCCTGTAATAACCTCATAACCCCATGAATGATCTCACCACATCCACATTCCTAGGAGTTTCCCATTCCATGATAACTCTTATCTTTTCTGGATCCACTGATATGCCTTCCTTGGAGACAATATGTCCCAAGTAATGTACCTTTGTCTGAAATAAACTGCATTTTCTAAGCTTGGCATACAATTGATGCTCTCTCATAAATCTCAATATATTGTTAAGTTTTTGGCATGTTAATCCTCATTCTTAGAATATATTAATATATCATCAATGAATACAATAACAAACTTGTCCAGATAAGGGCGCAACACACAATTCATTGAGCACATGAAAGTAGTTAGAGCATTACTCAAACCAAAAAGAACAACAAAAAACTCATAATGTCCATAGCTAGTCCGAAAAGCAGGCTTGTAGATGTCCTCTTCTTTAATGCATACCTAATCATAAATGGATCTCAAGTCAATATTTGAGAACACCATTGATCCCTTCAACAAGTCAAATAAGTCATCAATCATTGACAACATATACATGTTCTTGAAGGTTACATTGTTCAACTGCCTATAATCAATGCACAATCTAAGAGTATTATCCTTCTTCTTTAATAACAACACTAGTGCACCCCAAGGTGACACACCTGGCCTAATGTATCCCTTGTCAAGCATTTCTTTCAACTACAACTTCAATTCTACTAGCTTTGGAGTGCTCATCATCTATGGTGCCTTAAATGTTGGTGCTTCCCTTGTTATCAACTCAATAAAAATTTCCTCTTCCCTGTGAGGAGGCAACTCTAAAATATCCACTGGGAATACATCCTGAAACTATTGCAAGATCAGGTATCTCTTCAAGACCTTTTCATCTCAACATCTTTATCTTTATCACTGGAAATATGCACCTCAAATAGCACACACCCTTTCCTATGATTTCACTTTGTCTACATAAATGTAACCATTCTAACTGATGTAGTAGTCTTCTTACCCTGCAAGATTCTTTGTTCTCCATTATCATCCAGGAACTCAATAGCCTTTTCATAACAATCTACTTTGGTCCTGTGAAGGTAAAACTAATCCATACTCAAAAGCATATTGTATGATCCCAATGGAAGTACATTCAGATGCACCGAGGTAGGCATACCATTAAGCTCAAATGCACAAGCTCTTACCCAACGATGAACTCTTTTCTTAGTACATGTACCCAACTTCACCAACCAAGACTCTACATGCACTTATTTTCTCAAACTAAACTTATACACCAAGTTGGGGTTAAGATAACTATAATTAGATCTAGGGTCAGTCAAAATGGAAACAACTTGATCACAAATCTTATTGTCTATCACGATAATAAATGTAGGGTTATTCACTTTCCTGTTATCCAATGTTGCATAGATCCGAGGAATTCTATGTCCAACATCCTCAACTGTTTTTACATCTTGTGCTTTGTAGATCTGAGGCCTACCACCCTGATACGACGGAAAATTCTTCTTGAGATGATCCTTGCCACATATCCAACACTGTAACTATCCCTTACCCTCACCTTTATTCTGCCGCCCTTTAGGATGTGACCCATGTCCCTTTCCAACTACATTAAAATTCCTGTAAGGAACAACATTCTCTTTCTCACCTGCATCCTGAGGTCTTGTTCGCTTTCGTGGCCATTTTCCTTTATTCTTGTCTTTCCCTTTCCAACCTTGTTGAGAATTTGTCTTACGCTTTGATTTATCGTAATAGTGTTTCAACTTTCTGATTACTTATTTAAGTGACTGAGGCTCATCATACTCAATCTGGTCTTTAAATGCTAATGGTAATCCACTAAAAAATATTTGAACCTTGGCCTTCTCATCCTTAAGATACAATACATACCTCAATAACTCTAGGAACTTAGTCGTGTACTCCTCATCTATCATCGATCCCCTTCATCTCATAGAACTCCTTGGATTTACTATCATAGTACCTCTCTGACAAGTACTTCTTCCTGAAGAATCTCTTGAATTCATGCCATCTCAACTCCTTTGTCTTGATGTCTCTGACTCTCTTCACATATTACCACCAAATGTTTGCTTTCCCTTTGAGGTTGAAAATAACTATCCTAGCCTTCATGGTTTTTGTGTATTCATGTAGTTCGAAGAATTTCTTCATTCCAAGCAACCATGACTTTGAATCTTCCAACTTCTTCAGGTCTCCATCAAATGTAAGTGGCTTGGCTTTCTTGTACTCATATGATAAATATCCCCTGAATCTCCTCCTGTAAGGATGATAGTGATGATGACCATGGTACCTATATGAACCAGAACTAGAGTAGAACCCATGTCCACTACCTCTCCTATTAGGTTTATCCAATAACCTATCATCCCTGATGGTGTCATGCATGTCCAAGCTGTGCCCATCATGAGATCTTCTACTTCTTGACAGTGTTGGACCTGCCAACATTCAGGGGATCTCCTCGATATGAAGTCCCAATTAGACCTCACATCATTTGGTGTAGGAGTCTCATCTGGAATACAACCCGGTTACCGATGCAGGGGGTTTTTAATGATGCACCTTGGCTGCAATAACACATAGAGTGATGTATGGTGACTTTGGTGGGAACAAGTGTGTGACTCTATGGAAAGTCAAGTGCAATGCATGGAGGTTCTAACACATGAAGGAAAAATGAGTGAGTCCCTTATAATATTGTAATAGTACGCAACTTGAAAGGAACACACGAGCATAAATACATCACAAGTTAATCTGCGAAATAGTTCACAAGTTAACAATGATGGAATTAAAAACAACACACATTCAACAAGATTTGTACCAATGCAAATGAAATAGTTCATAAGCATAAGTGTAAGTTAAATAACATACATTGCAAACATAACAAGAATAGTCCTACTATATTCACAACATATGCATGAAAATGTGTCGACTCTGAGCTTTTATTAAGTGAAAGTTCCAATCATACATATACCATTGACGAACCACTAGCCCCAATAGTGGAACATGAAGTCAACACCTACTCCTCCAAAGAAAGATACTCCCTCTATGCTATGGAGAAGCCAAGGCTCTCACAAACTCCCAAGCTCCTGATTCTAAGCCTAAGCCTAGCCAAAAGATTGGCTCCCAAAAGCCCTTTACATGAGTTATGAGGGTATATTTATAACAAGAGGGGGTGACTCTTCAACTCCCCTTTGTGACTCTTGGACTTCCCTCATGAATCTTCAACTTCTTTACAAAATGACTCATTACATTACATTGTGATTTTTTACATTCCAATATTGACACTTGCAACTCCACTTACAAATTAATTACAAAATAATATTACAATTTATACTCATACCCATATAAGACAAAATTGGGTAGAGCCAACTAGAGAGTCTAATAAGACAAAATAGTTAAGCTTGAGTTTGGGGAGAATTTAGCTCAGCAACTTCCACTTGATGTTTCTCGGTTACATAGCGGTGCCAATATTTGTACTGCTTGATGACGTCCCCAAACTGTGGATGGTGTTAGAATCGAAGCTGAATCTAGCCTCCATGGCATCCAAGTACATTGACTTGGAACCAGTTTGTGTTTCCTTCTTGAGCGAGAGAAACATTGTGTTGATTTGGACAAGGCCACCAATATATTTGTGCATATTTTGTCTGTTTACTTCAAGATCTTCCTTGATGGCTACACTGCCCTGATTCTTGCTCTTGATCTCCATGAGTGAATCGATCGATGGGGTCTTGTGAGATTTCACCAAGAAGTCTAGGTTATTGTATAACCATGCATACGAGGCCTGAGTGTTGGCAATGAACGAGGTAATTTGTTTGTTATTCTGGATGAGTATCCAAACCTTTGCCTTCTCCAACTCTACCTCTTGCCTTGTTTTCTTTCCCAAGTCAAGCAGTGCCCCTTTGTATTGCATTGACTATTCATGCACGACACTGATTCCATCTTGTACATTCTTGAGGGTTTTGAAAAAATATTTACACTTCTTATACAAGCCATGCAAGTGGAAAATTTCCTTATGCATGATAACAAGCTCCTCATAAAGACTCTGCATGGTCTCTCTGAGTGTCGATACTTCACTAAGTATCATTGCATTCAGTTATTCTAGATGGACTTGTGTGGAAGTTGCGTTATGTACCTCTGCTAAGAGTTGTTCAACCTCTTTCCTAATAGCTTGCAAGTTATTTTTCAGTTGTTTATTCTTGGCCATCAAATACTCTATGTTTGACTTAGAAGCACCTGCGAAGGCCAAGTTGGTCGCAACAATGGAACCTGTATTTATTCTTGTGCCTGTCACGATCACCCTTTCTCTAATGAATGAAGGATATGCGAGGTCATCTAGAAAATGTTTCTTCCTCACTTGTACAATATTTTTATGAAGCTCATCATAGGTCAAATCGTACGTATCTATAACCAAACCATCATCAAGAGGAACAATTTCCTCTTTCTCGCTTTGAGTTTACTCTATTGAAGGATGGGGAGAGTGAGTGGTGACCTGTTGTGTACTTGGCATCAGATCGACAGCTTGATTATGTAGCTTTGGTTCCTCCATGTCTTGAATTTCAATTAACTCCTCTATCTCTTGAGTGGTCTCTTAGTCCTGCATATGTTTTCTCTCCTCCTTTGATTTTTGATTCTGTTCTATCTCTTCATCTTGTCTCTGTGTTGTTTCTTCTGTTATTTCCTCTGTTCTTCATCTTTCTTCTTTTTCTTTCCTCTGTTTCTCATCTTATTCTTTCCTCTTCTGCTCCTCTTCTTCCTCTTCTTCCACTTTTCTTCCTACATCCTTTGTTTCCTCCTTGTCTCTACTGCTAAAGTCACTTTCATAATTACTGGATCTACTTTCATCTTGCAGCTTTGCTCTCCCCCTAGACTGTGCACAACCTTTATCCATCCCTTCTCACACAAAGGGTTGCACACTTCTGCTAGTGCTACCTCTGGAGTAGATTCCTTCTACGAAGTAATATGTGAAGTTCCTGCAAAACTAATCAACTCGCAGGACTTGGAGGCATTGTAACAATTCCTCCATCCATCCTCCTAAGGCCAGTGAAAGGTCTCACTTAGCCACTGAAAACAGATTCTCACGCAATGGTATTTGCAAATATTCATCATATCATATGGATTGAAATCCTGAGTACCGAATTCAAATTTCTCTATCTCCTTCCCTTCAGTATCTACAACCTTCAAGTTCTTGATCTCGTACAATCCGATCTGCAAAGGAAAGATAAGCCAAGGTTCTTTCTTCTTCCTATGCAGAGATGTTGATAACCATGTGGAGAGATGATACATAACTTCTTGCATGACTAACTTATCAGTGGCATGACTTGGTAAAATATGTAGAGACTTTTGTTCGTCGAACACCCTGAGGAAAGTGTCATCTGGTGAGGCAAACCAATCTGCTATCTGTGATACTACTTTCATTGCCCCATGTGACATGTAAGGTGGCTCTTCCTCAAAGATAATATTATATAATGGAATGAGGAAGTGACCATTTAGCTTATGCATTACTCCTTTGTGGTTGCACTTTGAAATCATCTTACAATAAATATACATAGTTGGCTCTTGTGGTGTCCAAGTCCAATTCATGCTAGGGAATGCATTGTGTGCATATATTGCATCCAGTAGATATGCAAACATATAAAATCTAGCTTTCTTTCCCTTGGGAGGAATAAGGGCATTAGATACATGGATCTGCAACTGTTGAGACAACAAATCTTACCAATTGAATGGTTTACCTCCTTTCACAACTTGGTCCAATAAGAAAGCACACCCTTCATGAAAGGTCTTGTTGCTTTGCTGACTATAGATTCTACAAGGCCCTCATGATAGATCTTGTCTTGTATGTGTTAGTGGGTTTCTAACATAATTTTGATGGCTCTTTCACCCAACCTTTAACAATCTCCTTGGTACTCAAGTATTTGGTTTTCGCATAAAAATATGAATCCATGAACGATTTTGTCTTAGGAAAATGGCACATAAGATGATACTCTGCTGCTAGAAAAGAAGAAAGCCTCCATCCATTGGTACTACCAAGGGAAACAGTCTTTGGATCTGTGTGAGACAATATCCAGCTAATAACATCTGCACATGGAAATGTTGGGTACCTGCATGCAACCCTGTGTAACCCTGACTTATGGATATTGACATACACCTGTTGGTCTTCCAGATCTTCTTTGAAGGTTCTTATTGAGAAAATTTCATTCACCTTCTGCCATGTGAGATCTGATTCCTTTTCTACAAACAATTGAGTGTCTGAGTATACTAGAAAGTAAAATTGCATACTCTCAACTGCCTCCCCGGTGCTACTCTCTATGGTATCCTTTGAATCAATTCTCTTGGGTTCCATGATAACAATGACTGATGAAGAGAAGTGCTCAACACCTGCAATACCCGTGGGAGGAAAAAGCACTCATGGCAGATAATAAATTAGCTTCAACAAATCAACTTACAAAGCAAGATCGGGCAAAACTAGATGCATTGACTAAGAAAATTGTGCAATTATGGAAGTGAAGGGAGGGAGACTAGTTGTGGGAACTACGTATTGTGCAATCTCAGAAGCCAGTGATGCAACTTGAGGCTAGAGATTGTGAAATGCACAGTCCAGCCTAGGCATACTGTGGGAGATATTGCACATTGCGCAGTCTCAGTGGCCAAAGGGACAAGTATGAGCCCTAGAAATGTGCAATGTGTAGTTGGGTCAACCTGTACTGCACATTGTGTAGTCTCAAAGGCTAAGGTGAGAGCCTGAACCTCATAATTGCGTAATGCCCATCTAGACAAGGTGAAATTATCCAAGGGAAGGTCAGATCTGTCCGGTGAGAGTGTGGGAAACTATCATAATATGAGTGATGGTGCATGTTAAAGTGCAGATATGACTAAATATGGATAGATCAGTGCAAAACAAGTGTGGAAGATTAACATGCGAAAGGAAAAACAAACATGCAAGAAGAGTCGCTGCAATAGTGACCACTAACAGGAAAAAATAAGAAAACTAACGCAACACTTGTGAAAGGAAAAAAATGGACTGAATCAACACTTGAAAAAGCTAATGTACATTAAAATTCTAGTAACCATGAAAAGAAACAAGGAAAAAAATCACTCACAGAATCCAAACGACAAAAAGCGACAGAAAAAGTGATAAAAGATGAAAAAAGAAAAACTCACCCGGAAAAGCATTGCGAACTCCACCAAAGGTTCCTTGATCTCCTTGGGAATGCTAGAGCTCCAAGATTGAATGTACAAATTAGCTCTAGGGGTGTCAATTATATAGATTTATAGTTTATGATGCGCATGCCTAAAATCAAGGAAAAAGTGACACTTATCGGAAAGTTCCAAAAATAGCAAGTTTGCCACCTTCAAGAAAGTAATTAGTGAATCTCTATTTTCTAGGGTTGTTTTTTTGCTTTTTATTTTTTTTATTTTTTTATTTTTTAGGAAACTTGCATTCACACTACCAATAAGAATCGCACAATTCCCTAGGATTGGGCAACTTCTTGACTCAATGAGTTGTGAATTTTTTGAGCTCAAGGGATGCTTTGTGCAGTTTCCATCAGCAAGGCGGGGTTTCCAGCCAGAATTGCACAATTCTCAGGCTCAAGGTTGGCTTGCCAAGAAGGATTGTGCAATTTCTGGAGGCAAGGTTAGCCTACCTTTCAAGATTGTGTAGTTTCTGGAGGCAAGCCCAACAATGTTGCAAGGTGAAGTCAGAAGCTTGCTTGTGACAGCAAAATTTCAGATCAAGGTAAAAAAAAGAGTCACAAGCACAACATGTAAAGATAAGTCTTTGACATACCATGAATACTTGATGGAAATAGAAGATAAGCTCTTGTGGATAGAAGGAAGGCTCCACAATCAAAGCTGGGAAAAATTTTGGAGGGTGGTTGTAGCAACTACAATACTACCATAGGCTTTGTTAGGCTTGTCTTCCTATCCATGATAGACCCTAAGTGGTCCTTGTATCTGCAAGTTTGAAAAAATCTAAAGGATAATTTCATTGACCTTTTCCTATTTCTCCTATTCCCTAGAAAGTTTCTCTTATGATTGAATTATTTTGTCATTATTTGCTTTGAAAATTCTTATTTCTTCTTTCAAACTTCTCAAAGTATCTGCTATGTGAGGGGAGTACTCATCACCATTTTGCTCATCTTATCTAGAGGGAGAGACTCATGAACTATAATACACCATTTTTCTAGTCATCTTTGATGTGTTTTCCTGCAAGTATATCATGTCAGGTAACCAAACATAAACACAACCAACATACCTCAATATAGTTCAGAAGTGGATATCTCATCTGGAAGATCAACAAGATTACCATGATACATGTATCATCATAATCATAACAATATTCCAACATCATGCATGACAATTCCAATTGCATACCATGACCTCATCCATGAAAACCATGCTCATACCAATGCATGCATAACAACTTATAGGCACTGACATGCATAACAAATACATATACAACCGACACGCATTCATGACAAACACATCCCAACAACAACATCATGAACTTCTACATGACAACAAAATCTTAACAACGGTCGCCACCATGCATACATAATAATCACATATACAACCTTCATGCGTACATGAAAAACACATTCCACCCATCCAGTCCAAGTGTTGAACCATGCTCTGATACCACTCTGTAACAACCTCCTCCCACACTTACCCAAGTTCATCGATCCACTGGGCTAAATATGTGATGAAGAGTTACTATGATATGACTCAAACTCCTAGGTACAATTAAGGAAGTTGAATTGTCCAACCAAAAATTTATTGACCTCCTCGAGGAACTACAGGACCCCCCACAGGCTAAATAATCACTCCAGATGCCCAGTCCTTGAGCTAAACTACTTTTTTACTGACCTGGACTCCTAGTCCCTGAGCTAGACTGCATAACACTATCTAAATTTGACTGTAACCCTCCAGTCGCATGGATGACCCTTCCTCCAAGTGACTACAGTCTAATTTACTCAGTTTTGTGCATGCGAACCTAGTCAAGCACTTGACCTAACCAGGCCTAACCATGACATTCATTTCATCAAACAAATTAAACATGTAATCTACAGGTTATAAATGAAAATCTAAACATACGGGTCTCATACTTATCTAAGAATTGTCAGGATGGTATGATGCTTTCTCTCAATAGTTGCAATATCATCTATTAGGTCATACATTCATTAACCATTCATTTACTAATCAAAACATGATGAGTGCCATAACTAAAGTCTATCATAAAACCATGCTTATAATCAACATATAATCGGGATAATAATAATGAGAGAACAACCATCAAAGACACATAATAACAAGTATAAATACTCATTAAATACAAGTGGAAAATATCTCTTATTAACATATGCAAAAGGAAACCAAGTCAAGGACTTCCACGTACCACCTGACCATAAATAGGGTTGAACCAAATCTGTCTTTCAGCTAATCCCCTTGTGCCATATTCCAAGCATGAATGTGGGGCTCACAACAAAACAAACAAGGCTTCCTCAGGCTTTACTGCATATCTCTCCATTACCGTTCAAGGGATTCCTAGGCCTAAACAAAGAAACATACACTACTAAGATTTATCGCAATCCCACCAAAATTGGTCAAGGGATCACTAGGCCCTTACCAAGCTTGGATTCCTCCGAAATTCTTCACCAATACCTTGAGGAATTTTCTCATCTCCACCCTCAGGATTTACTACATATCCTTCCATTAACAATCAAGGTATTTCTAGGCCCTTGGGAATTTTCTTAAGACCACCTTACCCAGTTCCAAAACCATCCTCCAATTCAAAGCTAAACCAAATGAAAGAACCCCATCACACCATGGCTATCCACAAATGGAAAGGAAAGGCTAAAACCATTATCACACCTATAAAAAACCATGCCAATGAAAGCAAGAGAACCAAATACACACATGCATGTACCATGCATGCCAAAACTAGCAATGAAATTATACATCGAACTCAATACCTGCAATTAATCTCGTTATAGTCGCTTGATCCAAATATTCCTTGCTTGATATTTGCTTCCCTTTATTGTCTTGTCCTTTCTTTGCCTTCCTTTCTCCAATGCTAGAGTGCTCCAAGAATGCTCTAAGTGTGCAAGAGTATGAGAGAGAGAGAGAGCTCCAAAACTGAAACTAACAAAAGGTTGTGAACTAATCCTCAGAAGCCTTTTTATTAGTGAGGCCTCTATTTTCATCAATTTCCACTAATTTCATTAAATTTCCTCCTCACATGCAGCCTGTGACCTTTCACCTTCCTTTTCTCCTATTTCCATTATTTTCATAAATAAATGTCAATTAATGCCTCTTTGTCTTTTCAAAGCCTTTTCCAATTTCCCCTTGGCCATAATAAACCAAATGAACACCCACTAGGATGTTTTTCCAAATAGTTAGCTTGGAATATGTGTCCCATGACCTTGGTCTTATTTTTCCTTTATTAATTTTATTATATGAACTTTTAACCTGAGGTTGTTACATACCCATCCCCCTTAGGGGAAAATTGTCCTCGATGTTCTATGACACCTATGATGCCCATGGAGCTTTATAACTTATCTCAATGCAATATTTACAATATCAATCTACTGAAAAGAAAACCAACCTAACAAACATAACGACATGACACCCATACCTCTTATTGGAGCTTTATAACACATCTCATTGTGGTATTTACAATAAAAACCATAAATAAATATATACATATACCAAACTCATTTCCCTTCACCAGAAAATAATGAAGGATACTCTCCCACATAGGTTCATTGGGCCCAAATTGCTTCCATTGCACTTTAACTTGCTCGATTTCTTGGTTCCGGAGCAAGACCATATTTTGCTACAATATGCACTAAGGTTCTAGCTAGAATTCTCCTTCTGGTTCCACCTGCAATACAGACCAATCAATCACATGATCATCATCATTTACATATCTCTTAAGCAGTGAAACATGGAAAACATCATGTAATTTCACTATTGGAGGTAGCGCAAGTATGTAGGCCATTGGTTAAATCCTCTCAATGATCTCGAAAGGCCCATAATAATGAGGTGTTAGCTTCGCAGATGACACAATCCTCAAGGAGCTCTTCTTGGGCTTGATGTGAAAGTACACATGCTCCCAAACCTGAAATTCCTTAAATTCCCTATGTTGGTTTGCATATGTCTTCTATTTATCTTTTGCTACCTTTAGATTATGCTTGATAACTTGCATCTCTAATTCCATATCTACCAACATATATGATCCTATCAACACCCTATTCACTAAATCACTCCAGCTAATAGGATTATTACAACTCTTCCCATAAAGTGCCTCAAACAAACTCATCTTTAGTAACTCCTTATACCCATTGTTGTAAGAAAACTCAACCAGTGGAAAGTAATCTTCCCACTTTCATTGTTGATGCATAACATACATTCTCAACGTGTCCTCCAAAATATTATTGACCCTCTCTATCTGTCCATATGTTTGTGGATGCTAAGTTGTACTGAAGGCCAACTTTGTACCCAAACCTGCAAATAACTCCTTCCAAAACTTAGAAGTGAACTTAGCATCTATATCTAACACAATCTTTTTCGAAACACCATGCAACCTCCCTATCTCCTTAATAAAGACATGTGCTACATCACTCGCTGAAAAAGTAGACTTCACTGGAATGAAGTGTGCTACCTTTTACAACTTGTGAACCGCAACCATAAAAGAATCATGCTGTCTTGATGTCATCAAAAACTTGTAATGAAATCCATGGAAATGACCTCCCATTTCCACTCTAAAATCAAAATCGGTTGTATTAGACCACCTCGATGCCTGCACTTTTCTTTTACCTGTTGACAATCCAAACATCTAGCCACAAACTCTGCCACTTCCTTCTTTAGATACAACTAATAGTAGAACTTCAGTGTTGTCAATGTATTTTGATATTTCGAATGACCCGAATATGGATTAACATGAAATTCCCTCAAGATAAGATTCTTGATTTCATTGTTGTTTGGAACATAGATCATGTCCCTAAATCTAACCAAACCATCCACTATGAGACGATAGTCCACATCGTGATTCCTTGTACCTTATTTTTGTAACTTGTGCCTAAGCTCCCTAGACATGTCTTCCTGTTGTCCTGCCTGTAAGATCTGATCCTATAAATTGGTCCCATATGAACTCATAGTTTCTATGTGATTTACATATACTCTTCTGCTAAGAGCATTGACAACACTTTTCTCTTTAACCTTAATGTGCATGATCTCAAAGTCAAACTCATTGATCATGGTCAACCACCTAGCATACCTGACATTCAGTGGTCAAATAAATATCTCAACCCATTATGATCACTCATCAATGCAAACCTATTTCCAAATAGATAGTTCCTCCACATCTTCAATGCATAGATGATCATCCCTGACTCAAAATCATATGTCACATAGTTCAGCTCATGCTTATTCATTTTCATTGACTCGTAAAATACCACATTTCCCTCCTGCATCAAGACTCCACCAAGTCCTCTCTTGCAAGCATCTATACACACCACAAACTTTGTATCCAGATCTGCAATCTTTAGAATTGGAGCATTTGTCAACATTTGCTTCAACTTCTCAAAACTTGTTGCACATTCCTTTATTCCATATTTCCTTTCCTCTGCAATGATGTAATAGGATAGGAAATCCATGAGAAATTCTTGATGAACATCCTGTAGTAACCTGCTAACCCCATGAATGATCTGACATCATCCACATTCCTAAGAGTTGCCCATTCCATGATAGCTCTTATCTTTTTTGGATCCATTATTATTCCTTCCTTGGAGACAACATGTCCCAAGTAATGTACCATGGTTATCCAAAAATGGTAAGGCAAGGTTGAAACCATTGTCACACCTAGAAAAACCCATGCCAATAATAGAAAGATAACCAAATACACACATGCATGTACTATGCATGCCAAAACTAGCAAGGAAATCATACATGCAACTCGATACCAGCAAGTAATCTCATTGTAGCTGCTTGATACAACTCTTCCTTGCTTGATATTTGCTTCTCTTTTTTTCCTTGACCTTCCTTTATCTTCCTTTCTCCAATGCTAGAGTGCTCCAAGAATGCTCTAAGTGTGCAAGAGTATGGGAGAGAGAGAATAGAGAGAGAGCTCCAAAACTGAAACTGATAAAAGGTTATGAACTAATCCTCATACTCCTTTTTATTAATGAGGCCTCTATTTTTTTCAATTTACACTAATTTCCTTCAATTTCCTCCTCAAATGAAACCTTTGACCTTTGACCTTCATTTTATCTGTAACAACCCTAGGTTAAAAGTTCATGTAATAAAGGTTAATAAAGGAAAAATAAGACCAAGTTCATGGGACTCGTATTCCAAGCTGGATGTCGGGAAAAGCATCCTGGTGGGTGTTCATTTGGTTTATTATGGCTAAGGGGAAATTGACAAAGACATTGACAAATACAAAGAGGCATTAATTGGCATTTTATTTATGAAAATTAAAGGAAATTAGGAGAAAAGGAAGGTGAAAGGCCTGTTATAGCTCCAAATCTCACTCTTGAGGTTTGTGATGCTGCACTCATGGCCTAGGGCAACCCCTCCTTCCAGACCTGGTCCAAAATTTAGAAAACAATGTTTTATTCCCTATACACGACATTGCCCTAAGCTAAACACGTGTGTACGCGGGTCTGTGTATACCCAACCCGCGTATATGTCTTAAAACACTTAAAAAATTAAATCTCCTTAATTTCGGGTGGAGATCACGGGTTTTACCTGTTGATTACCTATTAGTGCCCGTGGCCCAACTGTTCCCAACGAATTCCCAACTAAAAAACTACTTTGGGAGAAGTATAAAAAGGCTTCAATGGGAAGGCCTAAGGAAGGAGAGAAGAGAGAGAAAGGTTACTATGCTAAGATTTCCCTGACCAGGTCTGAAGATCCTAGTGCCTCCTGCACTTCCCCCATTTACAGGAAACCCTTGTTTCCTTGTGTGATGATGTCTATCTACTACTTGAGATATCATGAAGTAAGTCATGGAAGGAGCTTGTTAAAGGCTTGAGACTGGATGAATCCAGAGGATGGTTCTGCTTGGAGCCTGCGAAAGGACGAATCAGGTGAAATTATTCCTCTCTATACTTTATTTGTCTATAATAAAAGAAACACTTTTCTTTGTTCCTGATATAAATCTTCTTCATGTGTATGATATCCATGTTATCATTCATATATGAATGGTTGTTTAATTGCATAAATAACTACCTTTCAAGATACTATGAAGATGATTTCTTTATGATGTTTAGTCCATATACTGCTGTACTTTCTTGAATTGATTGTTTTGCAGGTTGAAGGAGCAAAAGGAACTCCAAGAGGGTTTGGACCCTGGCAAGATCTTCTCAAACAAAGGACCCCTAGGTACGCCCCTTATCGTATAATTTGCTTATATTAGCATTATTGCTATATAGAATGTGTGTTTCTCTGTATAGACAACCTCTGATCTGCTAGGGTATCAACCCAAGACCCTAGGGGAATTTATCCCTTAACAAGGCCACAAGTTGCATGTGAGGAGGAAATTGAAGAAAGAGAGGGATCAATGATAAAAAGGCTTCTAAGGATCAGTTCATAGATTTTTATTAGTTTGTTTTGGAATTAGTCTTAGAGAGGAGAATAGCATCAAGAGGAGAAAGCAAGCAAGGAAAGCAAGGAGGCAAGGAAAGTAAAGGAAGGACAAGTAATGCAAAGGAAAGCAAGGATCAAGGAAAGAAAGGTTGGATCAAGCAGCTTTAGGGGGAATTCTTGCATGTAACAGGTTGCATGTATGATTTCGTCGGTGATTTTGGAATACATGCTATATGCATGTGTGTATTGGATTTATTTATTGTCATTGGCATGTTTTTTTCCTGGTTTAACAGTGGTTTCAACCTTTCCTTTCCATTTTTGGATAGCCATGGTGTGATGGGATTCATTCTTGATTGAGATTTGGATTGCGGGATGGTTTTGGTTTTAGGTGAGGTGGTCTCAAGAAAATCCAAGGGTTGGGGGTGGAGATGGTTCTCTCTGGGAAGCCCTCAATAGGTGGGTGGAGATTTGAAAATTCCTCAAGGGATGGTGAAGGAATTCTAAGGAATCCAAGCTTGGGTTGGTTTTGTGATATCAAGACCGGTTTAGGTGAGATCACGATATGGTGACGGTGGAGGTGGTTTAACCTATAGATTCCCATGGTTGTCTATGGATTAGTCTATCCCATGAGATCCCACATTCATGCTTGGAATATGGCACGGGGGTGATTGGCTAAAAGAAAGATTTTGTTAAGACCAATCTACAGTCGGGTGGTACATGGAAGTCCCTGACTTGGTTGGATTTTGCATATGGTTAATAAGAGTTAAGTTCCTCTTGTCCTTATGAGTAAATTTATATGTTATTATGTGGATTTAATGGTTTTTCTATCATTGCTAATTATATGTCTATATGTTGGTTATAAGCATGGTTTTATGACATATTTAAGTATGGCTCTTATCATATTTTAATTAATGAATGCCTGGTTAATGAATGCATGACCTAAATGGCATCATGGCAGATATTTTTAGAAGGCATTGGTCCTTCTTGTTAAATCTCATATAAGTTTCATATCTCTATGTTCAGATGTGCATTCATGACATCTAGATTGAATGTTTACCATGTGTTTGACGAAATGTCTATCATGGTTAGGCTTGGTTAGGACAAGTCCTTGATCAAGTTTTGTATGAGAGGCTTTTTCTTTGTGTCATTTATTATTTTGGAAAGTTTCATCAAGTTCTAGGCAGTGGTATGGAGACTAGCCCTGAGAAAGTGGCTTAAATTTGCTGCTAGCAAGCACAAAACTAGTTGAAAAAGACTGTAGTCTCTCCCTTGTAGGATTATCGAGCAAATGGAGGCCTAGAGTCGTATGGATGCAACCTTGTGCGTGCAACTAGGAGTTTTGTTAGTGAAAAGGAAATTTGAATCAATGTTTGGGCACCTAGAAGGGTGGTTTAGCTCTTGGGGGTTTTGTAGCACCTGAGGGAAGTCAGTAAAGTCTTGGTTTGTTGACTCCACTTCATTAAGGTGATCTAAGAGGTTGAGTTATATCATAGTAGGCCTCCGCTCATGTTTACCCCGAGTAAGCCAGTGAAAGTGGATAGATATGAAAGGTGGCATACAGGGTGGTATCAAAGCATGGTTCAACAATTGGACTGGATGGGTAGAATGTGTTTGCTATGCATGCATATAAGTTGTATATGTGTTTGATGTGTGTACATGGTGATGGTCATTGCTGAAGTTGTGTTATCATGTAGAAGTTGATGATGTTATTGTTGGGATGTGTTTTTCATGAATGCATGTCGGTTGTATATGCATTTGTTATGCATGTCAGTGTCTATATGTTGTTATGCATGACTTATCATGGTTATGGTTATGCATGTATAGTAGGTCAAAGATGCATTGTGATAGTCATTGTTGCACCTTATCTCATCATGATGCTGATATTTTGGTTCAGATGGGGTAGGAAATGTGGATCAAAAGGTGAGGTTGCAGCACTGGATATCGAAGTAAGAGCAGATCTTCATACAGGTTTGTATGTTGGGCGTACTGATTTGTTGGTTAATGGTTGTTATATTCCTTGTGGTTATATGCACGCCTATCATATATTGTTGTTATGTTTATATATGCATGATAGATTCTAGTTAATTTTGGTCACATGCACGTGCGTTAGATAGTCATGTTTGGTAGATAACTTGTTGTTATATGAGTTGTGGCCATATGCACAATGAGTATGTTCATTGCAGCTAGTATCTTGATGTTATATGTGTCATGCTAATCTGGATTGGCCTGCATATGTTTATGGTTAGGATATTCAGGTATGAGTCAATATATTTGTGATATTTTTTCATGCCAACCCAGACTGGCTTATGCAGATGTGATAGTCCCCTGAGATACATTGAGGTATGAGTTTGATTATGTCGTTTAATTGGTTTATTTAGCATGTTATGTTTACATGTTGTTTGAATGTTTGGTTAATTGTATGCTATGAGTATGTGTCTATAAGATTTCATGAAGGAATGATCTTGTTCTAAGACGTTTGTACTAACACATTATGTGTTGAGACAATTGATATGCAATTGAGTTCAGAGTAGGTGATAGTTGTAGCATTATGATTAATGATTGTGAGTTGATTGTTGATTTTGACATGGATGTTAGTCTTGGTAAAGGTTGATTTAAAATTAATAGATATGATGTCTTGATATTTGGAACGTGTGACTGACATGTGTGAATAGTTGCAGGGAGACGTGATTGGAATT
Organism: Pinus tabuliformis; assembly: GCA_031772625.1. NCBI lineage: Eukaryota > Viridiplantae > Streptophyta > Pinopsida > Pinales > Pinaceae > Pinus > Pinus tabuliformis. The sequence continues at coordinate 1,478,016,446 of CM062818.1, forward strand.
AGTGTGACAAGGTAACAATTGATTTTTTTATATAGCTAATAGTTGGTTGATGTGATAGCACATAGTAAGACTTAATTGCAGCAAGCTAGAAGTTAAAAGAAAGGAATTGGGTGAGAATTCCTTGGGCTATGTTTGGAGACCGCAATACCAAACGGATGAGTGGTTGCATGAATATAGGAAGTCTTCTTAACCTTGATTATGTCTGACATTATGTAAATATGTGTTATATTCATGAAAATGTATTTGACATGTATAATAGTTGGTTTCCAGTTATCGCTAGATTTCTCAAGGAATTGGAGTCCCTTGAGAGATTATATATGTATGTGTTCAGTTACAAGTCAGTGTGTTGGGTACAACAAGGTAAGTTATCTGGTATATTGTTATATTCATTTATACAATGAAAATTACATATATATGGCAATATGATGTAGCGATTGCATGGAAAAAGTGACAGCCATGAAATATTGAAGAAGGCTTGGGTTGAGCTTTCCCTTGGAAGCATTAGGAACCATGGGGTTGAGTCATGGTGTTTGTTGCTAGTTTTTGCTTTCAGTGCTTTATGATTTTTTTTGCGCTTGACTTGCAGCTTTGCTTATTTATGGTGCATGGTCATGCCACTTTGTTGTGGTGTCGTATTGCTATTGGTCTTTCATGCGTTGCTTCTTGTTTGTTTCTTGTTATTTCCTTTTATGTTTGAGGGTATTGGGAATTGGTTGGGGAAATAGGAAAGTTAGTGGAGCTGGGGGAGAGATGAATGAAATCCAATAGGTATTTTAAGACCCAGATGAAAATCGGTGCATGTATAAGGGAAGCTGAAGGTAAGGATATGACAACTAGTTGGATTGGTTGGGTCCATTGGTGTAAATGGACAGTGGAAAGATAGTTACGAGAAAGGTAACCAAGAGAGGTAAGGTGAATGGATTGAGGCATAAAATGCCTTGGTTATGTTGGGAACTATTGTTCTCAATGTTGGCATGGATACAGGGAGTTATCATAACCTTAACCTTATGATATCTGGTAATAGTGTTATGATTAGGATTATAGTGATCTCTATATATGTATAGATGTATGTATGTATGTCGTTGTCTGATAGGTTCATCAAGTATCATGATTGTTTTATGTTAATGTTTACATGTATGTATGTATGTATGTATGTATTTCATTATCTGACAAGGTTGTCATGGATCATTCTTGTGGAGGAATGAATGCTTATGCAAGTGAATGACATGAAGAAGTTCCTAGAATCAAGTGGACATAGTAGCCTAGAAAAATATATGAGGTTAGTATCATGTGGATATGAATTGATATTACGTGTTTATACTATGCCTATGTTTATGTTATAGTAGGTAATGTTGAGGGATATATTAGCAGAATGAAAGTAGTGCGATATGTGACATGCTGGGACAAGCATGGATAGTGGAAAGACACTAGAAGTAAGGTTGCTTAGTAGAGATAGTGTGGTTTCTGGATGTGCAATACTATTGTTGTGTATATGTTGTACGTGATGTACCTATGGTGTTGTGTGCATGTTTCATATATAATGTTGTGTGCCTATTGCATATGTGGTATTGTGTACATATAGTGTTGTGTGCATGTTGCATATATGGTACTATGTACATATAGTGTTGTGTATGTGTTGTATATGCGGTGCTATGTACATATGGTGTTGTGTACGTGTTGTATATCGGTGCCATGTACATATGGTATTGTGTATGAGTTTTATATGTGGTGTTATGTACCTATGATGTTGTGTATGTGTTGTATATGCGGTGCTATGTACATATGGTGTTGTGTACGTGTTTTATATCGGTGCCATGTACATATGGTATTGTGTATGAGTTTTATATGTGGTTTTATGTACCTATGATGTTGTGTATGTGTTGTATATGCGGTGCTATGTACATATGGTGTTGTGTATGCGTTGTATATGTGGTGCTATGTACATATGGTGTTGTATGCATGTGGTACATGTGGTGTTGTGTGCATGTGGTGTTGTGTACATGTTGCACATGTGGCTCTGTGTGCATGTGGTGTAGTGTAAAATAGGTGTTGTGTACACGCTATGCAAGTGGAACTGTGTACTTGTGGTATTGTGTTCACGTCATACATGTTGTGTTGTGTATATTTGGTATGGTGTTACAGGTATTGTATAGTCATTGTTTCATGACATGTGTACTCGTTGTGTTGTACTCTGTGTATGTATATGTATTGTTTTGTACACCGGGTCTAGGTGTATGTGTTGTGTTTTACAACGAGTGTAGGTGTATGTGTTGTGTCGTACACCAAATGTAGGTGTATGTATTGTGTTGTACACCGAGTGTAGGTGTATGTGTTGTGTTGTACACTGAGTGTAGGTGTATGTATCTTTTTGTACACCAGGTGTTGGTATATGTGTTATGTTGTACATTGTGTATGTGTATGTGTTTTACAGTGTGATGGGACAAACAGGTATGGGAATCTCTGGGCCCTTGTTGTTTCTATTGAGGGTTGAGGCAGTTTAGCCTCTAGATGGCCTTGTTGATTGATATTGAGGGTTGAGGTGGTTTAGTCTCGGGATACCCTTGTTGCTATTGAGGGTTGAGGTGGTTTAGTCTTGGGATACCCTTGTTGTTGATATCGAGGGAGGAGGCAGTTTAGTCTTTGTATTCCTTTGTTGCTTAAAGAGAAAGCATTGGGTGCTAGGTTTGGAAACTGATTCAGTGTGTGTACGGAAAGGATAAAGAACAAAGGAAAAAGTAAAGAACCATTTGAAATATACATATCAATATTTTATTTCAGTTTTAATTATGCATGTGATCTATGATTCTAATTTATGATGGTTGTGGGTTGATCTAACCAGACGCGACATGTTTATACATGATGATTTAGTCCAAGACGCTAGTTTGACTTGTTGTGAAGGGAAGTAAACAGAATGGAATGTGTACTTTGTTGATGGGCCACCAATGAGGTATGATTTGAATTTAATTGAATTTATTTTAATCTAATGGAAGCTATGTGCTTGGTACAAAAAAACATGAAAATTCCCTATTGGGTGGTTGAAACTGACTACAAGAATTAGCAGCAAAAACAAAAGGAATTGGAACATGCAACATTATGCTGGTAAAGGATTTCGGGAGCGGGGCCATTGTGGGACACTGGTACCCAATAGTTTCCATTGATTTCCATGCGCATGCTATGAACGATATGATGGTTTTGAGGTAGGGATATGCCTTGGTTTTTGGACCTTCCAATGCGAGGAAACCTTTCAAAAGGATGGATCGCCCGAGATAGAGGATGTCAGGGGACTTGGAAGGTGAGTGACTGCACAGAAGAGGATGACTAGATTTCTTGAGGGACTATGTAGTAGAGAAGGGAAGGTCGGGGAATGGATTTGTTTTGTTCATTAGCATTGCCAGATGGAATCAGATGCACATTGGGAGTGTGCCTTGGAACAATGAGTCAGTAACTGTTTAGTAAAGGACATGTAGTGCAAGGATCATAACGTTGGACATTGGATGCATATTTGACTTTGGAAGTGGATTCTAGACTTCCTAGGAAGGAGGTGAATCCTGGTATTACTTTGAGGGTGGAGGTGTGAGCCTCTAGACTCCCTTGTTGTTGATGCGAGTATCGTATCCTTTTATTTTCTCAGTGAGAAAATGTTCATATGTGTATATTATTGTAAATATTATGTCTATTTGAATTTATAAAACTCCATAGACAAGATAGTTATTTGCTGGTTGAAGAAAATGTGCATAAATATATGTGTTTGTTATTGTAAATACCATAAAGAAATTTTTTATAAATCTCCAATAAACGGTATGATTGTCATGTTTTCAGCAGGTTGTTTATTGTAAATACTGCAACGAGCTGAGTTATAAAGCTCCATGGGCAATATATTTTGGTTTTAGTAGTTCTTTCTAGTTGTAGGTGTCATAAAACACTGAGGACGGTGTTCCCCTAAAGGGGAGGGGTCTATAACAACCCCAGGTTAAAAGTTCATGTAATAAAGGTTAATAAATAAGACCAAGGTCATGGGACATGTATTCCAAGCTGAATGTTGGGAAAACATCCTAGTATGTGTTCATTTAGTTTATTATGGCTAAGGGAAAATTGGAAAAGGCATTGGAAAAGGAAAGGAGGCATTAATTGGCATTTTATTGATCAAAATAAAGGAAACTAAGAGAAAAGTAAAATGAAAGGTCACATGTTGCATGTAAGGAGGAAATTGAAGAAAATAGAGGCCTTAATGATAAAACGACTTTTGAGGACCAGTTCACAACCTTTTATTAGTTTGTTTTGGAATTAGTCTCAGAGAGGAAAAGAGCATCAAGAGGATAAAACAAACAAGGAAATCAAGGAAGGAAAAGAAAGCAAAGGAAGGACAAGCAAAACAAAGAAAAGTAAGGATCAAGCAAAATAAGGTTGGATCAAGCAGCTTCAGGGGGAATGCTTGCCGGTAACATGTTGCATGTATGATTTCTTATCTGGTTTTGGCATGCATGGTATATGCATGTGTGTATGGGGTTCATTTGTTGTCATTGGCATGGGTTTTTCCTGGTTTGACAGTGGTTTCAACCTTTCCTTTCCATTTCCAAATAACTATGGTGTGATGGGATTCATTCTTGGTTGATCTTTGGATTTTCAAAAGGTTTTGGATCCGGGTGAGGTGGTCTTAGAAAAATACCAAGGGTTGGGGGTGGAGGTGGTTTTCTTTGGGAATCCCTCAAGTGGATGGAGATAGGAAAATTCCTTGAGGGATGGTGAAGGAATTTTGAGAAATACAAGCTCGGTTTGGTTTTGTGATCTCGGGACAGGTTTAGGTGAGATCATGGTATGGTGAGGGTGGAGGTGGTTTAATCTCTAGATTACCTTGGTTGTTTATGGATTGGTCTATCCCATGAGATCCCACATTCGTGATTGGAATATGGCATAGGAGTGATTGGTTGAAAGAAAGATTTGGTTCAGCCCAATCTATGGTTAGGTGGTACTTGGAAGTCCATGACTTGGTTGGATTTTGCATATGGTTAATAAAAGCCAAGCTGCTCTTGTCTTTATGAGTAAATGTATATGTTATTATGTGGCTTTAATGGTTGTTATACCATTATTAATTATTTGGTTATATGTTGGTTACAAACATGGTTTTATGACAAATTTAATTATGGCTCTTACCATATTTTAATTAACTAATGTATGGTTAATTAATTCATGACCTAAATGGCATCATGGAAATTGTTGTTAGAATCCATTGGTCCTTATTTTTAAATCTCAGATAAGTTTCAGATCCCTATGTTCAAATATGCATTCATGATCTGTAGATTCCATGTTTACCATGTGTTTGGTAGAATGTCTATCATGGTTAAGCTTGGTTAAGCCAAGTCCTTAATCAAGTTTTGGATGAGAGGCTTTGTCTTTGTGTCATTTATTGTTTCTTAAAGATTCATCAAGTTTTGGGTAGTGTCTCAAATCGTGTGGTAGCAGGCACATAATTGACTTAAAAGACTGCAGTCTCTCCCTTGCAGGCCTATGAGAGTGACTAGAGGCTTACAGTCACATGGATGCATGCTTGTGCATACGACTGGGAGTTTTCTTAGTGAAAAAAAAAATCTTACTCAGGGTTTGGGCACCTGAAAGGGTGGTTTAGTTATTGGGGGTCTTGTAGAAACTGAGGGAGGTCAGTAAAGTTTTGGTTTGTCAACTCCACTTCCTTAAGATGATCTAGGAGGTTGATTCATGTCATAGTAGCCCTCTTCTCATGTTTATCCCAAGAAATCTGGTGAAAGTGGGTACATATGAAAGGTGGCATTACATTCTCCTATTTCCATTGTTTTCATAAATAAAATGCTAATTAATGCCTCTTTGCATTGTCAAAGCCTTTGTCATTTCTTTTTCAATTTCCCCTTAGCCATAATAAAACAAATGAATAACCACTAGGATGTTTTGCCCAACATTCAGCTTGGAATATGTGTCCCATGAACTTGGTCTTATTTTTCATATATTAACTTTATTACATGAACTTTTAACATGAGGTTGTTATAGTCTTATTGTGAAAGTTGAAATTAATCATGTTGTAATCATATACACATTAATTATTACAAGTTCTAACACAGTGGATTTATATTGAAGATTATTTATTTTCAGTTCATCCATAGTAATTTTATTCATTACATTTATTGTTTCACCTATATCAATTAATGTGTCTAGGATTACAACATGATTAATGTCAACTTTCACAATAACACTGTAACAACCTCGTGTTAAAAGTTCATGTAATAAAGTTAATAAAGGAAAAATAAGACCAAGGTCATGGGACACATATTCCAAGCTAAATTTTAGACAAAATATCATAGTGGGTGTTCATCTTGTTTACTATAGATAAGGGGAAATTGGCAAAGGCAATGGAAAAGGATTTGAAAAGGAAAAGAGGCATTAATTGGCATTTCATTTATGAAATAATGGAAATAGGAGAAAATGAAGGTGAAAGGTCACAGGGTGCATGTGAGGAGGAAATTGAAGGAAATTAGTGGAAATTGAAGAAAACAAAGGCCTCATTAGTAAAAAACATTTTGAGAATCAATTCACATCCTTTTGTCAGTTAAGTTTTGGATCTCTCTCTCTATCATTTCTCTCTCATAGTTTTGCACACCTAGAGCATTCTTGGAGCACTGTAGCATTGGAGAAAGGAAGGAAAAGGAAGGACAAGGTAGGAAAGGGAAGCGAAGATCAAGCAAGGAAGAGTTGGATCAAGTGGCTATAGCGGGATTACTTGCATGTATCAAGTTGCATGTATGATTTCCTTGCTAGTTTTGGCATGCATGGTACATGCATGTGTGTATTTTGTTCTCTTTTTGTCATTGGAATGAGTTTTTTCGGGTGTGAAAATGGTTTCAGCCTTGCCTTTCCATTTCCACATAGCCATAGTGTGAAGGCTTTCTTTCATTTGGTTTAGCTTTGGATTGTTGGATGGTTTTGGAACGAGGTGAGGTGGTCTTAGGAAAATTCCCAAGGGCCTAGAAATCCCTCGACTGGTAATGGCAGATATGCAGTAAAGCCCGAGGGTGGAGATGGGAAAATTTCTCAAGGTATTGTTGAAGAAATTCAGAGGCATACAAGCTTGTTCAAGGCTTAGTGACTCCTTGACCAGTTTTGGCGGGATTGCAGTAAAGCCTGGTAGTGTATGTTTCTTTGTGGGCCTAGGAATCCCTTGAACGGTAATGGCAAGATTGCAGTAAATTTGGGTTGTATAGATGAGGGTTTAGGACCTAGAAATCCCTTGACCATCAATGGCGGTATATGTGGTAAATCCTGAGGAATCCCTGATTTTCTTTGTGACTGTCACATTCATGCTTGGAATATGGCACGGGGGTGATTAGGTGAAAGAAAGATATGGTTTAGCCCAATCTATGGTCGGGTGGTATGTGCACGTCCCTGACTTGGTTAGCTTTTGCATATGTTAATAAGTGTTATTTTCCTCTTGTATTTCATGAGTATTTATACACATTATTATGTGGCTTTAATGGTTGTTCTATCATTTTTATTATCATGGTTATATGTTGGTTATAAGCATGGTTTTATGACAAACTTTAGTTATGGCTCTCACCATGTTTTGATTAGTAAATGAATGGTTAATAAATGTATGAACTAATAGATGATAATGTAGCTATTGAGAGAAGGCATCAGACCTTCCTAACAATTCTCAGATATGTATGAAACCCCTATGTTCAGATAGAATTTATAACCTATAGATTACATGTTCACAATGTGTTCAACAAAATGATTATCATGGTTGGGCCTACTTAGGTCAAGTGCTTAAGTAAGTTTTGTATATCTATTTTTGTCTTGATGTATTCTATCTATCATTCTAGAAATTTCTATCAAGTTCTGGGAAAAGGTCTAGATCATAGCCCTAAAAAAGTGGCTCAAATATCGGGGTCGCATGCACAAAACTGAGTAAATTAGACTGCAGTCATTGGGAGAAAGGGTCATCCATGAAACTAGAGGGTTATAGTCAAATTTAGGTAGTGTTATGCTTGAGTCTAGGAGTCCAAGTTAGTGAAAATAGTCTAGCTTAGGGACTAGGCACCTAAAGTGATTTTTTAGCCTCTACGGGGTCCTATAGTTCCTGAGAGAGGTCAGTAAATTTTTGGTTAGAGTATTCCACTTCCTTAATTTTGCTTAGGAGGTTGAGTTATATCATAGTAACTCTTTGTCACATATTTACCCCAGTGGACCAATGAACTTGGGTAAGTGTGGGAGGAGGGTGTTACAGTGGTATCAAAGCATGGTTCAATACTTGGACTCGATGGGAGGAATGTGTTTGTCATGTATGCATGAAGGTTGTATATGTGATTGTTATGTATGCATGGTGGTGGTCTTTGTTACAATTGTGTTGTCATGTAGAATTTGATGATGTTTTTGTTGGGATGTCTTTGTCATGAATGCATGTCGGTTGTATATGTATTTATTATGCATATCAATGTTTATATATTGTTATGCATGCATTGTTATGGGCATGGTTGTCATTCATGAGTTCATGGTATGCAGTTGTTATTGTCATGCATGGTGTCGATATATTGTTACGATTATGATTATACATGTATCATGCTAATCTGGTTTATCTTGAAGACGAGATATCCTCCCCTGAACTATACAAGGTATGTTGGCTATGTTTATGTTTGGTTATCTGACATGATTTTCTTGCCGAAAGAAGAGGATCAAACATGACTAGAAAAATGGTGGATTAAAGTTCAGGAAACTCTCCCTACACATCAGATGAGCATCATGGTGATGAGTGCTCCCCTCACATAGTAGATACTTTGAGAAGTTTGAAGGAAAAAAAAAAATTTTTTAAAGCAAATAATGAAAAAATCATTTAGTCACAAGAGAAACTTGCTAGAGCACAGGAGAAACAAGAAAAGGTCAATGTAGTTATCCTTTAAAGTTTTTCATACTTTCAGAGATAGGGATTGCTTAGGGTCAATCATGGATAGGAGGACACTACTAATGGAGCCTATGTTAGCAGATCTCATGATGAGCACAGGTTGTACAAGGATGACCTTGTCAAGGATGACAAGTTCTTGGATAGACTTGATAAGAGAGGTAGTGGACATAGGTTCTACTCTAGTTCTGATTCAAGCAGGTAATATGGTCATCATCTTTATCATCCTTATAGGAGGAGTGATAGGGGATATTTTTTAGATGATTTCAAGAAATCTAATCCATATACATTTGATGGAGAGATTAAGAATCGAGAGGATGCAGAGGCATGGTTGCTTGGAATAAATAAATTCTTTGAGTTGCATGACTACAAAGAAAACATGAAGGCCAGGATAGTTATTTTCAGCCTCAAAGGGAAAGTGAACATCTGGTGTGAAGACATGAAGTGGGTAAGATAAATTAGGATAAAGGAGTTGAGATGGCATGAATTCAAGAGACTCTTACGGAAGAAGTACTTGTTAGAGACGTATTATGACAGTGAATCTAAGGAGTTCTATGAGTTGAATATGGGATCGATGATAGATGAGGAGTACATGACTAAGTTCCTAGATTTATTGACGTATGTACCATATCTTAAGGATGAGAAGGCCAAGGTTCAGATATTTGTTAGTGGATTACCATTAGCATTTAAAGACTAGATTAAGTATGATGAGCCTTGGTCACTTGAAGAAGTAATTGGAAAGTTGAAGTACTGTTACGAGAAATCAAATCGTAAGATAGAGTCCTAGCAAGGTTGGAAAGTGAAAGACAAGACTAAACGAAAATAGCCACAGAAGTGAACAAGACCTCAAGATGCAAATGAGAAAGAGAATGTTGTTCCTTAGAAGAAGTTTAATGTAGTTGGAAAGGGACATGGGTCACAACCTAGAGGGCAGCATAATAAAGGTGAGGGTAAGGGACAGTTGCAGTGTTGGATATGTGGCAAGGAACATCTCAAGAAGGATTTCTCATCGTATCAGGGTGGTAGGCCTCATATCTACAGTGCGTAGGAGGTGTAGACAGTTGGGGATGTTGGAAAGGGCATTCCTCCGATCTATGCAGCTTTGGATAACAAGGAGGAGGATCACCAAGTATCTACTATCGTAATGGACGCTAATATTTTTGATCAAGTTATTTCTACTTTGATTGACCCTAGATCTAATTATAGTTATGTTAACCCTGACTTGGTGGATAAGTGTGGTTTGAGAAAAGAAGTGCATGCAGAGTCTTGGTTGGCACAATTGGCTACAGGTACTAAGAAAAGAGTTCATCATTGGGTAAGATCTTGTGCATTTGAGCTACATGGTATGCATGTGTTAGTGCATCTGAGTGTACTTCCATTGGTATCATACATTATGCTTCTGGGTATGGATTGGTTGTACCTTCATAGGACCAAAGTGGATTTTTATGACAAGGCTATTGAGTGCCTAGATGAAAATGGATAAAAGAGAATATTGTAGGGTAAGAAGAAGGCTACATCAGTTAGAATGGTTATAGTTATGTAGACAAAGCACAGTCGTAGGAAAGGGTATGTGTTATTTGTGGTGAAAATTTCCAGTGATAAAGGTGACGATCTTGAGAATGTAGAAGTCTTGAAGAGGTACCTGATCTTGTAGAAGTTTTAAGATGTATTCCCAACATCTATTTCAAAGTTGCCTCCTCACGATGAAGTGGAATTTTCTATTGATTTCATACCAGGGGCAGTAATAGCATCAAAGGCACCATAAAGGATGAGCACTATAGAGCTAGTGGAATTGAAGTTGCATTTGAAGGAAATGCTTAACAAGGGATACATTAGGCCAAGTGTGTCACTTTGGGGTGCACGAGTGTTGTTTGTAAAGAGGATGGATGGTACTCTTAGATTATGCATTGATTACAAGAGGATGAACAAGGTAACCATCAAGAACAAGTATCCTTTGTCGAGGATTGATGACTTGTTTGACTAGTTGAAGGTGTTGTGGCCACCAAAAACCCCCCTCCTTATTTAGTATTAGCAATAACACTATGTAAGTGGGGACCCTTAGTCAAAAAATTCAAAAAATCAATTAGTGCTCATATATGTTACTCCTTAAGAGACATCTCATCGCGCTGAGAAAGATAGGGTATTTCCTTATGAGTCAAAATGATGAAATGTGAGATTGTGACGTGAACTCCATCGCGACGCATGCATTAAGAAAAAATCACATTGGAAAACCTTAAAAAATCGCCGATATGTGATATCGCATATCGCATCACGCAAAATTTCATAAAAGACACATAACGATTCAACGATTAAGCGATCTGCGATCTTGCGATACTGCGATCTGCAATCTTGCGATAGCGCGATCAAGAAACCTTGCGATAAACGAAAAATTGCGGTAATGCAGTACAACGAAATACGATACTACGATACAGATCACAGAAACATTCCATCACAGACTTTCCTAGCTCAATATTCAAGAAATTTTTTTCCATAAACTAAGAACTGGTTACGCGCTTTAATAATAATTAATGTATTATATGCTAGTTATTAATAAAATATGGTTTTGTGTTGTTCGAAGAGCCAGTTCACGTCAGGTGGCGTATTTTTGCATATCCGTAGCATTTAAAACTTTCCTGTCGTTATTTATTATCATTACTCTCTCCTCAGCTGTGAACTGAAGGAACAAAAAACAAAAGTTACACAAAGCAATGTGCAGGAAGCTTTGAGGAAAAAGGGTAAAGCTCCAATGTTCAAAGACAGAGAAAATACGCCCTCATAAACAGATACCACATGCAACAGAGCCGCAAATTCACAGAATGCTACCGAGCCATCCATTACAGATCTTTCATATACAGCCATGGTTGAAAGAGTACTGAAGGATGCTGATATCAACAGGCAGTTTAATGCTCAGGGTCAAGCGCTCACAAGGACATTATTTTTACAAATTTTGAAGCTTTATACCCGATAACGATGAAGAGGCGCAAAAGGAAAAAAACGCATCAGAGAAGCCCAGATCAAAGAACAGAGGCAATTTCCGATCGATGAGAAAATTGTTCGAGAAGGAAAGCCACTAACTGCTCAGTCACTTGTAAGCCCGAGAAGTGCAAGAAATCAATGGTAAAAAACAAACTGGAAATAGAAAGTTAAAGAAAAGGCAGAAGCAATCCAAAGGTTTAATCAAGTGAACTGAGATTATTACTGGACATACGCAGTAAATCCACATAGTCAGGGGATGACTCTCGAGTATATCATCGATTTTGCTAAGAAGATGGTGCCAGCTCTTACCAATTCTGTTTGCTTAGCTCAACCAAAAGCGGAAGACAGTCAGCCGACTCTACCCATGCAAATACTGAATGCTTGCAACATTAAGGAGCAAATGCAAAAATAGTTAGATATTAGATTTAATTTTTAGAAATAATTTTGTTTTATTTTTGCTTAAAAAAAGGGCGGTCATTTAAACCGTATCCTGAATCTGTGTAATTAAGTTATTTAGTTAGTAGTATTTAAACCCTTCTCATGCATTTAGAGAAGGGTCCAGAAATTTATCAAAAACTTGTCCTCAGAACATGCACTTTTGCACCCTCACGGGAGGTTTTGGTGAATGAATGGATCAAGATTTGTTGATGTTTGCATTTGATGTCTGCTACTCTTAGTGGATGTTAGAGCAAGGAGAGATAAATCATTGTCACTTGAAGCTTATGAGTAGGACTAGTCATAAATGGTACTTTTATCTCTTGACCATTTCTGCTTATATGTTAAAGTGATATATAGTTTTTAGTTGTTTATGTATTATTGCATGAATGCCTGAGTTATCATTTGGCACTTTTGTACGGTGATAGCTATTTATTTATGCTTGATGTATGAATGGCTCATTATGCGATATGTTTTTCACAACTGTCTCGTCTAACTTTTTATGCGAAGTGGTTCATCCTTATTGATTTCCTTTCTTATAATAGCTGAATGATCTTTATTACCAGTTTTTTTTTGAAATCTTTTTAGATCGCATAATAGAAGAATTACATCCTGGGTTAGTATAAACTTAGATGTTGCTGCTTATTAGATTACAATAACATAGCATTAGATTACAATTAGAATCAGAATATCTTAAATTAGGAACTGTTAGACCAGGAACATCAAACTCTACACACACACACACACTCATAGATTGGGAAAATGGTCCCATATCCCCAGTCAGACCTGCTATACCAAACGGATAAAGAGCTGCCAACCAAGGTCCGGACCGGGCGGGTATCCCCCTTGTTGTAGACTCGATTTTCGGGGCCTCAACATATTTGGTGCTAGAAGGAGGGCCTGAGCTATGAATGGCAAGTAAATCTAAATCTGAATACCATTCTAAGAGTAAATCGCCCTCACCATCTCCCCCAACTTCTCCATTACACTTAAATCCAGAGTTAGAAGTCGCTCGAGTATCAACCGCTGCTACAAACCCTGACATTTCAGAACAATCTACAGTTGAACTTCCTGAAGTCGAATCTCTGATTCACAAACTTCAGCGATTTTCCATTTCTCCTCAAAGGTCTAATAAATCTCAAGGCAGCGTGACTTCGCATTATAACCCTGCTCATCCCCTGACCAAGCTAAAGAGTGAAAAGTTTGGCGTTCAGCCAACCGAATTACCTCTTCCCACCAGGAAAAGAGCAAGGAAATCACCTAAAGAGTCCGACAGTGAGACTCTTTCGTCAACATCATCCATCTCAACTTCTTCACCGCAAAGTCAACCATCCACTCCACCACTTCAGATCATCATCCATTCGTCCACTGGAACCCCCACAACTCTTCCTCAGTCATCTACAATCGTAGTATCCTCATCTTCCCAGCCACAGGGATCATCTTCTGCACTTTCCACTGTTAGTAGCAAAAGAATGGCCCAATCTCCATGGAATAACCCTAGGGTAGTCTTAATGCCTGCACCCTTGAGTCAAATACCGGCCCATCCTGAGAAATGGCTGCCTAAATTTAATCTCGAGGCAGGCATGCTAGCAGAAGAGTAAATAAACAACTTATGCTATCCATTAATCTCAATGGGGTTACTAATGAAGATGCTGTCGTTCGACTCTTTCCTTATACTTTGCAAGGAACAGCCGGATCATGGTATTTTTCATTACCCTCCAGATCTATCACTAGTTGGGATATCTTCTAGGAGCAATTCCTGACCAAGTTTGGTGATGATGGGTCTACGACAATGTTAATCAATGACCTATCCAACCTTAGGGCTGAATCTAGAGAGCCTATCAAAGATTTCAATTTACGTTTCAATAAAATCCTAAACAAAATTCCTACTACTTCCCAGCCCAGCAAAGAAGTACAAAGTGAATGGTATATCACCGCTCTACCATCAAACATAGCAATCTTCGTGGACAGGGCTAATAAAACAACCTTAGCCGAAAACATGAAAGAAGCAATAGCAGTAGAGAAACGTATAATAGCCGTGGAAAAGAAATCCGTGATAGAGGAACGTAAATCCAAGAAAGTCACCTTCAAGGAAGACTCCAAGAAGAAACAAGCAAAAGATCCATTCGATTTGGAAGGATTGCAGAAAGTCCTAAAGACGATGTCCAATGAAATGGTCGGCATCAAAAAGCAAGTAGCAGAAACTTCTTCAAAAAAGCCCTACAGAGCTTTTAAAAGAGGCCCTTCAACGGATTCAAAGCCACCCAATGCTATTTCAAATGCTAAATCTGAAGAAGAGGAAGAGGAAATTGCCACTGAAGGGAAAACTGATGAAGAAGAGGTTGTGGAATTACAAGGAATGTGGGATTTCATCCTCCCACAAGAAGAAGATCAAGAAGTATTCCCAGTTAGCACACGAAGCAAAAATCAGTTCGATCCTCCCCAAACTATCCCTAAGCCAAAGAGCGCAAGCTCTGCAATAAAGGATAAAGTCGCAACAAAGAAAACGACATCTAAAGCGACTCAAACCAGCCCAGTCCAAGAAGATGAATCAACTCCATCTAAAACACTGATAGTGTCGAATGAAATGGAGTACAATATTATAGAAGATATGAAAAAGACTAGGGCCAACATCACCCTTTACGAACTGAGCAAGTTAAAGCATCAACAGAAGATAATGATGAAAGAATTACATGTCGTGCCAGTTGCACCTTTGCCTACTGCTGTACTTTCTCAAGCCTCTCATAACATGGGAAGACCTCCAACTAATGCGATCAATAAGATTGATCCAAATGACATCGCTCTAATTGGAGGAAGATAGAGATCTCATACTCCCCTGTTTCTCCTTACTTATGAAATTTTCAATAAAAATGTGCACAATTGTTTGGTAGATTTTGGTGCTTCATCCAATATTTTAGCAAAGTCAATATGTGCCAAGTTAAACGTTCAGTCGTAGAAATCCGCTGTGCGCATAGTTCAGCTAAATCGATCTCAAGTTGAAGTGATTGGTGAACGAAATCAAGTAACCATAAGGTTGTCATCCAACCCGAAGGTATGTCAAGTTATTGACATTCTAGTTGCTGATATTCCAGAATTCTATGGCTTAATTCTTAGCAGGGATTGGTCAGAAAAACTTCATGGGTACTTCGCAACTGACTGGTCGCACATGTGGCTGCCCTACAATGGTAAACCGAATCAAATAAAAGTTGAACGAGAACTACACCAGAAATACATAGTAACAGAGCTAGAGGGGGAGAATGAACCAGTAGCATACAACAGTAGCATTATTGGCAATTACTCGGTAGATTCTTTCCTCGGAAATTTCAATGCTCATGCGTCACCCTATTTAGAACACTCTGTTTTGTCCCAAGTCGAAAATTTTTCTCGAACTGATAGTTCGAAATGTATCAATTTTTTAGATAGTCCTGTAAATAAATCTTTGTTTTGGAAATTATTTTTTGATGGTTCTAGATCTAATGAAGGAGCAGGAGCAGGATGCGTTCTGATTAGTCCAGAAGGAGATAAAATCATGCTAACATGCAGACTCGAATTTTCTTGCACCAACAATACAGCAGAATATGAGGCTTTGGTCTAAGGGTTGTACAAAGCAATCGGGTTAGACGTCAAGTATCTTCAAGTTTTTGGAGACTCTGAGATTATGGTTAAACAGGTATGTAACACTATACATTGCTTATCAGGTCATTTAAAACATTATCAATCCTTAGTTCAATATCTGACTGAGAATTTCATAGCATTTAATATCTCTTCAATTCCTAGACTCCAAAACGCAAGTGCAGACATTTTGGCTAACGTAGCTTCTAAGCTTATTCCTTCAGAAGATTTTAGTCCAGATAGATTCTCAATAGAATTAATATTTAGACCATCCATTCCTAATAACATCACAAATTGGAGAGTATTCAATGACGATCCTGATATTGTAAATTTCCTCACATCTGAAGGATCCTACACCAATCAAATAATCGACGAAGACCAACATGATCAACAATTGCAACAAGATAGCACTAACAATGCTATACCTAAGTCGGTAGTCAAGTTAGAAGACTTGTACGATTTGAAGGATCGGTTTAAAAGGTCTACCAATTCAAAACTCCAAAGTTCAACCTTGAACTACGAATTAGTAAACCTAGGAACCAATGCCAAACCACAAAACATTAATCTAGGTCTCGGCCTAACCCCTGAAGAAAAACTAGCGTATATTCGTCTTTTGAGACAATATAAAAATGTTTTTGCCTAGAATTATGATGAACTGAAAATATACGACACTTCCATCATCCAACATACTATTCCCATGATCGATAATGAAAAACCTGTCCAACAAAAGCTGAGAAGGATCCATCCCAATTTAGAAAATTAGATAAAAACTGAGCTTAATAAGTTATTGAAAGCCAGAATAATCTTTCCCGTCAGACATTCTAAATGGGTCTCCAATATGGTACCTGTTAGAAAGAAAAACGGAGATATTAGGATCTGCATTGACTTTCGAAACCTTAACAAGGCCTGCCAAAAAGATAATTTTCCTTTACTACCTATGGAACAGATATTTCACGCAGTGGCAAGCTCAGAATTAATGTCTTTCTTGGATGGATTTTCAGGATATAATAAAGTGTTGGTACATCCTGATGATCAATTGAAAACCACATTTAGAACTAAATGGGGCACATACGCATATCGAAAGATGCCATTTGGTTTGATTAATGTTGGTGCCACATTTCAGAGAGCCATGGACATCACATTCAAAGGTTTAGTAAATAAATCTGTAGTAATTTATTTGGATGATATAACAATGTATTCAAAGAAACGAAGCGACCATCTTAAAGACTTGAAACAAATCTTCCAACGGTGTTTAAGGTATGGAATTTCATTTAATCCAAAGAAATATTTTTTCACATTAAGTGAAGTGAAAATTCTAGGATTCATAGTGTCAAAATCTGGTATTCACATAGATTCCGACATAATCAAAGAGATTTCTGAAATATCCTTACCTCATAACAAAAAAGCCATGCAATCTTTCCTTGGTCAGATCAATTTTGTAAAGAGATTTGTTCCAGATTTTTCACGAATCGTCTCTCCTTTGTAAGCCATGATTAAAAAGAATTCAAATTTTAAATGGGGCCAAGATGAACACGAAGCATTCAACCTGATCAAACAAGCTATTATTAATGCTCCATCGTTAGCAACTCCGAATTTTTCAGAGCCTTTTATTTTATATACATTTGCCTCAGATAGGTCATATGCTGCGATTCTCACTCAAGCAAATCAAGAAAAAGCGAAAGCCCCAATCTCTTTTTTCAGCTCAAATTTACAAGGTGCTGAATTAAATTATTCACACGTGGAGAAACAGGCTTATGCTATTTTCAAAGCGGTCAAATACTTCAGACCTTTCTTACTCAAAACCCATACTAAAATTATAGTACCGTTTCCAGCGGTAAGGAATCTTCTAGTACAGAAGGATGTGGGTGAGAAAAGGGCCAATTGGGTTACTGCCTTACAGGAATATGACATTGAGATTAAACCAGCAAACATTGTAAGAGGCCAAGGCTTTTGCAAAATGCTGGCTGGAGCGTCGCAAATTTCTGAAATTCCATCTGCAGAGGTACAAATGTGCGAGGTAAGCCTAAACGATGCAGATTCATTATACGCTGATATAATTTATTATCTTAAGAACAAGTATGCTCCTTCACACCTCGATCATACTAAGAAAAGAGCTCTAAGGTTGAAAGCCAAACAATACCAGCTCATAAATGATATTCTTTTTAGAATAAATTATGATTCTGTTCTTCTTAGGTGTCTTGAGAAATCTGAAGCTGAAAAAGTTTTGCAGGAACTCCACGATGGGCCAGCAGGCGAACACTATGCTGGAGATGCTATTGCACATAAAATCTTGTGCGTAGGATATTACTGGCCCATGTTATTTAAAGACTCGCACAGTTACATGAGGAAATGTCAAGTCTGCCAAACTACTGTTGGAAGACAAAAGAAGCCATCCTTTCCACTACATCTGGTTAACATTAACCAACCTTTCAGTCAGTGGGGATTGTACATAATAGGTGAGATCGTTCCTCACTCTTCTAAGCAGCATAGATACATCCTCACAACAACAAATTATTTTACTAAGTGGGTAGAAGCAGTTCCACTCAAGACGACTAATGCTGAAAATATCATTGAGTTCATAGATCAATTTATAATCACCAGGTTTGGATTGCCTTCCGCTTTAATGTTTGATAATGCATCATACTTTTCTAGAAATGCAATGATTGAATTTGCACTTAAAAGAGGATTCAAACTTAAATATTCGGCCAATTATTACCCACAAGGCAATGGGTTAGCTGAGTCCACAAATAAAAACATAATCAGGATTATCAAAAGAACAGTTGACCAAAATCATAAAAATTGGCATAAGGCTTTGATATATGCTTTATGGGTAGACCAAATAACGCAAAAAGCTTCTATCGGCACTTCTCTCTTTAATTTAGTTTATGGGAAAGAAGTGGTTCTTCCAACTCATTTGGTAATTCCCTTTTTGTCTCTAGTTCAATACATTGATGAAGTACCCACTTCCTCCTTACAGCTAAGACAAATGGAAATTATCAAATTAGAAGAACAACGAGAACAGGCTAAGAAAATGCATGCTCATCATCAAGCACTAGTAAAATCCTCTTTTGATTCAAACATAATGACCGGAAAAGATTTTCAGATGGGAGACTTAGTTTTAAAATGGGACAAGGCTCATGAAGAGAAAGGCAAACATACAAAGTTTCAAAGAATGTGGCTTGGTCCTTTTCAAATTGTAGAAGTCATAGGTCCATCAACGTTTGTGTTAGAGGATTTAGCAGGTAAGAGAGACTCTTTGCCTGTTAACGGACAAATTCTCAAGAAATATTTTCCATAGAAGATTATTCTTCTATTTTTGTAGAGTAGTTATTTTTCTTTTCATAATAAAACCAGTTGTGAGTAGTTACATTAGGCATTTACGAAAAAGACACCAATTCTCTTTCAAATTTTGAACTTTTCGCTTGTATAAATAGCAAATCTTTTGGAAAATTGATCTCTATTATTGACAGATACAGTTAAAGACTCTAGCCCAGATATGATACTAGTTTCAACTTCAAAAAAGTTTGATGAAAACAACCTTTAGTGAAGAAATTGTTTTATCTCAGTACAATGAAAGGTATCAATAACAAAATAAAGATTCTCTGTAGAACAGTTGTTTCCAAAAACTCTATTATTGTCGTCAAGAGCTATCTTAAAGAAAAAATGATTTCCTCCCTGCTAAGGAAATCATAACTTTTAGAGGAACAACCCAAGGATACACTTTATCTTGAAGAATAAGAGGTCTCATCACGAGCCGGCTTATCATAATCACAGATATTATAACTTGCTGACTTTTCCAATACTGTACACCACAACAGGGCAATGACTCAAGATTGTTGCAATCAAAAGACAAGGGGTCTCATCACGAGCCAGCTTGTTAAGCAAAGTTATAAATCAAGTGAATGACTGTGTCATAATTTGGCTACCAAACCAAGATATTGTTCTTCAAGAATAAAAAAGAAAATCAAAGCAATAAGTGTGGATATGGATTTTTTTTTGAAAGATGTAGGCTGCCTTAAGTAGGATACAGGATCATTGCTGGGTAACAGGTAACCCTGTCGAGGCTATAAACGCCTGCTGGCAGCAAAGGCTCTACCTACGACAAATGAGCATATTTAAAACTGGTTTACAGAGAAGACTTTGTTTTATCTTTACAAGACCAAGTAATGACTGATGTAAATACAACGACTAAAACAAATAATCAAAGTGGAAAATAGTTGAAACAAAATATCATTGACAGGTTAGAGCATAATGTACTTTATCTTTCCATAATAAAGTTTAATTTTCTGAAAAATTTTCTGTTTTGGAAGTTTAGAAAATTCAATAGAATAACAGAGATAACTGGTTCTTCCAAGTGAATCGCCAATTGTTGTGGCCACCAACAATCCCCCTCCTTATTTAGTATTAGCAATAACACTATGTAAGTGGGGACCCTTAGTCAAAAAATTCAAAAAATCAATTAGTGCTCATATATGTTACTCCTTAAGAAACATCGCATCGCGCAGAGAAAGATAGGGTATTTCCTTATGAGTCAAAATGATGAAATGCGAGATTGCGACGCGAACTCCATCGCATCGCATGCATTAAGAAAAATTCACGTTGGAAAACCTTAAAAAATCGCCAATATGCGATATCGCATATCACATCTCGCAAAATTGCATAAAAGACACATAACGATTCAACGATTAAGCGATCTGCGATCTTGCGATACTACGATCTGCGATCTTGCGATAGCGCGATCATGAAAACTTGCGATAAACGAAAAATTGTGGTAATGCAGTACAGCGAAATGCGATACAGATCGCAGAAACATTCCATCGCAGACTTTCCTGGCTCAATATTCAAGAAAAAGTTTTCCATAAACTAAGAACTGGTTACGTGCTTTAATGATAATTAATGTATTATATGCCAGTTGTTAATAAAATATGGTTTTGTGTTGTTCGAAGAGCCAGTTCACGTCAGGTGGCGTGTTTTTGCATATCTGTAGCATTTAAAACTTTCCTGTCATTATTTATTATCATTACTCTCTCCTCACCTGTGAACTGCAGGAACGAAAAACAAAAGTTACACAAAGCAATGTGCAGGAAGCTATGAGGAAAAAGGGTAAAGCTCCAATGTTCAAAGACAGAGAAAAGACGCCCTCATAAATAGATACCGCATGCAACAGAGCCGCAGATTCACAGAATGCTGCTGAGCCATCCATTACAGATCTTTCATATACAGCCATGGTTGAATGAGTACTGAAGGATGCTGATATCAACAGGCAGTTTAATGCTCAGGGTCAAGAGCTCACAAGGACATTATTTTTACAAATTTTGAAGCTTTATACCCGATAAAGATGAAGAGGCACAAAAGGAAAAAAACGCATCAGAGAAGCCCGGATCAAAGAACGGAGGCAGTTTCCGATGCGCGATTAGCGCCTAGCGCTAATCGCTGAGAAAATTGTTTGAGAAGGAAAGCCTCTAACTGCTCAGTCACCTGTAAGCCCGAGAAGTGCAAGAAAGCAATGGTAAAAAACAAACTGGAAATAGAAAGTTAAAGAAAAGGCAGAAGCAATCCAAAGGGTTAATCAAGTGAACTGAGATTATTACTGGACATACACAATAAATCCACATAGTCAGGGGATGACTCTCGAGTATATCATCGAATTTGCTGAGAAGATGGTGCCAGCTCTTACCAATTCTGTTTGCTTAGCTCAACCAAAAGCGGAAGACAGTCAGCCGACTCTACCCAGGCAAATACTGAATGCTTGCAACATTAAGGAACAAATGCAGAAATAGTTAGATATTAGATTTAATTTTTAGAAATAATTTTGTTTTATTTTTGCTTAAAAAAAGGGTGGTCATTTAAACCGTATCCTGAATCTGTGTAATTAAGTTATTTAGTTAGTAGTATTTAAACCCTTCTCATGCATTTAGAGAAGGGTCCAGAAATTTATCAAAAACTTGTCCTCAGAACATGCACTTTTGCACCCTCACAGGAGGTTTTGGTGAATGAATGGATCAAGATTTGTTGATGTTTGCATTTGATGTCTGCTACTGATGTTGCACTTCTGTACTCTTAGTGGATGTTAGAGCAAGGAGAGATAAATAATTGTCGCTTGAAGCTTATGAGTAGGACTAGTCATAAATGGTACTTTTATCTCTTGACCATTTCTGCTTATATGTTAAAGTGATATACAATTTTTAGTTGTTTATGTATTATTGCATGAATGCCTGAGTTATCATTTGGCACTTTTGTACAGTGATAGCTATTTATTTATGCTTAATGTATGAATAGCTCATTATGCGATATGTTTTTCATAACTGTCTCGTCTAACTTTTTATGCGAAGTGGTTCATCCTTATTGATTTCCTTTCTTATAATAGCTGAATGATCTTTATTACCAGTTGTTATTTGAAATCTTTTTAGATCGCATAATAGAAGAATTACATCCCGAGTTAGTATAGACTTAGATGTTGCTTCTTATTAGATTACAATAGCATAGCATTAGATTACAATTAGAATCAAAATATCTTAAATTAGGAACTGTTAGACCAGGAACATCAAAATCTACACACACACACTCATAGATTGGGGAACTGGTCCCATATCCCAAGTCGGACCCACTATACCAAACGGATAAGGAGCTGCCAACCAAGGTCCGGACCGGGCGGTTATCCCCCTTGTTGTAGACCCGATTTTCGGGGCCTCAACAGAAGGGAGAAATGGTGTTCTCAAAGATTGACTTGAGATATGAATGTCATTAGGTATGCATTAAAGAAGATGACATCTATAAGATTTCTTTCCAGACTCGATGTGGAAATTATGAGTTTCTTGTGGCTCCTTTTTTTTTAACTAATGCTCCAACTACTTTCATGTGCTTGATGAATAGTGTGTTGTGTCCTTATCTGGACAAGTCTGTTACTATATTAAGTGATGATATATTTCAGATATATTCTAAGAATGAGGAAGATCATGTCGAACACATAGCAACAATATTGAGATTGATAAGAGACCATCATTTGTATGCCAATATTAGTAAATGTAGTTTCTTTCAGACAAAGGTACATTACTTGGGACATGTTGTCTCCAAGGAAGGCATAGAATTGGATTTGGAAAAGATAAGAGTTATCATCGAATGGGCAGCTCCTAGGAATGTGGATGAGGTTAGATCATTCATGTGGTTAGTAGGTTACTATAGTAGGTTAATCACGAATTTCTCACAGATTGTCTATCATATTACATCATTACAGAGAAAAAGAATTAAATTTGAATGGACATAGGAATGTGCAACAAATTTTGAGCAGTTGAAACAAATTTTGACAAATGTTCTAGTTCTAAATATTGCAGATCTGGATAAAGAGTTTGTTGTTTGTACAAATGCTTGCAAAAGAGGACTTGGTGGAGTCCTGATGTAGGAGGGATAGGTGGTATGTTATGAGCTAAAGAAACTAAATGAGTACGAGTAGAAATATGTGACACATGATCTTGAGTTCATAATGATCATCTATGCATTGAAGATGTAGAGGAACTATATTCTTGGTAGGAGGTTTGTATTGATGAGTGATCATAATGGATTGAGATATTTATTTGACCAACCTAATATGAATGTTAGGTAGGCTAGGTGGTTTTCCATGATTAGTGAGTTTGACTTCGAGATCAGGTAGATTAAGGGTAAAGAGAACAGAGTTACATACACTCTTAGTAGAAGAGTACAGGTAAATCACATAGCAACTATGAGATCATATGGGATGGATTTATAGGATCAGATCTTACAGGCAGGACAACATGATGACAGGTATAGGGAACTTAGGCATAGGTTACAACAACAGGGTATAGGTGATCAAGATGTGGACTTTCATCTCATAATTGATGGTTTGGTTAGATTTAGGGACAGGATTTATGTGTCGGACAATGGTGAACTCAAGAAGGTAATCTTGAGGGAATTTCATGTTAAGCCATATTCAGGTCATATGGGATATCAAAAGACAATGACAATGGTGAAGAATTTATACTATTGGCCGAATCTGAAGAAGGACGTGGCAGATTTTGTGGCTATATGTTTGGATTGTCAATAGGTAAAAGCATAGTGCATGCATCCAAGTGGTCTACTATAGCCAATTCCAATTCTAGAGTGGAAATGGGAGGTTGTTTCCATGGATTTCATTACAATTTTTTCAAGGAAATATAGACAACATGATTCTATTATGGTTGTGGTTAATAGGTTGAAAAAGGTAGCACACTTCATTCCAGTGAAGTCTACTTATTCAACTAGTGATGTAGCACAGGTCTTCATTGTGGAGTACTAAAGAAGGTATGATTTTGGTAACTATTTCAACATCTTTTCATTAGAACTTACAAACCTTTTGCATCATGAACTAGGTAGATGATAAGGAATTGTAATAAAACCTGTGAGATTAATGTGCAAAACGAAAACATTGACAATTGTCATTTTCTTATGCAGGAAGAAGGAAAAACGAAAGACTACCGTTCCAAAGGAAAGGACGAGGCCAAGTTAACAGCTGCCCCTTTGACGGGGAACCGTATGTAAACAAGGAAAACCAAATCAAAGTGTATCAGCCCTGGAAAGGAAATGGAGATTTCGGATCGGTGCAAGAAAGTAAAGAGATAACTGAGGTTCAACGGTTCAGCGAATCCCTTAGGATCCTTTGATCCTGAGGGATCACTTCTTTAACTATTTTTACACCTAGACATCTCCGCCTTTACCATTATAAAAAGGGGCAACACTGTTAGCCCGAGGAGTCTGTTATGTTTTATGTAATTTCTCTTAAGATTGAAACTTTGATCATCGAGTCTCGTTGAGAACTGATCTACTGTAACTCTGTCTTATGCATTAATACAAACTTGGTTGCTATTTCATCTCTGAGTCTGAAATAACTTCAAGCGGTGGACCCCTGGAGGCTAAGGGCCCAGCCCTGGAGGAACACTTGCTCCTGTACTATTACTTTTGGTTTATGCGTGGTTTTCTTATCAGCATTATTTGGTAATTTGATATGTTCTGTTATTTTACATCACAGCTCTGTGACATCTAATTCACTGAGTAATATCATTTCCAAAGACAAAACCATTATATTAACTTTGCAACGTATTACTGTTCCTTTAAGTGCTGATATAATATTGCCGGTCTTTACAGAATACTGTTGCTATTCAATTATAGAGTATCTGTGTGTACACTTATTCATTGGTATTACTGAACTCGTCTTAGGGATTATGTTTCCGTGCGATTGTTGAATCTATAGACATTGTTGTTCCATTCTGAAATACAGTTGTATTCTTTATAACTAAGATTGATAACTGGATTACCAGGATCAGATTACTATTAAGGTGTGTCGTGTGTATGTATGTGTGGTTTTCAAGTGCTGTTCTATAGTCCATTATTAATCAGTGCTGTTCCATTTCTGTGTGTTGTTTAATTTATCCTTAGAAGTGGAGGATTGCCATTTGATTTCTGTAGGACACGATTATTGCATTTGACTTTATAGACTAAGGTGTTGTTGCTTATTAGACTTAATTGCTGTTACAGTTTCCTGGTTGCTGTTCCATTTCAGGTTTGTTGTTCCATTTCTTATTTGTTGTTCTATTTCTTATCTGCCGTTCCATTTCCTGTCATTTGCGTTATTTGGTGTGAAGAGCGATCTAAGGCTATAGTGAGCATTGACATTTACTGTCTGGCTCCCAGGTCGACGATCTGTTCCCTGATTTCCTTTAGTTCCATTAGTTTACAAAGGGATGAGTTACTGCTACTGAACCCTTGACTGATAAATTGCTTAGTTTTCTGAATGCATGGTTTAGTCTTTAAAAGTAGTTTGCTGTAAACAAGCATCCGTTTACTCTTGTATTCTTGAGCACTATACTACTAGCATTACTCTGGTAAATGATAGCCTCAGACTGAGACACTCTTTGAAATAACAAAAAGTTCCTGGATTGACAAACTAATGTGAGGTAATTAGAGGTGAAAGAGACCCTTTTTATAGCTCGACATTTTGGCGCCGTTGCCGGGGAAAGAGTGTAGCCATTTGTTTCTTTTCAGAGTAGTGAAAGAACCTGCTAGGGAAGAATTGGGTTTTGAAAACGAAAGGTAAGAACCTATGTGTGGAGCATGTAACAACCTTGCTCCCTTGCCCGCTTTCCTACAGATTTGCTGCTGTTTTGTTTTGTTAGAATTTAGCAGTTGATTTGTGTGCATGACTAAGCAGAAAAAGCCAGAAAAGAATTCCAAACCTCTACCCAGGCTAGAAAAAGCTAAGGGGCCGGTGACCCTTGGCCGATCAACCTTCATAGACAAAATCTTCAAGAAAGCAGAATCTCAGCCTTCAGTAGGACCCAGAAAAGCTATTTCTAGACAGCCTACTAGTTCCCTTCAGGTCACGGGATCATCATCTGTAGCCTTTGCTGAAGTGCATAGTCAAATTGAAGAGCAGGATTTTCATGAAATTGAAAATTCTACTCCAGAACTATTGCAAGAAGGGAATTTCAGCAATCTTTGTGAAGCAGGAGGATAGACAGGAGAAACTGAGGAACCAAGGTTTCCTCTTGGGACAACTCAGCCATTGAACATCCCAGACAAGGGAAGTGCTGCAAAAATCATTTTTGAAAAAACTCAATCTCCTCGGACATTAAGCACTCTCATTATCCCAGATAAAGGAAGCTCTATTAAAGCCATTCCTGTTAAAGCCATTCCCTCTCAACCTGGGAATACCCTCCTAGATATCCCAGAAGGTTATTGGCATATATTTTACCAAATGGCTCAAAATCAGCCAAACACCCAAACCTCTACATTATAGTACCCCATCGTGGATACTACAGCAAATGTGCCTATGAAAGCAATCCCTCTTCAACATATCCCTACATTCCACGGTCTTACATCAGAAGATCTGGATGCATTCCTATTTGAGTTCGATGTGCTGTGTAGGGGATATGATTACACCACCGGCCCCCAGAAACTGAAATTATTTCCCTCTACATTAAAAGGGGCTACTTTAAGATGGTTTATGGGATTAGGTGGCGGGGTTATAAATAACTGGGATCAAATGAAAGAATCTTTTCTAAAAAAATATCAGGACTATTGCACGTCTAGAGAACTGAAGGACGAAATATTCCAGATGGTAGCTAGACCAAATAAAACATTAGAGGAGTATGTGGAACGTTTTCAGTATAATCTTCAAAGATCTCCTTATGCATCACTACCTTTACCTGATAATGTGTTAAAAACATCATTAATTATGGGTATGAAGGAACAATGGATTGAAACATTAAACATTATGGGGAAAGGAGATATTTATCAGGAAAGTTTTGCTGACATTATTGATTTATGCATCAGGAGCTCGAGAGGTACCACAAGACTAAAACCGACAGAACATGATCGGTTTGTAAGAGATAATAAAATTTCGGCAGAAGGAGTAATGCGTGTAGAAATAGGCGCATTTGCTGTAATATCCACGATGGGGTACTGTAATGTAGAGGTTTGGTTGTTTGGCTGATTTTGAGCCATTTGGTCAAATATATGCCAATAACCTTTTGGGATATCTAGGAGGGTATTCCTAGGTTGAGAGGGAATGGCTTTAACAGGAATGGTTTTAATAGTAGAAACACAGAACATGATCATTACACTCCGTCAGGTCGGCTCCTATTTCTGGTGTTTCTACTATTAAAACCATTCCTGTTAAAGCCATTCCCTCTCAACCTAGGAATACCCTCCTAGATATCCTAGAAGGTTATTGGCATATATTTGACCAAATGGCTCAAAATCAGCCAATCACCCAAACCTCTACATTACAGTACCCCATCGTGGATACTACAGCAAATGCGCCTATGAAAGCAATCCCTCTTCAGCATATCCCTACATTCCACGGTCTTACATCAGAAGATCCGGATGCATTCCTATTTGAGTTCGATGTGCTGTGTAGGGGATATGATTACACCACCGGCCCCCAGAAACTGAAATTATTTCCCTCTACATTAAAAGGGGCTGCTTTAAGATGGTTAATGGGATTAGGTGGCGGGGTTATAAATAA
Source organism: Pinus tabuliformis (assembly GCA_031772625.1). Taxonomy (NCBI): domain Eukaryota; kingdom Viridiplantae; phylum Streptophyta; class Pinopsida; order Pinales; family Pinaceae; genus Pinus; species Pinus tabuliformis. Next base: position 1,478,044,402 of record CM062818.1, read on the forward strand.
CTGGGATCAAATGAAAGAATCTTTTCTAAAAAAATATCAGGACTATTGCACGTCTAGAGAACTGAAGGACGAAAGATTCCAGATGGTAGCTAGACACTACAACAAAACAGGCAATTTACGCCAGATTTAGCACCAAATTTTAGTGTATTTTTCTCTCCATTGGGATGAGTATCCTGGCGCTAAATCTGGCTCTATTGTACAATTTTTAAAGTGTCCTTTTTTGCACCAAATTTTGCATAATTTTTTCCATCATAATTTGCCCCAAGATTTGTATTTGGTTTTACAACAGGTTTTGCTTCTAGTTTTGTGCCATTTTTTGCATCATTTTTTGCTTCCTGTTTTGTGCCATTCTTTGCTTCTATTTTTGTGTCATAATTTGCATCAAGTTTTACACCATCTTTTGCATCTAATTTAGTGCCTTTTTTTGCATCAAATTTGTGCCAGTTTTTTCATCTAGTCTTATGCCATTTTTTGCTTCTAATTTTGTACTTATTTTTACATCTATTTTTGCACCAATTTTTCTGTCTTTTTTTACACCATTTTTTGCATCTAATTTTTCACCATATGTTGAATCTGATTTAGTGCCAAATTTTTCATCCATTTTTGCACCATTTTTTTCGTCCACTTTTTCATTTCATTTGTCTCTCTTTTTTGCATCCTATTTTATAGCTAATTTTGCATCATTTGTTGCATCCAATTTAGCATCATTTTTAATAACATTTCTTGCATCTAATTTTGCATCCTTTTGAGCATCTAAATTTTCACCCTATGTTGGACCATGTGTTGCGTCCACCTTTAAATCTCATTTTGTGTCTAATGTTACATTCAATTTTGAGCCATTTTTTCGTCTAATTTTGCATTTGTTTTTGCACCAAGTTTTGAATCATTTGTTGCACCTCATTTTGCATCCAATGTTGCATCCAAATTTGATCCATTTTCATGCCCATTTTCACACCATTTTTTCTACATTTGTGTCCAATTTTTCACCATTTTTCATGTCCAATTTTGCACTTTTTGGTGTCTAATTTTGCATCCTTTTTGGCATCCAAATTTACATCATTTTTTTTGCCACATTTTGTGTCCACATTTGCATCTCATTTTGCATCTAGATTTTAGTTTGAATTTTCATCTAGTTATGCATAATTTTTGGCATCCTTAATTTCACCATTTTTAAGTCCCATTTTGCTTCTTGTTTTGTGTCTTTTCTTACATCCTTTGTGCACCCAATTTTGCATCCTAATTTTACACCATTCTTTGCATCCTCATTTTAGTGTCCATTTTTTCATCCCTGTTTGTGCCCAATTTGATATCTTTTTGTATGCCCTATTTTGTTCCCTTCTTTGTGTCTAGTTTTGCACCCTTTTTTAATTCTACTTTAAAACCCTTTTTGTCTCATTGTTTTCATCTTGTTTTGATGGCTAGTTTAACATCCAATTCTACTCCCAATGTTGCATCGATGGTTACATCCACTTTTGGCTTCTTGTTTAGAGTTTTACTTTTACTTCCATTTTACTAATTTTATTACATAGTGAAATATTACAGTTTCTAGATATCATTTTGCTGTAGGATTTAATGCACAGTTATATGAACATAAAACCATCTCAGTTTATCCCAGAAACCTAAGATAGACTGATTAAGAGAAAGGTTGTTCTAAGGCTCAGGATTCTTAGTAGATCAAGATGTAGAGTATAGATTAAGAAAAGAAGAATGAATTCATGTGAGTCCTCGCATGCAGGTCTTGTTGGAGTTTTTAGTGTAGCTGGGTAATGCTCCTAGATAGCTCCAAATCTCGGTCTTACACACAATATAGAGAACAAAGAAAACTTCACAACATAATATCTTGATAATTGAAACTATCATAAATATAAATATTACTGAATAAATAAATATAAACCAAAATCCCATACATTCATTAGTTAAATAGGATAAGTAAAGAATGAATAGCAGCATATGGAAAGAAGAATAACTAATCTATATTAATAAAGGAGTTGGAGGAAAATTACAACCGTCAGATGCAGTTGCAACAACACCTCCCCCAACTCCTAGCTCCAAAACCATCCTCTCAAGATAGATCTCAGTAGTGTGACAATACAGGAATTCCCATCATTTCCTCAATGGCCAAGCCTCTAATATATAGGAAAGTGAAGGCTATGAAGATTTCCCAAATTTCTCATTAGTTCAATTTTGGCAAAAGCTTTTGGGTGAATAATGTTTCCTCATATAAAAATGGCATTTTCCACATTTTAGATGCTTTTGTGCTTAGGAAAAAGCTTCCCCATGCTTTATGGCTCTTTCCCACTTTTGTATGCTTTTGATTTTTAGGAAAAATCTAAAGATGAGGATAAAGAGATCATATTCCAATTTCCACCATATGAGTTTCCGAAAGTGAACAAGAGTGTCAAATTCTAGTTAACTCGAGCTTTTTTCCTCGCATTAGAGGAATTTTCATTTTAAAATGTTAACATTGAATTTCCATGTCATAATGTGTAAGCCAATCAAAATCCTTTAAAATTTAAAAGACATATAGGTGTGACTAGGCAGTGGATTTTTTTAATAATATAAATTACCTAACTTAACTATGAATGGTGCCCAAGTGACCCAAAAATATATTGAATATTAAAAATAAAATTAATATCTTAATCTATAAAAGTTAGAATATCAAGAATATTTTTAATGAAGGGTAAATCATGGCGTGTTAAATAAATAAATTTAAATATAAAATCCTAAATCCTAAATTTAATTTAAATTTTGTTAAATATTGTATTGATAAATTAGTTTAAATGTAAAATATAAATATATGGTTATTTTAATAAAAGTGTATTTATTTGAGTAACTTAAATTTAAATTTAACTTAAATTTATATTTTGAATTTTCCTTTTAAATTTAAATTTTCTTAAATCTTGTGTTAATAAATTAATTTCAATATAAAATACATATAGACGATTATTTTTGATAAAAGCGACATTTATTTGGGTAATTTAAATTTAAATTTAAATTTCCTTTAAATTTTGAATTTGTTTTTTTTATTTATTTAAATTTACTTTTTAATTTAAATTTTATTAAATCTTGTGCTAATATATTAATTTAAATATAAAATACATATACAATTATTTTGATAAATGTGACATTTATTTGGTCAATTTTAGTAAAAGAATAATAAAAATGATATATTAAAAAATTGTCTACATGGCATTATTTTATTAGTTTCTTATTTTTTTCTTAGGTGGTTATTTTTTGAGTTGAAAATTCCTCTAATGTGAGAATTTTGGTAACAAAAGTTAGATGAAGGGGACAACTTGTTATAGACTAGGATACCATGGTCCTCATGGTACATAGCTTGTATTATAGGCTTGTATAGTTTAGGAGAAAGGGGTATTTCAACCAACAACATAGTATTCTCCTCCAAGATGATCAGGTGGTATTTTCATGTATAAAACATTTAAGAACATATCACAATTCAAATTCATAACTTAGTATTTGTAAACAAATTTAGGGGTAATTGACAACATTCATAAAAAATATAACAATATCCTCATATATAACAATTCTCCATCAAAAAATCATTGACAATTTTCAATATACATATATTACTACTAAATCAACATTTATCATAGATATCATTATTCCAAGGTAAATTCACAACATTACATCCAAAAATAGTAATATCATCATACATAATCATTTTCCATAAAAAAGCATTGACAGGTTTCAACACATATGTAAAGTAACAAGATAATACTAATAATATCCTCATCATCTTTAATCAAATCAACTAAGATTCAAATGTGTGATTGTTATATCAAAATATTTCATGAACACCATTATTCTAAGGTAAATTCACAACATCCATCAAAAGAGAGTAATCCCATCATACATAATAATTCTCCATCAAAATAATGTTGATAATTTTCAATATATACATAAAATAACAAGATAAAAATGATAATATCATCATCATATTTAATCAAATCAACTAAAATTCAATGTAAGATTACCAAATAAAAATGTTTCATAGATATCATTATGTTAAGGTAAATTCACAACATCCATAAAAAAATAGGAATCTCATCATACAAGATAATTTTTCATAAAAAAATTGTAAACAATTTTCAACATATTCATAAGGTAGCAAGATAGTACTGATAGTATCATCATCATTATTCAAATAAACTAAAATTCAAATGTATGATTACCATATTAAGACATCCAACTAAATATAAAAAATAATGCATGGCTAGCTAGCACCACGAAAATCATAGTCAATCTCATCCTCATGATCATTTCCATGATCATTATCCTGACCATCCTAATAATATCATCCACATAATCATCACCAATGCCATCGCCATACTCATCATCATCATCTTGGATATATGATGTAATCTAAACATAGTCTATATCATCATCTTCGTGGTCATTACCTATAGTGTTATGGAAAAAAAATCAATATTACATGTTAGTACTAATTCTATAGCAAAATGCATATTTTTATTACAATGCTAATAATAAAATGAGGTAGGACATAATAACATTTAATAGTACTAAAAATAAAATGAAAATATGGCTTAAGATATATTGGAGATCGAACTAATATTACACTTGTAATTCCATTAAGTAGTAGAAGCGTTTTTTAATCCATATGAAGTAGGTACCCATTTGTTCTTCATATTATATTGTGAATGTTTCTTATGATTTACATGCAGAATTGGTAAATTAATATTTAATCGAAGCTTTATTTCAAGTTACAATTGTAATTCAGATTAGAAATAAAAGAAATTTTAACAAAAAATGAATTCACATGAAAAAGTAAATTGTTTTTAATGAAAAATAAGTCGCATACAATATGAATGTCACATGAAATATTGAGTTGTTTTTAATGCATGTACTTTTCTCTATAATAAGATGGATCCTAATGTTCGTTCGAGAACAAATGCTCACAAATAATTACTGCATTTTATCCATTATCACACTTAATCCATTATACCTAGTGACGACAATGATTCCATTCAAATTGCTTTGAACTCCCTAAATATAATGTAAAAGAGAAAACTCCACGACCACGACCATGACCGCAACCCCCTCCTTTGCCTCGTGCACCATCAAAGATAATGAACTTGGAGTTATGACCATGATAGCAACCCCTCCCTTGCCTTGTGTCCACCATTAGAGGCATTGAACTTGGAATTAAGAGTACTCATGTTTTATTTGCTCTAATTAATCTCCAAGGAATCAAAACTTGATCAATATATCAAGGACTCCATCAAGGAATAGATATATCATAAGAGAAGCTCAATAGGCTTTGCCAAAAGAGTGTGAAATAACACTTATCTCTGTTTTATGAAATAACTCGAGTGAGTGGAATGAATGGTGGGAAACACTTACCAAGGAAAGGAATATTTTTGGTCCGTCCTTATTTCTATTATTATTTTTGCTTCTTAGAATGGAGGGAAGTGTTTAAAAAAATTCTAAAAAATATTTTAAATATATATATATATTCTTAAATTTAGTTTTTTTTAAATATATATTCAGTTTTGTATTTTTTTATTTTCTAAAAAATATATATTTAGTTTCTGGTTTTTTTTTTTATAACAAAAAATATAATTTCTTTTTATAAAAATGGATTTTAAACATCCATTCATGCTAAATTTTTGATTTTATGATATATGTTTAAATTATATATAAAGCCATGCATTGCGTCGCTGAGATGGGTATTATACATCTCTTCCTTGCTAAGTTACAGAATGTGCTTGGGTTTTCTTAATGCAATAAAATTAATTCTTCTCTTCATTATATATTCAGATGTTCAACTTGCACCTAATAAAACAATAAAGTTAAAATAGTTTTGCCTTTGTCCTTTGTAGATTTCTTTCCCCATTAATCCTTGCCTTAATAGATTAATTGTCTTATGGTGGCCTTGAGTGGTCACTCCCATTAGTTGCATGCTTTTTAGTTTTATGTTAGTGACATTTCTTAGGATTAATAGCATGTTATTTAATTTATGAAAATGTATTATTTTCCATATCATTGTTAAATATTAATATTAAATATGCTGGTTCTGAACATGGTTTAGCAAAAAGTTCCCAAAAGGTTTATAGATTGTAATTTATAATGTAATGCTTCATTGCTTGATGAAATTGTTTTGAATATTTATTTTTTAAAGATTCATTGATTGATGAAATTTTTATGGATATTTTTTTTAGTATATTAACTTGTATGTGATAAAGTCAAAAGTCACCTCTTTTTGAGATTTTCATTGGTTAATTTCCCTTAAGGCTATCAAGTTCACCATTTAGTCCCAGGTTAAGGAAATATAGGAGTCATGAAGTGGCATTGTCCAATAACTTAAATCTTGGAACATGTTTTTTTTAGTCACATTATACTTCCTTTCTAAGTAAATTCTCCATGAAAATAGTCTTATGGAACATGAGGGCCTCAATAGTAAAGGAAAACAAATACTCCTAAAATAAAAATGGTACGCAAAGCACCCATCAATAATGTTGATATAAGAAATAAAAATATTAAGTGAGGTTCTACCTCATATAATTAGAAAATGGGGAAGGAATTTCCAAGTAGTAGTGATTGATGATTAGATATACTTGTTTGGAATGGCTATTATTTGGAATGATAAGGACATCAAGGTTACCAATATGTTTACCTCTTTTCACATTATGACAATATAATTTTAGTTAATTGACATCTAGGACTACTACCATGTATCCAATGTCTATGACTCCAATATCACAAATGGAAAACCTCTATTTCTCAATTCTATTTCAAGCACAAGTAATTTATACTCCCCATCTACGTGGATTATCGAGAGTGACTTCAATATTATCAAGTGTCTCGAGGAAAAGAAAGGATGAATCAAAATGTTTACCAAGAGATTTTGTAAGATATACCATCAAGGCCGTAAAGTAGTATCCATTAAATTTCTCAAGCAATGAGTCTCCAACCCACACATGTGGATTAATGACATGGAATACATGTGTGTGTGGTGACCAACTTAATACACTATTCTAATAACTCCACAAACTTAAGTATTTCATTCTGTCACATGATTGACCGTAGTGTGACATAAGTAAACCAAGAGTAGACATGAAACCCTTAGGCAAGAAAAATTCCCTAGATCCTCAATTAGGTTCTTAAATGATGAAGTGAAATTGAAATGGGAAAAGAGGACTTCATGATTTAACCATCACAAACATATGATCAAGTGTGACTAGGAGTGTATATATTCATATGTTTTCCAAAGAGGGTGTGAATACATGAGTTACCATTCATTGGGGCTTATTTTTCTTTCTTTTGATTTTTCTTATATATAGGACTTAGGGAATAAGGTTTCCATAAGTTTTGAACAAATCATAGATATAATAGTTACATAAATTTTCACTTTAACCTTAGAGTTTAGACTTAGATAAATCATTATAGTGTATCTTTAATGATTTTGGCTTTCACTTTTTGATTTTCTTTCATCACAAATGACAAAAGGGGAAATATTTTGCCACAAATATATGAATTCTCAATCATAAAGGTGGCACGCGATGAAAACAAATTAATGATGTTATTCACTATGAAAATGATGGGTATTCTTGAGAAACGCTTATGCTTGTGGATGTCTCCTCCCTGGTTGAGAGGGAGTGAGCATTGACACCATATTATCCATTTTTCATGTACTATGGCCGAGAATGACAGTCATACGCCTACTAAAGACACTAGTAGGGAGAATGGTGGATTAGATAAACATCTGGGACCAATATTCTGTGAGAACCTGTGCTTTGACTAGGACTAACCGCCATAAGTCAAGTACATTAATACAAGATAAGAATAGTCATGAGGATCGACATTTCCTGGTGTCAAATATTATGACAGTGGATTAGGAAATGATCATGCGAGGACATGCCTGATGAACATCCTAGTGCAGTAAGTGCCTAAAGAGGTAGTGGTGTCCAAATTTATGCCTCTCAACATTGTGTTATGATCTAATGGAGAGATATAAATTGTTATTCAAGGCCTTTCTATTTTGACAATGTTGGCTATGATGATGTAAATCATCATTGATGTTTATCAATCCAGATCCCTTCTTATATGAATATTTCAACTTGAGAGTACTTTTTTGTCTCATTATGAATATCTCCCTAGTTTAGAGGGAGTGTCATCATCTTCATTATAATCATCATCACCACCATCAATCTCATCATTGCATTATCATCATAATCACCATTCATGTCGTCATCATCATCATCATCATCATGATTATGGACATTTTCATCAATTTTTCATAATTATAGGCGTCGTAAGAAATATCATCAACCCAAAAAATATTACGAGTGCTCAAAAAGGGTTGTTAGGACACATGATATATGCAAGAGAAATAACAACTTTATTTTTTAGAGATGATCGATGATCATCATCATCACTACCATTATCATCGTCATTATAATTTTCATCATCCCCATCATCATAAATAATGTAATTTCTACCATCATTGTTGTCAACTTCGTCATGAACATCACAATCATCATTCATGCCATTATTGTTGTTGATTATGACCAAGATGAAAATAATGATAATGATGATCAAATGATGATGACTTGGAAAATGAATATAAAGATAATGATTATGATTATGACCATGACAACATTTTAAAATTGGAAAGATTGTCCAAGGTCACTAGCATCGCCATAATCATTGTCATTATAACCCCCATCATATTTATCATCATTTTGATTATCATAATAATCACAATTCATGTCATCGTCATCATCTTCATTATCATCATCGTCATAATGATTGACATTGTCATCAGTTGTTCATAATTGTTAATGTCATAAGAAATATCATTAATGCAAAAAAAAAATGTGTTGGAAAATGGATGCAAAAGTAAAAAAAAATGGGGGCAACAATAGACGTAAAATTGGATGAAGAGTGGACACAACATAAGTAAATGCAAAACAAGACAGAAAAATTGACACAAAAGTGGATGAAAAAGTAGTTGCAATAGTTGATGCAAACTTGGACACAAAATAGGATGCAAACATGGATGAAAAGGTGGAAGAAAACATGGGTGTAATAGTAGGCATAAAAATTAGCATGAATTGTTGTGAAATAAATGGGGATACAACAATGAACAAAAAAAAGACACAAACTTGGATGCAAAAAGGAAGAAAAATTGTATTAAAAAAAGGATGTAAACATGGACCAAACATGGGTGCAATAGTGGACACAAAATTACATTCAAAATTGGATGCATCAGAAGTGGATGTAAAAGTAGATGCAAAATGGGATGCAAAAAACATAAAAAATATTTGATGCAAACTTGGACACAAAAGAAGATGCAAATGTGGATGCAAAATTGGAAGAAAATGTGGGTTTCAATGATAGGCACAAGATATGGCACAACAAAAGTGGATGAGAAAGTGGATGTAATAAAAAACACAAAAAAAGATGCAAACTTGGATGCAAGACAAGATGCAATAAGGGATGAAAAAGTGGATGTAAACATGGGTGCAACAGTAGAAACAAAATTGGATGAAAAATATGGATGTAATGGAAGTAGATGCAAAAGAATATACAAAATGAGATGCAAAACCCAACACAAAAGTGGATGCAAAAATAGATGCAATATTTTGATGCAAAAGTGGATGCAAAATTGGAAGCAAACGTGGGTACAATAGTAAGTACAAAACATGGTACAAATAGTGTCACAACAAAAGTGGATGTAATGATAGATGCAAAAAAAGAAGCAAATGAAGATGAAAAATAAGATGCAAAAAGGGATGCAAAAGTGGACGTAAACATGGGTGCAAAAATGGATGAAAAACATGATGCAAAAGTTGATGCAACAAAATTCGACGCAAAAGTAGATTCAATATGAGACACAAAACCTGATGCAAATCTTGATGCAAAGGGGATGCAAAAAATGATGTAAAAATGGATGCAAAAAATGATTTAAAAAATGATGCAAAAGAGGATGCAAGAGATGATGAAAAAGTTGATGCAAGTGTAGGCGCAAAAAGTGGATGCAATAAATGATACAAAAGTTGGCGAAACAAAATTAGGTGCCAAACTTGATGCAAAACATGGTGCAAAGGATGGCACTAAACTTGGCATAAAACCTGGGGTAAAACCTAGTGTAAAACCTGATGCAAAACCTATTACAATACCTGGTGCTAAACTTGGTGTAAGACTTGGTGAAAAACACGGTGCAAACTTTGCATCAAGTTTTGCACCATATTTGATAGATGGACACAAATAGCACCAAAAATGGGCTCTAGACACGAAAAAGGAAGAAAAAAGAGACGCTAATCACAGGGTTTTGTTGTAGTGTAGACCAAATAAAACATTAGAGGAGTATGTGGAACATTTTTAGTATAATATTCAAAGATCTCCTTATGCATCACTACCTTTACCTGATAATGTGTTTAAAACAACATTAATTAGGGGTATGAAGGAACAATGGATTGAAACATTAAACATTATGGGGAAAGGAGATATTTATCAGGAAAATTTTGTTGACATTATTGATTTATGCATCAGGAGCTCGAGAGGTACCACAAGACTAAAACTGACAGAACATGATCAGTTTGTAAGAGATAATAAAATTTCGGCAGAAGGAGTAATGCGTGTAGAAATAGGAAATTTATTGGAAAATTTTAAAACTGATATACTAGGGACATTAACTACACAACTTGATATTATGCAGGCCAAACAAAAGCAAATGGAGGCAGAACAAAATTTGGCAATCTTCTGTCCCCGATGCAGAAAGAAACATAGCCATAAGGAGTGTCCACTAGATGCAGTCCAAACATGTGCCATCTGCACAAAAGACCACCTTACGGAAAGTTGTCCCTCACTTCCTGGATTAAAAGCAGTATACAAGGAAGCAGAAGAAGAGCCAGAAGCAGTGTATCTGCTCAATCAGCGTCGTCAGTGGCAGCCATGACAGTCTGGTATGTTTTCGGACCCAACTTCTTCTTTTCAGTCTCCACAGTATAATGCTCAACAATATAATATGTGGCAAAATCAACCTCAACCTCCCTTTCCGAATTGGTCACCACAGTCATTTCCTTCATCAACCCCGTGGCCGAATCAAGCAAGCCAATCCAATTGGCCGAATTTTCCCTATGCCCCACCATATTGGCAAAGTAACCCATACCTAGCATAATGGACCTCTCCTACTTCACAAAATCAAGCCTAGCAGACAAACTGGCAAAGACCGATGCATCAGCCAGTAGGAACCATTCTGCTCCCTCAAACTACACTACCAGCCTTACAACAAAATCCCTAGTCTAACCTGAGACCGCAACTCCCAGCCCAAACCAACCCCAATCCAAATAACAGACCAGTCCAATCTATCCAAATAGTAGAAACACCAGAAATAGGAGCCGACCTGACGGAGTGTAATGGTCTTCAGCTAAGATCTGGGCGTATTATTGAAACTGAGGGAAACAAGACAGTTCATGCTGAAAATCAGTTACCTAGAGAACAACTGTCACAAGAAGAGAATGTGAACAAACAACAAACTCATAATCAAGCAACCACATCCTCTCCTCCATTCCCAGAACGATTAATCATACCTCGACCTATACAATATCCTGATTTTGACATTCTGGGAGAATTACAAAATTTGTACATAAAAATCCCATTCCTCCAAGCCATTCAAGACATCCCGATATATGCAAAGACTATCAAAGAATTGTGTGTAAAGAAACCAAGGAGGAATATAACAAACAATCCAAGAGTTCAAGTAGCTGGCACTCTATCTGACTTATTATCAGGAAAAGAAGCACCCATTAAATATGAAGACCCAAGAAATCCAATAGTAACCGTGCAAATTTATGGTCAAACCCTCTCCAATGCCTTAGTTGATCTAGGAGCTGCAATCAATATCTTAACAACCACTACTTGCCAAAAGCTAGGCATTACATCTGTAGAACCCACCTCTACTTTACTAGAACTGGCTGACCGATCTATGGTAAAGCTAGAGGTCACACTACAAGATGTCATGGTATCTATTGACTCCTGGGAATATCCAACCGATTTTCTGATAATAAATCCCAAAACCCGACTTGATGGACATCCATTGATTTTAGGTAGACCTTGGCTTGCAACTGTCGATGCTTATATTGGCTGCCAACAGGGAAATATGACCATAACCAAAGGAGCAAATATCAAGAACTTAGTTTTATATCCTCCAGCACAGCCAAGTGTCACAATAATGAAAACTAATAGGCACCCTATATCATACCTTATTGATAACATTAGATCTCCATTAACTATACAAGAGGCACTTGATTTTAAAGACCAGATAGAGGACGATGCCATTAATAATTTTATTAGTCAAACTTAACTAAGATCCTGCACATAGTGTCACATGATAGAGGCAGCATTCGATAACGAATTAGAAGAAGATCCTCTTAAAGATACGCATGATCAAACAATACTTGTTACCTCTGTTGCAAATAGTAAAGTTGTGGAACTCGAACCGAGAAAAACCTTAAATATTAATGCCAACCTCACCTCCGAACAAGAAACGAAGCTCATCCATTTGTTGAAGAAATATAAAGAAGCATTTGCATGGGACTACCCTGATATGAAAGGAATTGACCCCCAATTATGTACACACCACATTTACATAGAAAAAGATGCGAGACCTGTTCGCCAGCCTCAAAGGAGACTTAATCCTCATCTAAAAGATGTGGTAAAAACTGAACTTCAAAAACTTTTAGATGTCAATTTCATCTATCCTATCTCTGATAGTAAATGGGTCTCTCCGCTTGTGGTGGTACCAAAAAAGAATGGGAAATGGAGAATTTGTGTGGACTACAAAGAATTAAATAAAGCAACACAAAAAGACCACTTCCCTCTCCAATTCATCGATCAAGTATTAGACACTTTGGCAGGAAATAAATTCTTTTCTTTCTTAGATGGCTTCAGTGGATACAATCAGATTCAGATTGCCCCTGAAGACCAAGACAAAACCACTTTTACTTGTCCTTGGGGAACATTTGCCTACAGAGTTCTACCTTTTGGCTTATGCAATGATCCTACCACATTCCAAAGGGCTATCCTCAACATCTTTGCAGACTTAATAAATGAAGGACTTGAAGTATACATGGATGAATTTACACTGTACGAAGACGATTTCGATCCAGCATTGGACACACTGGAAAAAGTCCTACAACGCTGCATTGCTACCAGGCTTTTTTTAAGCCATGAAAAATGCTATATGATGATGACTAAAGGACTTATTCTATGACACTATATTTCAGCAGCTGGCATTCAAGTAGACCCAACCAAAATCCAAATAATTTTGCTTATTCCTACTCCTACCACTCAAACAGAGGTACGCGGTTTTCTTGGATTTTCTGGTTATTATAGAAGGTTTATAGAACATTTTTCGCATATTGCTGCACCTCTATATGCACTAACAGGTAGTGTTGATTTTCTCTGGACAGAAAAATGTGAACGTGCTTTCAAGGATCTGAAGAAGCTTGCGTCCACAGCCCCAGTCCTTCGAGGACCAAATTGGGATTTGCCATTTCAGATATCATCAGATGCCTCAGATACAGCCATTGGAGCAGCCCTTGGGCAAGAAGAGGAAAAAAAACCATATGCAATTTATTATATTAGAAAAAATTTATCCCCTTCTAAATTAAATTACACTATTACTGAAAAATAATTTCTAGTTGTAATACATGCTGTCAATAAGTTTAGACATTACATTACTGGATATCCTGTTATCCTGTATACAGATCATTCTACCATAAAATATTTAGCAAACAAACCTATCACAAATGGCAGAATAACTAGATGGTTGATTTTATTGCAGGAATTTGATATTACAATCAAATATTGCCCTGAAAAAGAAAATCCTGTAGCCGATTTTCTCTCAAGAATGCCAAAGCCAATCGATGCAGCAACAGTTGAAGATCAATTTCCAGACGAGCATTTGTTTGTTGTTGTTGTTAAAATGCCCTGGTATGTTGATGTTGCCAATTACCTAGCAGTGGGTAAATTACTGAAACATCTAACCCCTAATGAGTGGAAACAGATTGTTCAGCGGAGTGCCCAATTTTCTTGGATTGGGGGCTACTTGTTTCACACAGGGGTAGATATGCATATGAGGAGATGCGTTCGAGAGGATGAAATCTTTGGCATTTTAAAAGCCTGCCATGATGGACCATGTGGTGGACATTTCGCCGATCGTCGAACGGGACATAAGGTGCTGCAAACAGGGTATTATTGGCCCACGATTTTCAAAGATGCAAAGAAATTCGTCCAAGACTGTGACAGTTGCCAGAGAGTAGGATGCCCTAGTTAATCCGATGAGATGCCCCTGAACCCACAGCTAGTCATTGAACCATTCGAGCGATGGGCCCTTGATTTCGTTGGACCGATTAACCCATCATCAAACCAGAAAACATATATTCTGGTGGCAACAAAATATGTCACCAAATAGGTTGAAACAGAGGCATTGCCAAGAGATACAGAGGATTCTGTCATATAGTTCCTGTTCCATATATTTGTGCATTATGGCCTTCCAAGAGATATAATTACAGACAGTGGACCATAGTTTGCTGGGAACAAAATAGCTGCAACACTAAAAAACTATTATGTCCAACATAAAATCACTACTCCATACCACCCACAGGAAAATGGTCAGGTAGAAAGCAGCAATAAAATAATAGAAGCAATCCTAACAAAAACCATTGCGTCACATAGACGTGATTGGGCTGCCAGACTACCAGAAGCACTGTGGGCTTATAGAACAACATGGAGAAGTACCACTGGTTACTCACCTTATCAATTAGTGTTTGGAAAACAACCCATTTTCCCCATAGAATTCGAAATCCAAACATTGCGAATAGCACAGGAAGTTGGCTTAGATCTAACTCAGGCACAGATTAATCGATTACATCAGATCAATGAGCTGGATCAAATCAGGCTCTCTGCACTTCAAAACACTACACTGATCCAACAGCAACGAGCTAAATGGCATGATGCTCTCATTAAAAATAAAGTCTTCCACAAAGGCGAGTGGGCACTTTTGTACGATTCCAGGTTTCAGGACTTTCCCAGGAAACTCCAGACTCGTTGGTTGGGACCATACGAAATCCAGAAGGTACATGACAATGGTACTCTTACTCTAATCACTATTGATGGTTCTGGATATGACTTCAAGGAAAATGGCCACCGAGTTCGACTTTATCGCAAACCACTCATTCGGGAGTCCTTCTGTCAACAGCTACGCGAAGACTCTGATATGGAAATTTTGGGGGAGGGAGAGAAGTCTTCCTCACCTGTGATCCATTAAGTGATTTATCTCTTTTCACACTTTGTACATAATTTCTTTGTTTTGTTGAATTATTTTTGTATCAACACCTTGCTGTTACTTTTCGGAGCAGCAGCAATTTTATTATTTTCCACTGTTCCTTTTCTTAAAGGGACAACATTTCCGTTTTGTTGTTCCTTTTTCAAAAAGGAACAACACCTTTGGACCAGCCGTTCATTTTGCTTTAACTTTGTTGTTCCTTTTCCAAAGGAATGGAATTTGTGTGTTCTGTTATTCCTTTTCCAAAGGAACAACATTTTCGATTTTTGTTGTTCCTTTTCCAAAGGAACAACATTTTCGATTCTTGTTGTTCCTTTTCCAAAGGAACGGCATTTGTGTTTTCTGTTGTTCCTTTTCCAAAGGAACAACATTTTCGATTTTTGTTGTTCCTTTTTCAAAGGAACGACATGTGTGTTTTTTGTTGTTCCTTTTCCAAAGGAACGACATTTGTGCTTTCTGCTATTCCTTTTCCAAAGGAACAACATTTTCGATTTTTTGATGTTCTTTTTCCAAAGGAACGACATTTGTGTTTTATGTTGTTCCTTTTCCAAAGGAGCAACATTTTTTATCTTTGCTATTCCTTTTTCCAAAAGGAACACCATTTGTATTCTTTTGCTCTTCCTTTTTGAAACAACAACATCCTCGTATTCCTTTTACTTATGCTTGCTCCCCTTGTTGTTCTAAATTAAGGATGCTTACTGTTCCTGTTCTTTCAAGTCTTTTGGAATACAACTATGCACTTATGCAATGGATACAAAATCACAACATACTGAAATCAGTGAATTATAAAATCGCTATTTTTTATAAGAAATTGCTCTGAATTGGTAAGAGGACAGAAGGAAGGACACACTTACCCATTATCTTTTGCTGTCATTGTTCCACTAAACTTTGCTCTGATGGGTTATCTTTATCATGTTGGTTCCTTTTAATCCTCTTTGATTATTATTCAGGAATAAGAGCAAAGGGTTTATATCTTCGTTTTGAGATGTTAAGACTTCTTCCACCATTCCTACTCTTAAGGAGTGTTGAACCACCCTTTGTGTATAAATGGGAAAGTACTTTATGAAAAGAAAGAAAAAAGAGCAAACAATGATGTCTTAATGACTTGTTTATATAAGTTGTCAAATGCAGGATAGGGGGTCTCATCAAGAGCCAGCCTACCATGATCATGAGGAAGAAAGTGAAGTGGCATTCCCACTATGGCCACCACACCAGGGATATGGTCCAAAAGGTATATCAAATAAAGAACCCTTGGAACAAGAGGTCTCATCACGAGCCAGCCTGCCCACCTTTCGCTCCTTCCTCGTGAATGGCATTATGGCTAACTGGTCACCAAGCCAGCATAATGGCCTACATTTTGACATCGCACAACATTTCCTAAGCATACACAAAGGATCATGGTTCCATGGGTGAAATAAACAACTCTGCCAAGGTTATGGACACCTGTCGGCAACAGAGCACTATTAATGGTATTGAAGTCACACTATTTACACCAATAGGTAGTTATCAGCACCCTTCTATTTCTTATACCTTATTAATAAATCACATAAGCAGAATGTATATTATTTCCCGAACCATACAACACATGTAAATCTATTATCACCAATCATGACAGAGCAGTTGACAATGACCGCATGAGACTATGTATGCATGACAGCTATCCTATCCTCCCAGCCTCGCATCATATCGCAGCAGTTCCTCACTTATTAAGCGATCCGACCTTGCACCTCGATTTCGGTAACCTGCTACTTTTGTAAACATGGCATATTGCCATATGTTGTTCCTTTATGACTCTGCTTCAGAACAGAACAGCACGTTGTTCCTTTATTTGACGGCCAGGACAGCCTATCACATTGCGGGGGGGAGGAGATTAACCTCATCATTCGCTGGATTACGTGTCAAACCGCTATTCGGGAAATTGCGTACTTGGAAATAGCCCGGCTCAACGGTATACTATTTTTTATTTTTGCATGGCTTTCTGTTCCTAAGCCATTTCCATAGTATGCTCTACGGTATTAGTAAAGCCCTTTATATTTCGAGCAAATCCTACGTCTTTTAGTTTCTGTGTGTTTTAACGGCGTGAATAGCTTGTTGTTCCATTGTCAAATTCTGAGATTTTACAGGGAAATTACAAACATGGGAGGAAGATCGATTCGGAGAGAGCCACAGGTGTTGACAGTCTCTGATGCTACATGAGAAATCCTGGCAAGAGCAGGATGGTTAACGTATCTCAATCACTTACAGGAATCCAATGAGACTGTAGCAATTGAATTCTTGTAGAACTTGCAAGAGGATCACTCCACAGTGAGGGGGAGACACATAGCAGTCATCGATGACATAATCGTAGAGGTCTCGGGACTACCAGCCGCTGGACCTGTATGAACATAAAGAAGGAGAGATTGCAGAAGATCATAGAAACCTTCCAGGAGGAAGCCCAGAGCCTGACAATTAGAGGAAAAGGGGTTCTGCCAGCAGCATTAGGAGAGTTGTGGGCGGAATTGGCGAAGACTATTCAGAGCTACATCACCTGTGAAGGCAAGAAAGATGTGGTAAGACCATGAAACCTTAAACTGTTAGCCGTATTAAAGCAAAAATGCTATGTAAACTTACCTGCATTTTTAAATTCATTACTTCATGATGTTGCACGAAGCATGAAAAAGGCACAACATGTAGAATCAGTCGTCAGTCACCATGGGTTGATACGGTTAATAGTTAGCCATAACTTTACCCCACAACAGAGTAGTTGGGAAGAGCTAATTGCCATGATAGATGGGGGATTGACCACACCATCCCCAAAACGTAAACATGCCACCAGTACACAAGAGCGGCCAGAAAAACGAAGGAAATCAGTCCGATTAGCACGGATTAAGGGGAGGTTGGGAAATTCCCAAGGAGATACCAGCCAACCAGTAGAGATAGACGATACAGGGGATGAACAACCCCCACAATTAGAAGGAGAAGAAAATGAGAAAGGAATGCAGGGAAATGAGGAAGGAGAAATGGAGGAAGAAACCGAGCAACCGGAGCAGGAGGAGGAAAAATAACAGCATGAAGGCAGCACATTGCAGAATCCATTGAGAGAAGATGAATTGGCCAAAATCTTGTCCAATATGGGCGAATATGGCCAACCTTCTATCCCACCAGATCTCCATGCCGATGAAGAACCAAAAGAACACTTTGCTCAAGATAGAAATGCACCTGAAGAATTACATGCCGAGGAGGTAGAAAAGGAGAGTCAGCCTATTCATGATGGAAGTACGACGGGAGAGAGAAGTGATGCAGAAAAGGAATAATCCGTTCCTAGCCAGACTACACCAGAAGAAATTCTGCAAGAAGGGGAGGTGGAAAAAGAAGTCACCCAAGAAATTACAGAACCAGCTAGGGTTCTTGAGCAACCTGAGCAGAGTAATGAAGAATCCCCACAAGGAGAAAACCATGGAATTGATCAATATAATGGTCCAGACCGCAGTAAAAAATCCGTTGTTCCTTCTAAGGAAATTGAGGAAATTAAGAGATTACAGAAAAAACAGCAAAGACTACTGAATGTAATAGTTCAACTTCGACATCAAATCAGGATTTTGAAAACAATGAAAAGGGTAAGGACTTCGGGAGGAAAACATGCAACCACTCCAGCAAAACCCCTCAAGACAAAGGTTCGCAGGACCAGAATCCATCATGTTGTTCAAAACCCTGTCGAAAAGCGGGCTGTTGTTCCAAATGTTGTTGAGGAGCAGTCTGCTGTTCAAAATCAAAAGGAACAACATTTGATTGTTACCCATGTTGAAATACAAATGGATGATATATTGACCTGTGATAAAGAAATTCAGACAGAGGCACAACCCTCGGGAGAAATACGGGCCATGAACGCAAGACAACGCAATAGGAAGATTAAGGTAAATCTCTCGGTCTCCACCACCATATGGGACAATGATCCAAGGACGATAACCCTATGAGAGGGTTTGACACAAGCTCAGCAAGCAGCAGAAAAACTCATAGAGCAAACGGTCCCTTGAGAAAGGTATGAAGAACTACAGCAACAGCTAAGGAACGTCAATTTATCCGAAAGTCGGGCCTTTGAGGGGTGGCGAAGGGAAGAAGAAAAGTCACAAAGGTAACTCGTAGGTTAGATATAGTTATCAAGTAGATGGATACCTTATGTTCTTTGTACAATGACGTCCTAGCATGTAGAGCCCTTGCTAAGAATTATGCCTTGTTTTTAATGGAACGATATTTGCAATTGAAAATAAAGGCTGTTCAAGCAGGTGCCCCTATACAAATTAATACCATCGATGATTTTATAAACTGTTGTAAGCACTACAGGGTAAAAGTTCAAAGATTACTGTGTGAGTTTTATTTGCATAACCTTGTATTAGACCAGGAGACTGAGATGAACCCCAGCCCTTTTGTTGGGGATATCCAATTACAGGCATTTATTTTATTTGGGGTTAATCAAATCAAATGGCTTAAATCCTATAATGCTTTCCAAAGGCAAGAAAACGGATTAGACTTGCAGGTAAGAGCTGAGCCTAGGGATCCAGTACAGTTGTGGAGAGAACATAGGAACCTCATGAAGACTCCAGGTGTAATTGAAGCATTAGGACCCATTCATATAGCAATCAATCGGCAGAGAATAGAATACTTTTTCACTATTAAAGACCTTGCCATTGATGTGGCTAAATATCGATATCAGATCTCTAATCCGAATATCCAACTCAGGGAACCATTTAATTATGAAAATTTTAAGTTAGCCACCAATCGCTTGCACCTCTATGACGAAGTCATTCTGAGGGCAGGGCCATCCTGGTTAGGATATAGGTTCCGGAGTCCAATTATTTGGCACCCTGCACCTGGATACCAAGCCCTGTATGAGATGCCTGAGGGTCAGACAGGCCATTTCTTTGAACACCTAGTTATGCATCATGGTTGTAGACCTCCACATGAGATTCCATCTCCAGCCTAATCTCTCACTGCTTTACATGTCAACTACAATGTTTTCATGAGGGCATGAAAAAGGGTAAGTAGGGGGGTGTGTGGAGTACTAGAGAAGGTATGTTTTTGGTAATTATTTCAGCATCTTTTCATTAGACCTTACAAACCTTTTGCATCATGAACTAGGTAGATGATAAGGAATTGTAATAAAACCTGTGAGATTAATGTGAAAAACAAAAACATTTACAATTGTCATTTTCTTATGCAGGAAGAAGGAAAAACGAAAGACTGTCGTTCCAAAGGAAAGGATGAGGCTAGGTTAACTGTTGTCCCTTTGACAGGGAATCGCATGCAAACAAGGCAAACCAAATCAAAGTGTATCAACCCTGGAAAGGAAATGGAGATATTGGATCGGCGCAAGAAAGTAAAGAGATAACTGAGGATCAACGGTTCGGTGAATCCCTCAGGATCCTTTGATCCTTCAGGATCACTGCTTTAACTATTTTTACACCTAGACATCTCCACCTTTACCATTATAAAAAGGGGCAGCACTGTTAGCCCGAGGAGTTTGTTATGTTTTATGTAATTTCTCTTAAGATTGAAACTTTGATCATCGAGTCTCGTTGAGAACTGATCTACTGTAACTCTGTCTTATGCATTAATACAAACTTGGTTGCTATTTCATCTTTGAGTCTGAAATAACTTCAAGCGGTGGATCCCTGGAGGCTAAGGGCCCTGCCCTGGAGGAACACTTGCTCTTGTACTATTACTTTTGGTTTATGCGTGGTTTTCTTATCAATATTATTTGGTAATCTGATATGTTCTGTTATTTTACATCACAGCTCTGTTACATCTAATTCACTGAGTAATATCATTTCCGAAGACAGAACCATTATATTAACTTTGCAACGTATTGTTGTTCCTTTAAGTCCTGATATAATATTGTCGGTCTTTACAGAATACTGTTGTTGTTCAATTATAGAGTATCTGTGTGTACACTTATTCATTGGTATTACTGAACTCCTCTTAGGGATTATGTTTCCTTGTGATTGTTGAATCTATAGACATTGCTGTTCCATTTTGAAATATAGTCGTATTCTTTATAACTAAGATTGATAACTGGATTACCAGGATCATATTACTATTAAGGTGTGTCGTGTGTATGTATGTGTGGTTTTCAAGCGCCGTTCTATAGTCCATTAAACTAGTGTTGTTCCATTTCTGTGTGTTGTTTAATTTATCCTTAGAAGTGGAGGATTGTCGTTTGATTTCTGTAGGACATGATTATTGCATTTGACTTTGTAGACTAAGGTGTTGTTGCTTATTAGACTTAATTGTTGTTACAGTTTCCTGGTTGCTGTTCCGTTTCTTATTTGTTGTTCTATTTCTCATCTGCCATTCCATTTCCTGTCATTTGCATTATTTGGTGTGAAGAGAGATCTAAGGTCGTAGTGAGCATTGACATTTACTGTCTGGCTCCCAGGTCGACGATTTGTTCCCCAATTTCCTTTAGTTCCATCAGTTTACAAAGGGATGAGTTACTGCTACTGAACCCTTGACTAATAAATTGCTTAGTTTTCTGAATGCATGGTTTAGTCTTTAAAATTAGTTTGTTGTAAACAAGCATCCATTTACTCTTGTATTTTGAGCACTGTACTACTAGCATTACTCTGGCAAATGATAGGCTCAGACTGAGACACTCTTTGAAATAACAAAACGTTCATGGATTGACAAACTAATGTGAGGTAATTAGAGGTGAAAGAGACCCTTTTTATAGCTCGACATTCATCAAGTAGATAGTGAGGTTGCATGGTGTTCCAAAGAAAATTGTGTTAGACAAAGATGCTAAGTTCACTTCCAAGTTTTGGGAGTTATTTGTAGTTTTGGGTACATATTTGTCCTTCAATACAAATTATCATCCATAGACAAATGTACAAAAAGCGAGGGTCAATAATATTTTGGAGGACATGTTGAGAATGTATGTTATGCATCAGTAGAAAAAGTGAAAATAGTACCTTTTTCTGGTTGAGTTTTCTTACAACAATGGGTCTAAGGAGTCACTGAGGATGAGTTCGTTTGAGGCACTTTATGGATGGAGTTGTAATACTCCTATCAACTGGAGTGATCCGGTGAACATGGTGTTGATAGGACCGGATATATTGGCAGAGATGGAATGGGAAATGCGGATTATCAAGTAGAATCTAAAGGTAGCACAAGATAGACAGAAGAGTTATGCAGACTAGCATAGGGCATTTAAGGAGTTTCAAGTTAGGGAACATGTGTACTTGTGCATTAAGCCCAAGAAGAGATCCTTGAGGATTGTGTCATGTACGAACTTGGGACCTCGGTATTGTGTGCCTTTCGAGATCCTTGAGAGAATTAGACTAGTGGCCTACAGACTTGCACTGCCTCCGACAGTGAAAGTCCATGATGTTTTCCATGTTTCATTGCTTAAGAGATATGTAAAGGATGTTGATCATGTGATTGATTGGTTTGTATTGCAGGTGGAACTAGAAGGAGAATCCAATCAAAACCTCAGTGCATATTGCAGTGAAAGATGCTCATGCTCCAAAACCGAGCAATCGACGAGTTAAACTGCAGTGTAAGAACTTTGGGCCCGATGAATCTACACAGGAGATGGTTGATCAGATACAGGTTGTGTATCCTTTATTATTTTCCAGTGAAGGAAAATGAGTTTGGTATATGTACATATTTATGTACGGTTGTTATTGTAAATACCATAATAAGTTGTACTAGAAAGCTCCAATAAGCGGTATGGGTTTCATGTTGTTATGTTTGTCAGGTTGGTTTGCTTTTTAGTAGGATTATATTCTAAATATTGCATCGAACTAAGTTATAAAGATCCATGGGAGGTATGTTTTGGTTTTTTATAGTCTTTCTAGTCATAGGTGTCATAGAACACCGATGATGGTGTTCCCCTAAGGGAGAGGGGTGTGTAACAACCCCAGGTTAAACTTTCATGTAATAAAGTTAAAAAAGGAAAAATAATACCAAGGTCATGTGACACACATTCCATGCTAAATGTAGGGAAAAATATCCTAGTGGTTTTTCTTTTGGTTTATTATGGCTAAGGGGAAATTTGAAAAGGCTTTGAAAAGGAAAAGAGTCATTAATTGGCATTTTATTTATGAAAATAATGGAAATGGGAGAAAATGAAGGTGAAAGGTCACAGGTTGCATGTGAGAAGGAAATTGAAGGAAATTAGTGGAAATTTTAGAAAATAGAGGCCTCATTAATAAAAAGGCTTCTGAGGATCAGTTCACAGCTTTTTGTCAGTTTCAATTTTGGATCTCTCTCTCTATTATCTCTCTCTCATACTCTTGCACACTTAGAGAATTCTTAGAGCACTCTAGCATTGGAGAAAGGAGTTCAAAGGAAGGAAAACCCAACAAAAGGAATAAAATATAAAGCAATGAAGAGTTCAATAAAGCAGCTACAACGAGTTTACTTAAAAATATCAAGTTGCATGTATTATTACCTTGCTAGTTTTGGCATGCACGGTACATGCATGTGTGTATTTGGTTCTCTTGTTGTCATTGGCATGGGTTTTTCTAGGTGTGACAATGGTTTGAACCTTGCATTATCGTTTTTGAATAGCCATGTTGTGATTGGGTTCTTTCATTTGGTTTAACTTTGGATTGTTGGATGGTTTTGGAATCGGGTGAGGTGGTCTCAGGAAAATTCCCAAGGCCCTAGAAATCCCTTGACCAATAATGGTGGGATACATGGTAAACACAGAGGGTGGAAGCGGGAAAATTCCTCAAGGTATTGGTGAAGAAATCCAAAGGCATCCAAGCTTGTTTAGGGCCTAGCGATCCCTTTACCAGTTTTAGCGGGAATGTGGTAAAGCCTGGTGCTATATGTTTCTTTTTTTGGGCCTAAGAATCCCTTGACCGGTAATGGCCGGATTGCAGTAAAGATTGGTTGTGTAGATGAGGGTTCCAGATCTAGAAATCCCTTGATCGGTAATGGTAGGATATGCAATAAAGCCTGAGGAAGCCTTGGTTGTTTTGTTGTGAGTCCCACATGCATGCTTGGAATATGGCACATGGGTGATTGGTTGAAATAAATTTTTGGTTCAACCCAATCTATGGATGGGTGGTACGTGGAAGTCCCTGAATTGGTTAGCTTTTGCATATATTTATAAAAGCTCTTTTTCTTTTATATTTCATGAGTATTTATACTTGTTATTATGTGGCTTTGATGGTTATTCTATCATTTATATTATCCTAGTTAAATGTTGGTTATAAGCATGGTTTTATGACAGCCTTTATTTATGGCTCTCATGATGTTTTGATTAGTAAATAAATGGTTAATGAATGTATGACCTAATAGATGATAATGCAGCTATTAAGAGAAGGCATCATACCTTACATGTTCATAATGTGTTTGACGAAATGACTTCCATGGTTGGGCCTAGTTAGGTCAAGTGCTTGACTAAGTTTTGTATATCTATTTTTGTCTTGATGTATTTTATCATTTTGGAAAGTT
Source organism: Pinus tabuliformis (assembly GCA_031772625.1). Lineage (NCBI taxonomy): Eukaryota > Viridiplantae > Streptophyta > Pinopsida > Pinales > Pinaceae > Pinus > Pinus tabuliformis. Next base: position 1,478,069,177 of record CM062818.1, read on the forward strand.
CTATCAAGTTCTGGGCAGAGGTCTGGATCCTATCCTTGAAAAAGTGGCTCAAATCTCGGGGTCGCATGCACATAATTGAGTAAATTAGACTACAATCTTGGGAAGAAGGATCATCCATGTGAATGGAGGGTTACTGTCAAATTTTTGCAGTGTTATGCTTGCATCTGGGAGTCCCTGTTAGTGGAAAAGCAGTCTAGCCTAGGGAATAGGTACTGGAGTGATTGTTTAGCCTTTGGGGGGTCCTGTAGTTCCCGAGGGAGGTCAGTAAAGTTTTGGTTGGATGATTACACTTCGTTAACTATACCTAGAATGTTGAGTCATATCATAGTAAATCTTTGTCACATATTTACCATGATGGACCAGTGAACTTGGGTAGGTGTGGGAAGAAGGTGTTACAAAGACTTCTGGGATCTAGATATTTTTCTATATTAGTCTTTCCCATCATGATTTCTTCTATTTTCCCAATAATTTGAAATTTTTGAAATTATTTTCTTAATCTACCCAGGCTTTTAATGCATAACTCCATTATTTTTTTGTATAAATTTGAATATCCATTATTGCTTATAGTAAATGAATTGTAAATATTTCGTAACTCATCTAGTATATCATATTTTGGAAAAATCAATTGCCTTGCCACATATTTATTTATTTATAATCTCTTTAGAAAAGGAGGATTTTGTAGAGATATAAGGTTGTTCTGCTAGAGGAGTAGTAGGAGCTCGTTTCATTTATGTGTCATCTATTTTGTTAGGAATTTCTTCCTATTTTTGTTCCTCAACGACAATGGGGGGATCCATTTTTTGCAACACTCTCCCTAATCTAAGATGAATATCATTTATATCAAGAGGCGCTATCATATATGTTTGGAAATTTCATCCCTCAACACTATAAGCGGGTTAAGTTACTTTATTGTTTAGGTTTGGAAGTGGTTGTGTAGCTAGTTAATTGGTTGTGCAGGAGGTCATTGGAGAGGTTGACTAGAATTCAACTCACTAGAGAAAATTGATGTCTAAAATGGCCCTCCTAAGGAATATTATAAAATAATAATGGAAATAATAAAATAAAATTAGATTACATCATCAAATTTTAGAGGGAAAAAGGAAAAACAACTTTTTCAACTCGCATTTTCAACTATCTCCCTACGATTTTACTCAAACTTTGGGAGCACTCGTTGGATGGAAAATTTAATTTTGCATCCAAGGAGTACCCATGTTGTATACTTTCGAAGGACCCTGCTACAGGAAAAATGAGAAATACTTGAAAAAATGTGATTGCAATCACGTCTTTTCATGTATTTCTCATTTTTTGCGTAGCAGGGTCCATTGAAAGTATGCAACATAGGTGCTCCTTCAATGAGGAATTAAATTCTACTTCCAACAAGTGCTCCCATTCGAAATTTGATTAAAAATGTAGGGAGATAAGTTGAAAATAGGAATTGAAAAAATAGTTTTTTATTTTTATATATTTTTTGTTTTTTCACTCCCAAAATGGTGAATCATCCCGCATGGTTGACATTGTCATATTGAATCCTATTGGTTTTTATAAAGTTGATTTTTTTTTGTACATTTTTCTTACACCCATTATAGACCTCAAAATTTCTCTAATGATAGGTGTAACATAGTTTGTGGTGGAGGAGGATGGTATTGAGATTGGAACTAAGGACACTTAGGATATTCAAGAAAAAATGGTAAACATCGTGGATTTCTTCCATAAGATATTTTCCAACCTTGTTGCCAACATCCATTTTGAGGTTAGGGTGGCAAGGGTTACCAAGGAAATGGTGTATTTCAATTATTTTGATTTTTCTGTGGATAACCTTAAAATTGTTAGGAAGGATCTTGCATCATACCTAATTGTCGGGGTTGCAAAGGTCTTCTTGGGGCCACAAAGTAGAGTTGTTATGGTGCTTGATTTGGTCCACTATCTTCTTTGTAGATTACATTCAATCCCGATAATGATGAACAATCCTTTGTAGTATGTGTTTTTACACAAATGGCACAAATTTCAATGTTATTAAGTGGGAATTCTCTCAATGGATGCATCTTTCACTCATAGCACAGAATTAGGGATTTTAGGCTACAATCACTGGGAGGAAAGGTTATCCATGTGACTGGAGGGTTACAGTCATTGGCTTGCCTTGTTATGCAAGTGACTGGGAGTCCATATCACTAAAAAGGAAAGTTAACTCAGGGTTTGGGCCCCTGGAGTGGTTGTTTGGCTCTTGGGGGTCCTATAGCTCTTGAGGAAGCTCAGTTAAGTTTCAGTTTTTCAATTCCAATTCCTTAATTGTACTTAGGAGGTTGAGTCATGTCATAGTAGCCTTCAGCTCATGTTTACCATGGTAGGCCAGTGAAAGTGGGTAAAAGTGGAAATGTTGGTTACATATTGGTATCAGATCCTAGGAATGTGGATGAGGTCAGATCATTCATGGGGTTACTAGGTTATTGCAGGAGGTTCATCAAGAACTTCTCACATATTTCCTATCCTATTACATCATCGTAATGGAAAGGAAAGAACTTTGAATGGACAGAGGAATGTGCAACGAGTTTTGACTAGTTGAAGCAATTGCTTACAAATTCTCTAATGCTAAAGATTGCCAATCTGGATAAAGAGTTCATGGTGTGTATAGATGCTTGCAAGGGAGGACATGGTGGAGTCCTAATGCGGGAGGGATAGCTGGTATGCTATGAATCAAGGAAACTAAATGAGCATGAGCAAAACTATGTGACATGTGATCTTGAGTTGGAAGCGATCATTCATGCAATGAAGATGTGGAGACACTCTCTTCTTGGCAAGAGGTTCATTCTGATGAGGGATCACATTGGGCTAAGATATTTGTTTGACCAACCTAATTTGAATGTCAAGCAAGCTAGGTGGTTGGCCACGCTCAGTGAGTTTGACTTCATCATAAGGTACATTAAGGGTAAGGAGAACAAGGTTGCAAATGCTATTAGAAGAATAACACTAATACATCATATAGAAGCTATGAGTTCTTATGGGAAAAATTCACAGGATCATATCTTATAGGCAGGACAAGAAGATGACAGCTAGAGGAAGCTTACGCACATATTACAGTAGCATGGTACAAATGAACAAGATGTGTACTATCATCTCACGGCAGATGGTTTGGTTAGATTTAGGAATAGGATCTATGTGTTGGACAACAACAAGCTCAAGAAGATTATCTTGAGGGAATTTCATGTTAAGTTGTATTCTGGTCACCCAAGATATCAAAAGACATTGAAAGAACTTAAAAATTTCTATTACTGGTTGAATTAGAAGAAAGAGGTAGTTGAGTTTGTCACAAGGTGTTTGGATTGTCAATAGGTAAAGGAAGAGTGTAACCATATAGGTGGTCTACTACATACGATTCTGATTCCAGAGTGGAAAGTCACTTCCATGGACTTCATTACAGGTTTGCCAAGGAAATCTAGATAGCATAATTCCATCATGGTTGTGATTGACACGCTAATTAAGGTAGCTCACTTCATCGTGATTAAGTCTACATATTCAGCTAGTGAGGTAGCATAGGTATTCATAAGAGAGATAGGGATATTGCATGGTATTCCTAAGAAGATTTTGTCAGAAAAAGGTGCTAAGTTCACTTCCAGGTTTTTGGAAGGAGTTATTTTCAAGTTTGGGTACATAATTCGCCTTTAGTACAACTTATCATCCACAGGAAAATGGGTAGACAAAGAGGGTCAACAATATTCAAGAGGACATGTTGAGGATGTATGTTATGCACTAGCAGAGGATATGGGAGGAGTATCTTCCACTGTTAGAGTTTACTCACAATAATGGGTATCAAGAGTCACTGAGGATGAGTCTGTTTGAGGCACTTTATGGGCAAATTTGTAATACTCCCATTAAATGGAGTGATCTAGTAAATAGGGTGTTGATAGGACCAGATATGATGGAAGAGATGGAACAAGAAATGCAGGTTATCAAGAAGATTCTAAAGGAAACATAAGATAGACAATAGATTTATGCGGATCAGCATAAGGAATTTAAGGAGTTTCAGGTTTGGGAGCATGTGTACTTGCACATCAATCCCAAGAATATCTCATTGAGGATCTGGTCATGTGCAAAGCTAGCACCTCGGTATTGCAGGCCTTTCGAGATCCTTGAGAGGATTGGACCAGTGGCCTACATACTTGCACTGCCTCTAACAACGAAATTCATGATGTTTTCCATGTTTCATTTCTTAAAAGATATGTTAAAGATGTTGATCATGTGATTGATTGGTTTGTATTGCAAGTGGAGCTAGAAGGATAATTCCAATTAGAATTTTAGTGCATTTTGCAACGAAAACAACTCATGCTCTCGCACTGAGAAATAGAGAAAGTTAAAGTGCAGGGGAAACATTTTGGGCCCGAAGAAGCTACATGGGAAATGACTGATCAAATGCGGGATATGTATCCTTCATCATTTTCTGGTTGATGCAAAGGTGTTTTGATATATGTATATATTTAGGTATTATATTTATTGTAAATACCACAATGAGATTTATTGTAAAGCTCCAATAACTGGTATGGTTGTCATGTTGTTATGTTGTCATGTTGGTTTTCTTTTCAGTAGGTTGTTCATTGTAAATACTACATCAAGCTAAGTTATAAATCTCCATGGGAAATATGTTTTTTATTTTTAGCAATATTGCTGGTTGTAGTTGTCATAGAACACTAAGGATGGTGTTCCCCTGAGGGGAGGGGTCTGTAACAACCCCGAGATAAAATTTCATGTAATAAAGTTAATAAAGGAAAACTAAGACCAAGGTCGCGGGCCACATATTCTAAGCTGAATGTTGGGAACAACATCCTATTTGGTGTTCATTTGGTTTATTATGGCTAAGGAAACTAATAAAGGCAATGGCAAAGGCTTTGAAAAGGAAAAGAGACATTAATTGGCATTTTATTTATGAAAATAATGGAAAATAGGAGAAAAGGAAGGTGAAAGGTCACAGGTTGCATGTGAGGAAAAAATTGAAGGAAAATAGAGGCCTCAATGATAAAAAGGCTTTTGAGGATCAGTTCACATCTTTTTTCAGTTTAGTTTTGTAGCTCTCTCTCTCTCTATTCTCTCTCACACACACTCTTACACACTTAGAGAATTATTGGAGAACTCTAACATTGGAGAAAGGAAGGCAAACGAAGGGCAAGAAAGCAAAGGGAAACAAGGATCAAACAAGGAAGATTTGGATTAAGAGGCTATAGTGGGATTACTTGTAGAGTGGGATTACTTGCAAGTATTGAGTTGCATGTCTGATTTCCTTGTTATTTTTGGCATGCATTGTGTTGTAGCTTTTTATGTCACCTGTTTCACAAGTGCTTTAGGGAATACAAAAGAATCCTAGAGACAGCCTCTATGTTGAAATAAGACCAGTGCCTAGGACATCTTAAGAGAGGAGTTATTTTGAATATTATGAGTAGGGATTTCTACTGCACTCCAATTGTAATGTATTTTGAAAAATATAATAAAGGGGGCTTGAATCAATAGTCCTTGATCAAGGTGGAATCAAGAAAATTCATAGACCTGAATGCATAGGGTGTACATCTGGTTAATCTCGAGAGAAATGTCTGATTCTGGTGGCTGGCACACAACAATACGTAGCCTTAATATTGGCATTGTTGCAACATGAAGAGGAGTGTTACACAGCAATTTGTCACCGTTTGTCACCGTCCCTATTACCCCTCACTCGTACACTGGAGGACTCATTCCGGGACCTGTGAAAAGTGACATGACCTGAAACCACTTGCATCATATTCCTCTAAGTATGAGGTTCATATGCCCTGAAGACATCTCCTACAGAATATCCATGAAAACAACTCTTTTTGCATTAGCGCGGGTCCACAGTGTACTGCCCGCGCCAATGAGGGAAATCCTCTAAAAAGGGTGTACCATTGGCGCTCTGTCTTAGAGTCGCACTCGCGCCAACCGAATTGAGTAAAGTTTTCAACGAATAAGCTTCCGAAGGTTCTCCTTAACCCATTCACCAACTGAATCTATGTTGAGCTAGGATGGTTTGGCTTCGAATCTCCATAGAAGGGAAGTGGTTTGCCACCTTTCATGGAAGTTTCCAAGTGATAAAGCCAATCCCATGAATAATGTGGTTGATCCTATCTCTTTCCTCTCTATCTATAAAAGCTTGCCTCTATGCCTTGAGCAAGCTAGTTCCAGTTCTAGTCAGTAGTTCCAGGAGTTCAAGAGTTTGAAGCTGCAAGAGCCTTCTTTGCACCCATAAGGCCAAATCCAAGTAAGGAGATTCTTGTCACCCAAAGAGAGAGAGGCTTGTTCCCATCCCAACAAGCTTTGCAAGACTTGTGTAGCTGACTACCCAGCCAAAGGAGGATTTGACGTCAGAACAATGTTTGTATTCTTCTTTGTTATTTATCAATAATAGATTACTATCATTATGGTTCCACTCTCATTGTCTTATGTTTGATGTTGAGTTATATCTTTTCTGACTGATATATAATTGCATCTACTAGATTTTATGCTTGTATTCGTGTTGTTCTTTGCATGTGCAGGTGTCCAATCACAGAGATCGTGGGGATCGTGACCGGCCGAGGCAAAGGAATGAGAGTGACATCTCTTCTACGAACATTAGCGTTGGAATCCAAGTAGGTTTTCACCATCCACTTTTTATTTGCAATTAGGAACTTGCGTGATAGCATTGCGTGATTGTTGCTAGACCCGGTCTGGGCTAGTAGGGATCGTCTCTATCCGTAGAGAGGATTTACCTCCACAACAATTTGGCAACTCCGCTGGGGAAGTCTTGTCTCTTTGGTTTCTCGTTTGATTGCTTAGATAGCTTTCTGGGTTAGGTTTCTTGCTGTCCCTTGCTTCCTGGTCTGCCTGGATACTGTTTTCAAGCCCTGGATTGCTTGTTTTCATTTTTGACTTAGCAAACTTGATTAGCGCGCTTTTTAGCCTAACAGTCGCGCCAATTGGCGCAAGTTGCTCAAAGACAACCCGCGCCAATCCCATAAAAGCGCGAGTTGCAGCCTGACAGTTGTGCCAGGCCTGTCAAGTTTTCTAGTTTGCTTGTTTTCGAGCCCTCTGAGCTTGGATTGGTATCTTACCACGTCTTTTTCAATTACTGGAGTGTGTTTGATCCTTGTTTGACTGGTTTTAGACCTCCATCCTTCGGGTGTTTGCCTTTTTCTATCGATTTCACATTTTAGCCCTAAGGCATCTAGTGGCTTTGTGCGTCGAGCCTTCCGTAGGAGTCTTGGGTTCTTTGATCGTCCAGTCGACTTTGTGATTACCTTTTTGTGCTTGATCAGTAGTTCTCAAAGCCTTTTATTGATATTCAAGTGATTTGCTCCTTTTCTGCTTGGATTTCGCTTGACTTCGTTTGGGCTTAGATTACATAGCTCGTAGAGGTCTTTGTGTTTTCTTCTTGGTTTGAAGGACTATTTTGGTGTTTTGGGGATTCGATTGTGTTCTCATTGAGTGAAATTTGTCTCTTTTGCTCGGTGTTACTATCTCTCAAAATTTGTTTAGTGCACTTTTCCATTGAAAAGAAACCGAACAATCTCTTTTGCGTTGAATTAGTTAATTGAAATTAGAAGCTTTTCATTGATTAGTGATTTAAAAAAAAAGTTTCGTTTATTTGTCATTAGCTGCATTAGAGTGGTTCTTGATTGTTTGTGGTCATTTTGTTTGAAAAATTCTCAACTCTCTCGTAGTTAGTATTCATCGAACGAAATGATATTCTTTGGCATATAGCTTGCATGTAGGAAATTGTGAGAGATTACATACGGTAGGACCTGGAAATTGAAACTTAACTAAAGATCAACCATAAAATGAATTGAATGAACTAGAGGTCTAGGCTAGAGACGTGCTCCGGCGTCGTTAAACCTAGTCATTGTTGTTTCACACTACGGTTGGGTGATTCCTCCTTTTGTGACTCGATAGTGGTCTAGCACGGACTTGAGCTCCCACGTATCGTCGTGTATATAGGGGAGACCCCACTAGGTTATCATCCTTTATCCACAAGAAGCCATGTCTGCTGCCTTACAAGCCGTAACGCACCGAACACAGCATTCGGGAAGATTGACTGTCGTACGGGAAGTCCTTGGTTTTCATATGACTGCCAAGGTGTATATGCAATTTTGCAGATTTGTTTGGTAAACCCTTTTGCCTAGTTCTCCAGAGCAGTCACTTTTGATCCTTTTCAGACTCCTTAAAAGAAAAGGCTCACTTGAGCAGTTTGTCACTTCGGGCTCACAAAACATTCGAAGGCGACTAGAGTCACCTTTTTTGTCCTTTTCTCGACTCTTAAAACATGAAAATGTCAAGTTGTGTCTTTGCGTCTTAAAATTTATTTGGCCACGATTAACATTACCTGGTTAGATCTTGTGTGCGTTAGTTTGAGTAGGGTCCTTTATCGTTAGATTCCCTTAGGTCTTGTTTGAAGTTTATCATCCTAGCTGAACCATCGACTCTCGTTCCGAGTGATCAAGGGTCTCCGTCTTCTGTTGCTCCTGAGGTACCGGTTGTGAGTGATACTCTTCCTGTTATCCCGAGTATCCAACCGATCAAATCTCGTGCCCCGGGCGATGAGGATTACGAAATCAATTGGAACCCTATCTGGGAGCCTGACGAGGACGATATTCCTTTTACCCCCCCTGGTGTTTCGTCTCCAATGTCTACCTCTCACATGGATGAGACATCTCCTAGAGTGAGTGAGACACCTGTTTTGTCGAATATCGACACTCCTATCCCAGCTACTTCTCCGCTCCCCCCACGCTACAAGTCGTTGAGGGACAAAGTAACTGCCAGGATCCCTGCTTGGAGTATGTGGGACCCCCACAGCACTCCCACCACGGGATCTTTTGTTTCACAAGTCCACACTACACCTGTTACTTCAATTCCAACGAATCCAACTGTTTGTGTAGCACATTCAACTCCAGTTGTTAGTGTCGTTACAGCGTCTTCAGCTTTGAACACTGGTGCTGGTCCTCCTCACGGTCAAGTGAGTAGCGGCCAGCCGGCACACACACCTAAAGTTATCCATCCTGCACAAAATGCACCACCCTCTTCTGGTCCCGTCCTAGGAGGGGGGCCATATGATGCCTATGGACAAGCTGTTCAGGATCCGAATGTGCAAGGTCTGTTCTATTATTACAATTCTGCTGGTCAATACCTTCAGCTTTCTCAACCCTTGCCTACTCAACCTATTGTTGAGGTTTCGGTACCATTATCCGTTACTTGGAACGCCACCACTTCCAAGGGGGCCAAGTAAGGCCTGCACAGCTTCAGGGACCGCCTAACCAAGGCCAGCCATCTTATGTGCAAACCCCCCAAGGGCAGCAATATTATGACCAGTCTCACCCAGGACAACCTGGGGGCCTACAAGGACAACCCTATCAGGGACAACCTTTGGCCGCTGGTGGTCCATCTTTTACTTATCTGACTCAACCTTCTGGTTACCCGGGGCAACCTGGTACCCAACAAGGTTACCTGTCTGGACAACCAGGACAACCTTACATCCAACAAGGTCAACCTGGTATCCAGCAGGGTTATCCCTCTTGACAAGTAGGACAAACTTATATTCCACAAGGTCAACCGGTAGTCCAACAGGGGTACCCTTCTGGGCAAGGGGGGTAGCCTTACATACAGCAGGGCCAACCCACTACCCAGCCTAGTCATCCTTCTGGGCAAGCGGGTCACCCTTCTGCACAGCAGGGCCAACCCACTGCCCAGCCTAGTCATCCCTCTGGACAGGCTGGCCAACCTCAAGGTCAACCGACCGTCCAGCCTGCTCAACCATCTGTTCCGTAGGGACAACCCTCGGTTGCTCAAGGACAACCTGGTACCCAGCAAGCTCATCCTTCTGGGCAAACGGGTCCGTCCCAAACCCAACCAGGACAACCTTCCGGCCAAATGTTCCAAGCTCAACCTGTTCAAGGACATCCTTCTGGGCCCCAAACTCAAATTGGTTATCAGATGCAAGGTGGGCCACAACCCCAACCTTCTTACCAAGCGCAGCCTTGTTATCAGGCTCAGTATGGAGCCCAACAATCGTATGGCTACCAGCAACCCTAGGGGCAAACTCAATTTACCCCTTATCAAAATTATCAACAAGTGCAGGTCACCCCCTATCAGAATTATCAGCAACAGTATGTTGCACCTGCAGGTCAAGTTGCTAATCCATGGGGTGCTGGGGGGCAGACCCAGGGTCAACTGTCTGCTTATGGACAGAATCCTTATGGACAGAATCCATATGGACAGAATCCTTATGGACAGAACCCCTATGGGCAAAATCCCTATGGGCAGAACCCTTATGGGCCAGGCCCATCCGGACAAAGTCCATGGGGGCAACCACCACCTGGTTGGAACCCTGGTACTACCTCTCTTCCACAGCCACAAATGTCCTTTAATCCTCAGTTGCCTTTCTTAGCGACGTTGGAACTTCCAGATGTGTCCAAGTTGACAAATGATCCTATTCTCCATAATCCATATTGGCCACTAGTTCCAACTAAAATACCCGGTGATTGCCCGAAATTCGATGGCAAAGCTAGTGAAGACCCTCAAGCCCATGTCATGACCTATCACCTTTGGTGCTCATCCAAATCATGGCTTGATGATTCCATCCGGCTCCACCTCTTTCAAAGGACTCTCACCGGCTCGGCCGCTAAGTGGTATATTGAGTTGAATCGCAGAACATTTCAAGATTTCAACTCGCTGGCTATGGCATTCCTAACTCATTTTCAGTTACCCATTCGGTATGAGACAGGGACACATCTCCTTACGTCTCTCAAACAGGACACGGACACGCATATATCCGATCATATACATGAATGGAGACAGTGTCGACGCTTGATCAAATTTTGGATTCCTGATCAGCTCCTGACCGATTGGTTCACGACCTCCTTTGTCCCCGCAATCGCGCGAGACATCTCCATGGGAGCTTGTGTAACTGAAGAGAAAACTATCACGCGTGCTCAGTACCTCGACTTAGTATATTCTTAGTCAGGTACTTTATATGATTATTTTCCAGATGCCCCGAGACCCGGAACATCCAAAGCTCCGCCAAAACCATCTGTTGACGGTGTTATTGGCTCTGTAAATGCATCTTCAAAGAAATCATCCGTGAACCCTGGGAAGCAAAAACAGAATGCTTCTAATGGAAACACTTCTCAAGGTCAATCTAATTCTGGAAACACTTCTGAGGTTAACGCCGTTCAGTCCACCACGGCGGATAAATCCTCGAAAGGGAAAAAGAAAGGGAAAGCCAAAAATAAATCCGAACAGCCCAAACAGGACTCCCCTAAACCTCCACCCGAGGAAGGAGCCAAATGTAAACCCAAGTATCCTTGTCTTATCTGTGATGAGGATCACTACACTAAAGACTGCCCTAGGCGGTCCGAAGTTAGTCGATTATTGAAAGGTTCTCCTGGGACTCCTGCTGTGCTTAAAGAACCTTTCCCTTCACAGCAAACTCAAATGGTGGCAGATCCATCGCAACCCTCTTCTTCATTCGGCTCTCAAGTATTTATGGCTGGGACGATTCCCATCCATGTCACTACTCAAGCAAAAGAATATCCATCTCATGTCGGGAAAGAGCCGGAGGTCCCCTCTAGCGCTCCTCCGTCCAATTCGGGTCCACTCCACATCGAAAGACCTAGCACTGAGACGACTATCCGACCCCCTCCAAAAGGTGTACTCCGGAAGTCTTCTTACAACCCTAATGCTCGTGCTGCCCAGCACTACAGCATCGTTGAGGACTTAGCTCAGGCTCCGTCTGCTATGTCCGCTTTAGAAGTGCTCCAGAGTTTCCCCTCCCAGAGGAAGTCCTTGCTATCGGCCATCGGTGGCATAGACCCGGCTGACTCGGATCTGATTTCTTTCGATCTCAAGGGCTATACGTCGAGACTGCCTCACCAAATCGCTTTCCTTATACAAGTCATCATCAATGGTAAAACGATTCATCGTACAGTCATTGATGAAGGTGCCTCAACTTGCATCATGTCTGTCGCTTGCTGGAAAGCTATTGGTTCTCCAACACTGAGCCAATCTCCTACGACATTAGAAGCCTTTGATGGAAGAGAGTCCCATCCTTATGGTATCCTCCAACGCTTGCCCATCTCCTTGGAAGGGAAGATGGTAGAAGTGGAGGTCGAAGTTGTCAACGCTAATCTTACCTACAACCTCCTCCTCGGACGTAGCTGGACATACGCCATGCAAGCCGTGGCTTCCTCCCTTTTCTGTGTCATTCGTTTCCCTCATCAAGGGAAGATTTTCACAGTGGACCAGCTCTCCTTCTTCGCCTCGTCTTCTTAAGGCAATGTGCCTTTCGTGGAGCATACCTCCAAATCATTCGAGAGTGTGGGAGCCGGACTCTTTAAAGATCCCGCCCTGATGGGTGTCTTTCCCCTCCCACCTCCTAATCTCGCTCCGATTAATATGATTTCCATGCGTTCTGATCCGTGGGTCCTTCCTCCCGCTAATCAGATAGAATCCTGGGGCGATATGATGCCGTTGAGTCCTGCCGAGCTCAACTACGTCGAAATCGTTGCTGCATCGGCTCCCCCTCCCGAACCTGCTCTTCCGAGCGGTGTTCCCGACTCATATGTTCATTTCCCTTGGCTTGGAGATGATGCTACTTCGGATCCATTAAAGGAAATATTTCCTTCCGATGAAGCCATCATAGAGACCATGTCTCTTGAGGAACCCCCTTGGTCAGATCATCACCACTGTTCCTCGTTTCTCCCTGCCCATCAGGAAATGATCGCATGTCTCGAACGGTTTGCTTCATGTATCCCATTTCAGCCCCTTCAAACACCTATTCAAATTTATCAAGTGTCTTCTGAAGGCAATATGGGAAACATTACGCAGACCCAACCCATCGACATCTTTGTGGAACCAGGGATTGTCGAGCATATTCATATTGGAGTCACTTGTACTCCCGAGGATAGTTCTTTTACCTGTGTCAACCTCGTTAAAATAATGAAACAAGAGCTTGTGCAATTCGAGCGCAATAACAGTAATGTCAACCTTCACTCCATTTTCAATGGACTGAAGCTTGGGGGGCATGTACCTCGAATTGAGACACCATGCTGGGGGGCATGCTCGTTCATTTATTCTCAAGCATAGTTTGCATGTGAGTGCTTTTAAGCTTGCATAAAAAATAAAATCATCTTCAAGCATAGTTTGCATATGTGATTATCATGTGTGTTTTCAAGCTTGTGTAAAAATAAAATATACGTGTGTGTAAATACATTTCACAATGGTTCATTTGTTACGCAACTGATACATTAGATTACATTTTGTGTCAAATATTCGCATAGCATATAACACATCATCACATGTGAAAGATCCATCTAAACCATAGGCATATGTATATATATATATGTGTGTCGCAAAGTTTTGCACCGCGTGCATTACATAGTCCAAAAAATAATACATGTTCATTCTAATACATCCTAGGACGACATGTCCCTCAAAAAATATGCATGAAAGAAGCCTAGAAGTCTATTCGCGGTGGTGCTCATGATAGCACGTCACCGCGCGCACCAAGCGTCTCAACAGATGATGGATGTGGGTCGGCACCCCCACTGTGTGCCTCTGGTATGCAAAAGGCACGTCCGCCAATCTAACATAACCCAGAATCCCTTGGGTGGGTCCCTCGAGATTCTACACCAACTCTTCCCCCACGGCACCCCTTGCCTGAGGATCAGCTGCAGGTTGGCCCCTCCGCGCTATAGGAGACAAGCCGGCTGGTCGCTCTGGGCCCACATCTGCATATACATACAACTGTCATCAGAACATGCATGTATTGACCAAAAAATGAAAATACATAAAACATCAAAAAATGAAGAGATCATACCTAGATCTTCTTCCCACTCCTCTCCCTCTGGCAGTGGGAGGTCTAGATCCCCCATGAAATTGGTTCCCGCATATGGCCAATCCTCTACCACGATCAGCTGACGGTGAAGCCATATGAAGAACTCGGGCCGCCAAGACATTTGCTGGCCCCCTCCTAGGCTCTCGTGGCAATGGATCTGCCACTACAGCTCCCTGGAACTGGAAGAGGGGTAATCGTTCCAAGAAGAACGACACCACAATCGAGCCATACCCGAACTGTTTCACTCCCCCGCGCTTACACTTTGTAAGCTGCCTTTTGATATTTGTAGTCACCGCTGTAGCCCAGTCAAAAATGGTGGGGCTGAGGAATTCTGTCGCTAGTAACAGATGATTCTTGCTCGCCTCATGGGGCGCCTGTACCCCAGCTGCACGCGTGATGGTGAATAATATCACCTTAAGAACCAAGTCATGGATGGTGGCGATATCCACCTTGGCACTGTTTTTCCCAAATTGTGCCTCTGGACACACTCGAGCCTTCACTTCACCTATCTTTTCTCCGGAAGGTCTCCTTCCGGTCAAAATAGGGCTCACCCCTCTCCGTGACAGCCCAGTAATGAAGTACACATCAGATACATCTAGCTCTAAGGTTTGATCCCGTAAGTGAAATACTTGGTCATCAACATCCCAAGCATCCACTATGAACTGTAATAACTCTGGTTGAGCTCGCAGATAAGAGGTGAGGAAGAACTTCTTGAGACCACAGTCTCTCAAAGCATTCATACATCCCTCATCCTCTATGGCCAAGGCATCTACGGCATCATGCTCCCGTTCTTTCCATTCCACCACCATTTTTGCCTGTTTCCTGCACCCACAAGGATGAATAAATCATTATTGAAACACTGGTAGGCTTACAAACCGGACAAATTTCAAAAATGATGAGAAAATTCAAGCAAAAAGTTAGGTCGCGCGGTTGGCGCGACTGTTTCTAAAACAGTCGCGCCAATGGCGCGGCACCTTTGGGCAAATCACCCCATTGGCGCGGACCCGTGCCGGATACCTGCGCCAATGGGGCGCAACCCTAAATTTTAAAATCCCCCTTGCGGAGGCTCAATCAGGGAACAAAATGCATAAAAAGAGTATGAAAATGGAGCTAAGGGAAGCGCCTCTTACCTGGAACTGGCGGAATCTCAAATGGTTGCACGGATTGGCGGTAATCACTGCTCGAAGTTCGCTCCCCAAATGGACCACTACTACTATGCAAGAGGTAAAAAGTAAAAGTAATTCTATTTTTTACATTTTCACCATATTTATAGACTTTTTGACTTGTATTTAGGTTTAAAAAGTTGTTTTTTGAATATTTTAATATATTTTTGGTCGAAAATGGATTTTACGCTTGCTTTTGGTGCCATGACAGGTCTTTTTTGCAACTTCGATGGTGAAACGAGTTGTATTTTATACTTTTTCGGACTCGGTAAATACACGAAAAATTCACTGTGGAGTCATCTTTCAGCTCTTTTCTAACTCGCTAAAAATGAAAATATCACCGAGTTATCCCTCTTGACTCGTTAAACGTAAATAAGAGGCGGTCATCTTTAAACCCTTTTCCGACCGTGTAAAAACGAAAAGATCATCGGACCCTTGTCGTTTTAGGTTCGTTAATGGTTACGAAACGACGTGATGTTGATCGCTTTTTTAGGTCGATGTCACTATAAATGAAAAGTACTCCTCGATCGTAATGGTCGAGCGGTTCTTTCGAGCATTGTTTTATACTTTTTCGGGCTCTGGGGACACAACTTTATGAAAAAGGACCCCCCTGGAGTTTTCTTTTCTGTTGTCTTTTCAGACTCTCTAAACAGGAAAAGACGCCGAGTTCTTCCTTTGTCAGACTCATTAAAACTTAATGACATCGGATTCTGTCGTAATGACGCCCCACAAGCATATGCTATCCCCGTCAAGCTTGTTAAAAATAACTGGGGTACTCGCCAGAAATGGTGGGGAAAATGGACCCATAATTCTTGTCGTGTCGGCAGTATGTCGCTCTTGAACATGGCACTAGTCTGCATTCGTGTCTGGGTGGGGACATCTCATCTTGTTTTACACTTGCCTCCGTGGGTTTGGGTTATCCTATTTGACCTCTCATCTGCTCATTGCCTTGTCACCATGACCTCTGCTCATTTGATGTCAAATACTGCCAAGTCCACTGTCGTGCCGCCGATATGTTCAAGAGAAGTTGACCTCTGCAGAATTACAACCTCCCTCTGATACCTCACATAATTCTGATTCACCACAGCATTCTTCCTCTGTCTCGTGTCGATGATGTGGGAAACACTATGGCCCACCTTCGATCAAGGTCACTTCCTGTCGACTTCAGCTCATTATCCAGGAAGCTGATCTAGAGACTCCCTTCCGGTGCCTTGGAGCCTGCATGCCTCAATGGCAGGTTCTTCGTGTTCGACGAGAGGTTTTCATCATTGGCCTCCGATCGAATGATTCTACGGGTGTTCGATGCCAGCTCATTGATTCGCACGCCGTAGATTGTACCTATAGTACCTTGAGGACCATCATCATTATTGGTGGTACCTCTTGCGTCTGTTAACAGTTTTCATTATTGGCTGGTAATCAGACGATGTTCATGCATGTTCGACTTCAACTCATATATTCACATGCTTGGACTTGTACTTTGTTCGGGTCGCGATGGAGCGCAAGACCCTGGATTGTGTCTATTGGAATCCAGGTTGCGATTTGTGGTTTATTATGATCACTACATGACTCATTCACTGGATGGCTGCGACCATGCCTGAGTCTATTTATCGATCCTCACTGGATGGCTGCGCCCGTACCTTGGATCTAGATTATTATGTGCTCTATTTCGGATGGCTGCGCCCATACCACATATATCATGTACTTGAGATATCAGTTGTACTTCTTTACACACGTTCTCCGGCGGCAGTGTTTTCCGTTACACATGTGCTTGTAAAGCATTTCACCCCTCTCTCTCCTTCGGGCCTCATGCTTTAGGGGGCATCTGTTACACAGCAATTTGTCACCGTCCCTGTTACCCCTCACCCGTACACTGGAGGAGTCATTCCGGGACCTGTGAAAAGTGACATGATTTGAAACCACTTGCATCATATTCCTCTAAGTATGAGCTTCATATGCCCTGAAGACATCTCCTACAGAATATCCATGAAAATAGCTCTTTTTGCATTAGCGCGGGTCCACAGTGTACTGCTCGCGCCAATGAGGGAAATCCTCTAAAAAGGGCGCGCCATTGGCGCTGTCTTAGATTCGCACTCGCGCCAACCGAATTGAGTAAAGTTTTCAACAAATAAGCTTCCGAAGGTTCTCCTTAACCCATTCACCAACTGAATCTATGTTGAGCTAGGATGGTTTGGCTTCAAAACTCCATAGAAGGGAAGTGGTTTTCCACCTTTCATGGAAGTTTCCAAGTGATAAAGCCAATCCCATGAATAATGTGGTTGATCCTATCTCTTTCCTCTCTATCTATAAAAGCTTGCCTCTATGCCTTGAGCAAGCTAGTTCCAGTTTTAGTCAGTAGTTCCAGGAGTTCAAGAGTTTGAAGCTGCAAGAGCCTTCTTTGCACCCATAAGGCCAAATCCAAGTAAGGAGATTCTTGTCACCCAAAGAGAGAGAGGCTTGTTCCCATCCCAACAAGCTTTGCAAGACTTGTGTAGCTGACTACCCAGCCAAAGGAGGATTTGACGTCAGAACAATGGTTGTATTCTTCTTTGTTATTTATCAATAATAGATGACTATCATTATGGTTCCACTCTCATTGTCTTATGTTTGATGTTGAGTTATATCTTTTCTGACTGATATATAATTGCATCTACTAGATTTTATGCTTGTATTCGTGTTGTTCTTTGCATGTGCAGGTGTCCAATCACAGAGATCATGGGGATCGTGACCGGCCGAGGCAAAGGAACGAGAGCGACATCTCTTCTATGAACATTAGCGTTGGAATCCAAGTAGGTTTTCACCATCCACTTTTTATTTGCAATTAGGAACTTGCGTGATAGCATTGTGTGATTGTTGCTAGACCCGGTCTGGGCTAGTAGGGATCGTCTCTGTCCGCAGAGAGGACTTACCTCCACAACAAGGAGGAAATAAAGAAGGGAATTCAATGCAGAGGGACAGATACAATGAAAAATCCTGAGCATCAAGCTCCAACAGAAGCATGGAAGAATGATGTGGTGAAATGGAAGGAATAATGGAGTGAAAATTAAGGTTTCATACTCTATACCTCATGGACACACTTGTCACTAAACAACATAATTAAATTCGTGTTCATAAAGGTATTGTAAGCTATCAAATAACACATGTAAATATTTAATTAACACAAGGAGTATTACTACTCAAAAGCATACATATAACCATGAGAGAGTGAAACCGACAGCTTCATTACACAATTTCAATAGAAGAGAAACATACATGAAGTGAGATACAAAGAGGAAAACATATTTCTCATTTATCTGATAGGAATCAATAGAATAGTTTCATTAATCCTTGAAGATCGAGTCAAAATTACTAGTCCATATACATTCAACACTTATCACTCAAATCCCTCATGAACAAGTAAATAGAACCAAAGTGGAACCACGGAATTTGAGCCTCCTTCTTATAGAATTCATGAACCTTTCTTAATTGTTTCTTCCCTCTTTTTATAAGGAGAATGGAAGCTTTGAAAACGGCTACAAAAACATCTTAGCCTGAGCTCAAGCTATCTAATTGACTATCTGTCTCAGTGTGTTAAGGCTCTGTCACCCAAATCATTGCAACATAATGATTCCTTTCTTTAAAATACAACATAATAGAATAAAAAAACAAAATAACGATGAATCATGGGAGAAATTGAATCATGATTCTAGCTAAATATCTCCACACCACTTCTTGTGATGGCCTCTGATCAAGCCATGTATCTGCCATGATGTGCCTATTTCTATTACTTCGTCGATCCCCCTGTCTCTTTCCACCTGAACTGAATGAATTTCCCATTCTCTGGAGCTCGGAGCAATCAATGGTGATGGCCTCTATGTTGCTCGAGAATCGTAGTTGCCGACTCATCCATCCATCTAAACTTCTTGTATAAAACTATCAAAGCCTGATATGCCCAGTAATTGCACTATACTAATGGTATACCAAAGATTCAAAATATCATAACTTTATACTTAAAAAAATTATAGAACAGGCGAGTTTTGATGTTCCTTGGGCCCCTTTTGTTTAGCCCCTTTCAGTATTTCTTCATCATAGAATTGAGGGCTGTGACCTGGGGCTTAGCCTTAAGGTGCTAGGGCCTTTTAGAATCCTACTAGGGGCTGCTTTTCCTTTGTATATAGCTTAGCTCCCTTGGTTCTTTATCTTGTTATAGACCATGCCCTAGCCCAATATATCAAAGCCCTCTTTATCAACACTTTAAAATGTCCACTACTATAAAGTGTCGACATCTATCAACCTCTGATATGTGATTTTAGATGTGATTTCATCACTTACACATTGCACTTCGTGAGTGATGACACATGTCACCTAGATATGCCCCCATAGGCACCCTCAAAATTCCAAAACAGACTGCCACGTGTCCTTCCATAGCAGCCATGTCATGCTGATGTCAACCACCACACGTCATTATTGGAGCCAATCTTGTGCCACCATGTATAGCTTATCAGTCCAACTAGATGCTACCATGCGTCCTGCTAGAGGAGAGAGAAAAGGGCCCATTCATCCTTGGTTTTGCAGGGAAATCCTTTGTAAACTTATTTTTGGGTCCCTTGGCAATTTTACACTATATTAGAACAATGATATCACAACTTTAAAAGGGTTGTCACTTGTTCAGAAGTTTCGATCGTTGATTGTGGTCTGTCAATCTCTTGATGTTCCTATGCTTTGGATCCATGATTGGCGATCACTGATCATCGATACTGCTAAACCTTCGATATTATGATCATCGATATCACACCTCTGACATGCGATCGTCGATATGCCATGCTGCTCTGACTGCAATCACCGATCTCTGATGTCACTTGACCTCTGATATATTGGAGCTCTGATATGTGATGCGTCGATATGCCATGTTACTAGACCTCTAATATGCGATCTCCGATATCAGACCTCTGACATTCCTTCTTTCCTTGAGGCTTTAATCCTTGAACTTCAAAAGACCATAACTTTTGATATAGGAGTCCATTTTTGGACTTCCACATATCATTGGAAATCTTGTTCAGAGAAATTTACAATGAAGATGGCCTGAGTTAGACTTAGAGTTATTTTGAGGCTTGGAAGATGACTACAAGATACTCTTCATTTTTTCATTCTTTTGATCTCATTTAGCACCATTTGAACAATTTTACAGCAGGTGACAACACATCATACATGCATCTATGTATTTGGATCTCTTGTTTTCATTGGCATGGGTTTTTTTAGGTGTGACAGTGGTTTTGGCTTTTCCTTTCCATTTCCAGATAGCCATGGTGTGATGGGGTTCTTTCATTTGGTTGATATTTGGATTGCCAGATGGTTTTGGAACCAAGTGAGGTGGGCTTAGGAAAATTCCCAAGGGCCTAGGAATCCCTTGAATGATAATGGAGGGATTATGGTAAATCATGAGGGTGGAGATGGGAAAATTTCTCAAGATATTGATGATCTAAGCTTGTTTAGGGCCTAGTGATCCCTTGACTAGTTTTGACGGGATTGTGATAAAGCTTGGTAGTGTATGTTTTCTTGTTTGGGCCTAGGAATCCCTTGACCAGTAATGACAGGATTACGGTAAAGCCCAGTTGTGTAGGTGCTTGTTTTGGGCCTAGGAGTCCGTTGACCAATTTTGGCGAGATTGCAGTAAATCCTGAGGAAGCCCTAGTTGTTTTGTTGTGAGTCCCACATTCATGCTTGGAATATGGAACTAGAGTGACTGACTGAAAGAAATATTTGGTTCATCCCAATCTATGGTCGGGTGGTATGTGGAAGTCCTTGGTTTGGTTGGCTTTTGCATATGTTAATAAGAGCTCTTTTCCTCTTGTAATTTATGAGTAGATTTAATTATTATGATGTGGCTTTGATGGATGTTTTATCATTCTTATTATTATGCTTATAAGCATGGTTTCATGACAGATTCTAGTTATGGCTCTTAACATGTTTTTATTCGTAAATGAATGGTTATTGAATGGTTATTGAATGCATGACCTAATATATGTTATTGCAACCATTATGAGAGCGAATTAGACCATCTTAATGATTCTCAAATAAGTATCAGACCCCTATGTTCAAATTCTTGTCTAAGTTTTGTGTTAATGGATTTTTCCTTGTGCCATTCATCTTTATGGAAAGTTTTATCAAGTAATGGGCAGAGGTCTAGATCCTAGCCCTGAAAAATTGGCTCAGATTCTGGGGTCGCATACACAGAACTGGGGATTTTAGACTGCAGTCACTGGGAGGTAGTCTTATCCATGTAACTGGGGGGTTTTAGTTGTTGGCTTGCCTTGTTATGTAAGCAACTAGAAGTCCAGATCACTAAAAAGGCAAGTTAACTCAGGATTTGGGCAACTGGATTGGTTGTTTGGCTCCTAGGGGTCTCGTAGCTCTTGAGGAAGATCAACAAAGTTTCATTTTATTGATTCCAATTCCTTAAATGTACTTAGGAGGTTGATTCATGTCATAGTATCCCTTGGCTCATGTTTTCCCTAGTAGGCCAGTGAAGGTGGGTAAAAGTGGGAAGGGTGGTTAGAGATTGGTATCAGAGCTAGGTACAATGCTTGGACTGGTTGGGAAAAATGTGTTGCCATGCATACATGTCAGATGTGTATGTGGTTTTTATGTGTGCATTGTCATGGGTATGATTTTCGTGCATGAGCTCATGTTATGCAGCTGGTATTGTCATGCATGGTGTCAGTATATTGATGTGATTATTCTTATGCATGTATCGTGCTAATCTGGACTGATTTTAGAGACAAGACAACCTCCCTGGAACTTCACTAAGGTATGTTGATTATGTTTATATTTTGGTTTATCTGACATGGTATACTTGCAGGAATATAAATATCAAATATGACAAGAAAAATGGTGGATTACATTTCACGAGACTCCCCTTATAGATCAGATGAGCAGCCACGAGACAAGCACTTTCCGGACATAACAGACACTTTGAGAAGTTTGAAGGCAAAGATAAGAAGTTGCAAGACAAATAATGACAGGATCATTTAGTCACAATAGATAATTTCCAAGGAACAAGAGAAACAAGTAGAGGTCAATGTAGTCATCCTTCAAAGCTTGGTAGATTTGCAGAGACATGGAAAACCACAGTTTAGTTATGGACAGGAGGATAGGACTATGGGGCATATGAAAGTAAGTCTCGTGGTGGGCATATATCAGATAGAGATGACACAGTCAGAGATGGTAGGTTCTTGGACACACCTGATAAGAGAGGTAGTGGACATGGGTACTTCTCTAGTTCTGGTTCAAACAAGTATCATGTTCATCATCGCTATCGTCCTTATAGGAGGAGTGACAAGGGGTGTTTTATGGAGAGTTCAAGAAAGCCAAGACACCTACAATTGATGGAGAGTGGAAGAAACTGGAAGATGCAGAGGCATGGTTGCTTGGGATGAAGAAGTTCTTTGAGTTGCATGACTATATAGAGAACATGAAATCCATAATAGTTATTTTCAGTCTTAAAGGGAAAGTAGGCATCTAGTGGAAAGATTTGAAGTGTGTCAGAGACATCATGATAGAGGATTTGATTTGGCATGAATTCAAGAGAGTCTTCAAGAAGAAGTACTTGTTAGAGAGGTACAATAAACATAAATCCAAGGAGTTCTATGAGATGAAGATAGGATTGATGACAGATGAGAAGTACATGACTAAGTTCTTGGAATTATTGAGGTAGGTATCATATCTTAAGGATGATAAGGCCAAGGTTCATAGATTTGTTAATGGATTTCTATTCCCATTTAAGGATCGAATTTAGTATGATGAGCCTCAGTTGCTGGAAGAAGTCATTTGGAAGTTGAAACATTTTTATGAGAAATCAAAGCATAAGATCGAATCTAAGCAAGGTTGGAAAGGGAATGAAAAGACTAAAAGTAAATGGCCCCTAAAGCGAATAAGACCTCGGGATACAAGTGATAAAGAGAGTGGTGTTCCGTACAAGAAGTTTAATGCATTTGAGAAGGGATATGGGTCGCAACTTGGAGAGCATCAAAATAGAGGTGATTGCAGGAGACAGTTGTAGTGTTGGATATGTGGCAAGGAGCATCTCAAGAAGGATTTTCCATCATATCAGGATAGATATATATTTCTCAGTAGGCACAGATAGTTTGGGATGTTGGATAGAGTATTCCTTAGATCTATGCAACATTGGATAATAGGCAGGTGGATCACCAGATATCTGTTATCGAGATCGAAGGTAAGCTTTGTCATCAAGTTGTTTCTATTTTGATTGACCCGAGATCTAATTATAGTTATGTTAACCCTGACCTAGTGGATAAGTGTGGTTTGAGAAAATAAGTGCATGTAGAGTCTTGGTTAGTGCAATTGGCTACAAGTAGTAGGAAAAAAGTTCATAATTGGGTAAGAGCTTGTGCATTTGATTTGAATGGTATGCCTACAATAGCGCATTTGAATGTACTTTAGTTGGGATCATAAAGTATGCTTCTAGGTATGGATTGGTTGTATCTTCACAAGACTAAGGTGGATTGTTATGAAAAGGCTCTTGAATGCTTGGATGAGAATGGAGAACAGAGAATCTTATAGGGTAAGAAGAAGGCAACATCGATTAGAATGGTTATAGCTATGCAGGAAAATATCAATCGCACGAAAGTGTGTCTATTATTTGCAGTGTATATTCCAGTTATAAAGGTAAGGATCTTGAGGATGCGGAAGTCTTCAGTAAGTATCAAGTCTTGTAGCAGTTTCAAGATGTATTTCCTGCAAATATTTCAGAGATTCCACCTCATAAGGAAGTGGGCTTTTCTATTGAATTGGTACTAGGAGTAGCACCAACATTAAAGGCATGTTACATTATGAGCACTGCCAAGCTAGTGGAATTAAACTTGTAGTTGAAGGAAATGCTTGACAAGGGATACATCAGGCCAAGTGTATTGCCTTGGGGTGCACTAGTATTGTTTGTGAAGAAGAAGGATGGTACTATCAAGTTGTGTATTGATTATAGGAAGTTGAACAAGGTAACCATAGGGAATAAGTATTTCTCTAGGATTGATGACTTGTTTGAAGCTAAAGGGATCAGAAATGTCCTTGAAGATTGATTTGAGATTAGGACATCATCAGGTACACATCAAAGAAGAGGATATCTACAAGACTAATTTCTGGACCATGTATGGGAATTATGGGTTTGTTGTGGTTCATTTTGGTTTGACTTATGCTCCAGCAACTTTCATGTGTTTGACGAATTGTGTGTTGTGCCTTTATCTGGAGAAGTTTGTGATTGTATTCATTGATGACATATTGATATATTCTAAGAATTAGGAAGAGTATGTCGAACACTTAGCAACAACATTGAAATCGATAAGAGAGAATCACTTGTATGCCAAGCTTATTAAAATAAAATTCTTTGAGACAGAGGTACATTACTTGGGAAATGTTGTTTCCAAGGAAGGCATAGCAGTGGATTCGAAAAAGATAAGATCTATTATGGAATGGAAAGCTCCTAGGAATGTAGATGAGGTGATATCATTCATGGGGTTAGTAGGTTATTATAGGAGGTTCATCAACAAATTCTGGCAGATTTCCTATCCTATTACATCATTGCAATTAAAAGGAAATAAATTTGAATGGACAGAGGAATGGGCAGCTAGTTTTGAGCAGTTGAAGAAATTGCTTACAAATGCTCCAGTTCTAAAGATTGCAGATCCAGATAAAGAGTTCGTAGTGTGTACAGATGCTTTCAAGATAGGATTTGGTGGAGTCCTAATGTGGGAGGGATAGGTGATATTCTATGAATCAAGGAAACTGAATGAGCACAAGCAAAACTATGTGACACATGATCTTGAGTTGGAAGCGATCATTCAAGCAATGAAGATGTGGAGACACTATCTTCTTGGCAGGAGGTTCATTCTGATGAGTGATCACAGTGGGTTAATATAATTGTTTTACCAACCTAATCTAAATGACCAAAAGGCTACGTGGTTGGCCACGCTCAATGAATTTGACTTTGAGATCAGGTCCATTAAGGGTAAGGATAACAAGGTTGTAGATGCTCTTAGCAAAATATTATAGGTAAATCATATAGCAGTTATGATTTCTTATGGGACAAATTTACAAAATCATATCTTACATTCAATATAGTAGGATGACAGGTACATGGAGCTTAGGAGCATGTTACAGTAGGAGGGTATAAGTGAACAAGATGTGGACTATCACCTCACTACATATGGATTGGTTAGATTTAGGGACAAGATCTACGTGTCGGACAATAACAAGCTCAAGAAGCTTATCTTGAGGAAATTTCATGTTAAGTCGTATTCAAGTCACCCAGGACATCAGAAGACATTGAAAGCAGTTAAGAATTTCTACTATTGGCTAAATTTGAAGAAAGAGGTAGTTGAGTTTGTCGTAAGGTGTTTGGATTATCAACAGGTCAAGGTAGAGTGTAAGCATCTAAGTGGTCTACTACATTTGATTATGATTCCAGAGTGGAAATCAGAGGTAATTTCCATGGAGTTCATTACAGGTTTTCTGAGCACATCTAGACAACATGATTCCATCATGGTTGTGGTTAACAGGTTGACTAAGGTAGCTCACTTCATAGCGATTAAGTCTACTTATTTAGCTTGTGAGGTAGCATAGGTCTTCATTAGAGAGATATTGAGATTACATGGTATTCTGAAGAAGATTGTGTCAAACAATGATGCTAAGTTCTTTTTTTTGTAAGTCAGTAGAACAACCATATATTACTATAGAACAGAAAAATACATCATATCCTATTGGTTTCCCAGATTGGAAACCATACCAACTGCAGTAATTTTTTTTTTCTATGGTATCTCCTAAGCATATCTACAGATTTTTCTCTTCTTCTACTGCTACTTAGCTAATTACTGTCATAACTGTTATAGACATATTTGGGCACTGCAACCCAAATCACATATGTCCATAAACCAAGGGCTTCTAACCCCTAAAAGTGTTTTTTCATACCCTAAAGGAACAAAGTCAGCTGATTACATCATCTCCCAAAAGTTCTCCCTGAAAAACTACTCAGAACTGGTCAAAACTAGACCATACAGACTGCTCCATGCATAGGGTGCGATGCATCTCACCTATTACACATGTGGGGTGCGATGCATACTGGAAAGCCCTTTTGTAGGGTGTGATGAGTGAGACCAGACAAATGGCAGAAATAGTTTGCTAGGTGGAAACTCAAAGAATCTTCTAGAAGCTGCTCATATGACACTTGCCTCTCTAAATTCACCCAGGGATGAGTAAGAGATCATGAAATCTCCAAGTGGAACCAAGAACTATCAGTGAAATGACACTAATCAAAATCCCTTAAGCTGACTCACTCTCTTGCAAACATCTATATATGGATCCCTCATCCCAAAGATCCAAAGGCTGGAATTTTGTAATTTGCAAGGAAGTGTTGTTGGTTTCTCTTTGAAGACATTGTTGGGTGATCTTGCTTTGTATGAGGTGAAGAGGGCTTTCATGCTGGTAGGATGATGCTGGATCAGACAGCTTGGTTGTAATCCTCTCTTCTACTACTTCTATCAATAAAGCTATTTGAGTTTTCCTACATATGCTTGTATATCTTTGAATCTTGTATTTGTATATGCATTTATATGGTTAATGTACATCTGATCCTACATTGTTTATGGTTATAGATATCTATGCTTTGACGGTATTTTGCTGCCTTGACTCTATAGGTGTTCTTTGAAGCAAGACAAGTGAGAAAGGAGTGGCAAAAGCTCTATCAAGGTAGAGAGGAAATGAGCAAGGAGACTAGCGAAAGACTGAGGTTGGTACTCTATGCTTCTCTCTCATCTATCTCTCATAAATGAAAACATAAGTAACTTTATTTTGTTTGTTTCTAAGATATCTACCCGTCTTAGTGGGACTAGCAGCTCTGAATGGACACTAGTTTTCCCAATAACAAAATGGCAACTCCACTGGGGATCGAATAGTTTTTTTGTTTTGTTACTATTGTTTTCTTTATAAACCACATGTTGGATAGGTAAATCCCTTCTGCGGACAGAAGCGATCCCACTAGCCCAACAGGGGTCTAGCAACAATCAGTCAAAGCTACTATGCAGGTTCCTAACTACAAATAACAAAAATAGGTAAAGAAGGACCTACTTGGAATCCAATGCTAGTGTTGAAGAAGCGGAGCCACTTTCGTTCCTTGGTCCTGGCCGGTCACAATCCTTCGCTATCCTCGCGAACGGACACCTGCACACATAAAGAACGATGCAAACACAAGCGTGAAATCTGATATAGGCAATTATATGTCAGTCAGAAAGGACATAACTTTACATCAAACACCATGTAAACAATGAAAGTGGAACCATAATAGTAGTCTTCTATTATTAATGATAAATAGAGAAGAGTACAACCAAGGTTCTGACGCTGAACCTCTCCTCTGTCTGGGCGGGCAGCTATGTGTGTCTTGCAATCGGCAGCATCACCTCTCTATGCTTCACTATCTCTAGCACTCTAAACAAAACTCTAACTCAAGAACTTCAGCACTTCGGAACTCACTCCCAGAACTCAGAACTCCCAAAAAATAGCTTGTCAAATGCATGAGGACAAGCTTATATAGATGAAGAGGGGAGGAGGATACAATGAACCGGGACACCCATTGTGGATTAACATTATCCCCGAAAGCCATAAAAGATGGAGATAGGATAGAGCTCGACATAAGACTGATTTTTTATCCTCAAAAAGCTCCATGTAATGAAGGAAACAACAGTCGGGCGTGCATTAAGGCAAAAAGCATGACCAAATTTGGTTGGCGCGACCGTTGCTCTAAGACAGAGCGCCAATAGTCGCGCCCTCTTTTGAGGATCTCTATGATTGGCGCGGGTGAGACACTGTGAACCCGCGCCACTGGAAAAAGAGCACTTTTCAGGGGTAATTTGCAGAAGGTGTCTTCAGGGAACATGAAGTACATACTCAGGGGAACATAATGCAAGTGTTTTTAGACTTTGTCACTTCTTATAACTCCCGGGATGAGTCCTCCAAAGTACGACAAGAGGAGTAACAGGGATGGTGACAAATTATTGTGTAACAGATGCCCCCTAAAGCATGAGGTCCGAGAGGTGGAGAGGGGTGAAATGCTTTACAAGAACACACAAGAACACATATAGCTGCCGCCGAGGATCTGCATTGAGAAATATGACTGATAATTCAATTACATGATGTACATGGTATGGTCGCAGCCATCCATAAGAGAGTACATAAATAATCTAGATCCACAGTATGGACGCAGCCATCTAGTTAGGATCAATGAATTGACTCAGGTATGGTCGCAGCCATCCAGTGAATGAGTCATGTATCAAGAATCACGCCTGGATTACAACAGACACAATCCAGGGTCTTGCGCTCCATCTCGACCCGAACAAAAGTACAAGTTCAAGCATGTGAACATGTGAGCTGAAGTCGAACATGCATGAACATCGTCTGATTACCAGTCAATAGTGAAAACCGTTAACAGACGCGAGAGGTACCACCAATAATGACAATGGCCCTCAAGGTACTATAGGTACAATCTACGGCGTGCGAATTAATGAGCTGATGTCGAACACCCGTAGAATCATTCGATCGGAGGCCAATGATGAAAAACCTCACGTCGAACACGAAGAACCTGCCATTGAGGCATGCAGGCTCCAAGGCACCGGAAGGGAGTCTCTAGATCAGCTTCCTGGATAATGAGCTGGAGTCGACAGGAAGTGACCTTGATCGAAGGTGGGCCATAATGTTTCCCACATCATCGACACGAGACAGAGAAATAATGTTGTGAATCAAGATTATGTGAACTATCAGATGGAGGTTGTTTCTTTTCAGAGGTCAACTTCTCTTGAACATATCGGCGGCACGATATTGGAATTGGCAGTATTTGACATCAATGGATCAGAGGTCATGATGGCGAGGCAATGAGCAGATGAGAGGTCAAATAGGATTACCCAAATCCATGGAAGCCAGTGAAAATTGAGATGAGATATCCCCACCCAGACACGAAAACAGATGAGTGCCATGTTCAAGAGCGACATACTGCCGACACGACAATGATTATGGTTCCAAAATTTTCTTTTCCCCCACCATTTCTGGCGAGTACCCCAGTTATTTTTAACAAGCTTGATGGGGATAGCATATGCTTGTGGTGTGTTATTCCGACAAAATCCGATGTCATCAGGTTTTAACGAGTCTGACAAAGGAAGAACTCGGCGTCTTTTCATGTTTAGAGAGTTTGAAAAGACAGCATAAAAGGAAACTCCAGGGGTGTCCTTTTTCGTAAAGTTGTGTCTCCCGAGCCCGAAAAAGTATAAAACAATGCTCGAAAGAACCGCCCGACCATTACGATCGAGGAGTACTTTTCATAAATAGTGTTCCTGACCTGAAAAAGTAAAAAAGCGGTCAAAAACACGTCGTTTCATGACCATTAACGAGTTTGAAACGACAAAACCCGGTAATCTTTTTACGTTTTAACGGTCGACAAAAAGAACTTAAAACGACCGCCCCTTATTAACGTTTAACGAGTTAAGAGGAGTAACTCGGCAATCTTTTCTCTTTAAATGGTCAGAAAAAGAGCTAAAAGCGGACCTCCATTTTTATTCTCTTTAACGAGTCAAAAAGGAAAAATACTCGGCAATCTTTTCATATTTTACGAGTCAGAAAAGAGCGTAAAGGCGACTCGTCCTAAAGGAACGAGTGGTATAAAGGGTAGCAACTGGTTCCGGTAATGGTGGAACTCCTCAAAACATGTAATGGTCAAGAGGCTGGCTAATAAAACCACTCATCGCTGCGGTTCCTCAGGAAAGGATGAACAACCAAGTGAAAGCATATGATCGGCCAAAGAGATGGTGGCGATGGAATGAAACAACCAAGGCTCATCTAACAGAACTTAGCAGATAAACGGCAATCACAAGATGTGAATTGGGTATGGGTTCATTTTTACCCAAGCTTGAACCGTGGAGAACTTTGCTTGGATTCGGTTTCATGTTTACACAAGCTTGAAACGAAAAACTATGCTTGTTATAAATTTGCATGCCCCCAGCATAATAATGCAAATCGAGATACATGCCCCCCAAGCTTCATGGCATTCACGGAGTGGATGGAATGAAGGTTGAGTTGGAAAGACTCGATTTTGAAAAGGAGGATGCATGCCCCCCGGGCTTCAGTCACGCGCCCGGGTCGGCCGCCGTCATCAGAATGACGGACTGGTTGATGAGGCATTTCCTGTGGAAATAAGACCATTTAGGAATGGTAAATGACTATACGTGAAGTGTGAACCAGGGAACGAAAGTTGGTCTATGATCTTGATCGTCCTTCCTTCGTGCGGAAAACACATCACTCTGAAGAGTGAGGACACAATTGCACGTATGCGAAAAATATAGTCTCGTCCAAGGAGTAAATTGTAATCTAACGGACCTTGGATTACCATGACGCCCATTTGAACTGTCTTCCCTTCTAATGTAATGGGTACATTGGGAAGAAGTCCTAAAGGTCGAGTGGTTTCTCGATGAAAACCTGTAAGGTTTCTCACCTCAGGGAGAAGCAGTGGCGAACCAAGTGCTTCCCAAGCTGTTGAAGACAGGATACTCACAGGAGATCCTTCATCAATAATGGTACCGGCCATAACCATTCGGTAGACTTGGACTATAATTCGAAAAGGTATGGAAGCTGGTAACCGAGGATTGTCTAGTTGATCCCAATTGAAGGAAACAACTAGATTGCTTGGAGGTGGGACCGGATAAACGGCCGGATATGACTCTGATAAACTTCCTTCTTGGTGCGAAGGAATGAGAGGGATGCTCACTTGATCATCTGTGTTTATGAATAGAATTTGGACGGTGTGGTCGTCATTCTTAGTGACAATATCATCTGAGGGTGGGACTTCTGAAGGCAAAACCGGGTCAACTGTTATCTGGACCTCTTGAAAGACCGGGTCACTTGTCATCTGGACCTTTGGACTTTCGTCTGGTTTGGATTCAGATGGTTCATCCTTAGTGATAAAAACTCCGGGAACAAAGTGGTGGATAGACGATGAAGGTAAGTCAACACTTTTTCCGACCAGGGACCGGTCTGAAAGAGGCTGAACACAGACAGGTTCGGGAAAAGCAGGCTGAACCAAAGAGGAATCATGCTTGATCTCTTGGTTAGCGGAGAGATGATCTGCAGTTGCAGAAAGACGCTGGTATCCAGCGGGTAGTTGGGGTAAGGGAGCCGACAGACTTTCCAAAAGACGGGAGGCTTCATCTAGAAGTGGACAAAGGCGAAGGAGATGATTACCTTGACAAAGTCGACAAGGGAAACGAACCTTTCCCTTTCCCTTACCAGTTGGTAAGGTATCGTCAATCTGCGACGAGGAGGGGCGAGTCGGGTCACGGGACCATATATCTAGGACCCTGGAAATACCAGGACAATCAGTAAGGAAATGGTCCTTCTTGCATAATTGACAAGGGAACTTAGCCTTCCGCGAGGGAGCAGAAGGTAGGTCTACTCGAGGTATACTTGGGGTAGATGCGACCTTTCCCCTAGGAGACTTCTTCTTTTCGGTCTTCTTCTTCTTCTTCTTAGCTACCTGGTTACTTGAATCCAAAGTTTCACCAGGTGAAGTAGAAGATGAGGACGCAGCAGTAGGCGAAGAAGGAGAGGGGTCCACCTTGGAATCAACATGATGTTGTTCGGGTGCAGGAGGTGGTGGTGGAACAGGAGTTATCACACTCGAGACCACCGAGTTTGAAAACAACCATACGGGCAAACCGATGGTTATCCCAGGCAAAGACAAAGTTGCGATATACTGAACACCGACATTTCCACTAGAAGGGAGTGGACTAGGGTTTCCATCAGGGGGAACACCTTGGCCGGTGGACTGAGGGAAGGATGCCATTTAGCGAGAAAAGAATCCTACTCAAGCTAACGCACACAAAATCTAATTGGGTAAATGTTATCGTGGCCAAATAAATTTTAAGACATTAAACTTGACCTTTTCATTTTTTAAGAGTCGAGAAAAGGACAAAAGATGACTCTAGTCTCCTTCGAATGTTTAATGAGCACGAAGTGACAAGACGCTCACTAGCACCTTTTCATTTAGGGAGTCCGAAAAGGATCAAAAGTGACTGCTCTGGAGAACTAGGCAAGGGGTTTACCAAACAATCCGTAAAAATGCTTATACAGATAAAGGTTAATAGCCTAGTGGGGTCCCCCAATATATATGCGACGGTACGTGGGAGCACAGTCCGTATTGGCACCTATCGTTTCACCGTGGAGGAATCACCCAACCACTTGACGATAAACTACCAGGTTTAAAGACGCTGAAACACGTCTCTACCTAGACCTCTAGAATGTTCACGTTAGGTTCCAATGCGTTGTTATGTTCATTCAGTTGATTTTAAAGTTTATCTTGAATTATGTTTCAGTTTTTTGGTCCTACCGTATGTGATCTCTCAAAAACTTCCTAAATGCAAACTACATGCCAAAATTATATCATTTCATTCAATGAATTCTATCTACAGGAGAGTGGAGATTTTTACACAAACGAAGTGATCACTCAGCAAAGAACAAAGATCCTAATGCAGCTAATAACAAGAAATGAAAATCTTTCTTTTCTTTTTCTTTTTAAAAGCAATAAATCAAAAAATGCTAACTAGTATAATGCAAAAGATTTTTTGTTTTTCTTTCCTTTAAGATGGCATGATGCATGCAAGCAAATTTAAGAGATATTCACAAGTACAGACAAACAGAATTCACTCGATAGAAATATAACCAATTCTGAAACACCAAGACGAACTAAGGAAGAACACAAAGACTTTTCAATGGACCATGTGATGAAGTGGAGCAAACTTCAAACAGGCTAGAAGTGAATCACTCAAAGCATAGAGAACCAAGCTTTAATAATCACTAGATAGGTGTGAAACACAAGTAACAAGATGACTGGAAAATCAACCAGAACTTCCCACAGAAGGCTCGACATGCAAAGCCACCAGCTATGCTAGGGCAAAGATACAAAATCGATTGAAATAAGCAAACAACTGAAGGATCAAGGCACAACCAGTCAACCAGAGGTCCAACACACTTCCAGACGCTGTGAAAAATATAAAAAACCAAAAATCTGAGCTAAAAGAGCTTCCAACCAATCACACAGGCAAAATTCACAGGGCTGGCGCGACTGTCAGCCTGCAACTTGCGCTAACAGTCGATTGGCGCGACTGTCAGTCTGCAACCTGCGCCAACTGGCGCGACTGTTGGATGAAAAACCGCGCCAATTAAGTTTGGCAGCTTAAAAAATAAATACCACGACCCCAGGTCGGGCTGACAGTATTCAGATGGATCAAACAGTAAAAAACAATCTCACAACTGACCCAGAAAGCTCATAGACTCAAGCAAGCAAGAGAAAATTAACATGCAAGACAAACTCCAAAATAGCTAGCTCCCCAGTGGAGTCGCCAAATTGTTGGATAGGTAAATCCCTTCTGCGGACAGAAGCGATCCCACTAGCCCAACAGGGGTCTAGCAACAATCAGTCAAAGCTACTATGCAGGTTCCTAACTGCAAATAACAAAAATAGGTAAAGAAGGACCTACTTGGAATCCAATGCTAGTGTTGAAGAAGCGGAGCCACTTTCGTTCCTTGGTCCTGGCCGGTCACAATCCTTCGCTATCCTCGCGAACGGACACCTGCACACATAAAGAACGATGCAAACACAAGCGTGAAATCTGATATAGGCAATTATATGTCAGTCAGAAAGGACATAACTTTACATCAAACACCATGTAAACAATGAAAGTGGAACCATAATAGTAGTCTTCTATTATTAATGATAAATAGAGAAGAGTACAACCAAGGTTCTGACGCTGAACCTCTCCTCTGTCTGGGCAGACAGCTATGTGTGTCTTGCAATCGGCAGCATCACCTCTCTATGCTTCACTATCTCTAGCACTCTAAACAAAACTCTAACTCAAGAACTTCAGCACTTCGGAACTCACTCCCAGAACTCAGAACTCCCAAAAACTCCCAAAAACTAGCTTGTCAAATGCATGAGGACAAGCTTATATAGATGAAGAGGGGAGGAGGATACAATGAACCGGGACACCCATTGTGGATTAACATTATCCTCAAAAGCCATAAAAGATGGAGATAAGATAGAGCTCGACATAAGACTGATTTTTTATCCTCAAAAAGCTCCATGTAATGAAGGAAACAACAGTCGGGCGTGCATTAAGGCAAAAATCATGACCAAATTTGGTTGGCGCGACCGTTGCTCTAAGACAGAGCGCCAATAGTCGCGCCCTCTTTTGAGGATCTCTATGATTGGCGCGGGTGAGACACTGTGAACTCGCGCCACTGGAAAAAGAGCACTTTTCAGGGGTAATTTGCAGAAGGTGTCTTCAGGGAACATAATGCAAGTGTTTTTAGACTTTGTCACTTCTTATAACTCCCGGGATGAGTCCTCCAAAGTACGACAAGAGGAGTAACAGGGATGGTGACAAATTATTGTGTAACACCACAGATGGAGCCTGAAGTTAAACCAACTAGCCTTCGAACTGCTTTTGCTATGAAACTGCAAAGTAGATCAACACTGCTTCAGTCAATCTCCGGGTTGGTTTATGAACTAAACATATAGCTTGAAAACATCCTAAGTGCCCTGGTGGTAGCTCAAATAACCTCATTAGATCAGCCCCTATACTTTTTGTTTACTGACAATCATTAGCTCAACCTAAATCCCCGAACTTAGCTGCAAACTATGAGTGAAAACCAAGCTCAGTCTCGTCCCTGGACCATCGCACTGTCTCTTCTTGGCAATATGGATGCATCGCACCTCCCATGTGTTGCAGGTGAGATGCATCCCTGTTTCCCTGTGTTACAGGTGCGATGATTGAATGAGACTGTTTTTGCCTCCAGATTTTGGTTTTTTCTTCATTGTCTTCAACTTTATTCATTAGTTTTTATGTCTATGATCAGTATATCTTTGTTGAAACCATCTTTCTTTGCATTATTCAGCCTCCATCAGAAGGAATTGTGAATTTTTTTGATGTATTTTTCATCATTTACAGTTCTCCTTTGCAAATAGTACCTTAATCGAACTGTTGTCTTTTGATTTGAAAGTGTCGCAAGCATTGTTTTTAGTCAAGAAAAAGAGTTCGTAAAGAATTCCTCTTTTAGATAGTCGATTACACTTTTGCCAAATACTTGATTTGAAATTATTAATATTTCGAGTGTCGAAAGCAGTTTTAATTCAAAATCGCAAAGTGTCGTCTTAGCCTTCCTTTCATTTTTTGAAGAGAAAATTGTTAGTATTGTCGCTTTGAAAGAAAATAATTCAGATCTGTACTTAGTTTTCTTTTTGTCATCCTCACATTAAGGAAACTGAAAAACAATACATGCATGTGCATTTGCATTTAGACCGCATACTGGAATTGATTTAGGAAAAGTGCATCTAGTGTGTGCTCTCTGCTCTATGTTGAAAGAATTTCATTTCTCTTTCCTTAGTAGCTAGGATTTTCATTGCAGAAAGAAAGTAAACGACTGTTTATCATCTTCGATTTCATATTTAGGAATTGTATATCTACATCACGCGGTGAACCTTAAAGGAAAACTTCTTAAGAAAGATCAACTGTAAAATAAATCTCAATGAACATAAAAATGCTTTGGAACCTAACGCACAACATTTAGGAGTCTAGGCTAGAGACGTATTCCGGTGTCGTAAAGCTTGGTAACTATCGCTTTCATCGTAGGTTGGGTGATTCCTCCTCTTTGAGACAACAGGTGCCAGTATGGACTTGTGCTCCCAGATACCGTCGAGTATATATTGGGAGACCATAATAGGCTACATCATTTATCCTTAGGAAGCCGTGTCTGTCGTCCTATCAATCGCAATGAACTGAACACAGCATTCAGGAAGATTGATTGTCGTATGGTAAAAAGTATTCTGCAGTTTTGCGATTGGTTTGGTAATCCCTCTGGCTAGATTTCCATAACAGTCACTTTCGTTCCTTTTCAGACTCCTTAAAAGAAAAGTTCCATCTGAGCACTTGTCACTTCAGGCTCATTAAAAATCGAAGGTGACTAGAGTCATCTTTAGCTTTTTCTCGACTCTTAAAAATTGAAAAAGCAAGTTGTGTCAAAGCATCATAAAATTTATTTTAATCGAAATAACGTCACTGTTCCCTCGTTGTTCTTAGGTTTAGAAATGGATTCTACCAATCAAGGATTTCCCCTTGGAGGAAATCCTAGTCCATTCTCCTCTTGGTGAGATGTTGGTGCTCCACACATGGCTACATTGTCCCTTCCAAGACTCACAATTGGCTTGCCAGTATGACTTTTCTCAACCTTTGTCGTTCAAAACACCGCAATTCCTCAACAATCAAATCAACAACCAGATGATCCTGAAATCACTCCCCCACCTTCTACTTCATTCGTTTCTCCCTCTCCTTCTTCCTCTTCGCTTGGTGAAGCTAGCAACGCTAAAAACCAAGTAACTAAGAAGAAGAAGAAAGGGAAGGAGAAGAAGAAGAAGAAGCCAATGGCAAAAGGGGGCAACCATGCATTGTCTGGTGAAAATCCACACACTGCACCTTCCAGACCTAAATATCCATGTGTCATTTGTAAGGGAGACCACTATCATCGAGATTGTCCCTACATCCCATGGATCCTGAGGGACCCGTCTCCCCACTTGCACAATCCGGTGTTTCAACCTCTGACGATCATGTTGAAAGCACACCATCAACTAGTGAAAACGAAGTCAATGGACAAAAGGGAAGATCTAAATTTCCTTGTAGACTGTGTGATGGCGATCATTCCCTCCATCGTTGTCCCTTCTTGGATGAAGCTAAAAGAGTCTTAGATAACCGTCCTGCCTCATTGCAGTGACTTCCTCCTGGATACAAGAAACTCTTGCCGAGTCCATCGCTAGTTGAAAATCTAACTGAGACACCTTTGTTGTCAGTCGAAGCACCTATCATTGAAGATAGACCCTCTGAGTCCACACTGGACCAAAGTCAACAGGTCGAGACGGCAGTCGACCCAATCTTGTCTTCAGAAGGTCCACCTTTAGATGATACTGTCACCAAAGAGAATGAGAACGACACCATTTAAATTCTTTTCATTAACACAGAATCCAATGAACATGGGGGCAATCTACCCATTCCTTTACCGCAAGAAGGAAGTTTGTCAGAGATTTATCCGGCCATTTATTCGGTCCCACCTCCAAGCAATCTAGTCGTTTCCTTCGATTGGAATCTACTAGGGAGACCCTGCCTACCATTTGATGTACCATTCCAGATCATAGTACAAGCTTACAAAATGATCATGGTTGGTACTATCATAGATGAAGGGGCTTCTGTGAGTATACTTTCCTTAACTACTTGGAAAGCGCTTGGTTCGCCATCGCTTCTACCTGAGATTCGAAATCTGACAGGGTTCAACAAAGGAACCAGTCAACCGTTGGGGATCCTTCAAAATTTGCCTATAACTTTGAGAAGGAAAATCGTTCATCTAAACATGATGGTAGTCCAAGGGCCTCTAGATTACAATCTACTCCTTGGGTGTGACTACATTTATAGCATGGGAGCTATCGTTTCCTCACTCTTTTGAGTTATATGTTTTCCACATGAAGGCAGAATGGTCAAGCTCGTAGAACAACTTTCATTCCCCGGTTCAGACACAGCTATTAGTCAAATGCCATCCCTAATTGGTATTTTTAAACAAGGAATGTCTCATCAATCTCCAGTCCATCCACCTAAGGAGCACGAGTGATTCAGTGATTGTGACTGAAACCTAGGAGGGATGCGCTCTGGTCTGCTTCGGCAGGAAAACCCCAGATATAAGGTAGGTTTCCGTGTAGGAATATGACGGGTTTGAAAATCATGTCCGTTTAGGAAAATGGATCAGACTGGAAAAGGATTCCCTCGTCAAAGGTTATGTGATTGGCACTGAAAACAGTCACCTTTGTCCATTTCGATGGACATTGCCAAGGAAGTGTTTTGTCTGCAACGTGGATGGAAAAATCTTGCTAATGCAAGAAATTCCATATGGTGACCTGGAAACTCTGCTTTATACCTGGGGGCATGCAAACCTTTTTGCATGAAAGTGAAAAGTGACCTTTTTTTTTCCTATTTTGTAGGCTCTTAACCCTTTAAACTCGTAGGTTGGTCATTCCTAGCTTGCATAACGAAAGGCTCAGGAGCAAAGTTTCGAATGGGGCAAGCTCCCTAAAAAATGAACCTATCGATGAGACATCCTTTTTATACGACTGGCACAAGCAGTTTTACACGAAGTTCAAGCTCGTTAAAAAATAAACCTAGTAATGAGCAAATGTTCCCCCAAAGTTTAAGCTCATTAAAAAATGAACCCACCTTCGGTAAATAACCATTGCGATCGCATAATTATCAGCTTTGAACCTTGGTCTTGTTCTTACCATCACCTCAACTCTTTTTTAGCCGATCATACGCTTGCATTTGATTGTTTACCCTTTTGAGGAATAGTTGCGACGAGTAATTCTATTAGCCACCTTCTTTACACTGCCGTGATTGAAAAGTTCCAAATCTTACCTGGAACCAGTTGCTATCCAAAAACATCACTCGTTCCTAAAAAATGAGTCTCCTTTAAGCTTTTTTCATCTAACTCGTAAAATATGAAAATATTGGTAAGAAATTGGCCTCTCCAGCTCGTTAAAACAATCAGAAGTGCCATCCCTCCTCTAGATGTTAATCTTTTTGGACCTGAGGGATCATTACAGAAAAAGATCAAGTTCTTGTCTTGTTCGGCTCGTTAAAACTATTGAAAAGTCATCCCTTTCGTATTATTTTACACTTTTTCGGACTCAAGAGATTACATTATGAAAATGGACCACTGGATTTGCCTTTACATCTCTTTTTAGACTCTCTAAAATTGAAAAGTATTGAGTTATCTTTGTCGTTAAACTCGTTAAAACAATAGCGACAAACTTGTCCATGCAAACAAGAGCGAGTTTCACTGTCGCTAGGCTCGTTAAAACATAACGACAGGTTTTCCCGAAGGGAAAATTATAGAACAAGCATATGTTATCCTCCTCAAGCTTGACAAAAAGAAAGAGGTACCGGTCAGCAATGACTGGGGAAAGAGGGAAGAAAACTTGAATAACTTTATTGGTAGCAGGTCGCTCGTGAACATGACACTTTCACTCCGTCACCATGATTGAGTAAGGTTGGGTTATTTTGTTCACCGATCATATCACCATTGGTCCGTTGTACCATCCATTTCGGGGTTAACGCTACTAATCCATTTCAATGTTGCCGATATGTTCAAGAGAAGTCGCTCAGAGAATTCACCGACCTAACTAACGCCTCATCCACTACAATACCTTCACTCTCCATTTTTCATGACCACCACCCTGAACCTTATATCATCAGATCGTTTTCACCTCCACAAAATCATTTGCTCTGTTTCGTGTCGTAGATGTGGGATTCATTAATGCCCTCCTACGACAGGTCACTTCTTGTCAACATCAGCTCATTATCCAAGAAGATTGACTTAGGAACAACCCTTTCAGTACTTTGAAGCTTGCATGCCTCAATGGCAAGTTTCTCACTTCCGGTGACAAGTTTACATCAATGGCCTTCAACTGAAAGATTTTGCATGGTGTTCAACATCAACCATGTATTCACACCATGTGAATTGTACTGCAGTACCTTGAGGATCATTATCATTATCGGTGATTCCTCTCATGCCTATTAACAGCTTACATCATTGGTTGGTAATCAGGTGATGTCTTTCCATGTTCGACATCAGAACATCTTCTCACATGGATCGACTTGTATTTCAGGCGAAGATTGAACGAGTTTGAAGACCCCGAATCTATTTTCATCCATCCGGGCTGCGATATATTTAGGAAAATAAAGACATCAAGTGTACATCATTGTTGCACAGATAATCATCCAAGCTAAGGGATGATGGCTCTACCAGAATCATCAGTCTGCCACAGACGATTATCTGTCTTATGTACATGAAAATGAATTTATAAAGCCGAGCATGGGAATGCCCGCCTCAGCTAGATCATGAAAATGTTATGAAGATAATGTATTGTACTGTATCTTATTACAGGTCACCTTCCAGTTCGAAAAACCTTAGATCCTCATTATAAAGCATTTCACCCGACATCAAAAGATTTACGACCTCATGCTTTAGGGGGCAACTGTTATAGACATATTTTGGCACTACAACCCCAATCACATATGTCCATAAACAAAGGGCTTATAAACCCCTAAAAGTGTTGTTTCATACCCTAAAGGAATAAGGTCAGCTGATTACATCATCTCCCAGAAGTTCTCCCTGAAAAACTACTCAGAACTGGTCAAAACTGGACCATACAGACTGCTCCATGCATAGGGTGCGATGCATCTCACCTATTACACACGGGTGGTGTGATGCATACTGGAAAGCCCTTCTGTAGGGTGCGATGAGTGAGAGCAAACAAATGGCAGAAGCAGTTTTCTAGGTGGAAACTCAAAGAATCTTTTAGAACCTACTCATATGACACTTGCCTCTCTGAATTCGCCCAGGGATGAGTAAGAGATCATGAAATATCCAAGTGGAACCAAGAAATATTAGTGAAATGACACTAATCAAAATCCCAGAAGCTGACTCGCTCTCCTGCAAACATCTATATATGGATCCCTCATCCCAGAGATCCAAAGGATGGAATTTTGTAATTTGCAAGGAAGTGATGTTGGTTTCTCTTTGAAGACATTGTTGGGTGATCTTGCTTTGTATGAGGTGAAGAGGGTTTTCATGCTGGGAGGATGATGCTGGATCAGACAGCTTGGTTGTAATCCTCTCTTCTACTACTTCTATCAATAAAGCTATTTGAGTTTTCCTCTAGATGCTTGTATATCTTTGAATCTTGTATTTGTATATGCATTTATATGGTTAATGTACGTCTAATCCTACATTGTTTATGGTTATAGATCTCTATGCTTTGATGGTATTTTTCTGCCTTGACTCTACAGGTGTTCTTTGAAGCGAGACAAGTGAGAAAGAAGTGGTGAAAGCTCTATCAAGGGAGAGAGGAAACGAGCAAGGAGACTAGTGAAAGACTGAGGTTGGTACTCTATGCTTCTCTCTCATTTATCTCTCATAAAGGAAAACATAAGTAACTTTAGTTTGTTTGTTTATAAGATAGCTACCCGTCTTAGTGGGACTAGCAGCTCTGAATGGACACTAGTTTTCCCGATAACAATTACCATTCGAAGGCAATCAGTCTGAAAATATATCTTTCTATTCTACACCTATAGACCTTTCTATCTTCATAATACTATGAATTGGACTACACAGCCAATCGACAAAATTAAACAAAAATAGACACATAAACATATTCACTTATCCAGGGATATTGAAGGAAATTCTACCCCACCTGACCCAGATACATGTGTGGTTTTCCCTGCTGGAGTTTCCATTGCATCCATCCCCTCTCCTTGCATCGTCACCTCTTCTACAGCCCGTTGTCACTGCTTAATTGCCTTTAGTTGTAGCTAGTGTTCCGCTTGCCTCCTGGTTCTTTCTTCTTCCATCTTCGCTTGTAGCTCTATGACTAAGGTTTTAACCTACCAAGATATCTCCTTAGTTCTCTGATAAATCATCTGACTCATTCAGAATTTCCCTGTGTCTAGGATCTAGTCGACATCTTCCTCAATTTTGTTGTTCAGGATGCTCCTTCACAAGTGTCTCACTTTATTTTCCCAGATTTTGACGTTTTATTTTCCCTTCTCTAGTACAGTCATATGATAGATTAGTGGTGCCTCCCTCGTCACATCCTCCATTTTGGTTCTCCTACCATCCACAGAACTCTGAGCATCCACTCTCAGCCTCCCTTGTGGCCTTCCACCAACATTTCTCCCCTTATCCATTACTATCTTGGAGGCCTCAATTCTCTAATGAAAAAACTCTCTCTTTCTACTTCTCCACCTTGTAACCTTCACCCTTCGCACTATACAACCTATGTTTTTGCCATCTTAACAAATAAATGAAACATCCAACCCATATCCTTCTGCCTTTTCCTTTGAGCACCTTCTCCTCCTATTCCTGACAACTTTTTTGAACCGATGGAGTTGAAGCACATTCGTGAGGGGATGGGGTTATCTTCCTACTCATTTTCTTCTATAGATGGTTTTTGCAAGCTCATTATGTCCATCATCATGTTCCAGTACAACTCCGCATTGGGAATTTTCCTTCTCCACTCCTTAAACCATCATTTCCAATTAATGTGACCTCCCGATGGACTATTGACTGATCTAGGGTGCCACCCCTTCCCATCAGCGACTGTAATGTCCTTCTTGTCTTGATGACACGTACCTCCTCGATCTTCCCTAAAAGCCACAACTTGTTGACTCATGATGATTGGTAAACATTCATCTCACCAGGTGGGTCACTGCCGTCATCCTGACCCACCCTGTGTCTGTCGCCTCATCTATCTGACATGGGGTGATCTTTCTCTGCCAACACTCTACAGTCTTCCTTTAGTTTTCTATCCACCATGTCCTCCCAGGTCATCTTGATGATAAACCTAACACTCCTGACCCCTTCGTTTTCCACTTTGTCTACCAATGCATTAGCTGAGTGTCTCTCTAAGGCAAACTCCATCATTTTCAACTCCTCTAACTGTTCCTTAATCCTTTGGATTATCTGAGTGAGACGAAAATTATTTACGACCTTATTCATCTAAGAACCTCATTGTAGTCTATGTGCCACTTGGATAGTTAATTTGGAATCCCCTCCATTATTACATTCACCCTTCTCTCTCGTCGCAACGTTTCCAGTCCATACTCTAGGGCTTAGAAATATGCTACATTATTTGTGGCTTAGCCCAAGTTTATGAAGTATAACCTTTGAAATTTACCTATCCAGTCCCAAATGATTCCTCTGACTCCATCCTTGCCTAGGTTTTCCTTGGATGCTCCATCAAAATTCAATTTCTAAAATCCCTCCGGAGGAGCCTACCAAACTGTAGAGCCAAAATTTATAGTAATTTCTCTAGGTCTATGTATCGCATCTCTCAGGTTTTCCAGGTCAAAAAACTTTAAACTTCTTGTTTCTTGAGGGGATGGTTGATCCTCTGAGGTTTGAATTCTTCTTCTACTAATGATTTCCTTCATATGACAGTGAATTTATTCCATCATGTTTGTAACTGGAGGCTTTTTGTCACAAAATATTCGATGGTTGCATTTCTTCTAGATTAACCAGAGGTTAAACCCTAGGATCAAGCTCCAAGTCATGTTCACCACTTCATTCATGGTATATTGAAACCTCCAATGTTTAATTGTTTCCTGTATGCTTTCCTTGTTTCTATCCATTTGTATGTAGATGATGATTAGCTAATCCCACAGAGATTATGTGTATGTAAAAATATTTAGAAGGTGGTTAAGGTTGTATTCTTCCTTCTCACATAGGCAGCACCATGATGGACCAATCATCCCTCGCTTCACTAAATTCTCCTAGGTTAACACCTTTCTGTGCAAAATTAACCACAAACATTTTAATTTTTGGTCAGTGAGAGGCCACCCAAATTTTACTCCAAGATGGGTCACTAAATTCAAGATGTTCAGCTTCACAGTAAGCCTTGGCTTCCTTGAGGTTGAAATATCCCCCTTCTCACTGCCCCCATCGGATTTGGTCCTGGTCATCATTCGTTAGGATTTGTCTTTGGTTAAGTTCCTCTGTAATATCTTGTATGTATAAAACACTCATATTTTCCTAGTGGAGGATGTTTAAGTTCCATCGTTTCCATTTATTATTTTCCAGATATTGAGCCCAGAATTGATGGACTTCCCTACACCCCTGTCTCTCTGTGGCTACCTGTAGACCTTTCCATTTTGGTTTGTTTAATTTAGGTTGTTGTTTTCAGGAATCCTCCCAGAATAAGGTGTCTTTTCCATTTCTTATTTCCCAAAAGCTATACTTTTGTATAAAATATTTGTTAATCCATGCCAGGTTCCATATAGCCAACCCCTGTATTGACCCTGTGAATCTTACTAGGTTTTTTAGTTGGCAATTAGGGGCATAATTTTCTTTCCATAGTCTCACACATGGTGTCTCCCCTCCCTTTAACCATATCCACCACATTTTGGCTCCATTTTCCCTGTTAATTATTTCAAGTTCTGGCAGCCTAAGGCTCCCTTCCTGCTTGGATTTACAAATCGTGTTCCACACCACCAGTGCACATTTCCTTTGTTCCTCTGCTCCTCGGCACAGGAAATTTCTTTAGATGTCCCGTATTTTTTGGATG
The DNA here is from genome assembly GCA_031772625.1 of Pinus tabuliformis. Lineage (NCBI taxonomy): Eukaryota > Viridiplantae > Streptophyta > Pinopsida > Pinales > Pinaceae > Pinus > Pinus tabuliformis. Next base: position 1,478,113,419 of record CM062818.1, read on the forward strand.
ATTCCCTTGGGTGCAGGAAGAACATACAACATATACCCTGGGATATCCTAAAGCACCACCTTTAATAGCATTAATCACCCAAAAAAAATTAACGCTCTCACCATCCATCTTTTAACCCTATCTTCTAGGTTGGAGATTACTCTCTCCCAGTTGGATTTCTTCCAGGCTTGCACTATTAGGGGTACCCCTAAATACTTAGAAGGGAGGTATTTCCTTTGGAAACCTAGAATGGCTAATAGGTTTCACTGGATAGCAATGTGAGTGTTAAAAAATAAAATCATATACTTTGACTGGTTTAGCTCCATACCTGACGACTTCATGAAGGTATCCTTTAAAATTACGTGCTTCCTTTACCATGGATACGCCATCAAGCATGGTATCATCCACAAATTTTTATGAGTGGTCACCTTAGAATCCTCATTTAACTTAAGTCCTTTGATGTATCATCCTCTATTGGCTGCTCCAATCACCCTCACAAGTCCTTCCATCATTAAAATAAATATAAAAGGAGACAATGGGTCTCCTTGCCTAATTCCTCTAGATGGGATGAAAGGTTTTGATGGGGATCCATTAATTAAAATTGAATAATTGGGTGATGATACCATTTCCATAATCCAATTGATCCAGTGTTCATCAAAGCCAAATGCTTGTAGCACCGCTACCATGTATTCCTAGTTGATCTTGTCGTAAGCTTTAGATAAATCTAATTGCATAAGCATACCAACCTTTTTTTGGGTCTTCAATGAATGAGCTACTTCATGCGCCAGGATTACATTATCCAAAATCTGTCTCCCCTCCACAAAACTTGATTTTTCCTTCGAGATCAGATAAGGAAGAATTGTTTTCATTCAATTAACTGCTACTTTGGATATGATTTTGTATAAAATGTTGCACAAGGCTATAGGCCTGAACTTTTCAGGGGTATTGGCCAATTCTTCCTTGGGAATGAGGGCTATAAAAGTTGAATTCAGGGCTTTGAGGATTGATGTTGATTCTTGGGAGTCTGCCACCACCTCATGTATATCATATTTGACAATTTCCCAACAAGATTTAAAGAAATCTATAGTAAATCCATCCAGTCCAGGGGCTTTACCATTATCCATTTCATTCACTTCCAATGTCACTTCCTCCATGGAGACCAACTTGTTTAGATTCTTTTTGTGCTCTTTAGTGAGCACCTTTGGGATGTGGCTTACAATCGTTTGGATTTCTTCCTCTCTCTCCACTTGGGGCTCTTCAGATATATTTTGGAAGTGTTGGACCAAGACCTTCTCAATGTCTTGATGAGCCTCAAAATTCCCCCCTTTCATCCTTTATGCGTAGGATTCTATTGGAGTTTCTATGTTTAATTATTGATCGATGAAAGAATTTAGTGTTTCTCTCTCCCTCTCGGAGCCATAACACTTGAGATTTTTGTCTCCATAGAATTTCCTCTTGTTTACATCTATCCTCCCACTTCTTTAGTAACTCCCTCTCCTCTTCTTTGTTGTCCTCTAAATAACCTTCAGAAATCAATTGTTGTTGCAGTGCTTCCATTTTTTGTTCCAATTCCTTTTTCGCTTGAAAGATGTTGCCAAATTATGTCTTGTTCCATTGTTTTAATTTTGACTTAATATTTTTTAACCTAGCCCACAGGTGAACATTTTCAAGCCTCTGATTGTGATTCCTTTCTCCCACCATCCTTTGATATTCTCCATGAAGGTAGGGTGATCTAACTAGAAGGATTCAAATATGAAAGGCCTATTTTTGGGGGTACCTACCAACTAAAGCATTAAGAGAACTGACCAATGATTCAACGCCCCATGGGGAAGGATATTTTTTGCCGCATCTACCGCTCTCATCAGTAAATCTTCTGAGATTAAAAATTTATCCAGTCTGGATGCCACTTGATGTTTTCCCCTGATCCAAGATCTTTTGCTTATAGATGTATTAAAGAATTACATGCATAAATTGCAGCTTAACATAGAAATTTAGTGTGCACATGAGAGAAGAGGATAAACACATAAAGCATGAAATAAGACAACAAAACTTGATAACGGAGTTCGTCCGACTTGGACTACGTCTCCGGGCCCTGCTCAATCAATGGGGAGGCCTTCATTCATTAAGTGGCATGAGAAAGAAGAGTACAAGCATCAGTTACAAAAAGGAGTTTTATACCTCCATACTGAAAAATGGCTGAAAAATGTAGAACTCTGATGGAGAAATGGACAACGCCATTGCGTTCATGGCATCGAGAAATGCTGAAACCATATAAAATTTGTCAAAATCTGACAAAGTGAAAATTTGGCCCTCCTGCAAAAATCTGCCTCGAACTATGTGTGCTCCCTCCTTTGCCTGGGCACACTGATGAACTGAGTTTTAAATAAAAAATGCTGATGTATTTCTCAAGAATTCTGTCGGAGGAGTTGGTTTGAGATCAATTTGTTACGGAGGAGGTTGGGCAGTCAAACCTTGCCTCCTCCTTTTTCTACATACTGAATTTCTTTAATTAAAAAAAAGGTTGGGTTGGGCCCGCCCACCTTACCTACCTCCTCTCCGACGGGGTCCATGTCCCTTTTTGCATGGAATTTTTCATTAATTGTCAGTGGGTGGAAGGTTGGGTCCGCGCCCCAAGGGCCGACCCACCTTTAATGCACGAGGTTTTGTTTTACATGGGTTGGGTTCGTGCCCCAATGACCGACCCACCCAAACTCTATGCTTACGTTATGGTGGTTCCGTGGGAGGGGCCGCGGGTATTGACCAGCCCCTACACTAATATAATATATATGTTATGTGGATAAGATTGGGGTGGTGGGGTTGGTGGCCCACCACCCTTTTTTTAAATATTTTTTTGTTATTAAAACAACTTGTGCATTTTTGAAAATTCAGATCTTGACCGAAGGAGTCGTTTTAACCAGGCGACAATTTCGCTTGGGATTTGGTCGGAGTTGGCTGGATTCCATCCACCGGAAAAAGTCCAAATTGTGTCTTCATTAATCCTACCCAGTTAGCAAAAGTCAACCCAACTTTGACTGCCTCTATCTCCTTCATCCGAACTCGGATTGGAGTGTCGTTCACCCTGTTAGAATCAGGGTGACGAGCACTTCGATCTAATGTCAAGTTTATCATCTTTTTGCCACATTGAATTTTGAGTCTTTTCCATGCCATCGGTGTCTGGAGATCCACCTAGATCAATCCTCACTACTGAGGAGATTTTGGACCCCAAAAGCATTTACACTTAGCACACTATTTATGTCCTTTCAACCCACACTTTCGATCTCCTGCACGCAAAACTAATACATTTTTGTTTTTTGCAATCATGCACACCACACATGACTTAACAACCCTTCCTTGCCAAGAGTTTATAGAACACACTCCTTGGCCAAGGATTACATAAAAGGTAATCAATAACTCAACTAGAAGAAAGGCCAAAATATCATTGTTGCATTTTGAAGTGATAGGAAACACAACATCACTTTTACATTTACTTACAACGTATGACTTACAATGGTGGCCATAACAAAGTAGACCACTATGAATGGGCTGGATTCATTTTCTAAGCATGTTCACCTTTCAACTCCTCCATCGATGTTTCCAGAGTATGGAGCGTCGGACACGTGGTTTGTTGGTGTCCCTCTTTGTTGCAATGGCTACAATGATTCTTTTTCCTCCAAACTTTCGAGGTTTCCTTGGGGTGCTTTTCCCTGGTGTTCCTTTGGTAATTGTTTATGGGGCCCTCACTATCACTGGACTGTGAGGAGGGAATTTCATCATCTGTCGTTGGTTGGTTACTAGCTGTATTGGAGCTTTCTCCCATTTCCTTTCTAGCATATTCGAGTCTTGCACAACGCGGTAATTCCTCGACTTCGATGGGCTTTATGATGCCTTGGCCTTTGATGCCGAGGCCCTTTCTCTGATACCCCATATTATTCAATAGTTTGGATCCAATCCCAGTAGTGTGTTTCTCAAAAGCAGAGAATTCATCAACATGAAAATCATATGAAATCGAGGAATCGGTTTTTACCTTGGGATAGTGACACTGCAGCTTTTCCAAGGCCTCATCCTTGGCTTGCAACTGGCATAGTAATCTTTGTTTTTCTTCCCTTGCCTCCTGTAGAAGCCTCCTTAGCTCAACATTCTCTACTTGGATGCGGTGGTTGATCTCCTCAAGTTCTTGGAGTCTTGCAGCGAGGAGTGCTCTTTTCATTATGTCTATTGAAATCCTTGATTCATGGTCAGAATTGGACCCCAAATCTATGGGTCCTCCTATCGTGAATCCAAGGGCTACAAACTTCGTTTCATTGCCAAAATCGAACCCCAAGTCAATGGGCCTACCTTGTGCAAATCCTGCAGCTGTGACCTTCTCATCTTCTTTTGACTCAGAATCTTGTATTTGTTGCACGGTGATGATGATCTTCTGCTTCCCCTTTCTGTCATTCCTTTCAGGTCTCACCTCAGGATGCAACTTCCAACAATTTTCTTCATCATGCCCCTCTTTCTCACAATGTGTACAAGAGGGCTTTTCTCCCCTTCCCTTGGCTGTTGTGGCTCTTTTTGGGTCATCCCGTTCAAGTGTTCCCCTATTTTCTAGATGAATGGCATTTACACTAGCCGAGTCAATGGTAGTAGGTTCAAACAATAATAATGAATTTCTAATGTAGCTATGTGATGACAATATACTTAGTTACTACTTCAGGTGAGTCAAGTGCAATGCCCAAATTAAGTGCTTGTTTTCTAAACTCCTCGGTAAAGCTTTGAACATCCTGACCTCTGCCTTGCCTTAAGTATTGCCAATCCATTAAGGATTTTTCCTTATAACCCTAGGGATATAATTGTTCCTTTAATGCATAAATGAAAGTAGGCCATGAGGAAAGAAGGTTACCCACACTCTTACTGCTTCGCAATTTTCTCTCCCACCAGACGAGAGCGGTGCCACTCATTCAAAGAGAGGCCAACTAAATCTTTGACTCATCCTCTTTGATCTACTGAATCCTGCAATAGATCTCAATCTTCCTAATCTAGTTATTAAGATTTTCTACATTACTTTCACCGTTATACATGGGAAAATCAAATTTGACATCTAATTTAAAGAAAGGTTTCTTAGATGCACCCTTTGAATTTCTACGATGATGATAATGATGAGAGGAAGAAGAGCTTTCACTCATGGAAGGAGAAGGAGGGGGTCCTTCTTCACCATTCCCATGCAATGAACCTTTTTCTTCTGCCTTTTTCCGTTTTGTTTTCTCTAGCCTTGAAAGAAACTAGCCAACATTTTATACCATTGTATAGAAGGTTTTGCGGAAATTGAGCTCCTCTTCATAGTGAGCCTCTTTATTTGCCATGTTTCTCCTTCGATGTGCATGCCCCGCTTCAGGATCGAAAGACTTTAGTTTCCCTTCACCTCTTCGAAGCCTATTTCTTGTTAGCATACAAACATGCAATTCACATCTAAAAAGACCTGCTCTGATACCATTTGATCCAAGATCTTTTGCTTATAAATGTATTAAAGAATTACATGCATAAATTGTAGCTTAAAATAGAAATTTAATGTGCACATGAGAGAAGAGGAGAAACACATAAAGCATGAAAGAAGACAAAAAAACTTGATAACGGAGTTCGTCCAACTTGGACTACGTCTCCAAGCCCTACTCAATCATTGGGGAGGCCTTCATTCATTAAGTGGCATGAGAAAGAAGAGTAAAAGCATCAATTACAAAAAGGAGTTTTATACCTCCATACTGAGAAATGGACGAAAAATGCAGAATTCTGATGGAGAAATGGATAGTGCCATTGCATTCGTGGCATTGAGAAATGCTGAAACCATATAAAATTTGTCCAAATCTGACAAAGTGGAAATCTGGCCCTACTACAAAAATCTACCTAGAACTACGTGCGCTCCCTCCTCTGCCTAGGTGCACTGATGAACTGAGTTTTAAATTAAAAAATGCTAACGGATTTCTCAAGAATTCTATTGGCAGAGTTGGTTTGAGATTAGTTTGTTACGGAGGAGGTCGGGCGGTCAAACCTCGCCTCCTTTTTTTACATACTGAATTTCTTTAATTAAAAAAAAGGTTGGGTTGCGCCCACCTTGGGTGGCTCGTCCACCTTACCTACCTCCTCTCTGACAGGGTCAATGTCCCTTTTTGTGTGGCGGTTTTCGTTAAACGTCGGTGGGTGGAAGGTTGGGTCCATGCCCCAAGGGCCTGCCCACCTTTAATGCAAGAGGTTTTGTTTTACATGGGCTGGGTCTGTGCCCCAAGGGCCGACCCACCTTTAATGTACGAGGTTTTTTTTATATGGGTTGGATCCGTGCCCCAAGGTTTGGCCCACCCAAACTATACGCTTACGTTATGGTGGTTCCATGGGAGGGGCTGGGGGTAGTGGCCCGCCCCTCCACTAATATTATATATATGTTATGTGGATAAGATTGGGGTGGTAGGGTTGGTGGCTCGCCACCCTTTTTTTAATATTTTTTTGTTATTAAAACAACCTGTGCATTTTTGAAAATTCAGATTTTGACCGAAGGAGTCATTTTAACCAGGCGAAAATTTCGCCCGGAATTTGGCCAAATTCCGTCCACCAGAAAAAATTCTAAATTGTGTCTTCATTAATCCTGCCCAGTCAGCAAAATTAAACCCAACTTTGACTGCCTCTATCTCCTTCATCCGGACTTGGATTGGAGTGCCATTTGCATCATTTGAATTAGGGAGATGAGCACTTCGATCTGATGTCAAGTTTATCATCTTTCTACCACTTTGAATTTTGAGCCTTTTCCATGCCACTGGTGTCTAGAGATCCACCTAGATCATCCCCCCCACTTATTACTCCAGGTGAAGCATCCATTTGGCGTTGCCATATCAATGAGATTGGATTCCTTGATGAAGTCCTTAAATGCTTTAGCATCTCTATCTACTCTTATTTGTCCACATCTCTTCTCTAATAGAGAGGTTATCATATTGAAATCTCCCCCCCTAATTTGATGGAGATTCCCTTTTTTTATCTTTATCTTTCTCATATCTTGCAAAAGTTTAATCTTCTCCTCAATTCTTTGAGGCCCATAAACATTTGTAAACACCATTGTGCCAGAGGATCCTATAACCTTCATTTCTACTGATAAGTAATATCTATTGGCTTCAACGTCAAATAAGATCAAGGATTAGGGGTTCCAACAGATGGCCAATTCCCCTGCCAAGCCTTGCGCTTCCACCTCCACTATGTCATACCTTCTCCCTAATATCCTACTTAGCTCCTTTATTTTCTCTGCTGAACACTTTGACTCTTGTAAACATCTAGTTGTTCCATCTGAATATTTTAGTTAACAATCATTGCTTCCTAAGGCTACTAATGCACCTTATGTTCCATGATAAAAATTTAATGATTTAATTATGGTTTAAGGAGGGTGATCCTAACTCTCTCATCTTACCTAAATTTATTAACATAGCTCCCAGCTCCTTGAGGGTGACACTGTTTGGCTTCCTCCCTCTTTTCCATTGGCTCCTCCGTGGTGCCAAAACCATCTGAGAGCCTGTTGTTTTTACTCCCATCTGGGATACTTTTAGAGATCCCATTGTTTTTTCTGGATATGGTCTTTTCTACCCCCATAATCTCGTCTCTTCTCTCATTAGGTATAGATATTGGATTCTATCCATTTGATCGACGTTAATTACCTCTATCCACTTTTTCCTCGCCTATTCCACCATATCCTAGAGGTTGATTCCTTCTCGCTCATTTATCTCTTGTAGTTCTAGATCCTCTGTTCCTACTTCGCTTGGGGTCATTTCTGCGTCTCCCTCAAAATATTTTGATAGATCTGGGATATATCTAGTTGTTCATAGTCCTCATTCGGCTGCACCATTTATTCTTCTTTACCTTCTCCTTTTTCCTCACTATCATCTTCTTCCCCACCTTGTCCCTCTGGGATTTCCTTAGCTAGGACTTCAAATCTATTTCTTTGGGATTTTCATCTCCGATTTCATTGTTTTTGTCTTCTTTTAGATTTGTCCCATGGACTAGGTCTGACAAAACCTTCTGTATATTTTCGTTTTGTCTCTTTATTTTGTTCCTAAATTTTTATTAAAAGGCATTCTCTTATCAAGTGGCTATGTTCATGGCAGTGTTTGCATTTGAAAGGGATTTGTTCATAGTCCACTGATTGTAACCAAAATTCATCACGGAACTCTAGTTTAATAGCTTCAGGCAGAGCCCCAGAGACATCCATTTCAACACAAATTTTTGCATATGTTGTGTATCTGCCTTGTAAAGTTTCTTATGATATTTTAATGAATTTTCCAAGAGAATCTCCTATTAGCTTTAAAGTTGTAGGGATCCAATAGTCTAGGGGAAGGGAATACAACTTGATCCAAACTAGGATGCATGTAAATGTTTCTTTCTCGGGGTAAAATTCTCCATCCATGGTCTCATGTATAAACCAATTGAGGCAAAAAAGTAAGGACCACCATCAAAGATTCGGTCTTTATCTTCCATATTGGAAAATACCACTGTGAAAAAGCCTTTTGACCCTAGATGTAGCTCGATTTCTCCCCACATTTTCTAGTGATGTTTGATCCAATCACACAAATATTTTTCTGTGGGCCAAAGACCCATGAAATTTCATATGACCTCATACACTCTTTGAAGGCTTGGGTCTTGGGATCGATGATAAATATCATTGGGATAACCATTTTTTTGGCTTACATGGCCCTATGGAGCCTTTTGAATTCTGATGTTGTTGTTGGTCCGTTTTCTTCCATATTGGACCCTTGTCTTCACTTATCACTGTCCTTTCCCACCTACTTCTGCAGACCCTTGGACATTCTCTGACATACCCTCTTCATGTACCCTGAATCCCATCTTGATCCCCTTCCCTTTGTTCGTTACCACGTTCTAATAAGAGGGATCCCTGATCCCTCCCCATCTTGAAGCCATCTACGCCAAACCCTTGTTGCTTCTGCTCAAAGAACCTCTTTTCTCCCACATCTCTTCTATAATTCAACAATGATGCTAAGTTCACTTCCAGATTTTGGAAGGAGTTATTTGTAGGTTTGGGTACAGTGTTGGCCTTCAGTAAAATTTATCATCCATAAACAAATGGGCAGACAGATAGGGTCAATAGGATTCTAGAGGACATGTTGAGGATGTACGTTATGCACCAACAAAAGAGGTGGGAGGAGTATTTCCACTGGTAGAGTTTTCTTACAACAATGGGTATCACGAGTCACTACAGATGAGTTTGTTTGAGGAACATTATGGGAAGAGTTGTAATAATCCCATCAGTTGGAGTGATCAATTGAACAGGGTGTTGATAGGACCAAACATGATGGTAGATATGGAACAAGAAATGCAGGTTATCAAGAAGAATCTAAATGAAGCACTAAACAGATAGAAGATTTATACAGATCAACACAGTGGATTTAAGGAGTTTCAAGTTGGGGAGCATGTGTAATTGTGCATCAATACTGAAAATAGCTCCTTGAGGATTGGGTCATGTGCGAAGCTAGCACCTTGGTATTGCGGGCCTTTCGAGTTCCTTGAGAGGATTGTACTAGTGGCCTACATACTAGCATTTCCTCCAATATTGAAAGTCTATGATGTTTTCCATGTTTCATTGCTTAAAAGATATGTGAAAGATGTTGATCATGTGATTAATTGGTTTATATTGTAGGTGGATCCAGAAGGAGAATTCCAACCAGAATCTCAGTGCATTTTGCAGTAGAAACAACTCACGCTCCAAAACCGAGAAATCAAGCAAGTTAAAGTGCAGTGGAAGCATTTCGGGGCCCATGAAGCTACGTGGGAGATGGTTGACCAGATGTGGGATATGCATCCTTCATCATTTACCAATTGAGGCAAAGGATTTTTGGTATATGTATATATTTATGTATGGTTTTTATTGTAAATACCACAACAAGTTGTGTTATAAAGCTCTAATAAGCGGTATGGTTGTCATGTTGGTTTTGTTTTTAGCAGGTTGTTTATTGTAAATATTGCATCGATCTAAGTTATAAAGCTCCATGGGAAATATATTTTTTATTTTCAGAGGTATTGCTGGTTGGAGTCATAGAACACTAATGAAGGTGTTCCCCTAAGGGGGGCAGATCTATAACAACCTCATGTTAAAGTTTCATGTAATAAAGTTAATAAAGACAAACTAAGACCAAGATAATGGGACATGTATTCGAAGCTGAATGTTGGGAAAAAATCCTAGTGGGTGTTCAATTGGTTTATTATGGCTAAGGAAATTGGCAAAGGCAATGGAAAAGGCTTTGAAAAGGAAAAAAGACATTAATTGGCAATTTATTTATCAAAATAATGGAAAATAGGAGAAAAGGAAGGTGAAAGGTCACAAGTTGCATGTGAGGAGGAAATGGAAGGAAAATATAGAAAATTGAAGAAAATAGATGTGTCAATGATAAAAAGGCTTATGAGGATCAATCCACAACTTTTGTCAGATCAGTTTTGGAGCTTTCTCTGTATTCTCTCTCTCACACACACTTGCACACTTAGAGAATTCTTGGATCACTCTAGAATTGGAGAAAGGAAGGAAAAAGAAGGACAAGAAATAAAATGGAAGCAAGGATAAAACAAGTCAGAGTTGGATCAAGTGGCTACAATGGGATTACTTGCAGGTATCGAGTTGCATGTATGGTTTCCTTACTAGTTTTGGCATGCATGGTACACTCATGTGTGTATTTGGTTCTCTTGCTTTCATTGGCATGGGTTTTTCCAGGTGTGACAGTGGTTTCAGCCTTGCCTTTCCATTTCCAGATAGCCATGGTGTGATGGGGTTATTTCATTGGTTGACATTTGGATTGTCGAATGGTTTTGGAACCGGGTGAGGTGGTCTTAGGAAATTTCCCAAGGGCCTAGGAATCCCTTGACCAGTAATGGCGGGATTGTGGTAAAGCCTGAGGGTGGATATGGGAAAATTCCTCAAGGTATTGGTGAAGAAATCTAGAGGCATCCAAGCTTGTTTAGGGCCTAGTGATCCCTTGACCAGTTTTGGCAAGATTGCAGTAAAGCCTGGTAGTGTATGTTTTTTTGTTTGGGCCTAGGAACCCCTTGACTGGTAATGGTGGGATTGCCGTAAAGCGTGGTTGTGTAGGTGCTTGTTTCATGCCTAGGAGTCACTTGACCAGTTTTGGTGGGATTGCAGTAAATCCTGAGGAATCCCTAGTTGTTTTGTTGTGAGTCCCAGATTCATGCTTGGAATATGGCACGAGGGTGATTGGCTAAAATAAAGATTTGGTTTAACCCAATATATGGTCAAGTGGTACGTGGAAGCCCTTAACTTGGTTGGATTTTGCATATGTTAATGAGGGTTATTTTCCTCTTGTATTTTATGAGTAAATGTAATTGTTATCATGTGGTTTTGATAGTTGTTCTGTCATTGTTATTATTCTGGTTATATGTTGGGTATAAGCATGGTTTCATGATAGATTCTAGTTATAGCTCTTAACATGCTTTTATTGGTAAATGAATGGTTATTGAATGCATGACCTAATAGATGTTATTTAAGCTATTAAGAGAGGGTATTATACCTTCTTGATGATTCTCAGATAAGTATCAAATCCCTATGTTCAGATATACATTTATGACCTGTGGATTACATCTTCATAATGTGTTTGACAAAATTTCTGTCATGGTTAGGTCTGGATAGGTCAAATTCTTGTCTAAATTTTGTGTTAATGGATTTTTCCTTGTGTCATTCATAATTATAGAAATTTCTATCAAGTTCTAGGAAAAGATATGGATCCTAGCCCTAAAAAAGTGGCTCAGGTTTCAGGGTCGCATGCACAGAACTGGGGATTTTAGACTGCAGTTGCTGGGAGGCAGGGTTATCCATGTGACTGGAGGGTTACACTCACTAGATTTCCTTTTTATGCAAGCAAATGGGAGTCTAGATCACTAAAAAGGCAATTTAACTTAGGCTTTGGGCACGTGGAGTGGTTGTTTGGCTCTTGGGGAAACAATAGCTCTTGGAGAAGGCTAGTAAAGTTTTAGTTTGTCGATTCCACTTCCTTAAATGTACTTAGGAGGTTGATTCATGTCACAGTATCCTACAACTCATGTTTACCCTATCAGGCCAATGAATGTGGGTAAATGTGGGAGGGGTGGTTACACAATCCTAACATATTTTCTCTGTGCATGTGTCATGCAATGAGTTGACCATAGCTTTGACTTCACTATGGTGATGCCTCAATTGTTTCTTTGATGCACCTAAAGGATGGATCACCGTATTGTAGTCTTTTTCCACTTTTCCATGTGCTTCATTTGATTCACTACTTCAGGGGTTGTGCTAACCTTGGATTATGCTATAATTTAATAGAGGAGCTACAAAAATTGTCAATTTCTACAATACTTACATATTAGTCTAATTTTACAAAGAAAAACATATAAACCCATAGAATAATGGACTTACTACCTTTGTGTAACATTTTGCATCTCAAATGGGAAATGTTCACGTGGAATATGACAAAATGATGTAGAAAAGGATGATTATGAAAGTTTCTATAAGTAAAATTGATCAAACTAAAGTAGCAAATTAATAAAAAGATACTAATTCCTAAGCTCTTCAGTATTTTCCATGATAAATTGGTTTTCCTTGATGACATAAATAACAAATTCTCAGATTCAAATCAAGAGAGTTGTGGAATCTGCCTTCTCCTTAAGACTAACACAAGTCAACATTATAAAATAAAGCTTGACAAGGCTAGACTAAGGGGGAATTGATATGCTCCACGTGTTCCATGGAAGGGAGCCATTTAAGTCTATGCATGGAAGGTTAAAAATGCCTTTGATCCCCTCTATAACATCCCTAGTGAAAATTCCATGTAATAAAAGTTAATAAAGGCAAAATAAGACCATGGGTAGGGGACACATATTCCAAGATATCCTAGTGGGCAACACTGGATGTGTGTTTTGGCTAAGGAAATTAGCAAAGGCTAAGGGAAAGACATTAAAAGGGAAAAAGGAAATTTTGACACATTTATTTATGAAAATAAAGGAAATTAGGAGAAAAGTAAGGTGAAATCTCACAGGTTGCATGTGAGGAGGAAATTAAAGAAAAATAATGGAAAATGAAGAGATTAGAGGCCTCATTGATAAAAAGGCTTCTGAGGATCAGTTGGCAGGTATTGATAGTGTAAGATTTTGTAAGTTCAAGTTTGGATCTCTCTCATTATTCACTCACTCTCACTCTCTTGGTCACTTAGAGTTTTCTTGGAGCACTCTAGTTTGGAGGAAAGGAAAGGAAAGGAAAAGCAAGCAAGGATCAATGAAAGGAAAGCAGGATCAAGCAGCTTTAGCAGGAACACTTGCAGGTAACCTTTTGCATGTGTGATTTCCTAGCTGGTTTGGACATGCATGACTTTGCATGTTGGTGTATGGTTCTATTTCTATTGGTGTCATGGTCTTGCCAGGTTATGGCACTAGTTTTCAGCCTAACCTAGCCTTTTTCTGGATGCCATGGTATGTTGGGATGTTTATCTTGGTTTTTGGAAATTTGGGTTGACAGATGGATTTTGGAATCTGGGGCGGAGTTGGTCTTAAGGTTCATTCCTAAAGGCCTAGGAATCCATTGACCGATTTTGGCGAGATACATGGTAAAGCCTGAGGGAGTAGTCTCGGTTTAGGGCCGAGTGATCCAGGTTTGGATTGCGATAAAGTCTAAGAGACAAGGAGACAAATAATTCCTTAAGGATAGTGATGGATTCTGGATGGCATTCCAAGTTCTATTCGGTTGTGATTGGAGCACCGAATATGGTGTGATCATAGTTTGATGAGGGTGGAGGTGGTTTAACCTCTGGATTCCCTTGGTTGTTCTATGTGATCCCACATTCATGCTTGGAATATGGCATGGGGATGACTGGCTGAAAGAGAGATTTGGTTCAGCTATGTCTATGGTCAGATGGTACATGGAAGTCCCGAACCTGTTCGTATTTTCCTATGATTAATAAAAACTAAGTTCTCTTACTTTTGTGCTGATTTATATGTGGATTTAATGGTTGTCACATCTTTGATATTTATATGGTTTTATGCTAGTTATAAGCATGGTTGAATGATTGGCTCATGTCATGGTTATTTCATATATTTACTTGTAACTGTTAAATGGATGGATGCAAGACCTAATTGATGATGTAGTAGTTCAATGGAGAAGGAGGTGATCATTTTGATGATGTTTCATAAGTTGTTTAAGTCATTTATGCTCTGTCTTGTATCCTAGAACAGTAGGTTGCATTGATGTCAAGTGTTTGAAAAAATGTCAGTCCCAGTGGGGGATGCTCAGACCTAGTCCTGAGGGTGATTTTTACTTATCAACATGGTTATCATGTTTTTAATTATTTCTAAAAGTTACAAAAAGTTCTGGGTAGAGGCCAATATTTTGGGTTGGAAAAGTGGCTCAAATCCCGGGGTCGCTGGCACATAACTGGTAATTCTAGACCATAGTTGCTAGAAGGCAGGCCTATGAGAGCGACTTTAGGCTGTTGGTCACTCCCTTGCACATAGCATGAGAGCGACTAAGTCCTAAGAGTTGAAGAATAGTATTGGGACCCAGGGACATGTTGTCTGAGTGGTTGACTTGTCTCCTGAAGGGTCTGTTGATGATGTTGGATGATTGTATGTGATGTTCCATCGATTCAACTTCCTTAAGTTGACATAGGAGGTCGAATTGGATCATAGTAGCCTATCTTATCATGTTTACCTTGGTTTGCATGGTTCCTTTGGGTAGACCTGGGAGGAGGTGTTACAAATTGGTATCAGAGTCAAGTTGTACTCTCTTTGGGTCATATCTGATACCACACATTAGTATCAGAGCATGGTTGCACTCTCTTTGGGTCATATCTAGTGCTACAGATATGGGTTAATGTGTTGGTCATGCATGCATGTCATTTGCGTGTGTGGATCTTACACTTGCGTTCCATGTGCTTGTTGCACTACATCATATTGATCATGGTAGTAGTAAGGTTATCATGAGGAACTTGATGTCAGTTTTATGGAATGAATCGTCATGAGTATATGACTGGTTAGATAATTATATACAACTTGATTACATCCTTGTACGTTGGGTTACATTATTGTATGTTAGATTACATGTATCAGTCTTGTAGGTTGGTTACAAGTATTGATCTCTTATGCTCAACTACATGTGTTCATGTGTATGTGTAGTTGATTAGGCATTGCTTATGCATGTTGATGGTTGCATCTAGCAATGTGTACAATGGAATAATGGATGTTTTCATGCATGAGGTCATGGTTTGTGAAGTTGATATGGTCATGCATTGATGACTGGACTCTAGCTAGAATGAGGTGTATATGGTTTGGTACTCATATGTTATTATATATATGCATTTGTTATGCATGTATGGTCTTGGTTATAGTTATGCACGAATAGTAGGTCAAACATGCCTTGGGAAGTCATGGTATGAAATTTAGGTCATCATGATCCTATTGGCATGTTATGATGCTAATGTGTTCGCTGTGATAGAGCAGGAGATGTAGATAATCATAATGAGGTCGCAACATTGGACTTTGGGGTAAGAGTAGATCGTCATACAAGTGTTGTATGTCGACATGCAGGTATGTGAGCTAAGAATTTTTATATGCATTAGGGTTATATACATTAGGTTTGTGCACATGTATTTTGATGTTATGGTTACATTCATGATAGATGTTAGTTGATTAGTGTAGTTATATGCACATGTGTCAAATAGTCAAGAATGGTAGTAACATATGGTTGTATGCTATTGTTTCTTTAGGTTAGATAGCCTAAGAATTATGTTATATCTTGTTGATGAGAATGATAGTTAGCTTAATGATTAGGGTTATAGAATGTATACCTTGATGTTATATGTATCATGCTAAATTGGATTGGCCTATGCAGATGGTTATGGTTACGATATTCAGGTATGAGCCGACATATTTGTAATATGGCATTGTACTAATCTAGATTGACTT
This sequence comes from Pinus tabuliformis, assembly GCA_031772625.1. Classification (NCBI taxonomy): domain Eukaryota; kingdom Viridiplantae; phylum Streptophyta; class Pinopsida; order Pinales; family Pinaceae; genus Pinus; species Pinus tabuliformis. Next base: position 1,478,129,352 of record CM062818.1, read on the forward strand.
TACGTATGTGTGAATGATAATTGTGTGTGCGTTATGATGTAAACATGTTAGCTAGTGACTATTATGGACATTATTATCTTATTTATGTTTGAGTTGATATGTGGTGAAGTTGTATCATGCTAACTAAATTGATCATGCAGACAAGATAGCCTCTCCTGAGACATAGTAAGGTATTGTTACCGGGAAATCTAGTGTCTATTCAGAGCTGCTAGTCCCACTAAGACGGGTAGCTATCTTAGAAACAAACAAATTAAATTTATTTGTTTTTCCTTTACGAGAGAGAGATGGGAAAGAAGCATAAAGTACCAACCTCAGTCTTCCGCTTGGCTCCTTGCTTGTTTCCTTTCCCCTTTGACAGAATCTCACCACTGCTTCCTTACTTGTCCAGCTTCAAAGAACACCTGTAGATACACAGCAGCATAATACCATCAAAACATATATATCTTTCACTGTAAACAATATAGGATCAGATATATATTGACCATACAAATGCACATAACAAACACAGTATTCAGAGATACACAAGAATATGGAGGAAAACTAAAATAGCTTTATTAGTAAAAGTCATAGAAGAGAGGATTACAACCACTTGGTCAGACCCAGCGCCATCCTCCCGGCTTGAAAGCCCTCTTCACCTCACACAAAGCAAGATCACCCAACAATGTCTTCAAAGAGAAACCAACAGCATCTCTTTGCAAATTACCCAATTCCAACCTTTGGATCTCTTGGATGAGGGATCCATTTATAGATATTTGTAGGGGGGTGAGTCAGCGTCTAGGATTTTGATTAGTGTCATATCTCTGATAGTTCCTGGTTCCACATGGAGATTTTAGATCTCTTACTCATCCCTGGGCGAACTCAGAGAGGAAAGTGTCAAATGAGCAGTTTCTAGAAGATTCTCTAGGTTTCCACCTAGCAAACTACTTGTGCCATTTGTCTTCTCTCGCTCATCGCACCCTATAAAAGGGATTTCCAGTGTGCATCACACTTTTTGCATGTGGTAGGTGAGATGAATCGCACCTTTAGCACTGGGCAGTCTGTATGGTCCTGCTTTGACCAGTTCTGAGTAGCTTTTCATGGAGAACTTCTAGGAGATGATGTAATCAGCTGACCTTGCTCCTTTAGAATATGGAACAAAACTTTTAGGGACTTAGAAGCCCTTGGTTTATGGACATATGTGATTGGGGTTGCAGTGCCCAAATATGTCTATAATAGTTTCCCCCTAAAGCATGAGGTCGTAAATATTTTTATGTTGGGTGAAATGCTTTATAATGAGGATCCGAGGTTTTTCGCACTGGAAGGTGACCTGCAATAAGATACAATACAATACATTATCTTCATAATATTTTCATGATCTAGCTGAGGTGAGCATTCCCATGCTCAGCTTGATAAATTCATTTTCATGTACATAGGACAGACAACCGTCTATGTGCAGACTGATGATTCTGGTAGAGCCATCATCCCTTAGTTTGGATGATTATCTATGCAACAATGATGTACATTTGATGTCTTTATTTTCCTGATTATATCGCAGCCCGGATGGATGAAACTAGATTCGAGGTCTTCAAAACTCGTTCAATCTTCGCCCGAAAGTACAAGTCGATCCATGTGAAAATATGTTCTGATGTCAAACATGGAAAGACATCGCCTGATTACCAGTCAATGATGTAAATTGTTAACAGGCGCGAGAGGAATCACCGATGATGATGATGACCCTCAAGGTACTGTAGTACAATTCACGTGGTGTGAATACATGAGTTGATGTCAAACACCACACAAAATCTTTCGGTTGAATGCCATTAGTGTAAACTTGTCGCCGAAAGTGAGAAACTTGCCATTGAGGCATGCAAGCTTCAAAGTACTGGAAGGGTTGTCCCTAGGTAAGCTTCTTGGATAATGAGCTAATGTCGACAAGAAGTGACTCGTCATAGGAGGGCGTTAATGGATCCCACATATACGACACGGAACGGAGCAAATGATTTTTTAGAGGTGAAAATGATTTGGTGATACAAGGTTCAGGGTGGCGGTCATGAAAGAATGAAGTGTGAAGGTATTGTAGCGGATGAGACACAAGCTGGGTAGGTGAATTCTCTGAGCAACTTCTCTTGAACATATCGGTGACACTGAAATGGATTGGTAGTGTTAACCCCAAAAGTGGATGGTACGGTGGACCAATGGTGATATGACTGGTGAACGGAATAACCCAACCCGACTCAATCATGGTGATGGAGTGAAAGTGTCATGTTCAAGAGTGACCTGCTACCAATAAAGTTTCTTCAAGTTTTCTTCCCAATTTTCCCCAATCATTTCTGACCAGTGCCTCTTTATTTTTGTTAGGCTTGAGGAGGATAACATATGCTTGTTCTATAATTTTCCCTTTGGGCAAACCCGTTGCTATGTTTTAACGAGCCTAGCAACAGTGAAACTCGCTCTTGTCTGAATGGACAAGTTTGTCGCTATTGTTTTAATGAGTTTAACGACAAGGATAACTCGGTTCTTTTCAATTTTAGAGTCCGAAAAGAGATGGAAAGAAGACTCCAATATTCCTTTTTCGTAACATAATCCCTTAAGTCTGAAAAAGTATAAAACAATGTGAAAGGATGACTTTTTGATAGTTTTAACAAGCCGAACAAGACAAACGCTCGATCTTTTTATGTAATAATCCCTCAGGTCCAAAAAGATTAAAATCTAGAGGAGGGATAGCACTTCCAATCACTTTAACGAGCTGGAGAGGCCAATCACTCGCAATCTTTTCATATTTTACGAGTCAGATGAAAAGAGCTTAAAGGAGACTTGTTTTTTGAGGAACGAGTGATGTTTTCAGATAGCAGCTGGTTCCAGGTAAGGTTTAGAACTTTCCAATCACGACAGTGTAAAAATTTGGCTAATATGATCACTCGTCACAGCTATTCCTCAAAAGTGGTAAACAATCAAATGGATGCGAATGATCGACAACAACAGAGTGGAGGTGATGGTAAGAACACGACCAAGGCTCAAAATCTGATGATAATGCATTCACAATGGTTATTTACCGGAGATGGGTTCATTTTTTAATGAGCTTAAACTCTGGTGGAACATATGCTCATTGCTAGGTTTAATTTTTAACGAGCTTGAACTTCAAGTAAAACTTCTCGTGCCAATCGTATAATAAGGATGTCTCATCGATAGGTTCTTTTTTTAGGGAGCTTGCACCATTCGAAATTATGCTTCGACTCCTTCTATTATGTAAGCTAGGAACGACCAATATTACAAGTTTAAAGGGTTAAGAACCTACAAACTAAGAAAATAAATGGTCGCTTTTCGCTTTCATGCAAAAATTTTGCATGCCCCCAAGTATAGCAAAGTAGAGTTTCCAAGGTTACCCCTCAATTTGTAGACAAAACACTTGTTCTATCAGGAAAGGCCTACCTTTCCAGGTTACCCTTCAATTTGTAGACAAAACATTTGTTCTATCGGGAAAGGCCTACCTTCTAACAGAGGTATCTTATTCCGGTTTAATCCCATTTTCCTGAACGGATGGGTGTGTCAGACCAGTCATATATCCTCTGCGGAAACCTACCCTATACCTGAAGTTTTCTTGCCGAAGCAGGCCAGGGTGCATGCCCCCTGGGTTTTAGTCTTGACCACCGAATCACTCGCGCTCATCAGGTGGACGGACTGGAAATTGATGAGACATTCCTTGTGCAAAAAGACCTGTTAGGGATGACATTTGACTATTAGCTATGTGTGAACCAGCGAATGAAAGCTGGTCTACGAGTTGGACCACTCTGCCTTCATGCAGAAAACACATTACTCAAAAGAGTGAGGAGACGATGGCTCCCATGCTATAAATGTAGTTGCACCCAAGGAGTAGATTGTAATCTAGAGGTCCTTGGAATACCATTACGTTCAAATAAATAGTTTTCCTTCTCAAAGTTATAGGCAGACTTGGAAGGATCCCTAACGGCCGACTGGTTCCTTTATCGAAGCCTGTTAGATTTCGCATCTCAGGCAAAAGCGATGGCGAACCAAGCGCTTTCCAAGCAGTGGAGGAAAGGATACTCACAGAAGCCCCTTCATCTATGATGGTACCTGCCATGACCATTTTGTAAGTTTGCACTATAATTAAAAATGGTACATTAGATGGTAAACGGGGTCTTCCTAGTAGATTCCAATCGAAGGAAACAACTAGGTTGCTTGGAGGTGGGACCGAATAAATGGTCGGATACAACTTCGATGAATTTCCTTCCTGCGGTAAAGGAACGGGCAGATCACCCCCATGTTCATCGAAGTCTGTGTTTACAAAGAGAATTTGAACGGTGTCGTTCTCATTCTCTTCGGTGGTTGTATCATCTGAAGGTAAATCTTTTGAAGTCAAGATGGGGTCGACTACCATCTTGGCCTGTTGACTTTGGTCCAATGTGGACTGAGAGGGTTTATCTTCAATGATAGGTGCTTCGACTGACTCCAAAGGTGGGTTAGTCAAATTTTCAACTAGCAATGGATTCGGCAAGAGTTTCTTCTACCCAGGAGAGATTCACTGTGGTGATACAGGATGATTATCCAAGACTCTTTTAGCTTCATCCAGGAAAGGACAACAGTGGAGGGAATGGTCGCCTTCGCACAGTCTGCAAGGAAATTTAGATTTTCCTTTTTTTCTGGTGACTTCGCTTTCATTAGTCGACGATGTACTTTCAACATGATCGCCAGAGGTTGACGACACCAGATTGTGAAAGCGGGGAGACAAGTCCCTTAGGATCCGTGGGATGCAAGGACAATCTCGGTGATAGTGGTCTCCTTTGCAGATGACACATGGAGATTTAGGTTTGGACGGTGCAATGTGTGGATTTTCGCTAGACAATGCACGGTTGCCCCTTTTTTCCGTTGGCTCCTTCTTCTTCTTCTCCTTCCCCTTCTTCTTCTTCTCAGTTACTTGGTTTTTATTTTTACTATCTTTGCCAAGCGAAGAGGAAGAAGGAGAGGGAGAGACAAACGAAGTAGAAGGTTGGGGGGGAACTCTGGTATCATCTAGTTGCTGATTCAATTGTTCAGGAATTGTGGTGCTTTGAACGACAGAGGTTGAGAAAATCCATACCAGCAGGCCGATGGTAAGTCTTGGAAGGGACAATGTGGCCATATGAGGTGCACTAACATCTCCCCAAGAGGAGAAAGGACTAGGACTTCCCCCAAGGGAAAATCCTTGGTTGGTGGACTCTATTTTCTCAACCTAAGACCAACAAGGGAACAATGACGTTATTCCGATTAAAATAAATTTTAGACGCTTTGACACAACTTGATTTTTCATTTTTTAAGTGTCGGGAAAAAGATAAAGATGACTCTAGTCGCCTTCAATTTTTAATGAGCTTGAAGTGACAAGCGCTCAGATGGACCTTTTCCTTTAAGGAGTCTGAAAAGGAACGAAAGAGACTGCTCTAGAAATCTAGACAAAGGGATTACCAAACCAATCGCAAAACTGCAGAATACTTTTTATGGTACGACAATCAATCTTCCTGAATGTTGTGTTCAGTGCATTGCGATCGATAGGGCGGCAGACACAGCTTCCTAAGGATAAAGGATATAGCCTATTGTGACCTCCCAATATGTACTTGACGGTACATGGGATAACAAGTCCGCACTGGCACTTATCGTCTCAAAGAAGAGGAATCACCCAACCTACGATGAAAGCGACAGTTACCAGGCTTTACGACGCCGGAATACGTCTCTAGCCTAGACTTCTAGATGTTGTGTGTTAGTTTCCAAAGCATTTTTATGTTCATTAAATTTATTTTACAGTTGATCTTTCTTAAGAAATTTTCCTTTCAGGTTCACCACGTGAGGTAGATATACAATTCCTAAAATGCAATCTAAGATGATAAATAGTCGTTTAATCTTCTTTTTGCAATGAAAATCCTAGCTACTAAGGAAAGAGAAATGAAATCCTTTCAACATAGAGCAGAGAGCACACACTAGATGCACTGTCCTAAATCAAAATCAACAAGCAGTCCACATGCAAATTCACGTGCATGTATTTGTTTTCCGCTTTCTTAATGTGTGAATGACAAAAAGAATGCTAAATACAAATCTGAACTATTTCTTCTTTCAAAGCGACAGTCCTAACGATTTTCTTTTCAAAAAATGACAGGAAGGCAAGACGACACTTTGCAATTTTGAATTGAAAACTACTTTTGACACTTCAAATACTTATAAATTCAGACCAAATACAAGAGTAACAGTGTAATCGACTATCAAAAAGAGAAGTGTTCTTTTCTTTGACTGAAAACGACACTTGCGACACTTCCAAATCAAAAGACGAAAGTTCGATTAAGCTACTATTTTGTAAAAGAGAACTGTAAATGGCGCACAATACATAAAAACATTCACAATTCTTTGTACAATAGAGGTTGGATGATGCAAAGAAGGGGGTTCAACAGTGGTCTACTGATCACAGGTAGCAAAACTCCTGAATAGAACTGAAGACAGTGAAGAAAAAACCAAAATCTGGAGGCAGATCTAGTCTTGTCTGATCATCGCACCTGTAACACAGGGAAACAGGGATGCATCCCACCTACTACACATGGGAGGTGCGATGCATCTAGATTTCTTAAAGGAGAGGGTGCGATGGTCAAGGAACAAGACTTCAACTTGGTTTTTGGTCACAGCTTGCAGTTTAGTCCAGGGATTTAGGCTGAGAAAATTATAGTCAGTAACTACAAAGTATAGGGCTGATCTAATGAGGTTACTCAAGCTACCTCTAGGGCACTTAGGATGTTTGCAAGTCAATTTTTCAGTTCATAAACAAACCCGGAGATTGACTGAAGTAGCGTTGATCTACTTTGCACTTCCATAGCAAATGCAGTTCGAAGGCTAGCTGGCTTGACTTCAGGCTCCGTTTGTGGTTTATGAATCAAACAAATAGAGACAAGAAATCAATCTAATCACTCCCCAACGGAGTCACCATTTTGTTACCAGGAAATCTAGTGTCTATTCAGAGCTGCTAGTTCCACTAAGATGGGTAGCTATATTAGAAACAAACAGATTAAAGTTATTTGTTTTTCCTTTACGAGAGAGAGATGGGAAAGAAGCAGAGAGTACCAACCTCAGTCTTCTGCTTGGCTCCTTGCTTGTTTCCTTTCCCCTTTGACAGAATCTCACCACCGCTTCCTTACTTGTCCAGCTTCAAAGAGCACCTGTAGATTCATAGCAGCATAATACCATCAAAGCATAGAGATATTTCACTGTAAACAATATAGGATCAGATATATATTGACCATACAAATGCATATAACAAACACAGTATTCAGAGATACACAAGAATATGGAGGAAAACTCAAATAGCTTTATTAGTAAAAGTCATAAAAGAGAGGATATACAACCACTTGGTCTGACCTAGCACCATCCTCCCAGCTTGAAAGTCCTCTTCATCTCACACAAAGCAAGATCACCCAACAATGTCTTCAAAGAGAAACCAGTAGCACCTCTTTGCAAATTACCCAATTCCAACCTTTGGATCTCTTGGATGACGGATCCATTTATAGATATTTGCAGGTGGGTGAGTCAGCTTCTAGGATTTTGATTAGTGTCATCTCTCTGATAGTTCCTGGTTCCACATGGAGATTTTAGATCTCTTACTCATCCCTGGGCAAACTCAGAGAGGAAAGTGTCAAATGAGCAGTTTCTAGAAGATTCTCTGGGTTTCCACCTAGCAAACTACTTGTGCCATTTGTCTGCTCTCACTCATCGCACCCTATAGAAGGGCTTTCCAGTATGCATCACACTTTTTGCATGTGGTAGGTGAGATGCATCGCACCTTTAGCACTGGGTAGTCTGTATGGTCCTGCTTTGACCAGTTCTAAGTAGCTTTTCATGGAGAACTTCTGGGAGATGATGTAATTAGCTGACCTTGCTCCTTTAGGGTATGAAACAACACTTTTAGGGACTTATAAGCCCTTGGTTTATGGACATATGTGATTGGGGTTGCAGTGCCAAAATATGTCTATAACAGGTATGAGTTTTCTTATGTTGTATATTTGGTGATAGACTATTTGATTATGTCGTCTAGTTCATTTCTTTAACATGGTATATGTGTTTTCATGATCTTCTTCTTGTTTGTTTCTTGGGTTTCCTTTTATGTTTTGAGTCTTGGGAATTGGTTGGGAAAGGAGGAAGTTAATGGAGCTCTGGGAGAGCTATGTGGTACCCAACAGGTAAGGTAAGACTCAGATGAAGCTCTGTGGATGAGTAAGCATGACAGAAGGTAAAACCATGACAGTCGATTGGACTGGTTGGTCCATGGTGGTAAATGGACGGTGGTAGTACATTCATGAGAAAGGTAACTAGAAAAGGTAAAGTAAATGGATCTGAGGTGTCAGGTTCCTTGGCTATGTTGGGAATGATTTTTTTCTCAATATTGTGCATGGTGTGCATGAATAAAGGAAGTTCTCTTAACCTAGACCTTATGTTATCTGGTAATTATTTTATGATCATGATTATACTAATGTTTATATATGTATACATGTATGCATGTATGTTATTATTTGACAAGATGATGATTGTTTTATGCTAATGATTATATATATATATATATATATATATACACACTTACATACATACATACATACATACATACATACATACATACATATGTATGTATGTATGTATATATATATATATCTATGTATATATATATATATATATATATATATATATATATATATATATATGTATGTATGTATGTATGTATGTATGTATGTATGTATGTATGTATGTATGTATGTCACTGTCTAATAGGGTTGTCAGGGATCATTCTTATGGAGGAATGATTTCTTATGCAGGTGAATGGCATGAAGAGATTCCTGGTTCATGAGGAATCAAGTGGGAAGAGTAGTCACAACAAATATATGAGGTTAGTATCATGTGGATATGAATTGATATTGTATACTTGTATTATGCATATGTTTATGATAGGTAATGTGGATGGATACATCAGTGAAATGAAAGAAGTGTGGTCTGCAACATGCTGGGACAAGCATAGATAAGACACTCAGAGCAAGGTTTCTTGGTAAATACAATGTGCTTTTGGATGTGAGGTACTATTGTTGTGCATATCTTGTATATGTTGTATATGTTGTACATGTTTCATCTATGATGTTGTGTGCATGCGATGTTACGTATACATAGTGTGTGTACATGTTGTTTATGCAATGTTATGTACAAGATGGTATAGATACTGTTGTACGAATATTGCATATGTAGTGTTAGGTATAGATGGTGCTATGTACATGATGGATATGCGGTGTTGTGTGCATATGGTGTTGTGCACATGTTGGATATGCAGTGTTGTGTAGAGATGATGCTATGTACATGTTGGATATGCATTGCTATGTACATATGGTGTTCTATGCATGTTGTACATATGGTGTTGTGTGCATGATTGTACAAGTGGTGTTGTGAGCATGTGGTGTCGTGTACATGTTGTACATGTGGTGTTGTGTAAATGTCGTGCATGTGATGCTATGTACATGTGGTGTCGTGCACATGTCATGCTTGTGATGTTGTGTACACATTGTACAGTGGTTCAGTGTACATGTGGCATTGTGTACATGTTGTGCAGGTGGTGCCATGTACATGTGATAATGTGCACACATTGTGCAGGTGGTTTCAGTGTACAGGTGGTATTGTGTACATGTGGTACACATGGCACTGGTGTAGATGCATGTATTGCATGGTGTTGTGTGACGTGTGTAGTTGTATGTGTGTGATGCACACTACGTGTAAGTGCACATGGCTGAGGAGAAGAAACTAGGTGTTTTTTTGGTGTGGAAACCAATCCAGAGTGCATACAGAATAAAGACAAAGGTGGAAGCTAAGGATTGATTAAAGGATAAGTATTAGTATTTTATTTCAGTTTTAGTATGCATGTGATTTATGATTCTGGTCTATGATGATTACATGTGATATATGATTGGGTTTATGATGGTTACATGTGATTTATGATTTTGATGGTTTTATTTTGAGCTCCCCTGATGTGGTATATTTATACATGTTGATTTGGTCAAATATGCTAGTTTGACTTGTTGTGATAGGAAGCGAACAGGATTGCAAGTGTACCTTATTGACAAACTACTGACATTGAGGTATGGTTTGAGGTTATTTCAATTTATTTGAATCTAATGGAAGTTATGTGTTTGGAACAGGAATTCATGAACATTCCTGGTTGAGTGGACGAAATCGACTACAAGAATTGGTAGCAACAACAAAAGGATTGGAACATTCAACAGTATGTTGGTAAAACACTTCAAGAGCGCGGCCATTGTGGGACACTAGTACCCAATAGTGTCCATTAATTTCCATGAGCATGCAATGACCGGTATGATGGTTTTGAGGCAGGTATATGCCTTATTTTTGTATCTTCCGATGCAAGGAAGCCTTTCCAAGGGATGGATCGTCTAGGATAGGGGATTCCGGGGAACTTGGAAAGTGAGTAACCACACAGAAGGGGTTGCCCAGATTTCCCGAGGGACTGTGTAGTAGAGAAGGGAAGGTCGCGGATATATTGGTTTTGGTCATTAGCATTTCCAGATGGAATCAGATACACATTGGGAGCGCGCCCTGTAATAATGAACTGGTAATTGTTCATTGAGGAGACAAGTGGCGCAAGATTATAGCACTGGACATTGGATGAAGTTTGACTATGGAAGTGGATTTTGAACTTCCTAGGAAGGAGGTGAATCTTGGTATTACTTTGAGGGTAGAGGTGTGAGCCTCTGGATTCCCTTGTACCCTTTATTTTATGGTTTAGGTAATGTGCATATGTGTATACGTGGTTATTGTAAATATTGTAACGAGTTGTGTTATAAACCTCCAGTAAGTGGTATGGTTGTTATATTGTCATGTTGTCATGATGTTTTTCATTTGAGCAGGTTATTGATTGTAAATATTGCAACGAGCTAAGTTATAGAGCTCCATATGCAGTATGTTTTCTTTTCAACGGTTTTTGTGAGGTCATGGTGTGGTTTAACAGCAAGAGCGGTGTTCCCCCAAGGGGGAGGGTTCTGTAACAGCCCTGGTTAAAATTCCATGTAATAAAAGTTAATAAAGGTAAAATAAGACCACAGGTAAGGGACACGTATTCCAAGTTGAATGTTGGGCAAAGATATCCTAGTGGGAATCATTGGATGTGTGTTTTGGCTAAGGAAATTGGAAAAGGCTAAGGAAAAGGCATTAAAAGGAAAAAAGGCATATTTGGCACATTTATTTATGAAAATAAAGGAAATTAGAGAAAAGTAAGGTGAAAGGTCACAGGCTGCATGTGAGGAGGAAATTAAAGGAAAATAATGGAAAATGAAGAAATTAGATGCCTCTTTGATAAAAAGGCTTATAGTTGGCATGTCTTGACAGTGTAAGCTTTTGTAAGTTCAAGTTTGGATCCCTCTCATTATTCACTCTCTCTCTCTCACTCTCTTATTCACTTAAAGTTTTCTTGGAGCAAAGGAAAGGGAAGGCAAGGAAAGGAAAGGAAAAGCAAGCAAGGATCAAGGAAAGGAAAACATGATCAAGCAACTTCAATAAGAATGCTTGCTGGTAACCTTTTGCATGTGTGATTTCCTAGCTGGTTTGGACTTGCATGGCTTTGCATGTTGGTGTATGGTTCTCTTGCTCTCAGTGGCATGGTCTTGCCGAGTTACGACAATGTTTTTCAACCTAGCCTAGCCTTTTTCTGGATTTCATGGTATGTTGAGATGTTTATCTCAATTTTTGGAACTTTGGGTTGCTGAATGGATTTTAGAATCCGAGGCAGAGGTGGTCTCAAGGTTCATTCCCAAAGGCCTAGAAATCCCTTGATTGGTTTTGGTGGGATACACGGTAAAGCTTGAGGGAGTAGTATCGGTTTAGGGCCTAGTGATGTGAGTTTGGATTGCGATAAAGCCTGAGAGATGAGGAGATGGAAAATTCCTCAAGGATAGTGATGGATTTCGGATGGAATTCCAAGTTCTGTTCGATTGTGATCAAAGCACTTGTTTTTGTGTGATCATAGTTTGATGAGGGTGGAGGTGGTTTAACCTCTAGATTCCCTTGGTTGTTCTATGAGATCCCACATTCATGCTTGGAATATGACACAGGGGTGACTGGCTGAAAGAGAGATTTGGTTCAGCCATTTCTATGGTAGGGTGGTACGTGAAACTCCGAAACCTGGTTGGGTTTGCCTATGATTAATAAAAGCTAAGTTCTCTTACTTTTGCACTAATTTATATGTGGATTTAATGGTTGTCATATCTCTGATATTTATATGGTTTTATGCTGCTTATAAGCATGGTTGAATGACTAGTTCATGTCATGTTGATTTCATATATTTACTTGTAACTGTTAAATGGATGGATGCAAGACCTAATTGATGATGTAGTAGTTCGATGGAGAAGGAGGTGATCATTCTGATGATGTTTCATAAGTTGTTTCAGTCATTTATGCTTTGTCTTGTATCCTAGACCTGGAGGTTGCATTGATGCCAAGTGTTTGACAGAATGTCAATCTCGGTTGGGGATGCATTTCTGAAAGTTACAACAAGTTCTGGGCAAAGGCCAGGATTCTGGGCTAGAAAAGTGGTTCAAATCCCAGGGTCGCTAGCACATAACTGGAAATTTTGGACTACAATCATTGGTAGACAGACCTGTGAGAGTGACTTTAGGTTTCTGGTTGCTACCTTGCCCATAGCATGAGAGTGACTGAGGCCTAAGAGCTGCAGAATAGCAGTGGGACCCAGGGACAGGTTCTCTGAGTGGCTGACTTGTCTCCCGAGGGGTTTGTTGATGATGTTGGATGACTATATGTGATGTTTCGTCGTTTCCACTTTCTTAAGGTGACATAGGAGGTCAAATTGGATCATAGTAGCCTCCCTTCTCATGTTTACCCCGGTTGGCATGGTTACTTTGGGTAGAATTGGGAGGGGGTGTTACACCCTCCACATGAGAGTGTGAACAATGGAAGAAGGTAGTTGAAGAGTATTTAAAGAAAGAATTATTAATTACACTAAGTGTCTCCAACCTAGAACAATAAATTAATTGTTGTCAGACTTGAGTTCAATGACATCTTACTCCAAATGCAAATTCTATATAAGATATTTGTTGCCATAAATTTTATTCATATCAAATAATTTTACTCAATAAAATGTTTCCTTCCGCATCATATATCAATGTTAAACCTAATCAATAATGTAGAGACAAATCTATTTATAAATTTATAATCAATAATTAAAAATCTTGTAATTATTTTAGTTTATGATAACTGGGCTTTGACACCCAAATACTTTCACCAACACATACTTTCACCAACACATAGAAATATTATAAAGGGGATTTCAATAAAAAAAACCATGCTTTCATAATGAAAGCAAAAACAAAGAAAGCACAAATCCTTAAATGGTGAGAAAACCTCTCAAATCATGAGATATTGGACATGTTTTTTAAATTAATAATTAATATTATTGTTGAATACATAGAAATATTATAAAGGGGATTTCAATAAAGAAAAACCCATGATTTCATAATGAAAGCAAAAACAAAGAAAACACAAATCCTTAAATGGTGAGAAAACTTCTCAAATCATGAGATATTGGACATGTTTTTTAAATTAATAATTAATATTATGCTTGAAGTTATATAAAACTAGCAGTTCTATTTTTATTATTCACTATCATTCTATCATTAAATTTCATCTAATTTGATATTATTTATCTATTAAATTATTTATATATATTTATTTTTATAAGTATTATAAGGTTAATTTGAAGGTTAATGATCACCACTTCCATTTATCTAGTTTCATCATTTAATTACTCCTTAAAAAAATTAGCATTTCATTTTACAATCCCTTTAAATTTCATAATTTAAATTATTTTTAAAAATCCTCAGGTTGACAATGATCAACAGTAACTAAACTCACAAGCCATTGTGTAGGTTGGAAATTAAGCTCCCTTATAACTAATACCATTTGTTATATCCAATTGTGAATACAAGGCTTAATAGGTGGGACCCCTCTTAAGAGAATGGTCATAAATTATTAAGATTAGTGCAATGAGATCCAGCTCATAACTATTGCACAAGAATGATTATTCTAAGGTTACTTGTCATCTATTTTTAAAACAAGAGCTGAAATTCGATTCTTATTCATATAAATTACATGCAATGTGGAAAATGGTTAAATGTCATATTATAACTTAAGCTTTGCTCCATCTGTTTGTGGTTGGATGTCATCCTTAAACGATAGAATATATATACATATGTATTATGGTCATGAATGGATATGACATGGGGCAGACTTTGTTGACTGATGAAGTCAACAAGGGCATTGGGTTCGATTGATATTACAATTTTTTTAATTATGCAACATGGTTTCGGCCCCAAACATTAAAGCTTGATATGTCATAACTTAAGTTCAAGTTCATATCACCAATATGATTTTCGCTCTCAGAAATATATTACCCGGTTGTATTAATCAAAATGATTTCATCAGAAAGTTGGTATTGTTTTATGCAATGTGACTATGGAAATAACATTTAATGTTGTGAAATCTCCATGAGATTAGGCGTGTTTTCTGAACCTTGGTAGTCATTTATCACATTGTTATGAATTATTTTAATATAACAATCCAATACACTGGTTGTATACTTGGCTTACACTATCTGGTATGTAATTAAAAGACCCAATTATGGCGAACATGGTCGTTAGTTTATCCATCTTCTGGTTAATTAACTTAATAACAAATTCACTTATTGGTTTGTGGTCGTTAATTGGCTTTTCTGGGATAATTCATCCATCGAGCTTAATTTCCCTATCGATGGCTCTTCGGATTATTTGGTTTTGTTTTAATATTCCATTATTGTATTTGCCTTCAGTTAAAATAACCTTAGTTGCAGTTGATTTTTAATCAAAACCTAGTAGATTTTTTTAATTAGCCCATTAAGCCACATAAGGGAGCTCTTGAGGCCTTAGAGCTTTGAGCAAAAAACCCATGTGAATTCCATGCATAGGGTTCTATTCAATTGCTATGCAAACAAGTTGTCAAACATGTCCTCACAATCATATATCTACAATGGAAGCTTTCTCATTCTAATATTTCATGTTACATAGTTAAGGGTTTATGTTTTCCCTCACTGGTTCGGCCTATATGTAATAAAGAACCATGAATATATATTATCATATGGTGGTCTAGTTAGCTTTGTTTTAATCACTATTTGTTATGCTTCTGCATATGAAATTCATATGAAAATATTCGGTCGTATTCATAGGCCTATAACACTTGGTCATTTTTATTACTTGTCGCCATATGTTATTGTACCATAGGTATTCATTTAACGTGTTTATGCCTCGCAAAGGGTATTCGGTCGTATTCATAGGCCTACAACACTTGGTCATTTCTATTACTTGTCGCCATATGTTATTGTACCATAGGTATTCATTTAATGTGTTTATGCCTCGCAAAGGGACTACATTTCCATTTAGGTATCAAGATGACTTGAATTGATTTGTATTTCCACCAAGATTGATTATATGTATATAAATGTGTCCCCATTTCTTGTTTAAGATGTGGTTTCCTTTGTTTTTAAAAAAAATCAGTTCCTTGTTCATACGTTAATGAAAGATGCCACATCATTTACTACCTATGTGTAATAATAAATTCAATAAAAACATTTGCAAAATGATTTTCTTTAATAGAAACATAGGAGGAGGCAGGGGTAGAGAAGGAATGAACATGAATCAACATTTAGGAGTAAGAGGGGAAATGGGACCAAGAATTTTTGTTCATTTTAATGCTAATTCTTAGATGTTAAGAGAGTTGTTGTGCTCAGAAATGATGAACCTATTGGGAGTGCCTCAAAACCAATCTAAGGAACAACATCAACCACAATAGCCTTTTATTTCATCATCCACCTTGCACAAGCATCCTCGTCCCTCCACATACAGTTGCTCCTATGGTCAATCCAAATAATGACGGGTGGGAACAAGTTATTTCTGCACAACCTTTGCTTTCAAGGCGAGGTTGGTCTAACGTTTTCATCCCAATCATCTGCCTAAAGCTCATTTATCACGTCTACAATATGCTACTTCTTGTGTCATACATAGACCTCTTACAACACCCCAACAATCCACTCCAGTTTCTTGACATGCCTCCTCTGCACATCAAGCATCCAAACAGCTATTAGGAAACTAGCTCACAAAAAGATAGAAAAGATAAATCAACGCCTTAGAATTTAGCCTCTTCGAGGGGGCAACCTCCTTTACATTACACAAATGAACAATTCTTGGATGATACAAATGACTAAACCTCCCTTCTATATATAGGAGTCTAAGGGGTCACAATATAATCAAGCCGACATAAAAATAACAATAGAGAGTTTATATGGGGCATACTAATAACAATATGGGGACAATAGGGGCACAATAATAACAATGAGGGATACAATGACAATAGTAATGGGGGAATCACTAGTATTATAGGGGCCTAACATGCCCCTCTCCTTCCGAAAAGCATTGTCCACAATGCTTGAGTATTTCTGGATGATTCTGTATAAAATTCTCATCCTCCCATGTGGAATCTTCAACGGATAAGTTCTTCAACTTGATGAGGTACTCCGAAATTGATCGATTTCATAACTGTCGAGTTCTTGTTTCTGTGACTACTTTTGATTCCAATATGATTTTTCCTTCCTCTTCAAGTTCTGGCAATATTGTTTGAACTGAGATCTTGTCACTTATAACCTTCTTTAAACATGAAACATGGAAAACTAGGTGCACTCAGGAAGCTCCAATTTGTATGCCATAGTACCAATCTTTTGCAACACCTTGTACGGACCATAATACTTTGGTGATAATTTATTATCCTTCTTAGCTTGCTTGAGGGACATTTGTTTATATGGTTGTAGCTGTAAGAATACCTAGTCACCTACATCAAAACTTCTTTCGCTGCGATGTTGATCTGCCTATAGTTTCATTCTATTTTGCGCCAACGTGAGGTTATCCTTTAAGAGTTGGAGAACTTGTTGTTGATGTTCGATGTGATGTTCCACTGCTTGAACCTTAGAATTTTCTCTTAAATATGATGCAATGGATGGTGGATGATATCCATAAAGTGCCATAAATGGTGTCATTTTTGCTGCAGTATGGAAGGAAGTGTTATACCACCATTCACCCAGAGGCAACCATTTGACCCATTGTGTTTGTTTATCAGAAACAAAGCAATGAAGATATCCTTCCAAACATTTGTTTACTATCTCAGTTTTCCCATCAGATTGAGGATGATAAGATGAGCTATGAGCTAACTGAGTACCGAGACAAGAAAATAATTCTGTCCAAAATTTCTAGTGAAAATGGGATCTCTGTCGCTTACAATAATCTTTGGGTTTCCATGTAGCTTTTGAATTGTTTCCATAAATGCAGTAGAAACTGTACTGAATTTAAATGGATGTGATAATGCACAAAAGTGTATATACTTGGTAAGTCTGTCAACTACCACCATGATGACACTCTTTTCTTCGGACTTGGGTAAACCTGTGATAAAATCCATTGAAACCTCCTCCCAGCATTGGCTTGGAATGGATAAAGGTTGTAATAGACCTGGGGTCTTAATTGTTTCAACTTTATTTTGTTGGCAAACCAAACATTCTGCCACAAACTTTTGAATATCCGATTTAAGGCCATCCCAAAAAAATTCTTCTTAACCCTGTGGTAATTTTTAAAAATCCTGAGTGCCCTCCTAAGGGAGAAGTGTGCAATTCCATAAGAATCTTTTGTTTGAGTTGGGAATTCGTACATATGTATAAGCGATCTTTGTACCATAACGAATCATTTTTCCAACTAAATATATCAGATGTACTGGGATCTTCTGTAACTTTCGAATGAGTGCCCACACTTCTTCGTCATTCTTCCATTCCTCCTTTGCTTCATTTATCTAATCTGATTGGATAATAGAAATGGCGCACAAAAATGCTTCCACATCCTCATCCTTTCTTGAGAGTGCATCTACCACAACATTTTGCTTCCCTTTTTTGTATATGATTTCAAAGTCATAACCCAACATCTTTGTGACCCATTATTGTTCCTCTTCAGAGGATAATATTTGTTCTAAAAAGTATTTAAGACTATCATGATCCATTTTTACCTTGAAGTGTCTTCCCATTAGGTAGGGTTGTCATTTCTTAAGTGCATGTAGTAGTGCCAACATTTCCTTCTCATAAATAGCTTTGTGTAAATACTTTCCCTTGATTGGATGACTTTCGAAAGCAATGGGTCTTTCATCTTGCATTAAAACATCACCAATTCCATTTCCTGAAGCATCACACTCCACAATAAAGGTTTTTGTGAAGTCCGGTAGTTAAGACCGGTGCTTGGCACATTGCCTCTTTAAGATGTTCAAAGGCCTTTGTTTCTTCTGGAGTCCATGAAAATGCATCTTTCTTCAATAATGTTGTTAGAGGTGCTGCTATTCTCCCATAATTCTTAACAAACTTGCGATGATACCCTGTCAACCTAAGAAATCCTCGCAGATTCTTTATGGATGTGAGGATTTTCCATTCCTTAATGGCTTTAATTTTGCTAGGGTCTACCTTAACACCTTCATGAGATACAATATGACCCATATATTCCACCTCTTGTACTCCAAAGAAACATTTGGAGCTTTTTGCATATAATTGTTTCTCCTCCAATAGTTTGAGCACCCTGTCAACATGTTCAACATGATCCTTCCAAGACTTGCTATAGATTAGTATATCATCAAAAAATACTAACACAAATTTTCTAAGGAAGGGTTTGAAAATGGAATTCATAAAACCTTGAAATGTAGAAGGTGCATTGGTAAGGCCAAAAGGCATGACCAAAAATTCATAATGACCCTCATGAGTTCTAAATGTTGTTTTCAGAATGTCTTTAGTCTTCATTCTGATTTGATGATATCCTGAATGAGGATCCAACTTGGTGAAGTAAATTGATACATGCAATTCATCTAATAATTCATCAATGACAAGAATGGGAAATTTATCTTTAATAGTGAGCTTGTTGAGCTCCCTATAATCCGGCCACATGCGCCATGATCCATCCTTCTTGTGCACAATACTACTGGAGCAGAGAAAGAACTTTGACTAGGTTGAATTATACCAGCCTCTAGCATTTCTGCAACTATACGTTCAATTTCACTCTTTTGGGCATAGGGATATCTATACGACTTGATGTTTGGAGGAACACTTCCTAGAATCAAATGAATAGCATGATCATGATCAAAAATAGGTGGGAGACCTTTGGGAGTCTCAAATACCTTGGAATGATTGTCCAAGACTTTTTGGAGATCTAAAGAAATAAATGATTTCGATGTGGGAACCTCTAGCGAGCATAATTGTGAAATTACACCTCGTTGTTCCTTATTTATAATCTTTGTCATACCGTTAGAGCTGATTATCTTTCCTGGTTTCCCTGCAATACCCCTTAATTCAACTTCCTTTCCTTCTACACAAAATTTCATGAAAAGTTCTTGAAAATTAAAAGCTATTGTACCCAAGGATTGTAGCTATTGGACTCCTAGTACAACATCAGCACCACCCATTGGAATGGAAAACATTGGGCTATTCAATACATATTCTCCCATGGATAACTTGATATTATGGCACTTTCTAGAGAAATTTATAGTTCCTCCACTTGCAACCATCACTTGACACTTCGGTGTTGGATATAGGAAACATTTCAATTCCTTTGCTATCTTTCAATGAATAAAATTATGGGTACTTCCTGAATCAATCAACACTATTACCTTTTTCTTCTTGATATGTCCTTCTATCTTGATAGTTTGAGGAGTGGTAATTCCAGCCAATGCATTACAAGATATGGTCAGATTCATTTCTTCTTTATCTAGGGTTTATTCCTAGAGTATATCCTCTTTTTTTGACATTTCTTGTTCATTTTCTTCCTCCTCTTCACAATCTATGTAGAATAATTTCTTCTCAACACACTTATGACCTTTAGTGTATTTGCTATCACAAATATAACAAAACCCTTTTGCTCTTTGTTCTTCCAATTTTTTTGGTGTCAACCTTGTAGGTTGTGGAAGGCTAGGGGCAAAAACACTTCCATCTTTATAGTTGTGAGTGGTAGGCTTCCTGGTTGCCATAATTTTTCTTTCCATTTTTCTTGCTAACCTGAATGCCTTCTCCAATGAATCAGGTTCCCAAAGGCGAACTTCATGTTGGATATTATCCTTTAAATTCCCTATGAACACATCAATCATATGTTCCTTTGGAATATCTTTTACCCTTATGTTCAATTTTTGGAAGTCCTCAATGTGCTCCATCATTGAACCCTTTTGTTTGAGATTTATAAATTGGCTAAAAAAGGTGTTGCTTTTTGTATCCTCATAATGTGCTATCATTTCATCCGTAAAAATTGCCCAAGTGACAATTTGTTTACGAGAGCAAAGCCATCGATACCATACAAACTGATTTGGTTCCAAATATAAAGTTGCAATACGTACTAATTTGTGTGTTTTGCACATTATGGAGATCGAAAAATTGCTCCATCTGTAGTATCCATGTTTTGGGATCCTTGCCATCAAACTTCCTCATATCGATTTTTGGAACATGGTGGGTCTTCAATCCAACATTAGAGTCTATGAAATCATTATTAACATTTCTTTTTTTCTCATCATGAGTTTCCTTTACCAGCCTTTCACCATTAGTGACCATTTCTTGTAGCAACTTATTCAAATTTATCTTCAATTCTTCCCTCTTATCGTCCATGCCATTCATCTTAGTGTCCATGCCATTCATCTTAGCTTCCACGCCATCCATCTTAACTTGCATGCCATTCATAATAGCTTCCACACCATTCATCTTGGCTTCATTTACCTTTAATGAGAGTGAAATTTGTTGTACTTGGTCTTGTAATTTTGATATATCATGTTGCATTTCTTCCTCTTCTTCACGAGTCATGCTAGAGCTTTCAGGTTGCTTACTAGGTTTTTCCATTTTCTTTCTTCGGGGCATTAATTATGCTAATAATTATTCACTATTCCCTTTGAATTCCTTCAAACTAATTTTTCAAACCAATCTTATTTAAAATTTAAAAAAACTACACACCTTTTTTTCACTTTGTAAGAGCTCGATATTGAATTTGTTGTATCTATGTAACTGTGGACCTCGAATATCTGAAATTGCATCCAGCGGTAGCTCTTTGAGTCCTCTTTCTAACCCTGCAAGTATGATCAAGATTGGATTCTCTAAGGAAGAGTTATGCAAAATCTCCCACGGTGACCTGATTATAGACTAGTTCAATAGAGAGAACTTGTACGACGTGCCACATGTCACTGTTTCGACCTTAGTACCTGAAACTGATACACAGAAAAATACAGGCCGTCCTCTTTTTGAAACTTCTTACGAGATTTCAATGTGATGCTCAAAACAAAAGTTATGACTATTTTCCCCAAGTCACCTATTTGGAATGTAATTCGGGTGTCTACAAAAACCCTAACTTCCTCAGATCATATCTCCACAAATATAGTGAAACAAGCTCTGAAATTTGGACCCAAAGTTCAGAACGATTTCGGCTCAAATGGGTTTTGTTTGTGGCTTCTGAAATGTCGCATATATATATATATATATATATATAGCGAAAATTCTACGATGACCTGTTTGGAGCAGCGAAACCCTAAAATCCAAAGCTCTGATACCAAATGTTAGGAAACCAACTCATAAAAAGATAGAAAAGATAGATCAATGCCTTAGAATTCAGCCTCTTCGAGGGGGCAACCTCCTTTACATTACACAAATGAACAATTCTTGGATGATATAGATGACTAAACCTCCGTTCTATATATAGGAGTCTAAGGGGTCACAATATAATCAAGCCGACATAACAGTAATAACATAAGGGCACAAAAATAACAATAGTGGGTTTCTATGGGGCATACTAATAACAATATGGGGACAATAGGGACACAATAATAACAATAAGGGATACAATGACAATAGTAATGGGGAATCACTAGTATTATAGGGGCCTAACAACAGCTTAGAATGTTGGCCCATCTAGTTAGTCAAACATCAAATCTTCTTGTCATTCCCTTACCTATTTCCAGTGAGCATGAACAAAATGCTCAAGCTTCTTCTTCCGGTTCCTCTTATGGATCATCAAATTCAGTGTCATCACACCCATGCAAGAGGAGAAACAAGAAGATTCAACTCCTTTTCATAGGCAGGGGAATTCATCTTGGTTTTCAGAGTACATTTCTTTTGGCATAAGTCATTTTTTGGTGTTGTTTGTTCACAAGTTTATAAGATGATGTTACTTTTTAGTTTATTTGTTGGATGTTATGCTTATAATTTGATGATACATTAGTAGAGGATATATATATATATATGTTTCACATATGTATTTTGTGGTATCACTTTGGATATGAATGATACATGGAGTAACAAGGCATATGTGAGATATAAGGTTTCTCTTTATGGAGCTTATATGATGGTGTTGGTTTATTTTATTAGTTGACTACATATGGATTTTATAGTTGTGGTATGATTATGTTATATTTTTTTATTATTAGCATGAAAAATGATTCATGAGATAAACTAAGCTAATACTTTCCAATATATTTATATATTAAAATGAGGCAAAAAGGCCTAATCAAATGGATGAAAGAGGGTCCTGCCTATTAGATTCAAACTTTTAATTAAAAATTTGTAAACAACCTTTAGAAGTCTCTCCTCTTGATTAGAAATGTAACTAATCTGATCTTTTAGAAATGAAAACTACCAAAACCTCTTGGAGCCTCTTTAAAAAGAGGAGAGATCTATGAAGGCAAGGGAGAGAAATATGTGAAGAGAGGTATGCTACAACAATATTAGGTTGTTCTTTATTCCTCTAGTTTTATTTTCTATAAATTAGAGAGTTGATATTAATGGTGACAACAATTCTATCTCTAAAGGAGCGACTAGTTAGGGTGACTTCCCTCAACTATTCAAGGATTTGTGAAGGTATCTTGTGTTCTTTCTGATCAATTACTTGTTGTTCAAAAGGTCTAATTTTTTAATTATAAGTCCTAACAGTGACCTTTATGCAAAAAGCAAGCTTCTCGATTTCACAATTTGCTTGAAGGATCAATATGTTGTCATTCTCATTGGATTTCCTTGACTGTTGTATATGAGCCTGCGCAATTTAGTAGTTTGAGTTTTAGAACTCGTTAAAGGTCTTCACAAATACCTGTTGTTAATATTTTGACTATTATTTTAATAAAATCAGTAAGTTTTCTTTACAATCTTTATCTTTGTATTCCTCTTATATCTTGTTATATTACTATTCATATCTTTTCATAGCTTATGCTCAACATGATTTAAGGGTTTTGGCCTACAATCCTAACTAGCTCATTGTCATTTCAAGTCTGCTTTTTCTTTTTTTAGTACTTATTGATCATTTATCTCACTGTGAGTATCATGTTTTAGATGTATATATCAATTTTTCCTTTCTTTTTATTTAATATTTCTGTAATGTGAATATTTCCATATATATATATATATATATATATATATATATAAACATTTCTATTTTACATTATACATTACGAGCGAACTACCTCAATATCATTTTGTGATAACTAGATTTGAGGAGTTGACTAGTTTAGTTTGTTTAACTTAAACCAAACTATCAACATATTTTGGCAACCATACTGGGGAACATTATTTCCTCGGTTTCCTTAAAATTCTAGTCTATTTATGGCTAATTGATCATTCCAACAATCCAATCTTGTATTTGGATCTACCAACACGCGCACTTCAATCATCCTCAAATTATCATCTCTTAATCATTGCTATCTAATTTCAATTCATGACCATTCAGTCCAATATACAACATGGTTTAATTCCTCAATTAAATGATCAATGGAATATTTCCAACTCATTACTTGATTATATCTTGAATAACACTCCTAATATTCAACAATTGAATCACGATTGGTCATCGATAGCCTGTGAAATTGACGAAGTTGATCAGCGTGAGGTTCTGGTTAACCAACAACGTGATCGTCGCCACATACAAGATCTTTGTAATTAACCTTGTCTGAGTAGTGAACCTCGAAATTCTTGACGCCTTAGAGGTGATAGCCCTTAATACATTCCTATCAATGAAATTCAACATCGTAGGATCATCTTAGAGGTAGAATTCCGCCAAAGGTTCCTCCAAAGTCTCACTAGCTCATATCAAACCACTTCAACTGCCAGAAGAATCATCTCTGGAACACAAAGTCAGCCTTTGAGCACTACCCCAAGATTCCAATTCTTTGAGGTCATCTTGTTCCATTTCTAGTTCAATTTCTACCCCATCAATCTCTATCGGGTCTATCTACTCTTCTTTTAACTCGCAACCATCGAACATTAAATCTACCAAGGTCATCATGAAATTTGGGCTCTTCCAATTTGAAGAAGATGCTAATACCACTCCCTCACATATTCAATCCCCTTTAAATCTCCCCCGCAAACACACCTATTCCTAAGTTTAAATATCATTTACCCAATTTTTTTTGTAAATGATACGATTACCGCTAATAAACACCTAATCGATTTCTCGAACACTTACCACAACATTATAATATTATATTATATTTTTTAATATAATATTATAATGCGAAAATATTTTTTATAAGTTTCAAATAACACTTAAAATGAGATGATTTAATTTAATTTAAACTTAAAGACTAATAATTTAATATTATAACACCATTCTTTAATAAAAATACACCTTTAATATTATAACAGTTTTATATCAAATTCCTTCAAAATAACGCTTAAAACAACCTCGCCAACGTGGATCATGCTTAGATCTTGTAACCTGATTAATAAATTGGCTTGATAGCTGGAACATTTAATAAAGTAACCTGATTAATAAATTGGCTTGATAGCTGGAACATTTAATAAAGTAACCTGATTAATAAATTGGCTTGATAGGTGGAACATTTAATAAAGTAAGACTCCTAATGTTTTAGTTAAAGAATAATATCACTTTTTCAAGAATCATTTTGTCTTATTTTTATCTTCTTCTGGAACTCCTTGGAAGCTCTCTAGTTTAGGACAGTGCAGACAAATGCCGTCCTTTACATTTGATTTTTTATTCGATTGCAATAGAAAAAAATTTCTCCATGGACAAAGATTCTGTATTGTGGGGAATAGTTTGCACTTTGCACTGGATTTGTTTTCCTATTATTACGACATGTTCATCATGACGACTTATGTTATATTTAATTCAAAATTTGTAGAATATGGTGAACGAGATCCATGTTTTGTTGTTAAAAAATTGTTCTCACAATATTGAGAAGAAAATAATTATTGCTCGAATAGAAAAAACATTTAATCGTTCTTATTAATTTGCAATATAACGTAACAGGTTATTGACAATTTATTGCGTTGAAAAATAACTTTTTTTTACTTCAAGTTGGGTTGGCAAATTACTTCAAATCTTTTTGACCTAGTTTATGTACATCGTATATTTCCAAACATAGGTTGTGTTTGAGAATTAAGAGTGTTTGATAAATAGTTATTTTTATTTCAATTGTAAATTGTAAAATGTTTTGGAAATTCATTTTTCTTATTATAACAAGTTAATTTTATGGTAGTTAGATGGTAGATGCTTAAAATATTTTGTAATTCAAATATTTTTAAAAATTTGGAAAACAAAATCAACCAATCTCCTCAGTATTTTTCTCAGGACCTTTCTCAGCGCCACGGTTCCAGACCTGAAAGCTCGGCTAGGATTGGTTTCTCTGCTGATAATAAGACTCCAACTATCCTTTGTACGCCTCCCCCAGAACCAAATGACGAAAAAGCAATTCCTCCCCCACCGACCATCCAGCCTTTCAAGGACTTTACAGTGGGCTCCCATCCCATTCTTATTTCATCATCTTCGCCGACGCCCAAAAAGAACATCTTCCATCCATGAAAGGCAAAGAGCCAATGGTATCTATTACCCCACTAAACTCCCCTGTCTCATCTCCAACAAATTTGTATGACAACGACTTAGATTTTCTTCTAAGCAAAAAATCTCTTGAGTTGGAACCTTTAACCATCCATAAACCAAGAAATCCTTCGCCTCCTCTCATAAGCCTGAATTCTGCAAGAAATATAACGGTGAGAAAGAAACACAATGGAGGTAGTAGACATTTTAGGGGGAGGACAAATGCTGCAGACAGTGGTGTGAGAAACTTGTCCCTGGTTGATGTCCCCATCATTGATATGTCAGAGATTCAGCCTCTTAGAGCAAGCGTGGCTGAAAAAACTTCCAAATGACCTTCATCATATCTATGAACATTAGAGGTCTGGGAGCAGACCTAAAATTTTTGGCGCTAAAGAATCTTTTCTACTCAGCTCAGCCAAAAATTATTTTAATTCAAGAAACCATGCATAGCAATCATGTGTCCATATCCTATTTTAGGAAAATGTTTCCCTCATGGTATCTGGTAGCTTCGGAAGCCAAGGGTCTTTTGGGGGGGCTGGCGGTCTTATGGGACCCTGCTTGGATCAGAGCTAAAGCTTATAAATGCTTTGCGGGCATTCTCATCTCAGCATCTATCAGAGGAAAAGACTGTCCCATTAATATCTTGAATATCTACGCCCCTTATAAGAACAAGATTCCTTTCTGGGAAAAATTATTTGCTTCAGAAATTTTTGATATTGAATCATTGATGATTGCAAGCGATCTAAACATAACTCTAAGCTCAGAGGAATGATGGGGGAATTGCAGGAAGAGAGACCCGCTCGCAGATCGCATTAAGTATGAACTTCTGCACAGAAATCTTGTAGATATAACTCCATCCAAAATGATGCCTACGTGGGACAATGGAAGAATAGAAGAGGTGTACATTGCAAAAAGGATTGATCGGTTTATTATACATGTCAGCATTATTGATAAAATGGGCATGCCTTATTCGTCCGTTGGGAATGTATTTATATCCAACCATAGGCCAATTTATCTCAGCTGGAGGGAAAAGGGCTTCAGAAATGGGTACCCATTTAAATTCAATAGAATATGGTTAGAAGATCTAGACTTTCAATGAAGTCATAACAAAAACATGGAAGGATTTATCTGCAAAAGACATGATACTCCCGTTTATGACCTTTAGAGACAAGTTGTCCGCTATGAGAAAGGTGGTCAAAGAATGGAAATTTAAAAAAGACATGATACTCCCGTTTATGACCTTTAGAGACAAGTTGTCCGCTATGAGAAAGGTGGTCAAAGAATGGCAATTTAAAAAAATACAGTTGGACATATTGGCTCTTCAAGAAACTCAGAAGAACTGGACAGTATATCCAAGGCTATGGATGCAAACTCACTTCCTTTTAGCATGAGATGTCGCATAAAAGAGCTTGAAAGGAAAAAACAAAATCTTCTAAAGCAGGAAGAAGCCTCTTGGAGACTCAAGAGCAGGGCAATCTGGCTCAAGGAAGGTGATAGAACACAAATTTTTCCATAAGTATGCAAACTCTAGGCGTGAGAGAAATTCCATATCGAAAATAAGTGATGGTCAGGGGGGCTATCTCTTCTCACAACTAGATATCTCAAAGGAAGCTGTGAGACATTTTAAAAGCCAATATAAAAGAAGGGATGAGTGCAGGTTTCAGGATATCCTGTGGGGTATTGACCTGACCCCACAAATGTTTGATGATGGAAAAAATGAAAGCCTGCTTCAACCCATAACAGAGGAAGAACTTCTAGGAGTAATGAAGGCCTTTAAAAAGGACAAATGTCCCGACCCGAATGGTTGGACAATAGAATTCTTTATTCACTTCTTTGATATCATCAAACAAGATTTGTTGAGGATGGTTGAAGCAACAAGAATCTCAGGCAGCATACATCAGATCACATCTTCCACTCAGATAGCACTTATCCCAAAAAAAGTGGAAGCGGACTCCTTTCAAGATTTTAGGCCGATTTCCTTATGCAATATAACTTTCAAAATCATCACAAAAATTATTGCTAAAAGGATTAAAGGGACATTAGCCAGTTTTCTAACAAAGGATCAGCATGCTTTTTTAAAGGGAAGGAATATACTGGATGTCGTTGCTAATACTCAAGAAATCCTGTTTACTATGCTCTCAAAAAAATCAGAAGCTGCCATTCTGAAAATTGATTTACAAAAAGCATATGATTGCTTAGATTGGGGGTTCATTAGATGTTTATTAGCAAAGATCGGCCTGAAATCTAACTCCATAAGCTGGATCATGGCATGTGTAGAGAATGTGAACTATGATGTCACCATAAATGGGATTCCTTCTCCTTTCTTTCCAGCAGAAAGAGGGCTTCGTCAAGGATGCCCCCTTTCTCCTCTTCTGTTTATTCTGGAAATGAACTCTCTAAGCCTTCATATAAATAGGGCAGTCTTTGAAAACAGGTGCAGGCCTGTTAAGATTTGCAGGAACAACTACATCTCGCACAACTTATTTGTCGACGATGTGCTCATTTTTGCAATGCTCTGCAGGGTCTCGTGGATATGTCTCAATAACATTCTGAATAGGTTCCAAAGCACTACTGGGTTACAAATAAACAAGGCAAAATCCATCCTTTTCCACAATGACGTCAATATGGAAACAGTGGTATGGATTTCTGAGTTGTTTGGAGTAGAGATGAGATCTATCAAGGACGGATTAAAATATCTGGGTTTTCAGCTAAAAGCCAAGGGTTACTCTAAAATGGACTGGAAATGGTTAATAGATAGGTACTACAAAAAGATATCTGCTTGGGAATACAAGTGTCTATCTTTGGCAGGAAGAATTGTTCTAACACAAGCAGTATTAACGCAACTAGCTGTATATTGGGCACACATTTTTTTTCTCCCTGCAAGTATCATCCAGAAAATGAACAAGATAACTGCAAATTTTATATGGGGCGGCAAATCGGATCAGAGAAAATATCATCTTTCTAAAATGGAAAGGATATCTATGCCGAAGATCTCAGGAGGATGGGGATTATTGGATTTGAGGGCATTTGGTAAAGCACTCCTATGCAAATCACTGTGGAGAGGAATTTTCGGGGAAGGGCCGTGGAGCATTACTATTAAAAAGAAATATATGAAAGGTAAAGACATGGAATACTGGTTCAGATTAGGAAGGATCGGAGCCACATATGGGTCAGCTATATGGCTCAGTTTTCGCAAAATTGAGCAATATTTTCTAAAGAATCTGAAATGGAGCTTACAATCCGGCAGCAGAATCCTAATTGGAATAGACCCCATCTTGAGCGGGCGAGAGAGCATATCCATCCCCGAAAGGCTTCTAATCTTCTTCCATAAAAAAGGTATTTTTACGTGGGATAAGCTCATAACAGCATGGCAAGGCCCACTTCCTCTTTGGAAAGAGGCCATTGATCTAGGCATGTCAGAGCCCCTGGCAAGGCATTGGAACATTGTCAAGGATGCGCTGAGAAGCTGCGGCTTTCATCGATCAAGGCCAGAAGATTATCTAATCTAGAAGGTGCCAAAAGCAAATTTACAAGTTCGCGTAAAGGAAATTTATACAGATCTGATTGGATTAAAGACCATGCACTCTAATCCTAAGTATCCACCAGTCTTCTGGAAATCAGGATGCTCTCCAAAATTAATATACTTCTCGTGGCTGGTGTTCCACAATAAAAATATGTCCTGGGAAAATCTAAAGAAAAGGAATTGGCATGGGCCGAGTAGATGCTTAATGTGTGAATTAGCTGAGGAATCCAATTATCATATGTTTTTCCAATGCCAATCCATTCAGCAAATATGACATGACTTGGCAATTCTATATGGTTTCCCTCTTGTTTTTCATGCTTCAACGCATGCAGCTTTTGAATGGTGGAGTGGGAATAGGAATTCATGGAGATCAATTATTATTATTGTCCTATGGTGTGCATGGAGGTGGAGGAATAACAAAATCTTCAAAGAAATAAAGAACCCCCTCAAGACTATTTTGCAACATATCATATCCATCTATGATTCCGTGCCAAAAAAGCAGCCCAAAACGAAAAGTGGCAACAGAAATGAGCAAGAAGTTTATCTCTCAAGGACCCCAAGAGCATTTTTTGATGGTGCTGAGCAGCAAAACTCTTGTGGTTGCGGGGTTCACATCATAATGGATGAGAATCTTCAATATTTTATTTCATGGAATGGAGGAAAGGGCACAAATAGCATGGCTGAGGCAAGGGCTTTAGCGGGTCTTCTTGCTTTCTACATTTTTTTTTATATACAGTCTATTTCAATTTTTGGTTCCAAAACAATGATTGATCATGTCAAGGGAAATTTCCATATTAGGAGCCCACACCTCCCAGGTTGGATGGACAGGATTATGTTTTTTTGGGGACTTGTGAGAGATTGCTCCATTCAACACATTTACCGAGCTCAGAACCAGCAAGCGGACAGCCTATCAAAGGAAGGTCTTCTACTAGAAACAGGTTCCTGGTCCATGAAGGTAATATATGGCGAGAAATCCTGTATTATTCAGGACTTCTCAATCCCTGGATCTTAACTCACCTTTGATTATTTCCAGGTCTACTCTTTTTCATCCTTTTTGTTTAATCTTCGTATATGTATGATATATGGATGTCCAACAATCTCTGAAATCAAGGTTTCATCTCAGAAATGTTCTGCATGTGATGCATATAAAACTTGTATTTGTTTTTTGATGTTTGGAACAGCTCAGATCGTTTTTTCCCTTTATGAAGGAACACATCCTTCAGTTTTTGTTTTCAAGATCAAGATCATCCAGCTTCTAAAAGCTTGATATTTGTACTATCTGGAACCTTTATATAGTCTCAATATAATACAATTACGCTTTTTCGTTCTAACAAATAAAAATAAATAAATAAATAATAATAATAAGAATAATAAGAATAAGAATATTTCAAAGTATGAGAAATTGTAAATTTCCAAATGGTGTAGGGATATAATGGGAGTTATTCATGCCACTTAAATCAAATTAAATCTTTAAAATAATCTTAAATCTGGACATATGTTCAAATTTGAATAAAAATTAAAATCAATTTCTAAAATATTTTAATATTTATAAATTTAATTTTCAAAATATTTAAAAATTTACAAATTACCAATAATTGATTGAATAATCAAAGTAAAGTTGGTAAGAAGTTGATGCCCACCATCAAGGGGGAATTGGAGAGAAAATATCTTATGTATAACATTCTCATGCCGAGAGAAAATATCTTACGTATAACCTTCTCATGCCTATCATAAATTAGTGAGTCTTGGTTTTTTTGCTCTTCTGTATAGCCTTCTCATGTCCATTATAAATTAGTGGGTCTTGGCTTTTTTTTTAAACATGTTGGTCGTCATATTCAATTTTGTTGTAAAAATTTTAATTGTTGGATTTAATTTGATTGATTGAAGATTTTAGGAATTCAGTGACTATTAGACTGAATATGTTCAATGGTTGGAGATGCAAACACATGGAAGGACTTGACAAGGGAAAATGTAAACATGCAGAGTTACTATTGATTACTACCCACTAAAAAATTATACAAGTCCTTACCCTTTAATAGGCAATTGATTTTTCCATTTCATGTATAATTTTTCCATTTCATATATCAATGTACAATTTTTAGTGGCAAGGACTAACCTACCCGACAACACTTATTTTTATGAGGTTGTTACATTTTGTATTTTAAGATTTTTATTATTTATTTTATTTTTTGTTCTATAATTTCTATGTATGGAGAAATTTATAAAATGAAAGTTTTAGGGGCTAATATTCATAAGGGGTTAATTTTCCATGTTTTTTCTAAAATAAAATTGCTTATTTATTTTTTTCGAAAAAATATTTATTTAAATTTTATAATATAAAATTATTTTATCTTAAACATACCCAAAATTTTATGTGAATTACTATAAAATAATTACAACTCTAACAAAAATATTCTTAAACATTTTACAATTTACATATTAAAAACTATTAAAATTCGCTAAAAGTTCAAAATTTTAATATAAACTTCCATCCTTAATTTTTTTCTAAATTTATACTATTAAATTAATATTTTTATTCTAGATAAACTATTTATTTTTAATAATGAAAAAAAATTAACATAATTTTAAAAAATAAAATAAATATTTTTTATTATTTCTAACACGTTTATAATATTTTTTTAAATTTATATATATATAGAGTATAAGATTCATAAAGATTAGCCTAAAATATAGTGAACAACTTATTTATATCTAAGTATATTAAATGCTGATATATATTTTAGAGGATTTAAACTTTGCACCTTTCCCACTCAATGATTCAAGTCTTGTGAGAGGGAGGTCCAGAAGATCGAGATTCGTCTGCAATTTGTCAAATTTGTTCTATAGTAGGCCAATCTTTTGATTCGGGAGTAGTAACTGGACCTAAACCTCCACTACCCCCATTTCCCCTTGTATATTTAACAAAGACAAGATATACTCCATCGTTGCAATGAGGTAATCTAGGTGATGACTGAAATCCTCCTTCTTCAAGACTGACGACATCTCCATGTCTTCATTCGTGCAATGACCCTCTTTATTTGCTGCAACTTTGGATTTCCAAACTCGAACTTTTGCAGAAAGAGTGTGATTGATCGTGCCTTTTAAAATTGTTCTCCAAGATTACCTTCCCTCATTGAGCCATAGATCCGCTCGCCATATTCAATGCACCAACCTATAATGCATGTTCTTCTGAGCAGACATACATTATATGAGCTAAAACCACTGCAATTCTATACATGTGTCATTAAAACGTTGTACCTTAGGCGTGCTTGTTTTTAATCCTCGTTAATGAGGGTGGCATGCCACTACTCCTTCCCACATTTATTATGGATTCGGTCGATCTTCCATCTATCCTAAACTACGCTTACAACCATATTTTCAAGCTAGGTGTTTGCATGGTCCCAAATCCTGGCAGTAATGAAGAGCCGCAAACCTGCTGCAGAATGATTCTAAAGGTATGTGAGACATGAAAGTGGGATGATATGAGGATGTGAGACCACCAACTTATTAATCACTACTACACATGGGCAAAAATTTTGACGGTGGAATCCAACAGAATGGAAAAAAAAAAAAATGTCATAAATTAAATGTATTTTTTGGTTTTTTTGTTTTCTCTAAAATCTCGACAGGTGTCGAATATCCGATGGGAGTTCTTTTACCTTCAAATATTTGACGGAATTTCTTTTCCCATCGAATATCCGACGTTTTTTTTAAATCTCGACAATCATCTAATATCTTATAGAAGTTCTTTTACCATTGAATATTCAACATAATTTCTTTGACCATCGAATTTTCGATGTTTTGTCCAATATCAAATGTCCAATGTGTTGTCCAATATCCCAAAAATCACAATGAACCATTGTATAGTGTCTAATTCCACCATTAACGACTTTGTTTTCCACTTTCATGTTTAATATAGGACCGCTTTACGTTAAGTTTAACTAATTATAATAAATATAAGATTAATATTATAATTATATATAATATTAATAATATGTTTATTAATATAATATTATAATATTATATATATATATATGCCCCAAACATCATATAACTTTGACATAATTGCAATATTAGTTTTGATTGTTTTGAAAGATTGTAGGCTTATTTTGAGGTTCATTTTTGAACAAAATCATCATTGAGATTTTGGTGACAAAAAATGTCACATAACATTCCTCAAGGAGCCCAATGTTACGTGGGATCGACATCGAGGGCTTCGGATGATCGAAGATGTTGTTGCCCTTGTAGAAATTGCAAGGGCTTGAGGCCAAGGAGAATTCTAATCAAAATAATTAAAAAACATTATAGAGATTATGGACACACTAAAGGCAGATATGAATATCATTCATTAGTAAGTTATTCATTATATGTCCTTGTATTGTAGATATATATATATATATATATAGATTTGACATAATTGCTAAATTAGTTGTGATTGTTTTGAAAGGTTGTAGGCTTATTTTGAGGCTAACTTTTGAACAAAATCATTACTGAAAGTTTGGTGAAAAAAAATATCACCTAACATTCCTCAAGGAGGCCAAGGATACGTGGGATTGACATTGGGGGTTTTGGAGGATCGAATATGTTATTTCCCTTGTAGAAATTGCAAGGGCTTGAGGCCAAGGAGAATTCTAATAAAAAAAGATAAAAAACATTGTAGAGACTATGGACACGCCGAACACAGAGATGAATATCATCCATTAGTAAGTTATTCATTGTATGTCTTTGTATTGTAGATTATTTTTGTAAATGGTTATATGTATATCGTATTTTAGATTGTATGTCTTTGTATTGTAAATTGTATTGCCTTTCTATTGTAAATGTATTTTATATTCTTTTAGGAGTTGTTTGACCTATGTTGTCATCTTGATGTGGAGAAATATTATTTGATTCTTTTCGTTAGGGTCGATTAAGGGGTTAGGTTGAGTTATGGGTTAATTACTTTATTGGCTGAACGACAAGGGGTTATTGTTTAGGGGTTAGGGGTTAAGGGGTTAGGTGTTAGGGGTTTAAGGGCTTAGGGAATGGGGTTAAGGTGTTAGGGGGTTAATGTATGTTTAGGGGTTTAATTAGGACCTAGAGGATTTAGAGGTTAGTCATGAGTTTTTATGGAGCATTATTAATAAATTTTTAAAGTATATTATGCACATAATTTAAAAGATGGACATGGTGAATACATTTTTATAGGAAAGAAGAAAATAATTATATAATATAGTGTAATAAAATTTTATAAGACAAAATAATAAAATATAAATATCATTAAAAAATTAATTAAATAAAACGTTGATTAAAAACAAGGGCTACATAGTAGCTAGTACCTTCCACTTAGCTTAAATATAGCTTAATTAAACTAAAAAATAATAAAGACAAAGATTTCATCACAAAAATAAAACAACTAATAAAATATTGTATTGTTGAATGCCATCACCAAAAATTAAGAAATATGATTAACTAATATTCTTTATATTAACATATGTGCACTTTAATATATATGCTTATTTTATTTATATATGTGTGTGTGTGTGTGTTTTTAATATAATAATAAGTCATCTTAAATTAAAACTAGCAATTGCCCCAAAAAGGTGCAAAGGTACATCAATATGATTGTTAAATGGAAAAAATTGTAGATTAAAAGAACTATCTTGTTATCTATTCACATTTGAGGCTTCCTCATTTGTAGACAATTGTAAGTCTCTTCTTAACAGATCCATTTTACAAATAAAAAAGAAATAAATAAATAAAAGATTGAGTATTTACAACAAAACCCTTTTCACACTAGAACAAAAGCACTACCCTCACCTCTATATGACTATCAATAAAAGTGGCTCCAACTATCTGACATTTGAAAGGACCCATAATTTTTTTTTTTGAAACTTCCATTTGAGAAAAGAAAAACATATCTAATATTCTTCACACTAGTACGAAAGAACCACTCAAAAAAATAAGTGTGCATCTGTACATACGTGTGGAGAAGAATAGCCTAAATACTTGCCATTTGACAACAACCTCTTGTTGGATTCCTCCATTTTTATGCCAGATAAAAAATCACGCTAAGGATTATCTGGAGTGGAATCATTGTGTAAACCAAATAGTTTGAATTTATCTTTCATCGCCTCAGTTTCACTACCATACTATTTAAACCTATATTATTCTTGCTTGAATGCCACAAGTACCTTCCCTTCACTGTAGAAAATTTATGTTCATTACATTGTGACAAGAAAAATGCAATCAAGATGACGGAGAATCCAATCTATCATTTAAAAATAAAACATGTTGAAATTCCCCACCATTACATCACAGAACAAGTGCACAACAAAGAGATAGAATTGATTTATTGCAAGTCTCAAAATCAAGTAACAACCATCTTAAATTCCAAGAGTTGTTACGAGTAATGAGAAAAAAATAAACATTAAAATAGGGTGTTAGACATTGTAATGTTTACTTGCTCTATGGATAACAAATGTGATGTGTAAGAGTAAGAGTGTACTGTCATAAAGTGAGAAATAATTCATACATAATAAATGGTATTTATGTTAATATTATTAATGAATTATGCGAGTGGTTCCTAACAAAAATAATGGAACGTTATTGATAGATTAATATATACAACACAATTGTTTATAACTATGCAACTCATCAATATATCACATCTCTCTTTCCATATCATTTGTCTTTGGACACATTCTCCCATATTTTAGTTTAACAACTTTCCTTCTTTGGATGAGATTTATTTGGAAAAGCCAAGTTAAACAAGATTTTGCATGTCACTTGTGCATGGGCATTCCAATTTTGAACTCTATGGACCTTTATGAATACTTATTCGATTATAGACAATGTAGCATGCGTAAAATTCTATCATCCATCAATCTTTTTTTCATATTTGCATACACCATGTCTCTTTAGTTTTGTGTATGTATCTTTCTTCCAATGTTGGTATTTTTGTATATATCAAAGGTTTCCTAAAATTATCCTAGTGCATTTATTTTGTGCCTAAAGATTATGCTATATGGTGCTCCAGGGTTGTACTTGAAAAGGATCAAAGATCCATTCTTAGAATTTAGGTAACAAAATTGAAAGCAGCAGGGGGAGCTAAACCTGAGAAAAAAATACTAATGTTCTTGTAGTTTTCTAAGAGATAGCATTCTTATCTCAAATATTCCAAGATTTAGACAAATAATTACCATGGTTGTGTGCTTTCAGAAAAGAGAAAAAAACACAAAGTTTTATTTGCAAGTACTGCACTGTTCTCCACCTTTTCACTATATGATCAGGCATTCCTAGCTAGGCCCAGAGAACTGTGATCTAAAATACATCCTCTGCCTCTCTATTTCCTTGGTTAATTACTTAATTATAGCATTTAGTAGTCTTTGGCCAAGAAATATCCTCTATGATTTTAGATTTTTAATCCTTCATCGAGATTTCTGTTTTTCGGTATGAGCAACAAAATTTTAAGAATTATTACAATTAGTCAGCATCTGGTGATTAACCTACTTATATGGAACTTAGAAATATTCTGGGTTGTGAAGTCTATAATCTACAGGCAACAACTTCCATGCATATCGTAAATTTCACATCTTCCTGAAGGCTATCTCACCCAATCCTTTTATAATTCTAATGGTCTCTAAGTATAATCTCTCTTTCTCTTTATTTTATTTTCCCTGAAATTATAATGTTATTGGTCCATTGTAACATCAGATACGCTACCATAAACAATAATGACACAAAAAAAAACCTTCCATTATATATGTGCACCAAATTCTTATATGAAGAAACATCTAAATTACCGAACAGGTAGAAGAAAGAAACATGTATCGTAAGTTTCACATCTTCCTGTAGGTTATCTTGTCCAATACTTTTATAACTCCAATGGTTTCTAAGTAAAATCTCTCTTTCTCTTTATTTTTTTCCTCGAAATTATAATGTTATTGTTCCATTGCAACATTAGGTATGCTACAATAAAAAACAATAGCATAGAAAAAACATAATCTGCAATTATATACCTACATCAAATTCTTATATGAAGACACATCTAAATTATCGAACATGTGATATAAGAAATGAAATCCTAATAAGGAGAAGGGATACCTGGGTGGACTGGTAAGAGCTAGGGTTTACAGAAATAAATCAAGTGTTAAACGCCATGGAGGGGCGTAAGGGGGGGAGCACTACTCCCTCCTACAGTCAAGTAGTCTCCAGCTACAGCAAGAAACCACTGGAGGCTGAAAAAGGTTTTTCAGGAGGAGGGAAACTGGACAACGGAGACTCACAAGAGCATAATAATAGGAGGGAGGAAGCTAGAAGAGAAAAAGAATCAGGAAGCAGAAAACAAAAAACAAAATGGTTCATGTAAGCCTAAGACCACTATCATACCCAGAGTGGTGTTAAGTGATCCAGCACTGTAGGCGCACAGGGATCACATGGCGACTTATGCAATCATTTGTAAATTCATGGGGTTATGGCCAACGAAGAAGGCGCTACAGGCATGGATTAAAAATCACTGGAAACTTAAAGGGGACATAGACCTACACCTTGGATCAAAGGGTTTCTTCACTGTAGTTTTCACTAACATTGAGGATAAAGACAGGGTGTTTGAAGGAGGGCCCTACTTCTATGCAGCTACAGGCCTCTATATGCGACCTTAGATGATGAATTTTGTCCTGGAGCACGAGACTTTCACTTCGGTCCCAGTTTGGGTATGGCTCTACTCCTTACCACTAGATTACTAGCAACCAAAATCATTATCTGCAACAGGAAACAAATTAGGGCATTTTGTTAAAATATCTTAGGCAACTAGAAGGGGAAAGTATACTTCCTTTGCCCATATATGTGTGGAGATGTATCTCTCTGAAGCTCTACCAGATGAAGTGATCCTGGAATTTTTTGATGAAGAATGGGTACAAGTAGTGGATTATGAACATGTTCCTTTCAGATTCCGCAAATGCCATGAACATGGGCACCTATTCAAGGACTGCCCTCTCAACAGTACAAAGAGCAGAAGTAAAGTTATAGCAGGGAAAGAAACTGATAGCTTTCACAAGGTGGGAAATAGAGGTAAAGGAGGGAAAATATTACAAAAAAAAAAACAACAACGATGAAAAGCAAACAAGCTAGAACAGGTACAAGGTACTAGAAGAAGAAGAGGAGTTAGAAAAGGCAAATCAAACCATGGAGGAAAGCCCGGGGGAGAAGGAAAAGGAAGAAAATATGGAGGAGATACAAGAGATTGACCAAAAAAGGAGACTATGATGAGCAACATGGAACTTGAAATGGACCAAGAAATGACCCCGAGTGAGGTGGAAACGGAGGATCATGAACTGCGGGATATTCTTGAAAGAGAACATCTAGATCTAGAAAAATTCCTGAAATAGGGAACCACGGAAGGTATGGATTCATTACCTCAAGAGGATTTTAATAAAGTGCAGCAGCTGTTTCTGTGGAGAACTTAGGCAAAAGGGTTGGGAGGTAAAAGAAACCTCGAGAGACAGGACAACGAAGGGGTGAAAACCTTTAAAACCACATCAGGACTCGCTCCTAGAAACCTAGGAAGGAAAATGGGTAAAAAGAAACAAAATGAGTCACTGATAGAATGTGGAAAACTAAATAAGATGAAAGATCTAACCAGCTACTCTTGTACAAATATTTCTTAATGAAGCTCACATCTTCAAATATTAGAGGTCTAGGAAGTAAAAGGAAGCAAAGGAATCTTAAAAATGGAATGAAAGAAGAAACACCAGACATGATTTTCATCCAGGAAACTAAATGTTCAATTCAAAAAATAAGAGAAATACACAACAAATGGCTTAATAGATATGAATTTCTAGAAGTCAAAGCAGAAAAAACAGCAGGAGGTATTCTCACACTTTGGAACCCTCAAAGAATAGGCATAGTGGATGCTGAAACATCTAGGAATTATTTATTAGTGGCTATTCAGCCTTTGGGAGACAGGGAAACGTATTTAATCACAAACGTTTATGGTCCATAGAAACCTGATGACAAACTCAGACTGCTTACTTCTCTAGAGGATCTAAGAGATAGACATTCAGGAATACCATGGATTCTGGGAGGGGACTTTAACATGATCAAATCCCTATCAGAAAAAAAGGGTGGGACCAGAACTGTAGGCAGAGACTCTATAGCATTTCATAATCTTATAAACAACATGAAACTAGTTGACATAGATACAAGTAATGGCTTCTTTTCCTGGAACAAAAAAGAGTAGGAGAGTCTCAAGTAGCCTCAAAGCTAGACAGATTCACTATCTCAAAGGACCTTATGCTCACAGGCCTTGATATGACAACGAGGATTCTCCCCTTTGGTGGCTCGGACCATTGGCCTGTTTAACTTGAGGCATCCTGTATAGGAACCCCAAAATATATACCTTTTCGGTTTGAAAATATCTAGCTCACCCATCCAGACTTTATTAGCAACATTGAAAAATGGTGGAAAGAAGATTTGCAGATCCAGGGGACGAGAATGTTTCTATTACACAAAATATTGGAACATATCAAAATCAGATCAAAGATTGGAATATGAATGAGTTTGGTAATATTTTTGAAGCTAAAAAAGTTGTTGAAAGGAAAATGTAGGAAATTAATCAGACCCTAATCACCGATGGCTTTGATGGGGAAAGAAATGAACAAGCTAACAAACATCAACAAGAATGGGAGGACTTATGCAAACAAGAGGAAATATTTTGGAGACAAAAATCAAGAGTAAAATGGCTAAAAGAAGGGGATAGAAACACAAGGTTTTTCCACAGCTCTACAATGGAGCACAAATCTCACAACAGGATCTCAACAATCAAGGATTCCAGAGGCAACCATCTCAATACCCACAAAGAAATAGAAGCTGTGTTGGTCCAACATTTTCAAGGCATAGCAGCGGAACCTCTCTTAGATAGATCACAATTTATCAGTGACTTCACAAAGCACATTCCTAAGCTAGTAACAAGAGAAGACAATTATAATCTTAACATGCCAGTGAATGAAGAGGAGGTCAGTGAAGTCATCAAAGATATGCAGAATGGAAAAGCGCCAAGCCCGGATGGTTTCAATGTAGATTTCTTTAAAGCATGTTGGAGTATTGTCAAGCAAGATATATTGAATGTGGTGGAGGACTCTAGGAATAATAGAACAGTATTGAAGGCGCTCAACACATCCTTCATCTCCTTGATTCCAAAATAGGAAAATGCTATGACACCAGACAGATTTAGACCTATAGCTTTATGCAAGGTGGTGTATAAAATAATTGCCAACAAACTTAAACCCCTTCTTCCTACTCTGGTTTCTGTGGAGCAAACGAGATATGTGGAGGGCAGACAAATTCTCAATAATATCATTCAATCTCATGAGGTGGTTCACTCAATGATAAGTAAAAGGCAGGCAGGAATGATTATGCAACTGGACCTAGAAAAGGCTTATGATAAGTTAAATTGGGCCTACATCAGGAAGGTCCTTCTAGCTTATGGATTTGACCACAAGTGGGTAAGATGGGTAATGGCCCTGGTGACTACCTCTAGTTTTTCAATTCTAGTAAATGTTTCTCCATCAAAGACCTTTAATCTTTAAGAGGCCTTAGGCAGGGAGATCCTCTCTCCCCCTTTCTCTTTATTCTTATGATGGAAGGACTAGGCTGAGCTATCAAGTCCGCTAAAGAAGCAGGTAAGATCCAAACTATCTAGGAATGGGCAAGATTTAACTCATCAAAAATTTGTAGATGACACCATGCTATAGGGCATTCCCACGGTCAAGGAAGCACTGGCTTATAAACAAATCCTGAGAGACTTTGCTATGGCGGCAGGTATAGAGGTAAGCCTCTCCAAATCAAAGATTTTATTTTTCAACACTAACATTGATATTCATAGAAACATTTCCAGAATTTTGGGCTTTCAAAGAGATATGCTACCATCCAAACATTTGGGAGTACCACTCACAGACAAACCTCTCAACAAGATAGTATGGGAGCCTATGATTAATAAGTTGCAGGACAAAACTTGAAAATGGAAAAGCAGGTCTTTGAACTTGGTAGGCAAGTTGGTGCTTATAAAAGTTGTCCTTCAATCAGTTTCCATCTTCATGTTTTCAACCCTTCCAGCTCCAAAAGGAGTTATGCAACAATGCAGAAATATCCAAAGAGATTTTCTTTGGGGCAAAGGGGGAGAAAAGAAGAAATGGGCCTTGGTTGCCTGGGAAAAGATATGTAAACCTAAAACACACAGAGGTTTAGGACTGGATGATCCTGAAGTGCTAAACAAGGTTTTGGGGGAAAAATTATGGTGGAGATGGATAAAAGATTCAGATGCTCCTTGGGCACAAATTTGGAACCAGAAATATGCAAATAATTGGCAAGACAAGGACCGTATAAGAATGTCTAGAATCATAAAAGGCTCCAACATCTGGAATAAAGCTTGGGAGAATAGAGGCATAGTTCAGAGAAATATCTTCGGGGAAATTAGAGCTGGAGACCTTGCATGGTTTTGGGAGGATAAATGGTAACATGAACCTAAGTTGTTAAGAGAATACTTTGCAGATCTCAAGCATGATACTGACACCAAAGGGTTACTCCGAGTAAATTAATTTTGGGATCAGACAAATAGCGGAGGAAAATGGAGAACTTGGAGGGAAATGGATTACATGGATAATGGCCTCTTGAAAGCACAAGCTGATGCTCTAACAACCATCCTGGATCAAAGAAAGATCCTGATATCAGCTGTAACTGACCAACTAAGATGGGGAAATAACAATGAAGGCACCTTTAACCTTAAAGAGGAAAAACGCATAGCCCTTGAGCTTGATTCTACAAAACCGGATGGGGTTTGGAAGAATCTTTGGAAGAACCAAGGATGGATGAAAACCAAACTGTTCATGTGGCTAGTGCATCATAAGAAAATTCTGACCTGGGAGAACATCCGAAAAAGGGGTGTTTCTGGCCCATCCAGATGCCAGCTATGTGAATCACAAGAGGAAACTATGGAGCACCTTCTCAACCTCTGCATATTTACTTCCACGTTGTGGGATGGGATTGCCTCAATATTCAAACAAATAGATAGGGACAGAGGAAGCATTACCAATACCCTAAGGAATTGGAGGAGAAACTTCTCTGATTATGAAACGGTAAACAAAGCTTGGGCTTTAGCTCCCAGCTTCCTAATTTGGGACGTCTGGAAAGAACGCAACAATAGAATTTTCAAAAATAAAAAGAGTTCCTCCCAGAGTATCATGGAACAAATTTTAAAACAGCTCAAGGAGATGGTTGGGACTTTAATGCAAACACCCCCTAAGAACCTCCCTTCAAATCCTGATGTGCAAATACTTCTTCAGTTAGGTATGCAGGGGCTTATTCCTCAGGGCAATAATAGATTGGTAGGGCAACCAGACATTGATAAATATTTCTGGCATCCACCCTCTCAGGGATATATGAAATGTAACATAGATGGGGCCTCAAAAGGAAATCTGGGTATAGCTAGTTATGTGGGAGTGATAAGGGATGAAAATGGTTGTATACAATACATTTTTCATTGTAATTTGGGAAGAGCCACAAACAATATGGTAGAGCTAATGGCCCTAGAGAAATGTTTAGAAATCCTGAAGAACGACAATCTTCATAACATAATAATTGAAGCAAACTCTGAGTTGATTATCAATTCGATCAAGAGAATTTGTTGTGCTTCGGCTCCAGAAAAAGTCTTGAGATATTGGAGGCTTCTTCAGGTCTACCAAAGGATCCATCTCCACCTTTAGAACATGAGAACCTTACGGTTCACACATGTGCACAGGACTGCCAATAAATTGGCGGATATAGTAGCCAATAAAGGCACTCTCTGTGCTAAGAGCAGCAATAAGTATAGATGGAAAGAGGTTCCCCAGGGTATATTAAGGGATGATTGCTTCAACCAAGCAAATGTGGACCGAGAAATCCATCAGAACAGGGTATGCTAGCAGATCGCAAAAGTTGGGTTTTAGTAGATTCACAATCAACAGGAAGCGGTTTTCCTGGGGTAATTTTGAAAGCGAAATTCAGCCTGTTGTCAGC
Source organism: Pinus tabuliformis (assembly GCA_031772625.1). Lineage (NCBI taxonomy): Eukaryota > Viridiplantae > Streptophyta > Pinopsida > Pinales > Pinaceae > Pinus > Pinus tabuliformis. Next base: position 1,478,172,852 of record CM062818.1, read on the forward strand.
TATATCAGCCTAGAACAACTCAGACCCAGGGTTCTAGGGTTGGCGATGATTTACAACAAGAGGATTTATTTAATCTATCTTTCTCCACGAATCAACTCAGCTTTGCTTTGCAGGGAGATGGGGTGGGGAGTTTCTAGTCAGAAGGAACAGTGGAATTCCTACCATAGATATGGATATGTCGGCAATGGATGCAATGAATCAGCGAATCAACAATTTTTTAATTCATACCACAGCTATGATGGTTTTCGGGTTTTTTGAAAGCCTCATTCCCTGAAGTGGTTTTCTTGAAATCAGCCCAATGGCAATCATTGATTAACACTTGTCGTAGGAAGGAAAGAGAATACCACCTTTATCGGGTAGGTATTCCTCCTGGTTCTCTTCCATCCAATATCCCTCTCTACCGTTGGATGGAACAATTGAGGATCAATAGCCGAGATTCAAGGTGCATGTTGGTGGGTCCGGGTCAGATTCATGGCTTCCTCAGCAGACCTGAAATCTTCTAGGTATAATATCTATTTCTTCTTTATGTCCACCACTAGTTCTTCTATACCGCCCTCAAGGTGGTTTTCGGTTCATCAAGTGCCCTCAACTCCGAAAGTGGTTTCCTAGAAATGAGCCCGATGCCACTCATCACGCAACACGTGGCCCTAGCAGGAGAGAGAATACCTCCCTCATCGGGCGGGTATTCTCTTGATTTCTTTTCTACCCATTATCTATTTCAACTATTGGATCTTGCAGTGGAGGATCAACAGCCCAGGATCACTATGCATGTTGGGGGTCCGGGTCAGATACTTGGTTTCCTTAGCAGGCCCAATTTCTATTTTGTGTGGGCCTTATCTCCTTTTTAATTACACTACTATGTGGGAAAGGGTCACGAACTTTTGAATCATTTAGTTTCTCATTCGTTGGATCGTGGAGGACGGGTCGAGTGATTCAGTAGTCTCTTGGCTCAGGTCACAAGCCATTGGCTCTTTTCCCAAGGCGCCTAGAGATATCCTTATCTCTGGCCATTTTCCACCATAGGTTTTTTGTATTTTATGTAATATATTTTATGCAGAGAAATGAAAAGAAGGTTCGACTCTTGCTTAAGCAAAAAAAAAAAAAAATTACCGAACATGTAGAAGAAAGAAACATGTAGCGTAAGTTTCACATCTTCCTATAGGTTATCTCGCCCAATCCTCTTATAAATCTAATGGTCTCTAAGTATAATCTCTCTTTCTCTTTTATTTTTCTTAACCAAAATTATAATGTTATTGGTCCATTGCAACACCAAGTACGCTTCCATGAAAAATAATAGCACAAAAAAAACACAATATGTAATTCTATACCAGCATCAAATTCTTATATGAAGACACATCTAAATTACCAAACATGTAGAAGAAAGAAACCTGTATTGTAAGTTTCACATCTTCTTGTAGGTTATCTCACCCAATCCTTTTATAACTGTAATGGTCTCTAAGTAGAATATCTCTTTCTCTTTATTTTTTCTTCCCTGAAATTATAATGTATAATGTTATTGGTACATTGCAACATCAAGTACGCTACCATAAAAAATAATGGCACAAAAAAATACAATATGCAATTATATGCCTGCATCAAATTCTTATATGAAGACACATCTAAATTACCGAACATGTAGAAGAAAGAAACATGTATCATAAGTTTCACATCTTCCAGTAGGTTATCTCGCCCAATCCTTTTATAACTCTAATGGTCTCTAAGTAGAATCTCTCTTTCTCTTATTTTTTCTTCCCCAGAAGTATAATGTTATTGGTCCATTGCAACATCAGGTATGCTACCATAAAAAATAATGGCACAGAAAAAACACAATCTACAATTATAGACCTACATAAAATTATTATATGAAGATACATCTAAATTACCAAATATGTAGAATAAAGAAACATGTGTAGAATTTATATTGCATGGTATATCTAAAACTGATATAATCTAACATTGGTATACAATACTCTAACTTAGCGTATAGTTAAGATTAATTGCGGACACATATTCATGAGAGTAAATTTGGAATTTTAAGGTCTTCCTCTAAATCATTATGTTCATGTTGAGCAATTTCTAGTAGCCAGTGCAATGCAACATGGAGAGGCCCAACTTATATTTATTACGGTTTCAACAACCCCATGTCTATGTCTCCGCCTGTAATTGGGAAGAAAACAATGACGAGGAAGTGGAATCATACAGTCTAAATCGCATAGATACCTCTAAGATATATCAATGCAGGGGTGAGGGAGAATGTTGTCACTTCATCTCACGGACTCGCACCCAAAGCGAGATTCCACACAAACTGGAAATCCTTTTAGTGGGTGTTATAAATTGCCCTTGTCTCACAAAACAATGAAAATTCCATTGTATTGAAAATTCAACGAGGTGAGAAATTAAATTCTTACCTCTATAGTTTCATCTAGGCAAGTAATACTAGAATGGTCAAATTTTCTAGGTATCTCGATCTCTCACAGAAGACTTTCCCACAACTTTTTGTTAAGTTGTCTGGTTACAATTTCCTTGATATCAATATCATAACCCTTGAATTTGTGTTTTTCATGCCATACAGTTGAGAACGATATGAATCCAATCTGCTCAATAATTGAGTAGTCCCCTATCTCTACTTGTTGATTTCCACATTGTGACATCACATAAAACAATAGAGCTAAATTGTTCTCTGATACCAACTCTTGAAATTGGTTTCTATCAATTGAATAATATTGGCTTGCATTTATCTAGACTCACTTCATAATTTACTATCCCCTATCTGAACCACCATCTTCCAACTTCATGGAATCTTTTGAGAATCACATATTATAGTTCCTCTTCAAGAAAAATGTGAATCTTCTTAAGTAGAAATCCTTCCATGACCCTTTTCTAAGCTTACGAGCCATCACTTGACCCTGTCGGGCTCACAAACTTTATGGTGCAACACATAATATCTTCCCACCAAATTATCAAGCCCTCATAGGATTCTGAACCTATTGAAGGAGGGCACAAAAATTTGTTTACTGAACATGACAATTTGAACAAAGACGAAGGTAGCAAGTGAACTGAAGTACCAACTGTTGAAATAAGTGATTGACGTACAATATTTTCCTTGTGTTACAATCAGTTAAAATTTGTGAATCAATTACAATACCATATTCCAGTGTGTCTTTCCTTTCATACTTCCCCTATTCCCCATGATTTCATTTTTTAACTTGATCCTCCCACTATGGTTTATCATTCAACTCAACCCACATGGGAAAGAATTTGATCTTTACAATGAATGTTCCATGTTTCCTCTACGATCCACCATTGACTAGCACAAATGTTGGCATTCATAAATAAATTGCACATGTTTAAGGCCAAAAATAGTGTTCTATTAAGATTTTAAAAAAATAAATAAATAAAAATAAAAAATATATATATATATATATAAAATATTAAAATATAAAAAATAAATAAATTAAATAAATAAAAAAAAATAAATAAAAATAAAAAAAAATAAAAAAAATAGAGAAGACTTGTCCCGCAAGTTTCCATGAGTATCGGGAGAACTTAGTTGGCGGGAGCTCTGATGGGGAGAAAGACCGCAGGTTTTAGCAAATGGTTGCGGGAGCGAATCCTGCGGCCGGAAGGGCCAAAGGCCTAAGGCTAAACGGGAAGGCTTGGAGTGCGAGGAAGTAGCGGTCGATAGCGGGAAAATCGGAAGGAGACCCAAGGCACCAGGAAAAGACACTTGTCTGGAACGAAAGGTTTGGAAAGGTGTGAGGACGGTAAGGGAAGGTAGACTGGGAACAGCTGAGGTATCCGAGACCTATGCTACAGGAAACCTTCTGGCTTGTTTTCCGGGCGACCAAACTGTCGGAATCTCCACCTAATCCAAGGCATCTCCCCACAGCTGAACCAACTTTGACTGCACTGGTAAGATTAAGAGGTTAATCAGGCGGTTTAAACATGGTAATCCCTGGCGAATCAGTTGAGCTGGACCCTGAACTAGAAGACATTTTGTTGGTTTGGGGAAAGGAACTATCGGCACAAAACTTGGAACTTTTCTTCGGAGCAAGCAGCTTTCACAGGTCTGTGAAGGAGAACCCAGATCTGAATGTTCCGTGGTACAATGTCTCGGCGCCCGACGGTTCGAAGGAAAGCCTGAGGTTGGAATCGCGGAGGATCCAGGAGGACCAGGCATACCTTAATCCCCATGAACAAAATCCACTGAAGGAGGAGAACCCACAATCCGAAGACCTCTTAGCATCTCAAGTAAGTAATTCAAATGCCCTAACACTTGCCCAATATCGTTCTGGAGGTCTGGAAGATGTTTTCTATGGACAGAGCTCCAAAAACTGGCCATGGCAAAGCCCAAGCGTCGGGCTAAAAGTGGATCTAGGGCCGGATAAGGAAGGTAGTCTTCAGGCCATAACAAGAACCTCATTAGCAAGGGCCGGGGCAAACCCTCGTGCAACTCCGGAGGTAGAGGGTCGTAAGGCGAAGGAGGGTGGTAGGAAGGAAGATTCGAGAGGTATTGCAGTATGGCAGCCGGAGGAGGAAGGGCTTAAGGAAGGGGCAGGCGAAGGCGTAGGAACTAGGAAGACAGGGGGAGCCAGAAAGGATGTGATAACCCTAGATTCGGAGTTAGCAGGAAAGAAGGTTCCGGCGCAGCAAACAGAAGACTCTGGGGGGTGGATGTTGTGAAAGAAAGAGAAGAGACCCTAGGCGACAAGCAGACTGGGGAAAAGAGAAAGAAATAGAAAGTAATTAAGAAAAATTCAGAAGCAAATCTGGTCCTTGGAGTGGATGTTCAGATCGAGGAAGCAATGGAGGTGGCGGAAAACACCGTGGTTGGACGAGCAAGAGGAAAGAATTTTTCGGCGCAATTTATTCAGAACTGGGCTAAACAGCAATGGCAAAAGGATTTGGGGAATTCCTTTAAAGCCTCGGTGCTAGCGAAAGGATGGTTCATGATCCAATTTGATAAGAAGGATATGGTGGATTGGGTACTGGCGCGAAATTGGGCTTTTGGAAAACGGCCTGTGCTGTTTAGACGCTGGACCCCCCTGTTCGACGCTCAGCGAGAGAAGGTAGACTCATTTCCAGTTTGGGTGCGGGCTCCAGGGCTGCCGCCCTTTCTATGGGTGGAATCAGTCTTTAGATCTATAGGCAACATGTTGGGCACATTCCTGGAGGCGGACATGTCGTTTGTAGAGACTAGAAACAAAGCAATGGCACGGATTCTGGTAAATCTCAATCCAGGGGAAGGCCTTCCGGGGAACATGAAAATCCATTATAAAGATCTAGTCTTTGATCAGCTTTTGGATTATGAGCATCTGCCTTTCAGGTGCCATAGTTGTCATGAGCATGGCCATTTGGCAAGGGATTGCCCCATGGGTTATCGTCGCAGAAGGAAACAGAGGAAAAATGAAAAAGCAAAGCGAACAAAAGGCGACGAGATATCTCCCAGGACAGAAGCAAATCAAGTGGAGAACGACATAGAGCTGGAAAGGATCGAGGAACAGAGGGCTACAGAGCAGATACTGATTATCAGCCAGGAAGCCGAAGAAGACCCCCTCATAGATCCGAGCAAGGAAGATCGGGAAGCAACAAAAGAAACTCAGGAAGGTTCGAAGGGTACGCATCTGGTCTTTAACCCTCCTTCTTTGCTTTCTCCAATCAAAGTAAATGAGACATGCCTTATATCAAATCCGCATAATCATGCATTTATAGACCAGGAAGGGGTTGAATCCATTACTGCATCTATACCCAAAATCGATCTGAACTGTGAAGGGCCCTCAATATCTTCCAGCAAAATCGAATCCAAAATCCCTGTTCCAAAATATGAGTGTCACTACAATCTTCGCTCCCTTGATAAAAGACCAGCGGCTGAAGAACCTATCGGAGGCATAGGTATGGAGATTCCCCAGACCTCTAGGAAGAAGTCAAGGGGGCGGAAGTCATTTTTATCAAAAGCACAAGTAAAAGCAAAATATGATATGGAGGATGGGAAACAGATGTCAATTACCGGGGTGCTTAGAGCGGCGAAACCCTGTGAGGGGGGTTCAAAATGATCTGTCTCTCATGGAACTGTAGGGGTTTAGCCAGTAAACCCAAAAAACTAGCTTTGAAGGAGTTGGTGCAGCGATACAACCCTGACTTTCTCATGCTGTAGGAAACTCTAGGATCGAGTTCAGAAGTAGTGACATCTTTATGTTCCTTGTTCCCGGGATGGCAGTTTCAAGCTTTGGATTCTCATGGTCATTCAGGAGGAGTGGCTGTAGGACTCAGAGAAGGAAAATTGAAGCTGTTAAACTCATGGGGTTTATCACATGGCTTGGGGATGGAGGTATTATCACCTGATTTCGATGGTCCTCTGTCCATCTTAAACATATATGGGCCCTGCCAGGAGAGGGTTTCGTTCTAGAATCGCCTCCTGGCTAAAGCCATGATGAAGAATCAAAACCTGGTAGTAGGAGGAGATCTGAATTTCTCCATTGGGAGCGCGGAAGCCTGGGGCCCCTTAGCTAGAGAAGATCCATTATCGGATTTCTTTCAAAACTCCCTCTCCTCGCATAAGTTGATTGATGCAAATTTGCTAAAACTAAAGCCTACATGGAGGAACCGGAGAACTGGTGAAGCCCGGGTTGCCAAAAGACTTGATAGATTTCTTTTAAGTGAGGATCTTGCTTCCAGAATCCCGATGTTTAGACAGTGGATAGGAGAGGGAGGAAACTCGGATCACTTCCCTATTCTGTTTGAATTATCCAAGCCCCCATTAAAGCCTGTAGCTCCTTTTAAATTCAACGCTGCTTGGATGCAGGAGGAATCCTTCAGGAAGCTCTTCAATGAAACTTGGCAACATCCAAACAGGGAAGTGATGGAAGATAAGAAAAGGATGAAGAAGGCCACAATAGAATGGGCTAAAAAAAGGAAGTAGGAACAAAACGAAGCTTTAATCAGTATCGATAGGGAGCTTGGGGAACTAGAAAAACCTGACTCAATCGGATATGAATCTCAGGAAGCGAAGGACAGGATCCTGATGTTAGAAAAGCAGAGAAGCCAAATCCTTTTAGACAGAGAAGAAGAATGGAGGCAGAAAAGCAGGGCGACATGGCTGTTGGCTGGAGATGAAAATACAAAATTCTTTCACAACTTTGCGAAAGGTAGAAGGACGATGAATACTATCTGGAAATTAAAAGACGAAGAAGGAAGAGAGGCAAACACTTTTGAATCGCTCTCAATCATGGGGAGGAACCACTTTCAAAGCCTCTTTTCAGAACAGAGAGAGCCTACACTAGCGGAGGTTATCAGAACAGCCCAAAGTTTTCCCCGATATGTGGAGGAGGAAGAAGCGGAAGGCTTACAAGGGGAAGTCTCTGCTGAGGAAGTGGAGAATGTAATAAAATCCATGGCAAAAGATAAAAGCCCTGGGCCTGACGGGTGGCCAATAGAATTTTTTCAACAGTTTTTTGACCAGATTGGCTCTGAACTTACGGATGTGGTCGAGGAATCCAGAAGGAAAGGTCTGTTATATGCGCCATTCAATGCTACATTTATAGCTCTTATCCCCAAAAAAGATGTCCCTGAGTCCTTTGAAGATTTCAGACCCATTTCATTATGCAACAGTGTGTATAAGATCATAGCAAAAACAATAGCAGCTCGGTTAAAACCAATCTTGTCCAGATGTATCTCAAGCGAACAGTTTGGTTTTCTGGATGGTCGCCAAATCCACGAAGCTATTGGAGTGGCCCAAGAGACAATCCATAGTGTGAATCTGATGAAAAAGAAAGGATCAGTGGTGAAAATTGATCTGTCAAAAGGATATGACATAATCAGCTGGACCGACATCCAGATGTTGTTAACCCACCTGGGATTCAAAATCGATTTTATCAATTGGGTTATGGGATGTATCACCAGTGTCAGCTTCACGGTGCTCATTAATGGGGCAGCCTCACCATTCTTCAAAGGGCAAAGGGGCCTAAGGCAAGGATGCCCATTGTCCCCTCTGCTGTTTTTACTAGTGGCAGAAGGATTGAGTCAGTTATTGTTAAAAGCCAAGAGAGAAGGAACAATAAAAGGTCTGGAGGTGGCTGTCAATATTTTTATTACTCATCTCCTGTTTGTAGACGATATACTCCTCTTTAGTAATGGAAGTTTGACTGAGTTCAAAAAGATAAAGGAGATCCTTGAGCTGTTTATGAAAGCAACAGGGATGCAAGTCAATTACAGGAAATCTCAGCTCATAATTGAAGGCCTAAATAGGCAGGAGATAAGCCAGCTAACGGCTGTCCTTCCTTTAGAGATATCAAAGCTTGGGGACCCCTTCAAATACCTGGGGTTTTGGTTGAAGCCAGACAATTATAAAAAGCAGGACTGGTCTTGGTTAGTAGCAAAGATTGAAGCCAGGATCTCACATTGGAGTTTTAGATGGCTCTCCAGAGCAGGAAGACTAACTTTAATAAAATCAATCCTTCTGGAAATACCTGTATACTGGGCCGCGCTGACATGGGTCCCCAAAGGAATCCTGGAAAAAATAAGAAGAATTTGCAGCAGATTTCTATGGGCAGGATCAAAGGAGGAGTCTGTGTTACCTTGGATTGCTTGGGATAAGGTGGCAAGACCAAAAGAATGGGGAGGATGGGGAATTAAAGATATTAATGCTTTTACAGCCTCCTTGGCAGCAAAATCAGGGTGGAGAATTATTAAGCTAGAAAATCTTTGGACAAAAATAGTAAAGCGAAAATATATTGATCCCTCCCCCCTTGAAGACTGGATTAGGAACCCTGAAAAGAAAGGTGGGAATGTGTCAATTATATGGAAAGCGACCGTCGATGCCTTTAAAATTATTGAACAAGGTCTATCCTGGAAGATTGGAAACGGTGAAAATATTCGAATTGGAAGGGACCCTTGGGTGGGCTGCAACGAGAATTATGCTCTATCCCCTGGTCTGATAAGACACCTTGCCTCCAAAGGCTTCTTGTATTTAAACCAGGTGGAGAAAGTAGGATACTCATCCATATGGGGTCAAGCATGGAAGACAGGAGAAGAATTGGATATTCACCCCCGCTGGTGGAATGCGTGGGAGATCTTCAAGCAAGAACTCTCCAGATCAAATGTAAGACTCAAGGACAGACCCGATCAGCTGATATGGGCTTATGCTGACTCTGGAAGTTATTCTCCAAAATTTGGATATAAGTTTCTCATGTCCAAAAAAGGCTGGGAAGACCCGGATTGGTGGGCGAAATCGATATGGAAGCTTAAGTGTCCAGCTAAAGAAAAATTGTTTTTCTGGTGTATCCTGAAAAGGAAAGTCCCAACATGGGACACTCTCCAAGCCAGATTCAAACAAGGGCCGGGAAGGTGTCCATTATGCAAAAATGACTCAGAAACTATGGATCATCTGTTCATTGGATGCCCCATAGTCAAAAAGGTATGGTCAGAGGTGGCCAAGCATATTCAATTGTCTATTTCCTGGGAAGGGACTCACTTTGTTGAAGTTTGGCATAAATGGTGGAACCAAATCTCAGTAAGAAAATTAAGAAATCTACCTCCTATCATCTGTTTGGGCATTTGGATTGCTAGAAATATAAATATCTTTCAAGAGAAAGAAACAGAGGCAGAATTAATTGCTGTACATTGTTTATCTATATATTCAAATATCCCGGATTCAAAGGAAGAGAAGGAACCCCGGAAGGTGGAAGAGGAACAAATTAAGGATGGAGTGCCTTGGGCTTACTTTGACTGAGCCTCCCAGAATAATAAAGCTAGAGCAGGCATAGTTATCCACTTAAACAATATTCACTCTCCAAAAGCTTCCATAGGATTGGGAAATGGATCAAACAACTATGCAGAACTATCTGCCCTCAAGCTTCTTATATGTTGGCTGATACACAGAAAAACCCTCACAGTTCAGATCTTTGGGGACTCATTAAATGTTATCAAATGGATAAATGGTCATAGCAGTTGTCATAATTATGTTTTGCAGCCTCTCCTAGAAGAAATTCAACACTTGAAATTATCTTTTAATTCTTTTTCCATTCCTCATATATACAGGGAATGAAATGACATGGCAGACAAACTTTCTAAAGACAGTCTTCAACAAGTTCTGGGCAGCTGGAGAATAGTGGAAGAAATCAACAGGGAGGATCATGTTTCAGACCAGCCTCCATATGCTCAAAACGCATAACATGGCACATGGATGATCATCAAACTCTATTTTTGTTTTTTGGTTTTGTTGAACACAGCTGAAATAGGAACATGTATCATGCTTTTTTTTGTGATGTATATAAATCTTTTTAGTCTAAGGGCGTTTTTCCATGACAAAGGAAGCCCGAAAAAAGAAAAATGAGGATAGACTCCAGATATCAGAAAGAACAATGGCAATGTTTTTTGGGAGTTGTTATCTCTTCCCACGAAGAGGAAAAGCTCAGATTTTGAACAATATTATGCAGGCTCACACAGTTATAACAGCAATGAAAGCTGTAGAATGTATATGTAACTTTTTATAGTAATAAAAAGTTCGTTTTTTTCTCCAAAAAAATAAATAAAAAAAAATTAAAAAAATAAATAAATAAATAAATTTCCATGAGTATATCAACTAAATTTAGTCTAAATGCATAAGTACCTCATTGATTTATTTAAAATAAGCGAAACTACCTACCATATTTCCCCAAATATATTTCGTGTAAAATAAATAGTTTCCATTTGACATCAACCCTCCAAATTTTCCACCTGAGATTCTTATGATAAGTTGATGATTCTCCTGCTTGACAGAAAAAAATCACCACAAGGTTGTTGGGTAACCTCTTTGCTCAAATTAAAAAACTCTGAAACCCCTTCTCAACCATCAGATTGGCTAGATAATTTTTGTACTATGTTGCAACGACCGATTCAACGAATATACCCAATGACATTAGAATTAAAAAGAGAATGCAGTGAAGGGGAAAAGAAAGGTGTGCCTCAGTGACCATGCATAGCAGCTCAACTGAAACCATCACAACCAACGCAAGTTCGAAACCTATTGCTACAATGAAAAATTCGCAGTCAAAATTCATCTGGAAGCTCACGACCTTGGCAAGGGACTGAGAAAAGGAAAGAGATATGAAGATAAACATTTGTCATTTCCTCATGTCTTGGAAATTCAAGTCCAAATGCTTTGTAATTGGAACCACATAGAAGAGGAAAGATACATGAAGATAAACATTCATTATCACCTCACATCTTGGAAATTTGAGTTTGAACACTCTATAATTGGAAACACACAGAAGCGCAGATGTCCCACACCCATCCTACAAGGATGGGTGCAATTGTTGTCACAAGGTTTACTTATTTTCTAGAATCACGAGGGTTCAAATCTCTATCTTTGTAATTGGAACCACAAAGAAGCTCAGACGTCCCAAACCCATTCTGCAAGGATGGGCACAATTCCCATCACACGGTTTGCTTCTTTGCTAGAATCACCCTTGGTTCAAATATTTGTCATGTTGTTTCTTTCCACCGAGTGCTTGTTGTTGTTGCTTACTATGGTGGGAGTTCAAGTTCCATAATGGAGGAGGCTATTTTGACGATTCCCAGATTCAAGGTTCTTTTCCCACATATCAATTTTCTATTGGGAGGAGGGGGACAAAAATAATCCTTTCTCATTGGTTGAATTTTCCTAACCAAACCCATAAAGGAATGCCTATCAGCATAAATATGGAGAAAAGTTATAATTCATGAAAATGGAAATAATAGAAAAAAAAAAAAGAAATTAAATACAAAGGAAATAAAACTAAAAATAAAAACATAGTAACTAATAATTAAAAAAATGAATATGTCTAGTAAAATACAGCACTTTCTCTTTTGATATAACAGCATATATATGGCTCTCTGCGTAGAGCAATGGACTCTTTTTTTGAACACTGTTAGTGTATAGTTTTGGACTGCTCCCTGCGAGGAGACAACCTGCTTTATTTTTGTTTATCTAGTACTGCAGACTGATCTTGTCAGGCACTGCTGCCTTTATATGAATGCTTCGGCATATACAAAATGTAATTTCTTAACTTTAATAGAAATTACGACTTTTTCCCAGGGGAAAAAAAAAATGAAAAAAATGAATTCCTAATGTTAAACTCTGGGACAAGGGGCATAATTTTTTGGTCAAAGACAAAAGGAAAAAATGAATGTGTAATACCATGCCTATGGTGGGTATAATACTAGAAATTGGCCCAAAAAGGTGCAAAGGTACGCCGATATGATTGTTAAGTTGGAAAAATTCATAACAAGCATAAATCACTTTAAAACTTGGCCAAATATGCCATACTGTAGTTGCAAGCTTTATATATATATATATATATATATATATATATATATATATATAATATATATATATATATATATATATATATATATATATATATATATGTATATATATGTATATATATGTATATATATGTATATATATGTATGTATATATATGTATATATATATATATATATATATATATATATATGAATGAAATAGTTGGGTATTTTTTTAATATTAATATCAAGTTGGTTTCAAAGCCAGGACCTTTTATAATTTTAGCTGGATCTTCAACTACTATGCTCTAACATGTCCAAAAAATACTCTTTTTCCTACCATACTTCCTGCATACTACAAACCTAAATTGACATATTTTGAAAACCTTCCAAAAAATCCTAAAAATAGTACATATTTGAAATACATAATTTAAAACAAGTACCAAACTAGCTTACATTCACCATGCTGAATTCAGGGTTAACTTCAACAGTTTCCTTGTCAACTTGCCTTGACTACACTGGAGTAGGGACTTGGGTCTCTTCTGCCACCTCAACATCATTTTTTAGTTGTTTTGTGACCACAAGTTGATTCACATCCATCCTCTCACTCATGTCCTCGCCCAAGCTGTCATCTTCTACACCTTTCCCACTCGATGATTCAAGTCTTGTGAGAGGAAGGTCCAGAAGATCGATATTCGTCTGCAATCTGTCAAATTTGTTCTATAGCAGGTCAATATTTTGATTCAAGAGTAGTAACTAGACCTAAACCTCCACTACCTCCATTTCCCCTTGTATATTTAACGAAGACAAGATATGCTCCATCGTTGCAATGAGGTAGTCTAGGCGATGACTGAAATCCTCCTTATTCAAGACTAATGACATCTCCATGTCTTCATTTGTGCAATGACCCTCTTTATTTGCTGCGACTTTGGATTTCCAAACTTGAACTTTTGCAGAAAGAGTGTGATTGATCGTGCCTTTTAAAAATTTCTCCAAGATTACCTTCCCTCACTGAGCCATAGATCCGCTCACCATATTCAATGCACCAACCTATAATGCATGTTCTTTTGAGTAGACATACATTATATGGGCTAAAACCACTGCAATTTTATACATGTTCCATTAAAACGTTGTACCTTAGGCATGCTTGCTTCTAATACTCATTAATGAGGGTGACATACCCCTACTCCTTCCAAAATTTATTATGGATTTGGTCGATCTTCCATCTATCCTAAACTACGCTTACAACCATATTTTCAAGCTAGGTGTTTGCATGGGCCCAAATCCTGGCGGTAATGAAGAGCCGCAAAACTGATGGAGAATGATTCTAAAGGTATGTGAGACATGAAAGTGGGATGACATGAGGATGTGAGACCACCAAGTTATTAATCACTACTACACATGGGCAAAAATTTTGACGACGAAATCCAACGGAATGGATAAAATCAAAAAAAAATTGTCAGAAGTTAAATGTGTTTTTTGTTTTTTTTGTTTTCTCTAAAATCTCGACAGGCGTCGAATATCCGATGGGAGTTTTTTTAGCTTCGAATATCCGACAAAAGTTCTTTGCCCGTCGAATGTCCGACATTTTTTTTAAAACTCGACAATCATCGAATATCTGATAGAAGTTCTTTTACCATTGAATATTTGACATAATTTCTTTGACCATCGAATTTTCGATATTTTGTCCAATATCAAATGTCCAATGTGTTGTCCAATATCTGAAAAAACACAATGAACCATTGTATAGTGTCTAATTCCACCATTAACGACTTTGTTTTCCACTTTCATGTTTAATATAGGACCGCTTCACGTTAAGTTTAACTAATTATAATATATATAAGATTAATATTAATATTAATAATATATTTATTAATATATATATATATATATATATATGTGTGTGTGTGTGTGTGTGTGTGTGTTCCGAACGTCATATAAATTTGACATAGTTGCAATATTAGTTGTGATTGTTTTGAAATATTGTAGGCTTATTTTGAGGTTCATTTTTGAACAAAATCATCATTGAAAATTTGGTGACAAAAAATGTCACACAACATTCCTCAAGGAGGCCAATGATACACGCGATTGACATTGAGGGCTTTAGATGATCGAAGATGTTGTTTCCCTTGTAGAAATTGCAAGGGCTTGAGGCCAAGGAGAATTCTAATCAAAATAATTAAAAAACATTATAGAGATTATGGACACACTAAAGCCGGACATGAATATCATTCATTAGTAAGTTATTCATTATATGTCCTTGTATTGTAGATTATTTTTGTAAATGTTTATATATATATATATATATATATATATATATATATATATATATATATATATATATATATATATATATATATATATAACTATATAACTTTGACATAATTGCTAAATTAGTTTCCACTATTTTGAAAGGTTGTAGGCTTATTTTGAGGTTAATTTTTGAACAAAATCATTACTGAAAGTTTGGTGACAAAAAATGTCACATAACATTCCTCGAGGAGACCAAGGATACGTGGGATTGACATTGGGAGATTTGGAGGATCGAATATGTTATTTCCCATGTAGAAATTGCAAGGGCTTGAGGCCAAGGAGAATTCTAATAAAAACAAATAAAAAACATTGTAGATACTATGGACACGCCGAAGGCAGAGATGAATATCATCCATCCGTAAGTTATTCATTGTATGTCTTTGTATTATAGATTATTTTTGTCAATGTTTATATGTATATCGTATTTTAGATTGTATGTCTTTATATTGTAAATTGTATTGCCTTTCTATTGTAAATGTATTTTATATTCTTTTAGGAGTTGTTTGACCTATGTTGTCATCTTGATGTTGAGAAATATTATTTGATTATTTTCGTTAGCGTCGATTAAGGGGTTAGGTTGAGTTACGGGTTAATTACTTTATTGGCTTAGCGACAAGGGGTTATTGTTTAGTGGTTAGGGGTTAAGGGCTTAGGTGTTAGGGGTTTAAGGGCTTAGGGGAATGGGGTTAAGGTGTTAGCAAGTTAATGTATGTTTAGGAGTTTAATCAGGACCTAGAGGATTTAGAGGATAATCATGAGTTTTTATGGAGCATTATTAATAAAATTTTGAAGTATATTATGCACATAATTTAAATGATGGACATGGTGAATACATCTTTATAGGAAAAAAGAAAATAATTATATAATATAGTGTAATAAAATTTTATAAGACAAAATAATAAAATATAAATATCATTAAAAATTTAATTAAATAAAACATTGATTAAAAACAAGAGCTACATAGTAGCTAGTACCTTCCGCTTAGCTTAAATATAGCTTAATTAAACTAAAAAATAATAAAGACAAAGATTTCATCACAAAAATAAAACAACTAATAAAATATTGTAATTTTGAATGCCATCACCAAAAATTAAGAAATATGATTAACTAATATTGTTTATATTAACATATATACACTTTAATATATATGCTTATTTTATTTATATGTGTGTGTGTGTGTTTTATTATTATTATTATTATTTTATATATTTATATATATATATATATATATATATATATATATATATATATATATATATATATATATAATTACAATTATTAAAATATGTTTTTAATATAATAATAAGTCATCTTAAATTAAAACTATCAATTGCCCCAAAAAGGTACAAAGGTACACCAATATGATTGTTAGATGGAAAAAAATGTAGATTAAAAGAACTCTCTGGTTATCTATTCACATTTGAGGTTTCCTCATTTGTAGACAATTGTAAGTCTCTCCTTAACAGATCCATTTTACAAATAAAAAAGTAATAAATAAATAAAAGATTGAGTATTTACAACAAAACCATTTTCACACTAGAACAAAAGGACTACCCTCACCTCTATATGACTATCAATAAAAGTGGCTCCAACTATTTGACATTTGAAAACACCCATAAATTTTGTTTTTGCAACTTTCATTCGAGAAAAGAAAAACAGATCTAATATTCTTCACAATAGTACAAAAGAACCACTCAAAAAATAATTGTGAATTTGTACATACATGTGGAGAAGAATAGTCTAAATACTTGCCATTTGACAACAACCTCTAGTTGCATTCCTCAATTTTTATGCCAGATAAAAAATCAATGCTAAGGATTATCTGGAGTGGAATCATTGTGTAAACCAAATAGTTTGAATTTATCTTTCATCACCTCAGTTTCACTACCATACTCTTTAGACCTATATTATTCTTGCTTGAATACCACAGGTACCTTCCCTTCACTGTAGAAAATTTTTGTTCATTACATTGTGACAAGAAAAATGGAATCAAAATGACAGAGAATCCAATCTATCATTTAAAAATAAAACACGCTGAAATTCCCCACCATTACATCAGAGAACAAGTGCACAACAAAGAGATAGAATTGATTTATTACAAGTCTCAAAATCAAGTAACAACCATCTTAAATTCCAAGAGTTGTTACGAGTAATGAGAAAAAAATAAGCATTAAAATAGGGTGTTAGACATTGTAATTTTTACTTGTTCTATGGATAACAAATGTGATGTGTAAGAATAAGAGAGTATTATCATAAAGTGATAAATAATTCATACATAATACATGGCATTTATGTTAATATTATTAATGAACTATGTGAGTGGTTCCTAACAAAAATAATGGAACGTTATTGATTATATACAACACAATTGTTTATAATTATGAAACTCATTGCCCATGGGGCTTTGGATTGACGGATAATGGGTGCACTATTAAGGCACTCCTTGTGAAAGGTCACTGGTTCAAATCCCCGTGGGTTTTTACCTACCAAAAAAAAACTATGAAACTCATTAATATATCACATATCTCTTTCCATATCATTTGTCTTTGGACACATTCTCCCATATTTTAGTTTAACAACTTTCCTTCTTTGGATGAGATTTATTTGGAAAAGCCAAGTTAAACAAGATTTTGCATGTCACTTGTGCATTGGCATTCCAATTTTGAACTCTATGGACCTTTATGAATACTTATTGGATTATAGACAATGTAGCATGCGTACGATTCTGTCATCCATCAATCTTTTTTTTCATATTTGCATACACCATGTCTCTTTAGTTTTGTGTATGTATCTTTCTTCCAATGTTGGTATTTTTGTACATATCAAATGTTTCCTAAAATTATCCTAGTGCATTTATTTTGTGCCTAAATATTATGCTATATGGTGCTTTAGGGTTGTACTTGAAAAGGATCAAAGATCCACTCTTAGAATTTAGGTAACAAAATTGAAAGCAACAGGAGGAGCTAAACCTGAGAAAACAATACTAATGCTCTTGTATTTTTCTAAGAGATAGCATTCTTATCTCAAATATTCCAAGATTTAGATAAATAATTACCATGGTTGAGTGCCCTCGGAAAAGAGAAAAAAACACAAAGTTTTATTTGAAAGTACTGCACTGTTCTCCACCTTTTCACTTTATGATCAGGCATTTCCTAGCTAGGCCCAGAGAACAATGATCTAAAATATATCCTCTGCCTCTCTGTTTCCTTGGTTAATTACTTCATTATAGCATTTAGTAGTCTTTGTTCAAGAAATCTCCTCTATGATTTTAGATTTTTAATCCTTCATCTAGATTTCTATTTTCCGATATGAGCAACAGAATTTTAAGAATTATTACAATTAGTCAGCATCTTGTGATTAACCTACTTATATGGAACTTAGAAATATTCTCGGTTGTGCAGTCTATAATCTGCAGGAAATAACTTCCATGCCTATCGTAAATTTCACATCTTCATGTAGGTTATCTTGCCCAATCCTTTTATAATTCTAATGGTCTCTAAGTATAATCTCTCTTTCTATTTATTTTATTTTCCCTGAAATTATAATGTTATTGGTCCATTGTAACATCAAGTAAGCTACCATAAACAATAATGGCACAAAAAAAAAAACTTCAATTATATACGTGCATCAAATTCTTATATGAAGACACATCTAAATTACCGAACAGGTAGAAGAAAGAAACATGTATCGTAAGTTTCACATCTTCATGTAGGTTATCTTGCCCAATCCTTTTATAACTCCAATGGTCTCTAAGTTGAATCTCTCTTTCTCTTTATTTTTTTCCCCGAAATTATAATGTTATTGATCCATTGCAACATTAGGTATGATACAATCAAAAATGATAGCATAGAAAAAACATAATCTGCAATTATATACCTGCATCAAATTGTTATATGAAGAGACATCTAAATTACCGAACATGTAGAAGAGAGAAACATGTAGCGTAAGTTTCGCGTCTTCCTATAGGTTATCTCACCCAGTCCTTTTATAACTCTAATGGTTCCTAAGTATAATCTCTCTTTCTCTTTTATTTTTCTTAACCAAAATTATAATGTTATTGGTCCATTGCAACACTAGGTATGCTTCCATGAAAAATAATGGCACAGAAAAAACACAATATGCAATTATACACCAGCATCAAATTCTTATATGAAGACACATCTAAATTACCGAACATGTAGAAGAGAGAAACCTGTATTGTAAGTTTCACATATTCCTGTAGGTTATCTCACCCAATCCTTTTATAATTGTAATGGTCTCTAAGTAGAATCTCTCTTTCTCTTTATTTTTTCTTCCCTAAAATTATAATGTTATTGGTACATTGCAACATCAAGTACGCTACCATAAAAAATAATGGCACAAAAAAAACACAATATGCAATTATATGTCTGCGTCAAATTCTTATATGAAGACGCATCTAAATTACCGAACATGTAGAAGAAAGAAACATGTATCTTAAGTTTCACATCTTCTTGTAGGTTATCTCACCCAATCCTTTTATAGCTCTAATCGTCTCTAAGTAGAATCTCTCTTTCTCTTTATTTTTTCTTACACATAATTATAATGTTATTGGTCCATTGCAACATCAGGTACACTACCATAAAAAATAATGGCACAGAAAAAACACAATCTACAATTATATACCTGCATAAAATTCTTATATGAAGACACATCTAAATTACTGAACATGTAGAATAAAGAAACATGTGTAGAATTTATATTGCATGGTATATCTAAAACTAATATACTCTAACATTAGTATACTATACTCTAACTTAGTGTATAGTTAAGATTAACTACGGACACATATTCAAGAGAGTAAATTTGGAATTTGAAGGTCTTCCTCTAAATCATTATGTTCATGTTGAGTAGTTTCTAGTAGCCAATGCAATGCAACATGGAGAGGCCCAACTTATATTTATAGGGTTTCAACAACCCCATGTCTATGTCTCTGCTTGTAATTGGGAAGGAAACAATGATGAGGAAGTGGAATCATACAGTCTAAAGCACATAGATACCTCTAAGATATATCAATGCAGGGGTGATGGAGAATGTTGTCACTTCATCTCACGGACTCGCACCCAAAGCGAGATTCCACGCAAATTGGAAATCCTTTTAGTGGGCGTTATAAATCGCCCTTGTCTCACAAAACAATGAAAATTCCATTGTACTGAAAAATCAACGAGGTGAGAAATTAAATGCTTACCTCTATAGTTTCATCTAGGCAACTAATATTAGAATGATCAAATTTTCTAGGTATCTCGATCTCTAATAGAAGACTTTCCTGCAACTTTTTGTTAAGTTGTCTGGTTACAATTTCCTTGATAGCAATACCATAACACTTGAATTTGTGCTTTTCATACCATACAATTGAGAACGATATGAATCCAATCTGCTCAATCATTTAGTAGTCCCCTATCTCTACGTGTTGATTTCCACATTGTGCCATCACATAAAACAATAGAGCTAAATTTTTCTCTGATACCAACTCTTGAAATTGGTTTCTATCAATTGCATAATATTGGCTTGCATTTACCTAGACTCTCTTCATAATTTACTGTCCCCTATCTGAAACACCATCTTCCAACTTCATGGCATCTTTTGAGAGTCACATATTATAGTTCATCTTCAAGAAAAATGTGAATCTCCTTAAGTAGAAATCCTTCCATGACTCTTTTCTATGTTTACGAGCCATCACCTGACCCTGTCGGGCTCACAAACTTTATGGTGCAACACATAATGTATTCCCACCAAATTATCAAGTCCTCATAGGATTCTGAACCTGTTGAAGGAGGGCACAAAATTTTTTTTTACTGAACATGACAATTTGAACAAAGACGAAGGTAGAAAGAACCGAAGGACCAACTATTGAAATAAGTGATTGACGTACAATATCTTCTTTGTGTTACAATCAGTTAAAATTTGTGAATCAATTACAATACCATAATCCATTGTGTATTTCGTTTCATACTTCCCTTATTCCCCATGATTTCATTTTTAACTTGATCCTCCCACTATGGTTTATCATTCAACTCAACCCACAAGGGAAATAATTTGATCTTTCCAATGAATGTTCCACGTTTCCTCTACGATCCATCATTGACTAGCACTAATGTTGGCATTCATAAATAAATTGCACATGTTTAAGGCCAAAAATAGTGTTCTATTCAGATTGACAGGAAAAAAATATAGAAGACTTGTCTCACAAGTTTCCATGAGTATCTCAACTGAATTTAGTCAAAATGCAAAAGTACCTCATTGATTTATTTAAAATAAGCCAAACTACCTACCATATTTCCCCAAATATATTTCGTGTAAAATAAATAGTTTCCATTTGAAACCAACCTTCCAAATTTTTGACCTGAGATTATTATTATAAATTGATGATTCTCCTACTTGACAGAAAAAATCACCGCAAGGCTGCAGGGTAACCTCTTTACTCAAATAAGAAAACTCTGAAACCCCTTCTCAGCCATCAGTTTGGCTAGAGAATTTTTGTACTACGTTGCCACGACCGATTCAATGGATATACCCAATGACATCAAAATTAAAAAGAGAATGCAATGAAGGTGAAAATGAAGGTGTGCCTCAGTGACCATGCATAGCAGCTCAACTGAAACCATCACAACCAATGCAAGTTCGAATCCTATTGCTACAATGAAAAATTCACTGCCAAAATTCATCTGGAAGCTCATGACCTTGGCAAGGGACTAGAAAAGGAAAGAGATATGAAGATAAACATTCATCATTTCCTCACATCTTGGATATTCAAGTCCAAATGCTTTGTAATTGGAACCACACAAAAGAGGAAAGATACATGAAGATAAACATTCACTATCGCCTCACATCTTGGAAACTGAACACTCTATAATTGGATACACACAGAAGCGCAGACATCCCACACCCATCCTACAAGGATGGGTGCAATTGTTGTCACAAAGTTTGCTTATTTTCTAGAATCACAAGGGTTCAAATATCTATCTTTGTAATTGGAACCACACAGAAGCTCAGACGTCCCAAACCCATCCTGCAAGGATGGGTGCAATTCCCGTCACAGGGTTTGCTTCTTTGCTAAAATCACCCTTGGTTCAAATATTTATCATGTTGTTTCTTTCCATCGGGCGCTTGTTGTTTTTGCTTGCTATGGTGGGAGTTTGAGTTCCATAACAGAGGAGGCTATTTTGACGGTTCCCAAATTCAAGGTTCTTTTCCCACATTTCAATTTTCTATTGGGAGGAGGGCGACCAAAATAATCCTTTCTCGTTGGTTGAATTTTCCTAACCAAACCCATAAAAGAACGCCTATCAGCGTAAAAATGGAGAAAAAGTTATAATTCATGAAAATGGAAATAATAGAAAAAAAGAAAGAAATTGAATACAAAGGAAATAAAACTAAAAATAAAAACATAGTAACTAATAATAAAAAAAATTAAAAAATGAATTCCCAATGTTAAACTATGGGACAAGGGGCATAATTATTTGGTCAAAGGAAAAAAGGAAAAATGAATGTGTAATACCATGCCTATGGTGGGTATAATACTAGAAATTGCCCCATAAAGGTGCAAAGGTACATCGATATGATTGTTAAGTTGGAAAAATTCATACCAAGCATAAATCACTTTAAAACTTGGCCAAATATGCCATACTGTTGCTGGAAGCTTTACATATTTTGAAAGAGGAAGGTTACACAGATAATAAACAAGTGGGTATAATTCAAATTTAAACAATGAAGGTAACAATTTTTTCTACTAAATGTGACTTCATTTTATTGCAAGCAGAGACTGAGAACTTCTTTCCAATTCATTGAGGCTTATTCATTTGTTGAGCATTCAATAGAGAAATACATTTAACGTGATTGGAATTAAGGATTGGTTTGATAGATTTGTGATGCAATAGCTAAATTGAACAATTAAAACATGACTCTTATAAGATGTACTCACCAAAAATATGACTAGCTAGTAGGGAATAGAGCTACTAAGCTATTCATGACTCTTATGATATGAATACATAATAAAGATGACCTAGGCGATAGAATAGGTCCTCATTAAAATATTAGAAAATAAACCTATAGGTAAATTGTAATGAGGTTCAACTTTCCTAAAAGAAAATAATGTCCAGCCTGTAGGTAAGACTTTTTCACATGGCCACGTTGAGGTGACAGGGGACCTGTGTGAAACTTTGCAAATGTCTAAATATTGGTTTTGGACCTTGAGAGAATATGGATATGAACAACCATGATTTTGACCATAAATAATGTAGTTTTGGATATTCCGACGTAAAAAAATTCTTAGGGCTCCATTCCCATCAAATCTTGTAATTCATACAATGTGTGAAAAACATTGTCAGAAATTTAACAACAACTCACTTGAAAATAGCTTTTGTAAATTCCTTTTCCAAGAAAAAAGAACTTTATATTTTATATTTTATTCTTGATATCAAAATTTATATCAGCTTAGCCTTACACCTGAGGCTAAGCCTCATGGGAAAGGTTCGTAAGTTGTCTTTATCCTATCTGAGTCTACTTATTACAGTCATGTACCAATGCATATTAAGTTCAAGTGCCCTTCATTCCTGTCTTAAGTTCTTCAACAACAAGAACAGAGCAAGCCCTTAAATAGGTGTCACAATAAAAAAATTTCTCTAATTTATGGCAAAATCTTGATTCCAACCGAAAAAAAAGTCCTACTTGTATTCTCGTGAAGGTTCCTTCCTAAAGTGTAAGGCTCCTTTGCTTGTCTTATTAATACTCTAGCTATTTCATGGCATTACTGTTGTAAATAATAGAAAATAACTATTCTAACTACATTCAACCATTTGATGTAGTTAGTTCTTTTTTCTACATTTTCACTCCACTTCACCCAAATTTTTCCAACTGAAGTAATTATTGGCATCTGTTTTCCTGGAAGAAACATCTTCAATGAACAACCTTTGATGTATATTTATTGTCTAGAGATAAACAATACTTATAAATTGTCTCTCAAGATAGCTAAATCAATATTGTTGTACTCACAATATAACAATTTTAGGCATGTCACAATGTCATTTTGGGTATATGATAAAAACAAAAAATACATTGCATTCCTCAACTTTTCCCAGCTAACACTCCATTATTTATTACCATCAAAGAACTGGTATTAAGTAGAACCATAAATTTTAGATCAAAAAGATTACCTTTCATGCGGTTCTATGCTCTGAACCTTTGCAGTGTGAAAAGTAAAGAACTTCATCTCCACTTTCACCAAGCGCTCTTTTGCACCAAAAACTCTCCAATTAAATATATGAAATTATAGACAATTAAAATACAAAATGATTTGACACCCCAAAATATTTATTCATAATTTTTGTGCCAACATAATAGGGTCAATCCAAATCACATACTATGGTACAAATCACTATTTACACAAATTTCATTATTGAGATTATTCCAATGGAAGTCATTAGGCCAAACTGAATAGAATACCATTCAAGTTTCAACATTGATTCATGTGTGTTTTCTACCAGTAACATCAAACATATCTCATGTCTACTAAGTACTTGTTGGTGAGCTGTGAGAATCAGTATGCCACAGCAATTGACACATCACATACTGGTAGACATGCAAATAATGGATTTTCAATGTAGTGGAATGTTCTTAATTACTGGAGCTAGGATTTGACAAAACCAATAATAATTAGTTCAGAATTTTACACTTCTAGAGAAAAAAATCTACGTTCATGTTTGTACTGGAATAAATGATTTACCCATCAGTGTTGGTTAAATAAATAAATGATTCCTTCCTTACATGAAAATGTCAACAATCCCTTTGGAAAATAGAACCCCACCCCCCGCCACTAATTCTTCCAACACACTCATTGAACTCAAAATTGCAATTTTTTTACAAAGAAATACGTTGTGGCAACTTAATTCCAAAATTTCTTTCCTTCATAAGGAAACCCATTGGAAGAGATTTTTATATTTACTATGTATATTGAATATCCCCGAGGGAGATGTACAATATGCTCTAATTAGAAGATTATAATCCAACATAATGCCAAGACAAGACTTAAATTATGATCTATGATTCAATCACTTAATGTTACATAGGACTCATTCATTGAGGTTTGGGAAACTTACTATCAGAAAGAATAAGAGAACCATAATTTTATACGCATCTGCAAAATGTAGATAGTGATTCAAGTTATAGTATATATAGTTAACATTAACACATTTTCCATAAATATCCTAAGCCAAAGGAAGTTAGCAGTAAACAAAAAGTATACATATTTCTCCAGAATAAGGAATCTTCTCTCACAGATCTTTTGAGGAACAAACTTGTGCATTTCATAGCTTAGTTTCTTTCACTCAAAGTAGGGACATCTGTTAAAATGCATAACAATGCAATTAAAAACATTGACAAAAATTTCATATAAAAAACATACAATCATGCATCATAAACACAGAAAATAGAATATCAAATCTCAAAAATATTTCACACCTTTCGTTTCCTATATGTTGCATCAAGTATGCCTCCAAGAATTTGCAGAAGAAATACCAGATCTAGACAAATGGATGAAAACATGACTCATCGGAGCTACATTCACAGAGAAGCAAGTTTTAACTTTTAGTCCAATATATGGAAATTAAGATTCCCTCAACAAATTTGTTGAGGCTAAGGAAAGTATACAACACCTAAAACCATGTTGCCTGTTAACCCTTTAGCGTGACCCAAGTAAGTGTTAAATGCCATATCCATAATTGGTTGTGGAATTCCAAATGTTATGATCATGTGGTTCTGTGTTGATAGCTGCAAGCCATAAGAATATTGTGTTCCTCCAGTTGGCCAAGGCATTGTAGCAAAAATTTAGAAGATATACAGTAAGACCTCAACAACCAATACACATGTTATTCGATTATTGTTAGGTCATTTGTTTCAAAAATGCTAGAGCTTTAATTTATGTTATTAATTACCTTCTTGCCCAAATATTGAAATTGTACAAAATGTTTTGCACCCTCCTACATGTTGATCCAATAAATGATCCTCTGGTCTTATGCTTCTATCACTTTGGAGGAACCTCAGTTGTTCATCTTGAGCGGATATTTTCTTACATTCAGGAATAGGAGATGGAGAAGAATTTAACTAATCTTGTTGCAAGAGATGTCAATTTTTAGCCCTTACATAGGAGAATTGATTAGATGGTGCCAGAGTAAGAGGCGGTGGATTGTATGAATGTTGAGTATAAGAGACATTAGTATTACTTATTTGCAAATGTTGGACAGGAGGTGCACCATGAGGGACCCCAGGAATGTTGCTCTATAAAAACTCAAAAGGCCTTGTAGAATTGAAATATGCAATATTTTGGCCAAGATGTATCTAAGATGATGGAAGTCCTATAAAACTATAAGAATAAAACACTATTGCATTATTGAAAACATGTCATGACCGATGAGTATTTCCATATAAGAGATGAAGTTGAGATATTGTTCATAATCACAAGAAACCATTATATCTTCTATGAAATACAAAATACAAAAGAAATTAGTTTCATACATCATGAGCTTAGCATAAAATGCATGAGCAAAGAAAACACTTGCATTTAAAGGTGCAACATATGACTAGGGAAAGGGAAGTGGGAAAATAATGGGAGAAGCGATAGAGGAGGGGGGATAATTGGGTGGTGGTGGAGGTGGGGATGCAGGAAAGGGTGGAGGGGATGGAGGTGGATCACTGGGTAATGGGGGAGGAGGGAAAAGCTACTCTACTCTAGAGGTAAGGAATAATGAGCAGTCTCTTATGCTATTATTGGTGGCATATAATGATCTCTATAGGAGGTTGAATCATATTCTGCTGGTGGGGAGATATCCTCCATTTCAAGATCACCATCAACATCCTCCAAGATGTGCCAATGTCTTTTCATAGGATCAACAAAGCTCTATGTTGGCTCTTCTTCACATTAACAACTTCAATAGGTGAATTTTTGTCGTCTTTCTTCAAGTCATTTGCACTTGGTTCCTTGTCATCTTCAAATATATGTGGCATCAAGAAACCTAGTAACTGAAATATTGTATTACTGAAAGAATGAAACAAATTATGTTAAAGATAAAGTTGATATGATTACTTTCCATATTCATCAATCATACCTTCAATTTCCATCAATGGGTCATCAACAACACGTTATACTCTAGAGGGACGCCTTGATGAGATAACACCAATTCTATCATCATTTGAAGATCTAACTTCATTCATGTAATAGAATTCTCCATTAAAGCAAAAGCCTCAAAACCTTAAAAGAAATAACCAACAAGTGAAAATACTACAGATACAAAAGCTAAGATACAAAGAATTTTGATGATGAGAAATTCTTACCTTAAGAAAATAACTCACGTGCAATACTACCTTGTGGAGCAACTTCATTGAACAAGCGTGGAAGAGAATTCTGCACAACAGTAAGATATGTAATTCCAATAATATTTGTCACCAAATAACATTACAGAACAAAATACTTCCCATATTCAAATCCTCACACATATAAAATCTTAATAATGCTTTCATAGAAAAGGCTTATATTCATAAAAAATCTAATTATCCTCAGAGGTACATGATATTCATAATGAAAAACTAATACAACTTCATTTATAATGTGAGGGCCTGTTTGCGTGTGTTAACGTTGAGTTATTGAATCCACCAGAAAGAACAAGTCTATCCTCTGATGGAAACTCGCTTCATTTTCCAGCTTGCAAACAATAAGGCTCTACAACCTGGACCATACACCAGAACATTATATATCTAATAATATATCTTGTCTCTTGACATTCAAACTCATTAATATTAAAGAAACCTATGATAAAATGTTTAGAGAATTGTGTAGATCCCCACTTGTAATGTATCAATTATATTACATTATGTTTCCATTACTAAAAATTCTTATGAAAGAACGACCAATTGTCAAATTAGCTTCCAAAAGTTAGACATTTAATAACCATTTATCAAACATCCTATTACTCTGACTAAAATGATTAGAAATCTCAACCAAGTATAAACAAAAAAAAATTCAAACACTTTCATCAAGATATCTTCTACCAAGTTCATGTGAGTATCTTCCAGCCTTCCTTGGAACCCTTATCACAGAATCACCGAGAATATCACTATCTTTACCATCTACACTCCAAGAACTCATGAGTGGCACCATATTTCCATTTTATTGCTTCATAGTACACTTACCCTAGCTGAACGAACCCTTCTTCTCTTCCTTAACCTCCTTAACCCCTTTGGCCTCAACATCCCCATTGTGTTTGGCACCATATAACAAACCCACATTGTGCCCCTCTTCCCTATGAAATAATTCCTCCCTCCCATAGTAGCTATGGCGGTTTCCAACATCCAATCCCTCATGCTCCAACATCCCCTCATCCCAAATTTCCAAGTGATCCATCTTCAAGTCATTCTCTAACTACCTCTTCTCCTCCTCTGTCAACATCCCTACATAATCCTCCTCATTCTCATCTCTCTCATTATCAACAGTATAGGTATCCCTTGTAGAGGCTGCAAATAGTTCCTCATTAATCATTGCCCCAGGAACCTGTTTGGACTTCACACTAAGCATCACATGGTGCATATCATAGATTTTTGCCTTCCAAGGCCTGACCATCTTAGTCTTATCCTACCTTCTCCATGTGATATGAGGAACCACTCAGCCTAAGTGACATCAATTCCACTCCTGTACATATTTGTTTGCGACATTACAACAACTTCCTGCGCAATATCGACATCAAAAGGCTGAGCCCCAACACTATCCAATGCATTCATGGTTTCCTTATCCTTGTGGTAAAACACACACAGAGACCCAGGTTCAACTCTCCCATCCTCACTCCCATCCCCAAGAAACAAAAATCTCTGATCTAATCTTTGAATCGTAAAACCATCAAACCTTGTCAGTGCCATATCGACCCTTAATTTGGAACCTCTTTTCCATATCTTGTAAGTATATGAAGTCACAACGAGGCCAATGAAGGGTATCACAAAACTCTCAAAATGAAATGTGATCTTCACATAAAACTCTCACATTTGCTTCATGGCAGCCACAACCCCGGGAAACCTCCAACATAATTTCACCTAGGAAAGGGGATGATAATGCCTCATAATGATCATAAAATCCCCCTCTTCTCATGCACAAACCGTTTCTTGTAAGGCACTCCAACCCTGCTCGTTTTTCAAACTCCAATCTGCGGCTATGGCCATGAGCATCTGGGCAGCATGGGAATCCCCCATTTGCATGACTAGGTGTAACATTGTCTCGTGCCCAGGTACATCCCGCCTACTATAAAGCTAGAAAGGCCTGCAAATGGATCTTCATTTAGGATTATAGAGGAAAAGTGGCTAGAGTTTAAAAGAGAACCTTGTAAAATTAGGCTTTCATTAGCAGCTGATGGTGTCAATCCATTTGGAGAGCCCAAATATACTTACTCGTTGTGGTCCGTTTTTGCTATCAACAGTAACATTCCTCCATGGATTTTAATAGAGGGAGCACATCATGTTGACAATGATTGTTAAAGGTATTATTTTTGTTTAGAATATTTTTTTTTAAGACAATCACTTCTCATTTTTCTTGTTTGTTTCATAATTATATCTTACATTTTTTTGTTTACTCATATATGTTCAATTATGTCTTATATATATATTTTTTACTCATATATGTAGTAATTATGTATTGTAGTTCAACCAATTAGGTAAGTACCATATCAAAGATTTATCGATGAGTTAGTGGAGTTATGGAACGATGTCACTATGTATGATATCTCTAGACCAATAGATGCACAAAGGGAATTTGAATTCCATGCAATGCTTGTATGGATAATTCATGATGCCCCAAGGCTATCACATTTCCGAGGTATATTATAATGTTACCCTGCACTTTAATAATTTCTGATTTTATGAAGTTCATTTCATGTATGTTTTTTAAATAGTTCCTTCATTTTACATACTTAAAATAATTGATAAAAAAAAGTATTTCATCTCTTGCAGGTCTTTAAACAAAGGGTAAATTTTCTTGTCTAGTTTTTTGTCCTAAGATGAAATCTCGTTGTTCAAGAATCTTAGGAAAGGAGGTGTTTGATGAGTATAGGCACTTCCTTTCTAAGAACCATAAGTACATACGTACCAAAAAACATATTTTCAATGGGAAAGATGAGACTGGACTAAGACAACGAAGAACAACACCTCGTGCATGTAAGTTGTAATATAATAGAGTCTCTCAAGGTATGGTTCGAATTGTCTATGTATCAATATACATGATATTTTTGGATTATTTTATATTTTTATGGCATTTTCTTCACTATACTAATTAATAGGTTAGATTGTTATTATAGTATCTTTAATTATGATTCACATTGTAGGTCATCAAGGAATTAATAACAGGGCACTTCCATGGGGAATGAAAAGTTATCCTAAGAAATTCAATAGACTCCCCTACTATGAGAACCTATAAATTGTTCATTTGTTTGATAAAATGCACACCGAGAAGAATGTAACAGAGACCTTATGGCGAATCTTAGATGGAATGAGAGATAAAGAAAAAATTGTCAAGATTTGTAATGACATTAAGAAGACCAACCATGCATTGCAAAGTGCGATTCATTCAAATAGTGATGGAGACGGCCAAAATATAAGCGCCCTTGCATGGTTTTTGACAGAGCAACAAATCAAGGATGTTAAAAATGTTATTGAAAAAAAAAAAATTTCCAACTGGATTTTCTTCAAACATAAAGAATATCCTAACAAAGAAAGGTGAATTAGCTAGGGTAAAAGCTCATGATTGGCATATGTTCATTAAGGTAATTATTTTAGTGTATATATTTATACATTGGTGAAACATCTTGTTAATTAGTGTTTTTTTTTCTATTAATTTTGGAATAAATAATGATCGATCATTCTTTTTGTTACAATATGTTCTACCTCTATCTCTCTTAGAAACCTTTGACAACAATGTCAAACAAGTTATATATGATCTTGGAAAATACATGAGGTAAGTGGATATTTACGTGCAAAGTGTAATTTTTTCAATAAGTTGTTGTACAACTTATATTTGATTGCATGTGTTTTACTTCTCATCATGTACTATATTTTTTTGTTGAAACACGTGCATTGCTTGCTTCATTTGTAGATGGTTGTCATCTAAATAAATCTATAAAGAATATATAAAGTATTGGAGGAACAAAATTCCTAGTCTAATGTGTGAAATGAAAAAGTATCTGCCTCCAACATCCTTCAATGCATAAGAACACTAACTCATACACCAAGTCGAGGAGATTTAAAAGTGTGGACATGTAAACACAAGATCAATGTGGACGGTTGAGAGGCACTGGAAATCACTGACGACTTTGATTAGGCGAAGAGCACGTCCTGAGGGTTATATGGTAGAGGGATATATGGTATATCAAACCATGGTTTATATTCATCAATATAGTCCTGAAATAGGAAAAATTATTAATGTATTGGATCACATTTGGGATGTCAAATCCATGGACAAACTTGAAGGGGAGAACCTATTGGGGAAAGGTAGAATGCGGAAAGTGAGATGGAAGTAGACAAGGGAGATTTATAGTACATTTGTCTTTTTTGTTTTTAATAATATCATACTCATTTAATTTTTAGTCTTCATACATAATCCATTATTATCAAGTTATAGCATGGTAACTAAATATATATGTGAATTGTTTTATTTTATAATAATGTACAACCGGTTGAGAGTGTGATGCAATACATTTATACATTGCAAACAATGTTGATTGGATGAAGTTATGGATTGAACAATGAAAACAAGATAATAATGGTATGTTATCATGGTATGATGTGTCTACATTGGTCAAAGAAGCTCAATGTAGTGGAGATACCAATCTTACATAGAAGGAAATTAATTTAGCATATGGTTTAAAATATTACTAGGGAAGCATATTCACTCATACTACATAATTTTTCTTACAATTATATCAATTCATTTGGCATGTTTTTTTCTTAATTGACAAAATTTTCTATTATAAATATGATTATCAATTGAAAATGATTTTTTTATGTGTTTGACATATTGCAGTTGAAATGCCACAACAAAAGTGGTTCAATGGCCGCAAATTTCGCATCAGAAGATTGGATGAAAAGATGAAAACTTATGATAGTGGGATAAATGCAGTTTATTAGGTTATCAATGTTACCTCTAGAGGTGACAGACATTCATAAGTCTCTGATAATCGATACTATGGTTATCTGTATGACATACTTGAATGTGACTTTAAATTCTTCAAGTTAGTTGTGTTTGATGTCAAATGGTTCAAGCTACGAATTTGTGAACGTGGCCCTCATAGAACTGTTATTGAGAATGCTAACATATTTACGATGGTTGATATAAGGAATGTTGAGCCAGGATCAAAGCCATATGTTCTTCCAAGACAATGTGAACAGGTATTTTACATAAATGTTCCAGGTAAAGCGAGTTTGTCATATTTTGTTAGATTTGATCCTAGAGGAAGGCCCATAAAGTATAATGTAGTGGAAGAAAATGAAATTGAATAATAAGATGATGTACAGGAGCATGGGGTTCATACAATGTCAGAAGAAGATGTCAAAGAAGTTCAAGGAATATATGTTACTCAAGACAATGTTAATTTGGATAAACTAGATGATATTGACATTGTGTCATATGAAGAACTTGAAGAAGTTGAACCAAATGTAGAACAACACGTTCCAGATGATGATATATACGATGATGCTGATGATGTTGATATGGTGAATCCTTTGAACATGAATTATGAAATAGATGATACAAATGATGATTTGGATGAGGAATAATATTAATGATATTGTTTTGGGCAAATTTTGTGTTTCTTCAGACACCTAACCCTCTAGACCTAGTAGCTAGTCTAGAAACAACATACAAAGTAATTCGTCGCTTTTCCTATAGTTAACAGATAAGAGAAATAAGAATAAAGGTACCAACCTGTAACTTTCACTCGCCCTCTCTCCCCTTTGACCGATTTCGCCACTCCTTTCCGTACTTGACTCGCTTGGAAAGTACCTGCACACAAGCCGAGACAGAAACCCATCAAAGCATACAATAATGATCTGTTAACTAAACATATCATAGAATCCAGAATATGATATACATCATATAAACACATGAATGGAAAAAGCTTAGAAATCTTTATTGATAAAAGGAAAGATTACAAACCATGAAGATTCATGCTCGATTCAGTGTCTTCCTTCCAGTTTCAAACCCTTCTCTCCTCATGAAGCAACAATTTGACATCATTACAATACTCTTACTAATCTCATTCAAACAACAATTCCTTAGCTCAAGAAATTCCAACCTATACCAACCTTTGAATGCATGGTCAATTTATAGCTAAATGGATGAGGCTAAGCCATTAATGGCCCTCATGAATGTTTTGCCAAAATTGGGAAGTGGTTCCATGGAGGAAGGGATAATGGATTAAGGTTCATTCATCCTCTTCCTCATCCAAAAGTGAGCTCAATCCATCTGGAAACTTCCAGAAGCATCCATTGATGAGGAATCCAATGGATTCATTTCAAAAATTCGATGAATCTCGTTTAGCGCAGGTGAAACAAAGGCTAACTGTGTTGCAATGCACCCAGACAGTGCAATTCCTGCAATGCAATGTAGCCTGATAAAGGGCCACTTGCGCTGATCTCTCTAGGGCATTTTTTGGATGAATGGAAACATGAAACTCTTGGAAGGAAAGCATGATGTAGGTTAACTTCATTATGGAATGAAAACAATTGAATTAGGGATTGATGGACCCTAATAATACAGATCTGGAAGCTGGGGTTGATGTGCCCAAATTGACCTATAACAGTTGCCCCCTAAAGCATGAAGCCAAAAATAAACATGTCGAGTGAGATGCTTTACCACTTGGAGAGAAGGTTTCGAAGTGGAAGGTGACCTGCATCAGTTACAATACAAATATCATGATACTTTGATTTTTTCTCACGAACTAGCTGAGGGAAGGCATACCCATGCTCAACTTATAAACTTTCATTACATGTACAAATATAGTCATCTACAGATGTAGACCCATGAATGGATGACCATGAATGTAAGGCCATTGTACATTTGATATTGTACTCCTAAAAATATATTGCAGCCCAAATGGTTGAAACTAGATCTGGGGTCTTCAATCTCGTCCAATCTTTCACTCAAGTACAATTCTAACCATGTGAATAGATGATTTGAAGTTGAACATGGAGAGGCACCATCTGATTACCAATTGTTGCGTGATAAAAAGGTGTCTTTTAACCCCTATTTATCCTACATTAATTATCAATCCAGGAACAATTTTTTATCTCAAGAGTGTACTCAGTCTGAGGCGGTCACTTGTTCAAAAGTAATGTTTGCAGTGTAGTGCTTACAAAAGTAAATAAATGTTGGAAACAAAATCTAATTGTAATGGCAAGAAACTTGAATTCTCTGTAACTAAATCATTCACTCAAGAAACTACAGCAATCATCAGTCAAGGATGCAATAATGATAACTCTTTCCCCTGTAAACTGATGTAAATGAAAATCAATCACAGACAAGATCTCCAATCTGAGAACTTAAACAGTAGTAGTCAATGTTCATTACAGTTGTAGGTCTTTCTATCCACACTAAAGCAAATACTGGAAATAAAAATAATATTAGTAGAAAAGGAACAACAACTAAATCTATGAAAAAGGTCGAACAACGAAGCTTAATCTACAGAATTGAATTGAGCAGTAATCTTAACCGAAATGATTTGAACAACAATCTTGAACTTAATAATGGAACACCAAACCTAATTAAGTGTAACCACACAGCAACTATAGAGTAATTGAATCACTAATCTTATTCTAGAATAATGGACATTAACTACAAGTATAAAGGAACAACAATTGCAACTGTAATTGAACAACAGTTAAATGAACAGCAATCGCAATTGTAAGTGAACCGTAGTTAAATGAACAGTAATCGCAACTGTAAATGAACAGCAGAATACGAATTAGACAGTGCAATATTGTTTTAGAATGAACAGCATGACATTTTAAGTTGTGAATAATAATCTTGCTATCCAATTCCGATTTCGATATAACAGAGCAATTCAGTGAAAGGTTCAGAAACAGAAGATTACTGAATAAATAGAATTAAGGAAATGCAAAGGAAATCAAACCACACACTACTATAATTTCAAAATAATGATACAAGAAGCAAGTGGATCCACTAGGGCTGGGCCCTTAGCCACCAAGGAATCACTGTTGCATTTACTCTAGGATCAGATAATGGAACAGCAGCTGAGTTATATATTAATCATAAATGGCAGAGTTACAGCTATCGCTCTTCAAAGAGAGTCGATGATCAAAGTTAAGATTACAACAGTAAGTTCTACAAATTGACAATAATATCTGCCCCCTTGGGCTACCAGCGCTGTCCCTTTTTATAATGGCCAGGCAGAAGTATCAAGAATACAGATAAGTCTTTGAAGTAGCGATCCCTCAGGATCAAAGGATCTTGAGGGATTCGCTATATCTTTGATCTCCAGTTTATCGTTTTGTCCTCTTGCGCTGATGTCGTGTTTTCTCTTCCTTTTCCTGGACCATGCGCTCCGATCTTGATCTCCTCGTCTGGATACGGCCTCCTGTCAAAGGGACAGCAGTTGCTTCTGCTTTGTCTTTTCCTCCTGAATAGTGATTTTCTATTTCCTTCACTTTCTGTATAGAAAAAGACAATAATTAGTTACTTTGTATCAATCACAAATCTCCTTAATTCTATCATAATTCTTTAACATATTATCATCTTAGAATGTAAAGGAGTTATGATTCAAAGGAAAAGATAAAGAAATAAATGGTAAATACATACCTTTTCCAACGCTCAACACACCCCCCTGCTTACCCTTTTTCATGCCCTCATGAAAACATTGTAATTTACATGCAAGGCAGTTAGGGAATAGGCTGGAGAGGGATTTTCATGAAGTGGTCTAAAACCATGATGTGTAGCTAAAACTTCAAAAATATGCCCTGTCTGGCCTTCAGGAAATTCATATAGGGCCTTATACCCTGCTGCAGGATACCATATAATTGGACTTCAAAACCTACAACCTAGCCAATACGAGCCTTCTCTCAAGATGAGGTTACTATAGGTAACCAGGCGTCCAGCAGCTAACTTAAAATTTTCGTAATTGAATGGCTCTCTGTCCTGAACATTCCGATTGGAAGTCTTCTATTGGAGTTTAGCTGCTGCTATGGCAAGGTCTTTGATGGATAGGAAGTATTCTACCACTTGCTGGACAATTGCTATGTGAATGGGTCCCAATGTCTGGATCACACCCTTCTTTCTCATTAAGCTTCTATACTTATCCCACAGTTATAATGGGTTTCTTGGTTCACCCCTTACCCAAAGGTCTAACCCGTTTTCTTGTCTCTGAAAGGTATTATGGGATTTAATCCAGTTTATCTGGTTAACAGCAAAAGAGATGAATTCCTAAAGCTGGATATCACCCACAAAAGGACTAGAGTTCTTTTCCGTTTCATCCTCCAACACAAAATTATGCAAATAAAACTCATATAGCAATCGCTGGACTTTCACCCCATAATGTTTACAGCAGTTTATAAAATCATCAATAGTTTTTAACTCTATAGGCACCCCTGCCTTGACAACCTTAATTTTTAATTGTAAGTACCTTTCCATAAAAAACAAAGAATAATTTTTGGCAGGTGCCCTACATGCTAGAACATCAGTATATAGAGAACAGAGAGTATCCATTTGACTCATAACTGTGTCTAGTCTATTGGTTACCTTTTTAACTTTTTCCTCTGCCCTCTGACATCTATCGAAGGCCTCATTCTCCAATGCATTGATGTTCTTTACTTGCTGCTGTAACTTTTGATATTTCTCCTGAGGAACAGTTTCTTCTGTGAGCTTTTCTATAATCTATTGGGCCTGTGCCAGATCCTCTTGAAGTTTTACTACCCTAGGATCATTATCCATCAAAACATTTTTGGGCTGGAGATCTACCTGGATCTCCTTATTGCGACATTTGGTCTCCTCAGTCTATGTTTCTTTGTCATGAACTGTCTGGTCAGTCGTGACGCTAGAGGACAATGCCTCTGTCTGGACATCCTTATTACAGACTGGTGTGTTTTCTATTTGGGCCTCTGCGTTTGTAACAGCTGCATGTTGTTCCTTGTGGTCCTGAATGATAATGGGTTTAGTTTGAATTATTTTGGTCTTCATTTTATGGGGCTTCGTCTAGGTGGCTACATCCTTTGTTCCAGGGGTTCTTTTTTAGATTCTCTCCATTTTTAGGACCCTTATTTGTTGTCTGGTTTGTTTTACTACATTTAGTAGCCTTTTTTGTTCCTTTCGCAGCGTTTTGATTTCATTTGTTTTCTTCAAAGGAACAGTTGTTTCTTTTCTTGGGCCTGGGCTTTGTTCTTCAGGGATTGTGCCCTCGCCCTGGCTTATTTCCATATTTTCTGTTTGGAACACTTATTCAGTGTTCTCATCCTCATGATTTGGTTTCTCAAGGGAGGTAACTCTAGTTTGATCTGCTATTTCCCAGGTGGCTTCTTCTTCTACTTCTTCCTCATCATTCATTTCTTCGAATGCACTCCTACTGTGAGCAAAGTGTTCGTGTGATTTCCCTTCTTCTTATTCCTCATCATTCATCTCCTCAGATGCACTCTTACTGTGTGCAGAGTGTTCCTGTGATTTCCCTTCTTCTTCTTCCTCATCATTCATCTCCTCAGATGCACTCTTACTGTGTGCAGAGTGTTCCTGTGATTGTCCTGCCTCAATATCGAGGTTGAGTGGGTTGTGGGGCTGGATATACTCACTCATGTTGGCCAAAATTTGGGCCAATTCATCTTCTTGTAAAGGGTTTTGTAATGGGCTTCCGCTGGGTGGCTCTACTTCCTCCCCTTCTTCCTCGCCAGAGTGCTTAGTTTCCTCTTCCAGTTCCTCTTCTACATTTTCTTCTAATTCTTCTTCTTCATTTTCCCCTCCTTCAAGTTGTGGGGGTTGCTTATCCTCTGAGTCATATATCTCTAGGGGTTTGATACTGTTACCTTGGGGACTTCCCAACATTCCCCTGCTTCTCCCCAATCTGGCAGACTATCTGCGTTTCTGTGGTCTGATTGATGTGCTAGTAGTTCTTTTTCATTTTGGGGCAGGTAAGGCCAATCCCCCATCTATTGACAATACCAATTCTTCCCAACTAATCTTCTGTTGAGCGAGACTATAACTGACTATTAGCCAAATTAAGTCGTGATGACTTACTACCGTTTCTACATGACGAGATTTTCTTATGCTCTGAGTAGCATCATGCAATAAAAAATTTAAATATGCGGGCAAATTTACAGCACATTTTTGTTTTAATATTGTTAAAAATTTGAGATGGCGTGGTCTTACCACATCCTTTCTCCCATCGCATGTGATGTAACTTTGCACAATTCTGGCTAATTCTTCCCAAGGTTGCAGGTAGGACTCCTTTTCCTTTGACAGTAAGGCTCTGTCCTTCGTCCCGGAAGATGGTTATGGCGTCTTGAAGTCTCACTTTTTTCTAGGTCCATACTGGTCCAACAGCTGGCAGTCCCGATACTTCAGCAATTATCGCATCTATTACTGTTATTTGCCTCCCCCTCACCATGGAACGATCTTCCTGCAAATTTTGCAGAAATTCAATGGCCACCATTTCATGAGACTACTGTAGTCGGTTAAGGTAGGCAATCCATCCTAGTCTCACTAAAATTTCACGTGTAGCGTTAGAGATTATTAACACCTGCGGCTTTTTGCTTATTGATCTACCTCCCATTTTGTTCAAACTTAGCACACTGTTAATGTTATAGAGCAAAAACACAGAAATGATGATGGAACAGCGAGTTGTGCATATTGGGAAATATCAATATCGTTAAACTTGCTATTCCCGAGTTTTGATGGAGTCATAGTACCTCCAAATAAGGAGTTGACACGTATGCCAGTGTATTATGGAGGTCACCCATGCCCCCCTGAAATGTGATAGGTCATCGTCGACCGAAAAATAAAGGAGTAGCATGTTGGACTGCAGTCGTACAGTAAAAAGAAGGGAATGGCGTATATATCCATGACATGATTACAAAAAGCAGCGGATTACTGAAAAAGAGGCTTGGAAATCGCGAATAGATATGGAAATGCTATGAAATGATGCGAAAAAGAGAGGAGAGGACAGTTGACGTAAGTAAAAGTGCTTATGTGGTCATTATTGACTTTAACCATTATGATTGATTTATAAACGATTTTTCATGTGAAAGAAGTTCGAAAAGGTTATATAACATAATCTCATTTGAAATCAAGATAGAGATATAAGAAAAGGGTTTATAATGACTATTGGTGTATGAAAAGTATGACTTCAATACCATCAGCAGAGCTCTGTTGCCCACAGGTGTCCATAACCTTGACAGAGTTTCTTGTTTCACCCTTGGAACCATAATCCTTTATGTATGCCTAGGAAAGTACTGTGTGATGTCAGAATGGAGGCCATTGTGTTGGCTTGGTAACCAGATGAATCTCAATGCCATTCACTAGGAAGGAGTGAAAGGTGGGCAGGCCGGCTCGTGATGAGACCTCCTATTCCAAGGACTTTTTATTTTTCTAATATACCTCTTGGATCATATCCCTGGTGTGGTGGCCATAGTGGGAATGCCACATCACTGTTTCCTTATGATCATGGCAGGCTGGCTCTTGATGAGACCCCCTATCCTTCATCTGACAAATCATGTTAGTAATCATATAGATATATATTTTTTTCTCTCTTTTTTTCCTTTATATAGCACTTTCCTATTTATATACAAAGGATGGCTTAATACTCCTTAAGAGTAGGGATGGTGGAAGAAGTCTGCACGTCTCAATAGAGGAAAATATGCCCTTATTTTTATTCAATAATAATGATCAAAGAGAATTATGAAGATTGAGAAAGAACCAACATGATAAAAATAATCAATCAAATTGGTTTTAGTGAAAATAAAGACAGCAAAGTGATATAAATAGTTGTGTCATTTCCTCTTTTTTCTTATCGATACAAAGCAATTTCTCTAAAAATAA
This sequence comes from Pinus tabuliformis, assembly GCA_031772625.1. Classification (NCBI taxonomy): domain Eukaryota; kingdom Viridiplantae; phylum Streptophyta; class Pinopsida; order Pinales; family Pinaceae; genus Pinus; species Pinus tabuliformis. The sequence goes on from CM062818.1 coordinate 1,478,212,497, forward strand.
CGATTTTTCTTTGGTTTTCTAATTTCGGTATTCTCTAGTTTTTGTGTTCTTGCATAAATGTATACGTGTGCCTTAAAGGGATCATAAACAATGAACCATCATTCACAAAAATCCTCTAAATGATGTTCTTTAAGAAACACACACACACACAAAAAAATGCACTCAAAAAGTGTTGTTCCTTAGATGGAACAGCTAATGTTCCTTAAGAGGGACAACAAAAGAACATCTATACGCAAAACCATGGTTTATTTAAGATGGACATCAAATAAAAGAAAAAAGTACACTCGAAACTGTTGTTCCTTAAGAGGAACAGCAGTTGTTCCTTAAACGAAATAGAAAATAAAGCAAACGCAAACTAAAATACTGATCTTTTGGCGGAATAGCCTAAGATCATCGAAATCGAAACTATTATTCCTTCAGAAAGAATGGCAGAAAGAAAAAAATGCGAAGGAGGGTTTTTCCTTTCAAAGGAACGACAAAACAATCTGGCGGAAGTTTCGTTCCTTCGGAAAGGAACGGCAAAACAATCTGGCAGAAGTGTTGTTCCTTCGAAAAAGAATGACAAACATGCGGGAATGTTGTTCCTTTAGAAAGGAACAGCAAAAATGTGGAAATGTTGTTCCTTCGGAAATGAACAGCAAAATGCGAAAGTGATGTTCCTTCAAAAAGGAACAGCAAAAAGCGAAAGTGTTGTTCCTTCAGAAAGGAACGACAAAAAGCGAAAGTGTTGTTCCTTCGGAAAGGAACAGCAAAAATACATAAATGTTGTTCCTTCAGAAAGGAACAACAAAATGTGAAAGTGATGTTCCTTTGGAAATGAACAGCAAAAAGCGAAAGTGATGTTCCTTTCTCCTTCGGAAAGGAACAGCAAAAATACAGAAATGATGTTCCTTCGGAAAGAGATAGCAAAATGTGAAAGTGTTGTTCCTTCAGAAAGGAACAACAAAAATATGGAAATGTTGTTCCTTCGGAAAGGAACAACAAAATGCGAAAGTGTTGTTCCTTCGGAAAGGAACAGAAAAAATGCAAATGTGTTGTTCCTTCGGAAAGGAACAGAAAAAACAATGCAGAAATACAAAAATCTGTACAGAAAGTGGTTTATACAAGTAGAAAAGAAAAACTTGTGTACAAAATTTAAGAACAACGGGATTATTTAGTGAACCAATGCCGAGGAAGGATTATTTTCCTCAGCAAGAATTTGCATATCGGAATATTCCCGGAGCTACTGGTAAAGGATTCCCGAGTAAGCGGTTTATGGTACAGTCGCACTCGGTGACCATTTTCTTTAAAGGCATGTCCAGATCCATCAATAGAAGTCAAAGTAATGGTGCCATTGTCATGCACTTTCTGTATTTCATACGGTCCAAGCCATCGAGTCTGAAGTTTTCCTGGAAAATCCTGAAACTTGGAATCATATAAGAGTGCCCAATCTCCTTCGTGGAAGATTTTCTTTTTGATCAAGGCATCATGCCATATTTCTCTCTGCTGTTGAATTAATGTAGTGTGTTGAAGAGCCGAGAGCCTAATTTAATCTAGCTCGTTAATTTGCTGTAGTCTATTAGTCTGGGCCTCATTTAAATTCAGACCGATCTCCTATGTTGTTCTTAATGTTTGTATTAGGAACTCTATTGGAAAGATGGGTTCTTTTCCAAATACTAATTGATATGGTGAATAATCGGTGGTTTTTCTCCACATCGTTTAGTATGCCCATAAGGCTTCGGGCAATCTTGAAGCCCAATCACGCCTGTGTGATGCAATGGTTTTTATCAATATTGCCTCTATCACCTTATTCATGCTCTCTACTTGGCCATTTGCCTGTGGGTGATACGGAGTCGTAATTTTGTGTTGAATGTGATAATTTTTTAATGTTGCAGCGATTTTATAACCTACAAACTGCGGTCCTCCGTCTGTGATTATGTCCCTCAGGAGGCCATATTGCATAAAGGCTAGTACCAAGGGGATTTTTCAAAGGCTACATTGATCTTTGGAGTCGCCAGCTCCGGTTCACTGTCCAGCTGGTTGATGTCTAAGGCTTGGAAATTTGCTTCTGTCATTAGTTTGGCCAAACCTTGCCCTTTTATTAGTTTTGTAGGTTTTATTTCAATATCAAATTCCAAAACGCTGGCAATCCACTTTCCTCTTCTACCCTCTAAATTTTCTTGGGTGAGAATGTCTTTGACAATAGGACTTGGTACATAAGCTACAACATGTGAATAAAGGATGTAAATCCTAAAGTCCTTAATGGCTTTAACCAAAGCATAAGCTTGCTTTTCCATGATTTGATATTTTAGAGGTGCATCTCTAAGAGCTCTGCTAAAGAAAGCAATTGGCTTCTCATTTCCTTGGTCATCTTTCTGTAACAAAACAACAGCGATAGTATGCTGGGAGGCAAAAGAGAAAATGATAAATTCTCTGTCAAATTGAGGATTGGTCAAAACTGGGGTTTGGGTAAGGGCCAGCTTTATGCCTTCAAAGGCTTGATTGGCTTCAACAGTCCATTTTACTTTTGAATCCTTCTTTAGCATGTTATTTAGCAATCTGATCAACTCTGCTAAGTTGGGGATAAACCTTCTCAAGAAATTGATTTTTCCCAAGAATCCTTGCAGTTCTTTGATATTTCTTGGGTGGGGCATTTGTAGGATAGCTTGTATCCTATCTGGATCAATTCTTATGCCATCCTTTGAAATGATATGTCCTAACAGCTTACCTTCTTCCAAACCAAATAGAGACTTCTTGGGATTCAAGGAAATTCCATATTTCCTGCATTTTAGGAAGATCTGCCTCAAATGTTTTATATGTTCTTGGTCTGATTTTGAGAAAGGTGTAAGGTCATCTAAGTAAATGACAAGGAAGTCATGAATCTCTTTGGCAAAAGCAATATCCATTGCTCTTTGAAAAGTTGCCCCTGCATTTTTCAATCCAAAAGGCATTTTTACATATTTGAAGGTTCCCCATGGGGTTGTAAATGCCGTTTTGTCTTGGTCATCAGGGTGCACCAGGATTTGATTGAATCCTGAGAATCCATCAAGTAATGAGATCCTTGAGGCCCCTACCACTCTTTGGAGAATGTGATCCATCTTGGGTAAGGGATAATTGTCTTTGAGGGATACTTGATTCAAGTTCCTAAGATCCACACACAGCCTTATTTCACCAGTTTTCTTTCTTGTAGGGACCAAGTTTGAAATCCACTCAGAGAATCTGATTGGTGCTATGATGCCTGCCTTGAACATTTTCTGTACCTCTTGTTCCATTGCTGGGAGAAGCATAGGATTGATTCTCCTCAATTTTTGTTTAAAGGGTTTCTGATCAGGCTTGAGAGGGATAGTATGCTGGATAACAGAGGTATCATAGGACTTTAGGTCCTCATAACTCCATGCAAAGACATCCTGGAACTCTTTAAAGAGGTCAATGTATTTAGGCTTTTGATCAGGAGGTAGAGATGCAGACAATTTTATTATTTTGGGTTTGTCAATGGTACCAATGTTGCATTCTTCAATGGCTGCATTTAAGGGCTGCATTTTTGGTTTTCTGGGGATATCATTTGAATCAAAGATGTCCTCTAGTGGAGTTAGGCCTGTTGGCAGAAAGTTGTCTTTCAGATCTATGATTTCAGTTTCAGCATTGGCCACTTCTTCACAACTGATTGGTTGAATTTGCTGAATGTTTTCCTTGTTGAAAATAGTTGGATTTAGCATTTGTTTTGCTGTCCTAGGTGATATTGGATGAGTAATCTTTTGAAACTGTATTTGTGATGGACTTGCTTTTTAAGGTATTTGTGATTGACTTGCTATTTCAAGTATTTGTGATTGACTTGCTGTGTCAGTGTCAATATTTAATCCTGCAAATTCTTGTTGCAGCGTTAAAAAATTGTTTATTTGCATATCATCCTCAAATACTTGCCAATCTTTGACATTGTTTGGAATGGAGGGCCTGTGTTTTATCTCAGCTGTGAAACAATTGTTAGGCTCCAATGGTAATTTGCAAGTACTAGCAAATGTGGCCAGACTATGAGCATGCAGATTGTGGGTTCTAGGAATTTTAGTGATTTGGAATTCGGAGAAAAAGTTTAGTACTTCAGCTACAGCAGACCTATAAGACCTTAGTCTTTTGTCATTTGTGACAATATTTCCCTTCACTTGTTGGATAACTAAATCTGAATCTCCCATGATTGAAACCTTGGCAGCTTGTAAGAACTTTACTAACTTGAGGCCTAGCAAAAGAGCTTCATATTCTGCCATGTTATTAGTACATCTGAAGTTTAATCTATAGGCTCTGCCTTCTGCATGAGTGTTTTCTTTATTGTGTACCCAAACTCCAGCTCCTGCCCCTAATTTGTTGACTGAGCCATCAAATTCAAGGAACCATAGAATATCTTGTTGTGAAGGAGATTTAACAATCTGTTCATGGGCTGGCAAAGTAAGTTGAAGTTTTGGTTTTTCATCTGGCTTGTCTTCTGGAACAGTCTCATCATTTGATTGAATATGTCTTACAACTAGAGCAGCAGCAGTGTCTAGTGATTGATTGACTGTTGTTTCATGGGTGGTAATTCCTTCATTAGAGTCTTCCTCTTGTATGAGTATTTTGGTTTCAACATTATTTTTTGAGGAAGTTGTGTTGTCATTGAAGAGAATGTATGAGTCTATGTCTGAATGGACAGCATATATAGGAAAGTTTTGAGGCTTTTCTTCACTGCTGACCATGTATTTCATGAGTGTTTCTCTGTATAGTCTTTTTGGTTGCCCAAAAACAGAGATGGTGGCATATGACATATCTAATTGTAGGGAACCTTGTAGTTTAGCTCCCCATGATCTTGATAACAACATCCCATACTTAGGTGGGATATCAGCAACTACCACATCCATTAGGATTGTTTTGTTTGGGTACTGAACCAGAGACACACATAAATCTTTTATGAGACCTAAGCACTTGACTTGGCTTGAGTCAAAGGAAAACAGGTCCTTGTATGGTCTTGTTATATCTAGATTCAATCTCTCCATGACTGCTTTTGGCATGAGATTGTGAGAGGCCCCTGAGTCAAACATTGCATTATGTAATATCTTATCATGAATATGTAAGCTGACATAAAAAGGTAATACCCCTGTGACTACTGTTTTTCCATCCACTTCTGGGCCAAACAGTAATTCTGGGGTATCATCCAACACATTAACATCATCTTTGTTGCTAGTGAGTTGAAGGGACTTCTTGATCTGTTGTTTGTAGATGTCATGCTTGGCTAGTTCTGAGAGAGGAATTGCTATCTTTAGTTTGCCAATTTCAGTTTCTAGGTCAAAGGGTTTTTCAGATTGGGTCTTAGGGTTGTGGATAACAGTCCTTTCCTTGTTCACTAGATCTTCTTCTTGATTTTTATCTTGATTTTGGGACTTATCCTTTTTCCTCATCTCTTGAGGAGCAATATTTAAATTAGGGTGAGAGGATGAAGTAGCCATAGGCTGCTGTTTTAAGGACAATGGTTCAGTAATCTCTTCAATAATTACTTCTTCTGCAGGTGAATTTGTTTTGTCATTAGGCTCTGTGACTATGGCTCTTTTAGGCTGCTGATTATCCTTTGTCTTTTCAGGCTAATTTACATTCACAGTTCTACTTCTTAGCTTGTATTGTTTATGGACTTCATAAACAGCAGTGTCATAGCCTTGTTTAAAGTCAAAGGATTCACCTGATTTGGTTTGGAACAGTTTGATTTCATCATCCTCATGATCTTCTTGTGTTAAGAAAACTTGACTTTCACCATCTAGACCCATTAAATTAATTTGAGAATCTTCATTGGGTTCAGTTGATGTGGAAGTCTCTGCATAATTTTCCTGGAAAGGGGGTCTTATGTCTTGGTCAGCACTGGGCTTGCCAATGCCTGGGTTTTGAGTTCTCCTAAAATTTGGATTCCTAGGAGGGTTGTTTTGTGGTACTTCCCATGATGATTTTCTCTCAACCGATTCCACTCTATCACCCAATCTTTTCATTCCATTGAGTATTGCATCCAGTTTTTGATCAAAGGCAGAGGGTTCCTCTTTGAAAATAATCCTCTGTTCCAGCCTTGCTCTGTTTCTTTTGGCAATCAGGTTAGCTTCCACTGTGACAGCAACCCTTTGGGCCTCTGCAAGGGATTGAGGATCTCTCTCCTTTAACTGATAGGCCATGTCAGGGTCAAAACCATCAGGGAATTTGTACAAGGCTAAATCAGGAGGGGGTCTTAAATTTTGTGGGATTGCGTTATATACATTGTTGAATCTTGCACAATACTCAAAAACAGTCTCTTGGGGACCTCTTTTGATAGTATCATATTCCCCAAGTATGTGCAGAGGATCCTTCTTCTTCTCCCATCTGCTAGTAAAGGCTTGATAAAGCTCATCCGGAGTTGTGATGGAATTTGCATTCAGGGATCTAAACCAAGTTCTTACATCCCCAGTTAGGCTTTGAACAAACATCCTCATTCTCACACTGTCATCATCTATTTCGTAGGTCTCAAAATGGTCTTGCATCCTTTTGGCATGCTGGACAGCTGTCAGAGGGCCATTGGAGTCAAAATATGAGATTTTGGTTTGGTAATCTTGGGGTAGAGCTGCAGCATTAGCTGGTATTTGCAAGGGTGCATATCTGTTAGCCATATTTACAGGGTTTAGAGGATTAACAGGGGCAGCTGGGATAATAGGAACAGTGGGTACCACAGGGGTAATAGGTAAGGGTGAACCTAGAGTTTTGGTCAAGGGGATATGTGCAGTGGATGAAGATGTGAGAGGAGGACTTTGAGATGTGGATGGTGAACTAGGGGAACTAGGGGTAGACCGGAAAAGGACCTTGCATGGAGTAGAGATAAGGCTGGGATGATCTGAATCTGAGGTTAAATCAGCAGGCTGCTCCTGCCTTTGCTGCCTCCTAATGTTTCTGGGGATGGTATTTGGATTATCAACAATGATGGGTGGATTAGGGTCAGGATTTGCCCTAGTATGCCGTGGATTTTTCTTGGGAGCCAGCTTCTAGCTGTTTTTAGGATTTTATAGGAAGTTTTTATATCTGCAAGGACTGGATAAAGATTTTGGAATGGCTATATATATTTCAAAGCTGAAATGAAGATTCACTGAAAAAGCTCTTCCCTAAAGCTGTCAATGTGACACAGAAACAGCTTTGAAGGCCTCCTGACTGATTTCAGGTTTGATTTATAGCTTTGAGAGATGTATAGAAATTGGAAAATCCTAAGAAGTCCCCAGTGGAGTCGCCATTTATGTTAACACCCAGGTTGTTCCCTTTGACTCCCAAGGGAATACGGCCGGGGTAACCACTAACCAATCTTTGGACCACAGTTTCTAGCCAAACTGTAATCAGAGAGGGCTCTCTCTTTATAATTTATCTCTGTTTTGTACTGATTTTAGGCTAGCTATAAGTTCAGGTTTGTTTAAGGTTTTGGTTGGATGATAATTTCAGTCAAGGTGCTTATGCATTCTCCAAAGTGTTCTAGTCCATTGGGCTATGGAGTCAGTGGTCCTTTAGTTATTTTGAGGTGCTGAGTGATTTGCTGTAGTGATGCTGCAGAGCAAGGTTAGTGTCTGAGAAATAAACTTTCATAAAGTGATTGGGTGGGTTGTGACCAGTTTATGCAAGGCAGTTAAGAATCTTACAGTAAACTTTTGGAGTAAGACAGTGAGAATATTGACCCAGGAGCATTTAAGAATTTCTGGGTGATATTCATACATATAGAATTAACAGCTACATGAGCAATTAAGAATTCATGTGCATAGTAATCCTGAAGACAAACATTTACAGTAGTAAAAATTGAGTACAAGGTGTAGTGAAACAAGTCCTGCACTATTCTTTCTTTTTACTGCTAGCTTAGTATAAGATGAGTATGATTTGATAAACATAAGAAAGACAAGAACAGAGATTAAGGAAAAAACTTGTTATTTAATCAGACAGCACAGGGATTCTGCATCAGCACATGGAGCATCATCCAGACATCAAATATTTCGAGAAATCACTGAGCTCATCCAGCCCTTTGTATTAGATAATTCAGAAAGTGTATAATACATTTGTCTCATAGAGAAAATTACCAACCCCTTATGAGTTACTCAGGGGAGTATATATACAAAATTTACATCAAAAATATCAGCGAATGAGTTAATATCTCATTTATGATATGCTAATCTCTGGAATGCAGTAGCTGAAGGAGTGAATGCTGCAGTAATTCCTTAATGCCTCAGCTGTCAAATAGTCAGAAGATATTTGGACTTTACGGCTGTTAGAGTCGGCTGGAGATGTGCTGTCTGAAACTTGGATAGTTGTCGTTGTCTGTGTGACGAGTCATTTTTTAGCTGCTTTAACTGCTGACACTTGTCATGTTATTTGTCTTGTAGTGACCTGGAGCTGGCAGTGGCCGAATGACTGAAGCTACCGTGGCAAAATCTGAAGCATGAATTGCCACCAATCCTCCTTAGGCATTTGATGTCTGCGCATCTTTATCAATGTTTCCTCGGCCTCTGTATGTCTATAAAGATTGGGAGGGGTTTCAAACAGGTGATTCACTTCATTCTTAATGAAGAACAGGCCTTCAAGTTTGTCATATAAGCTCTGCCCTGTGGGAGGCCCTGCTTGTTCAGATGAACTGCCAGATGCAATAATCTGATTTTCAATAGTGGTTGCCATTCTGTTGGCCATTTGATCTGGAGAGATCAGTTTTCCTGCACCACTTAGTAAGCTGGGTAGGCCTTTTGCTTGCAACACTCCCATTTTAACTTTGTATTCCTCCACATCTGCTTGCATCTCATAGTACTTCCTCTCCACTGTTTGTATATAGTTCCTGAGAGTTAGTACCTTCTTGGCAGAGAGGACAGCTTCTGTTCTGTTGGGAATGCCTATAGCTACCAATTCCTCTCTTTCTTGCCTGTTCAGGAAGTCTATCATTCTGTTTGCCTGCTCTGCTCTGTTCCCTAGCATTGTCTTGGCCTTCTGAATTTCTACTTGAGCTTGGCCCATTAAATCCATCTGCTCATGCATTATTTTTATTGACCTCCATTGCTGTTTGATGGATTGGCCAATTTTGGCCCATAGGATTCTCTTTATGTCGGCCATAGCAGTCTCCAGATTCAACTCTTTCTCTAAGGCCTTTATCTTTTCCTTTTGAGCCTTTATTTCTCTGCCCTGTTCTGCTACAGTCACTTTGGACTTGTCATACTTGGCATCCAGTTCTGCCAACTTCTCCTTGGCCTTCTTTATTTCATCTGCCTGGATCTCCATTGCTTTGACGGCCTTGGTCAATTCCTCTACACTTGGGCTGGCATCTGGAGCTGCTGCTGTTCCTGCTGCTTCTATTGTGGGGGCCACTGCTGTCCCTGAAATTGCTGCTGTTGTCGAAGTAGTTGGAGGAGCTTGGGAAGTGGATTCTGCCTGTTTATCTTGTAGTGCTCCTTCCAGCTCTTTCTCCAATTCCCTGATCCTCTGGTCTTGCTGCATTAGGAGGTCTAGTTGGTCCTCGGCCTGTTTTTGCTTTTGAAGTTCTGCTGTTTGAGGGTGCTCTGTGGGCTGCAGCTTCAACCTCTTCTTCAATGCATTCAGGTCATCATCCTTCTTCTTCATGAGGGCCTTCACACCCGTTGGATCACTAGGATCATGTCCTAGATCAATGATGATCTCCTCAAGAGACTTTATTCTATTGTCTTTGGCCTGAGAGGACATTCTCTCAAAATCCAACTGAGTGTTGGTGTTTTTTAGGGACTCTTTCAGCTCATGGGCCATGGTGGCCTTCTCTACCAAGGTTGCATAGACCATCTCCCCAGCTTGCTTATGGAGTTCAATCTGGTCCATGGGATGTATTTCTCTGGCTAGGACCTCCACCCTTGTCTTTACAAAATCTGCAGTTGTCTTAGGCTGCGGCCCTTTGGGCTTAAAGTGGCTGAAGATTATCTTTTCCTGTTGAATGTCATATACCGACATTAGCCTTTCTTGCTGGGCTGGTGTTGCATCTATGAATTGCTTGTAGACCTCAGCCCTTAGCAACTCATTCTGAGCCTTTATTTGCTTGAAAGAAACCTTAGTGCTCTTGGGCTTCTTGCTTTGTTGGGAAGAAGAGGACACCTCCAAACCGAGTTGTAAATTTTGCTCCTGCTGAAAGGAGCTTGTACCTGTATGCTGACTGCCCTCCCTGTCTTTTCTTGCGTTGTCCAAGACATCTTCAGTAATGTCTTCTACCTCTGGGGAGTCTGCTCTTTGCCTTTTGGCTTCTGGCTGGTGGGAGGATCCACTAAGAGGAGTGGACTCTTCTCTATCTCTTTTTGTACCCCTTTCTTCATGTGCTGGGGTCTGCAAAATTGGGGCAGTTACTGGCTCAATTTGTGGGGGTGGAATTTGCAGTGCTGGAGCTGCTGGCAGCCCAGTTTGTGGTAGGATAGTTTGCCCTTGCTGCTGTTCTGGCTGCTGCTCTGTTTGCTGCCCTGTTTGCTGCTCTGTTACAGGGGAAGACTTTTCCTTCACTGCTTCCTCCTCTGCACCCATTATGCCTTTGCCTTTGTCTGTCACCGGTGCTGATGTAGATGGTGCCTGTGGTGCAGTCCTTGTGGCCGAGGTCCCTTCTCCCACTGAATAAGGCGGTTTGAAAGGTACCTGCTGCACATAGTCTAGGTCAATAGTTTTTTCAAGCTCCCTCCTATTCTTTAGCATTGTCTCTTCCTCAGTTAGATTTTCAACTAAAGTATCCATCTGCCATTCTTGCAGGTTGGCATATTTTTCAATGTGTGGGTACTGGCAATGCTTAATGCCTATAAGCCTATACTTGTTTCTCCTAGCAGTGATGAAACCTTCAGGGTCATAATGGACCCACCGAAAACTATAGGACAGCTTGTATTTATCCTTAAGGATTAGGTCTGCATCTTCCCACCCTTCTTTCTTGTTCATGATGAAGGGGCCCAACTGGTGTTTGAACTTGAGGTGGGCCTTCTTTTTGGCGCTGTGGAAATGGGTGAGGTCGGACTGAATCAACTGCCTGTAATACTCCAAGGCAAATAACCTCATAGGTACATATTTTGGGAGCCTGTATGGATAGAGCTCACAGCCATAGATCCTAATGACAGTATGGTTCTCATATAGGTACCAATCACCTATTTTATATTTTTTGGAAAGCTGCAGAGCTTTCTTGATCTCATTTGATATTCTGGGAGGAGGGGACCTCATCAACAGGCAAGAGACTGGGTATACAAATTGGTCAACAAATTCACAGTAGGTATAGGGTGAATTTGTGACTTTGTGATAGACAAAGGTCCAGAAGATGACAGATCTTCTTTCCCCTCTGTGATCCAGCCTTTTGATGTAGCATGGGAAGGCTTCAGGATGATTGTACATGAACAGGTGGTAAATATAGGCCGAGTACTTGAAGACCCCCTGTCTGTCCACTCTGCTCAACTGATCATGAATCTTGTTAGCTATGAACTTAGCAAAGTTATATTTGCGGGCAGGGGGTTGGTGTGGGCTGTAACCAGATAGCAATACCAGCATTGTTTTATCCACATGCTCACTGTTTTTGTATCCCAACACATAGGCAATCATGTCCAGTAAAAGCCTGCCTACATCATTGAAATGGACATGCAGGTAGGGAGGTGGCCCTGTAGGCTGGCACTCAGGTTTCATGAAATTCCTGGTGACCTTTTGAATCTCCTCACTGGTCATCTTGGCACCAGTGTCCAGCAAATAGTTCATGGAAAATGGGATTAGCAACTCTGTCTGATCAAAATGTAACATTTTGTTGATGGACTCAGCATTAATGTAGAAAAGGATCCTCCCAGATGGAGTGCTAATAGCTCTGTGCTGCACATCATAGTTTTCAGCACATAGGTGAATGATTTCAGGGAAGACATTTACAGCTGGGAGACAATAGTATGGTAGGTTTGACTCCCATATCCCATGTGTACCATGACCATCCTTATAGTCCTCTCTTAATTGGCAGAAGGTCTGCAAGAAGTCCCTGTCACCCTCAAAGTCTTCAATAAGATAGTCCTTGTCAGCAAATGCCAAGGCCTCCAGCTCTTTATTTGGTGGATTTAATGGAGCCACACTGAGGGATGAGGATGCAGAAGCAGCCATTATATGATTTGATTTTGAGTAAAAAGGAGTTAAATGGCTTGCAAAGTTTTAAGAGCTCAAAATGCCAGGTCAATTGTAGTCAATGTCTGAACTGTGTCTTATAATGAAAAACACACAGTCTTGTTTCTGCAGTTTTTAGCAAGTTCACAGGGATTGTGAACTGCTCAGGGCAATTTGCAGAGGGTATGAGGAATTATTTAGGTGAAAGGCTGCAGCTGGTGTGTACACCCGGAAAAAGGGAACAATGCCGGGCGCTTCAAAGGTAATTTCACAGTTTTTACCCGCAAATTGACTGTTTCTATGTCGAATTACAGAGCTGGGGCAATGCAGATTGCCTTGGCTTACTTTAGGTAATAGGTGTAGAGCTTCTATGAATTTCAACAGGTATTCTAATGGTAATTTACAGAGAATTGGTAAGCATGGGCCAAACAGAGGAATTACGGTGAATACCTGGACAGAACGCTTAGATAGCTTGCGGGCCGAACTCTGAAGGTTGAAGTGATGAATCTGAGCGGTTGCAATTTGAATTTGGAGGTCTGGAGTCACTTTGGCAGCTGCAACGGCTATATGCTTCTTCACGCGAAAATGATATTGAAAATGCCTCAAAACATGACTTTAACGATAAAATTCGGAAAAATAGGGTAATTGGCGCCTTTCTGCCGATGACGTCAGCATGACGTCATGGCGGGCCCGGGTACGGAGGTGACGTGGCTGTTGAGGTGTAGGCAGGGTGGCAGGACACGGTGGCGGGTGGATAGGGTGGCAGGGTTACGTGGAGGGCCACACGGCGCAGGGGCGGGGAAGGGCGCTACGTCAGGATGACGCAAGCATGACGCAAGGGGGAGACGGTAACGGGATGGTGGTAAGCGAGTTCCCCGCACCACCTTTGGGCAAAGGCGGTATCGGGGAGGGGGGCTCCGAACAACCCCACCGCCTGCCACGCGTCCCTTGTACGGGGTGGAAAACCGTTTTCCCCGGACGCTAAAGGTTGGCAGGTCGGGGAGCGAAAATGACCGCCCACCGTTAGATCTGGGCGGCAGAGATCGAACGGCTGGCGGGTCCTCCGACGGATCGTGCAGGTTGGGGGGTCCCGCTGGTTTATTTAAATATTCAATTAAATACTTTTGGCGGAAAACTTTAGGATTGAGGGTTTTCGTGAGTTTTTTGGGGTTTTTGGGTTAATTTGTGAAAAAGGGTTTATGGAGGGCTTTAGCAGAGGTGAGGTTAGGGCTTATGGAGAGGTTATTACTCCTAACCAGGGGTTAGAGTAATCCCTTGACAAGGTTGAGCATAGTCCCAGGTGGACTAAAGTCTCCCTTAGACAAACCTATTTAGCTATAATGCTAAAAGGAGGATATTTATAGAATGCTTGGGGGTTTATACACCATAGTGTTATTATAGTAGGGAAAGGGGACCATGGGGGACTTAGATAATAGAGTTAGGGGTTAATATGGATAGAAGAGGTGAATGAGGAGTGAAATGACCAGGTTTATTTGAAAACCACTCAGCTGTAGGAGTAGATCAAAATGAAAAGATTCTTAGACAAGAAATGTGGCTTTTAAGGGACTAAGAACCCCCATAAAACCATGAATTCTTCCATGAATCTCCACTGATGATGGGATGTTAGTTATGAATGGGAAGGGGGGAAGAAGGAAGGTTAGACATGCTTCTTTGCTTTGCTGCCACCTGATAGAGAAGAAGGACTTCTCAATCCATTGACTTTGCTTTGTGAAATAGGCTAGCTCATCTTCAATTTGCAAGGAATGACACTTCTGCAACCCCATCTGCCTACCCATCTACTTGCCTAGCATTTTTTGTTTCTTCTTGGAGGGTGCACTTGGGCTTGCAGACCCTTACTTGCCTTGTCTTTTCTTTGGCTTTTTTCTTTTGATGGTCTATCTACTTCTACCCTTATTTCTTCCAAGGTCCCAGATTAAGCTGTTGGGAGCCTTCCTTTTCTACCTAAACTACTTGTCTGCCAAGATTAAACAGTTTGGACAGATTTCTTTCTCTATTCTACAACTGGAAATTCAAAACATGGCATGATCCAGATTAGGCGGTTGGACCATCCATCAAAATTGAGACAACATCAAGCTATATACACAGATTGTTTTCTTTTGGAAATATGTGATCTTTGCATGACCAAAGCAGATCATATTTGGAACTCTTCATTATCAATCATGAAATATGAAACCTATTGGTATAGGTAGCTAACAGGTTTCTTTGTTTAATTTTCTGTAATCTACACAAATCCTCCATTTTCCATTATTTTTTGGCACCACTACTAGTGGAGAGACCCACTTGCTATTGGAGATTGGATAAATAAAGTTTACATCCAAAAGTTTTTGTAATTCCGCTTTTACAATATCTTTCAAGTGAGGGTTGAGTCTCCGCTGGGGTTGGTGAACAGGTCTTACATCCTTTTCTGTATAAATGTGGTGCGTACACAGCTAGGGATCAATTCCCTTCATGTCCGAAATCCCATGCAAAAGCTCCCTTATATTTTCTTAGTAGTTGGACTAGATTTTCTTCTTGTTCAGGAGTCAGGTTTTTGTTAATGTTCAAGGTTTTTCTTGGCTCAATCTCTATAGTTTTGCTGTTTGAAACAGAGGTAGTGGGTATTGATTGATCATGAGTGTCTTTGAGGGGATCTTCTTCTAGCTCATTGTCAAATGTTGCCTCTATCATGTGACATTGTACATGGGATCTGAATTCAGATTGGTTAATGAAGTTGTTAATAATGTCATCCTTTGTTTGGTCTTTAAAATCGAGGGCATCTTCTATGGTTAATGGGGACCTAATGTTTTATTTGAGGTATGATACAGGTTGTTTGTTAGTTTTCATTATTGTCAAACTTGGCTGGGCTGGAGGGTATAGAGCTAGATTCTTGATATTACTCCCTCTAGTTATAGTCATATTGCCTTGTTGGTAACCAATGTAAGCATCAGCAGTTGCAAGCCAAGGTCTACCTAAGATTAAAGGGTGTCCATTGAGTCAGTTTTTGGAGTTGATTATCAGACAGTCGGTAGGGTATTCCCAGGAATCTACGGATACCATTACATCATGTAGTGTACCTTCTAGCCTAACTACCGATTAGTCAGCCAGTTCCAATAAGGTGGAGGTTGGTTCCACTGATGTAATGCCATGTTTTTGACAAGTGGTGGTTGTTAAAATATTAATTGCAGCCCCTAAATCAACTAGGTCATTTGAAAAGGTTTTTCCATTAATTTACACCGTCACTATAGGATTCCCTAGGTCTTCATATTTGACAGGTGCTTCTCTTCCTGATAACAAATCAGATATGGTGCCAACTACTTGGACGGTTGGGTTAGTTGTTATTCTCCTCTTTGGCTTTCTTATACATAACTCTTTGATGGTTTTTGCATATATTGGGATATCTTGGATAACTTGGAGGAGTGGGATTTTTATACACAAATTTCTTATTTCTCCCAGAATATCAAAATCAGGATGTTCTATAGGGCATGGTATGATTAATCGTTCTAGGAATGGGGGAGAAGATGTGGTTGCTTGGTCGTGAGTTTGTTGTCTGACCACATCCTCTTCTTGTAGTGGTTGTCCTACAGGTAATTGATTTTCAATTGAGCATTTTTATCTCCCTCGGTTTCTATTATGTGCCTAGACCTTAATTGAAGGTCGTTGCACTCCCTTACATTGGTTTCTGGTTCTGGTGTTTCGATTATTTGAACAGATTGAACCAGTCTATTATTAGGTTCGGGTTGGAACAATGTAAACTTTGAAACGGGAACTGTAAACTCAAAACAGGAACTTTGGCCAAAAAACCCCTTAAAAACATCAAAAACAGTGCTAAAAACGAAAAGTGTTAATGCTGGAATAACACATTTTTTTTCTAGGATAAATTTTGAACATGTTTTAAAAATGGCGGTGAAAACCAATTTTTTGTGCAAAAATTGTCCAAAAAAACCCTTAAAACAAAAAGTGTTGACATTGGGATAACACTTTTTTTTTTCCCTTTTTTCAAGGGTAATATTTCAACATTTCGAATTAATAGCGTAAAATATTTTATCATGACCTTGAAAAAAATTAAAATTTCAAACAAATAATGAAAACATAAAATAAAATAAAAAATTAAAACAATGAAAAAACACAAAACTAAAAAATGTTTAAAAATTAGCAAAACATAAATTAAAGTATATACTAAAAAAAAAAAACTTAAAAATTATAAACAAATAAATAGTAAAAAAAATATATTTAAAAAAAATGGAAAACTGATAATAATAATAATAATCTTGTAAATCATAAAAAAAATTGGCAAAAGAAAAGGGAAAAAAAATATGGAAAAGAAAAAAAATAAAATAAAACAAACTATAAAATTAAGTAGTTAAAAATAGAAAATTTTAAAAATATTATCAAAAAGTAAAAAAAATTAAATTAAATTAAAAACAAACTAAATTTAATAAAAAAAATAGAAAATTAACAAACAAAAAAATTAAGAACTACTAAAATTAAGATTAAAATGTTAATTACTTAACAAAAAAATTGTTAAAAAAAATTATCTCACAAACCATAAAAGAATTAGGAAAAAACGAATATATATATATATATATATATATATATATATATATATAAAATTAAGTAAATAAATAAAACAAACGAGATTAAAAAAAATAGAAAATTAACAAAAGTAAAAATAAAAATTAAAAAAAAAACTAGTAAAATTAACATTAAAAACATTTAAAAAAACAAAAATAAACTGAAATTAAAAAAAAAAAAATGTCTTTTCAAATTATAAAAAAAAAAAAAATAATAATAATAATAATAACATTTTTAAAGAAACATGTATTTTTCTATTTTTAAAAAAAAAACAAGATTTATTAAACTTACATTTTTTTATTTAAAACACAAAAAATAAATAAATAAATAAGAATAAAAATAAATTTAAAAAAATAATAATAATAATAAATAATTTTTTTTAAACAAATTGTTCTTTTTTTTCTTTAATTAAAACATTTTTTTTAAATAATTATTAAAAAATTTTAAATTTTTTTTAAACAAGTTTTTTTATTCAAAACAATTTTTTTTTAAGGTTTTTTTTTTTATTTATTAAAAGAAAAAAAAAAAAAACCGCCCTCCCAGCCCAAATCGCCCCTCCGACCTCCCGTGGTGGTGCGGCCCCGAGCGGAGGTCCTACCTACAAGCCTCTGCCCGGGGCCGTGCCACCACGGGCGGCCGGGAGGGCGAAATTATAAAAAAAAAAAAAAAAAAAAAAAAAAAAGGAAGAAGAAGAAGAATGAAAGAAAGAAAAGAAAACGTTGTTTAAATAAAATAAAATAAAATTAATTAATTAATTAATAATTATTTTAAAAAAACACACGCACACACACAAAATGGTTTTAAAATTTTTCAATATATATTAAAAAAAAATACAATTTGTTTAAAAAAAATAATTTTTTTTTTGTATTTTAAATAAAAATGTAAGTTTAATAAATTTTGTTTTTTATTTTTTAAATAGAAAAATACATGTTTCTTTAAAAATTAAAAAAAAAAAATTAAGACATATATTTTTATTTTTTTTGTTAGTTTTTCTTTTTTAATTTTCTTATTTTGGCTCACTTAATTTTATATATATTTTTTTTTAAATTATGTTTTTTTTTCCAAATTCTTTTATGGTTTATGAGATAATTTTTTTTATTAACATTTTTTTTGGTCCTTTTTTTTATATATTTTTATGTGTTTCTTGAAGTAATCAACATTTAAAAAAATAAAAATAAAACAACTTGAAAATTCGTTAAGTAATCATAATTTAAAAAAAAAATGGACATAATAAATTTTAAAATGTGAAAAATAAGTCCTCTAAAAAAAAGGTATGTTGTATAACACGTTGCATCAACACGTTTCAAAATCAGCATAAAAATCACTAATATTTAAAAACAAATATTTATATTTGATACATAAGAATATTTAAATTGTTAAAAATATGCTCCAAAAAATTTGTATTCTACATCACCACTTTTCAAAATCGGGTCACGTTTTTCCTACCTCTACGAAACGAGTAATCGTATCGATTATTTAAAGTGCCAAAAACTATGTTCTAAATAAAATATGCGTGTTCTGCATCGCCCCTTTTCAAAATCGGGTCAATTTTTTGCTATCTCTACGAAATGGGCAACAGTATCAGTTCCCGTTTCAAAGTTTACATTGTTTTGGGTTGGGCTGGGAGTTGCGGTCTTAAGCTGGACTAGGGATTTTGTTGTAATGTATATGGTGCTGGCAGTGTGGGTTGAGGGAGAGGAATGGTTCCAACTGGCTGATTCATCGGTCTTTGCCAGTTTGACTGCCAGGCTTGACTCTGCGAAGTGGGAGGGGACCATTGTGTTGGATATGCATTGTTTTGCCAATATGGTGGAGAGTAGGGAAAATTTGGCCAATTAGTTTGGCTTGTTTGATTTGGCCATGGTGATGAAGGAAATGGTTGTTGTGACCAGTTTGGAAAGGGTGGCTGATTTTTCCACATTGTATTATATTGCTGAGCATGATATTGCGGAGGTTGGAAAGAAGAAGATGGATCAGAGGGCATACCTGGTTGTCGTGGCTGCCATTGACGGCACTGATTGAGTAGGTACACTGGTTCTGATTCTTCTTCTGCTTCTTTGTACACTGCTTTCAAACCTGGAAGTGAGGGGCAGTTCTCTGTGGAGTGATCTTTTGTACAAATAGCGCAGACTTGAACTGCATCCAGTGGGCACTCTTTATGGTTGTGTTTCTTTTTGCATCTAGGGCAGAATATTGCCAGGTTTTGCTCTGCTTCTGCTTGTTTCTGTTTAGCTTGCATAATATCGAGCTGTATTGTCAGAGTCCCCAATATATCAGTTTTGAAATTCTCCAGTAAATTCCCGATTTTTGCGCGGGTTACTCCTCCACTATAGATCTTGTTGTCCCTTGTGAGCATGTCACATTCCGCTGGTTTTAGCCTTGTACTGCCTCGTGAACTCCTGATGCACAAATCAATAATGTCAGCAAAATTTCCTTGATAGATGTCACATTTTCCCATAATATTTAATGTTTCAACCCATTGTCTCTTCATCCCTTTAATAAATGTTGTTTTTAACACATTGTCGGGTAAGGGTAATGATGCATAAAGAGATATCTGAAGATTATATTGAAAACGTTCAACATACTCTTCTAGTGCCTCATTAGGTCTAGCCACCATCTGAAATATTTCATCCTTTAATTCTCTAGACCTACAATAATCCTGATACTTCTTTATAAAAGCACCTTTCATCTGATCCCAGTCATTTATAACACCTCCACCTAACCCCATAAACCATCGTAAAGTTACTCCTTTTAATGTGGAGGGAAATAATTTTAGCTTTTGGGGATTGGTGGTATAGTCATACCCTCGGCACAATACATCGAATTCAAACAAAAATGCATCTGGATCTTCTGATGTTAGGCCATGGAATGTAGGAATATGTTGGAGAGGAATGGCCTTCATAGGTGCATTAACTGCAGTATCCACAATGGGATATTGCAGTGTGGAGGTTTGAGGTGTTTGCTGGTTCTGGGCCATTTGGTCAAATATGTGCCAATATCCTTCTAGGATTTCTAGGGGGGTATTCCTAGGCTAGCTAGAAGGAGCAAGAATGGCCTTGACGACACTTCCTTTGTCTGGGATGATGAGATTTCCTTGCTAAACTAATATCTGGGGGGATCTTAGCTTTTCAGGTTCTTCAGCTTTGTTCTAGATGATTTTGACAACACTTCCCTTATCTGGGTTGTTTAGTGGCTGAACTATTCCAAGAGGAGATCTTGGTTCTTCGATTTCCCCTGTTTCTCCTCCTCCTTCGTAGAGATTACTAAGGTTCCCTTCTTGTAACAATTTTGGGCTAGAATTCTCAATTTCTTGAAAATCTTGCTCCTCTGTTTGGCTATGCACCTCAGCAAAGGCTACAGATGGTGATTCTGTGGCCCGAAGGGAACTAGTAGGTTGTCTAGAAGCAACTTTTCTAGGGCCTACTGATGGCTGAGATTATGATTTTTTAAGGATATCGTCTATAAAGGTCAATTGGCCAAGGGTCACCGGTCCCTTAGCTTTATCAGGTTTGGGTAGTGGTTTTGGATTCTTTTCAGGCTTTTTCTGCTTAGTCATGCACATGAATCAAATACTTATTTCTACCCAAAATAATCAACAAATCTGCAGGAAAGCGAGCGGGGGTGCAGGGCTGTTACATGCTCCATATACAGGTTCTTACCTTCCATTTTTAAAACCCAAATCTCTCCTACCAGGACTCACACTACTCTCTCTTCGAAAGAAACAAATGGCTGCACTCTCCCTAGCAACGGCGCCAAAATGTTGCATGATAAAAAGATGTCTTTTAACCCCTATTTATCCTACATTAATTATCAATCCAGGCACGATTTTTTATCTCAAGAGTGTACTCAGTCTGAGGTGGTCACTTGTTCAAGAGTAATGTTTGTAGTATAGTGCTTACAAAAGTAAATGAATGCTGGAAACAAAATCTAATTGTAATGGCAAGAAACTTAAATGCTCTGTAACTAAATCATTCACTCAAGAAACTACAACAATCATCAGTCAAGGATGCAGTAATGATAACTCTTTCCCCTGTAAATTGATGTAAATGAAAATCAATCACAGACAAGATCTCCAATCTGAGAACTTAGACAATAGTAGTCAATGTTCATTACAGTTGTAGGTCTTTCTATCCACACTAAAGAAAATACTGGAAATAACAATTCGATTAGCAGAAAAGGAACAGCAACTAAATCTATGAAAAAGGTCGAACAACGAAGCTTAATCTACAGAACTGAATTGAGCAGCAATCTTAACCGAAATGATTTGAACAACAATCTTGAACTTAATAATGGAACAACAAACCTAATTAAGTGTAACCACACAGCAACTATAGAGTAATTGAATCAGTAATCTTATTCTAGCATAATGGACATTAACTACAGGTATAAAGGAATGGAAATTGCAACTGTAATTGAACGACAGTTAAATGAACAACAATCACAATTGTAAGTGAACCGTAGTTAAATGAACAACAATCACAACTGTAAATGAACAGCAGAATCCGAATTAGACAGTGCAATATTGTTTCAGAATGAACAGCATGACATTTTAAGTTGTGAATAATAATCTTGCTATCCAATTACGATTTCGATATAACAGAGCAATTCAGTGAAATGTTCAGAAACAGAAGATTACTGAATAAAGTGAATTAAGGAAATGCAAAGGAAATCAAACCACACACTACTGTAATTACAAAATAATGATACAAGAAGCAAGTGGATCTGCTAGGGCTGGGCCCTTAGCCACCAGGGAAGCACTGTTGCGTTTACTCTAGGATCAGATAATGGAACAGCAACTGAGTTATATATTAATCAAAAATGGCAGAGTTACAACTATCGCTCTTCAAAGAGAGTCGATGATCAAAGTTAAGTTTACAACAGTAAGTTCTACAAATTGACAATAATATCTGCCCCGTTAGGCTACTAGCGTTGTCCCTTTTTATAATGGCCAGGCAGAAGTATCGAGAATACAGATAAGTCTTTGAAGCAGCGATCCTGAGGGATCAAAGGATCCTGAGGGATTCGCTATATCTTTGATCTCCATTTTATCATTTTGTCCTCTTGGGCTGATGCCGCGTTTTCTCTTCTTTTTCCTGGAACATGCGCTCTGATCTTGATCTCCTCGTCTAGATACGACCTCCTGTCAAAGGGACAATAGTTGCTTCTGCTTTGTCTTTTCCTCCTGAATAGTGATTTTATATTTCCTTCATTTTCTGTATAGAAACATACAATAATTAGTTACTTTGTATCAAGCACAAATCTCCTTAATTCTATCATAATTCTTTAACATATTATCATCTTAGAATGTAAAGGAGTTATGATTCAAAGGAAAAGGTAAAGAAATAAATGGTAAATACATACATTTTCCAACGCTCAACACCAACTAATGATATAAGCCGTTAACAAACGTGAGAGGAAACACCAATAATTATAATGACCCTCAAGGTACTGCAGTACATTTCGCATGGTGTGAATAAATGATTTGATGTCGAACACCAAATGAAGTCTTTTGGTCGAAGGCCATTAATGTCAACCTATCACTGGAAGCGAGAAACTTGCCATTGATGTATGCAAGCCTCAAGGTACTGAATGGGTGTTTCTAAGTCAACTTCTTGGATGATGTGCTGATGTCAACAAGAAGCGACTCGTTGCAGGAGGGCCTCGATGTATCCCACATCAACAATACAAAATGAGGTAAATGATTTTTGGAGATGAAACATCGACTGACAACATAAGGTTTAGAAATGGCAGGTATGAAAATGAAGGTTCACTGTATTGTAAAGGATGAAGTTTTGAACTAAATGACTTCTCTTGAGCATATCGGCGACATTGAAGTGAATTGGTAGCATTGACCCAAAACAAAGTGATGGATGGTATGATAGACCAACGGTGTGATAACCATCAAGCTGAATGACCCAACCCACATAGTCATGGTGATGAGGTGAAAGTGTCATATTCAAGAGCGACCTGCTACCATAAAGTTTTCTCGGCTTTTTCCCATTTTCCCCAGTCATTTCTGACCAACACCTCTTTATTTTTATCAATCTTGAGGAGGATAACATATGCTTGTTGTATAATTTTACCCTTTGGGTGAATCCATTACTATTCGATGTTATAATTAGTTACTTTATATCAAGCACAAATCTCCTTAATTCTATCATAATTCTTTAACATAATATCATCTTAGAATGTAAAGGAGTTATGATTCAAAGGAAAAGGTAAAGAAATAAATGGTAAATACATACATTTTCCAACGCTCAACACCAACCAATGATGTAAGCCGTTAACAAATGTGAGAGGAATCACCAATAATGATAATGACCCTCAAGGTACTGCAGTACATTTCGCATGGTGTGAATAAATGATTTGATGTCGAACACCAAACGAAGTCTTTTGGTCGAAGGCCATTAATGTCAACCTATCGCCGGAAGCGAGAAACTTGCCATTGATGTATGCAAGCCTCAAGGTACTGAAGGGGTGTTTCTAAGTCAAATTATTGGATGATGTGCTGATGTCAACAAGAAGCGACTCGTTGCAGGAGGGCCTCGATGTATCCCACATCAACAATACGAAACAAGGTAAATGATTTTTGGAGATGAAACATCGACTGAAAAATAAGGTTCAGAAATGGTAGGCATGAAAATGAAGGTTCACTGTATTGTAAAGGATGAAGTTTTGAACTAAATGACTTCTCTTGAACATATCGGTGACATTGAAGTGAATTGGTAGCATTGACCCAAAACAAAGTGATGGATGGTATGATAGACCAACAGTGTGATAACCATCAAGCTGAATGACCCAACCCACATAGTCATGGTGATGAGGTGAAAGTGTCATGTTCAAGAGCGACCTGCTACCATAAAGTTTTCTCGGCTTTTTCCCATTTTCCCCAGTCATTTCTGACCAATACCTCTTTATTTTTATCAATCTTGAGGAGGATAACATATGATTGTTGTATAATTTTACCCTTTGGGTGAATCCATTGCTATTCGATGTTATAACATGTCTAGCGAAGGTGAAACTCGGTCTTGTCTAGATAGACAAGTTTGTCGCTATTTAATGTTTTTATCGAGTTTAACAACAAAGATAACTCGGTCCTTTTCACATTTAGAGAGTCTGAAAAGGGACTAAAAGGAAACTCCAAAAGTTCTTTTTCATAAATTTGTCTCTCAAGTCCGAAAAAGCATAAAACAATACAAGAGAGAACCTATTGATCATATTTGACCAACGAGTACCTTTTCGTAATTAATCTATCGCAGCTCGAAGAAGGGGTAAAACTATACTGAGTAGATATTGATTCTAATCCATTAACGAGCTAGAAACGACAAACGCTTGACAATCTTTTCATGTTTAGAGAACTATGCTTAGATTCAGTTTCATGTTTACCCAAGCTTGAAATGAAAAACTATGCTTGGATTCAATTTCATGTTTACACAAGATCGAAACAAAAAACTATGCTTGAATTCAGTTTCATTTTTACACAAGCTTGAAACAAAAAATTATGCTTGAGATTGGTTTTCATGCCCCTAGCATGATGAAAGGGAGAGTCTCTTGTAACCAAATGAAATTCGCTGCAGTGAAGTAGGACGATTATCCAACACTTCTTTGGCTTTGTCCAGATAAGGACAAAGGTGAATTGGGTGATTCCCTTCACATAATATACAAAGAAACTTAACTTTACCACTAGGTGCATTCCCCCCAAGCTTCATTACATTCACCTAAGTAGACTACTCGTGGCTATCAGGTGGATGGAATGAAGGTTCATTTACGAGATCAAGTGAAAGACTCGACTGGGATTTTACGAGATCTAGTCAAAGACTCGACTTGTAACTTTGCTCCACGGGACCTTGTTTCATTTTTTAATGAGCTTGACACAAGACAAGGAACTATGCTCAAATTCCTTATTTCATTTTTTAATGAGCTTGACACAAGACAAGGAACTATGCTCAGATTCCTTGTTTCATTTTTTAATGAGCTTGACACAAGACAAGGAACTATGCTCATGGGCCTGTTTCATTTTTAACAAGGTTGACACAGTAAAAGAACTATCCTCATATTCCTTGTTTCATTTTCTAATGAGGTCGACACAAGACAAGGAACTATCCTTGAATTTAATCACAACTCATAAGAGGTCATGAAGGAGAGATCTGGTTCCAATGCCCCCAGTACATGATGTACAACATCACTGAATTGATCGTCATTTGATGTAGGTATGGAATAGGTTTCCACATAATTAACCCGTGGCGAGGATGATACCATTGGTACAAAAGGATCATCCAGGAAATATGGTTGACTAGGAGCCATATTTGGACCGGGAAATGAAAGCTGGTCAACGGTGACAATTCTGCCTTCATGCGGGAAACAAATCACTCGAAAGAGTGTTGAAACAATAGCTCCCATGCCATAAACATAGTCGTGCCCACGAAGTAAATTGTAATCTAAAGGGCCTAGGACTACCATCATGTTTAGATAAATGGTTTTTCCTTCCAAAGTAATGGGTAATTGAGGGAGGATCCCTAATGGTTTGTTGGTTCCTCAGTTAAAGGCCAACAAATTCTGGGTTACAGGCACAAGTAGCGACGAACCGAGCGCTTGCCAAGCAGTTGAGGAAATGATACTCACTGATGCACCTTCATCTATAATAGTTCCAGATACAATCATATTACAAACCTATACTATGATCTGGAAAGGCACATAAGAAGGAAGACGGAATCTTGCTAGTCGATTCCAATCAAAGGAAGTGACTAGACTACTTGGAGGGGGTACCATAGAAATGGGAGAATTAACCCCTTGAGTTACATGAACGGGAGGATTTTCCACCTATCTTGATGGAATAGGAGGATTTCCCCCAAGCTCATTTGAATCTGAAGAAATGAAAAGAACCTGAGTGTTATCATTTTCACCCTCTTCAGGAAAGGTACGATCTACTGAAGGTGAAATCAGGTCAACTGCTACCTCGACTTATTGATTTGGGTCAGGTATGGACTCAGAGGATTCACTTTCAGAGAGAGTGGGTTTGACTTATGGTTGATTTGAGTAAGTCAATTAATCAATTAGTGAAGGATTAAGGGATAGTTTCCTATAACCAGATGGAAGTCGCTGCGGTGAAGCAAAACGGTTATCCAACACTCTTTTGGCTTCATCCAAATAAGGACAAAGGTGAGTGGGATGATTCCCTTCACATAACTTACATGGAAACTTAACTTCACCCTTCTTTCCATGAACTTTACTATCACTAGTTGATGGTGTATCACCAACATGATCTCGAGAAGTTGATGACACAGGATGATGTGAAAGAGAAGACCATTCTTCTAGGATCTTAGGAATATCAGGACAATTTCGAAGAAGATGGTCTCCCACACAAAGTTTGCATGGATATCAAACTTTGTGAGGCTTGATGGACAATTTCTTATCAGATGTTGCATTTAAAGCAATGGTTGCTTGGTTTCCCATGTGCTGAACTTGCTTCTTCTTCTTCTTCTTCCCTTTCTTCTTCTTCTTAGCCACCTGGTTACTAGTACCAATACTTTCACCAAGTGAAGAGGAAGAAGGGGAGAAAGAAACAACCGAGGAAGAAGGCAAAGGGTCAACTTTAGGATCAACTGAAGGTTGATTTTGTCCAGTTGGAGGTGTACTCGATTGCGGATAAACCACGACATTTTGAACCAAGGAGGTTGAAAACAACCATACTGGAAAGCCAATGGTAAATCTCGAAAGAGAAGATGTAGCCATATATGGAACACAAATATTTCCAAATGGAGGAAAAAGACTAGGATTCCCATCAAAAGGAATTCCTTGATTGGTGGACTCTGGATTTGTCGCCATATGTTTCAACCTAAGATCAACTAAGGATCGAGCGTGCAGGATGTTATCCGCGGTCAATTAATTTTTACGACACTGGAACACAACTTTTCTTTTTCATTTTTAAAGAGTCGAGAAAAATAAAAATATGACTCTAGTCACTTTCGATGTTTAATGAGCCTGAAAGGACAAGTGCTCAGATGATCCTTTTACTTTTAAAGAGTCTAAAAGGAACGAAAGTGACTGTTATGGAGATTCTAGACAAGAGGGTTTACCAAACTAATCACAAAACTGCAATATACACCTTGGTGATAAATGAAAGAGAAATTACCAGGGACTTTACGTACGGCAATCAATCTTCTTGAATGTTGTGTTCGGTGCGTTGGGATTGGTAAGGCGGTAGACTCGGCTTCCTAGGGATAAAGGATTTCAACCTATTAGGGTCTCCCACCATATACTCGATCGTACAGGGAGCACAAGTCAGTACTAGCACTTATCAAATCAGAGAGGAGGAATCACCCAACCTCAGTGAAAACGACAGCCACTAGGTTTAAAGACGTCGGAACATGTCTCTAGCCTAGACCTCTAGATGTTTTTCGTGAAGTTGCAATGCGTTATTAAATTAATTGATGTAAATTTTAGGTTGATCTTGCTTAAAATTTGCCTTTGAAGGTTCACCAAGAGATGTTTTCTGAAATTCCTAAGAATGCAACTAGAATGAGAAGCACTCTTTCCATTTAATTTCAACAATGAAAATCGTTGCTATGAGGGATAAAGCATACATGTACTTTTTGAACAAACAACAAAGAGCACAAACTAATGCAATTCCCTAAACCATTCCTTTCAAGCATTCACAAACTTTAATATGCACAATGCATGTTTTTCTTTTCAGTTTCTCTTAATGTGAATGATGTAATAAGAAAAACTAATGCATAAACGATTCAGAACTCTTTTCATAAAAAATGACGATTTGTGACAATTTCTTTTAAAGGGAAAGGAAGACTGTATGACACTTTCGATTTTAAAGAAATGAAGATTTTCGACACTTTAAATCAAAATACAAATCGAATTCACACATCAATCAATCGATCTTTTATGAATGAAGACTTTACGACAATTCAGTTTTCGAAGGAAAAGACCACTTTACGACATTTTCTTTCGACAAAGATCAATCGACCAAAAACTAACTTTGACTATAGACTAATAATGACAAAGAAAACATTAAAGAAACATTAATCAATCCAATCAAAGTAGGGTTGGCTGGCTAAGGAGATGAAAAGACTATTTTCAGAGATAAGACATCATTGATTTTCAGCAAGCAAGCAATCAGAAGAATTTTGGAAAAAACTCAATCCAAAGGTGGGAAATCAACCTAAGGTTGATTAGCACAGGTCACAGAGGGGCTAACTGCGCTGCAGTGCACTGGCTCTCACTAAAGACTGTGCTGATTTCAATGATTTCAAAACTGATCAGTGCAGGTCAAAGAGGGCCAATCTGCATTGATCAGCGCAGGCCAAAGAGGGAAAAACTGTGCTGATTAAAATATTCCTTTGTTAATCAGCGCAGGTCAAAGAAGGCCTAAGTGCGATGCAGCACACTGTCTCTAAGGCTAGCCTACACTGATTCCTGTGTAGCCACTCAAGAGTCATCTAACCTCAAATTTTGACCAAAATTCAATGCAAAAGGATGAATTACAACAAGTAAAGTATTTCAAGGTGTCTAAAGAGGTGGATAAGCTACTAAAAGTGTTAAAACACTCCCCAGTATGGTTGCCATTTTGTTTTGGGAAAATTTAGTGTTTCTTCAAACGCCTAACCCTCTAGACCTAGTAGCTAGTCTAGAAACAATAGATAAAGTAATTCGTTGCTTTTCCTATAGTTAACAGAGAAGAATAAAGGTACCAACCTATAACTTTCACTCGACCTCTCTCTCCTTTGACCGATTTTGCCACTCCTTTCCATACTTAACTTGCTTGGAAAGTACCTGCACACAAGCCAAGATAGAAACCCATCAAAGCATACAATAATGATATGTTAACTAAACATATCATAGAATCCAAAATACAATATACATCATATAAACACATGAATGGAAAAAGCTTAGAACTCTTTATTGATAAAAGGAAAGATTACAACCCATGAAGATTCATGCTCGATTCAGTGTCTTCCTTTCAGTTTCAAACCCTTCTCTCCTCATGAAGCAACAATTCGACATCATTACAATATTCTTACTAATCTCATTCAAATAACATTTCCTTAGCTCAAGAAATTCCAACCTAGACCAGCCTTTGAATGCATGTTCAATTTATAGCTGAGTGGAGGAAGGGATAATGGATTAAGTTTCATTCATCGTCTTCCTAATCCAAAAGCGAGCTCAATCCATCTGGAAACTTCCAGAAGCATCCATTGGATGAGGAATCCAATGGATTCATTTCAAAAATTAGATGAATCTTGCTCAGCGCAAGTGAAACAAAGTCCAATTGCGCTACAGTGCACCCAGACAATGCAATTCCTGCAATGTAAGTTTTAATAATGTCATCTTCTGTTTGATTCTTAAATTCAAGAGAATCTGCTACAGTTAGTGGTGATCAAATATTTTAAGTTAAATATGTTACATGTTGTTTCCTAGTTTTTATTATAGTTAGGCTTGGCTGAGCTGGAGGATATAAAGTTAGGTTCTTCACATTGCTTCCTCTTGCTATAGTCATACTGCCTGTTCGATAGCTTATGTAAGCATCAAAGGTCGCTAGCCAAGGTCTTCCTAGTATTAGAGGATGTCCATCTAACCAGTTTCTAGGATTAATAATCAAGAAATATATTGGGTATTCCCAAGAATCTACAGACACCATTACATCCTGTAATGTCCCTTCTAGTTTGACAATTGATCGGTCAGCAAGTTCCAGCAAGGTCCTAGTTGGATCTAAGGCTGTGATGCCAAGTATTTGATAGGTTGTTGTTGTGAGAATATTAATGGCTACTCCTAGATCGACTAATGCATTGTGGAAGGAACATCCATTTATTTGTACTGTGACTATAGGGTTTCCTGGGTCGTCATATTTCACCGGTGTTTTTCTGCCTGATAATAAATCAGACAAAGTTCTGACTACATGGACAGTTGGTGTTGCTTTTATTCTCCTCGTAGGCTTTTTGGTACACAATTCCTTAATGGTTTTTCCATAGATTGGAATGTCCTGAATAGCTTGGAGAAGGGGTATTTTTACACAAAGATTTTTTAATTCTCCCAGGAGATCAAAATCGGGATATTCGATTGGGCAAGGTATAATCAATCTTTCTAGGAATGGTGGAGAAGAGGTAATGGTTTGATCGTGGCTTTTCTGTTTAACTGTATTCTTCGTTTGAGGTGTTTGTTCTACAGGTAGTGGTTCTTCTATTTGTATATTTTTATCCTCCTCTGACTCAATTATCCATCCAGACCTCAATTTGAGTTCATTACACTCTCTCAACTTAGTTTCTGGATCCATCCCTTCAATAATTTGTACCGACTGGACTGGTCTATTGTTGGGATTCGGTTGGGCTGGGTTGGGATTTGTGGTCGTAAGTTGGATTGAAGATTCTATTGTAACGTGTAAGGTGCTGGTAGCGTAGGTTGAGGCAGGGGGATTGTTCCTGTTGGCTGGTTTGTAGTTCTTTGCCAGTTTAACTGCCAGTTTTGGTTTTGTGAAGCGAAGGGTGGCCATTGAGATGGATATCGGTTGTTCTGCCAGAATGGTGGAAAGTAAGAGGAATTTGGCCAACTATTGTTTGGACTTGATTGATTGGACCAAGGTGGCATAGAAAATGCTTGTGGCGACCAATTAGGAAAAGGTGGTTGGTTCTACCATGTAGCCCCTATGTATTGCTGAGAATTATATTGTGAGGGTTGAAAGAATGAAGATGGGTCGGTAGGCATACCTGTTTTTCATGCTTGCCATTGGCGAGGCAGATTTAACAGGTATACTAGTTTCGTTTCTTCCTCTGCCTCTTTGAAGACCGCTTTTAACCCTGGGAGCAATGGGAAATCTTTTGTGGCATGTTCTTTGGTGCATATGGCATAGGTCTATACCTTATCCAGTGGACATTCTTTATGACTATGTTTCTTCCTGCATCGAGGGCAAAAAATCGCCAGGTTCTGTTCTGCTTCGGCGTGCTTCTGCTTGGCTTGCATGATGTCTAATTATGTTGTCAAACTTCCCAGGATATCTGTTTTGAAATCTTCTAGCAGGTTGCCGATTTTAGTACGAGTAATGCTTCCGCCAGATATTTTGTTGTCCCTGGTGATCATATCACGTTCAACTGGTTTTAGTCTTGTACTACCCCTCGAGCACCTAATACACAAATTAATAATGTTAGCATATTCTTCTTGATAGATATCACCTTTACCCATAATATTTAATGTCTCTATCCATTGGTCTTTCATCCCTTTAATCAGTGTGGTTTTTAGCACATTATCAGGCAAAGGCAGATTTGCATAGGGAGACCTTTGGAGGTTATATTGGAAACGCTCCACATACTCTTCCAAAGTTTCACTAGGTCTTGCTACCATTTGGAATATCTCATCTTTTAGTTCCCTAGATCTGCAATAATCCTGATATTTTTTAAGGAAAGCAGTTTTCATTTGGTCCCAATCATTTATGGTGCCCCCACCTAGTCCCATAAACCAATGCAGGGCTGCTCCCTTTAACGTGGAGGGAAATAGCTTTAGTTTCTGGGGATCAGTGGTGTAATCATAACCCCGACATAGGACATCAAATTCAAACAGAAACACATCCGGATCTTCTGACGTGAGTCCATGAAAGGTGGGAATATTTTGTAGAGGGATAGCTTTCATGGGTGCGTTGACAGTTGTGTCAACAATAGGATACTATAATGTAGAGGTCTAGGGTGCTTGTGGATTGTTGGCCATTTGATCAAATATGCCAGTACCCTTCCAGGATTTCTGAAGCTAGAGAGTTATCCCTCGATTTTCTAGAAGAAGTAGGAATGATCCTAAAAACATGCCCTTGATCTGGGACACTAGGTGTCTTTTGTTCAATTACTACCTGAGGGGATCTCGGTTCCTCTGTTTCCCCTGTTTCTCCTCCTCCTTTGTGAATATTGCAAGAATTCCCTTCTTATGAGGGAATTGTTCATGAATTTTCAATGTCTTGAAAACTCTGCTCAGTCCCTTCAGTTTTACTGTGGACCTCAGCGTAGGCTACAGATGGTGAGCATGTGGCCTGAAGGGAGACAGTAGGTTGTCTGGAACCAACAGTTCAGGGACCTACTGATGGCTGAGATTCAGATTTTCTTAAGATGTCGTCGATAAAAATTGATCTTCCAAGCGTCACCGGTCCCTTAGATTTTTCAGGTTTGGGATGTGGAATTATATTGTTTTCTGGTATTTTCTTCTTAGTAATTCATGCAAAAATTCAAATGTTTATTTCTACCTTAAGTTCCTAGCAATTCTGCTGGAAAGCGGGTAGGGGAGCAGGCATTTTAATTGCTCCATACGCAGGTTCTTACCTTCTATTTTTAATACCCAATTCTCTCTCAATAGACAAACATTAAACACCTAATTCACTTTTCTGTAATTGTGTTGAAAAGCGAGCGGAGGAGCAAGCACTTTACTTGCTCGTTACGTAGGTTCTTACCTTTTGTTTTCAATACCCAATTCTTTCCCAACAGCGATTATTAGGTATACATCACTCTTTGTAAGATGGCAACACTCTCCCCGGCAACGGCCCCAAAATGTTGGCTAATAACAGGTGTCTTCTAAAACTCCTAATTACCCCACATTAATCATCAACCCGGGCAAGTCCTTTTATTCCAAGAGTGTGCACAATATGTGCATGCAATGAATCCAAAGAGTAATGTTTCTTAAAAGGAAGTATATACCTTTGATACAAGAGTAAACGGCTATGTCTAATAAACTCAAATTGCAATCATTAAAGGAAATATGACATCTAAGATTCAGGACTCAAATCTCTACCGAAATCATAATCAAATCTCACATAAACACTTCAAGTAACAATGGCATCAGCCGAGAGCACAGTAGCAAAAACTCATCTCTTCTTAGTTGATTCAATCTAAATCATACTCAATCTCTATAAAGCAATCCAAATGGAAATTATATCAATCTAAGAGTTTGATAGCAATAACCAAATGCTTACAGTTGATTAAATCAATAAGAATCACTATCTAAATAATTGAATCTGGAATAAGTGTAAATCGAATCAAATGACAGTCCCGTAAAACATGTAAAGGAAATACACTACTTCATCACAGGAAAGCGGTAATTAGCGAATAAGATTAACTCACGGAAAACAAGAAAATTATCAAACCAATCAAACTTGCAAGAATCGAAAATATATAACACAAGGGAGCAGTTTAATCCACCAAAGGCTGGGCCCTTAGCCACCAGCGAACACTGCTGAGCTACTTTAGAGAATACGAATGAACAGCAACTTTAGTTATATATTAATCATGGAACTTAAAGAGCATTACAGTATGGTCGTGTTCTTCAACAGCACGAGTCTGTAAATTAAAATTAAAATTTGAAATAACATAGATTGATCGCCCTTTCTTCCTACAATCGTTTTCTTTTATAATCAGAAAGGGGTAAAAGATAAATGCGATCCCTCAGGATCTCCCGATCCTAAGGGATTCGTAATTGATTGCTAACTTCAGACACCTTTCCTTTTACGCATTGATCCTCCTGATTTGCCCTCAGCCCTATCCGCAACTGACGCGTTCCATCCTTCGTTTTTTGGTTTATGATGTTCCATCGTTAGGGAACAACAACTGTTCCTTTCGTCGTTTTTCTGCATAAAGAAGAGTAAAAGTCAGTTACTATGGCTAAATCTTAACTGCGAGTAGTTCATCCGTTTCTTATCATAATCAATCAATATATTAGCGCATTAAGATATGAAAAATATAAGAAACGAGGAAAAAGGTGATGAAATTAATAGTAAATACATACCCATTTCGTAACTCAATAGTGTTCTCCACCATACCCATTTTTTCTCTGAAATAGACGAACTTAGCTATCCTTAGATATTTCGTGAGTATATATGCAACCTGCTCCTCTGTGGGAACATACTATAGTTGGACTCCTCCGTGTTGTACACAATCTCTGATGAAATGATATTGAATATTTATGTGTTTTGATCTATCATGAAACATTGGATTCTCAGGGATATTTAAGCAACTCTAATTATCGCAGTAGACACTGGTTGCCTCCAACTGTTGCCTAAACAATCTTACTAATATCTTCCAAATCCATATAGATTCACATATAGTTATGCTTACTTTCATATACTTTACTTTTGCAGATCTCTGTGCTACTGACTTATGCTTCTTGCTACACTAGGAAAGCATCCCTAATCTAACATTGAAGCAGTACCCAGAGGTACTTTTCCTGTCCACTAAACTATATGCCCAATATACATATGTGAATCCACACAGTCTTGCATCATCCCCTCGGTTATATCTCAACCCGTACTCGACTTTTCAATGCACATACCTCAAAATATGCCTCATTGTTGTCCAATGTACCCTCTTCGACTCTACCATAAATTGACTGAGGGTATTGATTGTGAAGCAAATGTTTGGCCTAGTGTTGACCAGATACATTAGAGACTTGAAAAGCTATCTATACAAGGTGGGATCGATATCCTTGTCTTTTGATGCTTCTATCTTTTTCTAGTTGGTGATCATGGGTGTAGACATGGGTCTATTATCCTGCATTTTGAACCTCTTCAGAGTATCTATAGCATATATTCCTTGACCAAGGAAGATATCTCTGTCCTTTTGCCACACTTATAATCCTATGAAATAGTGCATCAACCCCAAATCCTTCATATCAAACTCTTCTACCAAGTTCCTCTTGAAATCTTCTATGAGCCCTAATGATCTTGTCAAGAAGAGATCATCCACATGCAATACTAGGACGATTGGCTCACCCTCTACCATCAAATAGCAAAGGTTGGGATATGTGTCACTCTTAACAAATCCCATCTATTTCAAGTAGTTGTCAATTCGACCATACCATGCCCTGGGATCTTGTTTGAGATTGTATAAATCTTTCTTCAATATGCACACATGAGTGTGTCTCTCATGAGTCTCAAAGCCCACTGGTTTTTCAATGTAAACCTCTTCCTCTATCACCCCATTCAAGAATGTTGTCTTGACATCCATATGGTGAATTTTCCATCCCATCTAAGCTACTAGGGATATAACTAGCCAAATAGAGGTGTATATGGAAACTAGGGAAAAAGTCTCCTCATAATCTATCCCTTATTTCTGTGCATACCCCTTTGCCATGAACCTAGCCTTGTACTTCTCTACACTACCATATACAACATATTTGATTTTGTAGATCCATCGAGAACCTACAACTGACTTGTCCTCAAGTGTCGGCACCACTTCCCAAACATCATTCAACATGATAGAGTTATAATCTTCTACCATGGCATCTACCCACATCTGATGTTGTGGGGCTTCTTGAAAGCTGGAAGGTTCTACAACCTAAGCTACCAATGCTTGATATTTGTCAGGTTTCCTTCGTTGTATTTTTTTCATCGTAGGAGCTCCAACAAACTCCTCTACATCTCTTAATGTCTGAAAAACCTCTCTATTGGCTCAACCACTAGTAGTAGGAGGTTCTACCGACTCCTCCTAATCCTTCCCATGTTGCTCTATCTCCTGAGATCTCACTATATTCCCTACTCCTGATGAAGTATTAGTACTGGTTACCGTATTGGATCCTTGTGACTATCCCACTAGATACCCCTATGGTTTCCCCTGTTGTTGGAGCAATGGAGCTTCAGTTGGTTGATCCTGATCACTTGTAGGCATCTCGTGAGATCTCTTCAAATCTCTATCTTCCATGAAATTTACGTCTCGTCTTACGACAACCTTCCTATTGCTAGCAATGTAGATCTTATATGCCTTGGATGTCTCGCTACACCCAATGAGAAGCCCATTCTTTGTAGTCTGATCCAATTTGGTTCGCTTATCATATGGCATGTGGTAATAAGAAACGCTACCAAAGATCTTGAAGTGACTAACTATAGAAAATCTCTACAAATTCAACTCTGATACCATGTAGGAATTCTGATGGTAGGTTAACCCGATAATGCAATATAAATCAAAGCAGAATACTATAACCTACTTCTACTATCAATTTGTGGAAGCTTAAAGATCGAGCTGAACAATATAACCAGAAGAAGAAGAATCAATGGCACAATACACATGAAAATACTTTGGGGAAATCCTTAGCTAAAAACCCCACTCTATTTTATTATCATACATGGTGGAAATACATAGGAATTATACAAAGCCTTAGCTCTCACAGCTAGCCAGCTCTCAGTACAATCCTCACAGATGCTCACAAGCAATCTTGGCTTCTCTCCAGCCTTCCTCTCTACCCTCCAAGCTCCTATTTCCTTGTTTTGTTCCTTGTGGATGATTATCCTTTTACCAAGAGGATGATCTCTTGTTACCAAGTGGAACGCTTCCTCCAAAACTACGCAGTCCTCAAGGATTAAATCCTTGACTACATGCATGAGTTTTCTCCATGAAAAAACACATACAGCTGATAGTACATTTCCCTTGACTTTAATCTCAACTGGGTCTTTCTCGGAATAGACATGCATGACTTTCTGATGAGGGAATCTTCAGCTAACTGGAGTAGCACTAGTTGAGTGCATGCATGCATCAACTGATTGTTAACTCACCATTAGTTCCTCAAATAGTTTGGAACTAAATTTAACTGGACTTAACTCATTAAGCTGAGTTAACTAATTACAAATCAAATATAAATCAATATTATCTCCTTAATTTATGGGATAACTCTTGCATGACTTCAGAAATACTTCTAACTTGAATTTCTCCAACTAATTAATTTAAAATAAATTAATTAATTATTTCCAAGTAGCTGTTAAGACTAAATTCGATTTTAATTCACAATTTAATTCAAGGAAAAAATCAATTGGAATATTCTTGTTGCCATATTTCAACACTCCCTCTCAACAAGGGAATATCTGCCACCCTGATTCTGTCTCTATGGAACTCGAATTTACACTTTGACAATGCCTTTGTCAAAATGTTAGCATCTTGCTCCTCTATCGAAATATACTGCAGCAATATGATCCTCTCGACCTGTGAAAAGCCACGGGCAACAAATCTTGCCTTATGCTTCTCCACACTACC
This sequence comes from Pinus tabuliformis, assembly GCA_031772625.1. Taxonomy (NCBI): domain Eukaryota; kingdom Viridiplantae; phylum Streptophyta; class Pinopsida; order Pinales; family Pinaceae; genus Pinus; species Pinus tabuliformis. Next base: position 1,478,249,135 of record CM062818.1, read on the forward strand.
ATCAGCAGCTTGCTTTACCTTGTAAATCCAACAGGAACTCACAACTCACTTGTTCTCCGGTCTCAGAACCACGTCCCAAACATTGTTATGAACTATGGAGTCATACTCATCCACCATAGCATCAACCCAAATCGGTTGTTGCACTAGTTCCCCAAAGGAAGATGGCTCGATCTCAACACAATCCCCGGCAAGGGCCATGTATCTAGTGTACCACTCAGGTGACCTCCTCTTTCTGCGCTAAGAAGATGGTGCTCCCACATTCTCTCTTGCATCCTCCAACAATCTATCAGCTTCTCTTGTGCACTTCCCTCCATCTCTTGAAGACTCTGCTTGAGTGGATGCATCCACTTTTGGAACCTCTGCATGCAGCTGCTCTGCATCAGTCTAAGGCTCCTCCTCCTTAGGAAACAACAGTTCCTCCACAGCCTATATTTGGCGCTCCCTCTCAAGGGAAACTCGCATGGCCTTCTGCTCATCAAACTTGAGATCTCTGCGAACCATTGTCCTCTGACTGGTAGGAAAGTACACCCGATAGTTGAGAGGTGTATCAGTGTACACCACAAATATCCCCAACTCTGCTGTCGGCCCAAGCTTCTTCCATGCATCCTTTGTCACATGGAAATATTGATCTAGATTTGAACAGGAACGCAACAAATTACAGAGATAACCATAAACACAGAGATGCAGCGGAAATAATACTTCATTAATTAATGTAAAATACTGAAATATGCTTACAAACAAAAATGGACATAAACCAGTTAGGGTGATGGTAGCTTATCTCTGAGAAGAGATGTGGTGGCTACATGCCTCTGACTTGCCTTACAATGAGGCTCAAGGGCCTTTTTATTATTGAACAATAAGAGCAAACCCTAAACAACCAAAACCCTAACCCGAGGAGATGTAACACCAAGAGTTTATGGGCCCCGTTGGGGTGAGTTGGACAGCCAATTTCCCGAGTTTGTGACTTGGTCATATTATCTCCATTTGATGCGCATGATAACCCATTGGAAAGATTTATCCGAGTACTATGACGGAAAAGACGATTTTAAACATAAAATTGTTGGTGGTAGATTTCCATAAAAAACATCGTTTAGGGCGTCAAAACGGCTCCGGAAGTTTAGGACTAGAAAAACTGCTAAAAATAGTAAACTGTGCTACAATCAAGGAAACTGAAAAACTGAAAGAAGCAATGGTGGGGGTCTAAGTGGAATTTGCAGGTGGCCACCAATATCCACCTGGATCATTCCTCCCCCCTTAGGAAGCAATGGTCCCCATTGCGTTGAGTTCCTCCATGAGATGAGGAAACTTTTACTGAACGTGGTCCCTAGTGAGCCACTTGCCCTAGTGAAGGAGTTGGCCTGCTTTGACAACTCGATACAGTTGGATATTCTGCTAGAGAGTGTGCTTGATCTGTGTGTCCATGATCCGATCAATTGCAGCTTGTTCCATGCAATCTGGATTTAACTCTGTGGGTGTGAGTTGTTCTTCAATTTCGGATGTGTCTAATAATGGTGGAAAGTATGGCCGAAGGTAGTCCACATTGAACACTAGGTGCAGGCCAAGGAATGGGGGAATTTTGAGCTCAAATGCATTGTCTCCCTTAGCCTTAGTAATGGTGTAAGTACCATATCGGAGTGGTCTGAGTTTCTGATAGGCTCTGGTAAGGCGTTCCTTTTGCAAATGCAACCAAACTTTTTTGCCCACCTGAAACTTGTGTGGCACCCGATGTTGATCATGTCGCTGCTTGTACTTGGCATTTGATTTCTCCAGAATGTCCTAGAACTGTTAGCGAATATGTTGGATGTGCTCAATGAAGTTGTTTTCATTATCTATTTCGAACTGGAAATGAGCCGAATCTGCGTGAGTAGCTGCAAATGGCATGGCCACATCAATGGGACATAGTGGCTGGAATCCCAAGCCCACCTAAAAAGGGTTGTGGCTAGTCGAGCTATGGAAAGCTTGGTTGTAGTTGTGTTGAACATAGGGGAGGCTCTTATCCCATGTGCGTGGATGCTTTGAGTTCTACATGCGTAGAATGTGTACAATCATCCTGTTGACAACCTCTGTCAGGCCATCAGTTTGAGGATGGAAGGTGGTGGACTTAGTGAGTTTGGTGTCCAGCATCGACCAGAGAGTGGACCAAAATGTACTGAGGAACCTGTTGTCCCGATGTGAGATGATAGACTATGGGATCCCAAAGTGTACCCACACTCGTTCAAAGAAGAGTTTAGTAGTGCCTTCTGCTATGATATTCTTCTTGCAAGCCACCATAATGGCCATCTCCGAGAACCTGTCGACGACCACAAAAACACAGTTGTTTCCATGCTTAGTGGAAGGAAGGCCTGATATGTAATCCATGGAGATGGATTCCCAAGGTCGACTAGGGGTAGGCGGCGGGGTATAGAGGCCTTGCTTCTTGATGGTTGGTTTGGCAATGGCACAGGCAGTGCATGATCTGATGTACTTCCCAACATCCTATCGAAGATTCGGCCAACAGAAATACTTCTACAGTACTGCCACCGTTTTCTCAACCCTGAAATGCCCAGTAGCACAACTGTAGTGTGCTTCCCAAATCATCTTGGAATGCTCGCTTGAAGGAACACAAAGGTAACCACGTGGCATAACAGGCCATCCTGGAGGTGAAAATCTAGAACATGTTGACCCTCCAAGAGTGTCTGGTATGTGTGGCCAAATTCTGGGTCGCTCTTGTAGAGAAGTCGCCAATCAGAAGTCTCATGCCCACAAGAGTTGATCATGGTTGTTAATGACATGATCGGTGGTCGACTGAGGGAATCTGCAACATTATTGGTGTTGCCCTTCTTATACTTGATATTCAAATGGAATTGTTGCATGTATGTGGACCACTTCTGAGGGCGATCATTCTGCAATTTCCCTTGGGTCTGTATGAACTGCAGGGGTCGGTGGTCTGTGTGGATGACCATTTCCTTCCCCAAAATGTAATGCTTCCATTGTCGGCGGGCCTGCACAATGGAATACATCTCTTTGTCATAAGTGGGATACTTTCGGACTATGTCCGAAAGTGTCTCACTATGATATGCCACTGGATGCCCGTGTTGAGTAAGGACTGCCCCAATAGCATAGTCAGAGGCATCTGTCTCGACCACAAATGGTTGTTGCAAGTCTGGTAATGCAAGCACTGGTGCTGAGCAGAGGTGATATTTCAACAATGTGAATGCCTTCTGTTGAGATTGAGACCAAAAGAATTTTTCTTTCACTCCTCCCTTGGTGACCTGACTCAAGCGCCAATTGATATGAGAAAATCCCAACACAAAACTGCGGTAGAAGTTGGCATGACCTAGAAAGCTGCGAAGCTCTGTCAGAGTGGTTGGAAATGGCCAATCCCGAATGACTTGGATCTTGTTTGGATCCACATGCACCCCATGTTCATCAATAATGTATCCTAGATATTGAACTTGGGTCATGCCAAAAGTGAATTTCTCCAAATTGGCACATAACTTGTGTTGTCGCAGTGTTTGGAGAACCTGTTGGATGTGGTGGAGGTGCTCTTCCCAACTCTGGCTGAAGATCAGGCTGTCATCCAAGTCTACCACTACAAATGAGATGGTGAATGGCTGCAAGATTTCATCCATTAGCCTCTTGAAGGTTGCAGGAGCATTCGTCAATCCGAAAGGCATAACCAACCATTCGAAAAGGCCCTCCTTGGCTTTGAAGGCAGTCTTCCACACATCAGAGGGTTCGATTGGTACCTGGTGATATCCTGACTTCAAATCAATCTTGCTGAAATATTTTCCCCCCTTCAGTTGGTCCAGGAGGTCATCAATCTGTGGGATTGGGTAACTATTACAAACAGTGATCTGTTCAGCACCTGATAGTCAATACAGAGTCTCCAAGTCCCATCCTTCTTCTGTACCAACACGATCAGGCTCCCATAGGGCGATGAACTCGAACAGATGTGACCTTTTTGAAACAGCTCCTAAATCTACCTCTTGATTTCATCGTTCTCCAAAAAGGAGCATCGATAGTTTGGTCCATTGGGCAGCAGTGCACCTGGGGTTAGATCGATGGAGGCTTGACCTGACAGTGAAGAGGAACCCCTGCGGGGGAGGTGAAGATGTCCTCGTACTCCTCCACGACTTTGTCCATCTGTAGTTGTCGTGCGGAGGGGCCGTGTCTAAAGGTCGTGGCCACCATATTCTTCTTTCCTTGAGGGCGTATCATCAGGAGAAAAAAATTTCCTAGTTTTGGAAATGAGCTTACTGCATTGTTTTACAGTAACCAAAGAGATGGCGGTAGGCGGTGCTACCTTCGGTGTCTTGTACAACTTATTTCCCGCAATAACAATAACAACATGGGGCCTTGATTCATACACATCATGTTGCTTCCACAAGTATGGTTTTCCTAATAATACATCACAAACTTCAAGGGGAGCAATGTCACACAATACCTCATCTATGAAGGGCTTGATGTTGTATGGAAGATGACACTGTTGGTTCATGCGAAGATCCCATCCTTGGTGAAGCCACTCGATGGTGTGCAGTTGTGGATGTGTTGTGGTCGGTAAGCCCAGCCGCTTCACGACCTCTACTAAAATGAGGTTCTTTTGGCTCGCACTATCGACAATGAACTATAGAGGAGAACCCTTTACCCACATCTAGGAGTGGAAGAGACGATCCTCCTCCTCTAAATCTTTGGGTTCCTCCTTCTGGATCTTCGTGGTGGCAACAGTGGTGTTGGGTTCCACATTGATAATCTACTTCCCTTTGCCATTCCCCTTGTTGGGTTCTGACTCAGAGTCGGAACATGCATCTGATTCTGAAACCTTTAGCTCGGCCACCAGTGACTACTTGGCCTGACACTCACTTGTGTTGTGAGTGGATCTCTTATGGAACTCACACCACTTTCCTGTGTCCTTTTTTGACTTCAAGGTGTTTTTCTTTGCTTGCATCTTTGACGGGTTGTCTTAGTCCGCCCCGCCTTGGCTTTGTCCTTTGTTCTGCGGTTTGGGGGCACCTTTCCCTTGCTTCAGATTCACAGATCCAAAGTCTCGCTTCTTCTATTTAAACTTTTGCTCAACCTTGATGGCATATCGGTATGCCATGCCAAGCGAGGAGATGTTCAGGAATTCTATTTCTTCCTGGATGTACTTGTGTAGGCAGCTGCAGTATTTGAGTACCAAATGCTACTCTGAATCCTTGATACCCAACTTTGTGCGAAGGGTATGGAAAATATTGGTAAACTTTGGCACGTCTTGGTCCCTTCCCTGCCGCAGCGTGGTCCACTTTATGAATTCATCCTCATAGCTTCCGACATGGTAGTACTACTCCTTGATGGCATCCCAGAATGAATTCCAAGTGGGTGCAGCTGAAAATAGTGAGCATGTACTTTCATCCTTCTACTCGCAGTAGGTTTCCCACCAATCCTTGACGTGGGGGGCTTCTTTGAGAAGAGAGAAAATAATCTTTTCCCGACTGGAAAAATCATGAACAAAAAAATAACCCTCTAGCATATTTAACCATTTATTGACGACGTCTGCGTCTATCTAAACCTCGAATATGGGGATTTCAAAATTAACTTGTACCTTAAACGGTGTGGCGTTTCCAGAGTAGCTGTTGGAAGCCGATGCATCACCCATGGGTAGTCGTTGAAGGATCTGGGAAAAGTTGTCCATCATTGCGTTCCTTTGTCACTCGAGGGCTTCTTTGAGCAAGATTTTGATAGGATATCCTACCCCCTCGTCTTTCTTTTCATCCACCATGGGAGGCCATTGGGATTTTTGAGGCTGGTCTTGCAAAGGTTCGACCAATTCAAGCCCTAACACCTTATATCCTGACCTAGTTGGGGACATGCAAATAAAAACAAAGAAAATGCAGATCGCTCTGATACCACTGATCCGGATTTAAACAGGAATGCAAAAAATTACAGAGATAACCATAAACACAGAGATGCAGTGGAAATAATACTTCATTAATTCATGTAAAATATTGAAATATGCTTAAAAACAAAAATGGACATAAACCAGCTAGGGCGATTGTAGCTTATCTCTAAGAAGAGATGTGGCAGTTACATGCCTCTAAACTGCCTTACAATGAGGCTCAAGGGCCTTTTTATTATTGAACAATAAGAGAAAACCCTAAACAACCAAAACCCTAACCCGAGGAGATGTAACACCAAGAGTTTATGGGCCCCGTTGGGGTGAGTTGGACAGCCGACTTCACAGGGTCGTGACTTGGTCATATTATCTCCGTTTGACGCCCATGATAACCCATTGGAAAGATCTCTGTGATTACTACGACGGAAAAGACGATTTTAGACAAAAAATCGCTTGCGGTAGATTTCCAAAAAAAAGTCGTTTAGGACCTCAAAATGGCTCCGTAAATTTAAGACCCGAAAAACTACTAAAAATAGTAAATTGTGCTACAATGAAAACTGAAAAACTGAAAGAAGCAATGGTGCGGGTCCAAGTGAAATTGGCGAGTGGCCACCAATATCCACCTGGATCAGATATACCGATGAGCCAAATATCCTGAAGTGACCCACATCTGGTCTCTTACCGGAGAAAGCTTCCTCTGGTGTCTTCATCCCAAGTATGCGATGCGGGCTTCTATTCTGCAAATAGACCACTATGTTGCATGCCTCAGCCCAAAAGTGAAGTGGTAGGCCTTGGTCATGCAGCATTGCCCATGCTGCCCCTACAATAGTTTTGTTCTTCCTCTCGGCCACCCCATTCTGTTGTGGGTTATGAGGTGTCGTCAACTCTCGTTTAATTCCTTCCACTGCACAAAAGTCCTTAAAATCTTGAGAGACATATTCTCCACCATTGTTGCTTCTCAAGGCCTTGATCTTATTCCCTGAATCTTTCTCGACCAAAGCTTTGAACTCACAAAACTTTGTGAAAGTTTGGTCCTTCTTCTGCATGAAATAAATCCAGCATTTTTGAGAATAGTCATCAATGAAAATCACATAATACCTTTTCTTTGTTATGGATGTCGTTGAGAATGGCCCACACAAATCAGTATGAACTCGTTCTAAGATAGCCTACGCTCGACTGTCTCAATCATGAAAGGAAGACATGGTGTACTTTCCCAAGGTACAACCTTTTCATGTGTCAACTTGCTCAAGTTTACCTTTAGGAAGTCTTGCAGATATCTGCTACATTATCTTCAAAGACCCATGATGCAAATGGCCCAACCGCCTGTGCCACAACTCACCAGTGTCTTGCCTTTGCACCAATTCTACATTCGTACTCAATGTTGCACAATCATCTACCTCTAGTTTATAGAGATTCTTCACCCAAATCCCTATCCTCTTGGTCTGACCCGTGTCTATGTGTCTTAGGAATGCCTTTCCTTTACTGAAGACAACATCGTAGCCTTTTCCCTCCAACATCGCGACTGATACCAAGTTCTTCTTCAGTCCAGGCACATACATCACATCTGTCAAGGTGAAAGGAGCTTCATGCTCCCTCTGAAAAGCAACTGTGCCTACTCCTGAAACACTATACCTTCCGTCATTACCCATATCTATGCGCATCTTGAGGTCTTTCTCCTCCAAGGCACTGAATAAATTTTTCTCACCGGTCATGTGGAATGAGGGTCCACTGTCAAGATACCAGACATAACCCATCATCAATGACACCATGCATGCGATGAGGGTAAAGTCCATTTCGAACTGAGAGGCTAATGCCTCACCTTCCGATCCTTCCGAGGATCCCTTCTTGGACTTCTTCGATGTGCAATTAGTCACATAATGTCCCATCTTGTGACAATTAAAGCATCTTACTTTAGACATGTCACCCTTCTTCCCTCCATGAGAAGAATTCAATTTGAAATGGGAAGCCTTCCCCTTCCCTTTCCTTGCCTTACTTGTTAAGGCCAGATTTTCTTCATCATCATTCTTGGATGAATAACCATCTCATGTGCTCCTCTTGATCTCATCCTGCATAAGATCTGACCATAGTCGTTCCCAATCTGGCAGTTTCTCCCTTCCATTCACAGAGTCCTGGTAGCTATTCCAACTCTTTGGAAGGCCAAGGAGAGCGAGGCTCACCATATCATCATCGACAGTAGTTATTCCCACACTGCCAAACTAATCTCTGCAGGTGGTGAGCTTGTTCAGATATGTGGAAATAGTATCGCCCTTCTCCATCTTGATTCTTCAAAGCTTATCCTTGAGTGCCAATTTCCTCTGGTCACTACTATTCTGGTAGAGGTCCTTCAATTTCTTCCACATTGAAAATGGAGTATCCTTCCCATGGAGACTCGAGACGATATAGTCTTGAACTCCCTCAAGGATGGTCCGTCTCGCCTTTACCACACACTTCTTCCACTCAGCCAACTCTTGTGCATTGGTTGAAGCTGGCTTTGGGATTTCTTGATCAATGAATTCCTTCAAGCCATTGTCTTCTAATACAACCTCAATTCTCTCTTTCCATGATATGTAATTCGAGCTACCTTCCAAGGCATACTCGAGTCTCAAGCAATAGAACACCATTGACCAACCTTGAAGTATGATATGAATTCGATTTTCACCTGCAACCCTGAACTTCAAACTTCGAATTCTCTTCTCAGTATACTATTCACAGCTCTGATACCATGTGGAAAATCTCTACAAATCCACCTCTGATACCATGTAGAAAATTTTATGGTAGGTTAACCCGATAATGCAATATAAGTCAAAGCAGAATACTATAACCTACTTCTACTATCAATTTGTGGAAGCTTAAAGATCGAGCTGAACAATATAACCAGAAGAAGAAGAATCAATGGCACAATACACATGAAAATACTTTGGGGAAAGCCTCAGCTAAAAACCCCACTCTATTGTATTATCATACATGGTGGAAATACATAGGAACTATAAAAAGCCTTAGCTCTCACAGCTAGCCAGCTCTCAATACAATCCTCACAAATGCTCACAGGAAATCTTGCCTTCTCTCCAGCCTTCCTCTCTGCCCTCCAAGCTTCTATTTCCTTGTGCTTTTCCTTGTGGATTATTATCCTTTTACCAAGTGGATGATCTCTTGTTACCAAGTGGAACACTTCCTCCAAAACTGCGTAATCCTCAAGGATTGAATCCTTGACTGCATGCATGAGTTTTCTCCATGAGAAAACACATGCAACTGATAGTACATTGTCCTTGACTTTAATCTCAACTAGGTATTTCTTAGAATAGACATGCATGAGTTTCTGATGAGGGAATCTTCAGTTAACTAGATTAGCACTAGTTGAGTGCATGCATGCATCAACTGATTGTTAACTTAGATTAGCACTAGTTGAGTGCATGCATGCATCAACTGATTGTTAACTCACCATTAGTTCCTCAAACAGTTTGGAACTAAATTAACTGGACTTAACTCAGTAAACTGAGTTAACTGATTACAACTCAAATATAACTCAATATTATCTCCTTAATTTAAGGGATAACTCTTGCACAACTTTAGAAAGACTTCTAACTTGAATTTTTCCAACTAATTAATTTAAAATAAATTAACTAATTATTTCCAAGTAGCTGTTAAGACTAAATTCAATTTTAATTAACAATTTAATTCAAGGACAAATTAAATTGGAATATTCTTGTTGCCATATCTCAACACTAACTTCTGGCTTCTTCCCTGTGAAGATCCCTTCTGGTGTTTTCTTCCCCAATGCTCTATGAGCAGTTCAGGTTTGAATGTATACCATCGTGTTACATTCCTCTTCCCATAGAAACCTGGGCATATCTTAGTCATATAACATTTCTTTTGCAGCCCCAACTATGGTTATGCTTTTTCGCTTCTCTACCCCATTCTGTTGTGTATTATATGAAGTTTTCCATTCTCTTTTTATGCCTTCCTTCACACAAAAAACTATGAAGTCTTTATCAATATACTCTCCACCATTATCTGAGCAAAGAATCTTGATCTTCTTCCATGTCACATTCTCCATGAGGAACTTAAACTCGTTAAAACGATAAAAGACCTCATCTTTGGTCTTCAAGAAGTAGATCTCGGTTTTCCTGGAATGGTCATCAATAAAGGTGACGAAGTATTCAGCACCACTGAGAATTGTAGTGGAAAACAGGCCAAAACTATTTGAATATATAAGTCCTAAGACGCCATCTTCTATGTTGTCACTTCTTGGGAATGCTTCCTTATCATACTTCCCAAGTACACATCCTTTGCACACATCATCGTGTTCTCTGCCAAAAATTGGAACCCCTATTATTATTTCCTTGAGCATCTTGAGTGCTCCATGGTTTAGATGTCCCATTCTCCTATTCCATAACTCATTCATCTCCTTCCCATTGCTACTGTCATTACCTATTAGTGCCATTGGAGAGTCTAGATGCAACCTGTACAATTTGTTGCTTTGCACTCTAATCTATCTTACCTTCTTGCAGCTAGAGTGTTTGACAAACACTTTCCTCCCTACAAAGTGGATATCCTATCCATGATCCTATAACTGGGATACTTAAATCAGGTTCATACCCAATCCTGGCACATGCAATACATTTGTAGCATTGGTGCTTGCTCTTGAATCCCTCTAAAAATCAATGGTACCTCTCCCTACTAGAGTACACTTCGCTTTTTTTCCCATAGTAATCTAGAAGTCCATCTGCTCCTCCTTGTAGCTAAATAAATATTCTCTAACCCTTGTCATGTGAACTAATGCTTCACTATCTATATACCAGACGCCCTATGAAGTTGATCTTGGCAAGCAAGAAAATTCATCCCCCAACCTAGAAGACAAGTGTGAAGCCTCCTGAATTTTAATTTTGTCCGTGGTCATATGAAGGAAATTTTGTGTGTTATTCCTCTTCCACCTAATGTTGATTCTGCAACTACAAACTGTTGAAAAATCCTCTGCATCCAACCATAAATTTGCTTGAAAATATGAGTTGTTGTTGCTCCCTCTAACTGTTGGAATCACAATCCCAGGCAAATCGAATTTTTCTACCTATCCTGCACTATAAATTTGAACTTCGGCCCTAACAATTTGGCCTACCTATCAATTAATTTTGCAGCCTCTAGGAATTTTGATCTGCTACTCCTTCTGAGCAGCGAAATTTTCTCCTCCCCTTCTAAGCTTCCCGCTTGATCACTTATGCTTTGATACCATGTGAAAATTTCATCTATTGCAACAACTAGAAATTATTCTTCTAATTGTAAATTTAATTATGAAGTTTAATTTCTACAAAAAAAAACAAATGAAATCACAACTGCAATTTTCACCATAAAAATACTGCGGAAAAATAGCAAACTAGAAACTGAGAGATTTTAGCACACATATAAAATTTTGACACTGTTATTTTTGGACAATCGTCCCCGAAAAAACCCAATGCGGGAAAATCGGTGCAACATATGAGGGTTTTATTATTATTATGCAACAGCAATTCTGAGTACAATAAAATGACACCAAACTGGTGTTTCTATCTAAACGAAATACTATCCAAAATATCTAAGGGAATTTGCCCTCCTTCCCAAGAAATCTTAGCTAAGTCTGGGGTCAGAAATTGACCCCCGGAATGATTTGTGTTAACCTTTGCACTGGCTCTGCACAATCCCTTGTACGCTCAGCCTGGAACTCCCTCTGAAGCATACGTCCTACCTGTCTCTGTAAATGGAAGTCTCTTTCCATGCCTTCTGGAAATCTTCCCGGCCTCTGGGACTTGAAACAACCTACTCCAAAACTAAATCAAATTGCTTTTCTTGAGGCACTGCGCAGCCCATGCGTAGCCTCTTGGAGAATAATTATGACCTCCTATTATGACTCCTCCAGAATTAGAAACTCCTCCAGAAAATCACTATGTTTACCCTCTACCACCTGCTACTCAATCACTAGCTCGATCTCACTACTGAATCATCTACCACTAGGAAATTGAATTGCCTAGATCACTGAATATCTACAACTAATGTATTCTCCATCTACCCATCAACTTCTTATAATCTTTTGTTGGAGCAACAACAAAAAATATTAAAACATAATTGATGATCCAAATTAGTTCCCTATCAATCCTTGTGAGTTTTTAGATGATTCTACCCTTATCTCAATTAATTTTGATTAATTAACCATATTCCCTAAGTTTAGACTTAGGAAATATTTAACAATCGGCTAATAATCTAATTGAGAGACTTCTAGGTGGAATTTCCAGAAACAATTTCTGGTTTTTGGAGATCTCGTGTATTCTAGCCTTTCCACCAAATTCTGTGTCTAGAACACATCTGATGCTACAAAAACTAACATCATTTTCCGTGGTCAACTATCGAACACTACAATCAACAAGCGAAAACTTCGGTCAACTAAAAAACCAACCTTTAGGTTCTAGTTGCAAGGAAGATGTGTCATGCATGTGGTTCAAAGGATTCAGTTGAAATTTCTCCATGAAATTCCTACGACTGTATTCATAAAATTTCCATGACATGCCTACGATTGAGACCTAAAACCCTAAAAATAGAGATGCGAGCTTCAAACCCTGCAATTTCGAACATGTGCCAACCAATCTCTGTGAACTTGCCTCAGACTTGTGCTAGCCAAAACCAAAGAGGAGAATAGAACAATTCTCCATGTTATTGTTCAAATGAGGTTCACTTGAATTGTATTTATAACCTTCAAGGGTGTCCAATTTTCTTTAGGGCCGACCTAATCAAATATGCAAATGTTGGCTTTAATGCAAAAATAGACTTTCCCTTATCCAAATTGAGCACTTCAATAGTCAAAATTGGTCCTCCCGAAAAGAGGAATCTAGTCCCATGGTTGGAATCTATCACTGAGTTTCCAAATTAACATCACGTAGTAGTTGCGCTATTATGTGGAATATTTCCTTTAGTTTATCCATTTCATGGTAAAATTCCTCTTGATTCAACCTTCCTCTTATGCCATTTTCCTTGGCATATTTTTCTCCTCTGTTGTAGCCAGAACTTGAACCTTTATAATGACCAACAATTTTCACTTATTGTCCTTTCTTCATTAGCTTCTCCATTCTCATTGTGAGCTACAACCTAGCCCTATAACAAGCCTCACCTCACTTGTTACCTGAACACCTTACCTCACCCTAATTATTGTTATTCCTCTAGTTCCCTCCACTAGAACCTTTTGAGCACTCCTTGCTCCTCTCTAGTTGTTGCACCCTACTCACTTCTTGAGAAATCCCCTGGTTCTCTCATCCTTGGTGACTTCCTCTATCCCCTTCTTCTTTCCAACCATAGCTAGAATTTTTTAGATGTAGCCTCTCTGTTGCAACGATTCCTTTATGCCATAGTCTTTGAGAAAAATTCTAGTTCTCATTAGGGGAATATTGAGGACTAAAATGGGCCTCCTAAGGAAGTTACAAAATAATAAAATAAGATTAGATTACATCATCAAATTTTAGAGGGAAAAAAACTATTTTTTCAACTCGTATTGTCAATGTATCTCCCTATAGGTTTACTAAAATTTCAAGCGGCAACACTCGCTGGATAAAGAATTTGATTCATCATCTAAGGACTACCCATGCTCCATAATTTCGATGGACCCTGCTACACGAAAAATGAAAAATACATGAAAAATGTGATTGCAATAACGTTTTTCATGTATTTCACATTTTTCATGTAGAAGGGTCCATCGAAAGTATGAACATGGGTACTCGGACGAGGAACTAAATTTTGCATCCAACGAGTACTCTCGCTCGAAATTTGAGTAAAACCTTAGGGAGATAAGTTGAAAATGAGAGTTGAAAAAGTAGTTTTATTATTTTATTATTTTTTAATCTTTTTACTTTTTTACTCCAAAAATGGTGAATCATCCCCCATGGTTGACATCATCATCTTGAATCCTATTAGTTCTTATAAAGTTTATTTTGGTTGTATATTTTCTTAGGAGGCCCATTTTAGACCTCAAAATTCCCCTAATCCTTCTCCTCAGAGTTACCACCACTTTTCCTACTGGGAGAGATATTATGCAATGAGCTCTTCCTTTTCTCTCTAAGAGCTCCACGTTCTCATTTGACTCCATCACAACTTCTCTAGCTATGATAATTGTTGCCTAAAATTATTAACTTTTTCACTAAATTAGAATAAAACTTAAAGACCATATTTACCTTCCGTAACTCCCTAGCATTGGAGTCTTTTCTTGTGCTCAAGTGTACTATGCTCCCAAATATTTTTTGTTATGTTATGGGAATCCTTCTTCAACCTTTGAGTCTCCTTTCCTCTTTTAGTATAATCTCTTCAGTTTTCTTACTAACTAGAATCTATGCCCAAAGGTCTCTTTCACTAGATTCTCTATTGTCATCCCTGGTTTTTTGAACACTCACTGGATACAACATTTTTGCAACACAAACATTTTCCAGTTTATCCCAAGAGAATGTTAGTGTTGCTCTGATACCACTTGATGCAACCCTAGTTGGTTTCCCTCGTTCATCTCTCCTATACTTTGTTTTGTTTTTATCTGGTCCAAAAAATTGTTCTCCTACACTTCACAATAGTGCTATGATCCTACACTCATCTTACTAATTGGTCTTGCAAGCCTAGCTCTATCTACTTTCAACATTATATCTATTTTCCTCCCCTGTGGATGACTGGCCTCAATCTCACTAGCATGGATCGTTTCTTAGATAACTATGAGCTCCCGCTTTCAAGAAAATCGTCATGATTCCCTCTTGTTCAACCCTTTTACCTATTTGGGCCTAAACTACTGCTTGTTACAGAAAACTATTACAAATTCATAAAATAGTCAACCCCTTTTTAATTCTTTTGTAACCGCCCCTCCCACATTTACCCACTTTCAACAGCCTGCCAGGGTAAACATGAGATGAGAGCTACTATGACATGACCCAACCTCCTAGATCCCATTAAGGAAGTGGGGTCGACAAATGATGACAAACTGACAACTCAACACCTCCTACAGGATCCACAAGTCACTCAAGTGCTAAACAACCACCCCAGGTGGCCAAACCCTGACTTAGAATTCTATTTATTTGCCCTGGAACATCAACCACTGTCACAACAAGGTCTCCATGTGGTTGGGAGCCACCAACCACATGCACAAGGATACATCCATGTGGTTGCAACACAAATTTTCTAGTTCAAAGGGTGTGGTCCTAGATTCTAAGCCTAAATTCCAAGTCAACCTCCATACCGCTACCCAAAACTCAGTGAGACTTTCCAAAATCAATAATGACATCAATACAAAGGCATTCATGCAAAACTTGATCAAGTATTTGACCTAACCAAGCCTAACCATGACAATCATTTTGTCAAACATATTGAGAATGTGTAATCTACAGGTCATGAATGCATATTTGAACATAAGGGTTTGCTACTTATCTGAGAATCATCAAGAAGGTCTAATTCCCTCTCATAATAACTAGAATATAATTTTTTATCTCGTGCATTAAATAACCATTCATCAACTTATCAAAACATCTCAATATTCATAGCTAGAACCTATTAAGAAACCATGCTTATAACAAACATATAACCAAAATAATAACCATCATAGAACTGCCATCAAAGCCACATAATAAAAAGGTACAAGTACTCATAAAATACAAGAGGAAAGAGCTCTTATTAACATATGAAAAATCCAACCAAGTCAGGGACTTCCACATATCACCTGACCATAAATTGAGCTAAACCAAATCTTTCTTTCAGCCAATCACCCTCGTGCGATATGCCAAGAATGAATGTGGGACTCGGGACATAAACAACCAGGGCTTCCCAAAGATTAAACCACCTCCACCATCAGGCCTTACCGCAATCTCTCCAAATCTGGTCAAGGGATCACTAGGCCCAAAACAAGAACACAAATAACCAAGGCTTCCCATAGATTAAACCACCTCCACCCTTAGGATTTACCGCAATTCTGCCAAAACCAACCAAGGGATTACTAGGCCCAAAATAAGCTTGGATGCCTCATAATTTATTCACCAATACCTTGAGGAATTTTCCCGTCTCCACCCTCAGGATTTGCCGCAATCTCGCCAAAACTAGTCAAGAAATTATTAGGCCCTTGGTAATTTCCATGATACCACCTCACCCAGCTCCAAAACCATCTGACAATCCAAAGTTCAACCAAGTAAAAGAACCCCATCACACCATGGCTATTCAGAAATGGAAAAGCAAGGCTAAAACCACTGTCACACTAGGAAAAATCCACGTGAACGATAGCAAGAGAACCAAATACACACATGCATGTACCATGCATTCATAACCTAGCGAGGAAATCACACATGCAACCTATTACCTGCAAATATTCTTGTTGAAGTTGCTTGATCCAACTTTTCCTTTGCTTACCTGTCCTTCCTTTTCTTGCTTTCTTTATTTCTCCTCTTGGTTCTCTTCTCTCTCTGAAACCAATTTCAAAGGAAAACTGACAAAAGGCTGTAAATTGATCCTCAAAAGCCTTTTTATCATTGAGGCCTTTATTTTCTTCAATTTCATCTAATTTTCCTTTAATTTTCCTCTAATGAAAAGTTGTGACCTTTCATCTCCAATTTCTCCTATTTTCCTTTATTTTCATAAATAATGTCAATTAATGCCTCTTTTCCTTTACATTTTTCCTTTCCAACACCTTTGCCAATTTCCTTAGCCATTATTACCAAATGAAATCTATCTAGGACATTTTACCCAATATTCATCTTGGAATATGTGTCCCATGACATTGGTCTTATTTTTCCTTTATTAACTTTATTACATGAACTTTTAACCTGGGGCTGTTACAACTTTTTATCTTTGTCTCGTGTTTATTCAAACATATCCAAATTAAATGAGACCATGTCTACCGCCACATGAATATTTTTTTGAACAAAGCGTGGTTGGGGGTCGATGAGTCAGGTAATCCTTATCTCTACTACACTGACTATGCTCGAGAGTCAAGGGGGTTGAATGCTTTGTAGTAGTCAGGGTCAAGGTTAAGGTTGAATATGCCCTACTAAGAAATTTTCAAATGGAACTTACTGAGGTCGAGTCCCAATTAATCCTACCTCTTTATTTTTGTCTGGACCCACACTTAGTAAGGTGTTGAAATTAGTCAAGGTGGTCAGTGTTCGTCTTCCTTTTGATATCTCAACCTTTATTGACCCTCCTCGACTGAATTCTTTTCAAACTCCACTGATTGAACCTTTCCTTGAACCTAATCTTTGATAAATTCTTCTCAATATCTATCTTGTTCTCAAATTTTATCTCTCCTGAGCTTCCAAAGGCTTCCTCCCAAGATTATGATTGTAGCTCAGTATGACCTTAGTTCCTCATTTCTTTGTGGAGTTCTCACTCCTAGGGCTAACTCACACTTACTTTATGCTACATAGTAGTCCTGTAATTGTGGATCCATGTGAATATTGGCAATCACCTCTCTCCTTGATATTAGTGTACAAGCCTTGGCCTGAACATATTGTCCATAGACTCTACTTCACTCTGGTCTCCACTATCCTTTCAATATATTAATTGACCTTAAAGTAGGATTATACAATTGTTGGACAATTATAACAGGGATTTGAACAAGTTTCAACCACATGGAAATACACAAACTACATTAACTTCCATTTCATTTAAAATTGAAAGAGAATATTTATAGGGTCATTTGCCTGAGTTTCCTTGACTCATGCCAACTTCATCACACCTATGTTTTTTCCTCAATGGCTCTTCTCTCTGTACATAATATTTACAACCAAAAAATATCCCAATAGAATATTCATATGGGACATCTATCCCAGAAATATAAAACTAACTCACATCCTAGCTAAACACTTGTTGCCTTTACATAGGCCCATTTGGAGAAATTACCAACTCATCAAAACAACCTAACAATGCAAATTTTGCTAGAATATGGACACAAGTAATTACAAAAAAAATACTAATTGTAATTTTATACATATTTACAAATTGTGGGAATTTCCTTTCCCTTTGAGAATTTACATGATCCCTTTCGGGTCTAGTCAAAATGAGTTGCCTCAAGATGGTTGTTGTTGCATCACTATCCAATGACCATTGTTGTCCCATCATGAAATATTGACAATCCTATTATATCCATTTGATTCCATCCGATTTGAAAGCCCCTTTACTCCCTCATTCTCAACCAATAACATTGTTGATGGAACATGATCTTTCCATAATTTGATGTGAATTCCATTTCCATCTTTCTCCCTAATTGGTCTAGAATGATAGGAGCCACTGTTGTGCAAATTTTCCAAATTTTTTATCCTTGCTTTGGCCATATTTCTCTCTCTGGTCTAGTAAGCCTACTTTTATGGAAGTATTTCCATACAAAGGCTTGCTTCCACCATTATTTAGAGTTCAAGAGGAGATACCAAGCATTTTTTTCTCCCAATGATAATTCATGAGTTGAGGGTATTTTATTGCTAATCAACCACAATTTTTGGGAAGACACATTGTGCTCTAGTTCACCAAATGAAACCTGTTTTCATAATTTCCCCCTTGCCAGAGTAACTTTTGAATAAGACCATCAATCTAATGGATTACTCCTTTTGAAAAGAGCAGACCTTATCCCATGTAAACAAGAAGAGATGACAGCATAGCTTTAATCAATACAACATTGCTTGTCGCATTTAACCATTGCACTCCCTAGGATTGGATTCTTTTCATTATTTTTTGCAAAAGCTCCTCCCAATATTCAACATTTGTAGCTCCCATTGATATTGGGATTCCTAAATATTTAAATGATTTCCAATCAATTGTAACAGGGAATCCTAATATCTTTGAGATCTTATTTTATGTTGCTTTTGAGCAATTCCATCCATATAATGGAGTTTTCTTTTTATTGACCAGTCCTTCAAACAAGTCAAGCTAGAGTTCATAATTCTTTTGAAGTGATTTATCATCATTTTAGACGCCTCACCCTCAAGAAGAAGGGTTTCATTTGAAAACTGTGAATGATTCACCCCTTTACATTATGAGCTATACTTAACCCAACAAGTTTGCCTGCTTGCCTTGATTTTTCCAAATTCCTACTCAATCTTTTAGCTATAATGATATAAAGCAAAGGGGACGAGGGAAAACCTTGCCTTAGACCCCTTGAAGTAACATAAAAGGGTGTAGAATGACCATTTATAAGTGACATGATCCATGGGGAGTCAATACAAGATTTAATTTTAATAATAAATTCATTTCAAAATCATAATTTCTCTAACATTGAACATTGAGTAAAGGCTTTGGCCGAAATTATCACATTAGGCAAAAGAAAGTGGGAGCTCTGAAAACGTGTGGAACTAGGGTTTGCAGCAGGATTCAGATTTGGGCACCATGGAAGGGCGAGAAGGGGGGAGCTCCACTCCCTTCTACAGTCAGGTTGTATCAAACCGCTTCAAGAAACACATGGGAGCAGAAACCAGGGGTACAGATAGAGGAAAACAAGATAACAGCAGAGCACAGAGGCAAGCAAAAACACAGGAGGAAGTCAGAAGAGAGAAGAACATAGGATGAGATGGTCAGAAAACAGAACCCAGCAGTAGGACAGGACCATGTAAACCTAAGGAATCCATCACATCTCGAGTGGTGTTAAGTGATCCAGCGCTACAGAAGCACAGGGAGCACATGGCAACTTATGCAGTGATATGTAAATTCATGGGGTTTTGGCCGACGGAGAAGGCACTTCACACTTGGATAAAGAACCATTGGAAACCTAAGGGAGAAATAGATCTGCACCTTGGACCCAAAGGTTTCTTCACAATTGTGTTTACGAACCTAGTGGATAGAGACAGGGTGTTTGAAGGAGGACCTTACTTCTATGCGGCTACAGGCCTCTACATGAGGCCATGGGTAATGAAATTTGTTCCAGAGTGAGAAACATTTACATCGGTGCCGGTGTGGGTAAGACTATATTCCCTACCTCTAGATTACTAGCAGCCAGAATCATTAAAAGCCATAGGTAATAAACTAGGGCATTTTTTTAAAATATCAAAAGCCACTCTGCGAGGAAAATATACCTCCTTTGCCAGAATATGTGTGGAAATGGACCTTTCGGGGGCTTTTCCGGATGAAATAATTCTAGAATTTTATGATGAAGAATGGGTACAAGCAGTGGACTATGAGCATGTACCCTTCAGATGTCGCAAATGCCATGAACACAGTCACCTCTTTAGAGACTGCCCTTTAAGTAAAATGGAGAGCAGTACCAAAGCAACCTCAGGAAAAGAGACCAAAAGCTTTACCAAGGTTGGGGGTAGAGGAAAAGGAGGGAGAAAAAACCAAAAAAAAAGGCTATGAGGAAAAACAGCCTAGTCATAATAGGTTTAAGATATTAGAAGAAGAAGAGGGGGATGAAGAAATGAATCAAGTAATGAAGGACAATCATGTAGAGAAGGAAAAGGATGAGAACAAGGAGGATAGGCCTAATAAAAGCCAGCAAAGGGAGGATCATCCAAGTACCATGGAACACGAGAGGGACCAAGAGATGACCCCAAGCGAAGTGGGGATAGAGGATCATGAACTACAGGACATACTGGAAAGTGAGCATCTCAATCTAGAAAAGTTCTTGGAGGAAGGAACAACCAAAGGAGTGGATTCGCTACCTCAAGATGAATTTAACAAAGTACAACATCTCTTCCTCTGGAGAATGCAGGCAAAGGGTGCAGGGATCAAAAGAAACTATGATAGTCAGGATAATGGAGGGGTTAAAACTATGGAGGCAACGGGGGGACAAGCTCCCAAGAACCCAGGAAGGAAAAGAGGAAGAAAAAAATAGAATGAGATCCTGGTTGAATGTGGAAAAGTCATGATCAACTCAGGTAAGATGAAAGACCTAACTAGTTACTCCTTTACAAATCTTTCTTAATGAAGCTTACAACATGGAATATTAGGGGTCTAGGAAGCAAAAGAAAATAAAAAAATCTCAGCAATAAAATGAAAGTAGAAAAACCAGATATGATATTTATCCAAGAAACAAAATGTTCAATAGAAAAAATAAGAGAAATTCACAGCAAATGGCTGATTAAATATGAATATCTAGAAGTTAAAGCGGATAAAACAATAGGAGGAATTCTCACACTTTGGAACCCTCAGAAACTAGGAATCCTAGATGCTAAAGCATCCAGGAACTATCTATCAGTGGTCATCCAACCTTTGGGGGACAAGGAAGTTTATTTGATCACAAATGTTTATGGTCCACAAAAGCCTGAAGATAAACTCAGGCTTCTTACCTCACTAGAGGAATTAAGAAACAGACATTTGGGTATCCCCTGGATTCTGGGAGGGGACTTTAACATGATCAGGTCCCTATCAAAAAAAAAAGGTGGAACTAGATCACTAGGCAGAGATTCCATAGCATTTCAGAATTTCATAAACAACATGAGGCTAGTAGATACAGAGACAAGTAATGGTATCTTCACCTGGAATAATAAAAGGGGAGGAGAGTCTCAAGTGGCCTCAAAACTGGACAAATTTATTATCTCGGAGGACCTTATCCTTACAGGCCTGAGCTTGTCAGCTATGATTCTCCCTTTTGGTGGATCGGATCACTGACCTGTTCAACTTGAAGCGTCCTTTATAGCACTCCAAGAAACAGACCTTTCAAGTTTGAAAACATTTGGCTTACCCATCCTGACTTTATCAGCAATATTGAAAAATGGTGGGCAGAGGATTTGCAAGGTCAGGGCACTAAAATGTTCCTCCTACATAAAATATTGAAACACATCAAACTCAGGCTTAAAGATTGGAATAAGAATGAGTTTGGCAACATTTTTGAAGCCAAAAAGTAGTTGAACAGAAGCTACATGAAATTAATCATATCTTGATCATAGATGCCTTCAACGAGGAGAGAAAGGAACAAGCTGACCATCATCAACAAGAATGAGAAGGATTATGCAAGCAAGAGGAGATATATTGGAAATAGAAATCAAGGGTACAATGGTTAAAATAAGGAGAAAGGAAAACATGGTTTTTTCACAAATCTACCATGGATCACAAGTCTCATAATAGGATTTCAAAAATCAAAGATTCGCAAGGAAATCAACTCAATACCCACAAAGAAATAGAAGTTGCTCTGGTTCATCATTTCCAAGGCATAGCTGAGGAACCTCTCTTAGACAGATCACAATTCATCAGTGAATTTACAAAGCACATCCCTAAGCTTGTGATAAGAGAAGACAATTATAATCTAAACAGACCAGTGAATGAAGAGGAGGTCAGTGGATTCATCAAAGAGATGCAAAAAGGAAAAGCACTAGGTCCGGATGGTTTCAATGTTGACTTCATTAAAGCATGTTGGGGAATAGTCAAGCACGATATCATTGATGTGGTGGAGGACTCTAGGAAAAAAAAAATGTTTTGAAGGCGCTCAATGCCTCTTTCATAGCCTTGATTCCAAAACAGGATAATGCTATGACACCAAACAGATTTAGACCAATAGCATTATGCAATGTGGTGTGCAAAATTATTTCCAAAATAATTGCCAACAAGCTTAAGCCCCTTCTTCTAACTCTCGTGTCTGAGGAGCAAACTGGATATGTGGAAGGCAGGCAAATTCTCAACAATATCGTTCAAGCTCATGAGGTGGTTCACTCACTTAAGAGCAACAGGCAGGTAGGAATGATTATACAACTTGACCTAGAAAAGCCTTATGATAAGTTGAGTTGGGCTTACATCAGGGAAGTTCTAATAGCTTATGGCTTCGACCATAACTGGATAAGATGGGTAATGGCCCTGGTAACTACCTCCAGTTTTTCAATCTTGCTTAATGGTTCACCATCCACAACCCTTAAACCTTCGAGAGGTCTCAGTCAAGGAGATCCACTCTCACCCTTCCTCTTTATTCTCATGATGGAAGGGCTAGGTAATGCTATCAAATTTGCCAAAGCAGAAGGCCAAATACAGGGTCTCAAACTCACCATGAATGGAGATGATTTGACCCATCAACAATTTCTGGACGATACCATGTTGTAGGGTACACCCACGGTCAAGGAGGCTCTAGCCTACAAACAAATCCTGAATGAATTTGCAATGGCTGTAGGTACATAGGTAAGCCTTACCAAATCAAAGATTTTCTTTTTTAATACTAACATTGCTATTCAGAGAAACATATCCAGAATTCTAGGATTTCAAAGAGATATGCTACCCTCCAAATATTTGGGAGTACCTCTAATAGACAAACCTCTGAGCAAGGTAGTTTGGGAGCTTGTGACTAATAAGCTCTAGGTCAAAATCCGAAAATGATCAAACAGGTCTTTGAATTTAGAAGGACGACTAGTGCTTACAAAATCTGTCCTACCAACTGTCCCCATCTTTATGTTTTCAGCTCTTCCAGCTCCTAAAGGAGTTATGCAACATTGCAGAAATATCCAAAGAGATTTTCCTTGGGGCAAAGGGGAAGAAAAAAATGGGCATTAGTAGCCTGGGAAAAGATCTGTAAACCTAAGACTCATGGAGGTTTAGGACTTGATGACCCTAAAATACTTAACAAAGTTTTGGGGGCAAAACTATGGTGGAGATGGTTAAAAGATTCGGCTTCACCTTGGGCCAAAATTTGGAAACAGAAATATGTAAACAATTGGCAAGAAAGGGATCACATTAGAATGTCTGGGCTCATCAAAGGCTCCCACATTTGGAACAAAGCTTGGGAGAATAGAGCCATTGTTCAGAAACATAGTTTCTGGGAAATAAGAGATGGAAACCTTGCTTGGTTTTGGGAAGATAGTTGGCAACATGAACCTAAATTGTTAAGAGAAGAATTCACCAATCTCAAGAACGATACTGACAACAAAGGGTTACTTAGAGTAAATGACTTTTGGGATCAAGAAAGAAGTGAGGGAAAATGGAGAATATGGAAGAACCTGGTATACAGTGATGACTCCCTGTTGAAGGCACAGGCAGAAGCTTTAACAGCCATCTTGGAACAGAGAAAGATTCTGACATCAGCAGATTCAGACCAGCTGAGATGGGGAAAAAACAATGAAGGAAACTTTAACCTCAAAGAGGCCAAGCGCATAGCCCTTGGGATTGACTTTCCAAACCCTAATTGGGTATGGAAGGACCTATGGCAGAACCAAAGCTGGATGAAAATCAAACTGTTCACATGGTTAGTGCAGCATAAGAAAATTCTGACCTAGGAAAACCTTAGGAAAAGAGGGGTACCCATCCATCTAGATGCTAGCTATGTAATTACAAGAAGAAACTATAGATCACCTATTCAACTTATGCCCATTCACATCCACCTTGTGGAATTGGGTAGCCTCAATATTCAGACAAGCAGACAGGGATATGGACAGCATTACCAGTACTTTGAAGAAGTGGAGGAAAAATTTCTATAATAATGAAATAGTCAACAAAGCTTGGGCTTTAGTGCGAGGCTTTCTAATATGGGATGTCTGGAAAGAACGCAACAACAGAATATTCAAGAACAGGAAAGGTTCTCCCCAGAGCATCATGGAACATATTTTAAGACAGCTCAATGAGACAATAGGGACCCTCATTAAAAACCCCCCTGAGGACCAACCAAAAGATACAGATGTGTAGATACTACTACATTTGGGTGTTCAAGGGCTTGTCCCACAGGGAAAAAGCTTGAATGTAAGGCATATATTAACTGATAAGGATTCCTGGCAACCTCCCCCTCAGAGTTTTATGAAATGCAATATAGATGGGGCCTCAAAAGGAAACCCGGGTATGGTTGGGTATGGAGGAGTAATAAGGGATGAAAAGGGTTTCATAAAAACCATCTTTCATAATCATTTGGGGAAAGCCACTAACAATATGGCAGAGCTCATGGCCCTTGATAATTGCCTAGAAATCTCGAGGGACTCTAATCTTCATAATACCATAATTGAAGCTGATTCTGAATTGATTATTAATTCAGTCAAGAAAATTTGCTATGGCTCAAATCTAGATAAAGTCTCAAGACATTGGTGGCTTTTGCAAGTTTATCAGTGGATTTATCTGCAAAACATGAGAACCCTTATTTTTACTCATGTGCGATGAACAACCAACAAATTAGCGGACATATTAGCTAATGAAGGCGTACTCTATGCTAAAAGCAATAAAATATATGACTGGATAGAGACCCCCAAGGAAGATTGAGGGAAGAGTGTCTCAGACAGGCGAACACGGACAGGGAGTTCTTTCAAAGCAAGGGAAACTAGAAGGATGCAGACTAATGGAAACAGAGGAATTTTGATCTATGTGATGAAGAAGTGCTTGGAAAGATGCGAACAAGGTATCCAGTCTTCAGGCGGGAATATACAGTACAGGGAACCCAAAGTTCGCGGTTGGAAGTCAATATACAGTAAAAGTCTCTTTATGAAAATGAAATTAACTAAGATCGCCTTTGAATTAGCTATGCCAGGAGCCTGATTAACATGCTGGCAGATTGGCAAATTTGAGGCAATCCTAGGAATTTCACATGCAAAATAGCAAGGCAGATACCAAGTCAAACGGACCCGAAATGAATTTAAACGGTGACTATATTAGATTTCGGATCCGAGCATTTTGTTAACTACCATCCAAGTTAATCAGCAAGAGTGGAATCGGTGGATTACATGCCCGAGGGTTATCCCCCCAGATGGACCCAAAATCCTTATATGGCAATCTCTATTTCTGTATCGGGTCCAATTCAAAACTTAAAGTGTTTGCATGTTCGCTGTCAAAAATAGACCCTCGACCATCATATCTCTGGAAGCGGATCGCACGGTCTTGGCGAACGAGTGAATCATGGAGGCCAGGATGTAATGTTTTGTGGGCCTTTGGCTCGACTCCCAAGGCTTTGTGTGGCTCATTAATTTTTTGGCCCACATCTCCTTTGGGTGGTTGTATATTATGTAATTTGTTTTAATGATATAATCAAATAGAAGGACCGACTCTTGCTTCAGCAAAAAAAAGAATCAAGGCTTTGGCCATGTCCAACTTGATGACTAGTCCAGGCTCCCTTACTTGTTGGAGTGAATTGCTTCCTAAACAGGGATAATATTATCTAAAATTTATTTGTTGCATGAAGCCTCCTTGATTCTCTAGAATGATCTAAGGTAGAATTTTCTTCAATCTTAATGCCATGATATTAGATTAGTTTTATATGTAGTGTTACAAAGGCAGATAGGTCTAAATCGAGTAAAATTCACAGGATTCGACTCTTTGAGAATTAATCAAAGCTACTAACCTAACGAGAACTATTACCTAAAAATGAGAGCTCTAACCAAAAAACCCCAAAAAAACAACCCGAAAATGAAAAGTGACTTTTCTTTTCTTCTTTTTCTACTTTTTTTTATCTTTTTCAAGGTAAATTTTCAACATTTTTTAAAAATGACAATGAAAACCAAATTCTTTTGTGAAAAAAAAAACATGAAACAATACTATTTCACTTTATTTATTTTTTATTTTGGGTAAATTTTCAACGTTTTTAAAAATGGCAGTAAAAACCAAATTCTTTTGCACAAAA
Source organism: Pinus tabuliformis (assembly GCA_031772625.1). NCBI lineage: Eukaryota > Viridiplantae > Streptophyta > Pinopsida > Pinales > Pinaceae > Pinus > Pinus tabuliformis. The sequence continues at coordinate 1,478,275,447 of CM062818.1, forward strand.
AACATGAAAAAACACATGCAACTTGATGTTGCATCAACATTTTTTTTGTTAAAATTTCATTTTTTTAAACAATAGCATTAAAAACTAAAATCTTTGCGCATTAAACATGAAAAAACAACCTGAAATCAAAAAGTGTTGATGTTGGCTAAAATTCCAACATTTTTAAGCAATGACATTAAAAATAAAATATCATGACTCCAAAAATTATTAAAATTCCAATAGTTTTCAACAATATATTGAAGGTAAAATACGACGACTCCAAAAAATCCTAAAAATTATAATAATTTTCAAACATAGCGTTAAAGATAAATATCATGACCGAAAAATGTTAAAATGTTAATATTTTTCAACCATTGCATTAAAGATAAAATATCATGGCTCCAAAAAACCTTAAAGTTTCAACATTTTTCAGTCATGGAATTAAAAATAAATATTATGACTATAACAAACCTTAGATTTTCAACATATTTTGAGAGCAAATATCATGGCTAAATTAAACCTTAAAAATAAATATCTAAATAAAACGTCATTATACCAAATGCTAAAAACATAATTCTTCTTAAATCTTAGTCTAAGACAACTTTGCATATTATAACAAAGACTTAAAATCAACCATCATATTGACACACAATGGGGGCATGCTTCATCCATCGCAATGAAAACTTAAAAATCAACCATCAAATTAACCCACAGTAGAAGTGAATTTGATTCATTGTAATGAACACTGAAAAATCAACTATCAAATGAACACATATTGGGGTTGGGTTGCTAGACGAACATCGAGACAACCCCTACAATACTAAATAAAAAATAAATAAAATTTAAAAACAAAACAAAAATTGACCCTCCGTCCCCACGGCTACCGAGGGGCTCCGAGTCGCCGCGCGTGGGTGCTCTCGGCTGTAGCCTAGGCCCCTTCGCAGCCGTGGGGGAAGCCTGCTACCCACCATCCCTAAGAGGCCAGGGCCAAGGTCGGGAGCAGTCGCTCCCGAACCTGGCCTGGGCCTCTTGGGGGATGGGTATACATTTATTTATTTTTTAATTTTTTAATTTTTTTAAATGTTTTTTTACATTTTTTATTTTTTCATATGTTTTTTATTTTATTTTTTTAATGTATATTTTTAATTTTTTTATGTTTCTATTTTAATATATGTATAATTTATTTTATGTTATTTTATTTAGTTTTATATTTATTTATTTATTTTGTGAATCAGACTTTCTATTAATTGCCAAAAGGTTTTACATACAACACCAAAAAACTAGTGGTCTCACTCCAACCAGGTTTGTTGACCATCGATAACTGATCATTACAAAACATCCAAAATAAACTAAGGGCTACTGCCCATATCTAAGAAGGCCAAAGACACCAAAAAACCTGCAAAATACATAGCACCCTAGTCACCATTGCTAGTCATCGGAAGTGATGGACGTCAAATTATTAGGCACTGTCCCTAGGGGGAGAAGAGCAATACGGGAAATCTACATGTTTCTCCAGATGAGTAAGTCATGCTTCCAACTTGTCTAGTTTTTTCGACAATATATTTTGTCCACGTCATACCACAACCACACATTCACGAACATGGCATTGGAAATATTGCAGTTGCTAGAGTGTTGCAATCACAACCTCATCTTCCTATCGAGTCCTATCCTAAGCCTCCAACATTACCTGAACGAAATGCATTGATATCCTTGAAGAGGTCGCATGACGAGGAGGACCCCCATGCCCAACATGGCTCCTGTTGCCACCCCTGCCACTATGACGGGCCCTTCCACTGCCACAACCATGACCCCCATGAGAATGTCTACCTCCTCCACAACCATGGCTAGCCTTCATGCCCCCATGTAGAACATTTCCCTCACAGCTAGGAGGAGCAGGGGAGGCTTTGACCCGACGCGACAACCTCGGAGCCAACTTCATATTTGCTCTGACCTCACTAGCACCACCAGAGAACAACAAACATGAATATAGACAGTTAAACTTCAACCACCTTGAAACCATGTCGAATTTCCCAGGGAGTGCACCGACCCTTCAACCAAATGACCTGTAACCACACCAAGAGGAGTAACAAGGAGATTTCCTTTCCTGAATCACCACTCACTTTCAAATTCATAATTTGTCCCCTAACAAGACTTCACTCCACCAATTCCTATCAGGTTGTTGTGAATCCATGCACCAAACACCCAGCCTCCACAACTTCTACCACAAAAAATATTTCCCCCACTGCTAGAGATCCCAAGCCAGCTCAGAGCATTAACAAACCTGGGGGTGTTGTTTCTTTAGTGCGACCAGGAGGAAGAGCTCCTTATCCTACCAGAGTTCATTAGGCATCCCAAACACTAACACAATAACCTTCCAAACTAAAAAATTTAAGCAAAGGAGAGACAATTCTCCATAACATCGAACAAGCCAAAACCCAGTATGAAAATGCAAATATTGAGCCTAAAAATTGGTAATACCCCCAAAGAACCCCATGCACAGTCCACCAGAGCAACACTTGATCTTGATAAAACTGGTTCGACACCCACACCACCCCAACCTTGTTCAAAGACCAATATACAGAGAATCCAGATGGTTGAACACACCATGAACAAAAAGAGCTAATACGAGCAAACTTACCAAAAGCACCCTGCCACCTTGGAGTCCAAGTTCACCCAGATCATTGGAGTCTCTCGAATTCATGTCTACACCATAGCCGGTATGCACCAACTTCCTTTCGAGACCCCCACGGGTATAAAAAAGGAGTCGCAAAGCTTGTTTTCCAAAATGACTTCACCTCCGAATGTTCTGGCATGGCTTCTTCCTACTCTCTTATAACCATCTCGCTATACTACCACCATCCTAGAGGGGCTCGACTATCAAACGCTTGCAGAATTAATGAAACAATATGGGCGGGCGACTCACCAGCCCTCCCACTACCTTGCATTAAGATTCGAGTCATGTCTCCATGCGAGAGTGATCGGCTATCCAACTGTCCTCGTGGGCACACACCCCCATCAAGGTATTTATTTATTTATTTTTAAATTTTAAATAGCATTTTTTTATATTTTTTTCATATATATATTTTAATTTTCATATTTTCATATTTTTTTAAATCAATTTTGATTTTATTGATTTATAATGATTTAATTTTTTCTCTGTGTTTTCTTTTGTTTTATTTTGTTTTTTCCCTCAAATATTTGTTTTAAATGTTTTTTTTTTTAACAATTTAGTTTTAATTTGATACTTTGATTTATTTTTTAAAACTGTTTTTTATTTTTATTTTTAATAATATTTATTTATTTTGTTATTTTTACTTAAAATTCTATGTGAATCATTATTTTTGAAAAAAAAATCAAATGTTATGATTTCTAGACATAAAATTCATACAAATTTCATTAAAATTGTTATTTTTTCAAAAAAAATTGGAGCAATTTTTCCATAAAAATCATTTATTTGAAATGTCCTTCTAGCAAAAATAGCATTCTTTTTAAAGCAAAAATGTCCTGAAATGTATATTTTTTTAACCATATCTATATGCAAAATGTATATTTTTTTGTAAATTGTTTAAAATTATTATCTTTTTAGTGACAATTATTTTATGTGCATTGAAGTATTAATTTTTTTTTGTAAGCTTGGCAGGACTACATCTTCATCATGTCCAATATATCACCTCGACTAGGGCAAGGAATTGACCAATGACTTCACATCTAGGAGTGCCTTAACATAGCACCTGACCACCGTCTATCCAAGGCCCCGTGGATTGCATTGAAGTATTAATTAATAATACATACATACATACATATATATATATATATATATATATATATATATATATATATATATATATATATATATGATCCGGATTTAAACAGGAACGCAACAAATTACAGAGATAACCATATACACAAAGATGCAGCGGAAATAATACTTCATTTCATTAATGGAAAATACTCAAATATGCTTACAACAGAAATGGAAATAAACTAGCTAGGGCGATGGTAGCTTATCTCTGAGAAGAGATGTGATGGCTACATGCCTCTGAACTGTCTTACAATGAGGCTCGGAGGCCTATTTATTGTTGAGAAACAATAGAAAACCCTTCACATTCCAAAACCTAACCCTAGAAGATGAAACGCCAAATTGTGGGCCCCGTTTTTGGGTAAGTTGGTACATCAACTTCCCGGGGTCGCGAATTGGTCATACTATCTCCGTTTGACGTGCATGATAGCCCGTTGGAAAGATCTCTCCGAGGACTACGACGAAAAAGACGATTTTTATAAAAAAATCGTTGTCGGTAGATTTCCCAAAAAACGTCGTTTAGGGCCTCAAAATGGCTCCGGAAGTTCAGGACCCGAAAAACTGCTAAAAATAGTAAGTTGTGCTACAATTAAGGAAACTGAAAATGCTGAGAAAGACAATGGTGGGGGTCCAGGTGGACTTGGCAGGTGGCCACCAATATCCACCTGGATCATTCCTCCCCCCTTAGGAAGCAATGGTCCCCATTGCGTTGAGATCCTCCATGAGATGAGGAAACTTCTGCTGAACTTGTTCCCTGGTGAGCCACTTGCCCTGCTGAAGGAGTTGGCCTGCTTTGACAACTCGATACAGTTGGATATTCCGTTGGCGAGTGTTCTTGATCTGTGTGTCCATGATCCGATCAGTTGCAGCTTGTTCCATGCAATCTGGATTTAATTCTGTGGGTTTGAGCTGTTCTGCAATGTCGGATGTGTCTAGCAATGGTGGAAAGTATGGCCGAAGGCGGTCCACATTGAACACTGGGTGCAGGCCAAGGAATGGGGGAATGCTGAGCTCAAATGCATTGTCTCCCATAGCCTTAGTAATGGTGTAAGGACCATATCGGAGTGGTCTCAATTTCCGATAGGCTCCAGTAAGGCGTTCCTTTTGCAAATGCAACCAGACTTTGTCGCCCACCTGAAACTTGTGTGGCACCCGATGTTGATCATGTCGTTGCTTGTACTTGGCATTTGATTTCTCAAGAATTTCATGGACCTGCTGGCGAATATGTTGGATGCGCTCAATGAATCTGGTGGCCTTATCTGTTTCGGACTGGACATGAGCTGAATTCATGTGAGTAGCTGCAAGTGGCATGGCCACATCAATGGGGCATAGTGGCTGGAATCCCAAACCCACCTGAAAAGGGCTATGGCCAGTGGAGCTGTGAAGAGCTCGGTTGTAGCTATGCTGAACATAGGGGAGGCTCTCGTCCCATGTGCGTGGATGCTTTGAGTTATACATGCGCAGAATGTGCACAATCATCCTATTGACAACCTCTGTCTGGCCATCAGTTTGAGGATGGAAGGCTGTGGACTTCGTGAGTTTGGTGTCCATCATTGACCAGAGACTGGACCAAAATGTGCTGAGAAACCGACTGTCCCGATCTGAGATGATAGACTGTGGGATCCCAAAGTGCACCCACACTCGTTCAAAGAAGAGTTTAGCAGTGGCTTCTGCTGTGATATTCTTCTTGCAGGCCATCATAATGGCCATCTTTGAGAACCTGTCGACGACCACAAAAACACAGTCATTTCCATGCTTAGTGGAAGGAAGGCCTGACATGTAATCCATGGAGATGGATTCCCAAGGTCGACTAGGGGTAGGCAACGGGGTGTAGAGGCCTTGCTTCTTAATGGTCGGTTTGGCAATGGCACAGGCAGTACATGATCGGATGTACTTCCCAACATCCTGTCGAAGATTCGGCCAATAGAAATAATTTTGCAGTACTGCCACTGTTTTCTCGACCCCGAAATGCCCAGCAGCCCGACTGTAGTGTGCTTCCCAAATCATCTTGGCACGCTCGCTTGAAGGAACACAAAGGTGACCGAGGTGGCATAATAGGGCATCCTGGAGGTGAAAATCTGCAACCTGCCGACCCTCCAAGAGTGTCTGGTATGTGTGGCCGAATTCTGGGTCGCTTTTGTAGAGAAGTGGCCAATCAGAAGTCTCGTGCCCGCAGGAGTTGAGCACGGTGGTTAGCGCCATGATCGGTGGTCGACTGAGGCAATCTGCAACATTATTGGTGCTGCCCTTTTTGTACTTGATATTCAAGTGAAACTGTTGCAGGTATGTAGACCACTTCTGATGGCGATCATTTTGCAATTTCCCTTGGGTCTGTATGAACTGCAGAGGTCGGTGGTCTGTGTGGATGACCGTTTCCTTCCCCAAAATGTAATGCTTCCATTGTCGGCAGGCCTGTACAATGGAATACATCTCTTTATCATAAGTGGGGTACTTTCGGACTGTGTCTGAAAGTGTTTCACTGTGATATGCCACTGGATGTCCATGTTGAGTAAGGACTGCCCCAATAGCATAGTCAGAGGCATCTGTCTCGACCTCAAATGGTTGTTGTAAATCTGGTAACGCGAGCACTGGTGCCGTGCAGAGGCGATCCTTCAACTCCCTGAATGCCTTCTGTTGAGATTCAGACCAAAAGAATTTTGCTTTCGCCCCGCCCTTGGTGACTTGACTCAAGGGCCAAGAAATATGAGAAAACCCCAACACAAACCTGCGGTAGAAGTTGGCAAGACCTAGAAAGCTGCGTAGCTCTGTTAGAGTGGTTGGAGAGGGCCAATCCCGAATGACTTGGACCTTGGCTGGATCGACATGCACCCCCTGTTCATCAATGATGTATCCCAGATACTGAACCTCGGTCATGCCAAAAGTGCATTTCTCCAAATTGGCACATAGCTTGTGTTGCCGCAGTGTTTGGAGAACCTATCGGATGTGGTGGAGGTGCTCTTCCCAATTCTGGCTGAAGATCAGAATGTCATCCAAGTATACTACTACAAAGGAGTTGGTGAATGGCCGCAAGATGTCATCCATTAGCCTCATAAAGGTTGCAGGAGCATTCGTCAATCCGAAAGGCATGACCAACCATTCGAAGAGGCCCTCCTTGGATTTGAAGGCAGTCTTCCACACATCTGAGGGTTCGATTGGTACCTGGTGATATCCTGACTTCAGATCGATCTTGCTGAAATATTTCGCCCCCTTTAGTTGGTCTAGGAGGTCATCAATCCATGGGATCGGGTACCTATTACGGACAGTGATCTTGTTCAGCGCCCGATAGTCAATACAGAGTCTCCACGTCCCATCCTTCTTCTGTACCAACATGATCGGGCTCCCACAGGGCGATGAACTCGGACGGATGTGACCTTTCTGCAGGAGCTCCTGAATCTGCCTCTTGATTTCATCGTTCTCCAGAATGGAGCGCCGATAAATTGGTCCATTGGGTAGCGGTGCACCTGGGGTCAGATCAATGGAGTGCTTGACTTGACAGTGCAGAGGAACCCCTGCCGGGGAGGTGAAGATGTCCTCGTACTCCTCCACAATCTTGTCCATCTGTAGTTGTCGTGAAGAGGGGCCCCGTTTGGAGGCCGCGGCCACTGTCTTCTTCTTTCCTTGAGGGCATATCATCAGGAAAACAAATTTCCTGGTTTTGGAAATGATCTTACTGCATTGTTTTGCAGTAATCAAAGAGAGGGCGGCAGGTGGTGCTACCTCTGGTATCCTGAACAACTTATTTCCCAATGTAATAATAACTGCACGGGGCCTCGATTCATACACAGCATGTCGCTTCCACAAGTATGGTTGTCCTAGTAATACATCACAAACTTCAAGGGGAGCAATGTCACACAATACCTCATCCGTGAAGGGCTTGATGTTGTATGGAAGGCGACACTGCTGGCTCACGCGAAGATCTCGTCCTTGGTGAAGCCACCCAATGGTGTATGGTTGTGGATGTGATGTGGTCGGTAAGCCCAACCGCTTCACAACCTCTGCCGAAATGAGGTTCTTTTGACTCCCGCTATCAACAATGAACTGTATCGGGGAGCCCTTTACCCACATCTGGGAGTGGAAGAGACGCTCCTCCTCCTCTGGATCTTCGGGTTCATTTTTCTGGATCTTTGCGGTAGCAACAGTGGCGCTGGGGTCCGCATCAATGATCTGCTTCCCTTTTTCATACCCCTTATCGGGTTCTGACTCCGTGTCGGAACATGCATCTGATTCTGAAACCTTTAGCTCAGCCACCAGTGACTGCTTGGCCCGACACTCACTTGTGTTGTGAGTGGAGCTCTTATGGAACTCGCACCATTTTCCAGTGTCCTTTCTCGGCTTCGCGGCGTTGTTCTTTGCTTGCAGCTTCGGCTGGTTGTCTTGGGCTGTCCCGCCTTGGATTTTTCCTTTGTTCTGTGGTTTAGGGGCACCTTTCCCCTGCTTTGGATTCGCAGATCCAAAGTCTCGCTTCTTTTGTTTAAACTTCTGCTCGACCTTGACGGCATACCGGTATGCTGCGCCGAGCGAGGGGATGTTTAGGAATTGTATTTCTTCCTGGATGTACTTGTGCAGGCAGCCACGGTATTTGAGTATCAAATGTTGCTCTGAATCCTTGATACCCAACTTTGTGCGAAGGGTATGGAAAAGATTGGTGAACTCTGGCACGTCTTGGTCCCTTCCCTGCCGCAGCGTGGTCCACTTTATGTATTCATCCTCATAGCTCCCGACAGGGTAGTACTGCTCCTTGATAGCATCCCGGAACGAATCCCAGGTGGGTGTGGCTGAAAATAGTGAGCCAGTACTTTCATCCTTCTGCTCGCAGTAGGTTTCCCACCAGTCCTTGACGTGGGGGGCTGCTTTGAGGAGAGCAAAAACAATCTTTTCCCGACTCGAAAATTCATGAACAGAAAAATAACCCTCTAGCAGATTTAACCATTTATCTACGGCATCTGCGTCTATCTGACCTTCGAATATGGGGATTTCAAAATTAACTTGTACCTTAAAGGGTGTGGCGTTTCCAGAGTAGCTGCTGGAAGCCGATGCGTTGCTTCTCGGTAGCCGCTGAAGGATCTGGGCAAAACTGTCCATCATCGCGTTCCGTTGTCGCTCGAGGGCTTCTTCGAGCAAGATTTTGATGGGATCTCCTGCCCCCTCGTCTTTCTTCTCGTCCGCCATGGGAGGCCGTCGGGATTTGCGAGGCTGGTCTTGCAAAGGTTCAACCAGTTCAAGCCCTAACTCCTTATATCCCGACCTTGTTGGGGACATGCAAAGAAAAACAGAGAAAAAGCAGACCGCTCTGATACCACTGATCCGGATTTAAACAGGAATGCAACAAATTACAGAGATAACCATATACACAAAGATGCAGTGGAAATAATACTTCATTTCATTAATGGAAAATACTCAAATATGCTTACAACAGAAATGGAAATAAACTAGCTAGGGCGATGGTAGCTTATCTCTGAGAAGAGATGTGATGGCTACATGCCTCTGAACTGTCTTACAATGAGGCTCGGAGGCCTATTTATTGTTGAGAAACAATAGAAAACCCTTCACATTCCAAAACCTAACCCTAGAAGATGAAACGCCAAATTGTGGGCCCCGTTTTTGGGTAAGTTGGTACATCAACTTCCCGGGGTCGCGAATTGGTCATACTATCTCCGTTTGACGTGCATGATAGCCCGTTGGAAAGATCTCTCCGAGGACTACGATGGAAAAGACGATTTTTATCAAAAAAATCATTGTTGGTAGATTTCCCAAAAAACGTCGTTTAGGGCCTCAAAACGGCTCCGGAAGTTCAGGACCCGAAAAACTGCTAAAAATAGTAAGTTGTGCTACAATTAAGGAAACTGAAAATGCTGAGAAAGACAATGGTGGGGGTCCAGGTGGACTTGGCAGGTGGCCACCAATATCCACCTGGATCATATATATATATATATATATATCATAATTTCAAAGTGTTATTTTTACTACTTTTTTTAACTTTTCAAAAAAAAAAAAAAAAAAATTCATTATAAAGAAACCATTATAAGGAAAAATAAAAAACACAAACTTGAAAAACACTCTAAAAATAAACATCTTAGGAAGAATCAAAAACAAGAAGAAGACAACTTGAAAAATGGTTAAAAAATCAACACTTAAAAAATAATGTGCGTACGCTTAAAAAAAAAAAAAAAATCGAAGTGTCAAAAATATGCCCGGTAAAAAAAAAATTGTGCTGCATCAACATTTTTCAAAATCCGCATGAAAATCATTAACTTTTATATATATATATATATATATATATATATATAAGAAAATTTAAAATGTCAAAAATAAGCCCAAAAAAAGGGGTTGATGTCACATCAACACATTTTGAAATCAGCATGAAAAACACTAATACTTTAAAAAAAATTGCTCATTCAGAAAATTTAAAGTGTTAATAATATTCTCCAAAAAAAATGTGCATTTTGAATCAACACTTTTCAAAATCAGATGATTTTTTGCTACCTCTAAAAAGTGAGAATTCATTACAGTTCCCATTTAATTGGAAACTATGTTATTAGGGCAAAAAAAGAGGAATTGTTGTTGCCCCTAATCTTGTCTTTCCTTTAAGTTCCATTCAACGTTCACATCAAGTCCTTTTTAATTATAGGCCAAAAATCTCTATAAAATCTTATGGTGAAGCCATCAAGTCCAAGGGCTTTATCTGGATCCAAATCACATATAGCTTCCATTACCTCTGCTTCCTCTAATTCTTCAACAAGGAGTTAATTGGAATATTCTGAGACAGAGGGAATACATTGAAGAAACTCCTGGGCTTGAGCCATGTCTATTTCTTTGTCTTCTTGATAGAGAGCATAAAAATGGAGAAATGCTTCCTTCTTAATGTCCTCAAACAAAGTCAACCTCAACCTTCCTTCGGGAGTTATCTCCTCTACTTTTTTTCATGTTTTTCAAGGCTTTGCTTGCTTATGGAAGTAGGAAGTGTTTTAATCTCTTGCTTGGAGCCACATACTCCAAGAATTTAAGATCCATAACTCTTCTTCTTGCCTACTTACTGGGAACATTTGTACTGTTAGTTTCTTTTCTCTTTCAATATGCCAAGTCTCCTCCTGACTTCTTTCAATCAAGCTTCGTGTTTAGTCAATTTAGTGTGATCTAAATTGCTAGTATTTATTGTCAACCCGGGGCTCGTAAGCTGATGAAGTGAAGGTGTACTATATGTACTTAAGTAACCTCTTAGATTTTTTCTTATCGTTGGGGTGTTGTTGTGGTTAATTATGTTCCTAAGATGGAGTGATAATTTATAAACAAGTGAGTGATGGTGTGTGTGTAGAGTGAATCCTAAATGAGTGAAAGTGTGTGTTTAGTGATCTCTAACTACTTGCTTGAAAGGAAATGCTTGAAAGGAATAAGTGAACTGAAATGACTTGAAATAAGAAAGCAAATGACCACTTCCAATGGCACTAGACACCGTTCAAGCTGTTGCTAATAAAAAAAAAGAAAGTCACTTTTAAAACCCAAAAATAAAGATTATCTCTCTCTAACTCGATGCTTCAAAGCACATGTACTGTGTAAAGCACGGATAGAAATTAGCTTAAGTTGAATTAGAAAAGTGAGAAAAATCGGCTTGAAAGACTAATGATAACGGTTTTCTCTTTCTAATTCTCTACTTCAGCCATATGTACTATGCAAAGTATTATTAGAAAGTAGTGAAAGAATAGTCTAAGAAGCACTTAAAATCAAAACTTTACTTTAAAGACTAGTGGTAATATTTTGCTCTTCCTAACTCTCTACTTCAGCCATATGTACTATGCAAAGTATGGTTAGAAAGTAGTGAAAGAACAGTCTAGAAAGCACTCAAAACTAGCTGCAAGTTAGTGATATTCTGATCTTAAAAGATAACAGTTTATGATGAAGATCATTCATGTGTTAGCAGCTCTTTGAGAAATAAGATTAAAAATCAGCTATAAAAACAAAGGCAGCACTTGAATTTGTCAACTTCAAATACCATTAGTTTGTAAAGCAAACACACACACATAAAAATAAATCCCGGGCTAAAAGAAACCTGCAAAGAAATAACACTGATCAGCTTGAAAGAAAGGAAAACAAGTAAATGAAACTATACATGCTTAAGGAAATGAATAAGAAAATAAAGAAATACTGCACATAAAATACTTTACAGAGGCTGAGATGAGCAGGGGCCCTCTGTCCATTCAGCCACAAGAAAACTCAAAGATCTGGAAACTTCAAAACGGTGCTATGTCTATTCCTCCATTTGCAAAAAGTATACAAAACAGAGTGCTAGGATAGCACTAAAAAACAGAGTTCACAATGCTCTTAAATTTAACACAAGTTCAGAAAATTACAACTGATAAAAGTCTAATGAGCGTACACAGACGCAGCTATTTATAGAGGTTTCTAAGATAGCCTACTCGTACAGCTAATTAACTGAAAAACAACAAACTGTCATGCATATTTATGGTCCCTTGACACTTCATACGGCTGCGTGGATGAGTTTAGTGGTTCTGTCGTCATGGGTAATGAATCCCATGTTGGATCATGTCCCCTGCCACCTGTAGAACGTGGACAAGTCACCGTTTAAGATGACGTGACCAAGCAGCTCACAATCACCGTTAAACAGCGTTGAGTTGACCGTAACTTGACCAGCTTTGACCATGGGTAAAGATGACGTGGATGGCTGGAAAAATGGGACAGGAACCTCGATCACGTTGATACCTAAGTGCCCATGTGGCTCATCTAGCAAACCGACACGTGGAACATTGCGTTTAACAAAAAGGCTGCAGGATCTTCAGATAGCTGCAGGATTCCTGCAAATAAGCCAAAATCTAAACAAATAGTCATCCATTAGCAAAACTTGCTCGATCATGCTTAATGACACTTACTGTAATGATCTGGGTGGTTTTATAGTGAAAATGGGGCAAAAGTGAAGGAAAGATAAGGAAAAACTGAGGAAAATGGTAGACAAGTAGGTGTAGAATAGAGGCTCTACACTTCGATGAATTTCTAATTGTTTAACTAGCTCACGCCTTTTTGGTCCAAGGGGATAATAATTTCTCTTGACCCATTTCCTTAAAGTTTGCTTCATCAATTTCAATTTTGATTGCCATTGATAGGTAGGTGATCCAATGGTTGGAAGCCTCCATGTTTGTTTGATTAAGTCCACAACTCTATCTTCCTTTAACCATGCAACTTTAAATCTAAATGGTATTGGGCCTAGATCTTCCATATGACCAATCAGCAAAGAGATCATTCGATGGTCAGACTCCCCTTGTGCCATAATCATAGAAATACAATCCATCCCCTTGAGGAGCCACCTGTTGTGTATTACAAATCAATCCAATCAAGTTGTTATATAACTATCCCCACTCATTTTATTCATCCAAGTGTATTTGGCTCTTTTAGGAAAAATATAATCTTCGATTCACTCCATGAATGGATCATGAACTGAGCATCCCCCTCTCTTCTCTGAGGACCCAAGGATACTATTAAAGTCCCCTCCTATAATGCAATTGATGTGTCATAACCTCTCTTTAGAGAGATTAATGAATCCCAAAATCTCAGATTTTCTCCATATAATACTAATGCATATACATTGATGATGAGGATATTCTCACCCATGTATTTTCTTTCCAAAAGCACAACTACCAGAATTGAGGTTTAATACAGTCTGTCAACTTAAAATAGATATTTGACCAAAACATACCTAATTCGCTAAAGGCTCCCTTGGAACCTTGTGCAACTCCAATGCTATCTCAACAAAAAAAATTAGCTACATTGATAGCTTCTGTTTCTTCAAGCTTTGCTTCCCGAAGTAAAAGAATCCAAGTCCAGTCATGTTTCACCATATCCTTGATCGACAGATATTTTATGGGGCTTTCCAAACCCCTTACATTCCAAGACAAGATCTTCAATATTTTCGAAGAGGATTTTGAAGATTACCTCCTCCTTCTTGTAATAATTCCAACCGTTTGGATGTTATTGGCTTAAGTATATCGGTGATTACCGATTGATTTGCCATTTTTTTATTTTGTAATGCCTATGTTTCTTGAGTGGTCTTCTTCAGAGGTCTTCCTTTATTTTTCTTGTTGCTCTCTATCTCTTGGCTACTAACCTCATCCTCCCAACTTAGGTTTTGTACCATGTCCCTAGTTATTATCCTCAGGGAATCTCCTTTAACATTGTCTGATGGACCCCCTTCAGCATTCCCAGATCTGGTCGACGAGATGTCATTATTACTTGTCAGTGCAATTTGAGTCTTGCTAGGAACCAGTTCCGGGGGTTGTAATTCTATTTTTTTCTCAATATATGGTACCTCCCCTGTTTCTTTTGTTATGCTCTTAACCTGCAAAAAGATACCCAAATACAGAATATGCGAAGAAAGATACCCAGAACATAGAATAGTGAGAGACAACAGCAAATATTTTATTATTCAAAAAGCAATGTTCACTGACCTCTTCGAGGGGGCAACCTCCAATGGAGCAGAGCTCGATTCAAAAATAAGACACGATGCTCCTCGCAGGGAGTCTATCTAATACTACGGCCCATTTGCAACTAACTGTGGTCCCGTCATTAATTGCGAGTTAACCACTTACAATTATTAATATGGGCTTTATTGACTCTTGACTATGACTCGATCCCATTACATAAATAAGGGGGTTAGGGTGGGACCCTAACATGCCCTCCCCCTTAAGACTAGCCTTGTCCTCAAGGCTGAAGCTGCGGAAACTGCTGAAGAATAGTGGTTGGTTCCCAAGTTGCATCTTCCGGAGAGGTGTCTTTCCACTTGACGAGGACTTCCCTAATCATGCGGCCCCGCAGGTGCCTGTCTCGTGTGTCTAGGACCTGTTCAGGTTGGAGCCAGATTGACCCTTCTTCGTCCAATTCAGGTAGACTGGTTTGAATTCTGCAATTGTTCCCAATCACTTTCTTGAGGCATGAGACATGGAAAACTGGATGGATTTTTGCAGTAGGTGGCAAAGCCAACTTGTAAGCCACTTCTCCAATGCGCTGAAGTACTTGATATGGTCCGTAGAATTTTGGAGATAGTTTCTGACAACCCTTGTCTTTGAGTGATGTTTGCTTATATGGTTGCAGCCTCAAAAAGACCTGATCCCCTTCTTGAAATTGGCGCTCTGAGCAATGCTGGTCTACCTGTTGCTTCATGCAGTTTTGAGCTTGATGAAGATTCTCTCTAAGATGGGCGAGCATGGTTGCGCGATGTTGTAGGAGTTGATCCACTGCTTGTACCTTTGAGCACCCCTTGATATAAGAAGTAGGGGAAGGAGGGAGTTGACCATATACTGCTTCATAGGGAGTCATTTTGGTGGTGGCATGATAGTTGGTGTTATACCACCATTCAGCCAGAGGTAACCACTGTACCCAAAGATGTTGCTTTTCTGAAGTGAAACACCTAAGGTAGGTTTCCAGACATTTGTTGACGGCTTCAGTTTGACCATCCGTTTGTGGATGATAGGAAGTACTGAGTTTTAGTTGAGTGCCTTGTAGCCTGAAGAGTTCCTGCCAAAAATTACTGGTGAAGATCGGGTTGCGATCGGACACAATAGAAGTGGGCATGCCATGCAATTTGAAGATCTGATCCATGAAAGATTGAGCGACCAAAGTCGGTGTAAACGGGTGGGGTAGGGCGCAGAAATGAGCATACTTCGAAAGTCTGTCCACAACCACCATGATGACTGACTTGTTTCCTGACTTTGGAAGACCTGTAATGAAATCCATAGAAACCTCCGTCCATATTGATGCCGGGATGGGCAACGGTTGTAATGTGCCTGGTGCGTTGACAGTCTCCCCTTTGTGGCGTTGACAGACATCGCATTCTGCTACGAAAGTAAGGATGTCCTTTTTCATGCCTGTCCAAAAAAATGATCTTCTGGTGCGAGGATACGTCTTCTGAAAGCCTGAATGTCCTGCAAGGGGGGATGAGTGCAATTCTGCCAAAATGCGACTTTTGAGGGTGGATGTTGGTGATATTACGACTCTGTCCCTGTAGCGAAGAATCTCATCCTGCCACGAGTAGCCCTTGGTGGAATTTGGATCCGTCTGCAATTGAGAAATGAGTTGGGAGAGCCCGGGATGTGAAAACCATTCCCTGCGAGCCTCTTCAATCCATTCTGGAATGGGGAGCGAAATTGCTAGCCGAGTACTTTCCTCCTCAAATTGGCGAGATAATGCATCTGCTACACTATTGTCTTGCCCTTTCTTTTAAATGATCTCATAATCATATCCCAGCATTTTGGAAAGCCATTTATTTTGTTGTGGGGAGGATAGGCGTTGCTCCAAAAAATATTTAAGACTGTGATGGTTGTGTGGATTTGGAAACGTCGCCCAAATAAGTAAGGTCGCTAGGTCTCTACTGCATGTAAGATGGCCATCATTTCCTTCTCGTAGGTAGATTGGACGAGATTCTTCCCACTTAGTTGTTGGCTTGTGAAGGCCAAAGGTCGTCCTTCCTGCATTAAGACCGCCCCAATACCTGTACCTGAAGCATCACATTCAATGACAAAAGATTTGGTGAAATCAGGTAGTGCTAAGACTGGAGTGGAACACATGGCATTTTTGAGAGCTGTAAAGGCCTGTTGTGCGTCCTCATTCTAGAAGAATGAATTTTTCTTCAGGAGTTGAGTGAGGGGCTTTGCTATGCGACCATAATTGCAGACAAATTTGCAATAATAGCCTGTGAGACCCAAAAATCCTCTCAGGCTCTTCAAGGTCCTAGGTTGAGGCCAATCCTGCATTGTCTGGATCATTTTGGGGTCCACCTTGACACCTTCATGCCCCACAATGTGGCCCAAATACTCAACTTCTTCCATGCCAAACGAACACTTGGACATCCTAACAAATAATTTATGCTTGCGGAGCAGTTGCAAGAGTAGATCTACATGCTGAAGATGTGCGGCCCAAGTGCAACTATAGATGAGGATGTCATCGAAGAAGACAAGAACAAATTTCCTGAGATATGGTTTGAGAAGGTGGTTCATAAGGCTCTGAAAAGTAGATGGGGAATTACAAAGACCGAATGGCATAACCAGGAACTCATAATGGCCTTCATGAGTTCGGAAAGCAGTCTTTGGAATGTCGACTTCCTTCATGCGAATTTGGTGGTAGCCTGAGCGCAGATCCAGCTTAGTGAAGAATTGAGCCCCACTGAGTTCATCCAGCAAATCATCAACCACCGGGATGGGAAATTTATCTTTGATTGTCAACTTATTGAGGGCCCTGAAGTCTGGACACATTCGCCACTCCCCATCTTTCTTGAGCACCATGACCACCGGTGATGAATAAGGACTAATGCTGGGACAAATGACACCTGCTTCCAAAAGTTCCTTGATTATTTTTTCTATTTCAATCTTTTGGGTGAACGGATATCTGTATGGGCGCACATTTTGGGGTTGGGCCCCTGGAACCAAGGTGATGCTATGATCATGTTCCCCTCTTGAGGGTGGAAGCTCATGAGGCTTGTCAAAGACCGGCAGGTGGTTATTTAAAATCCGTTGCATCTCAGGATGAATCGGCAGAGACTTGGTTGCGGCTGTGTGGATAGCATTAAATTGAGCTATAACTCCATGATGGCCCTTTTTTAGCAATTTTTCCATCCTATGCGAGCTGATGATAGATGGAGCTCCCGCCTGGAGTCCACGGAGGGTATGTGTGGAGTTGTTCTGCTTAAAACTCATATATAACTCCTAGAAATCCATTGTGATTGGCCCAAGAGTGTGGAGCCATTCAGCGCCGAGGACAATGTCGCACCCTCCCATGTGTATGGCAAACATGTGGGTCTTCAACTGATAATCCCCCATTTGAAGTTTGACATTTTCACAGCGGCCTTCACATTTCATTGTGCCCCCATCCGCAATTTGGACTTGGAAGTTAGAAACTGCTCATACAAAAAAATGCACTGCTTCCGCGACTTTGTGATGGATGAAATTATGTGTACTTCCACTATCAATCAAGACTACTACTAGGCGATGTTTAATAAAACCTCTGATTTTGAGAGTTTGAGGTGAAGAAATCCCCGCCAAAGCATGCAGCGAAATAACTGGTTCGTTAGGGACATTGTCCTTTTGGTTGTCCTCTTCTACCGCCTCTTGTTCCTCAAGTGGTGGATCTTCCTACGATGAGCTGTAGTCAGTGGCATCAATTTGAAAAAATTTGGGCTCCTTGCATTTATGACCTGGGGAGTATTTTTCATCACAGTAGTAACATAATCCTTGCTTTCTTCTTTCGGCCATTTCTACAGGTGACACCTTTTGGACCTTAAGTGTTTGAGTCGTGTTGTGAGCCTGTGGGGGGCAAACCTTAGCGGAGAAATTTGGGCGACTTTACTGGGCTGCTAACGCACGTTCCACGTTACGAGCTACCTTGCAAGCCTCCGTCCATGTGGGAGGGTGGTGCAGTAGGACTTGGGCTTTTATGGCTTCTTTAAGACCGCTGATAAAACATTTCATGTAGAACACATCTGAGAGACCCCTAGTGCAGAAGGCCAAGGCTTCAAAGGCTGTAATATATTCATCCATTGTTCCAGTCTGTCGGAGCTTAGTAAGACGACCCAAAAAAGAAGATTCCTGGTCAAAGCGGTCTGTAATAGCTTTTTTGAAGTTGGTCCAAGCCAGAAAAGGTCCATTGCAACGTTGATGCCATTCCCACCATTGCCACCTTTCATTGTCTAAGTACATGCTCCCCACCATAAGCTGAGTCTCATTATCTAAGATGTTATTCATATTGAAATACTGCTCCATTTGTGCTATCCATGTTTTTGGGTGAGAACCGTCAAATTTATGCATATCCAACTTGGGAGGTCGCTGACGGGATTGTTGGTGGGTGCCCCAGACGCGAGGAGAGTGGCTAGACTCACCCTCACTGTGTCCATTGCCATTATACGCCTCCTCGTGGGCTTCCTCCTTGCCCTTCGAGATTAGGGTAGATAGTCTGTCAAGTTGACTTTGGATGGATTGCAAGGTTAGTTGAAGTTTGTCAATCCTCTCATTGGCCATAGCTTGAGCTCTAGTTTCTACCAAGCACCGATCAGATGTTCTTGAGATTTGGGACCACCCAAAAAAAAATTCAGTAAGAATTTAATGGTACCATCGTGCTCAGCTCGTCGTCCTGATTCTGATGGGCTAGATCACCAATAAGCGCCCCGGGAGATCTCAGAAGGTCCTAGGTTGAGGCCAATCCTGCATTGCCTGGATCTTTTTGGGGTCCACCTTGACACCTTCACGCCCCACAATGTGGCCCAAATACTCAACTTATTCCATGCCAAACAAACACTTGGACATCCTAACAAATAATTTATGCTTGCGGAGCAGTTGCAGAGTAGATCTACATGCTGAAGATGTGTGGCCCAAGTGCAACTATAGATGAGGATGTCATCGAAGAAGACAAGGACAAATTTCCTGAGATACGGTTTGAGAAGGTGGTTCATAAGGCTCTGAAAAGTAGATGGGGCATTACAAAGACCAAATGGCATAACCAGGAACTCATAATGGCCTTCATGAGTTCGGAAAGCAGTCTTTGGAATGTCAACTTCCTTCATGCGAATTTGGTGGTAGCCTGAGCGCAGATCCAGCTTAGTGAAGAATTGAGCCCCACTGAGTTCATCCAGCAAATCATCAACCACCGGGATGGGAAATTTATCTTTGATTGTCAACTTATTGAGGGCCCTGAAGTCTGGACACATTCGCCACTCACCATCTTTCTTGAGCACCATGACCACCGGTGATGAATAAGGACTAATGCTGGGACGAATGACACCTGCTTCCAAAAGTTCCTTGATTATTTTTTCTATTTCATTCTTTTGGGTGAACGGATATCTGTATGGGCGCACATTTGGGGGTTGGGCCCCTGGAACCAAGGTGATGTTATGATCATGTTCCCCTCTTGAGGGTGGAAGCTCATAAGGCTTGTCAAAGACCGACAGGTGGTTATTTAAAATATGTTGCATCTCAAGATGAATCGGCAGAGACTTGGTTGCGACTGCCTGGACAACATTAAATTGAGCTATAACTCCATGATGGCCCTTTTTCAACAATTTTTCCATCGTATGCGAGCTGATGATAGAGGGAGCTCCCGCCTGGAGTCCACGGAGGGTATGTGTGGAGTTGTTCTACTTAAAACTCATATATAACTCCTGGAAATCCATTATGATTGGCCCAGGAGTGCGGAGCCATTCAGCGCTGAGGACAATGTCGCACCCTCCCATGTGTATGGCAAACATGTGGGTCTTCAACTGATAATCCCCCATTTGAAGTTTGACATTTTCACAGCAGCCTTCACATTTCATTGTGCCCCTATCCACAATTTGGACTTGGAAGTTAGAAACTGCTCGTACAAAACAATGCACTGCTTCCGCGACTTTGTGATGGATGAAATTATGTGCACTTCCACTATCAATGAAGACTACTATTGGGCGATGTTTAATAAAACCTCTGATTTTGAGAGTTTGAGGTGAAGAAATCCCTGCTAAAGCATGCAGCGAAATAAATGTTTCGTCAGGGACATTGTCCTTTTGGTTGTCCTCTTCTACCACCTCTTGTTCCTCAAGTGGTGGATCTTCCTCCGATGAGCTGTAGCCAGTGGCATCAATTTGAAAAAAATTGGGCTCCTTGCATTTATGACCTGGGGAGTATTTTTCATCACAGTAGTAACATAATCCTTGCTTTCTTCTTTCGGCCATTTCTGCAAGTGACACCTTTTGGACCTTAAGTGTTTGAGTCGTGTTGTGAGCCTATGGGGGGCGACCCTTAGCGGAGAAATTTGGGCGACTTTAATGGGCTGCTAACGCACGTTCCACGTTACAAGCTACCTTGCAAGTCTCCGTCCATGTGGGAGGGTGGTGCAGTGGGACTTGGGCTTTTATGGCTTCTTTAAGACCGCTGATAAAACATTCCGTGTAGAACACATCCGAGAGACCCCTAGTGCGGAAGGCCAAGGCTTCAAAGGCTGTAATATATTCATCCATTGTGACAGTCTGTCGGAGCTTAGTAAGACAACCCAAAAAAAATATTACTTGTCAAAGCGGTCTGTAAGAGCTTTTTTGAAGTTGGTCCAAGCCAGAAAAGGTCCATTGCAACGTTGATGCCATTCCCACCATTGTCACCTTTCATTGTCTAAGTACATGCTCCCCACCCTAAGCTGAGTCTCATTATCTAAGATGTTATTCAGATTGAAATACTGCTCCATTTGTGCTATCCATGTTGCTGGGTGAGAATCGTCAAATTTATGCATATCCAACTTGGGAGGTCGCTGACGGGATTGTTGGTGGGTGCCCCAGACGCGAGGAGAGTGGCTAGACTCACCCTCACTGTGTCCATTGCCATTATACGCCTCCTCGTGGGCTTCCTCCTTGCCCTTCAAGATTAGGGTAGATAGTCTGTCAAGTTGACTTTGGATGGATTGCAAGGTTAGTTCAAGTTTGTCAATCCTCTCATTGGCCATAGCTTGAGCTCTAGTTTCTACCATGCACCGATCAGATGTTCTTGAGATTTGGGACCGCCCAAAAAAAAATTCAGTAAGAATTGAATGGTACCACCGTGCTCAGCTCGTCGTCCTGATTCTGATGGGCTAGATCACCAATAAGCGCCCCGAGAGATCTCAGAAGGTCCTAGGTTGAGGCCAATCCTGCATTGCCTGGATCTTTTTCGAGTTTACCTTGACACCTTCACGCCCCACAATGTGGCCCAAATACTCAACTTCTTCCATGCCAAACGAACACTTGGACATCCTAACAAATAATTTATGCTTGCGGAGCAGTTGCAAGAGTAGATCTACATGCTGAAGATGTGCGGCCCAAGTGCAACTATAGATGAGGATGTCATCGAAGAAGACAAGGACAAATTTCCTGAGATATGGTTTGAGAAGGTGGTTCATAAGGCTCTGAAAAGTAGATGGGGCATTACAAAGACCGAATGGCATAACCAGGAACTCATAATGGCCTTCATGAGTTCGGAAAGCAGTCTTTGGAATGTCGACTTCCTTCATGCAAATTTGGTGGTAACCTGAGCGCAGATCCAGCTTAATGAAGAATTGAGCCCCATTGAGTTCATCCAGCAAATCATCAACCACCGTGATGGGAAATTTATCTTTGACTGTCAACTTATTGAGGGCCCTGAAGTCTGGACACATTCGGCCACTCCCCATCCTTCTCGAGCACCATGACCACCGGTGATGAATAAGTACTAATGCTAGGACGAATGACACCTGCTTCCAAAAGTTCCTTGATTATATTTTCTATTCATTCTTTTGGGTGAACGGATATCTGTATGGGCACACATTTGGGGTTTGGGCCCCTGGAACCAAGGTGATGCTATGATCATGTTCCCCTCTTGAGGGTGGAAGCTCATGAGGCTTGTCAAAGACCGGCAGGTGGTTATTTAAAATATGTTGCATCTCAGGATGAATCGGCAGAGACTTGGTTGCGACTGCCTCGATAGCATTAAATTGAGCTATAACTCCATGATGGCCCTTTTTTAGCAATTTGTCCATCCTATGCGAGCTTATGATAGTGGGAGATCCCGCCTGGATTCCACGGAGGGTATGTTGGATTTGTTCTGCTTAAAACTCATATATAACTCCTGGAAATCCATTGTGATTGGCCCAAGAGTGCGGAGCCATTCAGCGCCGAGGACAATGTCACCCCCTCCCATGTGTATGGCAAACATGTGGGTCTTCAACTGATAATCCCCCATTTGAAGTTTGACAATTTCACAGTGGCCTTCACATTTCATTGTGCCCCCATCCGCAATTTGGACTTGGAAGTTAGAAACTGCTCGTACAAAACAATGCACTGCTTCCGCGACTTTGTGATGGACGAAATTATGTGTACTTCCACTATCAATCAAGACTACTACTGGGCGATGTTTAATAAAACCTCTGATTTTGAGAGTTTGAGGTGAAGAAATCCCTGCCAAAGCATGCAGTGAAATAACTGGTTCGTCAAGGACATTGTCCTTTTGGTTGTCCTCTTCTACCGCCTCCTGTTCCTCAAGTGGTGGATCTTCCTACGATGAGCTGTAGTCAGTGGCATCAATTTGAAAAAAATTTGGCTCCTTGCATTTATGACCTGGGGAGTATTTTTCATCACAGTAGTAACATAATCCTTGCTTTCTTCTTTCGGCCATTTCTGCACGTGACACCTTTTGGACCTTAAGTGTTTGAGTCGTGTTGTGAGCCTGTGGGGGGCGACCCTTGGCGGAGAAATTTGGGCCACTGTACTGGGCTGCTAACGCTCGTTCCACGTTACAAGCTACCTTGCAAGCCTCCGTCCATGTGGGAGGGTGGTGCAGTAGGACTTGGGCTTTTATGGCTTCTTTAAGACCGCTGGTAAAACATTCCGTGTAGAACACATCTGAGAGACCCCTAGTGCGGAAGGCCAAGGCTTCAAAGGTTGTAATATATTCATCCACTGTGCCAGTCTGTCGGAGCTTAGTAAGACGACCCAAAAAAGAAGATTCCTAGTTAAAGCGGTCTGTAAGAGCTTTTTTGAAGTTGGTCCAATCCAGAAAAGGTCCATTGCAACGTTGATGCCATTCCCACCATTGCCACCTTTCATTGTCTAAGTACATGCTCCCCACCATAAGTTGAGTCTCATTATCTAAGATGTTATTCAGATTGAAATACTGCTCCATTTGTGCTATCCATGTTGCTGGGTGAGAACCGTCAAATTTATGCATATCCAACTTGGGAGGTCGCTGACGGGATTGTTGGTGGGTGCCCCAAACGCGAGGAGAGTGGCTAGACTCACCCTCACTGTGTCTATTGCCATTATACGCCTCCTCGTGGGCTTCCTCCTTGCCCTTCGAGATTAGGGTAGATAGTCTGTCAAGTTGACTTTGGATGGATTGCTAGGTTAGTTCAAGTTTGTCAATCCTCTCATTGGCCATAGCTTGAGCTCTAGTTTCTACCATGCACCGATCAGATGTTCTTGAGATTCGGGACCGCCCAAAAAAAAAAATCAGTAAGAATTGAATGGTACCACCGTGCTCAGCTCATCGTCCTGATTCTGATGGGCTAGATCACCAATAAGCGCCCTGGGAGATCTCAGAAGGTCCTAGGTTGAGGCCAATCCTGCATTGCCTGGATCTTTTTGGGGTCCACCTTGACACCTTCATGGCCCACAATGTGGCCCAAATACTCAACTTATTCCATGCCAAATGAACACCTGGACATCTTAACAAATAATTTATGCTTGCGGAGCAGTTGCAAGAGTAGATCTACATGCTGAAGATGTGCGGCCCAAGTGCACCTATAGATGAGGATGTCATCGAAGAAGACAAGGACAAATTTCCTGAGATATGGTTTGAGAAGGTGGTTCATAAGGCTCTGAAAAGTAGATGGGGAATTACAAAGACCGAATGGCATAACCAGGAACTCATAATGGCCTTCATGAGTTCGGAAAGCAGTCTTTGGAATGTCGACTTCCTTCATGCGAATTTGGTGGTAGCCTGAGCGCAGATCTAGCTTAGTGAAGAATTGAGCCCCATTGAGTTCATCCAGCAAATCATCAACCACCGGGATGGGAAATTTATCTTTGACTGTCAACTTATTGAGGCCCCTGAAGTCTGGACACATTTGCCACTCCCCATCTTTCTTGAGCACCATGATCACCGGTGATGAATAAGGACTAATGCTGGGACGAATGACACCTGCTTCCAAAAGTTCCTTGATTATTTTTTCTATTTCATTCTTTTGGGTGAACGGATATCTGTATGGGCGCACATTTAGGGGTTGGGCCCCTGGAACCAAGGTGATGATATGATCATGTTCCCCTCTTGAGGGTGGAAGCTCATGAGGCTTGTTAAAGACCGACAGGTGGTTATTTAAAACCTGTTGCATCTCAGGATGAATCGGCAGAGACTTGGTTGCGACTGCCTGGATAGCATTAAATTGAGCTATAACTCCATGATGGCCCTTTTTTAGCAATTTTTCCATCCTATGCGAGCTGATGATAAAGGGAGCTCCCGCCTGGAGTCCACGAAGGGTATGTGTGGAGTTTTTCTGCTTAAAACTCATATATAACTCCTAGAAATCCATTGTTATTGGCCCAAGAGTGCGGAGCCATTCAGCGCCGAGGACAATGTTGCACCCTCCCATGTATATGGCAAACATGTGGGTCTTCAACTGATAATCCCCCATTTGAAGTTTGACATTTTCACAGCGGCCTTCACATTTTATTGTGCCCCCATCCGCAATTTGGACTTGGAAGTTAGAAACTACTTGTACAAAATAATGCACTGCTTCCGCGACTTTGTGATGGATGAAATTATGTGTACTTCCACTATCAATCAAGACTACTATTGGGCGATGTTTAATAAAACCTCTGATTTTGAGAGTTTGAGGTGAAGAAATCCCTGCCAAAGCATGCAGCGAAATAACTGTTTCGCCAGGGACATTGTCCTTTTGGTTGTCCTCTTCTACTGCCTCCTGTTCCTCAAGTGCTGGATCTTCCTCCGATGAGTTGTAGTCAGTGGCATCAATTTGAAAAAATTTGGGCTCCTTGCATTTATGACCTGGGGAGTATTTTTCATCACAGTAGTAACATAATCCTTGCTTTCTTCTTTAGACCATTTATGCAGGTGACACCTTTTGGACCTTAAGTGTTTGAGTCGTGTTGTGAGCCTGTGGGGGCCGACCCTTAGCGGAGAAATTTAGGTGACTGTACTGGGCTGCTAACGCACGTTCCACGTTACGAGCTACCTTGCAAGCCTCCGTCCATGTGGGAGGGTGGTGCAGTAGGACTTGGGCTTTTATGGCTTCTTTAAGACCGTTGATAAAACATTCCGTGTAGAACACATCTGAGAGACCCCTAGTGCGAAAGGCCAAGGCTTCAAAGGCTGTAATATATTCATCCACTGTGCCAATCTGTCGAAGCTTAGTAATACGACCCAAAAATGAAGATTCCTAGTCAAAGCGGTCTGTAAGAGCTTTTTTGAAGTTGGTCCAAGCCAGAAAAGGTCCATTGCAACATTGATGCCATTCCCACCATTGCCACCTTTCATTGTCTAAGTACATGCTCCCCACCATAAGCTAAGTCTCATTATCTAAGATGTTATTCAGATTGAAATAATGCTCCATTTGTGTTATCCATGCTGTTGGGTGAGAACCGTCAAATTTATGCATATCCAAATTGGGAGGTCGCTGACGGGATTGTTGGTGGGTGCCCCAGACGCGAGGAGAGTGGCTAGACTCACCCTCACTGTGTCCATTGCCATTATACACCTCCTCGTGGGCTTCCTCCTTGCCCTTCGAGATTAGGGTAGATAGTCTGTCAAGTTGACTTTGGATGGATTGCAAGGTTAGTTCAAGTTTGTCAATCCTCTCATTGGCCATAGCTTGAGCTCTAGTTTCTACCATTCACCGATCAGATGTTCTTGAGATTTGGGACCGCCCAAAAAAAAAAAATTAGTAAGAATTGAATGGTGCCACCGTGCTCAGCTCGTCGTCCTGATTCTGATGGGCTAGATCACCAACGGAGTTTTACTCCTTCCTTATGAATACTGCAGTCGCCAAATCCTCAAAATGTCAATGCTGCCAAAAGTCCTGCGAAAATTATGCCCCGGTATAGGAACCCCACACAACTACTCAGATCTGGTGGATCTGAGAGATCTGAATGGCGGATCGGATAGCTCTGGGCTACGGAACAGACTGTTGCTGCGGATCTGATGGATCTAATAGATCGGAATGGCTGATCTGCTAACTCAGAACTGTGGGACTGATGTCTGTTGCTACTGCACCCCTTTGCACGATCGGATCTGGCAGAGATGATGCGTGATCCCAAGATAGAAAAGGGAACTATGGTCTCGAGGAGTGTCAAGTGCTACAGATCGCAATATACATAAGGGTCTGACAGTAGTACTCGGCCCAATGTTTCAGGGCTCTAACTAAGGAGGATCAACCGTACCCTTAGCCGTACAACCCAACTACCCTATCGTACGGGTGAGTAATCTCTCCGAGTGATGTTCTCGGTGTACTGTAGCAGCAAGACGGCCAACGGTTTATCTATGGCAATGTTTTGGAGGAGCTAAGGGGTTTCCGATATACCCAGAAGGTACTTGGAAGATAGTCCGTACGTGGTTCTGTCTAATGCACTACTACTCGAAGGCGTACCCACAGGGGTTACAAGGGAGTCCAACAAGCGTGACCACCTCTTGTATTTCCTGCGTGCATGCCTCCCCAAATCCGCAGGTTTATGCGCTCAACGACAGATCCCGTGGTTTAAAGACGCCGGAACACGTCTCTAGCCAAAAAAAAATTGCTAAGAAATGGAGATCCCACCGGTCCTGGAAAGTGCTTGATACCACTTGTTATGCTCTTAACCTGCAAAAAGATACCCAAATACAAAATATGCGAAGAAAGATACCCAGAACATAGAATAGTGAGAGACAACAGCAAATATTTTATTATTCAGAAAGCAATGTTCACTGGCCTCTTCGAGGGGGCAACCTCCAATAGAGCAGAGCTCGATTCAAAAATAAGGCATGATGCTCTTCGCAAGGAGTCTCTATCCTTTATATATGACTCATACATGCAATACCATGGATCAATACCATGGGTTTTATTAATACCATCTATCTAATACTACGGCCCATTTGCAACTAACTGTGGTCCCGTCATTAATTGCGGGTTAACCACTTACAATTATTAATATGGGCTTTATTAACTCTTGACTATGACTCGATCCCATTATATAAATAATGGGGTTAGGGTGGGACCCTAACATCTTTAATCTCCCCGTCTTCTTTTTCCAAATTCACTACTTCCTCCCTAGAGGTCCCTTTCCTTATGCTTGGGTTGATTTATTCTTGTTCATTTTTGTCTTGGGTCTGTAAAACTTCAAATGAATTTGTCGATGATGAGGCCACATTTTTTCCTTGTGTAGTTTGGGGCTTAGCTACTACTAATTCTCCTTTATTCCCATCTTTCTTCTAGGTCTACCATTTCTCCTCTCGTCTTGTAGGCGGATCCACTCCTTTACTTGCTTGGGCCTTCTTGTAATCTCTTGAAAAATGGCCATATTCTTGGCAAATTCAACATTTAAAAGGTAACTACTCATAATCTAGAATTTGGCAGTGAGTCCATTCCCCTTGGGGGAGGTTGATTTGTTATGGAAACCCCTTCTCCATATCTACCTCCACATATATCTTAGCACACACAAGTTGGGATCCTTTGGGTTTATCCCTATCCAAGTATTTTCCCACTTTATTTCCTATAACTCATAGGTAGTCATCACTCCAACATGAGAGTGGGAGCCGAGGAATTTTAACCCATATAGGGACTGCATTCAGGATATCTTCATCTGGATCAAGGTCCAGTGACCATTTATCAAAGTACATACCTTGGGCTCCAAACAAATAGTGATTGTTTTGAAAGATCATGTATTTATCCTCCTTGTATTCAAACAAGAAAGAAAATAATCCATTTCAACATGCATACAATCCAATATTACCCTTCATCATTCACTTCCAAGTCTTATCTAGCCATATTTCCATGGAGTGAGGGGTCGACCACATTCTGATGAAGTTTTTAACCAAAGCTCAATTTGAAAAATCCAGGGGTGTTCTTTAAAATCCTATAGGGAGAACCATTGAAGGAATGGTCTCTGCCTTCTTCACAAACTTTACATGTGCTTCTTTGCTTCAGGAATTTTTCGATAGAGCAACCACAAGAGCTTGAAAGGCCACGACCTCATCTAGAGAAGGGGGAGAGACCCCCTTTGGGCATACCATAGCATGGTCGATCTAGGGTTTCTGCAGAGCTCAAGAGTGGAAACAGAAGGATATAATTTCTCTATGATTATGAGTATTTTTCAAAATATTTTTAATAGTATACACAAACAAAATATTTTAGAATATTCTTAATAACATATGCAAACCAAAGGTTAAGGTTTATTTCCAACATAGTTATGCTCCTTTTTTCCTTTTAATTACATTGATTAATTGAAAAAAATGTCACATGGACAAGTGTCATGTGAAATAATTTATCGTTATTTAGGTATGTGGTATTAATAATCCATGGTATTGTAATAAATCATATTTACAAATTAAGAATCTCCATGGTAAAGTGGGGATAAACCTTCAGGGTTAAGAATCTTATTCCATTTTTTTTAAATGTATATAGGTTTAACTTATTATAATATATATATATATATATATATATATATATATATATATATATATATATATATATATATATATATATATGTATATGTATATGTATGTATGTATGTATGTATGTATGTATGTATATTGTCAATCAAAAAGTTTCTATTAATTCATGCAAAGATTACAACAAGATTGCCAGCTTTCATTATTCTTCCGGCCTCACTCCTACTGGATTTCTTGGCCAAAAGAGGAGCAAAAAAACTTAATACAAAGTTCCAAAAACTACTATCGACCCAAAAATGGAAAGACAAAAGGACCAAAAATATCCCTAAGATGTAAATACAATGACCAGACATTAAGGAGCGGAGGATGGACCAGGGTAGGATTATCTGGTTCATTACTCGATGAATCTGGATGCCTTAGTTCTCCATGTACATGAAATTCTACGTGAGCCATTCTCCCTTCCAGAAGTTCCAATCACTCATACATTATTCTCTGGCCCCGTCGACGTGAAGCCAAACGATTATGCATATTATGTTGATTATGTTGCAAATCATTCGTGAACCCTATGACATCATTGCATTCATCATGGCAATTATGTCCCAATTGTTTTAGGTGATGGGTGACGTGCCAAAGTTGTGAATCCAAGGCATCGAAAGTAGGAGGAAGATCCACACAACTTGGAGAAGGGGCACGTTTGAGGGCCACCTCCTCCTCTAAATATTCTTCCACTCCTACCTCTTCCCCCATATCCTTGGCTTCACCTTTATGCTCAACTCACTGCCCTCTAGGGCTAAACCCTCCCATGCTCTACCACCCCACTGCGACCACTTCTGGACATCCAACAACATGCGGAAATACGGCCACAGATCTAGAACCTGGTACCCAACAGACAAGTGCCAACAAAACTAGACCCATGCATCGCCCAAGATAAGCAAATCCTAACAAGAGCTTCCATTTTTCCTCTTTGAATTAGCATCATAGAAGAATGTCGACCCCCTCTTCTCAATAACAATGACCTCACCCAAATTGGTTTAACACATCCTAGAATGAGAGTATCATGCTAGAGTCTCTAAGAACCAACCCGAAGACCCAATTCTCCTAGGCCATATGGATAATTTCTTTTTATCACCACTGATTAGGAATTCCCACTCGTTGCAAGAAAACTAAAACACATAAGCTCCGAAAACAAAGCTCTGTGCTCACCACACTGGTGACCCCCTAGAAGACTATCTCTGACTCCTGCTAAGGGTCTTTCAGATACTAGAAAGAACTCATGTGTATCTAAAACCAATCCTATGACCCAAAAAAATTGTTATCAAATCCCAATTATAGTCTCCACTCACCTTGAATTTTGGTAACGCAAGCAATCCTCCACCACAAATAAAAGCAACAAGGAACAATCACCACTGCAAAGTGCTACCCCTCTACTAAAGAAAGTGAAACTCCATGAATACCACACGAGCAGCCAAGAAAACTTACCAAGTATCAAATGAAGAGCCCCAAAATAGAAACCCTTCTCCATCTTCCCCATTCAGGAACTGTTCCCTCCACACAAAACCCAACCAAATCTAGATCTAACTCCAGTTTTCGAGCTCACCCAGATCCCACACTTGGAGTGTTTGGTCAGCAACAACTCCACAAGAAATTATACACTTGCAGTCGAGATATTTTGTCATAGAGAATTAAAGATGAAGAGGCATGCACAGGTTGGTGACCTACAGAAACTCTTTGCAACCTCCACCATCCTCATGTATGCCCATAACCTAGCTCACAAACAACATTTCCGCCCTCACTAGCCCGCATATAAGGTTATCTTCTTCGATCTCGAAGCTTCTCTGAAGCTTGTCCTGCATGCTCACAATATGCCACATGTCCTTCATTTATATAAATGAGAGGGCCTAATCTCCGCCCCCATCCCCCATATGACCATGTTACATGCCCCCATTTGGGGATAATAATAATAATAATAAAGAAGTTATAGTTTATTTAGTATTAATGATTTCTTTTAGCGATGTGAGATGCATTATCAAGTAAGTTTTTTAATGCTTATTATGAATTGATACTTATTTTCATTTATCGACCATTTAAGTTATATGGTTGTGGTAGTTTGTTGAGGTAAACAACAAATACCCCCTCACATGTATGCTTTATATATTGGATGATATATATATAACCTCGTGTATCTTATAGTGTAGACAATTACATCATTATGTGGATAGGCGTGTCTATTTTGGAATAGGCCTTCCAGAATTTCAATTTAGTTATCAATAATAATTAAGTGGATGGTAGGGGCAAAATTTCCATGAGATAATGCAAATAGGTGTGTCTATTTTAAAATAGGGAATTCGAAATTTTAATTGAATTATCAATAATTACTAAGTGGATGGTAGGCATTTAACCTCCATGGAATATTTTAGAATATTCTTAGTTGTATACACAAATCAAAGGTTGGGATTTATCTCCAAGGTAGTTATGCCAAGTGGTTTTTTGGGCATGTGGTAATTATAAGACAAGGTATTGGCCCATGATATTGTAACAAAACCTATTTACGTATTAATAATGTCCATGATAAAGTGGGGGTGAATCTCCATTGTTAATAATCATGTTTTCTCTTTCATGTTTTAAATATATGTGTGTGTGTGTGTGTGTGTGTGTGTGTGTGTGTGTGTGTGTGTGTATGTGTGTGTGTGTGTGTGTGTTTAACTTATATATTAATTCTTTTTATAAATAATAAGAATAATTTATTTATTTTTCTAAATTAGACACTTTGTATTACTGTCATCAAAAGGTTACATATAGAAAAAAAAAAAAAACTTTCTTGTTATGGTTGGTCTAGAGGAATGCTAGACCAAAGGTCAAACAATAAGATCATCGGATTATGCCATTTTTGTTGGATGAGAGCATCATTTAGACAAAAAATGCATAAGATGGAGTGACTACACAAACTGAGATTGAGCATATATTTACAAGACGGATACATGAAAAACTTGCTAAAAGAGTTGAAAGGTGACATGAGGCCAATTATTCAAATCCTTCATGTTTGTTGTCTAGATTGTTGCTTGGGTAGGAATTGTGGTTGTACATTTTGAAAAGGATGTCAAATTTTTGATCCATATCTTCCAGACTGCCTTCAAATTCAACAAGCTTTTGGATGTTCTATTGCTAGTTTGTATGATAATGAGCTAGAATGTGTCTAATAAGAATTTTGGTATGCCAGTAGACATTAACAACCTACAAGTCACTGGCATACTTGGAGAGGGTGGAAATTCTCGTGTTTGGAATCCATTGTTGAGTTTCAACTTGAACATGTTGATCTGGAGTATACTTGTGATCTTTCTTGACAAGGGATTCATAACGAGTTATTTCCTGGAAGACTAATCCAAGTATGATTTTCTCATATTGAGCTTGCACTTGCCTAGCTTGATTATGAACTATATGTTGGGTAACAAGGGGAGAATTAGTGGGTGATGGAAAGGAAGTGGAGGTGTGGCCTCTGCCCCTACCTTGGTGAGAAACTAAGGGATTTTTGCAAGTCATCGTGAAGGAGAAAGGTTGGTTGAAACTAGAAATGAGTAGTAGGGGGGTGGAAGATGGTTGAAATGGGTTTGAGGTGAACACGAAGGATGGAAGGTGATGGAAAGAGAGGGGAAA
The DNA here is from genome assembly GCA_031772625.1 of Pinus tabuliformis. NCBI lineage: Eukaryota > Viridiplantae > Streptophyta > Pinopsida > Pinales > Pinaceae > Pinus > Pinus tabuliformis. Next base: position 1,478,307,991 of record CM062818.1, read on the forward strand.
GAGGGCTTGAAGAGAGTGCAAGGAAAGTAGGGAAAACAAGGTAGGAGGATTAGGAGAGCTGAAATAACATGAGGGTGTTAGATTGGAATGAGTCGATGAGTGTACAAGATCCTGTCCTTAGACCAAAGTAGCCAAAAAATGGCTAACACAATAGTAGCTCGAAATAGAAAGCAATGAATTGAAATGATAAGGATCTCATCCTAACTCTGGAGAAGTTCGAGTTGAGGGTGCAAACAATCCAATTTTCCACCACTTGTATTGCAAATAACCTTTGGGTGAATTCCCTAGCTAATGAGGATCGAATTTGAGTGCTACTATACATAGTCCTAATAAAGGGGCATGGGCACCTCGATATGAAGAATTTTCCTAAGACCATGAGATAACATTTGATCCATCACCAGAACACACCTGACGTGCTTTAAAGAATTCATCACCTATGTAGATCCATTGCCAATATTATGCAAGGTATCGAGGATATGATGATGTGAGGTGTTGTTGATAACCTCATCCTCATAAGATTGAAGATGGGTTGTTTGATAATAATGGTGGAATTTCATTCTAGAATAATGAAATGGGGTGGTTTGTGTTCATTGTGAGGCACATTTTCCCAAAGCTTTGCATGTCTAGTACGTGTAGCCATGATGGCGATGTGAGGTCACTTGAATGATCATCGTTGGGATGATGCACTGAGTAAGACTACGATGGGTGGCAAGCATAATGGCAACTACATGGAAGTAGATGTGCATTGAGTTAGGGCGAGGTGGGGGATTTGCGCTAGGGCACCCAAATTGGGGAATTTAAGATAAAACTATAATTTAATTAGCTTTTATGATTTTTTAAATGTTTATGTCATAAAGTAAGTGTTTCGATGTTTATTGCGAATTGATACCTATCAGTGTTTACCAACCATTTAATTTATATGGTTGCACTAATTTTATTAATAATTAAGACGGAGAATTGAGTTTATCTCAAAAATAATTATAGTAATTTTGATTTCAATTTAATTTAAAAAGATGTAATGTTGACAATTGTCATTAAATATTTATTGTTTATTATCGTTTTACTATTTTTTAACTTTTTAAAAAGATGTATATATTTAACTCATTCTTTTCATAATTAATAATAATAATTTATTAATAATTAAGACGGAAAATTGAGTTTATCTCAAAAATAATTATACTAATTTTGATTTCAATTTAATTTAAAAATATGTAATGTTGACAATTGCCATTAAATATTTATTGTTTATTATTGTTTTACTATTTTTAAAATTTTTAAAAATATGTATATATTTAACTCATTCTTTTCATAATTAATAATGATAATTATAATTTAAATATTTTTTATGGTTTTTTTAATCATAATAATATAACATGTATCATAAAATGAGTATCTTGATATATTATATAAATTAATACTCAATTAATTTATATAATTATTCTAATTATAAAACAAACAAACTTCCATATAATTCAAAAACCTTAAAATTTAATTTAATTTACACAATATAATAATTTAAATCATATTATTTCGTTCGTGAAGGTACTATGTATGAGCGTACATGCTATTGAGATTAACAAGTTCACTAGTTAAAACTTGACATGTTCCATTGAAATTCAATGGAGCAATTGCCCCTTTGGATCCTGACACAAGTGTGACGTGCCGCACTTTTGGACATGGGATATTGGGGGGTCGATTATTGTCTCTACACTCGATCAGTTTTGACTCCTTTTTATTTTTTAATTGGATGACTTACACATGTTTTTTGTTTTTTAATTGCTATACTTTTTTTGTGGTGAGGTTGCATTATTTTATTATTTAAATTATATTTCGAATATAAAATTTATAACACTTTCCATTTTTTTAATATTTTAAAATATTTCAATTATATAAAATCGGCGTCAATCGTTTTCAGTGAATTATTTCTTTTTTAAACCTCAATAAATTTCCAAAGGGCAAACAATTTCGCCCAATAAAACTATGCTAGGCTTATAAAAAATTATTGCTTCTACATGATAAAAAAGTTCCAAATTTCCTTTGGGCTAAAGTGACATCTATTGTTGTATATGTTCATAACAGGGTGTCTCAGCAAGAGTTAGAAAAGAAGACTCCTGAAGAAATATTCACAGGCACTAAGCCTGATGTTATCCATATTCATGTATTTGGATGCCCATTATATTTTCATGTGTCGAAAGACAAAAGGAACAAACTGGAAGCTACTAGCAGAAAATGTACGTTTGTGGATCAGAGGAAGGTTGAAATTAGTAGGGATGTAACATTTGATGAAAATGCAGCTCTTGGTAAAGCAAGAGATCTTCCTCCACCTCCTCCTCCCAAGGGAGAGAATGATGACTGGGATATTTTGGATGGTCCGTCTGCACCTGATTCCAATATGGTTGATGATCCCATAGGGCCTATGGATCTATTAGATCCTCCTCTAAGTGATCCTCCCTCCAAGAAGAGACCACTTTGGCTTCGAGATATTTTACAGAATACTAAAGGAAATGTCCCCATTCGTAGATCATACAGATAAAAGAAACAACGATGTAAGTATTAGGGATATGTTGCTGCTATGAGTACTATGATTCACACTCAACCATCCACATTCGAAGAAGCTGCAAAAGAACAAGTTTGGAAGGATGTTATGGCTAAAGAATATGAATCAATTATGAAAAATGATGTATGGGACATTGTAGCTAGACCAAAATGGAAGTATGTTGTGACTTCAAAATGGTTATTTAAAATCAAACACAGAATTGATGGAAGCATTGAGAAATATAAAGCAAGTTTCATGGCTCGAGGCTTCTCTCAGAAAGAGGGAGAAGATTATGATGGAATTTTTCTCCTGTAGCTTGATATACAACAATTTGTTCTATAGTTTCCCTTGTTACAAGTCAGAGATGGACTCTTCATCAGATGGATGTAAAGAGTGCATTCCTTCATGGCATGTTATAGGAAGAGGTATATGTTGAGCAACCACAAGGATTCGAAGTGAAAGATCGAAGAACACATGTTTGCAGGTTGAAGAAGGCATTGTATGGCTTGAAGCAAGCTCCTCGAGATTGGTATGCATGTATTGACAGTTACTTAGTGAAGCTGGGAGTCACAAGAAGCAATGTCGATACCAACCTCTACCTCAAGGTAGTCCAAGGTATGCCATTGATTTTGGTTTTATATGTTGATGGTGTATTTTTGACATGTAGTGAGCCTCTAATGATCGAATGTAAGAGGAAGCTAACCTCTGAATTTGAGATGAAATACCTTGGTCTCATGCATTACTTTTTGGGTCTTGAAGTGTGGCAAAATCATGGTAAGTTTCTCCTTTCATGAGAAAAATACATTGTAAAGTTGCTGGAAATATTTGGAATGACTGAATGTAAATCTATGGTCACTCCAATGGAAATGAACTTCAAGAAATTATGTGGAGATGCTACAGAACCAAACTTAGAAAATCCATCTCAATACAGACAGCTAATTTGGGCTCTAATGCTCCTTGTGAACACTCATCCAGACATATGCTATGCAATAAACACTTTGAGTCAATTCATGATTGAGCCCCACCACTCACATTGGATAACTGCTAAACACATATTGAGATATTTGCATGGGTCGATTACACTTGGCTTGAGGTATTCTATAGGAAATGTTCAACTTCATGGATACGTTAATGCTCATTGGGTCGGAAATGTTATTGACAAAAATAGTACATATGGATGCTACTTTAGCCTTGGATCTGCCATGATATCATGGATGAGCAGGAAACAAAAGTTTGTAGCATCAAGCACAGTCGCAGAAGAATACATTGATGCTATCATGGCTAGCTGTGAAGCAGTCTAGTTGAGAAAGCTCTTTAGAGAGCTACTTGAGCAGGTCCTGGATACTACAGTGATATACTGTGACAACAAGAGTGGGATCCGTTTGGCAGAAAATCCTATGTTTCATGACAAGTCCAAGCATATTGAGATTCAATATCACTTCATTCGAGACATGATACAGAGAGGAGTTGTCAAGCTCCATCACATATCGACAGATGAACAGATTGCAGATATTCTCATAAAGGAATTACCTAAGAGAAAGTTCTTGGTCTTCATAGATCAGCTGTACTGATGGATGTGTCCCCTCCGGATGAGGGGCAGCGCTGATCGAGAACACTGAGCCAACTCTTCCTACCCTATTTGAGCTCCCAGGGTGAGGAATCGAGATGGAGGGCTCCTGGGGTTGAGGGAACTCTGGACAATAGGGTGTTATCCCTATCTGTTACCCATAGGGTTGGAGTTGTAGCTCACCCTATCTTGGTATTTGCAGAGTATACCCTAGTTGGCATCATACCCACAAGTCGGGCTTGTTGGGAGTACCACTCCTCGTTTGGCCAACGAGTGAGAGTGTACTTGGGGGTGTACAACCCAAGGTGATTATGATGCAGGTGTTCTACCACATGACTATTCAGGGTCATTGATGGGAAGATCAGTAGGCAATAGGATGGGTTGAGATAACCTGATATGATTCAAGGGTTGAGGGTTTACTCCCTTGTATGATGAGTTATCTTATTGCTAGATAAGGGTGGAAGATATTGCTCCCTGATTCTTCTTCTAGATCCAAGAAAGTTTCAGCAGATAGAGTTGAGCAGAGACTGACAAATATTGAAAGGTGGAATTCTTCCTAGTTGAGAGGGAGTGTTAATTTTTGCAACTAGAGTCAAATTCCACATTGGACAACTCAGATGATCAAGATAATATGTGCATTAAATTCCTCTTTTCATGACCGAAATCATCCTAAATATCACCTAATTTGGTTAAACAGAAGTTAAGATTTGAATTATTTTATTCATGCATACATTATGGAATGGGTCGGCCCTAACCACATGAGTAACTGCTTGGGTCAATCTTAACCCCAAGTTAACCCTCAGGAAAACCTATAAAAGGAAGCAACCTCAAGTTCATTTGATCACATTATCATCATCTTTCTATTCTTTTATTTTGTTTTGGCTCGCACAGGTTCATCAGCAGAAGTTCGCATTGGGTCCAAAATTACAGGCGAAAGGTTCGCTCTGGGTTAGGGTTTTTTGGATCTCGGTTGCTAGCACAGATATTGAGTTTTTCGTCCCCGGTCACAGGCACAGAGTAGGCCAGAGAGTGACTTTGGATCTTTGGTCACTTGGAGATAGTTCAGTGAGAGTGACTCTAGGTTTAGAGGCAAATCAGAAGGATATGATCCCCAGTCACTCGCACAACTCAGGGTGCGACTTTAGCTCTCTGGTCACTCACACAGCTTGATAAGGGAGCGACTTTGGGTATTTGCAGTTCAGTGCTAGAGTCGCATGGATAGAGATCTCCTAAGTGGGACTCTGCAGTTACAGTCACTCTCACATTGTATTCGTGAGAGCGACCCAATAGCATCATTCGCTCGCAGACAGTGTAGATGAGAGCGACCCAGTTCAGATCTAAGGTTTTGACATCTTAACATCAATTGGCTTCAGTGATATGGTAGATTTGGGTTTCTCTTCTGTTATAACAAATCTGTAGATTTGTAGATCTGGTTCATTGTTATCCGCTGCAAATCATATGTATTGAGGTCATTGTACTCTCTGCTGAAATCTTTTTATGACGATCTACTAAAGAAGAAGATTTGAAAGGGTTTCCCCCTAGTGGGGTTTTTCCCTAGTCTTGGACCAATCTGCTATCTCTTATGGTTGTGTTGTTGTCTTCTCTATCACTGCATATATTTTTATTTCTTCAGTTACATTTATGATTGATTATACTGCTGACAAATTGAATGCATTGTTAATGAAAAGATAAATTGGGCTAAAGTAACTGATACAACATAGAACAATCTGAAAATTTAACATGGGATCAGAGCTAAGGTGAAATTCAAGCCCAAGAGAAGACAAGCTTTCAAACCATCTTCGTTAGAAAGTACATATCCTATTCAAGGTCAAGATGTCGTCCTCTACCTTCAAGGAGCATGAAAAGTTGGGTGATGCATCAAAATTTGTTGCATGGAAAGCCAGATTGGAGATCATAGCTGAAAACAATGATGTGTTGGAATACATTCAAGGAAGGATGCCTGAGCCTCCAAAAAACACTTTTGCTTCTCTCAAGAACAGGTACAAGAAAGGTGAGTTTAAAGTAAAGCAAATTATAGTTGATGGTTTACAATATCATTTACTTGCTTATGTTTTGAATTTACGAAATTCTAAAGATATGTATGATAAGATAGTCGGCATGTATGAAGTTAACAACTTGAATGAAATCATCACTCTGATAGATCAACTCAAGGAAACTAAGATGAACAAAGGGGAAACGATTCAATCCTACATATTTGAATCTCCCGCCTTAGAGATCAATTGCAAAGGGTTGGAGAAAATGTGCCAGATAGGGAGCTTGTGGTTGTGACTCTTAGAGGTCTCCCTCCCATTTGGTAAACCTTCATTACTACAATCATCAACAGTAATTTCCTTCCGACATTTGACGAAATTGCTATGAAGCTCACACAAGAAGAATTTAGGATGATAGCAAGAGGAAGGATTCAAAAGCATGAAGAGGGAGAGCCCGTTACATATATCACTCATGAAAAGAAGAAGAAGACAAAAGGAGGTCCATCACAGAAGCCTCCTTCTCAAAACTCAAAAAGAAGAAATGACAAATCATTATCTCAGGTTGAATGCTTCTATTTCCATAAGAAAGGTCACTTTGCTCGTGACTGTCCCGAGAAGAACAAAAGACATCACTACAACACTAGAAGAAACTATAATGAAAAAAGAAGAAAATACTATCAAAGGAAGAACTATGATAGAATATTTAGAAGAGACTCCTCAAGTGATCGTGAAGAACATCACCCTTCTCAAAAGAAGTCAAAGGCTCCCAGGTATGAAAGTAATGCAGTAAATAAATCTGAATACATTCTCATTTCTACTCTTACTAGTTCTTCTCCACCGGATTCGTGGGACAGTTGGTTGGTTGATAGTGGGGCCACTCATCATTTCTCTGGTTATAAAGAAGTCATCTCTAATCTGGTAGAGAGGGAGACTAAGCTAAATATCATTCTTGAAGACAAATATACTCATCCGGTGAAAGGTTTTGGGTCCATCAAATTTCATCTAAATTCTGGGGAATCAGTTCTACTGCATGATTTCATGTATGAACCAGGTTTAATGAAGAATCTGGTATCTGTATCTACATTGGAAGAAAAAGGTATGAGGGTTTCCTTCATCAAAGGTAAAGTTCTAGATTGGGCTACTGATTCACCTATGAGGGATGCCTTCACACTAGGATCGAGATTTGAAGGATTCTATAGGGTCAATATAAGACCTCTCTTTGCATTGGTCCATAATACTAATCATTTGAGAAAATTATGGCACCATAGACTAGCTCATCTTCATTATAATGCACTTCTGAAACTAAAGAAATTGGTCTCTGGTATTCCTGATGTTTAGGCTCATCATGATGGAGTTTTCCCAGGTTGTGAAAGTGGAAAGAAAACAAGGGGAGCATTTCCCTCTAGTAAGAACAAAACTCGTGACATCCTTCATCTCATTCATTATGATATATGTCATCTGATGCATGTACATTTTGTTGGTGGTCATCTCTACTACATTACCTTTATCGACGACTTCTCAAGAAATACATGGATATACTATCTTAAGCACAAGGATGAAGCCTTTGAAACATTCAAGGAATTCAAAGCCTTGGTCGAAAATCAATCAGGAAAGAGAATCAAAGTCTTCAGGTCCGATAATGGAGGAGAATACATGTCAAAAGAATTCATAGCATTTTGCAAGAAAGACATAATTAAGAAGGAAACAATTGTGCCATATACTCCTGAACAGAATGGTCTAGTTGAAAGCAAGAACGGGTCTATATTAGAAGCTGCCTGTGCTATGCTACAAGATCAAAAGGCTCCAAAGTTCCTTTAGGCTGAAGTGACATCTATTGATGTATATGTTCAGAACCGGGTGCCTCATCAAGCATTAGAAAACAAGACTCCTTAATAAATACTCACAGGCATTAAGCCTGATATCATCCATCTTCGTGTATTTGGATGCCCAGTATATTTTCACGTGTCGAAAGACAAAAGGAACAAACTGGAAGCTACTAGTAGAAAAGGCACATTTGTGGGTTATTGTGAAAATTCTAAATCATATAGAATTTATATTCCTGGTCAGAGGAAGGTCAAAATTAGTAGAGACGTAACATTTGATGAAGATGAAACTCTTGGTAAAGCAAGATATCTTCCTCCACCTCCTCCTCCCAAGGGAGAGAATCATGACTTGGATATTATGGATGGTCCATCTACACCTGAGTCTGATATGGTTGATGATCCCATAGGGCCTATGGATCTGTTAGATCCTCCTCCAAGTGATCCTCCCTCCAAGAAGATACCACTTTGGATTTGAGATACTTTACAGGATACTGAAAGAAATGTCCCCATTTGCATATCATACCGAGAAAAGAAACAACCATGCAGGTATCAGGGATATGTTATTGTTATGAGTATTATGATTCACGATGAACCATCCACATTCGAAGAAGTTGCAAAAGAACAAGTTTGGAAGGATGCTATGGCTGAAGAATATGAATCAATTATGAAAAATGGTGTATGGGACGTTGTACCTAGACAAAAAGGGAAGTTTGTTGTGATTTCAAAATGGTTATTTAAAATCAAACATGGAATTGATGGCAGCATTGAGGAATATAAAGCAAGGTTCGTGGCTCGAGGCTTCTCTCAGAAAGAGGAAGAAGATTATGATGGCATATTTGCTCTTGTATCTCGATATACAACAATATGTTCTATAGTTTCCCTTGCTGCAAGTCAAAGATGGTCTCTTAATCAGATGGACGTAAAGACTGCATTCCTTTATGGTATGTTACAGGAAGAGGTATATGTTGAACAACCACAAGGATTCGAAGTGGAAGATTGAAGAACACATGTCTGCAGGTTGAAGAAGGCATTGTCTGGCTTGAAGCAAGCTCCCCAAGCTTGGTATGCATGTATTGACAGTTACTTAGTAAGTTGGGATTCACAAGAAGCAATGTCAATCCCAACCTCTATTTCAAGGTAGTCCAAGGTATCCCATTGATTTTGGTTTTATATGTTGACGATCTATTTTTGACAAGTAGTGAGCCTCTGATGATCGAATGTAAGAGGAAGCTAGCCTCTGAATTTGAGATGAAAGATCTTGGTCTCATGCACTACTTTTTGGGTCTTGAAAGCTTGGTAAGATTTTCCTTTCACAAGGAAAATACATTGTAAAGTTGCTGGAAAGATTTCGAATGACTGAGTGTAAGTCTATGGTCACTCCAATGGAAATGAACTTCAATAAATTATGTGGAGATGCTGCAGGACCAGACTTAGAAAATCCATCTCAGTATAGACAACTGATTGGGGCTCTAATGTTCCTTGTGAACACTCATCCAGACATATGCTATGTAGTAAACACTTTGAGTCAATTCATGACTAAGCCAAAACCACCTCATATTGGATATCTGCTAAACACATATTGAGATATTTTCATGGGTCGATTAAACTTGGCTTGAGGTATTCTGCAGGAAATCTTCAACTTCATGGATACACTAATGTTGATTGGGCGAGAAACGTTATTGACGGAAAGAGTACATTTGGATGTTGCTTTATCCTTGGATCTACCATGATATCCTGGATGAGCAGGAAACAAAAGTCTGTAGCGTTGAGCACAGCCGAAGAAGAATACATTGCTACTAGCATGGCTAGCTGCAAAGCAGTCTGGTTGAGAAAGCTCTTTGGAGAGCTACTTGAGCAGGTCTTGGATACTGCAGTGATATACAGTGACAACAAGAGTGAGATCTTTTTGGCAGAAAATATCGTGTTTCATGACAAGTCCAAGCATATTGAGATTCGATATCGCTTCATTCGAGAGATGATACAAATAGGAGTTGTCAAGCTCCATCATATATCGACAAATGAATAGATTGCAGATATTCTCACGAAGGCATTACCCAAGAGAAAGTTCTTGGTCTTCAGAGAGAAACTTGGATTGATGGATGTGTCCCCTTCGGATGAGGGGCAACGATAATTAAGAACACTAAGCCAACTCTTCCTACCCTGTTTGAGCTCCCAAGGAGAGGAATCGAGATGGAGGGCTCCTGGGGTTGAGGGAATTCTCAACAATAGGGTGTTATCCCTATCTGTTACCCATAGCGTTGGAGTTGTAGCTCGCCCTATCTTGGTCTTTGCAGAGTATACCCTAGTTAGCATCATACCCACAAGTTGGGATTGTTGGGAGTACCTCCCCTCGTTTGGCTAATGAGTGAGAGTGTACTTGGGGGTGTACAGTGCAAGGTGATTATGATGCAGGTGTTCTACCACATGACTATTCATGGCCATTGATGGGAAGATCAGTAGGCAATAGGATGGGTTGAGATAACCTGATATGATTCAAGGGTTGAGGGTTTACTCCCTTGTATGATGAGTTATCTTATTGTTAGATAAGGGTGGAAGTTATTGCTCCCTGATTCTTCTTCTAGATCCGAGAAATTTTTAGTAGATAGTGTTGAGCAGAGACTAATAGATACTGAAAGGTGGAATTCTTCCTAGTTGAGAGGGAGTGTTAATTTTTGCAACTAGGGTCAAATTCCACATTGGACAACTTAGATGATCAAGATAATATGTGCATTAAATTCCTCTTTTCAGGACCAAAATCAACCTAAAGATCACCCAATTTGGTTAAATAGAAGTTAAGATTTGAATTATTTTATTCTTGCAAACATTATGGAATGGGTCGGCCCTAACCACATGAGTAACTGCTTGGATCAATCTTAACCCTAATTTAACCCTCGGGAAAACCTATAAAAGGAAGCGACGTCAAGTTCATTTGATCACATTATCATCATCTTTCTATTCTTTTATATTGTTTTGGCTCGCACAAGTTCGCATTGGGTTCAAAATTACAGGCGAAAGGTTCACTTTGGGTTGGGGTTTTTTGGATCTCGCTTGCTGGCACAAATCTGAAGTTTTTCGTCCTTAGTCACAGGCATATAATAGGCCAGAGAGTGACTTTTGCTCTTTGGTCGCTCGGATATAGTTAAGCGAGAGCGACTCTGGATTCAAAGGTAGATTAGAAGGATCTGGTCCCCAGTCGCTCGCATTAGGTAGACCTGAGAGTGAGCCTATCGTCACAGTCACTCACCCAGCTAATTCAGGGTGCGACTTTGGCTCTCCGGTAGCTCGCATAGCTCGATAAGGGAGAGACTTTGGGTCTTTGCAGTTCGGTGCCAGAGACGCACAAATAGAGACCTCCTGAGTGGGACTCTGCAGTTACAGTCGCCCGCACACTGTATTCGTGAGAGTCACCCAGTAGCGTCAATCGCTCGCAGACAATGCAGATGAGAGCGACCCAATTCAGATCTAAAGTTTTGACATCTTAACATCAATTGCCTTTAGTGATATGGTAGATCTGGGTTTCTCTATTGTTATAACAAATATGTAGATCTGTAGATTTGGTTCACTGTTATCCGCTGCAAATCATATGTATTGAGCTCATTGTACTCTCTGTTGAAATATTTTTATGATGATCTACTAAAGAAGAAGATTTGAAAGGGTTTCACCCTAGTGGGGCTTTTCCCTGGTCTTGGACCAATCTGTTGTCTCTTATGGTTGTGTTGTTGTCTTCTTTATCAATGCATATATTGTTCTTTCTTCAGTTATATTTATGATTGATTATGCAACTGACAAATTGAATGCATTGTTAATGAAAAGATAAATTAGACTAAAGTAACTGATACAACATAGAACAATGTGAAAATTTAACATTGGGTATATGTTATTAATGACAAACCTTTTGGTTTAGGTTGCAAATAAATGAGAACATCAATTTTTTTAAAAATCTCCTTATATCTTTTTAATGTTATTTTTTTATAGGCTAAACAAATTCATTGTCCATGAAACTTTAAACACATATAAAATCAACTTTACAAAATCCCAATACATAATTTGTCTTAAAAATAAATTGTATTTACTATTTCTAACATATTTTTTTCTTAAAAATCTTTAAAAACATCCCTCATTTATTTCTACTATAACTTTATTTTTTCTTTAACCATTTCAAAAAATAAAATAAGCATATGGTGCACCAGTGGATACTAAAATCTACCCCACACACAGATATATATATATATATATAGTATTAAAAAACCTTTTACATAGCCATTAACAAAAAAGGTCTTGTAATTTCAAAAATAAAATAATCTTCATAATTTTAAAAAATATATAAAATTATAATTATAATTTTTTATTAAAATAATTATACACATTACCTACCATTTAACAAATTTTTATAATAAAATCCATCATTACACAAAATTAGTATCAAAATATTATATATAATGGAAAATAACATATCACTATTACCAAATTTTAAAGTTCACCTAACAAACTCAATTTTTATAAATAACATATCATTGTTACAAAATTTTAAATTTCACATAGCATATTCAATTTTTATAAATAAAAGTTTTTCAGAACGAAAAAAGCTTTATATTATATGAGAGATATAAGAGTCCAATAGTAAATACATCTGAGATGGCCTAAAAAGGCCATTGGTCAAAAAAACATATGCTCATAGGATCTGCAAGTGGGGATATCTATCAAATGATGATCAACAGCATATCAAAACTAAATTCAAAAAAAGTCCTATATACTATCATGATTCACATAATATAGAGAGGCTATATGAAAATACAAAAATAACATATGCAGATTGACATGAAGATCATCAGAGACTAGAAGTCCGGGAATGCAAAATCGTGGATCTGGAAGGTTTCTCCCTCAGAGAAAATCTGTAAATACCATAAACCTGGTGAAGATAGGAGCCCCAATTTAGATAGAGCATCAGCTTTCATATTTTTGTCCCTACAGATGTGCCCAATAGACTACCAACCATGCAGCCCCAGTAATAGTTGATCCTATCCCTCCAGCCAGTCAGGTGTGGTGCCAATATATGATTTTTCCTTGATACCGAATCAACCATAACTTTCGAATCTCCAAAAATAGACACCTGTTGTATATCAAGGAAGAGACAAAATTTTAAGAGACCAGCAAGAGCGATGGCTTCCGCCTTACTATTGGAGCCGGATCCTCCGTTCCAGTATGTGGAGAAATGTGTGTTTTCGTTCATCATAATGATAAAACCGCATCCACATATACCCAGCTGAGAGCACCGTCGAAAAACGCAACAGGGAAAGTTGTGTGATCCGATGATTGCAGATCGGATATAATCTTTTTATGCTTTGTAGTCTTCTGTGGGAGGGCTTCCAAATTAACAGAAATCCTATCTATGATTTCCGAGCATGATAAATTAGCGCCTTTAAAGATGTTGAGGTTGCGCCATTTCCATATGTTCCACAGGGAAAGAATACAAATCCTTCGCCATGTTTCTTTCTGTCCGCTACACCATAGAATCCATTCATGTATTGAGTCCTGTGAGCAATGCTGAAAACCAAATTCTTTTTCTAATGCCAGCCATATCTGCTTCGTTTTTTTACATTTCAAAAATAAATGCACATTACTTTCCCCGTCTGATCTGCATAATGCACAAATATTTGGGCCGTGCCATCCTCTTTTCATTAAATTCTCCCATGTTAAATTTCTATTGTGAAAAGCAAGCCAAGCAAAAAGGATCATTTTCGATGGGCAGCCATCCTTCCAGAAAATCTGAGGAAAAACAAGGAGCCGGGAGACTGCTGCATTATCATATGAGGTAAACCTCTTTTACAGTCACAACATTTATCTCTTTCGAAATGTTCCATGATAGGTAGTCTGAATCCCTTGAACGGAAAATGCCGCAGTTCCGAAGACCCGTCCTAATGCGAAACCATTGATGTGCAATCTCCTGGGGCATTTGCAAATCTCCAGCTTCTTTCCACATCGGGATGGGGCCTTGCCATTCAGCTATCAAACTGTCCCAATAAAATATGCCTTTTCTGTGAAAGAAATTCAGTAAGGATTCAGGTATATTTAGTTCTTCAGTGCCGCATTTGAAACGATCTTTGCCAATAAGTATTTTACTTCCAGTTTGAAAATGCCAGATTAAATTCTTTAAGAAATACGGTTCAATCCTGCGAAAACTAAGCCAGATTGGAGACCCATATGAAGCACCAATGGAACCTTTCCTGAACCAGAACTGTAAGCTCTTCCTGCCTAAGTACTTCATCCGAATCATGTAACTCCATGGACCCTCACCCTGTATAGCTCTCCATAGCGACTTGCACAATAGGGCTTTTCCAAAAGAGCGCAAATCAATTAAGCCCCAGCCTCCCATATTCTTTGGTAATGAAATACTGGCAAGTTTTATGAGATGGTATTTCCTCCTTTCAGCTTGACCCCCCCATATAAAATTAGCTGATAATCTATTCATGTTATTAATAATACTCGCCGGAAGAAGAAATAAATGCGCCCAGTAAACTGCAAGTTGGTTTAAAACTGATTGCACTAATATCATTCTTCCCGCCAAGGAGAGGCATCTGAATTCCCATGCAGAAATCCTCCTGTAGAATCTATCCAAGATCCAATTCCAATCAGATTTCGAGTAACCATTAGATTTAATCTGGAAGCCCAAGTACTTTATGCCACAGCTGATAGACTGTGCATTCATTCCAAATAGCTCTGATAACCATAAAACATCTTCATGATTTAAATCATAGTGATAGATAGTAGACTTCTCATTGTTAACTTGTAAACCCGTAGCCATTTGAAAGTTTTTTATGATATCATAGAAACGTAACCAAGTGACCCTGCAAAACATGGCGAATAAGATGATATCATCAACAAATAAATTATGTGATAAAGAAATATTTCTGCAGATTTTAAGGGGGCGCCACATATTTTCATTTACAGCCTTGTTGATATGCAGGCTAAGAGTATCCATCGCCAGGATAAATAACAGCGGAGAGAGGGAGCATCCTTGCCGCAGGCCCCTCTCCGCACGGAAGAAAGGGGATGGCATGCCATTGATGATGATTGCATAATCCACAGGTTCAACACAAGCCATGATCCAATTGATCATATTGGATCTCAAGCCAATTCTTGCAAGCAAACACCTGATGTAGCCCCAATCTAGGCAGTCGTATGCCTTCCAGAGGTCGATTTTGATAATAATCGCGTCACATTTTTTTGAATGAATAGCATATAATGCCTCTTGTGTGCCAGCAATTGCATCATGAATGTTTCTCCCTTTTAGAAAACCGTGCTGTTCTTTTGTTAGAAATTCTGACAATACTCCCTTCATTCTCTCAGCTATGATCTTTGAAACGATCTTGAAGGTAATGTTACACAACGAAATCGGCCTAAAATCCTTGAAGGTCTGTGCATCCCCCTTTTTGGGAATGAGAGCGATATTGGTGGAGCAGAGCTGTTTGCTGATACTGCCCGCCGTTCTGGTGCCTTCAACCATCCGCAACAGGTCATCCTTGATGATATCAAAGAAATGGATGAGAAACTCAATCGACCAGCCATCCGGACCGGGACTCTTGTCCCTTTTGAATGATTTCATAATTGCAAGTAGTTCATCCTCTGTAACAGGCTGAAAAATTTGATCATTTAAATCACCATCAAACATCCGCGGAAATAAGTCTATTCCCCATAATATATCCTGAAATCTGCGATTATTCGCTCTACTATATTGATTTTTGAAATATGCCACCGCCTCATTTGTAATATCCTGCTGGGAAAAAAGAAAGCCTCCCTTACCGTCGCTGATTTTCCATATTGCATTTTTTTCCCTTCTTGAGTTGGCGAATCTATGGAAAAATTTTGAGTTCCGGTCGCCTTCTTTCATCCATATCGCCCTACTTTTCAACCTCCAGAAAGCTTCTTCTTGTTTCAAGATTAACAATTTCTTCTTTTGAAGACTCTTAATACGACATCTCATTTCATAAGACAAAGAATCATATGCCATAGATTCCGCAACAAAGTCAAGCTCCTTTTGGATATCCCAGAGTTCTTTTTTATTCGCTTGCCTTTTCTGAAACTGCCATTCTTTTACAATCTTCCGGATTTTATCCATCTTATCATTGAAGGACATATGGATAGGAGCAGATCTTGATGAAGACATCTCTTTCCACGCTTTTAATACAGTGTTATTGAAGTCAGGATCCTCCAGACATTGTCTATTGAATTTAAATGGGAAGCCTTTTCTGAATCCCATAGCCCTCCACCCAAGCATGATCGGCCGATGATCAGATATAAAGACATTTTCGACTGTTGAATAAGGCATGCCCAGGGATTCAATCAAGCTGACATGTATGATGAATCTGTCGATTCTCTTAGCAATGTAAGCCTTTTCATTCCTACCATTGTCCCAAGTAGGAAGGATTTTGGGAGGGAGAATGTCGATAAAATTTTTATTTAGAAACTCATTCCTAATCCTGGCAGCAATAGGATCCTGTTTCTTACTGATGCCCCAGATTTCGTCCATGTTAAATGTGATATTTAGGTCACCTGCAATCAATAATGATTCAACATCAAAAACTTCCGAAGCGAAGAGACTTTCCCAAAATGCCGATCTGTTCAAAAACTTCCGAAGCGAAAAGGGTTTCCCAAAATGCCAATCTGTCCGAACAGATCGACATTTTGGGAAAGCCTTTTCGCTTCGGAAGTTTTTGATGTTGAATCATTATTGATTGCAGGGGACCTAAATATCACATTTAACATGGACGAATTTTAATTTATTTTTCAATCATTTATCGTTTTAAATTAAATTCAAATTTATTATAAAAATATTCATTTCCCACTAGTTTGATGTGAAACTCTGTACAATGGAATAAAAGTTTGCAATAGGAACAAAAAGGACTACATGTACATTCGCTCCCTCACACATTGTACCCCTATGGGTACGTTTAGCGACAAAGTCTTTCATTTGCGTATTCAAGAGGATTGGGTCGTTGTGAAACAAGTTCACGAGTTGAAACCTGACACGATACATTGAAATTTAATGGAGCAATCCTGGTAAAAGGTTTTGCATGCATGGAGCGTCGGTACTCGTGCCGGGTCACCGGAGACCACCAAGGGAGTTATCCCTTGGATCCTGCAACGAGGGTGATGTGTCACACTTGTGGACTTGAATAGTGGGGGTGGATACTTGTGTCTACACCAGAGAAGTTTTGACATTTTTTTCAAAAACATTATAATTAGTCGAATTACAATTTATTTATTTTTGGGGGTTTTCCCCGAATGATAAAATTCAAGATGAGAGTGTAGTGTATATTATTTAAATTATGTTTTGAATATAAAATGGATCCATTCTTTAAAAAGTTTATGAGAGTGTAGTGTATATTATTTAAATTATGTTTTGAATATAAAATGGATCCATTTTTTTAAAAGTTTATAACCATTTAAATTTTTTCTATAGTAAGTATATATATATAAGAAACCAAAAAAACAACATTTAGTAAAATTGAGCTAGGTTTATAAAAAACACTTTGTCAATCAAAGATAATTGTGGCTTTGTCAATGCATCATGCACAATCGTATGAGGAGTTAAAATTGATTCATTTCTAAAAATATTAAGATGGGATTGTTACTGGGTTCTGATAAAGCAAGATTTATTTAATAATAGATTTGTTTGTGGATTATTATGGGGAAAATATTAGAGTGGGAAAATATTAAAGGGTGAAATTTCGTAAATGGGTTGTTTTTAGATATTTTTTAAAAAAATATTAGTCATTTTGGTTAAAAATTTGTCTCATATATAAATAGATTTCGCAAAAAAATTACCAATTTTAATAGTTAATTATATTTTTATTGAATATTACCCTACATTTTATACTTATGAATATTAAATATATAGGAAAAATATTTATTTCTTAAAAAATATCCACTATAGTTTACTATTGACTAATGCAACTTATAATGTTTAACTTTGAAAAATAAATATTTATTTTTCAATATTATTAAAAAGAATCAAATATTTGATTCTATGATAACTCAAACACCATATTACAATGTTTGTTTGACATAATGCCATGTGATAACTACCTCACATATTTTATGCCATTAAATTATCAATATGGTTGCAAATATTTGCTTGACATAATGCCATGTGATAACTACCTCACATATTTTATGCCATTAAATTATCAATATGATTGCAAATGTTTGCTTGACATAATGGCATGTGATAACTACCTCACATATTTTATGCCATTAAATTATCAATATGATTGCAAATTTGTGTAGTGAATTTTTATACTTGCAGAATGCAAATTATAATCTATGAAGTTTATTAAAGTTTTTAAAAAATATATTAAATTGGAGATTTTGAAAATTAAAAAATAATTTTAATTTTTTAAAATTTAATTATTTTAGTTGATGACTATTTTTATGTGATTTTAAATTGAACTGTGAGATACAAAATTTATATTAAAAATTAAAAAAGGGGTAGTTTAATTTATAGATGAAATGGTGTCTTTCACCAGAATTCACCAAAATTCAGCGATACAATTTCAAGATTTTTTGTTGTTTAAAATACATTTTTGAATACATAAGTGGATTCAACACCCTGAAAAACCCTAGGGCAGTTGAATTATGCAAATCTCTATTGGATTTTGATTAAAATTAACCAGAAAAGCTGTCGAGGCCATTTTGTCT